>CM077670.1:284538484-285788484 GCA_039707655.1 Elymus sibiricus
GTGTTGGGAGCGTGCGGTGACGATCAGTGCTCCTGTCGCCCCATCTCGCGGACTTACGGCAAGGGTCAGGCCCATCCCTCTCTAGGGCGGTCTCTGCCTGCCAGGCCGTGCCGCGTAATTATCTCGCGGGTACCCTCCAGGTCAAGCCGACTTCACAAGACACTGTCAGGAACTCAGGTCCACCTCTATCGGGGTGGTACCGCCTGTCCCTTCAGTCCCGTAGTAACGGTTGAAAGGGGCAACAGTGTAAGGTAACAGTGTGTCCGTAACATCAAGGGGGAAATTCGAGGAATCACCCTCGATGGATTCCCACTCGATGTAATCGTCAAGGTGAACTTGGAGGAATCACCCTCGATGGGTTCACACTTGAGAGGCTGCACGACAGAGGCATCATCGGAAGTGGTGAAAGAGGAATCACCCTCGGTAACCCACAACCAACTAGCTACGCTATAGAGATATCATCAGGAGTGAGGTAGAAGGTATCACCCTCGGCATTCGATAGTAGCTCTGCAAAGTCGTACAACTAAGGGGGTGTGCAGTGCTGTGTCGGTCTCTGCACATCGATCACATTGATCGAATCTTCCGGTAGTAAAGCCTGGCAACACAGACAAGGGTGTAGGGCCTCTGATGGATCACTAACCAGCCTATACTAAGCATATAGGATAACAGGTAAAGTATCAACAACAGGTTACAAAATCAGGCTATGCATCAAAATAGGAGTTATCGAATAGAGTAGCGAAATCTAATGCAAGCACAAGAGAGAAAGAATTGGCGATATAGGAATGATCAAGGGGGTTTGCTTGCCTGGAAGCTCTGCTGAAAGGGACTGGACGTCTGAGGGGTAGTTGAGCTCAGGGGCAACATCGGCCTCGTGGTCTACCGGAGAGAAGAGGGTGAGGAAACAAATAAATACACAGCATACAAATGCAATCATAGAGCATGACATGGCAATATGCAATGGATGGGTGACCTAATGCATCTCTAAGCAATTTTAGTTAACCTAGGAATTAATTTGGAATTATTAACCGGTAGTCAGGCACTATTCATCTGCCAGAAACAGGCCTAAAGTTACAGGTTCACCTACTTAGAGGACTCTAACATGCATGCAGATGACATAATCGGGTTCATTAGATTTTTCTGATCATTTTTCATATATAAATTATTTTCATCCGAGCTACGGTTTAATTTCTATGATTTTTCAAAGTTTTAAATAATTTTCTGGAATTTCTGGAATTAATTCAAATTTGAAATAATGATTAAAGTGCTACGTGCACACACAAAGTGTACACAGCAGAGCAGCACAGAGGCTAACAGTGGGCCCCTACCAACTGCGTCAGCGATCAACAGTTGGCCGGTTGATCGGTCAACTGGGACCCACTGGTCAGTCACCGAGGTTGCCCAGTCAGCAAAGTTGACTGGGTCAACCCAGTCAACTGGGCCCACCGGACCCACTGGTCAGTGACCCGAGGAGGGCCACGTGGCAGCCAGGTCAGCGCCGGCGCCGGAGTAGCTCCGGCGAGCCAGTTTTCGCGGCGGCGCGTCGGGCCGGCGTCAGAAATCGTCTATGGTGGCCCGTTTTGGATGCGGTTTGTACCTACGGCTTCGTGAGGCTCGCGCGCATCCAAGGGTGGTGGTGGCTGCTCGTGAGATGGCCGAAGTCATCGCCGGCGTCGAGCTCTTGCGACGGCAGAGCATGGTCTGGCACGGGCGCAGCATTACGGCAAGCGAACGACCGATCTACGCGGCTAGGTAGTAGCTACTGGACACGGGGAGCCCAACGGCGCTACTGGACCGAGCCGTAGGGGCTCGGGTGCGCGAGCTCGCAGGTCATGGCGGACAGGGGAACTCGGTGAGCGAGGGGGTTAGCTATGGAGCACTAGGGAGAACAAGGAGGTGTCAGGGCGGACCCGGAGCTTACAGCGGAGCAGCCGAGCAGACTAGTAGGCTCGGGGAAGCGTCGGTGGCGGCGAATCGACGGGAAGGAGCTGCAGTGGCCGGAGCCACAGTCGAGGTCGATCCCGATGACGTGGTGCCGCAGAGCTTGCGATCGTGGTCGGGGAAGGAGTAGTGGACGCCGGCAGAGCAGGCTGACATGATGAGGTGACGAGGAGGGTACGCTGGGCGCGGCTACGGCAGAGGCACGACCATGGCGGCACTCTGGCATGGTGGAGAAGAAGTAGACGAGCGAGGGAGAGGGGAGAAGTGGCCGAGGCTCGTCCGGGGCTCGAGGGGGGCTCCTCCTTATCCCCTCTGCTCACCTGCCCCATCGCCGTGGCGAGCTGCGGCCGGCGCGGCGCGCTCGGCCATGGCAGCGGTGACACGCAGGGGGGAAGCAGGTAGGAGACGGCCTGGTGGGCTGGGCCGGGGTACTGTAGCAATGGGCCAAAGGCCAGGTAATTCCTTTCTCTTTTTCTGTTTTTCTCTGCTTTTTCTTTTTATAATTAAACAGAGACAGTTAGGGAATTTTTAGGGCTACCAAAACATTTTTTTAAAATGTGGGACTTGGCCATATAAATGCAATGCAATATTTGGCACTGCCACAAAAAGTTTGGGAAATGTTTGAATTGAATTGAATTTTACATAAATGGAAAAGCATTTAAAAATGCTGAATTGGCACTGTTTTAATTGCTATAGCCCATTTTAGCAAATAAGTGATGTTGTTTTCCAGATCAAATATTTGTTATGGAATATTTGCTAAATGATGAACTATTTTGCAACCAAGTTTGTGAAACTTTAAATTTCACTCAAAGTTTGAGTTTTGAATTGATGTGGAATTTCAAATGAGATATGAAAGTAATGATGATCAAGCGCTGTAACCCATGATGACTTGGCATGATTTAGAGATGATCACTGTGCTTAATACATGGGAGTGTTACAATTCTCCTCCTCTAAAAGAAATTCTCGTCCCGAGAATTTAGAGGTAGAAGGAAAGAGGTCGGGGTATTCCTGGGAGTTCTTCTGGAAATACATCTTGGAAGTCGCGAATGACTGGAACGTTTTCGATTCCCTCAAGAAGAGAAGCGTTCAACGCATTCAGGGGATAACTTTGGGCTTCGACATTTCAAATGTTTCGAGCAGGGTAGTTCACAATCTCATCTGAAGGATGTAGAAGATGAACGGTGTTAGTGGCACAATCGATTGAAGCAGTGTGATCTTTCAACCAATCCATTCCCAAAACGACGTCAATGTTGGAAGACTGGAGAGTGATGAGAGAGGCTAGAAACACTAGGCCTCCGATTTCAATGGGAACAACATGGCTTACCAAGGAAGCTTGGCATTGGCCCGCGGGAGTGTTTACTATTAACGGATTGTGCAACTGCTCACATTTAAGTCATGCATGTATGCAAAAGCTTCTGAAATGAATGAATGTGATGCTCATGAATCAAATAAAACAGAAGCTGGTACTAAAATAGCGGGAAGAGTACCCATCACTGTAGCAGGTTGGTCTTGAGCTTCAGCCAGATCAACATGATAAGCCTGACCACGACCATAAGAAGGCCTGGCATTGTTGTTGCGGGGCTGGTTGTTACCACGGCCATTTCCACGGCCAGCTGACGGAAGCGCAAGCTGATTCTGATTCTGAGGGCATTCTCTGGCACGGTGACCTGGATGGCCACACTTGAAGAAGGGCCCATCATTGGGACGGGGAGCAGGAGCTCGAAGCAGTGGAACCTGAGGTCTTGGCTGCCTCAGTGGTGGAGAAGGCAGACGAGGTGCAACATAAGACGGTACTAGAGCAGGTGCAGCTGGATGGTACATGTTGTGAGGAATCCAAATCCGACGCTTCTGGGATGACGAGCCCGAAGATGAGCCGTCGTCACGAGTGCGCTTGATGGCATCCTTGTGTTCCTTCAAACCAGTCTCAACCTGTATGGCCTTGTTCACCAGGGTGGCGAAGTCGGCGAAGTCTTGGACAAGGAGTGCTAGCTTGATATCAGGGTTGAGCCCTTCACGGAACTTCTCCTGTCTGCGAGCATCAGTAGCGATGTCCTCCTTAGCATAGCGAGACAAGTCAAGGAACTCCCGCTGGTACACATCCACAGTTTTGCTTCCCTGGACGAGGTTGCGGAACTCACGTTTCTTCCGGTCCATGATTCCCTGGGGAATGTAGTGGGCACGGAAAGCAGCCTGGAATTCCAGCCAGGTGATGATGGTTCCAACAGGCAGAGTGCGTCTGTGGCTGTCCCACCATTGAGCAGCGGGACCCTTCAGGAAGTAGGATGCAAAGGTGACATAGCTGTCAGGGGCAACATTAGTTGACTCCATCTCGTATGTGATGTCACGAAGCCAGTCGTCAGCGTCAAGAGGCTGAACGGAGTTGCGGAACACAACAGGGTTGAGGCGGACAAAGTCCTGCAAGGTTATTGGGAATGGCTGCTGATTCATGTTCGGACGTGGGAACTGGTCCATAATCCCTTGCATGAATTGACGGTTCAGTTCAAACTGTTGCATCATTGCAGCCATGTAGTCGGGCGGTGGTGGATTGTTGGCACCACGGCCACGACCTGCGGGTCTAACCATCCTGCTAAAATTCAACAGGGGTAGTTTAGCAGCGAGTATTTGCAGATGTATGGAATCACCCATGAAGTAACATGCACAATCAAAGGAAGTGCAATGGATACATCACAATAGTCAAACATGACATACAGATCCATACATAGAGTCGGTTACAAGCCAGCGTTATGAGAACGGAAAGGAAAGCTAGACACACTAGGCGGCACGCAGGCACGCGGTGGAGGGATACAACAACGAGACATAGCAAAGGCTACATCAACGTCGGAGAAAACCACTGGAGCGAGGAATCTGCAAGGGACAACGCAGGGTGCCCTCGATAAAAGGATCCCGCGGTCGGTGAACACTGTGAAGCAGAACCTGGCCCTCAACTCGAAGAAGGGTTAATTCAAATCTCTGGGTGGATGTGATCACGAGAACCTAATGTTAGAGTTAGTAAAATCTTTAACCCGAATAGAAGAGAGATCAGAATCCCAGAGTAAAGGAGAGGAATAAAAGATCCTAAACCCACCCGTTGGCGACATGGGCCCGTAAGCCACACAGCCATGTTAGTAAAACAATTTTTCAAAGACTAGACTCAACTTCGGCTAAGGAGTTGGAAAGGGGCTTCCTACAGGCAGTCGGCTTTGATACCAACTTGTGACGCCCCCGACTCGACCGTGCACTAATCATATACGCAAATGCGCACGATCAAGCCCAAGGACTCACGGGAAGATATCACAACACAACTCTAGACACAAAATAAAATAATACAAGCTTTATATTACAAACGAGGGGCCTCGAGGGCTCGAATTCATAAGCTTGAGTTACACAAGAGTCAGCGGAAGCATCAGTATCTGAGTACAGACATAATTAGACAAGTTTGTCTTAAGAAGGCTGAGCAAAACAACGACAACTAGATCAAAAAGGCGCAGGCCTCCTGCCTGGGAGCCTCCTATCTACTCCTGGCCGTCGGTCTCCACGTAGTAGTAGGCTCCGTCGGTGTGGTAGTAGTAGTCGTCGACGGGGTCGGCTGGCTCCGGGGCTCCGTCATCTGATAACAACATCGGGTATGGGGAAAAGAGGTAGCAAAGCAACCATGAGTACTCATCCAAAGTACTCGCAAGACTTACATCAGAACTAGAATATTTATGCATCGGTATCAAAAGAGGGGCTGTATCTGTGTACTTGACTGCCGAAATGCCAGAATAGCGGGAAAGGCCTAGCCTATCGAAGACTAGCATCTTGCAGCGTCTTGCAGCATTAGAAGAGTGCAGATTAGCATATAATAAAGTAATAAGTATATATTAGCAACGCCCAGCGATCCTTCCTCGACTCCCTGCGAGAAAGCGATCCCGAAGCCATCATATCAGTTTAGTATCACAAGTATCCAGTTCTAGTTGTAGTAGATCGGGATACAACTCCGAGCGTCCTGTTACCATGGACACGGCTATTCGAATAGATAACTTCCCTGCAGGGGTGCACCAACTTACCCAACACGCTCGATTGACTCTGGCCGGACACACTTTTTCGGGTCATGTCCGACCTCGGCTGATCGACACGCCGTAGTCCTACCTAGGCTCCACAGAGAGGTCCCCGCCGGTCTACATCCTAAGCGCTCAGGGGTCTAGGGCCCATCGCCCTTTGCACTCTGGGTCGTTGTGCGCAGGGGGATACCAGCGCCACCTCTGTCCTGGATGGCGCGATCCGGCCCGGCCACAATGTTGAACTGGACGTCTGACAAAGCTTTCGGGAGAATCGTATGACGCCGAGTGCCCATACTTATCCCGCGTGGTGGTTAGTGCGAAAAGGCCAGAGGCCTACTCAGATCACATATCCAAACCCATTAGTGTGTAGGGAGCGCGCGGTGACGATCAGTGCTCCTGTCGCCCCGTCTCGCGGACTTTCTGCAAGGGCCAGGCCCATCCCTCTCTAGGGCGGTCTCTGCCTGCCCGGCTGTGCCGCGTAATTATCTCGCGGGTACCCTCCAGGTCAACCCGACTTCACAAGAGACTGTCGGGAACTCAGGTCCACCTCTACCGGGGTGTTACCGCCTGTCCCTTCAGTCCCGCAGTAACAGTTGAAAGGGGCAACAGTGTAAGGTAACAGTGTGTCCGTAAAATCAAGGGGGAAATCCGAGGAATCACCCTCGATGGATTCCCACTCGATGTAATCGTCAAGGTGAACTTGGTGGAATCACCCTCGATGGGTTCACACTTGAGGGGCTGCACGACAGAGGCATCATCGAAAGTGGTTAAAGAGGAATCACCCTCGGTAACCCACAACCGACTAGCTACGCTACATAGATATCATCGGGAGTGAGGTAGGAGGTATCACCCTCGGCACTCGATAGTAGCTCTGCAGAGTCGTACAACTAAGGGGGTGTGCGGTGCTATGTCGGTCTCTGCACATCGATCACATTGATCGAATCTTCCGGTAGTAAAGCCTGGCAACACAGACCAGGGTGTAGGGCCTCTAATGGATCACTAACCAGCCTATACTAAGCATATAGGATAACAGGTAAAGTATCAACAGCATGTTACAAAATCAGGTTATGCATCAGAATAGGAGTTATTGAATAGAGTAGCGAAATCTAATGCAAGCACGAGAGAGAAAGAATTGGCGATATAGGAATGATCAAGGGGGTTTGCTTGCCTGGAAGCTCTGTTGAAAGGGGCTGGACGTCCGAGGGGTAGTTGAGCTCAGGGGCAACGTCGGCCTCGGGGTCTACCGGAGAGAAGAGGGGGAGGAAACAAATAAATACACAGCATACAAATGCAATCATAGAGCATGACATGGCAATATGCAATGCATGGGTGACCTAATGCATCTCTAAGCAGTTTTAGTTAACCTAGGAATTAATTTGGAATTATTAACCGGTAGTCAGGCACTATTCATCTACCAGAAACAGGCCTAAAGTTGCAGGTTCACCTACTTAGAGAACTCTAACATGCATGCAGATGACATAAACGGGTTCGTTAGATTTTTCTGATCATTTTTCATATATAAATTATTTTCATCCGAGCTACGATTTAATTTCTATGATTTTTCGAAGTTTTAAATGATTTTCTAGAATTTCTGGAATTAATTCAAATTCGAAATAATGATCAAAGTGCTACGTGCACACAAAGTGTACACAGTAGAGCAGGACAGAGGCTGACAGTGGGCCCTACCAGCTGAGTCAGCGGTCAACAGTTGACCGGTTGAGCGGTCAACTAGGACCCACTAGTCAGTGACCGAGGTTGCCCAGTCAGCAAAGTTGACCGGGTCAACCCAGTCAACTGGGCCCACCGGACCCACTGGTCAGTGACCCGGGGAGGGCCACGTGGCAGCCAGGTCAGCGCCGGCGCCGGAGTAGCTCCGGCGAGCCAGTTTTCGCGGCGCGTCGGGCCGGCGTCGGAAATCGTCTACGGTGGCCCATTTTGGACGCGGTTTGCACCTACGGCTTCATGAGGCTCGCGCGCATCCAGGGGTGGTGGTGGCTGCTCGTGAGATGGCCGGAGTCGTCGCCGGCGTCGAGCTCTTGCGGCGACAGAGCACGGTCTGTCACGGGCGCAGCGTTACGGCAAGCGAACGACTGATCTACGCGGCTGGGTAGTAGCTACTAGACACGGGGAGCCCAACGGCGCTACTGGACCGAGCCGTAGGGGCTCGGGTGCGCGAGCTCGCGGGTCATGGCGGACAGGGGAACTCGGTGAGCGAGGGGGTTAGCTATGGAGCACTAGGGGGAGCAAGGAGGTGTCAGGGCGGACCGGGAGCTTACAGCGGAGCAGCCAAGCAGACTAGTGGGCTCGGGGAAGTGTCGGTCACGGCGGATCGACGGGAAGGAGCTGCGGTGGCCGGAGCAGTAGTCGAGGTCGATCCCGACGACGTGGTGCCGCAGAGCTTGCGATCGTGGTCGGGGAAGGAGTAGTGGACGCCGGCGGAGCAGGCTGACACGATGAGGTGACGAGGAGGGTACGGTGGGCGCGGCTACGGCAGTTGCACGACCATGGCGGCGCTCTGGCACGGTGGAGAAGAAGCAGACGAGCGAGGGAGAGGGGAGAAGTGGCTGAGGCTCGTCCGGGGCTCGAGGGGGGGGGGGGGCTCCTCCTTATCCCCTCTGCTCACCTGCCCCATCGCCGTGGCGAGCTGCGGCCAGCGCGGCGCGCTCGGCCATGGCAGTGGCGACACGCAGGGGGGAAGCAAGTAGGAGACGGCCTGGTGGGCTGGGCCGGGGTACTGTAGCAATGGGCCAAAGGCCAGGTAATTCCTTTCCCTTTTTCTGTTTTTCTCTGCTTTTTCTTTTTATAATTAAACAGAGACAGTTAGGGAATTTTTAGGGCTACCAAAACATTTTAT
The DNA here is from genome assembly GCA_039707655.1 of Elymus sibiricus. Taxonomy (NCBI): domain Eukaryota; kingdom Viridiplantae; phylum Streptophyta; class Magnoliopsida; order Poales; family Poaceae; genus Elymus; species Elymus sibiricus. The sequence goes on from CM077670.1 coordinate 284,547,317, forward strand.
AAAAATGTGGGACTTGGCCATATAAATGCAATGCAATATTTGGCACTGGCACAAAAAGTTTGGAAAATGTTTGAATTGAATTGAATTTTACATAAATGGAAAAGCATTTAAAAATGCTGAATTGGCACTGTTTTAATTGCTATAGCCCATTTTAGCAAATAAGTGATGTTGTTTTCCTGAACAAATATTTGTTATGGAATATTTTCTAAATGATGAACTATTTTGCAACCAAGTTTGTGAAACTTTAAATTTCACTCAAAGTTTGAGTTTTGAATTGATGTGGAATTTCAAATGAGATATGAAAGTAAAGATGATCAAGCACTGTAACCCATAACTATTTTGCAACCAAGTTTGTGAAACTTTAAATTTCACTCAAAGTTTGAGTTTTGAATTGATGTGGAATTTCAAATGAGATATGAAAGTAAAGATGATCAAGCACTGTAACCCATGATGACTTGGCATGATTAAGAGATGATCACTATGCTTAATACATGGGGGTGTTACACAAGTTCATCGCGGGAATCTGCGGCATACTCTAGTTTACTGAATCTGACGATCTGTCCTGGGGCATTGTTTTCGATCTGACCGAGGTGGCCAGTCGAATCAGCGAAGACGGTGATGTTCCCGAAGACAAAGAGTTGTCCCGGTAGGAAAGTCATGCCGGATCTGATCTGGTTGTGGATCCGGAGCGCCATCAAACCGATGCGACTACTCAAAGGGGCATGTATGGGCCACCAATGATGGAGTCAAATCTATTAGATCTCAGGTAGGTGTCCCGAACAAGTAGCCTTGGTGCCATGGTAACAGAGACACACGATTTTACCCAGGTTCAGGCTCTCTCGAAAAGATAATACCCTACGCCCTGCTTTATTTGTGTATTGCTTTCGAAGGAGTACAAGTTACATGTTGATCTACCACGAGATCGCGTGTGTATGGGGTGTCGTCTACGAGCCCTACCCCTCGGTTTATATAGGCACCGGGGGTGTCTACGGTTTATACATAGGTCGGTTACAACTAGGGCAATCGTAGAGCAGACGATCTCTAATTCTTGAAGTAGGTGCCAAGTCTTCGGAAACATCCCATCTCTGGCGTTGTGGACTTTGACAAACGTGGCCCACCAGTAAATCATCATGGGGTCATCGGTCCAGCCCTCCTGGCTGGGAAATGACATGGCAAGCACCCCTAGTCCAGGACACCATCACACCCCGTGGCCGTCGCCATTGACATGGGATTGCTCGTATCGAGTAGCGCTGGCAGCCAGGAGGCGCGTTTCGTCTTCTCACGTTGTGCATTAGTTTCCCCTGGTTTCGTGGGATGGTTTTTTGTTGTTTCATTTGTTGGCCAAGTTTCAATTCTGGTTTTCTCGTTTTTTTTTTGTTTTTTTTTTCCTTTTTCTCTTGTTTTCTTTTAAATTTTTCATTATTTGATTTTCTATTTTTCTTTTTTCTGTTCATTTTCTTTTTATCTTTTCGTTGTTTAAAACACAAGTTTTTTAATTCATTAACAATTTTATAAATTTATAAATAATTTTAGAATTTGTAAACATTTTCTCAAATTCATGAATAATTTTTAAATTTATGAACATTTTTTAAAATTATCAATATTATTAAAAAATTGAACTTTTTGAAATACCGTGTGCTTTTTCCAAGTTTGGGAACATTTTAAAAAATCATGAACATTTTTAAATTCCCAATTTTTAAAAAAATTTTGATGATCATTTTTTTTTCAAATTCATGAACATTTACAAAATTCATGTTTTTTAAAATTCATGAACATTTTTCAAACATATAAACTTTTCAAAGCTGCTATTTTTTAATTTATGATTTTTTTGAATTGGTGAAGAAAATCTAATCTATAAAAAACCATAGCTAATCTTCTTTTTTCACGGGGCTGTGCTATGTGTCGGCCGGCGGATCTTTTTAAAAGATCCGCCGCCTCGACAGCTATGAGATCTGGTGTCATCCGACAGACCCAGCTCTGCCTTTGCAACAGAGCACATGTTGCAGAAACATTTGCAACATAGCTCATGTTGCAGAAACATTTGCACCAGAGGTCGTGTTGCAAAAAAAAATTAGCTTCACTTTTTTGCAACATAGATGATGTTGTGTAAAGGACTTTTGCAACATGGATGATGTTGCAGAATTTTTTTGCAATGAAAGGATGTCGCAGCAGCGCCATCGTCGTTCTCATCGCCATTTTGCAACTCCATTGTTGTTGCAGAAACTTGTCGGCGTGCGGCCTGGCGGGCACAAGCGGTTTTCGCTGCCCGAGGCTGAGCTGACGCTGTCGTGACACTGGTCCTGCACCCGCTTCTCCGCCGGCGACAGGGACCTCCGGCCGCCGCGGTGGAGACGGCGAGGGGGGTGCGCGTCGTTCTCCAGGGACAGTTGCGCCATGGTCCCAACGTCTCCTGGGCTCGCCGGGCATGGCTCTTCCTTGTTCGCACTCGGGTGGCTTCGACGGCGACCGCTCGAGCCTGGACACTCTGGTCACTCCGCCGTGGTCGGGGAGGCCACCGTCGACAGAGGCTGTGTTGTCGCGTTGCCTTCCCTCATGGCTCCCTCCGGGTCGGTCTGCAACAGACTGCATGTTGCGGTGTGCCTTTTGAAACAGATGCCTAATTGCAAGAAGTAAATGGCTTCAGTGGAGATAAAGATAAAGGAGAGATGCGGTGCACGGGGCCATGAAGACGTGGCAGACGTGGGACGCAGCGGATGTGAGAGAAAACATCCGCCAGTTGAGCACTAGCTTTTCCCTTGTTCTCATGCGGGCAACACATAACAAGTAAGCGAGAGATTGCGACAATGATATTGGGGCCGCAACCTGTTTGTTGTGCTCACGAGCGGCAGCGCGCGACTCAATGCTTTTTTTTTAACACAGTACAGACGCAAACGCTCATATACACGCACATACACTCACCCCTATGAACGCACGCACGCACACCCTACCCCTATGAGCACCTCCGAGAGACTGAGCCGGCATATCATCTTGAAATTTACGAAGTCATCGTAGGCACCTCGTCATCGACGGGAACGTCTCCTCCCACTGAATGCGCATCGCCGGAAATCCTGAAATAAATCCAGGAATAAATGCGAGCACCAGGATTTGAACCCTGGTGGGTTGGGGATACCACAGTCACTCTAACCATCCAACCACAGGTTGGTTCGCGCGCGACTCAATGCCTAAGGGGTAGTGCTATGCATCGCTCGTTGCGAGCAATACCCCCTTACGTCGCTCACATCGCCAGCTCGGGTCGGCAGCTCGCGTCGCAGGTTTGCATCACTCGCTGCCACATGGACTTGGCCCGACGCTAGGGATGAAAACGGACGAAACTGTGCTACCATATTTATTTTAATTTTTTTCGAGAAAATTTCCAATCTATTCATCGACTGTCAAGGTAATACAAAGAACACTAGAAGTAAAATTTACATTTAGGTCCGTAGACCACCTAGCGACGCCTACAAGCACTGGAGCGAGCCGAAGGCACGCTGCCGTCATCGCCCCTCCCTTATCGGAGCCGGACAAACATTGTTGTAGTAGACAGTCTGGAAGTCGTCGTGCTAAGGCCCCATAAAACCAGCGCACCAGAACAACAATCGCTGCCGATGAAGAGAAGCGTAGATCGGAAGGATCCAACTTGCAAACACACAAACGTAGACGAACGAAAACCGGATCTAGGCTGGTCCATCGAAGACAAACGCCGACCGGATCCCACAAAATCCGTCGGATACACACCTTCACACGCCCTCCGACGACACTTGAAGCATCACCAGGACGGGGGCTAGGCGGGGAGAACCTTATTCCATCTTCAAGAAGCCGCCACCGCCTCGTCTTCTTGAGCATGGCACAAACCCTAACAGAGCTCAGAGAAGCACCTAAAAACGGAACCCTACCGCCGGCAAGGGCCGGGATCCACCGCGGCTCCATAGTCCAAGGACCATAGGAGACAAGCCGGACCGGCGGCGACGCAGGCGAGAGGTAGGAAAACCCTAGATGAGAGTTCGCACGAGGGCAGGAGCGAGGGGGTTTATTTTCATATTTTTTGGCAGAAGTGGAAACGAATACAAAAATCTCAGAAATGAATATAGAAACAGATACTACCGAAAGTGAACACAAAACGACTATCGAGCATACATGGCAAAGGAAACGGTGGTGGGCCAAAACTTAAATACCAACCATAGTGAAAACAGAAGCAAACAAAAATAATAATAATCAATTGTTAACATGACTACAAAATAATATGATTAGGTTAGCAACTTAGCGTAATATTCAAGTAATATTGGAGAATTGTGCATAGGGTCTAGTTGGATACATGTGTGGTGGTAGAAGTTGGGCCTCACATGAATCATTCTACTCACTGTGTCATTGTGTGTAGTTTGATGGTTGAGCTACACAACAACCATAGTCTTATAGTAAAAACAGAACTTCCAAACGAAAAGTTTCGTTTCTGCATCTGTTCCATCAGAAAACATTGTTCCGTCTTTGTATCCTTTTACGCATAAAAAATCCATTTTCATTTTCATATTTCCTCTATGTTTTCGATTTTCATTCGGAAAAGCAGAAAGTTTCCGCTTTGTTTTCGTCCCTACCCACCGTGCAACAGCACGCACTGAGCCTCCAACCGAGAGAGCACATGGTAAGTTTTTTTTTTCTCCTTTTTCTTCTTTCGTTTTTTCACTTTATATTTTTATTTTGAGCGGTCTCATTTTGAATTTAATAATCAAGAATTTGAGAACACTGTTTGCTAATTCAGAAAATGTTCACATTTGAAAAAAATTATGAATTCAAAAAAGTTCATGAATTCGAAAAGTATTTGCGTTTCAAAAACTACTAGTACTCCCTCCGCTCCATATTACTTGTCGCTCAGACAAATGTATCTAGATGTATTTTAGTGCTACATACATCTATCTGACCGACAAGTAATATGGATCGAAGGGAGTAGGAAATTTGGGAAAAAGTTCATGAATTTGAAAAAAATATTTTGTGTCTCTTATGTCTGTGTTTCTTTAAAGTTTCGCGTGTATTAGAAAATGTTAAGCATACATTAATAAAATAGTTCATCGTACATTAAAAAACAGTTCAATTTGTGTAAAAAAATGTCCAGCGTAGGTAAGGGTGGGCGTTCGGTTTAATTGTTAATTCGGGTTTTAATTTTTTTTTTGGTTTCTGTAAGTGAGCACCGAAATAATCAAAATGAATATAGAAACCGAAAATTATTAACCAAAATAGTTTGGTTTGGTTTGTTCGGTTAACCAGAAAACCGAAGTCTACGTGCACCATCAACGGAAGCAGCGACAAACCCGTAATGAGCAGCGTCATAGCGATTCGCTAAATCAAAGCAGCATGCCATGTGCGTCGTGATGGCGATTCGCTATTTGCTCTGTAACAGGGCCGAACAGTCAAACATGTCACATTAGCTGGTGGAAGATAATTAATCAAATAAAGTATCACATCACGTGGCAGGAAAACTGCAAAAGTACTTCCAGAATCGATGCACTAGTCTAGTACTTGCATGAATCAAGATCCTTTGAGTACTTCATGGAGGAATATACACAAGTTGGATGCAAACCAACATTAGTACTCCCTCCGTTCTCTTTTATAAGACGTTTTGGACAGCTGACATTGAACTATTTTGTGTGCTGTCTGAATTGTCTAAACGCCTTATAAAAGTGAATAGAGGGAGTAGTATATTTAATCTTAAGCAGATCTAATTATGGACCCAGGGTGGCATTGCGTACTTGCATGTTTTTCTAGCAGCAACTGTACTTCCTGCAAGCGGCTGGCCAACCCGCTGCAGGATGAGTGGCTGATGACCCGCACAAAAAAAAGACTCGCTGGAGGATGAGTGGTTGATTGTCTTCCGTAGAGATTGTAGCAACAGTGGTGAATTAATTGCAGGATTAATGGGCTGGGCATCTGGGCCTGTAGGCTGTTGCGCTCCATCGATAAGGCGATAATTAACAAGGGGGCCCAGCAAGGCTCATTTTTTGCGGGCTCAGAGCGTGCCAAGAGGCGCGCTCTCAGCCGCCGTCACGTGTCGCGTACTGGATGCTTACTCAATTTTTTTATTTTTCTGTACGTACTTTAGGGTTTTAGATGATTTTTTTTTAGCTTTTCGGGTTTTGCCTAGTTTTTCCTAGGTTTTGAAAGAAAAAATTGCAGAAAAATCACGTTTTTTTGCTTCCGTGAGAGGCACAGATTTGTTTCTCGTTGAGGTACAGATTTGCTTTCGCGAGAGAAAAAAAATGTGCTTCCGGCTCGGTTTTTTTTTTCCGGTTTTTTCATCGAAATCTATTTAACATAGGATCTTGTTTCGAAGATCTCGACGCGAGAAATCCAACGGTGATAACGGTTTGCGATTTGGTTGCACGGTTTAAGGGATAAACCATTTTAAATAAATGAATCTATGAAAAAGAAGGGAAAACTTCCAGGTTACGACAAGTGACGCACATGCAGTGCACCATTTGTCGCAACCTGAGAAGGTGGGAATGACCTTTGCAAGGGGCACCTCTTGATTAGTGATTTCGTCGATAATCACGTGTAGTTCGGTGTTTTCGGTTTCTCTGTGTTGGAAACCGTTTTAGAACTGAACACCGAACAATGGCTGATTTTTCAACTGAACTGAAACACCAAAAACCGTTTTAACCAACAGTTCAGTTGAAATGATTCGGTTTGAAAGTGCCCACCCCTAATCGTATGTTAAAAAATTGATAGCCGTACATTAAAAAAAGTTTACTTCATATAGTAAAAAATGTTCCGTATAGTATTAAACACGATGTTCGAGGTAAATTGAAACAACATTCACCAATTTTAAAAAATGTTCGCGTATACCAACCATGTTCACGTATTCAAAAAAATGTTCATGTATTCAGAAAAACATTCGCAAATTCAGAAAAATGTTCCCGAATTCCAAATATGTTCGCAAATTCCAAAACTGTTGGCGAATTCAATTTTCATGAATTCAAAGGCGAATTCCACAAAGTTTACAATTTTTTAAAAAGTTCATGGATTCAAAGCAATCTTCGTGAATTCCAAAAATGATCATGTATTCTTAAACAAAAATTGAAAACATTTTGAATATGTCAAAATATTTTTTAAAAATAACAATTATTGAATTTCGAACAATTTAGGAAAATGCAAACATGTTTAAAACTTCTGAATATTTTTTGAATTTGTGAACAACTTTTGAAAATGGGACAATTTTTGAAAATGCAAACAATTTGTGAAAACACAAACAATTTTGAAGTTGTAATTTTTTTTGAAAACAAGGCATTTTTTAAAATTCTAAAAAGGAAAAAGGGAAAAAAATACGAAAATAAAAACGAAAATCAAACCGGAAACCAGTAAAGGAACTGAAAACCGGCGTGGAACCTTCTAGATTGTTCACGGAACCGAAAAAACGGCTTGGAAGCTCTAGAAGATTCCCAACACTGGGTGAGAATCTTGCGTAGCCTTTGAAAACCATCCACGGAATCGCTCCGTGTGGATCTCTTAATGGGCCGGGCCAACTCGCGCACTAGTGGGCGATAGGTTGGGACTTGTATCCATATATCATTTGTGGCGCCTTAAGCATCCAAGCGACGCTCCCGGTGATCACGACTAGTGGAGCTCCTATTGGACGCTCATGCAGGGGAGCCCCGACTAGGCCGGCCCATTTGCAGGCACCGTAATAGTGCGATGTAAAAATCCAAAAAAGTTGTGCACTTGCAAGGGATCAAACACAAGACCTCTTGCTGGTGAACAGGTGTTGCAAGCCACCAGAGCTGTTGAGAGTTTATGACTGAAGGGCAGCGCAAAACATTAAGAATTAACGGAAGCGGTATATCCGTTTTTTTTAATCTTTTTGAACATTTCTCGAAAATTTTGAACTATTATTGAAAAGCGAACAATTTTTGAATATTTTGAACATTTTCAAAAATTCCGGACTTTTTAAAAATGCAAATATTTTTTTGAAATTGGGGACAATTTTCGAAAATGTGAACAATTTTTTAAATCCCGAATGTTTTTGAAAAAAGTAAAAAATTTCTGGAATTCCGAACAAATTTTGAATACATGAATGTTTTGAAATTACCGAATAATTTTTTAAATTCCGAATATATTTTGAAAAATAAAAAAAGGAAAGGAAAAAAGGAAAAAAAAAACGAAAACAATAGAACAAGACCTAAACCGGACCAGAACCTTGCGGACGGTGGGCCGAGCCGCGCGGCTCGCTCTATCCGAGAAACCACGGCTGTGAGGAGAGAGAGGCCGCCCCCTCCGAGATACCACGGGGTTTACGCTAAAATGGACGGGCAAACCGCACGGAATCACACGGAAGGTGGCATTGGTATTTGGCAGCCGTCCGCGTCGGCGGTCGACCAGACGCCGCAGCTCGCGCTCTGGTTCCTTTCGCCGCGCGCCGTAGCGGCCTACTCTTCTCTTTACGGCAAGGCGTGGGCGCATTTCACGGGGCAAACAACACATTGTATTCTTTTTTTTGCGAATAAAAACCACTTTCGTTACTTAACCAGAGTCATTACACTCAGATTGACAAATAGTCTCGACCTCGTCCGGAGCACAACGCAGCCAGACAGCCGTCTTGGGGAGCGTGCGCCCCATGTGAGCCAGTGCATGGCTCGCCTTGTTTTGGTCTCTACCGATGGCTATTATTTCATGTGGCCTACCAGCTAAGAGCTGCTTGATGTCATTCACCATGGAAGCTAGCAAGGATCTATCAGGAACCTGGGCCTGAATCATCTGTGCAGCTACCAAGCAGTCCGTCTCCAGCATGAGATGTTCAGTACTTCTCTCCATTGCTAGCGTCACCCCCTCCAGGATTGCTACAATCTCTGCTTCTAGAGCATTCACACACCGCTGGATAAAACGACAGGAAGCAAAGATAACAGCTCCTGTATGATCACGTAGCAGCATGCCGGCTCCACCTGATGCATCCTCATCCTGCCATGAGCCATCTACATTTAATTTCACCCACCCCAGCGGTGGTTTCTTCCAATGCTCTGGTGGTTTAGCCGGACGCTTCACCTGCTCCCTGTGGCTCCCCTCCTGCTTGCTGTAGACAATCACAGATTTCCCCTTGTCAACATCAGCATGGGGGTGTTGCTGTATGCTCAGCAATGAGTTGATATATCCGCATAGGAATCTGAAGGAGGCTTCCACCGGGGGGGCTGGCTTATTATGATAAACCTCGTTACGGACGTGCCAGTTTTGCCATAGAGTCATGATTACCGGTAATCGTCCGTCCGCTGAGCAACCATCAAGCAGGTGCATAACCCACTCCGGGCCAGTATTGACGACAGCCTTCAACTTGGGCATCGTCCTCCATGTGTTCGCCATCATGTTCCATAGTCGCTGAACCAACGGGCATCTGCAAAGGGCGTGAAACGTATCCTCGCATTCCATGCCACATAGAACACATATATCAGAGATCTCCAAATTCCTTTTCTTTTTATTTTGAAGTGTGGCCAAAGAATTTGTCGCAACCCTCCATGCGAAAACTCGTACCTTTGGGGGAGCAGGGCACCCCCACACTGCCTTCCAGACGGCACGCGTGCCGTCCGGTGCCCTGCTCGTGGCGCACATGGTAGTGCGAGTACGGTCCTCCAACGCAAGCTTGTACGCGCTGCGGACACTGAAGATACCTCGTGCATCAGGCGCCCATGACAAAACGTCCTCCAGCCGGCGTGGGCTGGCCTTGATCGCCAAAATGCACTGCACATCCGGGGCCATAAAATGCTGCTGGAGAAGGTCCGTCCTCCATCGGCCATTGATATCAAGAAGCTCCGACACCCTCCGAAGCCGACATGTGCCTCGTGGTGTAATCGGCCGATAGGATGTTGGCCGTGGGATCCAAGGATCACGCCAAATACGGATGTGCTCGCCGTTTCCCACCCGCCAGATGAGTCATTTTTTCAGGAGCTCAAGCCCGTGTTGAATGGCATGCCACGTCGGTGATGCGTTGCCTGAAAAAACAGTATCCTCGAGGGATCCGTTAGGATAATATTTTGCTTTTAATACCTGAGAGCATAGCGAGTCCGGGTTGATCAATAGACGCCATGCTTGTCTCGCGAGGAGGGCTTGATTAAACAACCGGAAGTCACGGAAGCCAAGGCCGCCCTTTCCTTTTGGCTCCAGAAGCTTATCCCATGCACGCCAGTGTGTTTTCCTTTGCCCCTGCTTCGAGCCCCACCAGAAGTTTCGTACAAGCCGCGTGAGGTCGACGCAGACAGAATATGGCAATTTAAATACCCCCATTATGTATGTCGGAATGGCCTGCAAGACAGATTTAATTAAAGTCTCCTTCCCTGACTTTGAGAGAGTATCCCCCCACGCCATGATCCTCTTGGTCAGGCTAGCCTGCAACATCTGAAACTTTCCCTTGTGCATACGCCCATCAGGCGTGGGTAAGCCAAGATATTTTCCTTCAAATTCTGAGTTATGCACCTACAGTACCTGTCTGACACCGGTTTGTATTACCAATGGGCAACTATCACCAAACTGTATAGAACATTTCTGAGGATTTATTAGTTGTCCAGTGGCCCGCGCATATCTGTGTATAATGTCCTTCACATAAGTGGCTTGCACAACATTGGCCTTAAAGAACAAGAGGGTATCATCTGCAAACAACAAGTGTGAGATTCCAGGTGCTCGCTACATATCTTAACAGGTTGGACTGCCTGTGCCTCCACTCCCTGCCTCAGTAAAGCGGATAAACCGTCAGCCACAAATAGGAATAAAAAGGGGGATAGGGGGTCGCCTTGCCGAAGCCCACGCGTCGGTGCAAACGAATCCAAGATGGCTCCATTAAATTTGACTGAATATCTCACCGAGGTAACACATGACATTATCCACTGTACCCACTGGTGAGAGAAGCCCAACTTGATCATCGCTTGCTCCAAGAACCCCCAGTCCACCCTGTCATAAGCCTTGGATAGATCCAGTTTGTATGCACAGAAACTATTCTCTGGATTTTTCTCATGCTGAAGGAAGTGAAGGCACTCAAAAGCTAACAATGCATTATCTGTGATCAAACGCCCTGGAACAAATGCACTCTGGTATGGCGAAATGATGTCATCCAAAATAGGCCTAAGTCTATTCACCAAACACTTAGCAACAATTTTATATATGACATTACACAGACTTATAGGTCTGAAATCAGTGAGTCGAACCGGGTTATCAACTTTTGGAATGAGAACAATTACCGTTTCATTAACCCCATCCGGCATGTGTCCTGTTCTGAAAAACTCCTTGACTGCCTGAATGATTTCTTCTTTCATTGCTGCCCAATTTTTCTGAAAAAACCTTGCTGGAAATCCATCCTTCCCCGGAGCCTTCATCGGACCCATTTGGAATAGACTATCAGAAATCTCCTTTTCGCTAAATTCAGCACACAACCGGGTGTTCATCTCAGGTGATACTTTTTCTTCAAAAAGTGAAAGCAAAGGCTGCTGGTCTAAATTGTCGTCACGGGTGAAAAGTTTTTGAAAGTAGGATGTGACCATACCTCCCATAACCGCATGATCCCCGTGGCTGCAACCAGCATCATCGATCAAACGCTTGACCTTGTTCTTCCTTGCACGCCAAACAGCACGGCTCTGAATTTTTTGTGTGTTTCTGTCGCCCTCCCTAAGCCAGTCAATTCTGCTCCGTTGCATCCACATCATTTCTTCCCGGTACAAGAGCTCTTGCATCTGATCCTCGACTGCCCGGATTTCATTCCTATCGGCGTTCATATTCATAAGTTCTTCCAACTGGTTTCTGGACTTCTCAAGCTCCTGTGTAATGTTACCAAACTTTTTCTTGCTCCAAGCATGGAGTTCTATCATCAATTTGGACAAGCCGGCCTGGACATCACCCAGGCTGAACTTGTGGCCTGCTTGTTCCCAAACTGCAGCAACCTTTTCCGGCAAGGATGCGTCACGCTCCCAGAAGGTCTCATACCGGCGTTGGTTACAACGGATATTAGGGGCATCCTCCTTGATACACTTCAGCACAAGGGCTACATGGTCAGAGCACGGCAAGCCGTTATGAACCACCCGAGCTTCCGAGAAAATATCCCGCCACCTGTTGTCCGCCACAGCTCTATCAAGCCGCACCCGAACATTCCGTCTTCCACGCTGCTTATTGTCATAAGTAAATGGTAAGCCCGAAAAACCTAAATCAATAAGTTCACATACCTCCAAGGTGTCCCGGAAGGCCAACATCTGACTATCACTCCGTGGGGTTGCAGAAAAATGCTCAAAGGACCACATAGCTTCGTTGAAGTCACCCATGACACACCACGGCAAATCAGAAGATTGTTTGAGGTCTCTCATAATTGTCCACATACGATGTCTGTTCTCAGTACGCGGTTCCCCATAAACACAAGTCAGTCGCCACACAGGATCATGCTCAGAAAGTCGCACATACGCATCAATAATTCTTTCATTAGCTGACTGAATTTCTACCTGCAAGCTATCACACCAAAAGAGGGCAAGCCCTCCTTTCAAACCATCACTACTAACTGCAGCAAAACCTCTTAAGCCCAGTCTACCACGCAACCTTTTCATCTTTTCCTCACTCTGCCTAGTCTCACACAGAAAAACTAATTTTGCTTTTGTAGATTTCACCATGCCAACTAAGTCACGAACTGTCGGTTTGTTGGCCACCCCCCGACAGTTCCAACTTATACAATTCATTGCTCCTGACGGGGCGGCTCCTGCGGCCCCATCAGTTCACCGGCGGCCCCTGGGCCGGTTGCCTCCATAGTTTTCGGATCCTCCTCCTTCATCCCCGCTGAGCTCGCTCCTGTTTCACTTGCATCATTGAGCTTTGGCTTGTTGGGTGTCCCATCCACCCTCTTGTCCTTCACATTCGCAGCAGTGTGTACCACCATGGCCGTGCCCTGTGTGTCCTGCCAGTCCACATCCATAAGATCACAAGCCGACATAGCCCCCGATCCACCTTCAGGTGGCTTCGGGCGGGTAGCATCCACCAAGGGAGCCCCTTGCTCGCCCCCACCACCGTCAGGTTTCGCGTTTGCAACAGCAGGCAATATAGTTCGTGGGTTGACGGCCGACGGCATCATCACAAGAAAGGGTTTCTGTCGATCTGGAGGTTCTCGCTTACGGCAGGTTGATGCAACCTGAGCCACCGGGTACAGGTTTATTGGATCATCCAAGCCGTCCGATTTGTTGAAGGGGCTAGGGTTCAGATCAGATACGGTCTCCAACCTGGCCTGGGACAGGAGTCCAATCCGGCCACGGGGGCCCGAAGTCACACACACGGACGTAGCCGCAAGCAGTCCATAGGGCAGAAGAGATCTGCACATGGAGGCGGTTCCGCCAGAGGCCGTAGCCTCGCCGGAGAGGGTTGGCGGCATAGCCGCCAGCAGTCCATAGGACGGACGAGATCTGCACATGGAGAGGGATCCGGCAGAGGCCGTAGCCTCGCCGGAGCAGGGTGGTAGCGTGGCCGCCGCCACAGTTTCGCCCGGGTCGGGGTTCATCTAGGTCCCCCGCCACAATCACTTTTTAACAACACATCGTATTCCTACGCACGTACGGCACGGTGAAAAACCGCTCGACCGTCTGGCTCCGGTTCTCCCACGCCAACGGGAGCGGCCCCGTCACCTTGTCACTGAGAACCTACTAGCGTGACAAGACCCGGGGCACCGGTTCTCCAAACCCCTCTGAACTCTCAAACATCAGTACCGCCACATGGTCTCCCCAACGTCCGAATCCGTTCGTCTCCTTTTCCTTGGAAAGCTGGTGGACGGTCATGCTCCAGAGATTGGACTACACCGGCAACCATCAAACCTCATATCCGGGCACCGACCGAGACGCGAGAAATTTGGGCGAAAGAAGAGGAGAGGAGAGCAAGTGCAGAAAGTGACAGAGGGCAACACGTCGACGAGCCCCGTAAATATCCATGTCAGGACTGCAGTTCCACGGCCATCGCTTCTCCCTTCTTTTTCCCCTGAAAGCGCTCCCTGCCGGGACCGGGCCAGCTTCGGTCTTGATAAGAGACGCCGACGTCTGGTCATCCGTTGAGAGGGACAACCCACGATAGGGAGACGACAATGAGAATGTTTCCATTTCTGCTAGTGAGGTATAGACGAGAGACGATCGACTGCAACTTGCTAGCCTGTGGTAAGTATGCAGTATGTATGATTGATCTTGGTTGCTAACCATACACTCGTGACGAGCAAAGATATGATGCGATTCATAAGGGCATCTCCAACACCGTCTCATAAAACAGACACATTTGTCCGTGGGACTAGTACGCGGACACGGATACGGGAGCCGGCCATCTAATCTTGTCCCCTAAATGTCCGTCCCTGGGTTTTGTTTAGTCCGCAACACTTAAAAGTAGTTGTACCAGAGAATCGCACAATTCATACATAAATAACATGAAAATATACCTAGTACAACAATAGTTCAAATATAAATATTACATTCGAGATAACTGGAAATTCAACAAGTTTTTCGAATTCATTGATTCCAAATTCAACAGTACTCGAGTTAGAATCTGTGCATGTCGTCCCACGCACTGTGCCTCTTGAGTTTCATCCAATATTGTATGAACGTAAATGGCATGCCCTCGGTTCTGTGGTACAACACGACAACGCATTTGGGCTATATTTTTTTCTTTCAACATGATGATTGTCAAGTTGCAACATTGAGTGAATTAATGAATTGATCAACATGTAGAGCAACAAGAAGCAAAAACTTACAATCTCCATGTTTGACGAGCTTGGTGGCCACCTTCTCTCCACTTGTGCAATCGCACCACAAAACTTCATGGCGGAGTTGGAGATGGCGTACCACCGATGGGCTACCGACTTCACATTGCGTTCATGGATCACGTGCAAGTCGTAGGGCGCGAAGTGTTTTTGCTCATGAAACGAAGCATGCACATTTTGTTAAAAGGTCGAGCCCCCTTGCCTCGTGCCTACAAAATCTGTAGATATGACCTTCCATGCATCGCACAACAACTCATCCTCCATCACCGAGTACCATGCCATTGTGCTTACTCTACAAAACAATAAGAAGGCCAACAAAAGAGCTCAATGGCATTTGACCGAACACCTTTCAGGCGTGGTGTCCACCATGGACATCGTCGACAGGGGGTGGAGGGTACCTTGCTGCGGACAGATACTGGGTGGACGGCGGCGTAGTCCAAGTCGGACAAACGCGTGGGTGGGGGTTGTGGACATCCGGCAATGCCTGAGCGGCGGCCGAAGAGGTACAGCGGCGGTGTCAGACGAGGAGGGTGCGGATGCAGAGCAAGGGGGGAGCAGGGGCAGAGTGGGAGAAAATTGTCCTGGGAGGGGGACCTAAGTGGGTCTGGGGTGTCGGAGTGCGATGTGTCGAAGGTACGGATGCCCACAACTCCCCCCCCCCCCCCTCTAGTTTGCATCCGGTTTGCGCAAATGCGGACAAGCGGACGCGTCCGCGAAAAAATATGGGTCCACATTGAATGGTAAACTATGTCCCGATAGGTCGATTCGGATGTATGCGAGCGTTTTGATGGATGGCGTTGAGATCCCCCAAGGCTGTCGTTAATTGGTTGAGCGGCTACACATAGCAAAAGTCTTATAACAATCAAAATTGAAAGCTTATCTTTGAGTAGTCTGCGAATTTTTTATTCGGGGAACACAAATCTAATGTGTAAATTCTCAAAATAGTCACACGAGAAGAAAAGAACTTGCAATTTTCTGTAGTTGCATAGTATGTACGAAATCATTGCGGCGGGGAACTATACTCGTGATATGTCGGCAACAAATAAGACGCCATTACATCCACATTGCATGCTAGATTCCTCGGTGTTTCTACAAAATTCATTTCGTCTTGTATTCATTTGCATAGATAAAAAAATTGACTGAAAAAAAATTATAAGACATGATACAGTTCCTGGGACTTTGAGTGGCTAAACATGATATAATGTTATTCCAATCAAATAATTAATTGAAGGTTTCTTCAAGGGAAGACTAATATGTGTACATTCTTAAAATGCAACATGCAAAATCCTTTCAATTAATTACGCCAGGAAATTCCCCTGCAGAAAAAGTTAAACTACAAAACTGACTCCAACTTGTGAAAACAAAATATCGCACATGATGTAGTTCATGAGTTTTTTGAGAGGATAAACATGATACATTTATTTATTTCAATTAAATAATAAACGGCTTTTGAGGAGAAAAAAAAACCCTTGTGCGAGCATATTCCCAGATGCAATAATGCAAAACCTTGCAACTAATTACAATTGTTTCTTGAGTTTTGCTTCGGTACACCCTGCTTGATAAGTTTACAGATTTTGATGCAGATTAAAGATGTAGACCAGAAGTTATTCCCCTACAGATTGTGATATGTAGGCAACCGACGGGGCTCTATTACATCCACACCCGAGATTCCTTTGCGTTTACACAAAGTTAATTAATTCCACATGGCATGTTGGCGGACTGTATATTGCTTTTGCAAGATGGGAGTGGGGGTTTTATTTCTCTGTTGATCTCCAGGGGCGGCTCAATGATTTTGATTAGCCATGTCCAAAGATCGGAGGGCAAAGATGAGGCGATGGCATCCGGCTCCTGGAAAGAGTTGGCGGTACAAACCCCAGTTTGTCCCTTTCAGCCTTGGCCCATGGCTGGGCGCCGCTGTGTGACAACCCTGCTCATCCAAATCTTGCTTCCAACTGGGCGTGACTCGTGCTGTTTGCCTCCCTTTACACTTTTTGTTTGCACACCTTTGGTCTCTCGTGCGCAATGATGCGTCGTTGTGGCGTGACAGCGATCAGTAGGCTCTGGTATGTGCGTACTGCAAGCTAGGGGAGATGCATAGTACGCATCTACTGTACATCCTAATTTCCCAAAAATGACACCAATGCCAGGCACGGTCGTACAGGCCTAATACATGCATGGCATGGAGAGTTGCATACCTCCTAGCTAGCCATCATGCAAGCATGTGCATGCAATAAGGAGTGTGTGGCGAACTGAGCGTAGATGGTTAGGCTCCTTGTGGTGGAACCGGCCCATCAGGGTTCAAGTTCTAGACTTGACACTACTGCTCGCATTTTGCTGGATTTATTTCAGTCTTTTCGGCGATGTCGTCCAATGGAAGGAGCCGTTTCCATCGACTACGAGGCACGTGTGGTTACTTCATCAATTTCAAGATGCTGTGTCGTTTCAGTATCTCGGAGGTACTCATGTGGGTTGCACCTTCATAAGGGTGAGTGTATGTGAGCATCTGTGATTGTACTATGTTCAAAAAAAATCGAGGAGGGCGTATACACCTTTTTTAGGAGAAAAAAGGGCATTCTGTCATAGACAGAAAGCAAAGGTGCCCACAAAAATAATATATTTAAAAATACTTAGGAAATGAAGACAATGTCGTGACCGATTACTCTCGATTTTAAAATATTAACCCGGCCGACATCTTCGCCCACGAAAAGGTAAACGGTTGCACGATGGACCTCGGACCTCCTGCGGGCAACTGGACACCAAATTCGATATCTCCTATGTCTACAACAGTTACTATCGAGTGAACAATTAGACGGTTCGGTATGTGACTTCAACGGCCTCGCATACAACACCGACATAAACTCCTCATTTGGAGCATATTGGTTTGACCTATCATAACACGGTGGCAATGAATGCATGATAACACAGTGTGGTGGTCATCAACCTCGTGTCGGGGCTTCATTTGAGCGAACTCCACTGTGTTGTTGGGAGGGTGGTGTGTGCGCACGCCGCGGGGGTGGCGGGGGTGTGTGTGTGTGGGCGCGGGGGGGGGGGGGGGGGGGGGGGGGGGTTGACCCATATTTTTTACATTCCTTGTTTGAATTGCGGGGGATCATAATTACAAAACAAGAGATCCATTAATCCAAAAATAATAATTGTCAATTTATTGCATGATCTCCAAAATTTACGTTGTAATATTAAAAATTGTCAAGTTGGGACTCTAACGTCAATTTTTTTGCACCTGTTTCCTCACCAGACGTTTAGTGATGAGTATTTGGTCCCTCATTGACGATGGAATCCATGATGGATTCCGACTATCCTTATAGGGGTGGGGGGGGGGGGGGGGGGGGGATAGCAGATGTTTGACACGTTGGTCTCCAAAATATGAATATACATACATTCATCTCTGAAATATTAATATACAATTATATTCATGACTAATAAAATAATATGTATACCTTATTACATTTATGGAGAAACTAGTGATTGTGATTCTTATAATCTTCGTAACATAGGGTTACGTTCAATGGCTATGTACAGGTGGAGAGCAAGAACAAGCAGACACTAGTGCTAATTGTAGGTATTCAACCAATGTTGATGCGACACTAATCGATGCTAGTGCACCTGAGTTCATACACTACATCATCAACGTCTACAACGGTCGCTGCGACACTAATCTGAACCATGAGCTTGTAATCGTTTTTGGAGTCATTGGGGGCGAACTTCATTGGGTTGGGGTTGGGGTTGGGGGGGGGGGGGGGGGCTTTTGCCCCCTATACATGTAAAACAGAAGACATTTTGATTACATGTGCTTACTTTGCTCATATCTAGATTCTCATAGTTCATCTCAACTTGACCAACCATTGAGAATACAACAAATATGCTTTTGTCGTGCATAATTCCTATTAATTCGACTAGATCCCGGATGTACAACAATGTCTCAAATTCGACTAGATCCTGGATGTACATCAAGTTTTTCATCAACGAATCATGTCGTTCCACACAAACTCCCCCTTCAGCTTCATCCAGCAGTGTGTGCACATAAATGGCCGTCCCTCTGTCCTGTGGTACACCACGGAGGCGCGTGCGGACTACATATAATGTGTAGACTAAACATTGAGTGAATGAATCAATCAACAAGTTGAGCAAGAGGAAGTAAAACTTACGATCTCGTCCATGTCCGCGTGCAATGGCCACCTTGCCTCGAGCTGACTAACCAAGTTGCAAAACTTGATGACGCTGATCTGGATAGCGTGCCAGCGATACGACACCGACCGCATGTTGCGTGGTTTAATGATGTACATGTCGTAGGGCGCAATGTGCTTTCATGCACTTGCTCCCAAAAGGGCTCCCCTCTGCTCCTGCCTATGAAATCCGCGGATATGGCCAGCCACACATCGCACAACAACTCATCCTCCATGGTCGAGCACCATCCTTCGTACTCTAAAAAATGACATAGCATTTGAAAATAAACTCAATGGCATTTGACCGAACACCTGCCAGGCGTGGTGTCCGCAATGGAGGTCGTCGACAAGGGGCGGAGTGTACCTGGGTACAAACGGCTCCAAGGTGGAAAGCTCCGTTGGAACGGCAAGCGGGCGCGTCGGTGCTGGTTGCGGACGTCCGGCAATGCCTCTGTGGCCACCGGAGACGAACAGCAGCGGCGGCGGAGGTGGAGGGTGCGGATGCAAAGTAAGGGGAAGAAGGGGCGGAGTGGAAGGAAATGAGACCTAGAGGGGGGATTGGGTGGGCCGGGAGTGTCGGAGTCCTACGTTTCGGGTGTCCGGACTCCCGCAAACCTCCCACACTTTTGTCTCCAATTTGCGGGAGAAATTGCGTCCGGACCGCCCCGCGGACCGATACAGGTCGGCGTTGGATGGCTTCCGCGGTCCGGACGGTTGCGGAAGGTTTGTGGGTCGTTGTTGGAGATGGCCTAACAGGCATGGGGAACGACTAGTAGAATCTTCCCCCCATCCCTTGTATGCATGCGTACGTGTAGCTAGCTACAGCATGGACCGGCTTAATTAGGGTTGCGACGGCCAAGCTAGCGGCCGGGCTAGCTCTACAAATCCGTGGGGCTCGGGCTACAGCGCTTGGTAGCTTTCCTACAGGAGAGGACAGGTACGTGCGTCGCGACCCCGCGCTGTTCCGTCCCTGACATGCATCCCCTTGTCGCCGGCCGGGCAACGGAGCTAGGGTCCAGGCGGCCGCGGTGGCTTCCGCTTGTACGCGACCGCCCTCCGTCTTATTCCCCCCCGGCCCGTGCCCTCGCCGTCCGTCCAGCCGGCCGGCCTCACGCACATGCCTAGGCAGCCTAGCTAAACCCGCGCGCGGTGTCGAGCTAGCCTAGCCAGGCGGCCCGATGTATCGAGATCATGCACGCATCATGCGCCCGATCGACACCGGTACAACTTGAGGAATGCGACCGCGGGCAGTACGATCGCTCGATCGTTGCCAATTTGGTTGCGGCGATCGGACGCACGCACCACTGTTCATGCATGCACTTGTGGCTCCAGAGCTGGTCTATATTGTGAACCTACGTACCCTCGCCGCTAGATCGACCGGGTTAATGTGCTGGAAAGGGATGTAGCACCTTTGTCGACCGTCGGCCGATCGAAATGGATCGATCGAGTCCGTTCGGCCGGCGTGCATGCATGCACGTAGTACCGTACGTGTTATTTGGCCGAAATGCAGCTAGAGAATGAGAAGCGAGCAGATAAGGTACAACTTGCTACTCCACCTGCTATGCTATGCCTGTTTTTCTCTCCCTAATAATAAAGCGCGTAGTGCTTCTGTCGTCCGTCGTCGCGCACATTTTACAAGAAAGCCCTTTTACTTTTGTGTTATTGAACCCGCAGTCCCTCATTAATCGCCCACGCAAAAGGAAAAAAACGGTTAGCTGAAAAAACACTTCTGCCTCCTCTCCTCGACCCTCGCGCGTGCCCAGGCCAGAGCGATCCCCCCAATCCTCCGCCACACATCAACCCACTCGCCGCCGCACCTCAGTCGCCGTCGCCGCCGCACCTAAGCCGGCTGGCCGCCCCGCCGCACCTCAGTATGATCTTGAAGATATACAGAAGAAATTGATGCAGCCATCATGGTGCAAAGATGGACAGCGAAGAGAAAACTCTGGGCTTCCACCTGAGTCAACTTCACACTCCCACATCTGCGACCACGATCCAGAGGAGCAGCACCACCGGACCGCCTCCCTTGCCTCCGCTACAGGCCCTGCTAGCCCCCTCGCGTGCTGGTCGGCCGCCAGATCTGACGAGCAACGGAGCCACTACACACCGGCCCCGCAACCCCCGTCGCCCCCAGCCACCAGCCACCCACCGGGAAGGAGAGGAGGTGGGGCTTCACCACAACGGCACGGGGACGCCACCACGGCCCTCGTAAGGCGACGAGCACGCCGCCGCCGCCCCGTACGAGCAAACATGCTGACGCTGCTAGAACCTCCCGTTCTGGGGGAGGGAAGGCGGGATCCCGACGGTGGGCGGAGCTTGGGGAAGAGGGGTGGGGCGGGATCCCGGCGGCGGTGGGCGCAAACGGCAGCGGCGGCGCGTCTCAAGGGGATGGGGATGCAGGTAACTGAGGGTGTTTCGCTTGGCGAGAGCCTCATGGAGTCGCGGTAGAGAAAATGGAGGAGATAAGGCTGCGAGCGGTGCTGGTTCCTTCCCACCGATGTGTTCGATAGCTAGCGTGGCACGCATGTTGGCCAGTTGTTTTTCCTTTTCTCTAGATATTTAAAATGGAGTGTTTATTAAAAGTAGATCTGGATCCTTCACGCATATGTTAGCGTGGACGTATTAGCGTGCACACAAGTTTGTTCGCCGAACCATGCACAAGTTTTTTTTTAAGGTTGAATTTGACTCATCTAAAATCATCTACAACCGGGCCCTTCATACATGTCTCAGATGCCCGGATAGACCGGTCAGTGACCGGTCACAAAAATACGACACAACCGGATCCCTCGTACCCGTTTCAAACGTCCGGACTGACCGCCACCCCTCATATCCATTTTAAATATGAGGACGATATGAGGGCTCGCGGACGCGTCCGGACACGCCCGGTCAGTCCGCCACAAGGACGCAATCCCATCCCGGACCTACTTTTCTCTTTCTTTATTCATTCATTCTTTTTCGCTTTTCTTTCCCACCAATCACGTGTAAGTGACCGGACATATGAGAAAAAAATATGAGAAGTGCAGCTGCGCGGATGAAAAAATAGGAGTTCAAAATGGACACGCCCGATCATTGACCGGACGAGCCTGCGGGCGTATAGGGGGTCATATTTGCTAAGTCCGGTTGTAGATGCTCTAAGAAGGTTAAATTTGATTATTTTTGTGCCCCTCATGAATTCATACCGACGGGCTACTAGGACGCGGAAACTAAAAAGTAGATACAAAATAAATTGTCTCGTCGTTGGTGTCGAAACACATACATTTATGTGTTATGGCAATAGACTCTTTAGTTGATCTCAATGAATATATTATTCCAGATCAACAAAAGATGCCATGTTTGGCATCTCTAATGATGAACATGTTAGATATGATATGGAGTAACACCTACGATTGCATCCAGATAAAATTACTTTAGAAGTGTTGTATGCACAAGGTTTTATATACTAATGGTAGTACAATGAATAACCTGTTCATGTGGTATGCTTTTCCTCTAGGCATCAGAGATGATCTACAACGTCGTAATAGTTTTCTTCTTCCTAAATTGTATTCATGAAAAATACTCTCTCTGTACCCAAAAATTATCTTAGATTTGTCTAGATATGGATGTATCTAGAGACGTTTTAGTATTAGATACATCTGCATCTAGATAAATCTAAAAGAAGCCTTTTGGGACTAGGTAATATAACACTAGCAACACATGCACCATCATTACATGCACCATCATTAATTAACGCACTCATGTTAGTTTGGAGTCTAAAGATAAGGTTGTTTACTCGGTTAGTTGACTAGGATTCATGTCGCATATTTTGAACTAGCGCTCCAAAGAATTTTGTAGTTAATTGAACTATAATTTTGGTCATCATCAAATTTATTCTATACCTGGCCATCATGATTAATGATAATTGATGTTTTGCTTTTTTTTTTTCCGTTGCAACGCACGGGCATGTTTGCTAGTTTATATTAATTCTTGGAAATGTATGCCTGGTTTTTGGCCACCGTTCGATTTGGTCGCTCACGTGTGGCTCTAGCTAGCGAATCATGTAGTACTCCGTACTACCGCTGTCTAACACGTTTGTGAGTATGTCGGCAGATTATATCAGATGGACCGAACGAATCCACTGAAGCGCTTCTTTGACACTTGCATGCGTTGCCTGCCGACGTTTTTAATTTTAGTGCTTGCGAGCTACTAGCAGCAAAACAAAAAACAAAAAACTGCGGGGAAGCAAACCAAAAAATTGGCTCCTTTTGATCGATATAAAGTATATACTTGTGCTTTGATTCGGACTAATTAATAACTATCCTTGATTTGTAGTGTATGATCTGTGATATCTTGCTAGGACCAAGCTAAACCATTTCACCGAGAGAGCAAAAGGAGACACATGATTTAGTGTAGTGGTGGCAATTTTGTCATTGATGGCATTTCCACTCTACAATACGCCGATGATATAATGCACTTTATCAAACATGATCTAAAACGGACCAAACATCTTAAGTTATTGCTCTGTGCTTCCGAGCAACCTTTTGTGCTGAAACTTAACTTGTGTGGGAATGCAATTTTCTGCTTTGGTGAGGTCAAACATGTTTCTACTCAGTATATCGAGTTCTTTGGTTTTGAGACGATAGCTACAACTCCACTATTAAGGGATTTCAGCACGTCACCAAGAAATATGGAATGCCGACATGAAGTGTGTGGAAAAAAAAGGCAACACAAGCTGTTGAATAGTTAGAAAGTCAAGCACATGTCATCGTGCGGCTTAGCCTTAACAACTAGGTTCTCAGTATGAAGTTTTTTTTTCTCATAATGTTGTTCTTCAAAATCCCATAGCGCATCCAACGGCGGTTGGATTACTATCGATCCAGGGGTTTACTAAGAATGTAATAACCAAAAAGAAAAAATGCATTACAAAATGGAATGCCTTATACGGCCAAAAGGAGGATGGAGGTCTGGGATCTAGCTAGGATTTGGAGCCTAAGAGCATCTCCTTGTTGGGACTACGTGGCCTGGGTTACTACCAAGGATGTCATTTGGCAAGATTCTTTTGGACCGAAAGAACTTTCATAGGTCTAATGTAAAGATGGGATTCCATTTCTAGGACGATCTTACGAAAGCAATACGACATTTCTTTCATTTGGGAACTTCCAAAACTAAGGATGGTTCCAAATACGATTCTTCGGAGACAAATGGCTAAGAAACGTCCCATGCTGAAATTTCGGGAGCTCAGCAGTTCTGGTAGCATGGGAGAACATTCTTTAATGATAGTATCACCATTTTTTCCATGATGGATTATTCATAGCATTCTTATTGCAGATCGGTTATTTATCATTGAGGGTTTAGCATATGCCATGTTTCGAAGTCCTTATACAAAGGAGTATTTCACAACTTTTGGAATTTCATTAATAACTGATCATTTTGATTCTTTAGAACTACTTGACATATTTAGTGATCTAGTCTATCCTTTAGGAGACACTCAGTGACCATAGATCGAAGTAGGATAAATATATAAACCTCTCCAAATTTATGCAGAAAAAACATGCGGTTGTTGTGAAGGTGTTAAATATCTTTTTGCCAAGTGTCTCATTTCACTTGAATCTAATTGGGGCTAAGTTGGTTAAGTGGAATAGCATTTTACCATGACTCATCAACATCAGCCTTTGGCATGAGCAAAATTACCGAGTTCTGCTAGAGCTTGCACAAGAATGGACACTTCTTGGTTCACTATACTAGCTTGCTCTAGTGCATACAGATAGCTCCAATATAATTTTTTGACAAAAGATAGCTCCAATATGAATAGACAACTGTGGAAACTTAATTAGATTAAAAAACTTTGTGTGCAAAAGCTTATTTCATACAATGGATGATCACATCATTAGAAATTGGAAAGGCAGCAAAAATATTGTTTTATCAAAATGATAAATTGATAAAGCACTTCTTTTACTATTATTTCTCATGATCTGTATGGTATACCATCTACGTAGCATCTAATTTATACCCTCCTTGTAGTGTCCCAAACAGTTTGGTAACTGGTTACTTGGTCTTGGTTTTAAACTAAGAGCTCATAATTTGGTTGGCACAACAGATCTATGTTGGTGGCTATGCAGAAACATATGGTTTTTGTCGAGAAGAAAAAAAAATATTAATTGCATATTATTTTTTCTAATCACGTACATACATTCACTCCGTATTTGGTCTTTGCTTTAGCCGTAGTGTTGACAGAATTGGCACCGATGGTGGCCTAGGCTTTGATTCCGCTCCCCCCACCTTTATTACTTCTCTCTTTGTACTTTTGGGAAAATTTTGTTTTTCCTACTCTAGTTTTTGCCAATTTTTCTTATGCCACTCTAAAATTTGACATTTCACTTTTACCACTCTTAGATTTTGGCAATGTATCGCAATTGCCATTCCATGGCAAAAGCAAAATAATTTCATTTCACTTTTGTCACTCTTAGATTTTGACAATGTATCATAATTGCCATTCTGAAAATTTTGCTTTTGCCACGGAATAACAATTGTGATACATTGTCAAAAGCTAAGAGAGGCAAAACTGAACTGTCAAAAGCTAGAGTGGCATAAACTAGAGTGGAAAAAACAAAAAAAAATCCCTTTTGTTTTAGACTTTTCAACTTTTTTTGAGGCAATGCCATCACTGCGGATTATATTGACTTGGGGAATAAAGATACATCGTCAGCCAGTACATAGAACTTGACAACTTGTGGTGTGAACTTTCAACTTTGTGTGTTGCTGTAGACATAGAACTTGAAGATTAGATTATTGTGCCGTTATATCATCTTGCTGCCAAGATAAGATCATTATTTGTATCAGAAATAGAAAAATAGAGAACAAGCTAGCTATCATCTCGACTGTTCTCCGGCGGATCGGAATATATTCTTTCCGTTAGCCGTACGTAGCGACAAGCATATGAGCTTCCGGATGGCAAGCCGCAAGCTGCTACATGCATGTACCATATACGTGCAAGAATAGTCAGATGGCCAAATCATGGCAGCGGAGAAATCTAATCGTGCATGCATACGAATCTGGATATTGAACGATCCATATCAAGGGGCTGCGTTAAACAGGGAGGCGACACCCGACAGATGAGACGTGGGCGCGCTGAAAAACCAGCTTACGTGCTTGTCAATTGTCATGCCCAATGCAGTTGTGACTCTGGTTGTTAACATGAGTTTACACATCTAGGGCCATGTAGCTAATTAAATTTTCTTTGGACTATTTTTAGATGTATATATTTCGGATATATATATCAATATCAGCACGGACGTCCGTCCACTTGGCCACTGGCATGCAACTAGGAACTAGCTATAGCACTGTTGTTGGGCTGTTCCTACTGGCCATATTGAAGTACATTTTGCCATTTCTTTCCTGTCATATGATACATCGTTACTTGCCCTATATAGAGAAAATGAGCACATGGTGAATGTCAATGCATTATCTTATTATCATATAGATTTCACAAAAAATAATCTTATTATCATATACTCCCTCCGTTCCTAAATATAAGTCTTTATAGAGATTTCACTATGGACCACATACGTATGTATATAGATGTATTTTAGAGTGTAGATTCACTCATTTTGCTCCGTATGTAGTCTATAGTGGAATCTCTACAAAGACTTATATTTAGGAACGGAGTGAGTAGTAGGGCTAGAGAATCTGGGTTGGCAAGGTGGTGTCGCACTAGTACAAAACAAGGCTTTGGTCCACGCCAGGTCAGAGCATTAGTCCCGGTTCTGTTACGAACCGGGACTAATGGGTGCATTAGTCCCGGTTCGAGCGGCGCAGGCATCAGTCCCGGTTCGAACGGGACCTTTAGTCCCGGTTGGAGAGACCAACCGGGACTAAAGGGGCTTCGAACGGTGCCAGCCCCTTTAGTCCCGGTTGGTATCTCCAACCGGAACTAAAGCCCCCCCCCTTTAGTCCCGGTTGGTGTTACCAACCGGGACTAAAGGGGTTGAGGCTTTAGTCCCGGTTGGTGTTACCAACCGGGACTAAAGGTAGTTTTTCTGTTTTTACATTTGTTTTCTATTTTTAGTTTCTGTTTTAAATTGCTTATATCTTTTAAGATATTTGATGTTTTTGAGTGATTCATTTTGCATTAGATTCAAAATTTTGTCTAGTTTCTGTTTGTGCCATTAGTTTTCAAATTTGAATGGTTTAAATTTGAATTTGTTCAAATTTGCTTCAAACCCTAGATTGTGAATAACTTGAGTTTACAAATAGTTTTTAATTTAATTCTTTCTGCTCCTAGTCACGTGTTAGCTTGTTGTCACAGTAAGATTTATTTGGTTATTTTTAGAATAATTTAAATTAGGATTTTAATTAAAAAATGAAATGCATTTGTAACAGACGATACTTCGAATGAGATGGTCCAGTTTGTACACGAAGTGCATCCAGTTTTTGCGGTAACCCTCTCAACTTTTTAGCACAAGCTATGTGGGTGAAATGATGATACCATGCCAAGTTTCAACCATTTCAGAGTTCATTTGTAGTGCTTTTCAATTTCAGGGTCATTTAGCTCAAAAAAATCATTAAATGCATGAAAAATAGCAAATGAAGTTAGAAAGGGTTGAAATTTGAGGATGTGGCTTTGAATGGTGCATATTGAATGCACAAAAAGTTTGGAGTTGAAATAAGTTAAAAAAAATGAAATGCCTTTGTAACAGATGGGTTTTCGTCCGAAACCTTGATACTTCGAATGAGATGGTCCAGTTTGTACACGAAGTGCATCCAGTTTTTGCCGTAACCCTCTCAACTTTTTAGCACAAGCTATGTGGGTGAAATGATGATACCATGCCAAGTTTCAACCTTTTCAAAGTTCATTTGTAGTGCTTTTCAATTTCAGGGTCATTTAGCTCAAAAAAAATCATTAAATGCATAAAAAATAGCAAATGAAGTTAGAAAGGGTTGACTCTGGCTTGGTTAACCTTAGTTGTGACTCTGCCTGGGACGGTGCTAGCAGATGTGTAGTCGACAGTATGATTGGATGGACACCAACCTGGACTAAAGGGGTTCTGAAATTTTCAAACTCTACCCCCCCCCCTGTGGACCGCCTTTTTTAGTTTTGTAGAAAATAAACAAAAATGATAAAATCTTCAAAAAATAAAATCCTTTGAGATGTAGTTAGGTTTTAGTGTCTAGTTGGTATAAAAATTTTGAAATATGAATTTTGACCTTTTTTGCAAAAAAACGAAAAACAAATATAAAACGGCCATAACTTTTGCATACGATGTCGAAAAAAAAAGTTTAATATATAAAAAAAAACTAGAGAAAAATTGGGACTCGATTTCAGTAGGGTTTACCCGGTGATGTTTTCTCACAATCTCAAAATTCCAAAAGGAAAAAAAGTTATTTCAAATCAAAAAAATAATTTTAAAAATTTTAAAAAATAATTTTAAAAAAATAAATGATGTCATATTTGGATTCCTCACATTTTTCTGACAATAATGGATATATTATTTGTCGAATTTTGATTTACGGATTTAAAGATATTAATTATGTCATATTAAATGAATAAATGGCAAAAAAAATTAATAAAATAATATTATTACTTATTTTATTTTGATTGAAATTCAATATTATTAGTACTTATTTTGTTTATTTTAATAATTATTTAGAATTCAAAAAATTAAATCATGTGACATCAAGACCTAAGGGTTAACAGGATTGATAGCTTAAGATTGTCAGAAAAACAACAAGTGCAGTCTTGGAAACTAGGGGAGATAGAACCTGAAAGTTAAGCGTGCTGGGGCTGGAGTAGTGAGAGGATGGGTGACCGGCCGGGAAGTTAGACGATTTGAAATGAGTGCTGATTAGAGACTAGAGATTAAATTCTGAAGTAGTGAGGAGGGATGATTAGAGATTAAATTGTGAAAATCAGAAAAAAATTAAAAACAAATCAGTAACACCAACCGGGACTAAAGGTCCTCCAGCCCACGCACAGAGAGCGGCCACGTGGAGGGCCTTTGGTCCCGGTTCGTCAGCCAACCGGGACTAAAGGTCTTGGGCATTAGTCCCGACCCTTTAGTCCCGGTTCCAAAACCGGGACTAAAGCCCCTCTGGAACCGGGACTAATGGGGGGTTTTCTACTAGTGTCGTCACCAGACTGCCCGCCCGCTTTCGAGACTTGCGTTCACAGTGCTGCTTACATTCAGGTGTACAAAATAAGTTATAGGAGGGTTATATATGCTAGCTCCGACAACTCTATACTCATGCATTATCGCACTGCAGAGTGTGTGTATGTGTGCTTGATTGTACGTTATATTTGATGTTAACTACCGTGATGCCCCGTCAAATATCTTGTGCAAATAAGAGTAACTTATCCGAGAGCGTTATATAGGACAGGCTCCAGGGAACCCACTTTAAAAAATCAAAATATGTTTAAAACTTTTCAAACATATTAAAATTTTCTAAAAATGCATACACATGTTCTCTAAGTATCTGTACAGTTTCATTAACTAATACAATGATTTTCAGGGTACACAAAAAAAGAAAAGAAATCTGGCCCATATACAACAAAGAGAAACCGATTTTAATCTATGAATTTGTATTTTTATGTACATCATATATGAACATACATGTTCACGAAATTTTGTACATACATACTACACATATATGCTCATGTGTATACTTTTCAGATTTTTTTAAGATGTAGAAAATGTATTTTCACTGGAAAAATAAAATGCCGAGCTCCCTGGAGCCTGGCCACCATATGCACTTTTCCTAACTCATTCAGTGTATATATATTGTTACTTTTTTTTGCGGGTACATATATTGTTACTACTATGTTTTTTTCTTGCGGGAAGTTACTATTAAATATCTTGGCACATACTCTCTCTATAAACAAATATAAGACCGTTTAGATCAGTACTCTAGTGATCTAAATGGTCTTATACTATACTATTTGTTTACAGAGGGAGTACTTACAATTTCATTTTGGAGTAGATGAATATAGTAGTAACAGTATATGCTACTAGAACACATGGTATTGTTTAGGAAGGAATTACCACACGTATATATACAGCAAAGAGAGAAGCAGCATGATAGATGGAAAACAAACACAATCATGGTTCCCAGGTCACGTATCCTGTGCCTCGTAGTCATCATTGAGACTTACGCAACACGAGTGGGCCCATACAAGGCCCGTCTACGTGTCCAAGGAAGCAACTGGTGGACCCATGTTGCCATCTCAGAGATGAGCAACCATCGGATTCGTTCCTGGGCCCATGCTTAAGTTCAAACGGGCCGAAAGGACAACCTTGTGGACCAGGCCTAATAGTACCTCTTTGTTCTTGACAAATTACTATAAGCTAGATTTCTGTATCGATGTCAATTATTCGTTTTTTCCAGTTATAATACTATAAGCTTGATAAGGACATGTGGGTCTGGTTCTTAAAAAAAGACTCATGTGTGGTTACTAAAATCAAAGTAACTACATGAGTAGCAATTCTCAAAAAAAAAAAAAAAACTACATGAGTAGCAAATGATCTCAGAATTAAAATATAGAAACAAATTTATGGAATGTGAATTGATTACTGAAATTGGGTTAGCCAAAAACTTTGAACTTAACTCGCAAAAAAAAACTTACAACTTAAGAAACGCAAGATGCTGATTAGGGGGCCTCATATACCTTACGGTGCTCTGAATCGATGAAGAAACTGGACGTGTGGCTGTGGGTAGCTAGCTAGCTAGTTGGTCCGGGGTGATGGCTAAGGGATATGGCCACACTGTGCAGGGATGCAAACTAGAACTGATCTTAGCCGAAACTCCTGGTTCTTAGTGGACATTTGGACCAAATTGATATTTTAGCGGCACCATTTTACTAACCAATTCAATCGTATTATATACTCGCTCATCATGAAGCTCAAGATGGCGTTCTTCTGCAACCGTCCAAACTGACACAATTAACCACCACCCTGCACTGCATGGATCTTCTCAACTTCAACACCATATACAGCTACACGAACCAGTTAGCGATCAACACCATGCAGCTACAGTCTCTGTTGCATAGACATAGTACTACACTAAGAACAGTGACACAGTGTTATCTGAATTCTGAAAACCAAGCCCATTGACCATGCATCCTCGCATTTCATCAGAAAACTCACACGGCAACAGCATGAATGGAGCGAGAGAGTAGACAGTGAAAAAGATCCGAAAGGCAGAATGATGCGCGGCAGGAAACGGCACCGATTCTGATGAACACCGTAGGTCTCCTCTCTCTTTTCTTCTGCTCCCCACTGCGGCACTGCGCCAGGCGAGCGGGTATAATCATCGCAAGCGTGGTTACCTGCTGCTTTTCCCTTCTTTTTTCACCGCATTCCCCTGAGCAAAAGCTCCAATGCACCACCTTGTACACAGACACGCGCGCACATCTCTCTCTTTCCCTGCGTGCGCAGTCGCTGCAGAATGCAGTCAGTGCAGGACTGCAGGAGGCAGCCTTGCCCTGGCCGGCCTGGTGTCCGGTGACCGCAGCGGCATAGGCCTGATTGCACCGCATGTTTCAGCCAGCCTTTTCGTCGTCGTCGTCCACCTCTGTCCATGAGCCTCGGTTTTCAGCCGCTGTCTCGATTGGTTTCGGCGCCCGAGAAACGCGCAGGCTACGAGTAGAGAATGTTTTTCCCCCGGAGCGAGGAGAGAAGAGATGGCTAGGGGGAGCAGGCTTGATGTGTCTCTGACTGGCAGTGCCAGTGAAGGATTGCGCGCCGTTCGGGCTGATAGGTCATTTCAGGGAGCTACATGATTGCATCGGCCGGAGCGAAAGCCGGGCTGCCTCTGCCTGCCTGGGGATAGATGGATGGAGAGTCTGTCTGAATGCATACGTTACGTACTCACAGAGAAAAGTTACGGCATCTTACCTCTACTTCCTTAGCATGGGATCGATGGACGGATGGATGGGTGACTGAAAGGTTCAAAATTTGTGCCTGCGTGATGAATCGGAGAGGAATTCCTGGTGATTTGATTTCGTCCACCGACCTCGGTGAAAGGCCCCGGAACTCGTAATTGGCAGGTTCCTACAACCGGTAAAAGATGCTCACGTTTTCAGGCCCGGAATATGCTGACATGTCATACTAGATTGATTCTTAAAAAAAAAAACCGAACGGAAAGATTTTTTTGTTTGTGCACATCGTATGATTCAACGACAGTTCTAGCTAGTTTCCACTTGCCTAAAAAAAAGGAGAAAGAGGTTCTGAAATATGACGTCCTAGCTAGCTAGCTTGCCAATGCAAGTTCACTGAAAATGTCACAAACCAGCTAGCTCCACTGCTCCAGTGCACACACAGTGAAAACCTTCTTTCTCCTGCACGCCATGGACTCTGCAAAAGCACATGAGTACAATTACAGATTGACACACATGGTCATGTAGGCACTAGTTCATGCTGGTAACCTGGTTGGGATTCGGGAGCACGAGCAAGCCGGACGCCGTACGTGTAGATACATGCGCACGCGCGTGTGTACACACTACACACACACTGTGAATTCCGAGAGATGATCTGGAAGGTCTGGGCCCGGGCAAGATCAAAATGTTCCTATGGCTTCTACACCTCGATCGGCTGTGGTGCAACGACCGTCTACAGAGAAGAGGATGGGAGAACAGCTATTTCTGTCCGCTCTGCAGGAGGAACCTCGAAACGTCAGTGCACCTCTTCTGGGAGTGCCCGATCTCCCTGCAAGTCTGGCGTAGCGCGGCCGGCTGGCGTGGCTGCAGCGCTCTTGATCACACCTCCTGGCCGGCGGCAGCCACCACAACGGAGAGAGTCCAGATGATCATCAGCTCCTCTGCCCCGTGTAACAAGAGAGGCATCAAAACGATGATTGCCCTAATTACCTGGCACATCTGGTTGGAGCGAAACGAGGGCGTCTTCAGATGCAGGCAGACAAGCGCAAAGAACATCACGGATGCATGTAGACGTGATCTTGAGCTCTGGAGGCTAGCCGGAGCAAAATGCATTGAGCACCCTTTCGGGGACGTGACGTGAGATATCGCTCGACGAGTAGGGTGTTGTAGCCAAGCCCCAAAATGGCTGCATGTAATCTATATTCTGTCATCCGATCACTTGATCGTTTTTGTAACCTCCCCTTCTGCTAAATCAATGAAAACCAGCAACCGCTGGATATTTCAAAAAAAAAAAACACACACACACACTGGCACGAGAGCTAGCAGTGCCATGATGATGGAGATAACTGAGCGCAACCCAGAGATAAAAGTAGCGCTCCACCTTTGCACACTTTGGCTGGCGAGCGAGCGAGCATGCATGTTGCATTTGCATCAAGAGACCCAAATGATGAAGCAGGCGAACGGGCAGGGGCAAAGGTGCCGCCCGCTGTACATGGAATTCAATAATGTATTCTGAGCAAACCCTCCAAATGCCTTTTGTTTTGTTTTGCTACATATAAAAAGCAATGCAGCATAGGCATAGTGTTGGTGGACTCTACGGTTGTTGATATATCAGTTTTTTTTTTGTCAGACTGTTGGTGTTTGGTTGTCTGTATTTTAGGTATTCAGAGGTGTGGTGTTGCTCATCATAGTTTGTATCCGCTTGATGCTAAATTTTGAGTTAATAAAAGTGCCCATAAAAAAAATATAAAGCAATGAGATTACGCCATGCATAAAGCCGCTTGTTAATATACGGTTTGCAGCAGTACTAACTGATGATGCTGCGTGCTTACCGCTAGCTAGCTACTAGCAGTGCTTACCAGCCAGGGCGAACAAGATGCATGGGGCAATACAAATAGGCGCAGCATATAACAAAATTTATTCCTCCTACGTGCATGCATGTGGAAGGGAAGCCAGCCACCTAATTCATTCATGAATTTGTCCTTCTCTTTCCCTGATTTGATTATACATGACTTATATGTTGTATTCATGCATGCAAGAGAGGATGCCCATGGGAAATCTTAAAACCAGCAATATGTATTTTGTCCATGCCGATTTTTAAAAGCCTTTGACATTCTTAATAACTGTAATAAGCATTGACCAATCAAACAAAAAGAGCAAGTACTAAAAACTCTTCAATATATAAGCCCTAGCTACCATCTACAAGTATGTTTTATATCATGAAAATCAGCTATACTACTAACTACTACCCTATCATACAGTTCACAAAGTACAACTAGTGTCGCTAGTTTCAAATTCCAAAAGTAAGAACCAAAATTCTGCTGAAAAGAAAAGAAGATGGATTGTTCTTCCGCCGGTCCATGGCTTAGTTTCCTCTCCGAAAGATGCCGGCTTTCCCCTCCTTCGAATCTATGCGTGCCACAGCCTCGCAAAAAGGACAATATACTTATGAATGATATTGGAAAGTTAGGACCAGCCGGATCGATCGGTTAACAAAGACATGTGTGTGCAACTTACTCCGGATTGTTAATGAGCTACACATGCAGCCACCATCTTAGCAGAAAGTGGAGAGGAGCCGGGAAAGCCAAGAGACAAATAAACTTTATTAGTTGTTGGGGGGATAAAGATGTCAATGCCATCTCATTGCCGCCGTTAGTTTAGTGAGGGGGAAAGGGAGATCGTAGATAGGGATCAGGGCATGCACTTGGCCGGGGGCAAAGACAATCGCTTGCATGTGTGAAGAATCTTCCCCCACATCATCCCACCCATTGCTCGCTAGAACAGTGAGGCGTTTTTTCAGCAAAGCAATCACTACAGTGGCATGGGGTGAGCTGTTCCTGCATAGTTTATGATTGGCAGAACTGGCTTTAGTAGCCGGGTCAGCAAGGTATCACACTAGTAGAAAACAGGGCTTTCATTCTAGCCGGATCGGAGCAATAGTCCCGGTCGCGTTACGAACCGGGACTAATGTGAGCATTAGTCCCGGTTCGAGCGGTTAGGACGCCGGACGGGGCTCGGCAGGCATCAGTCCCGGTTCGAATGGGACCTTTAGTCCCGGTTGCAGACACCAACCGGGACTAAAGGGGTTGCGGCAGGCGCGATACCTTTTAGTCCCGGTTGGTGTCTCGAACCGGGACTAAAGGTATGTCTTCAGTCCCGGTTTTAGACCCCAACCGGGACTAAAAATTTGCCTACATATATCCTCACCCCTGCCCGCCCTCTCCTCTGTTTTTTCCTCATAGAAGGTGGGAGGTGTGTGCTATTTTGTTTTCCCTTCCTATGCACAAGAGGTGCTCGATGAAATGCCTGAGAGCATGATGCCACTTGAGTTCACACAAAACTAACATGATATGAGGTGCCCGAGCCACACTTAAGCTTTCTCCTCTTTCTTTCCTCCTCGATCGAGGTTAGCAACTTTATCCTTTCATCTATCATTGATCCAATGCATGTGTCGATGTACACTAACCGGGACTAATCGGGACTAAAGGTTTCCTGCATATATGTCATCGTGCCCGAGCCACACAATCCATTCTTCTCCTCTGTTCTTCCTCCAAGCTCCATTTTCCCCAAGATTTGTCTAGATTTGGTGGTGCACCAACTATCCAAGTGTTCTAAAAGGTTAGAAACTTCATCCTTTCATCTCTCATTGCTAGTTTAGCTCATTTCATGCTCTAGAAGTAGAGTGATTTGTGAGTTTTAGTGGAGGAGTGTATGTGGGAGTTTATTTGATTTAGATGCAATTTGAGCTCAAATTAACTTCTTAGTTTGCACATGTGTAGGTGTGGTACTGTTAATTAGGTATCTCAATTTTGTGGTTAGTGGTACTATTAGTGAGTTAGTGTGTTAGCTAGTGTTACTATTAGCTAGTGTGTGTTAGTGTGTGCTAGGGTGTGTCTTAGTGGTATAGTATTAGTGTGTGTGTGTTAGTGTGTGCTCAAATTAACTTCTTAGTTTGCATATGTGTAGGTGTGGTTTAGGGTGCCGTCCCGTCCCCGTCTCCGTCCTCATCGCCGTCGATCGCCCGCGCCGATCTCGTCGCCGGCACCACCGTGGTGAGCCTCTTGTTCTTATCTTTTTTAAAAAAAAAATCTTACTTGTATGATTTAGATAGTTACTTGTATAATTTTCTTACTTGTATTATTGTTTGTTATTATATAGTGCCATGGTTTTGATATCCACCCCGTCGGCTCTCGTCCGGTCTATGATTCGGATGTGGTATATTATCTTTTATAACTATTTGTTTCATTTAGTGTTTATGACAATTATGCCGACCAACTTGACATAGATATTTTTATCTAGGAGGTATGTCAACCGGAAATTCCAACCGACCCTCTTGTCGAGAGGTTAAATTTAGTTGAAAAAGAAAACAATTATTTGAAAGAAAAATTGAAAAGAATTGAAGAAGAGAAGATGAAATTGGAGTTGCATGTTGCCGATGTCGTCGATCTACACAAGATCCAGATGGATGCAATGCGCTTGAAGATTAGAAAGATTAGAAAATATGCTATTGATAAAGAGGCTTGGTATCATTATGCTGTTGGATCAATTGTTATCTTAGTTGCGATTTTGATCGCATTTGTTGTTGCATTTAAATGTTTTACATAGTTGTATGTTAGTTTCAATATATGTTTTAGATGCTCTAGATAGTTGTATGTTGTTTTATGAGAACTATGTATGAACTTTATGTATTTATTTTTGCAGTAATAACATTTGATCACTACTGTACTTTGGTTTTAATGTGATAAACTTGTATTAATTTGGTCATTTCTCTATTCATGATGTTCTGTAATGGTTTTTGATATACTTAATTATATAATGTAGATGAACCGACAATGGATGTACGGTGACCGACGCACTGCCGA
This sequence comes from Elymus sibiricus, assembly GCA_039707655.1. Taxonomy (NCBI): domain Eukaryota; kingdom Viridiplantae; phylum Streptophyta; class Magnoliopsida; order Poales; family Poaceae; genus Elymus; species Elymus sibiricus. The sequence continues at coordinate 284,583,923 of CM077670.1, forward strand.
GTACATTACGGGCTTGCATAATTTCATCGGTGTGGCTCAGGCAAACAGTCTGAATGGTTTTATGTGTTGTCCATGTGTTGTCTGTCGGAATAAGATGGATTATTCTTCCTCGAAAATCCTTCACACCCACCTGCTTCAGTTCGGTTTCATGCCCAGCTATAATTGTTGGACCAAGCACGGAGAAAGAGAGGTTATGATGGAAGACAATGAAGAAGAAGAGGATGATGACAACTATCATATGTTCCCTGAATACGGTGATACTGCAACGGGGGAAGCTGAAGATCAAGAGGCACCAGATGTGCCCGCTGATGATCTTCGCCGGGCCATTGTTGATGCACAGAGAGAATGCGAAAATGAAAATGAGAAGTTGAAGTTGGAGCGCATGTTAGAGGATCACAAAAAATTGTTGTACCCAAATTGCGAAGATGGCAACACAAAGCTCGGTACCACACTGGAATTGCTGCAATGGAAGGCAGAGAATGGTTTATCTGACAAGGGATTTGAGAAGTTACTGAAAATAATGAAGAAGAAGCTTCCAAAGGATAACGAATTGCCTGACAGTACGTACGAAGCAAAGAAGGTTCTCTGCCCTCTAGGATTAGAGGTGCCGAAGATACATGCATGCCCTAATGACTGCATCCTCTACCGCGGTGAGGAGTACGAGAATTTGAATGCATGCCCGGTATGCGGTGCATTGCAGTATAAAATCAGACGAGATGACCCTGGTGATGTTGAGGGCGAGCGCCCCAGGAAGAGGGTTCCTGCCAAGGTGATGTGGTATGCTCCTATAATACCACGGTTGAAACGTCTGTTCAGAAACAAAGAGCATGCCAAGTTGTTGCGATGGCACAAAGAAGACCGTAAGAAAGACGCGATGTTGAGAGTACCCGCTGATGGGTCGCAGTGGAGAAAAATCGAGAGAGAGTGGCCGGAGTTTACAGATGACGCAAGGAACTTATGGTTTGGTATAAGTACAGATGGCATGAATCCTTTTGGGGAGCAGAGCAGCAGTCATAGCACCTGGCCTGTGACTCTATGTATCTATAACCTTCCTCCTTGGTTGTGCATGAAGCGGAAGTTCATTATGATGCCAGTGCTCATCCAAGGCCCTAAGCAACCCGGCAACGACATTGATGTGTACCTAAGACCATTAGTTGAAGAACTTTTACAGTTGTGGGATATAAAAGGTGTACGTATGTGGGATGAGCACAAACAGGAGGAATTTGACCTACGAGCGTTGCTGTTTGTAACCATCAATGATTGGCCTGCTCTTAGTAACCTTTCAGGACAGACAAACAAGGGATACAATGCATGCACGCACTGTTTAGATGAGACTGAAAGTATATATTTGGATAAATGTAAGAAGAATGTGTACCCGGGACATCGTCGATTTCTTCCGATCAGGCATCCCTTAAGAAAGAAAGGCAAGCATTTCAAAGGTGAGGCAGATCACCGGAAGAAGCCTGGCCACCGTACTGGTGATGATATATTTGATATGGTCAAGGATTTAAAAGTAATCTTTGGAAAGGGTCCTGGCGAACAATCTGTTCCGAATAACGCTAACGGACACGCACCCATGTGGAAGAAGAAATCTATATTTTGGTAGCTACCCTATTGGAAAGTCCTAGAGGCCCGCTCTGCAATCGACGTGATGCACGTGATGAAGAATCTTTGTGTGAACCTGCTAGGCTTCTTGGGCGTGTATGGGAAGACAAAAGATACACCGAAGGCACGGGAGGACTAGTAACGTATGAACGAAAAAGACGGCATGCATCCAAAGCAGTATCAAGGTCCTGCCAGCTACGCTCTTACCAAAGCAGAGAAGGAAATCTTTTTTGAATGCCTGAGCATTATCAAGGTCCCGTCTGGCTTCTCGTCGAATATAAAGGGAATAATAAATATGGCAGAGAAAAAATTCCAAAACCTAAAGTCTCATGACTGCCACGTGATTATGACGCAATTGCTTCCGGTTGCATTGAGGGGGCTTCTACCAGAAAATGTTCGATTAGCCATTGTGAAGCTATGTGCATTCCTCAATGCAATTTCTCAGAAGGTAATCGGTCCAGAAATCCTACCAAGGTTATAGAATGATTTGGTCCAATGTCTTGTCAGTTCCGAGTTGGTGTTCCCACCATCCTTCTTCAATATTATGACGCACGTCCTAGTTCACCTAGTCGAAGAGATTGCCATTCTGGGTCCTGTATTTCTACACAATATGTTCCCCTTTGAGAGGTTCATGGGAGTCTTAAAGAAATATGTTCATAACCGTGCTAGGCCAGAAGAAAGCATCTCCAAGGGCCATGAAACAGAGAAGGTTATTGAGTTTTGTGTTGACTTTATTCCAGACTTTAAGCCAATTGGTGTTCCTCAATCACGGCATGAGGGGAGACTGAGTGGAAAAGGCACGCTAGGAAAGAATTCAGTAATATGTAGGGACGAGCATTCTTTCACTCAAGCACACTACGCAGTTGTACAAAGTTCTACCTTGGTGGCCCCGTATATCAATGAACACAAGAATATTGTACGCTCCCAACACCCGGGGCAGTCTGACGACTGGATTACACGTGCACACATGGCGACTTTCGGCGGTTGGTTGCAAACACATCTCACGAATAACACCACTGTTGGAGATCAGTTGTACTTGTTGGCCAGGACACCATCTTCGACTGTGACTTTCCAAGGGTACGAGATAAATGGGAATACATTTTACACGATCGCCCAAGATAAAAAGAGCACCAACCAAAACAGTGGTGTCCGCTTTGATGCAACAAACACCAATAGGGAAAAGGACACATATTATGGTTACATAGAGGATATATGGGAACTTGACTATGGACCTTCTTTTAAGGTCCCTTTGTTTCGGTGCAAATGGGTCAATCTGACAGGAGGCGGGGTAAAGGTAGACCCGCAGTACGGAATGACAACAGTGGATCTCAACAATCTTGGGTACACAGACGAACCATTCGTCCTGGCCAATGATGTGGCGCAGGTTTTCTATGTGAAGGACATGTCTACCAAACCGAGAAAAAGAAAAGATAAGGAAGAGAATACATCATACGATGAGCCAAAGCGCCACATAGTTCTTTCAGGGAAAAGAAACATCGTGGGAGTGGAGGACAAGACAGACATGTCAGAAGATTATGAAAAGTTTGATGAAATTCCTCCCTTCACAGTGAAGACTGACCCAAGCATCCTGTTAAATGATGAAGATTCTCCATGGTTACGGCGCAATCATAAGCAAGGGACACACGCGAAGAAAAAGTTTTATACCCCAAGATCCCACTCTGGGATGTGACCGGCTTCACCGTCATCACTTTCTCTCTAGTGAGTTTCCGGACTTATAGCTGGAAAGTCCCACTTCGGACAAACCGGAGGGAATCTTTGTAAGAGTTAGGGTATATATGTGTTTTGGCATTTGAAACATGATTTTTGAATACTTATTTATTAAGTTATGAATTTTCAATTATTCCTATCCTTTTAGTATTTTAATTATACAGAGGAGTTAATCAATGCAATTATGTTCAAACAAAATATGAATGTCTTCTGAGCATTCCAGATAAGCCGCTTGAGGTTGATAGGCATAGGCCATACACCCTCACCAGTTGTAGTGATTTCAATGCCAAGTTTTGCAAGATTCCACCCCTAGCTATCACCGGTCATGCCCCCCGTTTTGACCGCATTTTGAAATCGGCATAAACAATTCAAAAAAAATCAAAAAATAGTCACGTATTTTTCTGATTTGTAATTATTTCACTACGTATTTTGCAAGGTTGATCATACGCGGTTAGTCCCGGTTGGTGGCTCCATATAAAATAACAAGGTTAATATAGACATGGCTTAAACGTTTTGACATAGATGAATACAGCAGAAGCATCGGAGATGATAAGAGAGAAACGTTGTATGACATAAAGTTGGAGCTACTGTGTGGTTTCTCTGATCGGAGGACCCCTTATGCCAAGCCAAGTCCAGATGAGGAGTTCTGGTTGCTTTCTGGTGAAACTGAGGACAACATATCAGATGGTAGGATTGTTCAAGTAACTGTTCTGCATATACAAGATAACCGAATAATTTGCACCTTTGTCACTCTGTGATGAAAATCTATATAATCAAACATTGCATTCATATAAGCATTCACTCTAGCAAGCATTCTAGCAATCAAAATACAATCAATGAATAAAGCAATAAAGAAAACAATAAGAAAAAGCAAATAGAAAGCAAAACAAAACTTCAAGGAAATCCAAATAAAAACTCCTAAGGGAACTGTAGGACTTAACTACAAATAACAAAAATAGTTGTTGTCCTAAATAAAACTTAGCAGCAAAGAAAAATACTAAACTAATAACTTAACAGAAAAGAAAATATAACATTATTAGGTTAACAAAAAGTATTTTATAATATTCTTCAAAAGCAAAAAGAATCAACTAAAAATCTTTTATAAAACTCTAGTTATGATCAAAATAATATTAACTTAGAATTAAATAAAAAAAATTCAACTAATAATACAAATTGTTTCTGATCTAAAGTAAAGTTAATAGAAAGTAAAATTTATCCAACTAAAATTTTCATAAAGTATTTTTTGTTAAAAACTTTAATAGCAAAAAGAATTAAATCAAAACTAGGCATGTATGCTACTGTTTTTGAATCTGTTTAAAACAAAACTAAAATAATTTTATAAATTAAATTCCTTTAAACCGCTGGACAATCAATTTCTATACGCGGTTAGTCCCGGTTGGTGGCTCCAACCGGGACTAAAGGTCTAACCTTCGCGCCCTTTCGGCCGTGGCCAAAAATAGCTTTAGTCCCGGTTGGTGGCTCCAACCGGGACTAAAGGCCTACCTTTAGTCCCGGTTGAAGTGACCAACTGGGACTAAACACCATTTAGTCCCGGTTGGTGGCTCCAACCGGGACTAAAGGCCTCGCGGTATTTAACCGCCCCCTTCTCCCTCCCCCAATCTTCCTCCATTTTCACGCGAAACAGATCGCCGCCGCCAGGAGAACTCGCTCTCGCGACCGCGCCGCCCTCGCCGCCGTCGTCCCCTCCGTCCTCCATCGTCGCCGCAGTCGGGGTCTAGTCCTACACGTCCAGGTCACCGCCATCGTCTTGCGCGTGCTCCGCTCTGCGCCGTGCGCCTGCTATCTGCTCTGCGCCGCCATCGAACGCTGTGCGCGTGCCGTCGCCCTCAACGGTCTGCAACGCCGCCGACCAGAGAAGCTCAGAGGTATGGCTCAACTTCCTCGCTCCCCCCTCTACCCCCTCCATTCCCCCCTCCTTGAGCAGGTCCGGCGTCCATCGGCGGTGCTCTTCATGTGTTTGTTATAATGTCTGCCTTGGGTAAATTTGAGTAGTGTTTTTGTTTGTAGTGTTTCTGCCTAGGGTAAATTGGAGTAGTGTTATTTCTATTTTAGAAGTAAAGTTTTGATTTAAATAGTGGCTTAGTGAGTTAAATGTTGTTATTGTTAAGATTGGGGGAGGCGATATTTATTTGAAAAAATTTAATCACTTAGATGTGTATAAAATGTTTTAGATGTATACAAAAATGTACAATGTGTATGAATAAAAATTAAAGAAATCTGATGCAAACAATGAAATAAAGGCGAGCCGGAGCAACATCTCACAATGAACGAGAAATAGACCTGATTTATTTTCATAGGAATTTGTTCTCGGCGACGATGCCCGGCCCGCATCCTCGTCGTTGACTCGGCGGCGACAACCAGTTTGAGAGGCGCCATGTCCGGGGCTGGGCTCCGTCGGGCTTGCACTGGGAGGTGCTACCTTCCGGGGCGCGCAGCTTGGTGAGGAATCGGGGTCTCGTCATCGACCCAGAGCTTCTTTGGTGGCGGTCGCGTGGGCCACTATCGGTGCAGAGGGAGCTGGCCCCCGAGGAGGTGGTACGTTGCCATGTCAGGGAGGAGGACGAGCACGTCCGTCGCTACATGGTTGCGTTGGACTTCAGGTTCTCCAATACCTGGCAGTTTCTTCAGGGATCTCACCCGAGCTATGATCCTATGATGGTTCCTTCTCTTTGGGTGTTCACCGCCCGCGGCTCAGGAACCGCGAGTCGACGTCCAGTTTGATTGGGCGAGATGTATTAGTGATATTATTGTTGCATTAACTGAATTATTCGAGATGTATTAGTGATATTATATGATAATATTATTGTTGCAACTGGATTATTCGAGATGTATTAGTGATATTATGTGAATTTGTTTTAATAATGTGATTTTTTTAATCGAGATGCAAATAGACATGGAAATGTGAATTTGTTTTAATAATTTGTTTATAGCATTGAAATAACTTGCAAGTGTTTGCAGAAACTATGGAACACGGCAGAGACGAAGAACAAGAAGACATGTTGGGGGAAATAATCCGCGACGGACATGATATCACCTCACAGTTTCTGAACGGCTCCGGTGAGGGAATGGAGGGAGAAGATGACGGCTCCGGTGAGGGAATGGAGGGAGAAGATGACGGCTCCGGTGTTGGAACCTTAATTATTACAAAGTCCGGCGAGGTATATTAATTAAGCCTCTGCTGACTAGATGCATTAATTGATTTGTATATACATATATTAATGCTTCTTTCTTCTTTTAGCCCTCCGGATCGAGCCAATCTTCTATAAAGAAACGAGGCCCGAAAAAAAGGTTGGGCGATAATGAAAGGTTCAAGATCGAAGAAGTCGCTGAAGATGACAAACCGACTGGTCCCGCGCAGAACGCAAAAGCATTTGTAAGTCAGTGCGGAGTTATTGTTAGGGACAGCATCCCGGTCACCATTCGAGAATGGAATAAGCCAAAGGCGGATGGAGTTACTTATGTCGACGATAGATCCAAAGAAATGCTTTGGAATACGCTCATGACAAATTTCACCCTACCGCCAGAGGTGGATCCAAATAACAAAGTAATAGAGCGAAAAGTCAAGGCGTGGACTCTTAAGAAGATGGCCGCACAATTCTGCAACTGGAAGAAAAGATTGCACCAAGACTATGTCCTGAAAAACAAGACTCCAACATTCACCGGAGCATATGAGAAGATAAAAGATCACTGGGACGCATTTGTGGAGTACAAGACATCGAATGAAGCTAAGAAAAGGTCAAAAATAAATAAGCAAAATGCTGCAAAGAAGGAATATCACCATGTTATGGGGTCAGGTGGCTACAAGGTTGCCAGGCCTAAGTGGGAGAAAACTGAGAACGACCTGATTGATAAAGGGATCGATCCAGAGACATTGGAGTGGGCCGAACGGGCAAAGACTTGGTTCTACGGGCATGGGGGAAAGTTGGACCCAGAAACAGGGAAGTGTATTTTTACAAAAGATCAACTTGCAACACCCCTCAAAGCCCTTAAAGCTGCAATGAAGGACGTGCAGGACGGGAAGTTCAATCCCGACAGAGAGAACGACGAGCTTACACACGCCCTCGGGAATGCTGAACACAGTGGACTAACACGAGGCACATCAGGCTCCGTTCCGTGGAAGATTGGGTTTCCCGACTGCAGTGACACTTATAGAAGCCGAGGAGAAAAAAGAAAGAGCATGCAGACCGACTGCAACAGATAGAAGAAAAATTAGCGTGGCAGCAGAAGCAAATAGAGGCACTTACCAACCAGCAAGCTACCGGCTCTCAGCGGCACGAAGATCCTGCATTCGATACTGCCGGCCCACCATCTCAGCGGAAAAGCAGCGTGGCTTCCACGGAGCTCGTTCGGCCCATAGATGATATCACGGCTCCTCTCTACCCCGTGGATGATATCACGCAGAGGGAAAATTGTGAGCTACATGTGAAATGCATGAACATATCCGTGAAGGTGGCGGTCGGCTTTGCCTTACCTCCTGTACGTAATGGAACTTACCATTGCTCTCCGATTCCAGATGGCTATACTGTTGTCGGGGTGGATGAAGTTATCAAGGGATTTGAGCAGCTAGAGCTTGACTTCCCTACAGGTGAAGGGGAGACTGAACTGGGAGATGCTAGAAAAAGTACCATTCTATGGAAAAAGGAACACATCGTGCTTCCACATTGGACGCCAAGGCTATCGACTCCTCAGAGTAGCAATCCAGCTCTATCTCCGCCGCCTCAGCAGACTCCGCCGCCTCAGCCGTCTCCGACGCCTCAGCAGACTCCGCCGCCTCCGCCCCGGGTGGATAAGAGGAAGAGAACCGCCGCTCCGGCGGCTAGTACTACAACTGCGAAGAAATCCAGAGCAGGTACAAGGAACAGCGTCAAGGGGGCTCCTGCCAAGTTACCATACGAACTGACTGATGAGGAAACCAAGAAGGTCGTGGATGCCGATGTGAAACGCCAGCTTGCACCGAAACGGCCCGAGCCAAAGGAGAAAATAGATCCGACAAAAGCGAAGCACTTTCTGGAAAACCTTACGCGACCACCGCCTTCGCTGCCATCAAACTATGACTGCTCTATTATGAAGTCACATAAAGAACATGTGCAGCGGTCGGGAAGTAGTAGTGCAAGGGGGAAAACAATTCCCCAGCCCGGAGAACAGAAAAACCAATCGTGCCCCCCCCCCCCCCCCCGCTCAACGTGTTTTCCGATATCGGTTATGATCCGGAGGTAGCGGCCCATGATCTTGGTTTCACTCTTGCTCAATACTTAGGCCAGGTAGAGTCGTTCCCCACGGCTGATTTAGCATACAAATACCAGCGCGGGAAGCCTCTCATCAGACCTGAGGAGGTCCGGCTTCTACCAACACAAATGCGAAGATTGCATGAGTGGTACATGGAAGCCTCAAAGGAAGGGAGCAACTGGCTCATGGTGGGAACTAGAGATGAGCATTACTTCAGTGGAAACGACGAGATAAACATTGAATTTGATGAATTATTTCAGTTATACAATCAAGACGCCATCGACAAATCTATAGTCAGTTGCTATTGTCTGTAAGTATTATTTCTGTAATTAAGTCTCTAGCTCAGCTTATTCATTGCATGTATAATTATCCTCACTATATTATGCAGAATGAAGATTCTCGAATGCAAAACAGGACAAATCTATGACATTGGGTTCATTAACCCAAATAACATACATGAATATACGGTAAAAAACAACGCCAAGGACACAGAGGATAACTTGCTAAGGGCGTTAATTAAACAACAAACCAGAAGGGAAATACTATTTCCTTACAACTTCAAGTGAGTGTTACTGTCTTGTACACATTCTGTTTCGCTTACTCGATGTTAAGTGTAATTGATGAGTTATGCGTGCGCAGGTTCCACTTTATTCTGCTAGTCATTCAGGTTGATGAAGGAGTAGTACTTGTCATGGACTCGAAACGTAAAGACCCTAAGATGTGGGCGGACCTGAGTGAAATGCTCCAGAGGTAATTTCAATCATTATCGCACTATATCGGCAACTTTCGTTCATTTCCTGATATCAAGTAATTAATAACTCCTTTATTCATTTTTTTTGCCGGGCAGGGTTTGGAAACGGTTCATCAAGAAGGTTAGGGGTGAATGGAAAGAGGAGCTGCAATCTCGACAACTCAATGTAAGTAGTACGTACTAGCTAGGTCCACGCATCTCTTTGATTCTAGTTTCAATACCATTATCATGCTTGATTATTATTTTGATTGAACTCTATTCTCGTAAAGTGCTTGAGGCAGGAAGACGGGAATAATTTATGTGGATACTACGTTTGCGAGTTCATTCGCCAGACGACCTGTGAGAAGGGCAGAATTTTAGAACAACTTCGAGTACGTAAAAAATATTCACAATTTTATTTTATTACCATCAATTGTGTTGAGTTTCATTCATATATATTGACCCCCTTCTTTAAATTAGATCGAACGGATGCGGGACGATCTCCTACCAAAGGATCGCGTACGAGCAATTCAAGAGGAATTGGCAGGATTCTTACTTGAAGAGGTCATATCTAAAACCGGAGAATACCATCAGGAATTGGAAGGGAATTTTGGTAATTAGATATTAGGGACCGTAAGAGATATTATATTGTATATATGCATGAACGTGTACTATATGTAGTAGCGTTGAATATATATACGAAAACTTGTTGTTCGACCAAGCACGGAGAAAGAGGTCACTTCTCTATATTCATAACGATGTTGTGTAATGGTTCCTTCATTGCTATATGTAGTAGCGTCGAGTTGAATGGAAAATATAAAATAAAAATGAAAACCCTAAATGAAAAAGAATTGAATGGTAAACACAAAAAGAAAAGGGAAACACAAAATGAAACCCCTAAACCCTCCAAAACCCTCCAAAACCCTAAACCCCAGTGCTTGGCAGCGCCTGACGCGTGGCGGCCTTTAGTCCCGGTTGGTGTTACTAACCGGGACTAAAGGTCCTCCTGCCTGAGCGCTCCACAGCGGCCACGTGGAGCCCCTTTAGTCCCGGTTCGTAACACAACCGGGACTAAAAAGGGGGGCCTTTAGTCCCGATTTCTTAGTCCCGGTTGCCCAACCGGGACTAAAGGCCCTTACGAACCGGGACTAATGTCCCTTTTTCTACTAGTGTCAACAACCGTGTGTACCTGGTGCACGCAGATACAAAGAAAATAGGGCATTCTTTTTCTTTTTAAGTAAGAGCATATGGATATCCATCATATATTGTTGTACAAGAGTTTATTATTCCTTGATGGAGAAGAGCGGTCAATATATTTCACCGGTACTCCTGCAAGGTTTCTAAAAGAACTCCATTTTACACCCTACTCGTTCCTTCGGCGGCATGTTTCTTGTTTCTCCCGGTCAATAGAAGAATGTGACATTGGACCGGATTTTTTTTGGGGGGGGGGGGCTTATTCGAGGGAGTCAATATGGTTTTCAGTGATGACATGGGCATATCTGTTGAGATTATTTTGTATGTGCATGTTGATGCAATGTTGTGATAAAGGAAGAAACCCGATGGCCAGTGCTAGAAGGCGAGTCTACACACGATGCAAAATGATGTAGGAGGGAGAGTAGGAAGCAAAGGGTGGCGGTCGACAGTGCAGGAGGCGGCAATGTGGTCAAGTGGGTATCATCGTTGTGGGGGTGGTTCTTATGGATCATTGAAGACAGCGGATGAGGCGGATAAGGAGAAGAAGGAGGTGCCAGGATGTCGTAGAGATGAGCACGGATTAGTGCGGAGCTACATATACCCAAGGGTGGCACGAGCAATCGTGGTTCCTACTTTTTTTGCGCATTTTCTAGACATCAGGTACCTAAATTTTTTCTTTGCGTCAGTCACTTTCTGTGAAGCGCGAGGCCGAAGGCGAGCGCGGCGTGACCAACGGTAGCAACAAGCGCCGACGCTGGCGAGGCCGAGCCGTGGATGAACGGAAGCCAGCGGAAGTGACTATGAAGCTTTGCAAGTGTGGGTCGGGGAGGGAGTGTGAGGGTCATCGGAGTTGCTGCAGATCGCAGGGGAGGGAGGGGGGCTTAGCGGGATGGTCACGACAGTGGGGGAGGTTGAGAGGAGGGCGGCGAGGCGAGGCGAGGCGTGTCAGCGTGTGCGGAGCGCCGATGGTCGTGGGTGGCGGTGGTAGGCTGATGGAGCTGAGTAGGCCGGCGGTTTCATGGGAGGAAGAAGAAGGTGAGGTTGAAGATGAACAATGCCCTGATCCATTTCTGTCCGTTGGATCAAGATCTAGTGGTCCTGGGAAAAGTGACCGACTTTTCAGGTGCCTGAGTAATAGGCGCTCTTTTTTTTCCTGCCAGCAATTAGCCTAAAAATAATAATCAGCCACACCATCCTAACGATGCACCCTGGTGGCTCCGAATACGACAGTCAAAAAGCGTTAAGCTCCTTGTTGAAGCAAGTTGATCTCAGTCTACCCTTGATAACGATTAGGGTTGAGAGAGGGAGGATGAAAATGTGGATGGTTACATGGAATTTCATAGAATTCTTAACAATTGTGCATTAGAGGGGGTCCTTTTTTTTCCCTTTGGACATATATTTCCATATACTGTATCTTGTATATATATAATAAAGACTGCATGATAGAGTGAAGTCCCATCTCCCTGCCTAACTCCTGTCTGGGGAAGGAGAGAGAGAGAGAGAGAGAGAGAGAGAGAGAGAGAGAGAGAGAGAGAGAGAAGAGAGAGAGAGAGAGAGAGAGAGCTGATACTTGATAGTAGGAGTACTGCAACAACATGTACACAAACACATGCAATTAAAGAGCTGATCTTATCAATCAAGCAGCTAAGCAAGCATGTATCCATTAATTGTGTCCATGAGATTGGCAGGGGGAGACTAGTCACATGATCCCATCTTTAAAAACCACCAAAACAAACAAACAAAGCCTTGATAAAAGCTGCCCATCCAATGAGTATATGAGACACATTCCCCCTTCAAAGAAAGGGAGCCACACCCACGCACCGATGCAGCAAGCACAAAAGCAAGCAAAGAGATATAGACAAAGCCCTTTTTTTCACCCTCACCCCCTCTCTCCTCCCCTCCCCTCCCCTCCCTAGCTATATATGATCCCCTCATGCCCCAAGCCTTTCTACAACACAAGCACAATGCACCCTCACCTTTCCACCCCATAAAGCCCCCGTTGGCACCCCTATCCCACTAAGGAGCAAAAAGAGAAGAGGGAAAGGAAGCAAGGCAAAGGCCAAGGCAACGTAGCCCGTTGTGTGCAAGGGTACGTACGTAGTTAGTGAGGTTAGCCCTTAAAAAGAAGAAGAAGGAGAAAGCCCCCAACACTTATGGCACTGGTCAAGAGCCACCACCAAATGTTGGCCTCCTCCTCCACCTCCTCGTCCTCCCCCTCCTCCCAGCAGCAGCCGCCGCCGCTGGCGCCGCCTCCCCCGGCCGCCGACCAGCCCTCCCCCGCCAAGCGCAAGCGGCGCCCTCCCGGCACGCCAGGTACGTGGATCAACGTATGTGGATCGATCAGCACTTGGTTAGTGCGCCGTCGCCGTGGATTCATTGGCTGACACTTACGTACGTACATATGTGCATTTGGTACATTATGTAGACCCTGATGCGGAGGTGGTGGCGCTGACGCCGAGGACGCTGCTGGAGTCGGACCGGTACGTGTGCGAGATCTGCGGGCAGGGGTTCCAGCGGGAGCAGAACCTGCAGATGCACCGGCGGCGGCACAAGGTGCCTTGGCGGCTGGTGAAGCGCGCTCCGGCGCCGTCGGCGGGGGAGGACGGCGGCACGGGCACAGCGGGAGGGGCCGGCGCGACGACGGTGCCGCGGAAGCGCGTGTTCGTGTGCCCCGAGCCGAGCTGCCTGCACCACGACCCGGCCCACGCGCTGGGCGACCTGGTGGGGATCAAGAAGCACTTCCGGCGCAAGCACGGCGGGCGGCGGCAGTGGGTGTGCGCCCGCTGCGCCAAGGGCTACGCCGTCCAGTCCGACTACAAGGCGCACCTCAAGACCTGCGGCACCCGCGGCCACTCCTGCGACTGCGGCCGCGTCTTCTCCCGGTACGTACTACCATCGACCCGCGCTACTAGCCACTGTTGCTTATGCCTCATGCATCAGATCATGCACCGGTTCGGGACGTACGTCGATCGTACTTGTCGCACGAGAACGAACTAGAGTTATTATATACCTGAACACGAAAGGGCTTGATTATATATGTCTTTGTGGGAGAAGTACAGCCATGGAGATCGATCGATCCTTGGGTGGGTGGAGATAAGACAAAAGCTTTGGTGTTAGTTCAGAATTTTAACGAGTTTCCACTCGGTCATCAAATCAAAAGAAGGATTAAAGAGATACAAGTGTAGCCAGCCGACATGAATTAACTAGAGTTTGATCGATCCATAGTTTAGCAAGCTAGCTAGCTGACCTCAGTTTTTAGTAGGAGTAGCTACTAAGTGGAGTTTTTTCCGTACGGACGCGGACTGGGACCTGAAACTGATGGCATATATCCAGGTCGAGTGGGTTCCATAGTATCCATGTGTCCATGGAAGAGAAAAAAAGGAGAGAAATTAAAAAACCAAAGCTAGGATGCTGGAGTATGATCATTTCGGTGGTGGATCGCGGTAGGACCGAAAATTCCAACGGGAAAGCGACCGCACATCGACCAAAAACTGTCTCCTCAGTCCTCAAAGTGAACAATGCTAGGCTAGCTTATAGCTCCCGTAAACTCAACTCAAAGAAGCACCTACCGTTCTAATTATGTTACCACTCGCTTAACACTGTTGCTGCATGGGTGTGCGAGATTATGCAAACGACATAGAATATTATTAGGTAGTATTAGCAGTCACATGGTTATTCATGCATGTAATGGGTTACTAGCTGCATGGTTAATTAACCCCGCAAAAATTTAAAAAGTATAACCAGTCGCATGCATGCATGTACTGGCTAGCTAATGGCACAAGCCCTTGTCAGATTTTTTAATAGAAAAAACATCTTAAGGCATCATGTAAAAATCAAGGAAAACAGAAGTCTCTTGTCAGTTACTACAAGGAAAAATAATGGACTCAACCACAAATCCGATGTCAGTTTTTTAAGCATGGCAAATTAAATGTTCTTTATGACATTTTATGTTTGCCGAGGATGACAAGTTTAGTTGGTAAGCATGATAAATTCGTCTTAGTTCATTCTTTTTTGACAGAAAATTATCGTGCTTTAAATTCGCCATCATCGCACCAACATAAAATTGTCGTAAAAAATATTCGATTTGCCATGCTTAAAAGTCTGACGTTGGATCTTTTACATTACCGAAAATAATAGTATACCATAGGCACAGCTTATATTGTCAAGTGGAGCTACTGTGACACTGCCTTGAAATGTTTTCACGATATCATTTTGTTAAGGAAAGTCCATTAACATACATGTACCTATATGAAAAATATCAGTCAAAGATGCTGACTCTGGATAGCGTGTGAAAGCCCTAGATGTCACGTATCGTTGAACAGAGGAACTACTGTGCATACGGGTAGTGATCCATGCAGCGGGGGGAGCTGGCCACAGCAACGAGCACTAGGTAGGCTAGCTAGTAGTTAGCCAGGTAGAGACAAGCTGCTCCGTTCCTCGGACCCCGCCTGATCCACCAAAGTACAAGGGAGCGGGCGCGCGCCACTCTCGATCGCTCGTCTCGCTCGCCACACGGTCGGACACGGGCGCCAGGACAGGAGCCCATGTGCATGCTCTAGCCGCATAAAAAACAACGGCACTGGGCTACCTACACTTTAATAATTGGCACTTGGCAGTCACACTCTCTTGTCACCGACCGGGCACATCGATGTAACGGCCAGGCGGGCACCCATGAACGTTAATTTCCTCTTCCGCAAGTTTAAATACTTTTACATTTTTTTAAAGAAAAATTTGAGCTTTTAGATAAATGAGTCGTGTTCAAGCTAGTGTGTGGCGTGGTCCCTTTGGTGTGCCGTGGCTGGCTCCATGTGGCAGTGCAGTGTTCACTGCACACACATCAACCTCGATGGATCGATCACACCGCCATTTGGTCCCGGCCAGAACTGAAGTGATCGATGCATCTCGGAGGGGCCGTCGGTACACGTTTCCACCAGACCGCCACCAGTATCTTGTTGGACCGATTGGATGGCACCCGTCGATCTATCCATCTCCTTGTCCGTCTGGTCGATCGGTACATGCCGCGCTCGCCGTGTGGTCGCTTTCGTTCCACGCAAACGCCGAAATGCCGTATGGGCGCGACCGACCGACCGATCGCGCGGGCGGCCGGGCAATCATGCATACGCACCTAACGTCGCGAATTATGGCACGTACTCTCCCGCGACATATATACACGCGTACGTTGCCCGTGACGGCGACGGGGCAGGATGGTGGGAGCGTAAGCGTCCGTCCATGCAGATTATGGGTGCGTCGTGTTGGTTAGTGCTGAGTGCTAATGGTCTGCGCGTGCTGCAGGGTGGAGAGCTTCATCGAGCACCAGGACGCGTGCAACTCCGGCCGGATGCGCGGCGAGGCGGGGGCCGTGCCGTCGGCGCTCCCGGTGCTCCGTCCCGCCGTTCTCAGGCATCCGGCTACGGGGGTGCCGTCGACGCCGCCGCCGGAGCTCCAACTTCTCCCGGTGGCTACCAAGGCGCCGGTGAACGCCACGCCCGCCGTATTCTCCGCCTCCCACGAGCCCCACGCGACGACGAAGCTGGAGCTCTCCATCGGCCCAGTCGCGTCCTCGGACGGCGTCTCCGGCGCCGACGACGGGAGGGAAGAGGTGATGCGTGCCATGCAGGAGAAGGCCGCTGCGATCGCCGAGCGGGCGCGGGCGCGGGAAGAGGCCGCGGTGGCGGAGCGCGCGCTGGAGGAGGCGCGGCGCGCGCGCCAGCGGGCCCGGGGCGAGCTGGAGAAGGCGTGCGCGCTGCGAGACCACGCCGCGCGGCTGCTGGCGCAGGTCACGTGCCACGCGTGCCGGCAGCGCTCGTTCGGCATGGTGCCCATGGGCGTCGCGGCCGGCAGTGACGGCGGCCACGGCGGCTCCGCGGTGGCCTGCGAGGCCCTGAGGAGAGGAGCAGGGTTAGGACTGTAGGGGCGGGGTGCGGCGTCCATTCATGCATGTACAACTTTCACGTTCGCGCGTCGATCGTACGTATACGTGCACGCATGAGTACGTATCTAAGGCCCGTGATGTCGCGGCGACGAAGGAGTGCGTTTATACGCATGCGCTTTTGCTGTTCAGTACAGTTTAATTACGAATTAATTAACGGACTTCTAAGAAATTTGACAACAATGCGTTTGAAAACTTGTACGTACCATGCACCTCCACGGCCACGGCGCCGGCGCCTGGCCGAATGCACCTTTGTCTCTCGTTGCTCTGCTGGATGCCCTAATCCTTGCCGCCCCATCTCGCCTTTCTTTCCCATCCCTGGCGTTCTGATCGGCACGGTGTCCTCCGCCGAGCATCCAGCTGAAGTGAGTACTGTCGACAGCGTGCAACCAATCCGTAAACAAAAAGGTAGACAAAGCTAAGCCGTAACTACTACTGTGTACTCCGACTGAGACCAAAATGGTAGGCCAATAGTTAGCTATGTCTGGATCAAGTCTGTCGACCGACTGAGTTTGGGGGATTGGGCACACACAATTTGAAACTCCTCAATGACGCCCTTAGAATCTGTTAGTTGCGGCTTCAAAAGGAGGGGCCGATCACTCGATCAGAGCTTGGTCGGGTCTTTCTATGTCGATCCCCGGGGGAAAGTCACAGGGGCACGCACCTGCCAAGCCCTAGCCGACCGTTCGATTGCCTCGCGATTCGTGAAGTAGTTGGATCCCGCACGTGGGCACAGTAAGTTTTAAGTTTCAATCGTTGAAACTTACGATTTTTCAAAAAAAACTTATGATTTTTCTCGCTCACTCTTATCAAGTTTCATAGATAAAATTTTAAGACATTTTTTTTTGTTGATTGTAGGCACAAAAAATCGTTATTTTATCGGTCGCTCATACTAAGTTTCAAGAGTTGAATCTTAACTTCTTTTTTTCAAAATGGATCTTATTTGAAAGTCGCCATCACGAGAAACACGAATATGAAAACATAACTTAATTTAAACTTTTTTGTTCAAAAGATATAAAAGTTTAAAAATTGGAAGCCAAAAATAATTAGGAGAAGAAAAAGATCTTGAGAATGAAGATGTGGAAAAGAAATCTGAGGAGGAGACAAACCAACTAGAACAGGAGGGGCTGGACTTGGTTGATTACACAGTTAGCCAAGAATCTTTTGAAACCAAAACCAAAAAAGTTGAGAGAGGGGAACTTGAGGAAAGCAAAGATTCTGATCTGCTTAGGAGATGTGGTAGACTGAAAGGAAAAGAGGACCAGAAAATTGAAGATATAACTAAAGAAAGAGCTTCTAGCAACGATGAGTATGGTGAGAGAATTACGAAAAGTGCAAATGAAGGACAGGGGCATTGGTGGACTTTACAAAAAAAAACATATTTCCAAATTGCAAAAAAGAATTGAAAAAATTTGTACATACCCAAATACATATATAACACGTTCACAATTTTTTTCATAACAATATACTTTCATACGCGGCATAGACAAAAAACAAATACATACATGGAAATGAGCCATTATCTCCTTGTTGTTGGGTCAGAATTTTGTTTTTTTGTGCAGCTTGCAAATCACAATATTTTTGGACACAAATTTACAGATCCACCGGGAATATGTATAAGTCTGCACAATTTTTTTCTTGATTTTTTTAAAAAAATTGGAAGTATTGTTTTTGAATCATTTGAAATAAAGTCCTCTGATGCCCCAGTCAACACAAACTTCGCACTCGAGAGAATTATCCCTTCTGTTCTTACTATCTCTAATGATAAACTCTTTTCGGTGGCTAGTGGTGTGGGTGTTAATCTTGGAGGACAAATTGATATGGTTGATTATAGTATCAACCTTATAAAAACAGTAGAGAAGGTAAGAGTGGATTTGTGGTTAACAAATAATTCCAAAAAGGCATCACTTCCAATGGAAGAAGAGAGACCTGCCATTGAAACAGGGAAGCATGGTATTAATGAGTTACTAGGGTATGAAGAGGATAGTGATGAAAGTTTTAATGGAGAAGAGATATGGGAACAGGCAAAGCATTTGTTCTCTAATAAGAAAGGGAAAATAAAAATAGGACCTCTCGGAATTCTAGAGGAAAACCTGTTGTAATCAGTGGCGAATCTAGAAAGAAAATGGAGGGTGGGCTTAAAGTTTACGCCGAGAAAACCGAATTCTCTTTTGAATGAAAAATCGGTTATCTCCTAATCCTTTTGTGCAAATATACAGCAATTTTCCCAGATCACTACTGGAAATATGTAGTATTTACTAGAATTTATTTGGATTTTTTCAAAAATATCAAATTTTGGTCAAAATTTGAATCTGTTTAGCAATATAGCCATTAGCTTCAAATCCATTCGTCCAAATAGGTTCAAACTTACCCAGATTACTACTGGAAACATGTACTATTTAAAGAATTTTTCTAGATTTTTTGAAAAAAAACAAATTTTGAACCAAATTTTGAATCTGTTCACTAAAATAGTCATTATCTCTTAATCCTCCTGTTCAAATAAGCTCAACCTTTCCCAGCCTACTGCTGGAAACATGTAGTGTTTACTGTAAATTTTTTGGATTTTTTGAAAAATATAAAATTTTGAAAGAAAATATGGTTTTGCTAATTTAAAGGAACAATAGGAAGTGTATTTGAATTGCTTGCAAACCAACTATGCAAAGTCTTCTTTCTCTTCATTTCTACGAAATAATGAAACAAGGATAGAAATTAGTTCATGAATTAATTGTAACTAGAACCAGACAACCAATACTGACTATAACTAAACTAGCTACTGACTAGGATTAACTAAACTATCAACTGTAACTAGCTAAAGCACTGCACTGAACTAAGAAATTAGAGAGTCAGAGACAGAATAAAAGTAAAACAACCTGCGCCGTCGACCAGGCCTCTGGACTGGTTGGACCTCAAGGCGAGCGACGGGCGACGGCGGAGCCGGTGAGCTGCAGAGGGCCCTTGGCGACGAGCTCACCGGCAGGCGGCAGCCCGGCTCCCTCCGTCCCTCGGTGCAGACTCGGACGCTCGGTTGATGACGGCGTCCGGCGGGGAGGCGGCGCCAGACGGGGAGGCGACGTCCGGCGTCAGCCTGTAATTGTTAACAAATTAAATAAATCTGGTAAAAAGGAAGAAGAAGATTGTATGTGTCATCTTCATTAAGATATTTTTTTTAAAGAATTAAAAGATGAGGGGTGTGTTCTGGAACATGAGAGGGTTTGGAGGTGATATTAAAAGAAGATTTCTTAGAGAAACGGTGATGGATACGAAAGATGATTTCCTAGGTTTGCAGGAAACTATGAGGAAAAAATCCAGAAATGATCTACAAGCAATATGTGCTGGTAGGGATTTCCATTGGCACTATGTGCCTGCTAGAGGGAAATTAGGAGGTTTACTGTCGGGGGTGAATTATACTATATCTTGGATATTATATCTGGACAAGATGGGGATTACTATATCAAAATGACTCTACATGATATAAAAACTAGGTTCATTTGGGACCTGGTGTTAGTTTATGGTGATGCACAACCTGAAAGAAAAGCTAAATTTTTAGTTGAACTACCTAGAGTTTTACATGATTGTGTAAATCCTATCCTGATTGGGGGGGGGAGTGGATTTTAACATTATTAGAAAAACTTCTGAAAAAACAAACTGGCACTCCTGGACATTGGAGCTTTATATTCAATGCTATTTTGGAGCAAGCAGGTTCGAGAGAACTTGAGTTGCATGGTAGAAAATTTATTGGGGGATACTATGCCCAACCCCACTTTTGAAAAACTTGATAGAATTCTACGTTGTGTTGATTGGGAGGGAAATTACCCTTGACTGAAGTAACTGCTTTAGTAAGGGGGGGAAATATGATCATACCCCCTTTTTCTTGATACTAGGGATATGCCCAAAACTGACCCTATATTTCGGTTTGAAAATTCTTGGTTTCTAAGAGAAGGACTTGATAAAATTGTCATAGAAACTTCGAATGATCCTAATATTGTAGGAACCAATATTGAGAGATGACAGAAAAAATTAGAAATCTTAGACCCAAACTAAAAGGTTGGAACAGAAATATGAATGCCTGGTATAGGGAGCTTAAAAAGAATATATTAGGTAAGTTGGATGCAATTGATAAACACTGTGAAATTCATGGGTTGATTGCTAGTGACAGACAGGAGCAAATGGAGCTAAGGGCACACTTGATAGTTTGTTGAAACAGGAAGATGCAAACTGGAAAAAAGGGCAAAAATAGATGAGCTCTTGGAGAGAGATAGTAATACAAAAGTCTTCCATGCTAAAGCAAATGGGAAAAGGAGAAAAAAATAAAATCACATGTCTAGAGTAGGAAGAGGGGAAGATTGAGGGAGACAAAAATATTATAGAATATGTTACCAAATATTATAAAAGTCTCTTTGGTCATCCAGAGAGATCTACTATCTCTTTGGATAAAACCCTAAGACTATACCTAGGGGTTCTGTTGATAGGTTGATTGCTGAATTTAGCATGGAAGAAATTAAAACTGTAGTTTTTGGTATGGCACATAATAAATCACCAGGTCTAGATGGGTTCACTGCTAAATTCTATCAACATTACTGGGACCTGGTGAAAATGATATAAAATCTCTCTTTGATGACTTTCATTGGCAAATTAGATATTTCTAGGCTAAACTATGGTATTGTTACTTTAGTAACTAAAACTAAAGAAGCCAATCAAATTCAGAAGCTCAAGCCAATTTGTCTTTTGAATGTTATTTTCAAGATTTTGTCACATCCCAAATTTTTCCCGAATCTGGTATGTTAAAAATTTCACAGGGAATTAAAAAATTTCTAGAAAAACCTATGCTTGTTTGCCTTTAGCTAAAATTTTGCATAGGAATTGCCTGATTGTTTGATTGTTGATAGAATGTTTGCTTAGGAAGGTTGAAAGCCTTATGCAACTAGTAGAAACCTAGCTAGCATTTGGTTGAAACCAAAACAACTAAAAGCAGAAAGTTAAAATGAAACCCTAAGGGGTTAAATAGGAAATAATTTCCCCAAAAGAGAAATTATGAAACCAATTTTCAAATGAAATAAAGATGGGTCAAAAGAAAACCAAGTTCAAGAAAAACAGTGGAAAACTATTTTGGAAAAATAAAAATATTCAAAAGGAATATTTAAACAAAGACTAGAAATAAGTGTGGAAAATATTTGACCAAAAGGGCCAAAACAAATGTTGACAAGATCAGAAATATTAAAAAATGAATTTAGCGCAACATTGTTGTTGAAAGAAAAATCAAATCCAAAATCAAATATAAACGACAGAAGAAACAGAAAAGAAAAGAAAATAGAAAAGAAAAGAAAAAAAAGCCTAGCCTAGCCAGCTAGCCAGCCGCGCGCATCCTCTCTCTCTCCCTCTCTCCCACTGACGCGCAGACCCACGTGTCAGGGTCGTCCCTAACCGCTAACCGCCCATGACCCCCACGACCAGACGCACGCCCACGCCCACGTCACACGTTCGTGCACTCTCCGTGCACGCCCGGCCGTGCCTTCACACCCTATATGAAGACTTGGACTTCCTCTTCGTTTTTACCACAAGCCACGCACCACGAGCGCCGCCAGGCTTATCAGGATCAAGCCCGCAACCTCACTGCCGTAGCCACGGACTTCGGCCAGATTCCGGTACCCCCGTCACCCCCAGGCCTAGCCGCTGCCAACACCACATGCACCACACACCTGCGCACCAACCAGACAACCCCGCTTCGCCCTAAGCTTCCTGGAGACTTCGCCGGTGACCGAAGCTCGTCGCGCCGCTGTCGTCAACTCCGACGAGGTGAGCACGCGTCTGACCCGCGTGTTTTGTCCAGAGCCACACCAGAACGTCGACCGCATCACCACCCGAGAGCTCCACCACCGTCTTCTGCATCTCCGGCGAGCCCTACGTGCTATCACCATCATCCTCGAGCCCCTCCGACGACACCAGTAGCCTTGCTGTGCCACTCCGCTCCCGTACATGCCATCGGCGTAGCCCAAGACCCCCTAGAACGTCGTTGATGTAGTAAATATGCCCTAGAGGCAATAATATTGTATTATTATATTTCCATTTTTATAATTAAGAGCTAATGTTCTATGCCATAATTGCTATGATCCTGGAATATGTGATTCAATGGAAAACTCATATGCACGTGTGGAATGATAAACGATAAAGAATAGGTTCCTAGTCTTGCCTCTAAGACTGGCTCAAGTGTTGTTGGTGATCATGTTTTCCGGATCTTAGGATATCGTTAAGTGTAACGATAGTCCTAAAACAACATTGAGAGTATATCATTAGAAGAACGATTATATTGAATCGACCCAAACTTGTTTGTTATACTTTGAGATAATATCGTCTAAAATCAATTGTCATAACACGGAGTGTTAACATGTGTTTTAGTTTCTTAGACCATGAGAGTATCGTAGTCACTTCTTACCGTACGGTGGACTTTGGGGTTGCTCAAACGTCATCTGTAACACGGTGAACATAACGACAACTTACAGGTTCATCGAAAAGTTTGACAAGGGACTAGATAGCTCGAGAGTGGAATTTGCTCCTCCGACGATGGAGAGATATTCTTAGGGCCTCTCGTTGTGACAGCATCCATCATCGTCTGGCCAGACACATGTGACTATATCACGAGGATGCCGCAACATATCAACAAGAAAGAAGAACAAAACCGGTAACGAAGAGATCGGTATAGTGAGCATGTGTATGACTCAAGAGGATACCAATGCACCTCGGGTTTTGTAAAGTATCATGAAGCAAAGGGAATAGCACATGATTACCAAAGGTTCACTCAAATGTCATTCGTGTAATCATAGGGATCGATAGGGACGTCCACGGCTCCGCTATCGGTCATTGAACAAAGGGGTTTTGTTCATGTCTATGTTTTACCGAACTTAAAGGGTCACAAGATTAAGGTAATCACAATCTTCTGAAAGTTAGTAGGATGAGAGTATCGAGGATTTATTTGTGGAATAGTTTCATTAATATTCTAAATAGTTTCGAGAGGAACCGGAAGCGTTTCGGGGTCACCGGAAGGGTTTCAGAGTTTATCGGACAATACCGGGTATTACTGATAAATAATATATAGGTGGAAAATATTTTCAGTGGTGTTAAATTAATAATAAAAGGCTCTATTAATTATTAGGAGGCTTTATATTTAATTTAATATCAACGGGCCTTAAAAGGGCAAGTGGTGGAAGGAGAATTGGGCCACCAAGGGCCAATAGGGGAAGGCACCCCCTTTCCTTGGAGGAGAGGCCCAATTGGACTAGGGGTGCCCCCCCCCCCCCCGATGGCCGGCGCGCCAAGGAGGGATTCCTTCACTCCTTGTGTGGCGCCCCTTCTCCCCCTCCAACCTATATATACTATAGGCTTTTGCACTATTTGGACACACAAGTTTTGGAGCGTCCTCTAGTTCTCTAGTTCTCATTCTAGTTAGTCCTAGTTGATCAATTAGAGCTTGACCTAGATCCTCTAATCCTCATAATTAGAAGCCCAGTGTGGTTCTAATATCCTCCCTCTAATTCTCCGGCGACGATTAGCTCTAGACGACGAAGCGCTGCCGGATCGTGAAGACCGTACGCTTGCAACTCGTAGAGAGTCCGTGCTTTCGGTCTTCCGTTCGAGGGACTGTTCGTGGGCGGTTCGCGGGATCGTTCATCTACGGTTTGAGGGACTCCAAGTATGATCTACACCGACTCGTCTACTTCCGCTGCACTCCGGAGTCGGTAACGATCATGATCCAAACCGTTTATGCATCTTCATGTTGTTCCTGGGTGATCGTAGGGTGATTTTTTTTGTTTTCTACTACGTTTCCCAACATGTTATCAGAGCGGTTCTATGAGTAGATGCAGGTTTCGATCTAGATCACATGTGGATATGAGGGTTTGATGTTCTTGCTATGCTTCCCTCAAGTATTGCTTCGGTTCAGTTCATTGACGGCATGATGTTGCTTTTCACAAAGTTCTAAAAATCGATCAGCTCTGGCTATCGATGATCTGCTAACAGGTCTTTAGGCTTCATCATAGTCAAGAGTAGTGAACTGTCACAAACACGAGAGGGTGATGAAGATGAACGATCTTCTAGGGGGTCATGCGTATTAACAGAGAGATCCAATCTAGGGGAGAGCTCCCTCTCTCGCCGGAGGGCCAAGGAAGAAGGAGGAGGGGGCCCCTACCCCCTCTCCTCCAGGGGCACCGGGACGCTGCCGGGGACATCTCCTCCATCACCATCACCACCAACTTCTCCTCCGTTCTCATGGTGATGTGTGAGTAGTTAATCCTCGGGGCTGAGGGCATGTATCAGTAGCTATGTGTTCAATCTCTATCTCTCTCTCTCTCTCTCTCTTGCTCTCTCGTGTTCTTGATTTGGCACGATCTTGATGTATCCATGAGCTTTGTTAATATAGTTGGATCATATGAAGTTCTTCCCTCTCTATCTTGTCATGATGAATTGAGTCTTGCCCTTTGAGGTTTCATTATTATCGGATTGAATATTTGGATTTGAGATCACTTGATGTATTTCTTGCATGTGGATACCCGTGGTGACAATGGGGTATTCTATTGAGTCACTTGATGTATGTTTTGGTAATCAACTTGCGGATTCCCGAGGTGACATTGGGGTAATCTAGGCACATAAGTTGATACACGTTTTTATCCTACTTTCTCCGATAGAAACTTTGGTGTAATCTTTGAAGTTCTTTGTGTTGAATTGAATATTATGAATCTAAAATTGTTTGATGCATATCGAATAATTAACTAGCGGATACTTGTGGTGACATTAGAGTATCTAGGTGACATTAGAGTTGATTGATGCGTATCATATGGTGTTATTTTAGTACGAACTCTAGGGCTGTCGGTGACACTCATAGGGATGGCTCAATAGATTGATCGAAAAAGATAACTTTGAGATGGTTTTGCTACCTACAACAATTTCATCTTATGTTCTCCGCTATTGATAGGAACTTTGGAGTGATTCTTTGTCGCACATTGAGGGATTGTTATATGATTCAATTATGTTAGCACTGTTGAGAGATTGCACTAGTGAAATTATGAACCCTAGGCCTTGTTTCTAAGCATTGAGACACCGTTTTTACTCATTTTTGTTACTTGCTACCTTGCTGTTTTTAATTGTTCAGATTATAAAAACCTATATCTACTATACGTATTATGCTTGTATCACCATCTCTTCCCTGAACTAGTGCACCTATACAATGGACAACTGTATTGGGTGTGTTGGGGACACAAGAGATTTCTTGTATTTGATTGCAGGGTTGTTTGGGAGAGACCATCTTCATCCTACATCTCCCACGGATTGATAAACCTTAGGTCATCCACTTGAGGGAAATTTGCTATTGTCCTACAAAACTCTACGCTTGGAGGCCCAACAGAGTCTACAAGAATAAAGTTGTGTAGTAGACATCAGGTGGCGGCAACGGCGGCCGGCAACAGCTGACGTCGAGCAGCGGCGGCGGAGCGTGTGGTGGGTGGTGTGTGCACACCCAATAGGGACGCCACGCACACTACACACGGCCGGGGACTGCGCCGCCGCCGCGGTGCAGCCTCCCAGCTGGAGCTATCCTATGACGGCGGAGTGGCTGAGTGACGATGACGGACCAGTGCCATTGGCGATTGTGGGAGAAGCAGACGAGATAAGCTATGGGGAGGGAGGGGAAAATGCGATGCAGACTCGCCGGCCGTGAGGGTTTATATACTAGGCCGGTAAGCATTGGGGTTTTGGGGGATTTCGCTGAGTCGGGCGGGAAGCTTGCGTGGTTGCGCGGGAACGGGCTCACCGACAATTCATTGGCGCCTCTTCGAGCCAACGCATGGCCAAAAGAAACGCCTGTGCGGTGCTCAAGCTTGCACTCGAAGCCTTGGGCGGCAACGCGGTGACAAGACATGCGAGAGGAGGATGAAATAACACGTACACATACGGTTAATAAAAAAACATTTGTGATTTAATTACCTAGCAAACAGCCATTCTCTTCGCAGCGTCACGAACGATTGTTCGCCCACGGTGTGATGTGAAACGCGACGTCGTTTCACATCACGCCACCGGCTCGCAACCGCCGGCCGGCTTGTAGACGGCCATTCCATGTGTGTTCAACTGCTCAATGTGTGTGGTTGCTCGTGATTGAGGTGGCCGCGGCGCGCTCTACTCGCGTCCCTCCGCGCACGTGATAACCCACAAGTATAGGGGATCGCGACAGTCTTCGAGGGTAGTATTTCACCCAAATTTGTTGATTCGACACAAGGGGAGCCAGATAATATTTGTGAGTATTAGCAGTTGAGTTGTCTATTCAACCACACCTGGAGAACAAAATATCTGCAGCAAAGTATTTAGTAGCACAGTAGTATGATAGTTTTGATAGCAGTAGTAACAGTAGCAATAGTAACAAAGACAGTAACAGTAGCAGTTTTGTAGTGATTGTAACAGCAGCAGCAACAACAGAGTAACTTAGCAAAAACCAATATGAGAAAAGCGTAGGTATTGGATCAGAGATGGATAATTATGTTGGATGACATTCATCATATAACAGTCACAACCTAGAGTGATACACAATAGCTCCAATTCATCAATGTAATGTAGGCATGTATTCCGTATATAGTCATACATGCTTGTAATAAGAACTTGCATGACATCTTTTGTCCTACCCTCCCGTGGCAGCGGGGTTCATAAGGAAACTAAGGGATATTAGGGCCTCCTTTTAATAGAGAACCGGAACAAAGCATTAACACATGGTGAATACATGAACTCCTCGAATTACAGTCATCCCGGGAGAGTATCCCAAACAATTGTCACTATGGGGTCTACGGATCAGAATAATAACAAGTGCATATGACAAGCGGATAGTATCAAGAACTCAAATATATTCATGAAAACATAGAGGGTTCAGATCTGAATCCATGAGACTCGGGCCCTAGTGGCAAGCTTTAAGCATAGCAAAGTCATAGCAACATCAATCTCAGAACATAGTGGATACTTGGGATCAAGCCCTAACAAATTGACTCGATTACATGATAAATCTCATCGAACTCCATCACCGTCCAGCAAGCCTACGAAGGAATTACTCACACCCGGTGGTGAGCATCATGGAATTGTTGATGGAGGATGGTTGATGATGACAGCGGCGTCGAACCCCCCTCTTCGGAGCCCCGAACGGACTCCAGATCAGCCTTCCCGATGAAGAACAGGAGGAGGCGGCGGCTCTGTATCGTAAAACACGATGATTCCTTCTCTTCGATTTTTTTTCTCCACGAGGCGGTACTTATATCATTGGAATTAGGTCAGGAGGTGGTCTATGGGACCCACAAGCTCACACGGCACGGCCTCGGGGGGTGGTGGCGCCCCCTGAGCTTGTCGCTCCTGGGTGGCCTGATACGTATCCAACGTATCTATAATTTTTGATTGTTCCATGCTATTATAGTATCAATCTTGGATGATTTATATGCAATTATATGCCATTATATATCATTTTTTGGGACTAACCTATTAACCCAGTGCCCAGTGCCAGTTGCTGTTTTTTGCTTGCTTTTGTCTTTTCAGAAAATCATTATCAAAAAGAGTCCAAACGAGAAAAAAAAACTTTGGATTGATTTTTTCTGGACCAGAAGAGTCCCACGAAGCTTCGGGAGAAGACCAGAGGAGCCACGAGGGAGCCACAAGCTCGGAGGGCACGCCCTGGGGGTTAGGACGCGCCCCCCAGGCTTCTGGGCCCCTCATAGCCCCTCCTGACCTAATTCCAGCGCTATAAATTCCCAAATATTCCCAATGTACCAGAGAGACAGAAGATAAAACCTTTCCACCGCCGCAAGCCTCTGTTCTTCCGCGATCCCATCTGGTGGCTTTTTCCGATACTCTGCCTGAGGGGGAATCGATCACGGAGGGCTTCTTCATCAACCTTGCTGCCCCTCCGATGATGTGTGAGTAGTTTACCACAGACCTACGGGTCCATAGCTAGTAGCTAGATGGCTTCTTCTCTCTCTTTGATCTTCAATACCATGTTCTCCTCTATTCTTGGAGTTCTATCCGATGTAATCTTCTTTTGCGGTGTGTTTGTTGGGATCCGATGAATTGTGAGTTTATGATCAGATTGTTCATGAGAAATATTTGAGTCTTCTCTGAACTCTTTTATGCATGATTATTATAGCTTTGTATTTCTCTTCGATCTATCGATTTAGTTTGGCCAACTAGATTGGTTTATGTTGCAATGGGAGAGGTGCTTTGTGATGGGTTCAATCTTGCGGTGCTCAATCCCAGTGACAGAAAGGAACATGACACGTATTTGTATTGTTGCCATTAAGGATAAAAAGATGGGGTTTAATCATATTGCTTGAGTTTACTTTGTCTACATCATGTCATCTTGCTTAAGGCATTACTCTGTTTCATACTTAATACCCTAGATGCATGCTGGATAGCGGTCGATGGGTGGAGTAATAGTAGTAGATGCATGCATGAGTCGGTCTACTTGTCTCGGACGTGATGCCTATATACATGATCATTGCCATGAATCCATCATAATTATTTTCTTTTCTATCAATTGCCCAACAGTAATTTGTTTACCCACCGTATGCTATGTGTTCGAGAGAGAAGCCTCTAGTGAAAACTATGGCCCCCGGGTCTACTTTTATCATATATTAAGACCAAAAAATACCTTGCTGCAATTTATTTAATTTTATTTTATTTAGTATTTTAGTTTATCTATCTATCACTATCAGAATTAATCCTTGCAAATAACCGCTAAGAGGATTGACAACCCTCTTATTTGCGCTGGGTGCAAGTGTTTGCTTTTGTGTGTGCAGATGCGTCTAACGGGATTTTGCTTGGCTCTCCTACTGGATTGATAACCTTGGTTCTTAACTGAGGGAAATACTTATCTCTACTATACTGCATCATCCTCTCCTCTTCGGGGAATTACCAACGCAGTCTACAAGTAGCAGGAAGAATTTCTGGCGCCGTTGCCGGGGAGACATCATCAAAATTACCAAGTACCTTCGCACAAACTATCATCCACTTGCATTTATTTTATTTGCCTTTTTATTTGCATTTGCCTCTCATTTTCATCTCCCCAACTTCTAATTTTTTTTTACAAAAACACAAAAATATTTTCGTTTGCTTGTTTAGTTATCATGTCTAGTGTCACCATCCCACCTCTGTCTCCGGATTTTGAAGTCCTTTACTTCAAACAGAAACAAGGAGAAATTTAAAAGATGCTTGGTATAGGATAATGGAATCTTATCATGTTTGCACCATAAAAGGAGATGAAAATTTTGTTGCGAAACTATTATGTAGGGCTAACTATGCCAAATAGACAACTCTTGGATTTTGCTACTAAAGGAAATTTCATTGATAGTGATCCTAATATTGTTTATGAATTAATAGAAGGGATAGTGGGAACATCACCCTTGCAAAAAGGACCCAAGAAAGGATTCAAATTTTGGAGAGGTTTGGAGACATACAAAAAAAAATTGGCTGAATTACAAAAGTCTAATGAGCCCCTTAAAAATGTTAGTGGCAACCTCAATCATATGAATAATCTCCTCACTATTTGCAACAAAAGGCTAGATACTTTAGATAATAGAATTGCCTTATTCTCTGAAAGCAATGGGAAGCGTAAGGAGCCTCCCGGGTTCGAGAGCAACGCACCTAAATTAGTAAAAACGAAGGATGAGAACACTTGAAACTATGCATTATGCCTAGCTAGCGGCATAAAACAATAGCGCTTGTTGGGAGGCAACCCAATGAATAAAATAATTTTTTGTTTTACCTTCTGTTTTTGTGTGTTTACACAATTATAGCCTCTATTATGATTGTGTTTTTATCTTTTAATTAGTGTTTGTGCCAAGTAATGCCATTGGGATGATTTGGAAGATAGTATGATTGATGCTGTTGGAAAACAGAAACTTTTGCGTCCAGTGCTGGAATTTTGATTTTTTTGGTGGCAGCTACAACCCATTTTTGTCACTGGGAATGAGCACCGCAAGATCGAACCCATTACAAAGCACCTCTCCCATTGCAAGATAAATCAATCTAGTTGGCCAAACCAAATCAATAGATCGGAGAGAAATACAAAACTATAATAATCATGCATAAAAGAGTTCAGAGAAGACTCAAATAATATTCATGGATAATCTGATCATAAACTCACAATTCATCGGATCCCAACAAACGCACCGCAAAAAGTGATTACATCGGATAGAACTCCAAGAACATCGAGGAGAACATTGTATTGAAGATCAAAAAGAGAGAAGAAGCCATCTAGCTACTAGCTATGGACCCGAAGGTCTGTGGTAAACTACTCACGCATCATCAGAAGGGCAGCAAGGTTGATGTAGAGCCCCTCCGTGATCAATTCTCCCTCCGGCGGAGTATCGGAAAAGGCCTCCAGATGGGATCTCTCGAGAACAGAAGCTTGCGGCGGCGGAAAAAGTATTTCGTGGACTCCTCTGTTGGTTTCCCGATTTTAGAGAATTTATAGTGAAGGAATTAGGTCAAACGGAGCTGTGTGGGCCCCACGAGCCACCAGGGCGTGCCCCCCCTAGGGCACGCCGTGGTGCCTCGTGGGCCACTTCTCCATCTTCTCGTCTCCTCCCGAAGCTTCTAGTGTTTGTTATGTCCAGAAAAAAAATCTCCTAAAAGTTTCGTGGCATTTGGACTTCGTTTGGTACTGATATTTTGGAAAACCAAAAACAGGCAAAAAACAGCAACTGGCACTGGGCACTAAGTTAATAGGTTAGTCCCAAAAAATGATATATAATTGATGTAAATGTATATAAAAACATCCAAGATTGATATTATAATAGCATGGAACAATCAAAAATTGTAGATACGTTGGAGATGTATCATTAAGCACCATGTTTAAGTAGAGATTACAACAGGGAGAAGAGGTGTTACACAGCTGCATAGAGGGGGAAAGAGTTGGTGTTGACGGCGGCGAAATTGTTGGTGTAGATCGCCGTCACGATGGATCCCCCGGCGGCGTTCCGGCGCCACCGGGAGAGAGGGGGAGAGAGCCCCCCTCCTTCTTCTTCTTCCTTGGCCTCCCCCCTAGATGGGAGGAGAGTTTCCCCTCTGGTCCATGGCCTCCATGGCTCCCGGAGGGGAGGAGCCCCTTCGAGATTGGATCTCTCTCTCTGTTTCTCTTCTGTTTCGCGTTCCCGTTTTCTGGCCTTTCACCGTTTCTTACATTCCCGGAGATCCGTAACTCCGATTGCGCTGAAATTTTAACACGATTTTTTTTCTCGATATAAGCTTCCTTGCGGCTGAAGAAGAGCCCCAAATGACTTACGGTGTGCCCACAAGGCAGCACCACGCGGCTAGGGGGGGTCACGCCAAGGTGCCTTGTGGAGGCTGTGGGCCTCCGTTTGCGTTGATTCCACCTCCCAAAAATCACATATATTCCAAAATAATTCTCCATAAAATTTTATCACGTTTGGACTTCGTTTGATATGGATTTTCTGTGAAACAAAAAACAAGCAGAAAACAGGAACTGGCACTGGGCACTGGATCAATATGTTAGTCCCAAAAATAATATAAAATGTTGCTAAAAGTATATGAAAGTTGTAGAATATTGGCATGAAACAATCAAAAATTATAGATACGACGGAGATGTATCAGCATCCCCAAGCTTAATTCCTACTCGTCCTCAAGTAGGTAAATGATAAAAAGATAATTTTTGATGTGGAATGCTACCTAGCATAATCTTGATCATGTAATCTAATCATGGCATGAATATTAAGACACGAGTGATTCAAAGCAATAGTCTATAATTTGATATAAAGACATCAATACTCAGGCATACCAACAAACAATCATGTCTTTCAAAATAACGATGCTAAAGAAAGTTATCCCTACAAAATCATATAATCCTGTCATGCTCCATCTTCTTCACACAAAGTATTTATCATGAACTACCCCGATGACAAGCCAAGCAATTGGTTCATACTTTTTAATGCGCTTCAGCTTTTTCAACCCCCACGCAATACATGAGCGCAAGCCATGGATATAGCACTATGGGTGGAATAGAATGATGATAGAGACTAATAAGGAGAAGTCAAAAAGGAAGATAGTCTCACATCGATGAGGTGGATCAACGGGCTATGGAGATGCCCATCAATCGATATCAATGCGAGGAGTAGAGATTGCCATGCAACAGATGCACTAAGAGCTATAAGTGTATGAAAGCTCAAACTGAAAACTAAGTGGGTGTGCATCCAACTTGCTTGCTCATGAAGACCTCGGGCATTTGAGGAAGCCCATCATCGGAATATACAAGCCAAGTTCTATAATGAAAAAAATTCACTAGTATATGAAAGTGACAACATAGGAGACTCTCTATATGAAAAACATGGTGCTACTCTGAATCACAAGTATGGTAAAGAATAGTAACATTGCCCCTTCTCTCTTTTTCTCTCATTTCATTTTTTTTTGTTTTCTCATTTTTTTATTTTTTTTATTTTTTCCTTTTTTTTGTGGGCTCTTTTTGGCCTCTCTTTTTTATTTTCTTTTCTTTTTTTCCCTTTTTTTTGTGGGCTCTTTTTGGCCTCTCTTTTTTTCTTTTCTTTTCTTTTTTTTATTTTTTGTCCGGAGTCTCATCCCGACTTGTGGGGGAATCATAGTCTCCATCATCCTTTCCTCACTTGGACAATGCTCTAATAATGATGATTATCACACTTTTATTTACTTACAACTCGATATTACAACTCGATAAAAACTATACAAGATGACTCTATATGAATGCCTCTGGTAGTGTACCAGGATGTGCAATGATCTAGCGTAGCAAAGATATCAAAAAACGGACAAGCCATGAAAATATCATGCTAGCTATCTTACAATCATGCAAAGCAATATAACAATGAATGCTCAAGTCATGTATATGATGATGATGGAAGTTGCATGCCAATATATCTCGGAATGGCTATGGAAATGCCATAATAGGTAGGTATGGTGGCTGTTTTGAGGAAGATATAATGAGGCTTATGTGTGATAGAGCGTATCATATCACGGGGTTTGGATGCACCGGCAAAGTTTGCACCGACTCTCAAGGTGAGAAAGGGCAATGCACGGTACCGAAGAGGCTAGCAAATTGCGGAAAGGTAAGAGTGCGTATAATCCATAGACTCACATTAGTCATAAAGAACTCACACACTTATTGCGAAAGTTTATTAGCCCTCGAAGCAAAGTACTACTACGCATGCCCCTAGGGGGGAGGTTGGTAGGAGTTAACCATCGCGCGCCCCCGACCTCCACGCAAAGGAAGACAATCAATAATAAATCATGCTCCAACTTCTTAGCATAACGAGAGACTATACGTGCATGCTTCGGGAATCACAAATCTTAACACCAATATTCCTACTAAACCACAATCATTCACTAGTACCTCCCACATATTACCATCTCTATATCGCAAAACTATTGCAAAGAATCAAACATATCATATTCAGTGATCTACAAGTTTTATGTAGGATTTTATGACTAACCATGTGAATGGCCAATTCCTGTTGACTCTCTAAACAGATATAAGTGAAGCATGAGAGTTTAATTCTTTCTACAAAATACTTGCCCACGCTCTAACAAATATAAATGAAGCAAAAGAGCATTCTACAAATAACGGTTTTCCTATGTGTAGAGAAACAGGCATCCAAACTTCAAATGATATAAGTGAAGCAGATGAAGCATTCTATAAAGCCATACTCAAAAGATATAAGTGAAGTGCAAAGAGCATTCTATAAATAAACCAAGGACTATCTCATACCATCATTGTGCATAAAAGAAAAGGTAAAAATAAACACAAAAGACGCTCCAAGAATTTACGCATATCATGTGAACAAAACAAAAACCGAGACATACCGATAATTGTCGAATAAAGATGGGATGCCTTCCGGGGCATCCCCAAGCTTAGATGCTTGAGTCTCCTTGAATATTTACTTGGGGTGCCTTGGGCATCCCCAAGCTTGAGCTCTTGCCTCTCCTCATTCTTCTCATATCAATACCTCCTCGATCTTCGAACACTTCATCCACACAAAACTTAACCGAACTTTTTATTAGAAGGGTTAGTACATATAACATCAAATCCCATCATGTCCTGCTCTAACATTATTGTATAATTATAATCAAACATTACCCACTGTATGCTATCACAATTCTATGGCTCCCAAGTCAATGGGGCTCAACAAGATTTCAAACATAAGCAAATAATGAAACTATAACAGCAATCTGTGAAAACAGGACAGTCTATAAAGATGCAGATGGTACATATACTTCTGTAACTCAAAAAATTCTAAACAATTAGGAAAAAATAAATAATTCGCATAGCAGTACCTTGTAAAAATTTCAGAATTTTTTCATGTTCCAGTAAAAAATGTAAATTCACGTACTACAGCAAAAGTTTCTGTTTTTGCACTGCACATACCAAACAAGCAATTTAAACATCCTAACGGTAAATCTTGGCACATTATTTTTATAATACAGTGAATTTGTACAAGGGGATAATTATTTTTGTTGAAAAGTTTCTGTAATTCAAGATTCAAAAAGTTTCCATGGGCATGAACAAAGTTCAAGGCATGCTCCCGCTTCCACGGTGCTCGTCTTTCTTACTTTCACTTTTCTTTTTGTAAAGTTTTTAGGTTCCCCTCTATATTTTTTTGTTTTAAAACTTTTTAAAAGCACATAACAGAAATAAATGACTCTCTAAAACTTCCGGGTTGTCTCCCTGGCAGCGCTTTCTTTAAAGCCATTAAGCTAGGCATAAAGTGCTCAAGTAATTGATCCACCCGGATCCCAAGGTATATCAAAGCCAATTTTAATTAACAATGATTTGTAATTTAGCAGTGAGCACAAAGCAACATATATCATGCAATGACGAAGTCTAACTCTCTTCCTATGCATCGGCATGTCATAAAACAACAATTCATGCACATCAAGTAAAGGCCCATGCATAGTATAAACAGTTTCTTGCAATTTTATCGCATTGGAAACATAGAGAGGTGGAGATGTAGTTCCTCTCTCATAATAATTACAATTAGGAGTATCAAGCACATGCATATTATATTCATCAAAAACATCATGTGCAACGGTAAAACGCAACCCATCAATATAATCCTTAATAAGCGCAAATTTCTCCGATATAGTGTAGTTGAGAGAATTCAAAAAGATAATAGGACTATCATGAGTGGGTGCAATAGCAACAATTTCATGTTTAACATAAGGAACTATAGCAAGTTCATCTCCATAAGCATAATTCAAATTGGCATCATGGCCACAAGCATAGCAAGCATCAATTTCATCAAAAAGGGATATTTCAAACGAATCCAATGTATCATAGCAATTATCATAGCATTCATCCTTCGGTAAGCATGAAGGGAAATTAAACAATGTATGAGTTGAAGAGCTACTCTCATTAGAAGGTGGGCACAGGTAGCTAATCCGCTCTTCCTCCTTTTGTTCTTCGCTCTCCTCCTCATCTTTTTCATCTAATGAGCTCACAGTTTCAGCAATTTCTTCTTCCATAGTTTCCTGCAAAATATTAGTCTCCTCTTGGACAGAGGAGGAGTCCTCAATATATCCTTTAACATAAGCATTAGAAGCACCGTTTTCATAGCAATATTTAAGTATGGAAAAAATTTCAGATTTGTAAAGAGTAGCATCATACTTTTCAATCAAAGAAGCAATTTCATAAGCATCCTTAAAAGCAACAAATTCTTCAATTTGTTCAATATCATAGTAACTATAAACACCTTTAGCATAAGAAGATACGATTCCATTATCACTAAACTCACATTGGTAGGGAAGATGTTTCTTAGGGTCTTCAGAACAACAAGTAAAATCATGTATTTTGCATAAATTCCAAGCATAGCAATGCATAGTATTAATATGACGCCATAAAAGTTTCCCTTTTTGAGATAAGCGGTGTCGCACAAAATGAGCATGCTCATCTAATGATTTTCCCTCAACTAAGCTAGTTGGGTTTTCAGCACGAGCACATAGGGATCGAAGATGATCCAAGTAGAAAGCTTCAGCAGTATGATAGATTTTGGGTGGTTCTTCAACCATTGGTTTAGCAGGTACAACTTTTTTTTTTTGGTATTTTACGTTTCCTACCCATAACTAAAGATAGAAAATAAGAGCACAAAATAAAAACTACTTAGTGATAAAGCAAACAAGCACACACGAGAATATTCACCCCACGCTATTGCTTCCCGGCAATGGCGCCAGAAAAAGGTCTTG
Organism: Elymus sibiricus; assembly: GCA_039707655.1. Taxonomy (NCBI): domain Eukaryota; kingdom Viridiplantae; phylum Streptophyta; class Magnoliopsida; order Poales; family Poaceae; genus Elymus; species Elymus sibiricus. The sequence goes on from CM077670.1 coordinate 284,620,585, forward strand.
ATAACCCACAAGTATAGGGGATCAATTGTAGCTTTTTCGATAAATAAGAGTGTCAAACCCAACGAGGAGCTAAAGGTAGAATTAATATTCCCTTCAAGTTCTATCGACCACCGATACAACTCTACGCACACTTGACGTTCGCTTTACCTAGAACAAGAATAAAACTAGAAATACTTTGTAGGTGTAATGCTAGAACTATTTTGCAAGAATAAAACTAGGAGTACTTTGCGAGAATAAATCTACGAGTAATTTGCAAGAAAATAAAATTTAGTTGTTTAGTAGAAAGCATTTGTAACACAAAGAAAAGGATTTGTCCCTAGGCAATCGATAACTAGACCGGTAATCATTATTGCAATTTTATATGAGGGAGAGGCATGAGCTAACATACTTTCCGTACTTGGATCATATGCACTTATGATTTGAACTCTAGCAAGCATCTGCAACTACCAAAGATCATTAAGGTAAAACCCAACCATAGCATTAAGTAACAAGTCCTCTTTACTCCCATACGCAACAACCCCCTTACTCGGGTGTAAGCTTCTGTCACTCTAGCCACCCACTATAAGAGAATTATGAACATATTGCAAACCCTACAGTGGGAATCCCTCACGCTTGCGCGACACGGAGAGCACCATAGGACAGCACCAAAATAAAACATACAACTCAAACCAATCACGATCATCAATCAACCCATAGGACAAAAAGAATCTACTCAAACATCATAGGATTGCCACATATCATTGGATAATAATATATAGCATTAAGCACCATGTTTAAGTAGAGATTACAGCGGGGAGAAGAGGTGTTACACCGCTGCATAGAGGGGGAGAGAGTTGGTGTTGACGGCGGCGAAGTTGTTGGTGTAGATCGCCATCACGATGGTTCCCCCGGCGGCGTTCCGGCGCCACCGGGAGAGAGGGGGAGAGAGCCCCCCTCCTTCTTCTTCTTCCTTGGCCTCCCCCCTAGATGGGAGGAGAGTTTCCCCTCTGTTCCATGGCCTCCATGGCTCCCGGAGGGGAGGAGCACCTCCGAGATTGGATCTCTCTCTCTGTTTCTCTTCTGTTTCGCGTTCCTGTTTTCTGGCCTTTCAACGTTTCTTATATTCCCGGAGATCCATAACTCCGATTGCGCAGAAATTTTAACACGATTTTTTCTCGATATAAGGTTCCTTGCGGCCGAAGAAGAGCCCCAACCGACTTATGGTGTGCCCACAAGGCAGCACCACGCGGCTAGGGGGGGATCGCGCCAAGGTGCCTTGTGGAGGCTGTGGGCCTCTGTTTGCGTTGATTCCACCTCCCAAAAATCACATATATTCCAAATAATTCTCCGTAAAAATTTATCGCGTTTGGACTTCATTTGATATGGATTTTCTGCGAAACAAAAAACAAGCAGAAAACAGGAATTGGCATTGGGCACTGGATCAATATGTTAGTCCCAAAATTATATAAAATGTTGCCAAAAGTATATGAAAGTTGTAGAATATTGGCATAAAACAATCAAAAATTATAGATACAACGGAGACGTATCAATGGTCTTTTCCTACCAATCTATCCCCCTAGGGGCATGCGTAGTAGTGCTTTGCTTCGAGGGCTAGTAAACTTTCGCAATAAGTATGTGAGTTCTTTATGACTAATGTGAGTCCATGGATTATACACACTCTCACCTTTCCGCAATTTGCTAGCCTCTTCGGTACCGTGCATTGCCCATTCTCACATCGAGAGTTGGTGCAAACTTCGCCGGTGCATCCAAACCCCGTGATATGATACGCTCTATCACACATAAACCTCTTTATATCTTCCTCAAAATAGCCACCATACCTACCTATCATGGCATTTCCATGTGGCACCCCGGCTCAGAGGCACCGGAGCACCCCATATTCCAGCCCAGAGATCAAGTCTTCTGGAATACGGCACTGCTTGGCATAGAACAAATCAGCTCTTTATTTCTAATAGTTTGGGTACAAGGGTTACAAGAGTTTACAAGGGTTACATGATACCACTATTGCTAAAGTAGCTCTATGCTAGCAGCGGCACAACTCCTAGCAGCGGAACCACGGCATCGGTAATGGACTCCACTCCGCAGGGACTCTGGCTGGGGCACGTCCTAGCTCGCAACTCGAACACCTCTGCTATGCAACAGGGCAGCACCTACAAACTGGCATGACACGCCAGGTGAGTACTTTGAATGTACTCGCAAGCTCACAACAAACACGAGCATCAAAACATAACAACATCATAGCAATTTTGGCTATGTATCAGGATTTGTTACTATTAAAAAGAGTGGAAGAAAATAATTAATATGTTATCTCTGAACCATTAATACTCTGAGTCACCCGGCCTATCTTACTCTTGTTAAACAGTCGAGCCAACCATGCTCGTGACCCACTCACGGTTACCTCAATACCACCTGATGATCATACACAAGACCAATTCCAGGATCACCAGCTATCTGTTACCAGACGAATACTGAGACAAGTTCTTCCATCATTAGCAAGTCATCCCCTCATCGGTGTTGATCAGACAGTGTGACTTAGTACGAACTATGTCCAATACCGTGGACGCGGCTATTCGAATAGATTCTTACACTCTGCAGTGGTTGCGCACTTTACCCACACTATGGAGCTCCTGGTCCCGTACCTCGGTACACTTCCCTTTCGGGTGGACTGGTGTTGCTCCAACGAAAATTGCCCAACTCGTGACTCCTTCACCGTACCACCGACAATCACTCCCCCTACCGGGTCATGCCCTGGGTGGCCCCTGTGTCACTTCTGACACCTGCCACCGTCGTGGCCAAACAACTGTCCCAAACGGGGACCTGAGCTCAATAACCAAACCGGGCTCACAAGGTTATCGTTGTCTACCTGATTAGGGCAACACGCATGCATAAACTCCCCTATTTGGTGGTACCAATAAAAGAGCACGCGGTTAGACCAAGCCAAGGCCGTCCCATTCCGGTAGGTGTGGCTACACTGGAAAGTTTGGTTCAGTGGCACTTGATCAACAATGAAGGAATTTATCCCCAAGCAACTATAGTCATTACTGACACTCTGGTATCACAACGATCCAAGTTACAACAATCACTAGCTAGAAATCCAATGAGCAATATGGTCAAATACCACTACTGATCCCATATATGAAGTACCGGGCGGAATCACAAAATAATCATAGACGGTAATCTCTTAATCCACCCATGTCATATCAACATCAAACTTGAAATCTACTAATGACCACAATCCCGTCATCAACATGACAGTATCTTTCCCAAGATTTTCAAAGTATTGCATGCATTAACTTATTTACAAATAATCCATATTTAGTATTGAAATAATTATTTAAACCATGATATTGCAGTGCAATTATGCAAATGAGAGTTGTGGCTTGCCTTGCACCAATGAAGTGTGGGAGTACTCCTGGTCTTCACCAATAACTCAGATCAATCTGAAAAACGTTTTTGGAAACATTTTCAAATACCACATAAAGCATTCTTTTATGTCCAGAAATTCTAGACAGTAGAGAAAAACACCAAAATTTTACAGCAAATAGAGGAGCTCATAAGAAAAATAATGAAAAAAAAATGAACTCATTTGGACTTATGGTTTAAAAGATATTGATGGTCAAAGTTCAGTCAAATTTTCTGGAATTATTTGAATTTAACTGAAAAATCAGAAAACCCTGGAGCGGCCACGTCAAAGGCGTAGAGTGGAAATGCGCTTCCACTTACATACCGTTTCGGGCGCGCCCAGAGTCGCTGACATGCGGGGCCCGCCTGCTATTTTTAAAGGGGGAGAGAGAGAACCGAGGGCGGCGGAGCTCACCGGCGTGGTTCACCGGCGTAGAGGCCATGGCGGAGCTGGGCGGAGGCAGGGATGGATCGGGCGTACGACGGCGAGCAAGCCCGTATCCGCAGCTCCCCGAATGGTGGCCGGACAGCGTCGCCCCCTTCATCTCAAACGGCGACGAGCTACGGGCGTCGGTGGATCCAGCGACTCCGGCGAGTACTCAGGCAGAGGAGTGGCTGGGATGGATCGGTGGATCTCCACGAGCTCAACGGTGGTTTCAGTGGGTGTTGGGATGGGCGGAGATTAGCGGACGGAGCTGGGGCAGTGCGGTGGAGCACCTCGCCGGAGATGGAGCAAGAGAGCTCTCCGGCTTGCTCTGGTACTGCGAGGCGACGATTGGGAGAGGGAGAGGGCGATGGGTGAAGAGAGACAGGGTCGGGGGCGGCTTTTATAGCCGGGCGGAACCGCTGTGGCCGAATGCCGCCATGGATGTGCTGGCACGGCGAGGACGGCGAGCTGGCTGCTGCGCTGGCCGTCGCGGCGCGGGCTGGAGTAGACATGAGCGCGCAGAGGTGACGGGACGCGAGCGGAGCTATTAAGGACGTGAGGACAACGGCGACGACCGCGGCGCCCTGTTCGGCCCGTGCATGAACTTGGCTGTGTGCGGCGGCGAGCTTCGCCAGAGCTGGGAGAGGGTTCCAGACGGGCCAGGTGGACGGCAGTGACGCATTCGGCATGCTTGGACAAGGAGGGGATGTACGGGATGGCCGGAGTGGTCGTGTCCGACGCGGTCGGCGTGCAGAGCACGACTTTGGCTCGGCCAGACGCGTGGTCACCGCGTGCACTGGCGCACGCGGTGTGCTCTGGCCAGACCAGTCGTGTCTACGCGGTAGTCCCTTCAACATGAGGCCTCCCTGTGCCCTTGGTTTGACAAGAGATGTCCTGGAAAGTTGGCTAGATTCCAGACAAGTTTCTGGCTGGGAACTTGGGCAAGAAGCTGAGAAGAAATGGCTAGAAATTTGAGAGAGGAAATTTGTCATGATGAAATGTAGTAGGAAGGTGCCCACTCTGGAAAAAATTCAGATCAAATGGACAGGTTTTGGAGGTAGTTGCTTTACAACCACATCTCAGGTCCAGAAACATTGCAGAGGAAGATGCACTCATATGGATGGGCTTCTGGAGTTGAAACTTGGTATATGTGGGTGATTTGGTGATGCCAAGATGCCATAAAAATTTCATAGCATTTGGGCAAGTATAAGTGGTACCTCCTTCACAAAGCTTTCCACTGGACATGAACTTGGAGGAATTTTATAGCAAAAATGGCTGAATGAAATGAGCCAAAAATTGGTAGAGACTAATAATATGGATAGAAGAATGTCCTGGATTAATTTCAGAATTTTTGAAGCAATATAAAATATAGTTGCCTCACAAACTGAAATTATGACCAGAAGCAAAGATTGGATGTTGTGCTCACCATGAAGAATAAATCTTGAATATTTTCACATATCCAAGGTTCATATGGTCCAAAGATTTATGAGAATTTTCCTGGAATTTTTGGAAGAACAGAAATATAGGTTGCTTCACAACCTAGGGCTCAAAGGGTTATTCCTTTAATGAAAAAGGAATATTCTAATTGGAATAAAAATTGAGATTGGGTAAGAATAGAGATGTCATGACTCGCAAGGAGTTTTTGGATAGTTTGGTTTACTTGGGAAAGAAAATCAAGATTATTCCCAAGTTATAAGTCCATAGAGCCATTCAAGACAAAATCCAAACCAAATTTCGAATGAAATTTTCAACTAGGTTTTGAAAAGAAAAGTTGGCAAAAACCAGGGTGTCACATTCCATAGCCATTCCGAGATATATTGCCATGCAATTTCCACCGTTCCGTTTTTATGACACACATCATCATTGTCATATTGCTTTGCATGATCATATAGTTGACATAGTATTTGTGGCTCAGCCACCGTTCATCATTTTTTACATGTTACGCTAGTATCATTGCACATCCTGGTACACCGCCAGAGGCATTCATATAGAGTCATATTCTTGTTCTAGTTTCGAGTTGTAATTTTTTGAGTTCTAAGTAAATAGAAGTATGATGATCATCATTATTAGAGCATTGTCCCTGTGAGGAAAAAAAGAGGCCAAAAAGAGCCCACGAAAAAAATGAGAGAAAAAGAGAGAAGGGGCAGTGTTACTATCCTTTTCCATACTTGTGCTTCAAAGTTGCACCATGTTTTTCATATAGAGAGTCTCCTATTTTGTCACTTTCATATACTAGTGGGAATTTTTCATTATAGAACTTGGCTTGTATATTCCGATGATGGGCTTCGTCAAATGTCCGAGGTCTTCATGAGCAAGCAAGTTGGATGCACACCCACTTAGTTTTCATGTTGAGCTTTCATACACTTATAGCTCTTAGTGCATCTGTTGCATGGCAATCCCTACTCCTCGCATTGACATCAATTGATGGGCATCTCCATAGCCCGTTGATTAGCCTCGTCGATGTGAGACTATCTTCTTATTTTTGACTTCCCCTTATTAATCTCTACCACCATACTCTATTCCACCCATAGTGCTATATCCATGGCTTGCGCTCATGTATTGCGTGGGCGTTGAAAAAGCTGAAGCGCGTTAAAAAGTACGAACCAATTGCTTGGCTTGTCATCGGGGTAGTGCATAATAAATATTTTAAGAAGATGGAGCATGACAGGATTATATGATTTTGTAGGGATAACTTTCTTTAGCATTTTTATTTTGAAAGACATGATTGTTTGTTAGTATGCCTGAGTATTGATGTCTTTATATCAAAATATAGACTGTTGCTTTGAATCATTCGGATCTTATTATTCATACCGTAAGAGAGATTACATGATGAAACATGATAGGTAGCATTCCACATCAAAAATTCTATTTTTATCATTTACCTACTCGAGGACAAGCAGGAATTAAGCTTGGGGATGCTTGATACGTCTCCAACGTATCTATAATTTTTGATTGTTCCATGCTATTATAGTATTAATCTTGGATGTTTTATATGCCATTATATATCATTTTTTGGGACTAACCTATTAACCCAGTGCCCAGTGCCAGTTGTTGTTTTTTGCTTGTTTTTGTCTTTTCAAAAAATCATTATCAAAAAGAGTCCAAACAAGAAAAAAAACTTTGGATTAATTTTTTCTGGACTAGAAGAGACCCACGAAGCTTTGGGAGAAGACCAGAGGAGCCACGAGGGAGCCACAAGCTCGGAGGGCGCGCCCTGGGGGGTAGGGCGCGCCCCCCAGGCTTGTGGGCCCCTCGTAGCCCCTCCTGACCTAATCCCAGCGCTATAAATTTCCAAATATTCCCAATATACTAGAGAGATAGAAGAGAAAACCTTTCCGCTGCCGCAAGCCTCTGTTCTTCCGCGATCCCATCTGGAGGCCTTTTCTGGTACTATACCGGAGGGGGAATCGATCACGGAGGGCTTCTTCATCAACCTTGCTGCCCCTCCGATGATGTGTGAGTAGTTTACCACAGACCTACGGGTCCATAGCTAGTAGCTAGATGGCTTCTTCTCACTCTTTGATCTTCAATACCATGTTCTCCTCGATGTTCTTGGAGTTCTATCCGATGTAATCTTATTTTGCGGTGTGTTTGTTGGGATCCGATGAATTGTGAGTTTATGATCAGATTATTCATGAGAAATATTTGAGTCTTCTCTGAACTCTTTCATGCATGATTATTATAGCTTTGTATTTCTCTCCGATCTATCCGTTTGGTTTGGCCAACTAGATTGATTTATCTTGCAATGGGAGAGGTGCTTTGTGATGGGTTCAATCTTGTGGTGCTCTATCCTAGTGACAGAAAGGGACAAGACACGTATTTGTATTGTCTCCATTAAGGATAAAATTATGGGGTTTATTCATATTGTTTGAGTTTACTTTGTCTACATCAAGTCATCTTGCTTAAGGCGTTACTCTATTTTTATTAACTTAATACCCTAGATGCATGCTGGATAGCGGTTGATGGGTGGAGTAATAGTAGTAGATGCAGGCAGGAGTCGGTCTACTTGTCTCGGACGTGATGCCTATATACATGATCATTGCCACGAATCCGTCATAACTATGCGCTTTTCTATTAATTGCCCAACAGTAATTTGTTTACCCACCGTATGCTATGTGTTCGAGAGAGAAGCTCTAGTGAAAACTATGGCCCCCGGGTCATTTATCCATCATATATTAAATCCCAAAATACTTTGCTGGAATTTTATTTCCTTTATTTTGTTTTGCAATTTATTTATCTATCTATCACTATCAGAATTAATCCTTGCAAGTAACCGCCAAGGGGATTGACAACCCTCTTGTTTGCGTTGGGTGCAAGTATTTGCTTTTGTGTGTGTAGGTGCTGCTAACGAGGTTTTGTGTGGTTCTCCTACTAGATTGATAACCTTGGTTATTAACTGAGGGAAATACTTATCTCTACTGTACTGCATCATCCTCTCCTCTTCGGGGAAATCCCAACGTAGTTCACAAGTAGCAGGAAGAATTTCTGGCGCCGTTGCCGGGGAGACATTACCAAAACCTATCAAGTACCTTCGCATAAACTATCATCTACTTGCTCTTATTTTCATTTGCCTTTTTATTTGCATTTGCCTCTCGTTTTTATCTCCCCCACTTCTAAAACAAAATTACAAAAACACAAAATAATTTTATTTGCTTGTTTGCTAGTTTGCTTGCTTTGTCACTATGTCTCAAGAAAACACCAAATTGTGTGACTTTTCCAATACTAATAATAATTATTTTATTAGTACTCCAATTGCTCCTCCCGCCACTAGTGCGGAGTCGTGTGATATTAATGCTGCTTTGCTGAATCTTGTTATGAAAGAACAATTTTCGGGTAGTCCTAGTGAAGATGTTGCATCCCATCTTAATACTTTCGTTGAACTTTGTGATATGCAAAAGAAGAAAGATGTGGATAATGATATTGTCAAATTGAAATTATTTCCGTTCTCACTACGAGATCGTGCTAAAACTTGGTTTTCATCCTTGCCTCGAAATAGTATTGATTCTTGGGATAAGTATAAGGATTCTTTTATTGCCAAATATTTTCCTCCCGCTAAAATTATTTCTCTAAGAAATCAAATAATGAATTTTAAGCAACTTGAGCATGAACATGTTGCACAATCTTGGGATAGAATGAAATTAATGATTAGAAATTGTCCCACTCATGGTTTAAGCTCATGGATGATCATACAAAAAAATTATGCGGGACTAAACTTTGTTTCTAGAAATCTTCTAGACTCTGCCGCAGGTGGTATTTTTATGGAAATTACATTGGGAGAAGCTACAAAACTCCTTGATAATATTATGACAAATTATTCCCAATGGCACACTGAAAGAACTCCAACTGGTAAGAAGGTAAATTCTGTTGAAGAAATTAATACTTTGAGTGATAAGATGGATGCTCTCATGAAAATGGTTGCTAGTAAAAGTGCTCATGTTGATCCTAATGATGTGCCATTATCTACTTTGATTGAGCAAAATAATGATGCTATTGATGTGAACTTTTTCTCTAGAAATAATTTCAACAACAATGCCTATAGGGGTAATTTCAATCCTAGACCGTTTCCTGGAAATTCATCTAATAATTATGGTTATTCCTATGGTAATTCCTACAGTAATAATAATAGGATACCCACTGATCTTGAAAGCAATATTAAAGAATTTATTAATTCTCAAAAGATTTTCAATGCTATGGTAGAAGAAAAAATGAATAAGGTTGATGATATGTCTAGAAACATGGATAGAATTGCTCATGATGTTGAAACTCTTAAAGTTAAAATTTTGCCACCCAAGCATGATATAAATGAGTCTATTAAAGCTATCCATGTCTCCATTAGTGAAAGTAAAGAAAGAACCGCTAGGTTGAGAGCTAAGCGAGAATTCTTAGAAAAGGCTATTCCACCCGGGTTTTATCATAGTAATGATGAAGATATTAAAATGATTGGTGTCTCACCTATTGAATCTTTATTTAGTAATATAAAAATTGATGAAAAGGGGGCTGAAGATGAGTCAACTTTAGCTAGAAGGCGTCCCAATTGTTCGGAGGGTGATGATCTTATTGATAAAAATGATAAAAGTGGGTTTGGAGAGGTCAAAACTTTAAATAGTGATGTGCCCACTACTTTGGATTACAAGGACTTTAATTATGATAATTTCTCTTTAGTTGAATGTATTTCCTTGTTGCAATCCATGATTAATTCACCTAATGCTTATGAACAAAATAAAGCTTTTAGTAAACATATTATAGAAGCTATAATAAAAGCTCATGAAGAAAAGCTTGAGTTGGAAGTTTCAATACCTAGAATATTACATGATGAATGTAATGCTTTGTGTGATCTAGGTACTAGCGTCTCTACTATACCAAAATCTTTGTGTGATGTGCTAGGTCTCACCGATATGGATGCTTGTTCCCTTAATTTACATCTAGTGGATTCCACTATTAAAAAACCATTGGGTAGAATAAATGATGTGCTTGTTCTTGCAAATAGAAATTATGTACCCGTGGATTTTATTGTACTTGATATACAATGCAATCCGTCTTGTCCTATAATACTTGGTAGGCCTTTCCTACGAACCATAGGTGTTATTATTGATATGAAAGATGGTAATATAAGATTTCAATTCCCATTAAATAAAGGGATGGAACACTTTCCTTGGAAGAGAATTAAGCCACCATATGAATCCATTATGAGGGCCACCTATGGAATTAATTTGAAAGATGATAATACTTGAAACTATGCATTATGCCTAGCTAGGGGCATAAAACAATAGCGCTTGTTTGGAGGCAACCCAATATTTATCTTTATTGTAATTTCTATTTTTATTGTGTCACACAATTTCATCTTCTATTATGATTGTGTTTTTATCTTTTAATTAGTGTTTGTGCCAAGTAATGCCTTTGGGATGATTTGGATGATAGTATAATTGATGATGTTTGAAAACAGAAAGTTTTGCGCCCAGTGCTGGATTTTTGGCTCTGTACTGGCATGTCAAAAAAATCTGAAATTTTTACACAGTATTGGTATATAAATTTTTTACGTTGTCCTAATTGCTCAGAATTTTTGGAGTTACAGAAATATAGCTTCTAAATAGATCTTTACAGACTGTTCTGTTTTGTTGCATAGTTTGCTTATTTTGATGAATCTATGGATTGTATCGGTGAGTATAAGCCATGGGGAAGTTGGAGTATAGTAGCATTATGCCAATATTAAATATGAATCAATTTATAACAGTACCTAAAGTTTGAGATTTGTTTGTTATACTAACGGATCTCACGAGGTTTCTGTTGCGTTTTGTGTGCTGAAGTTTTCAAGTTTTGGGTGAGACCACGATGGATGAAGGAATAAGGAGCGGCAAGACCCTAAGCTTGGGGATGCCCAAGGCACCCCAAGGTAATATTCAAGGAATACCCAAGCGTCTAAGCTTGGGGATGCCCTGGATGGCATCCCCTCTTTCGTCTACAATCTATCAATATATCACTTGGAGCTATATTTTTATTCATCACATGATATGAGTTTTACTTGGAGCGTCTTGTGCCATAGTTTTCTTTTCTTTGTTTGCTTTTTAGTTTTCCACAATCATCTTTTCTGAACACACCTTTTTGAGAGGGACACACATTATTCGTGATTTGTTAGAATACTCTATGTGCTTCACTTATATATTTTGAGCTAGGCAGTTGCTCTAGTGCTTCACTTATATCTTTTAGAGCACGGCGGTGGTTATATTTTAAAGAAATAGTTGCACTCTCATGCTTCACTTATATCTTTTTGTGAGTCTAATAAATAGCAATGGTAATATGCACGGGTTATGAATTTGGTCCTAATATGATAGGTATTCAAGAAGGATATAATAAAAACTTTCATGTAGATCACTGAACATGATAAGTTTGATTCCTTGCAATAGTTTTGCGATATTAAGATGGTAATATGTGGGAGGTACTAGTAGATAATTGTGGTTTAGTAAGAATATTGGTGTTAAGGTTTGTGATTCCCGAAGCATGCACGTATGGTCTGTCGTTATGCTAAGAAGTTGGAGCATGATTTATTATTGATTGTCTTCCTTTGCGTGGCGGTCGGGGGCGCGCGATGGTTAACTCCTACGAACCTCCCCCCTAGGGGCATGCGTAGTAGTACTTTGCTTCGAGGGCTAATAAACTTTTGCAATAAGTATGTGAGTTCTTTATGACTAATGTGAATCCATGGATTATACGCACTCTCACCTTTCCGCAATTTGCTAGCCTCTTCAGTACCGTGCATTGCCCTTTCTCACCTCGAGAGTTGGTGCAAACTTCGCCGGTGCATCCAAACCCCGTGATATGGTAAGCTATCACACATAAGACTCTTTATATCTTCCTCAAAATAGCCACCATACCTACCTATTATGGCATTTCCATAGCCATTCCGAGATATATTGCCATGCAACTTCCACCATTCCGTTTATATGACACACACCATCATTGTCATATTGCTTTGCATGATCATATAGCTGACATAGTATTTGTGGCTTAGCCACCGTTCATCATTTTCATACATGTTATGCTAACATCATTGCACATCCTGGTACACTGCCAGAGGCATTCATATAGAGTCATATTTGTTCTAGTATCGAGTTGTAATTTTGAGTTGTAAGTAAATAGTAGTATGATGATCATCATTATTAGAGCATTGTCCCAGTGAGTAAATAAAAAAAAAGAGGCCAAAAAGAGCCCACAAAAAAATGAGAGAAAAAGAGAGAAGGGGCAGTGTTACTATCCTTTTCCATATTTGTGCTTCAAAGTAGCACCATGTTTTTCATATAGAGTCTCCTATGTTGTCACTTTCATATACTAGTGGGAATTTTTCATTACAGAACTTGGCTTGTATATTCCGATGATGGGCTTCCTCAAATGCCCGAGGTCTTCATGAGCAAGCAAGTTGGATGCACACCCACTTAGTTTTTATTTTGAGCTTTCATACACTTATAGCTCTTAGTGCATCCGTTGCATGGCAATCCCTACTCCTCGCATTGACATCAATTGATGGGCATCTCCATAGCCCGTTGATTAGCCGTGTCGATGTGAGACTATCTTCTTTTTTGACTTCCCCTTATTAATCTCTATCAACATATTCTATTCCACCCATAGTGCTATATCCATGGCTTGCGCTCATGTATTGCGTGGGGGTTGAAAAAGCTGAAGCGCGTCAAAAAGTATGAACCAATTGCTTGATTGTCTCCGGGGTTGTGCATGATAAATACTTTATGTTAAGAAGATGGAGCATGACAGGATTATATGATTTTGTAGGGATAACTTTGTTTAGCATTTTTATTTTTGAAAGACATGATTGTTTGTTAGTATGCCTGAGTATTGATGTCTTTATATCAAATTATAGACTATTGCTTTGAATCATTCGGATCTTAATATTCAGACCATAAAAGAGAATTACATGATGAACATGTTAGGTAGCATTCCACATCAAAAATTCTGTTTTTATCATTTACCTACTCGAGGACGAGCAGGAATTAAGCTTGGGGATGCTTGATACGTCTTCAACGTATCTATAATTTTTTATTGTTCCATGCTATTATAGAATCAATCTTGGAGTTTTATATGCAATTATATATCATTTTTGGGGACTAACCTATTAACCTAGTGCCCAGTGCCATTTGCTGTTTTTTGCTTGTTTTTGGCTTTTCAGGAAATCAATATCAAACAGAGTCCAAACGGAGAAAAAACTTTGGATTATTTTTTTCTGGACCAAGAGGGACCCTTGAAGGTTTGGGAGAAGACCAGACGAGTCACGAGGGAGCGACAAGCTCGGGAGGCGCGCCTAGGGGGTAGGCGCGTCCCCAGGCTTGTGGGCCCTCGTGGCACCTCTTGACCTAATTCCAAGCCTATAAATCCTCAAATATTCCCCATATACCAGAGGGCCACCTCGAATAACTTTTCCGCCGCCGCAAGCTTCTGTTCTTCCGCGATCCCATCTGGAGGCCTTTTCCGGTACTCTGCCGGAGGGGGAATCGATCACGGAGGGCTTCTTCATCAACCTTGCTGCCCTTCTGATGATGTGTGAGTAGTTTACCACAGACCTACGGGTCCATAGCTAGTAGCTAGATGGCTTCTTCTCTCTCTTTGATCTTCAATACCATGCTCTCCTCGATCTTCTTGGAGTTATATCCGATGTAATCTTCTTTTGCGGTGTGTTTGTTGGGATCCAATGAATTGTGGGTTTATGATCAGATTATTCATGAGAAATATTTGAGTCTTTTCTGAACTTATTTATGCATGATTGTTATAGCTTTGTATTTCTCTCCGATCTATCCGTTTGGTTTGGCCAACTAGATTGATTTATCTTGCAATGGGAGAGGTGCTTTGTGATGGGTTCAATCTTGCGGTGCTCTATCCCAGTGACAGAAAGGGACAAGACACGTATTTGTATTGTCACCATTAAGGATAAAACGATGGGGTTTATTCATATTGTTTGAGTTTACATTGTCTACATCATGTCATCTTGCTTAAGGCGTTACTCTATTTTTATTAACTTAATACCCTAGATGCATGCTGGATAACGGTCGATGGGTGGAGTAATAGTAGCAGATGCAGGCAGGAGTCGGTCTACTTGTCTCGGACGTGATGCCTATATACATGATCATTGCCATGAATCCGTCATAACTATGCGCTTTTCTATCAATTGCCCAACAGTAATTTGTTTACCCACCGTATGCTATGTGTTCGAGAGAGAAGCCTCTAGTGAAAATTATGGCCCCTGGGTCATTTATCCATCATATATAAAATCCAAAAAATACCTTGCTGCAATTTTATTTTCTTTATTTGTTTTGCAATTTATTTATCTATCTATCACTATCAGAATTAATCCTTGCAAGTAACCGCCAAGGGGATTGACAACCCTCTTGTTAACGTTGGGTGCAAGTATTTGCTTTTGTGTGTAGGTGCTGCTAACGTAGTTCTGTGTGGTTCTCCTACTGGATTGATAACCTTGGTTCTTAACTGAGGGAATTACTTATCTCTACTATACTGCATCATCCTCTCCTCTTTGGGAAAATCCCAACGCAGTTCACAAGTAGCACCCCCTGTCGCTCCATGAGCAGTACGGGCACGCAAAACAGATGTTTGTTTGAATGGTTAGAGGTGGCACATGCAAATTTATTTGGAACGACAGAGTAATACCGCATATAGGTAGATATAGTGGACTCATCTAGAACGACTTTGGGTTTAAGGATTTGGATGCACAAGCAGTGTTCCCGCTTAGTACAGGCGATGGCTAGCAAATAGATTGAGAAGCGACCAACTAGAGAGCGACAACGGTCATAATCATGCATTGAGAATAATTAACATCGAATACAAGCATGAGTAGGATATAAACACCCTGAACATAAATATCATGAAGGCTGCATTGGTTTTGATTCAACTACATGTGTGAACATGTGCCAAGTCAAGCCACTCGAATTACTCAGAGGAGGATACAATACTATCATACTACATCATAACCATTTTAATGCATGTTGACACTCAAGATAAATCATTATCCACTCCTAGCTATTTAAGCATGGCATGAGCAACTATGATCTCTAATTTTCATCACAAACATGTTTACTCATAATAATGATGAATCATGAATACTAAGTTAAATATATTTACAAAGACAAAAACAAGAAGAGTTCATACCAGCTTCTCTTCACCGCAATCACTTCATCAAATATCGTCATTATTGCCTTTCACTTGTACGACCGAATGATGTGATAATAATAGTGCAAGCGTGCCATGGACTAAGCTGGAATCTGCAACCATTTTATTCAAAGGAGAAGACAAGGTAATAGTGGTTCTTCGGTAAATCAACAATAAAGCATATATGAACCATTTTAACAATTCTAACATAATCTTCTCCATACGACGACTCAACTAAAAGAAAAAGGAGTTCAGAGAAACACATTGAAATGTTTTTGGAGTTTTTAGTTTTTCTGAAGAAAGCAAACTAACGAAGGAAAAACGAAAAGCGAGAAAAACTATTTACACGGGAGAACTCCCAACAAATGAAAGAAGAACGAGAAATCTTTTTGGGTTTTATTTTACTACTACAAACTAACTAAACAAGAAAGAAAAACCGAAAAGGAACGAGAAATATTTTTGGATTTTTAAAGTTTTTCAAACACACAAGAAGAAAGCAAAAATAAAACTAACATGGATATACAATGAAAAAGGATGAACACCGACAACTGGAATGAATGTGTGGTACATGAATGTAATGTCGGTGAGAAATATGTACTCCCCCAAGCTTAGGCTTTTGGCCTAACTTGGTCTACGGCCATGGCTGGCCTGAGTAGAACTCGCTGAGGTAGTGAGGGCTATATTGGAGTGCAGCCGCTACAGCCTGGTTGGCTGCCTCCTCTGCCGCCTCTTGTGCCTCGGCCTCCTCCTCAAGTATAAAATATCTCTGCTTATCCTGAAAGTTGAAGAAGGCAGGAGCAGGCAAGGGTATGGATAACATGACGTGTATTAAAGATTAGCCTGTAACGAAATGGCGGGTTGCTCCTCGCGAGGAACTGAAGACGCTCCATGGCCTCATAATCAAGATAACTCGGTGGCAACAAGGTATCATTTCCTTTTATGGGTATGCTAAGATAAGTAGCTAAACGAGTAGCGTAGATTCCCCAAAAAGATTACCAAAAAGAGCATTATGATGTAAACGGCACGCAATGATAGCTCCCAAGTTAAATTTTCTATCCCTTAATACCGCACTTTTAAGAATACTAAATTCAGGAGCACACAAGGTACTAAGGTCCTGTTTACCATTTATGCATCTACCTATGAACAGAGCAAAATAATGAATGGCAGGAAAGTGAACGCTCCCAATTCTAGCTTGCGTTATGGCCCTAGTTTCATCTCGAGTAATGTTCATGAGAAATTCATTGCAGTCAGATTTGCGAGGTTCAAGACATGTTCCCCACGAAGGAATTTTACAAGCTTCACTAAATTCCTGAACGGACATGCGGAAAGAATTTTTAGATAAATCAAACATAACATCTTGAAAAGTACGGTGAGATACATACTTGAATTTCCACACGAAGGAGTCAGTGAGATCATGGTACTGCGGACACTTATCTGACAAGAACTCTGTGAGCTCGGCATTGTGCACGTACATATCAAATTCTTCCTTGAAGCCGGCACGTATCATGAAGGCATCGGAAGGCCACTCGCATGCTCTCACGAGGGCCTCCCGCGGTGGTTTCAGGTCCGGCTCACGTATTGCGGGCCTCAGTGAGCTCCTGCTCGATGAACCCCCATGGAATATCTTCCTAAACATTTTCTGAAAAATTTCTGAAATTTTTAGTCCCCAAAATAAAAGTGAACAAAACTCAACAAAATTGATAGCAACTACTCCCACAAGTATCTAGAGACTACATCATGCATCAAAACTACTTAGGACCATACATATTCAACATGCAAGCTCATATACATGGTCACCAACAGTAGCAAAGTTTGCAAAACATAAAGCACTAGAACAAAAACTAATTGGAGCATTGGAGGAGTCACATACCAAGGAGTAATCCCCCAAGACAGTTTGGGAAATGGAGTTCCAAGCAAGGAGATCGAAAACAGCACGAAAATGAGCAAGAACACGGGCTTGGGAGCAAGTTTGATTTTTTCTGGAGGTGGAAGAAGGTGCTGGGCTGGTGGAATAAGTGAGGGGGTCCCTGTGGGACCCACAAGTTCACTAGGCGCGCCCATGGGGGTGGCCGCGCCCTGTGAGCTTGTGGCTCACAGGGGCACCCCCCCCTGGGGTGTGTTCAGTGCCAAAAATTCTTAAATATTCAGGAAAAAATCATACTAAATTTTCAGGGCATTCTGAGAACTTTTATTTTTGGGCCATTTTTTATTGCACGGATAATTCAGAAAACAGGAAAATCATGGCATTCTACTTTATTAAACTTTAATTAACAGCAAGTAAATGAAGGGTACAGTAGGTTGTGCTTACTAAATTCGTCGACCACATACCCCTCAAAAAGAATCCATTAATAAGGTTGATCAAGTCTTATTAACAAACTATTTCCGAGTGACATGAAACCGAAGAATCTTCGTATAACACTAGGTTACCTCCACGGGGATATGCATTTCCCCAACAATAAGAATCTCATGTTTCTTTTTAATAGTAGGAAGAGGAAATTCAAAACCTCCAATAGTGATTGTCGTAATTTTTTCAATAGAGCTGATACCATTCACCGAACTTTGTTTCTTCAGAAAATAAACCGTATGCTCATTACCATTGACATGAAAAGTAACCTTGCTTTTATTGCAATCAATAACAGCTGGGTCTACCAAGGATAATCGACATGGTGTCGTCCTCGGGCATATCAAGAATAACAAAGTCTGTTAAGATAGTAACATTCGAAACAACAACGGGTACATCCTCGCAAATTCCAATAGGTATAGCAGTCAATTTATCAGCCATTTGCAAAGATATTTCAGTAGGTGTGAGCTTATTCAAATCAAGTCTTCTATATAAAGAGAAAGGCATAACACTAACACCGGCTCCTAAGTCACATAAAGCAGTTTTAATATAACTTCTTTTAATGGAGCATGGTATAGTGGGTATTCCCGGATCTCCTAACTTCTTAGGCACTCCACCCTTAAAAGAATAATTTGCAAGCATGGTGGAAATTTCAGCTTCAAGTATCTTTCTTTTATTAGTGACAGTATCTTTCATGTATTTAGCATATGGAAGCATTTTCAAAATATCAGTCAAGCGAGTGCGCAAAAAGACAGGTCTAAGCATTTCAACAAAGCGCTCAAAGTCTTCCTCATCCTTATTTCTAGATGGTTTAGTAGGAAAAGGCATGGGTTTTTGAACCCATGGTTCCCTTTCTTTTCCATGTTTCCTAGCAATGAAATCACTTTTATCATATTTTTTATTCTTAGGAGGTGGGTTATCAAGATCAACAACAGGTTCTATTTATACATCATTATCTGGTTGAACATCAACATGAACATCATTATTATCGTTATCACTAGGTGGGTGTTCATTACCAGATTGTGTTTCAGCATCAGAAATAGAAACATCATTATGATTCTCAAAAGGTTTTTCTATCTCAGGTTCACTAGAAGCATGCAAAGTCCTATCATTTTTCTATTGTTTTTCTTTTTAGATGAACTAGGCACATCAATATTATTTCTCTGAGAATCTTGCTCAATTCTTTTAGGGTGACCTTCAGGATACAAGGGTTCCTGAGTCATTCTACCTCCTCTAGTAACAACTCTAACAGCACGATCATTCATTTTGTTATTCATCTCATTAAGCAAATCATTTTGTGACTTAGCAATTTGTTCTAACTAGGTATGAACCATAGAAGCATGTTTACTTAAGCCTTTAACATCATTAGCAATTCTAAACATTAAATCACTCAAACGATCTATCATGAAAGCATTTTGTTTCAATTGATTGCTAACATACATATTAAAGTAGTCCTACTTAATGATGTAATTATCAAATTCATACAGGCATTGACTAGCAGATTTATTATAAGGAATATCACCTTCATCGAATCTAGTAAGAGAATTTACCTCTACTACCTGTGTCGGGGTGTCGAGCCCATGTATTTCTTTAATAGGTGGTAAATTCTTAACATCTTCAGCTTTAATACCCTTTTCTTTCATAGATTTCTTTGCTTCTTGCATATCTTCAGGACTGAGGAATAGAATACCTCTCTTCTTCGGAGTTGGTTTAGGTGGTGGTTCAGGAAGTGTCCACTCATTAGCATTCTTTAATATATTACTCAATAGTTCTTCAGCCTGTCCAATAGTTCGTTCCCTGAAAACACAACCAGCACAACTATCTAGGTAGTCCCTAGAAGCATCGGTTAGTCCATTATAAAAGATATCAAGTATTTTATTTTTATTAAGAGGATGATCAGGCAAAGCATTAAGTAATTGAAGAAGCCTCCCCCAAGCTTGAGGGAGATTCTCTTCTTCAGATTGCACAAAGTTAAATATTTCCTGTAAAGCAGCTTGTTTCTTATGAGCAGGAAAATATTTTTCAGAGAAGTAGTATATCATATCCTGGGGACTACGCACACAACCAGGAGCCAGAGTATTAAACCATTTCTTAGCATCATCCTTTAATGATAAAGGAAACAACTTAAGAATATAGTAATAGCGAATTTTTTCCTCATGAGCAAATAGGGTGGCTATATCATTTAATTTGGTAAGGTGTGCCACAACAGTTTCATTTTCATAATCATGAAAAGGATCAGATTCAACCAAAGTAATTAACTCGGGATCAACAGAGAATTCATAATCCTTATCAGTAACAAAGATAGGAGAAGTAGCAAACTTAGGATCATATTTCATTCTCTCTATCATAGCTTTTTCTTTTAGCTTACTCAGTAATTTCTTAACATCATCTCTATCATTACAAGCCAGAAATTCCCTAGCTATCTCCCCATCCAGAACATAACCCTCAGGTATCTTAGGCATTTCAATTCTAGGAGAGCTAGGCATAATAAGTGATTCATAATTTTTAGTAGTTTCAGCATTCTCAATTTCTTTAGCTTTAGCAATTTATTCATCAAGAAATCCACCTAGTGGCACAGTATCATCAAGCAGAGTACTAACATCATCACAAGTTTCATTTATAGCAGAAGTAGTATCATCAATTACTTGCGACATATCAGAATGAATAGCAGGTGGTGGTGTCGCAAGCCTACTTAAAATAGAAGGTGAATCAAGTGCAGAGTGTGATGGCAGTTCCTTACCTCCCCTCGTCTTAGAGGGTACAGTCTTGGTCTTAGCATCTTTTAGATTCTTCATAGTGATCAACAGATATAATTCCCAAGTGACTCAACAAATAGAGCTATGCTCCCCGGCAACGGCGCCAGAAAAAGGTCTTGATAACCCACAAGTATAGGGGATCACGACAGTCTACGAGGGTAGTATTTCACCCAAATTTGTTGATTCGACACAAGGGGAGCCAAAGAATATTTGTGAGTATTAGCAGTTGAGTTGTCAATTCAACCACACCAGGAGAACAAAATATCTGCAGCAAAGTATTTAGTAGCACAGTAGTATGATAGTTTTGATAGCAGTAGTAACAGTAGCAATAGTAACAAAGACAGTAACAGTAGCAGTTTTGTAGTGATTGTAACAGCAGCAGCAACAGAGTAACTTAGCAAAAACCAATATGAGAAAAGCGTAGGCATTGGATCAGTGATGGATAATTATGTTGGATGACATTCATCATATAACAATCACAACCTAGAGCGATACACAATAGCTCCAATTCAGCAATGTAATGTAGGCATGTATTCCGTATATAGTCATACGTGCTTATAATAAAAACTTGCATGACATCTTTTGTCCTACCGTCCCGTGGCAGTGGGGTCCATAAGGAAACTAAGGGATATTAAGGCCTCCTTTTAATAGAGAACCGGAACAAAGCATTAACACATGGTGAATACATGAACTCCTCGAATTACAGTCATCCCCGGAGAGTATCCCAAACAATTGTCACTATGGGGTCTACGGATCAGAACAATAACAAGTGCATATGACAAGCGGATAGGATCAAGAACTCAAATATATTCATGAAAACATAGAGGGTTCAGATCTGAAATCATGGCACTTGGGCCCTAGTGACAAGCATTAAGCATAGCAAAGTCATAGCAACATCAATCTCAGAACATAGTGGATACTAGGGATCAAGCCCTAACAAATTGACTTGATTACATGATAAATCTCATCCAACTCCATCACCGTCCAGCAAGCCTACGAAGAAATTACTCACACCCGATGGTGAGCATCATGGAATTGTTGATGGAGGATGGTTGATGATGACGACGGCATCGAATCCCCCTCTCCGGAGCCCCGAACAGACTGCAGATCAGCCCTTCCGATGAAGAACAGGAGGTGGCGGCGGCTCCGTATCGTAAAACGCGATGATCCCTTCTCTCCGATTTTTTTCTCCATGAGACGGTACTTATAGCATTGGAATTAGGTCAGGAGATGGTCTGTGGGACCCACAAGCTCACACGACGCGGCCTGGGGGGTGGTCGCGCCCCCTGAGCTTGTCGCTCCTGCGTGGCCCCCCTCTAGTAGATCTCTTCGCCAATATTTTTTATATATTCTGAAATAATTCTCCGTAAATTTTCAGCTCAATCCGAGAACTTTAATTTCTGCACAAAAACAACACCATGGTAGTTCTGCTGAAAACAGCATCAGTCCGGGTTAGTTTCATTCAAATCATGCAAATTAGAGTCCAAAAAAGAGCAAAAGTGTTTGGAAAAGTAGATACGTTTGGGACGTATCAGCGCGCTGCCAGCGTTTGGGGCCGGCGCACGATCACATACGCTCGCGGTGCCATATGCATGCGGTTGCACCGGGCGCGGTGCCACGATGCAATTGCCCGCTGCAAAAATTGCCATGCGGACGTGCCGAGAATCCAGGCCGTCCGGCCCCCATTTATTCTCGCGACCATTTACCTTAATCTCTCGCGCCCCACAACACAATAAGTACACCCACGGCGACACATACGGAGAGGATATCTAGCGGCTCCAATGGCGCTCCCAGCGGCTGACGACGACGACGGGTGGCAGTTCACCACGCGTCACGTAGTGGCCACCCACGTGAGGGGGAAGGACCTCTCGGTGGTGCACACCAACGAGCCGGTCTCGGTGGAGATCTCCATGCACACTATGGAGTAGTTGCTTGCTGAGGACAAGTACCAAGTGGTCGGCTTTGACCTCGAGTTCACCAGCGGTCGTGCCGGGTATGATCAGAAGGTTGTCGTCGCCCAGTTGTGCGTGCGCCATCACGTCCTCGTCTACCACTACTCCCTGGCCACAAGGCCTTGTTTGTGTTTCGCCAGGTTTATCAACAGTCTCGACTACAGGTTCGCTCCGGTGGACACCTTCAATGATCTAAAGGTGCTCAAAACTTCAGGCTTGGCCTGCCAGAAGCTTGTCGACATGCAAGACCAGTACAGGGTCTGGGGCAGAAAGAAGGAGAAGGACTCCCTGGTTAACCTCGCCATGGCCATCATCGACCCCTACTACCGAGACATGAAGGATGAGTGCAACAAGAACAAGGATGCCTAGCACGAGGCCTGAGTGCACGGACTAATCTACGGAACCCGTCGGTGATGATTTCATCAATCGCTGACAATTGTATACCAGCAAGCGTTTTCCCACAACACACACAGCTTATTAGAAGGAATCATCTGTGTTATTATCAGTCTTCCCACACAATTCTGATTACTGACCTGTTTGTCGGGTATCACACACATCTTGTTAAGCTGAATCGTTTGTGTTTATTTTGGCTTATCGCAAACAGTTCATCCGAGTGACGTGTATGTCGTCTATCGCACACACCTTCATCTGGCTAACTGTTTATGTTGTTTTGGCTCATCGCAAACAGTTCATCCGAGTGACCTCTATGCCATCTATCGCACACACCTTGATCTGGTTGACCGTTTCTGTTGTTTTGGCTCATCGCAAACAGTTCATCCGAGTGACCTGTATGCCGTCTATCGCACACACCTTGATCCGGCTGACCGTTTCTGTTGTTTTGGCTCATCACAAATAGTTCGTATGGATCAACTGTATGCCACAATTCGCACACGCAACTCTAATCTGAATCGTATTTGATGGATCCGCCATCGCACACAGTTCGTTTTATTGGTGACAGTTTTATTACCATACCGTTTACGATTCGTGCATCGCACACAGTTTGGTCGATTGGTCTCCGACACATGTGTCGCGTTAGGACCTTCCTGCAGTAGTGCCTCCAACCTCAAAAAGATTGTCGTCCCGGATGCGAGGGACCATGCAGAAATATTTGCACCACAAATCGAAGTGGTCTTCACAGCCGAGGAAGGCCTCACCCAAAGTGACGAAGCCAACTATGTGGAGGATCGAGTTGGGCGTAAGGTGGTAGAGTTGGATCCCGTAGAATTTTGGAAGGCCCCTAAGGAAGGGGCAGATAGGGAAGCCTAACTCCCGAAGAAGGAAGGAGACGAAGCATACCCTCTCGTCACCTTGCGGCGTTGGAAGTTCTCATTGAGAACGCCGCCATCCAGGGATACTAACCCTGGGTGAATCTGCACGAACTCTGGATCAGGCAGGTACCCGGAGGTAGCAAGTCGATTCAGTTGCCCTTGAGTAACCGAACTGCTCTTCCAGTCTCCTTCGAGTGGACCGGTAGGGCGAGTAGATGAGCCGGGGATGTTCTCCATAGTGTTGAGCTCTCGAAGCAGCAATGGAGGTAAGGAAGCCAATGAGATCCGCATGGAGAGAAGAGAAGAGGTGGAAGGGATGTGAAATCTCTCGTATTTTCCCTTCGCTTTATATGGAAAACCTTGGTCGTGGGGTAATGGGACGCTTGAGTCCCGCGGCGGTAAATCTGTGTGTTTCCCAGGCATCGTGCCATACGTGCGCACACAGATCGAGGGCAGACGTTAATAATGCCGCTAAAGTGAAATTTGGGACCCACTACAATTCTCTTGATGGGACGTGTCAATGGTGGGGCCTCCGTTGGGTGGAGTACCCGAAAAGCTGTCATATGGGACCTGCTATTGGTCCTCGGGAGAAGCTTACTTGGCTCATAAGGCACCTAGTTCGGCGCGGAAGGCCTCGGATCCAATGGCCTCGACCAAGGGTTAACTCGGAGGACCAGAATGTCAAGATTGTTGAACTTGCCTACGAAGCCGAAGAACGAAGAAGCCACGACTCCGAGGAGTCAATCAATATCCTTGGCTTGAAGACTAGTTCAGGGGCTACTGACGGTGTCCTAGATTTGGGGGTGCTAACCACGTCGACCTGCCAGTCATGGGCCGGGCCGAGGACCCCCAGACAAGCGAAGAATGGGCCATGGTTGCCATGACTGCCGGCGTACTCAAGATGGAATCCTGAGAAGACTTGGGGCACACTTCAAGACATGTTTGAATCATCGACATGTTTATCCCTAGATGTAACCGACCTACATGTAACCCTAGGTACCCCCGGTGCCTATATAAGCCAAGGGGTTTAGTCCGTAGGGTTAAGTTAGAGACATATACATACGATCTCGAGGTAGATCAGCCTATACTTTGTACCCCATCACAATCAATATATAGGAAGCAGGACGTAGGGTTTTACCTCTTCGAGAAGGCCCGAACCTGGGTAAAACATCATGTCCCTCTTCCTGTTAACATCAAGCTAAGATCACCAGCTCGGGACCCCCTGTCGGTGCTAAAACCGGCAGATCTCGGGTAGGGGGCCCCAAGCTTGATGATCAGAGCTAGATGGTAACAAGGAGAGTAGGGACACAATGTTTTACCCCGGTTCGGGCCCTCTTGATGAGGTAAAACCCTACGTCCTGCTTCCTATATATTGATTGTGATGGGGTACAAAGTACAGATTGATCTACCTCGAGATCGTATAAGTTTGTCTAAACTCTAAACCTTGCGCGTGTGAATGTTCTTCTCTGCAGGCTAAACCCCAAGGCTTATATAGAGGCCAGGGGTACCTAGGGTTTACACATGGTCGGTTACAATGTAGAGATAAACATGCCAACTATTCAAAAATATGCTTGAAGTGTACGCCAAGCCTCCAGGAGATTTTCGTCTTGATTACGCCGAGAACCAGGGCCAGCAAGGCCCATTCATTAGTCTTCAGTGGGTCCTCGGCTCGGCCCATAACTGGTTGACCGACGTGGCAAACACCCCTTAATCCGGGACACCAACACCCCCTACCCCTCCCCCCCCCCCCCCCCTCGATTTGCTTCCGGTTTGCGGGAAAAGGACGTCCGGACTGGCTAGCGGACGGATACAAGACCGCGTTGGATGGTAAAACACGTTCGGACCGCGCGTCCAGACGTATGCAGGCGGTTTGAGGGTCTGCGTTGGAGATGCCCTTACTATCGGTGCCTTGTACATGACATATCCAATGCTGCATATCCCAACCACCTACATGCTTGCGAGGTTGATCTTGCGCCGTGTTGTCACTATATAGAGGGTGTTCTTTTATGTTTTGGTGTTATTTCGTTGGCAAGATGTATCTGCCGCTCGGACGGTTAAGGTTTTCGATCCAGTTTTACGTATAAATTGGATAAATCTCTTATTGAAACGAGATCCTACACATTTAGGGACTCCTCATGGCTGCTTAAAAGAAATACTCCCTCCGTTCACAAATATAAGATGTTTAACTTTTTCTGAATTAGATGTATATATAGACACGTTTTAGTGTGTTTGTTCACTCATTTCAGCCCGTATGTAATCCATATAGGACTATCCAAAACATCTCATATTTGTGAACGGAGGGAGTACCCATCATCACTGCACAACCTGCATCGGTGGTCCCCTTTAACCGGTTGGGTAGATGCAAAAACCTCATGGCACATGGGACAAGACTACCATGAAAATTTGGGGACCGAGAAGCCTAGCGGCATCCATCGACGAAGTACAATCTCCAATGGTGGCCACAAAGAGGGATTGATGATGAAGATGTCTAGGGTTTCGGATAAAGTGTTTTTGACGGTGTAATGTGATTCTTACTGAATTTGCTTAATTGGTATTACATCCATTCACAAATATATGATGTTTTGGGTATTTTAATATGTAGTACACACGGACTGAAATAAATGAACAAACACACTAAAACACTTGTATATACATCCGATTCAGAAAAAAGTCAGAACATCTTATAATTTGGAATGAGGGAAAAGAAATAAGTTGGATGGATGGACCAATCTGATCCGCACAACCTGAATCCCCATTTTCCTATTACGGCGTCACCAAGTTTAGACCTACTATCCTTCTTCATCAATGAAATTCAGCTTTTTCGTCAAAAAAAAAAAGCAGGACAGCAAGATTTGGATTTTTCTCCTTTAGCAAAAATCATTGTCCTCCCCTATAATTCTCCGAAGAATCGTTCCAATTCCATTGTGCTTTTTTTACTATGGAATCAATCCCTTCCACAGTAAAAACACATTCTCCTGTGGTTGCTGGCTCAGGCAGCACTCAGCAGTGCATCAGAGGCTACCAGCAGCAGCATCAGTGGGTGGCTGAAAAAAGTTCTTTTGCAAAAGGAACCAAAAAACGCCTTTACTCCTGGCCTGCGTGCGTTCTTAACGTGAACAGCTTTTACCGCACGAGTCGGTCGGGTCGAGTCGGTCAGCACCTGCAATCCATTTCGCCCGGTGCTGAATTCCCTGTGAACCGGTCCCCAGTTAAAACAAAAGCACACGCGATGGGTGCCACTTTCACTGCAGTAATAACTAAAGAGAAGAGAATATGCTCCATCACTGGTTTACCCTTGGGGCCTGAGAGCCTTGCCTCATGATTCCCTCTGTAAACTTTGGTCCGGGTCAAAAGTAAGAACTTGGCGTTTCTAGTCAGCCACCTTCCCCAAACTGACGCAACACAATACTTAGTAGAGTACTTTTGATCCAGCAACTTGGGTAATTATGTCCCAAACGATTAAGGGGAAACCTAGTTTGGATGTTGGAGTATTCGATCTGTTATGCTACCTCTGTATCAAAATATATGACGTTTTTATAGGCTAAAATAGCCTACAGAAACATCTTATATTTTGATACGGGGGAGTACTAGCAAAGACGTGTGTTTGGCGTATGGCCTTTTTGTTTGTATATACTCTCTGAATTTTCAGACCTAGTAACTAGTAGAAACTGGAATAGACATGGGCAGCAGAGTATTGCAGGTGCCAAAATGGGTAGTAGCAGTGGTACTCTTCTTCCACACACATCACAGATCATTGAAGGGGATAAATATCGTTAGCCTTGAAAAGATTAGCAATGCAGTTTGACCAAGCGAGAAAGAAAACATATTGCCTTACATTACCCCTCGGCTATTGATTCAGTTCGATTCCGTAAAGCCGTGATGACGCAGTGACGCCCCTTGGAACTTTATTTCGTTTCTCACGCACTTGGCGTACTCTACGTTAGCACCGGCACTGCACCATCTGACTGAGCAAGAGCTTAGCTAAAGGGCTCCGCCCCGCACGGCACTCCGCCGGCATTATGGGGCCCGGCCGGTTGGCTGGCACGACGGCTAGCCGGCAGTGGGCTGCTCTGCCACCCATTATGACGAGCCTCGCAAGCGGTTCGGGTGCTTGCGTCGCGCGCATGCGGCATACGGCCCATGATGAAACCCGACGCCGCTGCCTCATTTCTGTTTGTTCTGCCCTTGGAACAACTACCGTGCCAGCCAAGTACGCATAACATGATGAGAATGAGATGATCCCAATCTCTTCACTCTCTTCTCACATTTGGTACTAAACATCTTCATTTATTCACTGATGAAACACAATACGGAACATCCTTTTATTCCAAGGGAAATCGGTGCAAAGCTGTCCCCCGATCAACCAGCCATCCATGGCCAAAGGATGACACCGACCGAACAGACGAACGCTCGTACGTACGTACGTACCGCCGGCCAGTCGGCCTACTCATATCTCGCCGTCCCAGAGCTCCTCGAGGGACTTGTACGGCCCGTGCTCGGACACGTAGCGCTTGCCAAGGTTGATCTTGCGCTGCGGGATCTCCGCGATCCTGCGGCGCTCCTCCTCCGTGAGCTCCCACCCGTCCACCTCCAGGTTCTCCCGCATCCGGGCCTCGTCGAAGCTCTTGACGATGAGGCAGTCCCCCTGCTCGTACACCCACCTCAGGCACACCTGCGCCACGCTCTTGCCCCTGGACGCGGCGATCTCCTGCAGGACGCCGGTGTCCATCACGGCGTCGCTGCCCCAGTGCGTGCCCTTGGCCCCCAGCGGCGAGTAGGCGCACAGCTGGATGCCCTTGCCCCTGCAGAACTCCCTAAGCTTCCTCTGCTGCCACACCGGGTTCACCTCCACCTGCAAAATGATCAGTCACTTCACTTCAGTCGTATGATCTACTATTTAATAATAGCTTAAAGTTTCTTGTATAGGGACCTCACCTGATTGACGGTGGGAGGGATGGTGGCGAAGGAGAGGAGGGTGTCGAGCTTCTTGCAGGAGAAATTAGCGACGCCGATGGCCTTGGCGAGGCCCAGCCTGTGGCACTCCTCCATGGCCTCCCACACGGCCCGCATGTCGAACGGCACGAAGTCTTCGGCCGTGAAGGGGGCCTTGAACCGCCCGGGCTTCATGGACACCGGCCAGTGGACAAGGTACAGGTCCACGTACTCCATCTGGAGATTCCTGCAGTGTCATTACGCGAATACACCGTGGTCAAGTAATTCCTGTCACTCTGTCAGAGACCATCTCTAACAGTAGTAATATACTCCCTCCGTCCCAAAATAAGTGACTCAAAAGTGACTCAACTTTATACTAAAGTTAGTATAAAATTGAGTCATTTTTGAGTCACTTATTTCGGGACGGAGGGAGTAGTATATTCAGTTACACGATAGCGCAACAGTGCATTTGCAATGTTGGGTTCAGTGTCCGTGAGAGTGTGAGAGGCGATCGATGCACGACAGTCCACAGGACTGATCTGATCTGAATTTGGAGCTAGCTAAGCTTGCTTACTCGGTTACTCCAGCTAGTGTCTTCTGGGAACTGCAATGTTGGCTTTAGTACGTGACAGTGAATTTCTACTGGTTTTCTTGTTTAGGTTGTCAGATCAGATCAGTGAGGTGCGAGAGCGATACACGTTTGTTGGAACTTGGACCGACACCGTTGATGCCTGAAAGATAGATGCTCGTGAAAATGACAATCTTACGGGCTCTAGACCTGCATAGGAGGCTAGGAAAGCCACGGAGTATTAGGCCTGCCTGCCAAAACCCATTTCACTCCTTCCTATTGATATGCAATTGGTTCCATGTAGTAGTACACCCTCCGTCTCGAATTACTTGTCGCTCGGTTGGGGTACTATTTTAATGGTAGATACATCCATTTGAGCGACAACTAATTTCAGACCGAGGGAGTATTACGTAGGTCTCTTTTCATAATTTTCTAGGTTTTGTATCAGCAGCAAATTTGTTCAAATTGACAATTGGTTCCATGCTTTTTAGGCCACAATTAATCACAAACAGAATAGCTGTAATACTACTATCCCAGTGCTACACGACCGACCGTAGAGCACAAACTTCTCATTATCATGCAACCCAAGCAAAATTTGCGGAGGAGGAAATGGGCACCGTACCGGAGCGTCTGCCTGAGGGCGGGGAAGACCCTGTCGCGGTGGGCGTCGCTGCACCAGAGCTTGGAGGTGATGAAGAGCTCGTCCCGGGAGGCGACGGCGCCGGAGCGCACGGCCTCGGCGGCGGCCTCGCCGATGGGGGCCTCGGTGTCGTAGTGCGCGGCCGTGTCGAAGTGGCGGTACCCTATCTGGATGGCCCGGAGGACGGCGCGGCGGATGGGGTCCGGCTTGGGCCCCTGCACCGCCGTGCCCATGCCGATGCGCGGCATGCCCGCGGCCGTCTTCTCGCCGGCGCCCATGGCTTGAGTCGAGACCTGTGGGTTGGGTTGGGTCGAGAGCTGAGACTGTGAAGCAGGGTGGACTCGGGTTGCAGCGGGAGGCGTGCCTGGGGCTAATGCTGTGGGAGTCGAGTCAGCGGGATAAGCCACATATATGCGCTCTTCCGAGGCGTTGACGGCATGAGACGTGCCTCGGGTCACTGATAGGAGTAGTTGAGCTCCTTGGGTCAGTGCAATCGACCTACGATTAAAAAGAAGCGGAGATTTTGGGAGTGTTCGTCTAGACGCAGCGTGATTTCTGCGTCTTTTAACGATTTGGGCGTTGCCGTGTGCAATCGATCTACTCCTACTTGACGAGACAGGAAAATGGAAAAGAAAGGCGCTCATCATGCCATCCTGCTAGAGCGGGCATGAGGCCACGGCCAGGTCCATGCCTGCATCACCATGCTTGCTCCAAAATAAGCAAAGCGGCAGTTGACATGTCACCCTACTACATTATTTTCATGGCATCTTTCTAAAGATATCGCCAGTGTTATAGTATTGATTCTCCTTTATCTTTTTCTCTCTATAGTATATATTTAGCTCAGATTTTTTGACACATATTGCATTGGAACCGGATCCTCTGACATCATGAAGGGAAGTCAGGTAAGCTACAGTAACCGTGACATCCCTTCTTCGCATCCATATGATTAAGACTAAAATGACATGAATTAATTTGCAAATTACAAATCTACTGTATATATTTACAAAAATTACATACAAACAAAATTATGGTGCAATAAAATCAATTTCAGATTTATTTTCTATGAACAGTAACTACGCACAGTAACCTGTCGCTACAGTAACCGTGACATCCCTTCTTCGTTTTGCACTGGATTGCGCTATAGCTTCCCTGACTTCTCTTCATGATGTTAGAGGATCCGTCTCCGATTGCATTATGATTGGTTCTGTAATCTGTACCAATGTTGTGTAAAAAAAGGTTACCAAGTATCACATTGGCTCAAATTGTTCTCCAGGCCTTCCCTAATTTTCTGACAGTGCCACCTCCACATGAACAAACAAACAAGAGAACCTTCAGAGGTATTTGGCCATGGTTTTGCAAACAAGCGATAACAACAATTAGCTCACGAATAAATTACAGTAGAAACTTTGCCAGCTTTGCAAAGAAAATATTTCAAAATCTGACAATATATAACCAGAACGCATAGGATACAAGTATAACGGGTACAGATCGACTGGACATGCCCTTCGAGGCATCATCTCTACACGTGTTATTCTGCCATAGGAACTTGCACAGAAATTTATATAGGGTGTTATGGTTCAACAAAGTAATACTGTCTGGACGTCACATAATACATGGAGGGATCAAAGGAAAGACGGTTCATCATACCAGTCGCACAATGACAAGAAATTTATAGGTTCATTACCTCTTCCTATGAATAATGGCCTAATCTCAAACATGCCAATCTCTAGTTGCTTCCTGTTGCACGCGAGAGCTAACCTTTTCTATACTGGGACTTCTTAGCGGCATCAAAAAGGAGTACAACTCTGCTTGCTGCTCTTCATCCTCCAACAACACTTTACTCACACTTGATCGACTTGTATATGTGCCGAACAAAGAACAAGGCGGCACGGAAACCCACCATACCCAGCATCAGGAAGAATGCATAGCAGATGCACGCCATGTACCCAAAGAAGAAAGAGGTCTGCATGAAGCCAGACATATCCGATCGCGCATAGTAGTAGTACAGACAGTAGCCATAGACGAAAAATCCAGTTGATCCTCCGCATAGGAATGACCTGTTTATAAAATTTTACAAACAAAATGTTCAGCACAACAATGACACGATTTTCCAACAGAAAAGGGAAAGGCAAAAATGGCTACTGGTTGGATGAGTCTTTTTCAGAAGTGCTGATAATCTGTTTGATCGGTCATTTAACAACTAACCAGAGCAGAGCTTGCCAAGTGATGGAAAACGGATACAAATCCAAATTTAGTAAGGGTACAATTATTGTAAGTGCTTTATCTGAACAATCATTTCTAAAACATTTAGATACGTATCTGCATCGACAAAAAAAAAAAGTATGCTAATATGTATATGTCAAGTCTGTAGCATATCAACATATGCAGTATCCATGACATGTATTCATGACGTCTACACATAAGAAAATCATGACTCGTGATTGAAAAAGCATGACTCCAGCTCAGGAGTAGTAACAGATTTCAGGAACTCATGAGTTGTAACAAACTTTACTAAGCTCGTAATATTGCTAATAAACTGAAATTCCAGTGCCAAAACTATGGTGATAAGAAAAATGACTGTACCTCCACCACCACTCATGGTCTTCAGCAGCAAGCTGGAAGTATGTCAGCGCAACAGTGATGAAGGCAGTGACGATAAGGAGGATGATGAAGACTATGAAGAGAATGCTGTAAATCGTGTAAATTCGGTGGCCCCAAACACTAGCAAAGATGTAGTAGAGCTCGATATATATAGCGCTGAAAGGCAAAAATCCAGCCATAGCCATCTGCGGGACTGTTGTCCGGTACCAGGGAAGTGGAGGAATCTCCCTAGGGTATTTGGTGGTACGGCAAGGAGCTTGGAATTCACTCTTGCTGTTTTTACCAGCAATGCCGCCCAAAACTAGTAGAGGGAATGTGACCAAGGTCCAGATCAGCACAATGACACAGATGGTGCCAAACGGCAATGCTGCTGTTGCACTATAAGCAATAGCAACAGTGTTCAAGAAACAGAATGTCAGGAAGAGAGGTCCACAAAACAGGCATCCTGTTAATAGCAAGTTCCTCACCTGAGAATACAAGCATAGAATTGTAGTGTTAAAACTATAACAAATACGTATAATGCATGCTTTCAAAAATCTCAACATAACAGAATAATCTAGGGATATCTTATCTTATAAATAAAGGCAACACTTACCCAGTTCGTTCCCTCAAGCTGGCAATAGAAAGAGGTTGCAATGTAACCAGCAATTCCTGAGGTGAGTGCATAGATGACGACCAATGCAGTGAAAAGGGCACCACGATTGTAAGGGTAGAATACTCCGACGAGTGCAAGCAGGAATATAAAGGTTGTTCTGCCATGTCCAAATAAGATCATTAGATATGGGCAATCCAATGGATAACTAAATGATTTTTATTTACACACAGTATGGTAATAGAATAGAAGGCAAAAAAGAATACATCAACACTTACAGAGCAAACAGTTGAGTTCCAGTGCCAAGAGCAGCCGAAAACAGTGACTTGTTCTTGGGGAACCGGAAGACATCACCGTGAATGTACTTCCATCCAGACTCTTCTTGGTCATCAGCTGCTTCCTCATCATGGGCATACCTTCAAATAATATATATGATGTTCAGAAACATAGAAAAGAAATGCAGTCGATGCTCTTAATATGTCAATAGAGAAGACCAAAACTGAGAAAATCACAGTCAAACCATTGCTAAATTGCATCATACAATGGGCAAATATGAACATGCCCATGAAGTAATATGTTTCATTAAATCATGCAGCGGCCTACATCCTCAACTTCAGAACATCATTCTATATAAAGGATAAAGCATAGGCCTAATAAAGGTAAAAACTAATAACAGGTCAATAGGTTGCCTACTTGCATTCTGAGCAAACATATGTATGTGAATGCTATAAAGATTCTAGATTTGCACATCATTCGAGAAGCTTGCCGGGCTGACATGCAAAACAATCCAGCCATACCAAATTGAGCTAAAAAGCGACCCGAAAAACTTACATGGGACTATAAGATCTTTTTCCTAACTAGAATCTAGGGTCAGTAAGGACTGGAAGATCTTTTTCCTAACTATCAGTTTTGACATCTCTATAACATCTGGCTGATAAGGACTGGAAGAATCAATGGTGGAGCTGGCTAGAAGCAATTAGGCTGGATGGGCGAATGGAAAAATGGACGAGAATATATCCATTCACAACAGGGGAACATATATATCCACGATAGATTGCCAAAAGACTGAGGGACTCTTTAATTCAAAAGATTCTTAGTAAATTTTCCTTCTGTTTGATTTGTAGGACTTGATCCATTGACTTGAAAGCTATTGAAAAGATTCCTTTGTTTTTTTCATGGTGCAAACTTAATCATGTACTCCCTCCGTCCCAAAATAAGTGTCCACTTATTTTGGGATGGAGGGAGTAGGATTCAAGTGGGCATGACATTGCAATCCCAAGCTCTTATCTATTCCTGTGTTATCGGAATCATACGAATCAAACAGACCCTAAACAGCATTTCAGATATGTTTCATGGAAATGTATCATGAGTATTTTTGTAGTAAGAAGTGAGAACAAAACAAAGCCTATAACTTGAGATTGTGTGTTTCTGTAATGTATGGCAATGCAGTAAGGATAGACCAAAAATTTACATTATTGTAGCACATATCTGAAATAGATACCATAACTTTTAGCTTTCTTGAATTAGTTGTTCACAAAAATGAAGTTGGTCGAAACTTACTTCACAAAATCATTCTTCAGAACTCGCATGAGGATTGTCGCCAAGAACCCTGTGAGGAGAAGGACCGTAACACAAGAATTTATAATGGAGAACCAATGAACCTCCAAGTGATGCGGCATGTTGGAGGAGCTGGAATACTTCTCCATCCTCTTCTCGAACGGTGTAGGTGTCTCCTTCCACTTGACAGTGTAAAGGAAGTCTACATTAACCTCCTTGTCCTCCGTCAGGTCAACCAGTGCACTCTGGTCGGTATGCACATTGATCTCAATGACACGGTCGTTGTTGTAGAGGATGTCAAAGATAATGTGCCTGTAGAGGTAGTACTTCCACTCGCTCGGGTCTGGCTTGCCTCCCTTCTCGACCTTACCGATGAAACCCCACAATGGGAGATCATCGTAATACATCTGGAAGTAGTAGTCCTTGGCTACAGCATTCCGGAACTTGGCCACGTCCTCCTTGGTAAGCTTCTTCGGGCAAACCGCCTTGGAATCGTGATCCGTGCGGAAATCAAGCTTGTAAGGCGCATCAACCAACCGATCCCCATTGAGGACCTCGCCAAGGGCCTCGCTCTTCTCCTTTACTTTCTCTGAAATTAAAGTCACACATAATAAGCATGACATAGTTAGAGAGAGAACTTACTTAGCCAAGCAAGTGATGGAATAGTAATGAACTAACCCGGGGAGCAGAAAGGGAGGTCGAAGTAGCGGTACGTCTCGCTGCAAGGAAAGGAAGCAAGGCGTGAGAATTGCGTTTATAGAGGGGCAAAAATCTGCTTTAGCAAACAGATCCGGTTCCTAACGCTGCAGACAAAAGTTCGTTCGATACAGCCAAAATTGGCGCCCAAACCAATAACTAACCGACACTTTACTGAAGACAGACATATATAGAAGCCTACGTGAAGGAGATCCGGAGTGCACTGAATCAGTTGCGATGCCGCCCAATCCACCACCCCCGGAGCTCTCCGCCAGATCTCCGAAACTAGGCGGTGCTAACCATCGTGACGCAGCGTAAACCCTCCCAGACCATTCCGCCCCAGTGTGAGACCGGGACAATAGACGGCACGGGCACTCTCCCGCGGAACCCGACGGATCCGATGACCCCCCACGCGCGCGAACGAACCGAAAGAGATCTGGAGGAGGGATGGAGATCTGGCTGACCTGGGGTTGTGGAAGGGGCCGACCTTGTTGGCGTAGAGCGGGACGGGGTCACCGAGCTTGTAGCGGTGGTCGGAGCCGTCGGAGAGGACGCCGGCCACGGCGAGGGCGAGCAGGAGGAGGAGCGCCGAGGCCGCGCGCGCGGCCGGCGATGCCATCGCTCGTCCTTCCTCTCCTCGGGCGGGGCGGCGTTGACGAGAGGGGGGTGGGGGGGCACGAGGCGAGGAAGGGGCGGAGAGATCTGAGTGGCGCCCTGCTTGCTTCTTAATAGAAATAGAAGGGAGTCGGAGGAGGAAGGAAGGAGATCTGGCTCTGGCCGGGGGGGTGGGTTTGGCTCAGGTCCTTCTCGGATGGCGTTCTTTTTTTTTTCCCCTCTCTCTCTTGCGATGGTTGGGTTGGGTCGGGTGGTGGCGGAAGGTGGCGATGTACTCGATCGGTTCGCCTTTGAGTGCATTGGTCAGCTAGCGAACCCACATTTGGTCGACGCGTCGGTCGATCCAAATCCAGCTCAGGCTCCCCCTGGCCTGGGTGGAGGAGTCTGGTGCAAGTCTCTTTAGCGCCTTTTTGGCCTGACCGCACTCTCAAATCTACTACTCCTAATCAAATTTACATTAGTAGTACCAGTAGAGTTAGTTAATTAATGAACTCGCGTTTTGCGCCTCAAGGCACAACCACCGACAGCCTCCTAAAACAGAAACCGTTTTCACAGTTGGAACACGTCATGAAAACAGAAAACATTTTCACACACACAAAAAAAAAAAAAAACACATCATGAAAATGTTTCAAGCACACTGAACGCTACTTCTTTGTTCAGAATGGCTCTAAATTACCCCTTCTTTTTTTTTTTTTTGCGGGGGGCTCTAAATTACCCCTTCAGTTTGATCTGAACTCAGTAACCAACAAGGCTGACAATTCTTACCATTGTTACCAATGACACAAGAATCTAACCACGTGCTATGTGGTAAGCTATATCAAAAAGAATCCAAAAGAAGGAAAACGGGCACAAGAATCTATATGCATCTTACCACGCTAATTAATGAAATTGCAATGTCCCAAAAGGAACTTTAATCAACGCCCGAATAAACAATGGTATTCGGCATCAGGGTTCACAAAACTGCTCAACGGAAAGGGAGGGGGCGGGGGGGGGGGGGGGGGGGAAGGGGGACAAAGTAACAAAACAAAAAGTACAGGATATTCATGAACATCATACCTGTGAAAAGGAATTGTAATATTTACATTAGAAAATTTCAGCAAAATCTCAATACTGCACCACAAATCCAGAATCTGTCTGGGTGGTTACATATCAACTTGAGAGCGATTACATATTACAGATATGACTTTACAACAATTGGCTACAAATGAATGGATTCCATGTCAGAGCAACACCCATTTAAGTTACAACAGCACTTTTGCAATTTGCAAACAGCTCTCATGCCTAAACTATTTTCTCCGGGCGGTGCTTTGGCAACTAGTCTCGAGAGCTAATGTTAGCATGTCAGTGCAAAACTGGTCGTCTGGTTTCAACCATAGAGCCTGAAAAAAAAAAGCAGAGGTGAGAAAAATCCTAGTCCAACCTCTTGTTCATAATAAACGAGGCTAAACATAAAAACTCACCTTGTGGTAGTAAGTTATGGCAGCTTCAAAATCATCCTGTAATATTGAAACGAATATTATTAGAAGTAATATGCACACAGAAATAAATGACTGTCATTACTTAAGCTCAAACAGTCAAAGTGACAAACTTGGACAAATAAATGAAGGACATCGTTCTCGTTCTTGAAACCAGGAGTTTTCTTTTAAAAGAATACTGTTTCCTTCCAAATTTTAAGTGCACATATTGGTGCGTAACTCTAAACTCCTTCCTACCTGATTGTTTCAGTTTGTTAGTGAGCTTAAATTATAAGCAGAATGAGCCTGCACCAAAATAGTGACTGAAAACAGTACCCACCCGGATCTTTGTCCAAGTTTGTCATATTTACATTAGAAAATTTCAGCAAAATCTCAATACTGCACCACAAATCCAGAATCTGTCTGGGTGGTTACATATCAACTTGAGAGCGATTACATATTACAGATATGACTTTACAACAATTGGCTACAAATGAATGGATTCCATGTCAGAGCAACACCCATTTAAGTTACAACAGCACTTTTGCAATTTGCAAACAGCTCTCATGCCTAAACTATTTTCTCCGGGTGGTGCTTTGGCAACTGGTCTCGAGAGCTAATGTTAGCATGTCAGTGCAAAACTGGTCGTCTGGTTTCAACCATAGAGCCTGAAAAAAAAAAGCAGAGGTGAGAAAAATCCTAGTCCAACCTCTTGTTCATAATAAACAAGGCTAAACATAAAAACTCACCTTGTGGTAGTAAGTTATGGCAGCTTCAAAATCATCCTGTAATATTGAAACGAATATTATTAGAAGTAATATGCACACAGAAATAAATGACTGTCATTACTTAAGCTCAAACAGTCAAAGTGACAAACTTGGACAAATAAATGAAGGACATCGTTCTCGTTCTTGAAACCAGGAGTTTTCTTTTAAAAGAATACTGTTTCCTTCCAAATTTTAAGTGCACATATTGGTGCGTAACTCTAAACTCCTTCCTGCCTGATTGTTTCAGTTTGTTAGTGAGCTTAAATTATAAGCAGAATGAGCCTGCACCAAAATAGTGACTGAAAACAGTACCCACCCGGATCTTTGTCCAAGTTTGTCATATTTACATTAGAAAATTTCAGCAAAATCTCAATACTGCACCACAAATCCAGAATCTGTCTGGATGATTACATATCAACTTGAGAGCGATTACATATTACAGATATGACTTTACAACAATTGGCTACAAATGAATGGATTCCATGTCAGAGCAACACCCATTTAAGTTACAACAGCACTTTTGCAATTTGCAAACAGCTCTCATGCCTAAACTATTTTCTCCGGGCGGTGCTTTGGCAACTGGTCTCGAGAGCTAATGTTAGCATGTCAGTGCAAAACTGGTCGTCTGGTTTCAACCATAGAGCCTGAAAAAAAAAAGCAGAGGTGAGAAAAATCCTAGTCCAACCTCTTGTTCATAATAAACAAGGCTAAACATAAAAACTCACCTTGTGGTAGTAAGTTATGGCAGCTTCAAAATCATCCTGTAATATTGAAACGAATATTATTAGAAGTAATATGCACACAGAAATAAATGACTGTCATTACTTAAGCTCAAACAGTCAAAGTGACAAACTTGGACAAATAAATGAAGGACATCGTTCTCATTCTTGAAACCAGGAGTTTTCTTTTAAAAGAATACTGTTTCCTTCCAAATTTTAAGTGCACATATTGGTGCGTAACTCTAAACTCCTTCCTGCCTGATTGTTTCAGTTTGTTAGTGAGCTTAAATTATAAGCAGAATGAGCCTGCACCAATGTAGTGACTGAAAACAGTACCCACCCGGATCTTTGTCCAAGTTTGTCATATTTATATTAGAAAATTTCAGCAAAATCTCAATACTGCACCACAAATCCAGAATCTGTCTGGGTGGTTACATATCAACTTGAGAGCGATTACATATTACAGATATGACTTTACAACAATTGGCTACAAATGAATGGATTCCATGTCAGAGCAACACCCATTTAAGTTACAACAGCACTTTTGCAATTTGCAAACAGCTCTCATGCCTAAACTATTTTCTCCGGGCGGTGCTTTGGCAACTGGTCTCGAGAGCTAATGTTAGCATGTCAGTGCAAAACTGGTCGTCTGGTTTCAACCATAGAGCCTGAAAAAAAAAAGCAGAGGTGAGAAAAATCCTAGTCCAACCTCTTGTTCATAATAAACAAGGCTAAACATAAAAACTCACCTTGTGGTAGTAAGTTATGGCAGCTTCAAAATCATCCTGTAATATTGAAACGAATATTATTAGAAGTAATATGCACACAGAAATAAATGACTGTCATTACTTAAGCTCAAACAGTCAAAGTGACAAACTTGGACAAATAAATGAAGGACATAGTTCTCGTTCTTGAAACCAGGAGTTTTCTTTTAAAAGAATACTGTTTCCTTCCAAATTTTAAGTGCACATATTGGTGCGTAACTCTAAACTCCTTCCTGCCTGATTGTTTCAGTTTGTTAGTGAGCTTAAATTATAAGCAGAATGAGCCTGCACCAAAGTAGTGACTGAAAACAGTACCCACCCGGATCTTTGTCCAAGTTTGTCATATTTACATTAGAAAATTTCAGCAAAATCTCAATACTGCACCACAAATCCAGAATCTGTCTGGGTGGTTACATATCAACTTGAGAGCGATTACATATTACAGATATGACTTTACAACAATTGGCTACAAATGAATGGATTCCATGTCAGAGCAACACCCATTTAAGTTACAACAACACTTTTGCAATTTGCAAACAGCTCTCATGCCTAAACTATTTTCTCCGGGCGGTGCTTTGGCAACTGGTCTCGAGAGGTAATGTTAGCATGTCGGTGCAAAACTGGTCGTCTGGTTTCAACCATAGAGCCTGAAAAAAAAAAGCAGAGGTGAGAAAAATCCTAGTCCAACCTCTTGTTCATAATAAACAAGGCTAAACATAAAAACTCACCTTGTGGTAGTAAGTTATGGCAGCTTCAAAATCATCCTGTAATATTGAAACGAATATTATTAGAAGTAATATGCACACAGAAATAAATGACTGTCATTACTTAAGCTCAAACAGTCAAAGTGACAAACTTGGACAAATAAATGAAGGACATAGTTCTCGTTCTTGAAACCAGGAGTTTTCTTTTAAAAGAATACTGTTTCCTTCCAAATTTTAAGTGCACATATTGGTGCGTAACTCTAAACTCCTTCCTGCCTGATTGTTTCAGTTTGTTAGTGAGCTTAAATTATAAGCAGAATGAGCCTGCACCAAAGTAGTGACTGAAAACAGTACCCACCCGGATCTTTGTCCAAGTTTGTCATATTTACATTAGAAAATTTCAGCAAAATCTCAATACTGCACCACAAATCCAGAATCTGTCTGGGTGGTTACATATCAACTTGAGAGCGATTACATATTACAGATATGACTTTACAACAATTGGCTACAAATGAATGGATTCCATGTCAGAGCAACACCCATTTAAGTTACGACAGCACTTTTGCAATTTGCAAACAGCTCTCATGCCTAAACGATTTTCTCCGGGCGGTGCTTTGGCAACTGGTCTCGAGAGCTAATGTTAGCATGTGAGTGCAAAACTGGTCGTCTGGTTTCAACCATAGAGCCTAAAAAAAAAGCAGAGGTGAGAAAAATCCTAGTCCAACCTCTTGTTCATAATAAACAAGGCTAAACATAAAAACTCACCTTGTGGTAGTAAGTTATGGCAGCTTCAAAATCAACCTGTAATATTGAAACGAATATTATTAGAAGTAATATGCACACAGAAATAAATGACTGTCATTACTTAAGCTCAAACAGTCAAAGTGACAAACTTGGACAAATAAATGAAGGACATCGTTCTCGTTCTTGAAACCAGGAGTTTTCTTTTAAAAGAATATTGTTTCCTTCCAAATTTTAAGTGCACATATTGGTGCGTAACTCTAAACTCCTTCCTACCTGATTGTTTCAGTTTGTTAGTGAGCTTAAATTATAAGCAGAATGAGCCTGCACCAAAGTAGTGACTGAAAACAGTACCCACCCGGATCTTTGTCCAAGTTTGTCATATTTACATTAGAAAATTTCAGCAAAATCTCAATACTGCACCACAAATCCAGAATCTGTCTGGGTGGTTACATATCAACTTGAGAGCGATTACATATTACAGATATGACTTTACAACAATTGGCTACAAATGAATGGATTCCATGTCAGAGCAACACCCATTTAAGTTACAACAGCACTTTTGCAATTTGCAAACAGCTCTCATGCCTAAACTATTTTCTCCGGGCGGTGCTTTGGCAACTGGTCTCGAGAGCTAATGTTAGCATGTCAGTGCAAAACTGGTCGTCTGGTTTCAACCATAGAGCCTGAAAAAAAAAAGCAGAGGTGAGAAAAATCCTAGTCCAACCTCTTGTTCATAATAAACAAGGCTAAACATAAAAACTCACCTTGTGGTAGTAAGTTATGGCAGCTTCAAAATCATCCTGTAATATTGAAACGAATATTATTAGAAGTAATATGCACACAGAAATAAATGACTGTCATTACTTAAGCTCAAACAGTCAAAGTGACAAACTTGGACAAATAAATGAAGGACATAGTTCTCGTTCTTGAAACCAGGAGTTTTCTTTTAAAAGAATACTGTTTCCTTCCAAATTTTAAGTGCACATATTGGTGCGTAACTCTAAACTCCTTCCTGCCTGATTGTTTCAGTTTGTTAGTGAGCTTAAATTATAAGCAGAATGAGCCTGCACCAAAGTAGTGACTGAAAACAGTACCCACCCGGATCTTTGTCCAAGTTTGTCATATTTACATTAGAAAATTTCAGCAAAATCTCAATACTGCACCACAAATCCAGAATCTGTCTGGGTGGTTACATATCAACTTGAGAGCGATTACATATTACAGATATGACTTTACAACAATTGGCTACAAATGAATGGATTCCATGTCAGAGCAACACCCATTTAAGTTACAACAACACTTTTGCAATTTGCAAACAGCTCTCATGCCTAAACTATTTTCTCCGGGCGGTGCTTTGGCAACTGGTCTCGAGAGGTAATGTTAGCATGTCGGTGCAAAACTGGTCGTCTGGTTTCAACCATAGAGCCTGAAAAAAAAAAGCAGAGGTGAGAAAAATCCTAGTCCAACCTCTTGTTCATAATAAACAAGGCTAAACATAAAAACTCACCTTGTGGTAGTAAGTTATGGCAGCTTCAAAATCATCCTGTAATATTGAAACGAATATTATTAGAAGTAATATGCACACAGAAATAAATGACTGTCATTACTTAAGCTCAAACAGTCAAAGTGACAAACTTGGACAAATAAATGAAGGACATAGTTCTCGTTCTTGAAACCAGGAGTTTTCTTTTAAAAGAATACTGTTTCCTTCCAAATTTTAAGTGCACATATTGGTGCGTAACTCTAAACTCCTTCCTGCCTGATTGTTTCAGTTTGTTAGTGAGCTTAAATTATAAGCAGAATGAGCCTGCACCAAAGTAGTGACTGAAAACAGTACCCACCCGGATCTTTGTCCAAGTTTGTCATATTTACATTAGAAAATTTCAGCAAAATCTCAATACTGCACCACAAATCCAGAATCTGTCTGGGTGGTTACATATCAACTTGAGAGCGATTACATATTACAGATATGACTTTACAACAATTGGCTACAAATGAATGGATTCCATGTCAGAGCAACACCCATTTAAGTTACGACAGCACTTTTGCAATTTGCAAACAGCTCTCATGCCTAAACGATTTTCTCCGGGCGGTGCTTTGGCAACTGGTCTCGAGAGCTAATGTTAGCATGTGAGTGCAAAACTGGTCGTCTGGTTTCAACCATAGAGCCTAAAAAAAAAGCAGAGGTGAGAAAAATCCTAGTCCAACCTCTTGTTCATAATAAACAAGGCTAAACATAAAAACTCACCTTGTGGTAGTAAGTTATGGCAGCTTCAAAATCAACCTGTAATATTGAAACGAATATTATTAGAAGTAATATGCACACAGAAATAAATGACTGTCATTACTTAAGCTCAAACAGTCAAAGTGACAAACTTGGACAAATAAATGAAGGACATCGTTCTCGTTCTTGAAACCAGGAGTTTTCTTTTAAAAGAATATTGTTTCCTTCCAAATTTTAAGTGCACATATTGGTGCGTAACTCTAAACTCCTTCCTACCTGATTGTTTCAGTTTGTTAGTGAGCTTAAATTATAAGCAGAATGAGCCTGCACCAAAGTAGTGACTGAAAACAGTACCCACCCGGATCTTTGTCCAAGTTTGTCATATTTACATTAGAAAATTTCAGCAAAATCTCAATACTGCACCACAAATCCAGAATCTGTCTGGGTGGTTACATATCAACTTGAGAGCGATTACATATTACAGATATGACTTTACAACAATTGGCTACAAATGAATGGATTCCATGTCAGAGCAACACCCATTTAAGTTACAACAGCACTTTTGCAATTTGCAAACAGCTCTCATGCCTAAACTATTTTCTCCGGGCGGTGCTTTGGCAACTGGTCTCGAGAGCTAATGTTAGCATGTCAGTGCAAAACTGGTCGTCTGGTTTCAACCATAGAGCCTGAAAAAAAAAAGCAGAGGTGAGAAAAATCCTAGTCCAACCTCTTGTTCATAATAAACAAGGCTAAACATAAAAACTCACCTTGTGGTAGTAAGTTATGGCAGCTTCAAAATCATCCTGTAATATTGAAACGAATATTATTAGAAGTAATATGCACACAGAAATAAATGACTGTCATTACTTAAGCTCAAACAGTCAAAGTGACAAACTTGGACAAATAAATGAAGGACATAGTTCTCGTTCTTGAAACCAGGAGTTTTCTTTTAAAAGAATATTGTTTCCTTCCAAATTTTAAGTGCACATATTGGTGCGTAACTCTAAACTCCTTCCTGCCTGATTGTTTCAGTTTGTTAGTGAGCTTAAATTATAAGCAGAATGAGCCTGCACCAAAGTAGTGACTGAAAACAGTACCCACCCGGATCTTTGTCCAAGTTTGTCATATTTACATTAGAAAATTTCAGCAAAATCTCAATACTGCACCACAAATCCAGAATCTGTCTGGGTGGTTACATATCAACTTGAGAGCGATTACATATTACAGATATGACTTTACAACAATTGGCTACAAATGAATGGATTCCATGTCAGAGCAACACCCATTTAAGTTACAACAACACTTTTGCAATTTGCAAACAGCTCTCATGCCTAAACTATTTTCTCCGGGCGGTGCTTTGGCAACTGGTCTCGACAGGTAATGTTAGCATGTCGGTGCAAAACTGGTCGTCTGGTTTCAACCATAGAGC
This sequence comes from Elymus sibiricus, assembly GCA_039707655.1. Taxonomy (NCBI): domain Eukaryota; kingdom Viridiplantae; phylum Streptophyta; class Magnoliopsida; order Poales; family Poaceae; genus Elymus; species Elymus sibiricus. Next base: position 284,665,395 of record CM077670.1, read on the forward strand.
CTGAAAAAAAAAGCAGAGGTGAGAAAAATCCTAGTCCAACCTCTTGTTCATAATAAACAAGGCTAAACATAAAAACTCACCTTGTGGTAGTAAGTTATGGCAGCTTCAAAATCATCCTGTAATATTGAAACGAATATTATTAGAAGTAATATGCACACAGAAATAAATGACTGTCATTACTTAAGCTCAAACAGTCAAAGTGACAAACTTGGACAAATAAATGAAGGACATAGTTCTCGTTCTTGAAACCAGGAGTTTTCTTTTAAAAGAATACTGTTTCCTTCCAAATTTTAAGTGCACATATTGGTGCGTAACTCTAAACTCCTTCCTGCCTGATTGTTTCAGTTTGTTAGTGAGCTTAAATTATAAGCAGAATGAGCCTGCACCAAAGTAGTGACTGAAAACAGTACCCACCCGGATCTTTGTCCAAGTTTGTCATATTTACATTAGAAAATTTCAGCAAAATCTCAATACTGCACCACAAATCCAGAATCTGTCTGGGTGGTTACATATCAACTTGAGAGCGATTACATATTACAGATATGACTTTACAACAATTGGCTACAAATGAATGGATTCCATGTCAGAGCAACACCCATTTAAGTTACGACAGCACTTTTGCAATTTGCAAACAGCTCTCATGCCTAAACGATTTTCTCCGGGCGGTGCTTTGGCAACTGGTCTCGAGAGCTAATGTTAGCATGTGAGTGCAAAACTGGTCGTCTGGTTTCAACCATAGAGCCTAAAAAAAAAGCAGAGGTGAGAAAAATCCTAGTCCAACCTCTTGTTCATAATAAACAAGGCTAAACATAAAAACTCACCTTGTGGTAGTAAGTTATGGCAGCTTCAAAATCAACCTGTAATATTGAAACGAATATTATTAGAAGTAATATGCACACAGAAATAAATGACTGTCATTACTTAAGCTCAAACAGTCAAAGTGACAAACTTGGACAAATAAATGAAGGACATCGTTCTCGTTCTTGAAACCAGGAGTTTTCTTTTAAAAGAATATTGTTTCCTTCCAAATTTTAAGTGCACATATTGGTGCGTAACTCTAAACTCCTTCCTACCTGATTGTTTCAGTTTGTTAGTGAGCTTAAATTATAAGCAGAATGAGCCTGCACCAAAATAGTGACTGAAAACAGTACCCACCCGGATCTTTGTCCAAGTTTGTCATATTTACATTAGAAAATTTCAGCAAAATCTCAATACTGCACCACAAATCCAGAATTTGTCTGGGTGGTTACATATCAACTTGAGAGCGATTACATATTACAGATATGACTTTACAACAATTGGCTACAAATGAATGGATTCCATGTCAGAGCAACACCCATTTAAGTTACAACAGCACTTTTGCAATTTGCAAACAGCTCTCATGCCTAAACTATTTTCTCCGGGCGGTGCTTTGGCAACTGGTCTCGAGAGCTAATGTTAGCATGTGAGTGCAAAACTGGTCGTCTGGTTTCAACCATAGAGCCTGAAAAAAAAAGCAAGAGGTGAGAAAAATCCTAGTCCAACCTCTTGTTCATAATAAACAAGGCTAAACATAAAAACTCACCTTGTGGTAGTAAGTTATGGCAGCTTCAAAATCAACCTGTAATATTGAAACGAATATTATTAGAAGTAATATGCACACAGAAATAAATGACTGTCATTACTTAAGCTCAAACAGTCAAAGTGACAAACTTGGACAAATAAATGAAGGACATCGTTCTCGTTCTTGAAACCAGGAGTTTTCTTTTAAAAGAATACTGTTTCCTTCCAAATTTTAAGAGCACATATTGGTGCGTAACTCTAAACTCCTTCCTACCTGATTGTTTCAGTTTGTTAGTGAGCTTAAATTATAAGCAGAATGAGCCTGCACCAAAATAGTGACTGAAAACAGTACCCACCCGGATCTTTGTCCAAGTTTGTCATATTTACATTAGAAAATTTCAGCAAAATCTCAATACTGCACCACAAATCCAGAATTTGTCTGGGTGGTTACATATCAACTTGAGAGCGATTACATATTACAGATATGACTTTACAACAATTGGCTACAAATGAATGGATTCCATGTCAGAGCAACACCCATTTAAGTTACAACAACACTTTTGCAATTTGCAAACAGCTCTCATGCCTAAACTATTTTCTCCGGGCGGTGCTTTGGCAACTGGTCTCGACAGGTAATGTTAGCATGTCGGTGCAAAACTGGTCGTCTGGTTTCAACCATAGAGCCTGAAAAAAAAAGCAGAGGTGAGAAAAATCCTAGTCCAACCTCTTGTTCATAATAAACAAGGCTAAACATAAAAACTCACCTTGTGGTAGTAAGTTATGGCAGCTTCAAAATCATCCTGTAATATTGAAACGAATATTATTAGAAGTAATATGCACACAGAAATAAATGACTGTCATTACTTAAGCTCAAACAGTCAAAGTGACAAACTTGGACAAATAAATGAAGGACATCGTTCTCGTTCTTGAAACCAGGAGTTTTCTTTTAAAAGAATACTGTTTCCTTCCAAATTTTAAGTGCACATATTGGTGCGTAACTCTAAACTCCTTCCTACCTGATTGTTTCAGTTTGTTAGTGAGCTTAAATTATAAGCAGAATGAGCCTGCACCAAAATAGTGACTGAAAACAGTACCCACCCGGATCTTTGTCCAAGTTTGTCATATTTACATTAGAAAATTTCAGCAAAATCTCAATACTGCACCACAAATCCAGAATCTGTCTGGGTGGTTACATATCAACTTGAGAGCGATTACATATTACAGATATGACTTTACAACAATTGGCTACAAATGAATGGATTCCATGTCAGAGCAACACCCATTTAAGTTACAACAACACTTTTGCAATTTGCAAACAACTCTCATGCCTAAACTATTTTCTCCGGGCGGTGCTTTGGCAACTGGTCTCGAGAGCTAATGTTAGCATGTCAGTGCAAAACTGGTCGTCTGGTTTCAACCATAGAGCCTGAAAAAAAAGCAGAGGTGAGAAAAATCCTAGTCCAACCTCTTGTTCATAATAAACAAGGCTAAACATAAAAACTCACCTTGTGGTAGTAAGTTATGGCAGCTTCAAAATCATCCTGTAATATTGAAACGAATATTATTAGAAGTAATATGCACACAGAAATAAATGACTGTCATTACTTAAGCTCAAACAGTCAAAGTGACAAACTTGGACAAATAAATGAAGGACATCGTTCTCATTCTTGAAACCAGGAGTTTTCTTTTAAAAAAATACTGTTTCCTTCCAAATTTTAAGTGCACATATTGGTGCGTAACTCTAAACTCCTTCCTGCCTGATTGTTTCAGTTTGTTAGTGAGCTTAAATTATAAGCAGAATGAGCCTGCACCAAAATAGTGACTGAAAACAGTACCCACCCGGATCTTTGTCCAAGTTTGTCATATTTACATTAGAAAATTTCAGCAAAATCTCAATACTGCACCACAAATCCAGAATCTGTCTGGGTGGTTACATATCAACTTGAGAGCGATTACATATTACAGATATGACTTTACAACAATTGGCTACAAATGAATGGATTCCATGTCAGAGCAACACCCATTTAAGTTACAACAGCACTTTTGCAATTTGCAAACAGCTCTCATGCCTAAACTATTTTCTCCGGGCGGTGCTTTGGCAACTGGTCTCGAGAGCTAATGTTAGCATGTCAGTGCAAAACTGGTCGTCTGGTTTCAACCATAGAGCCTGAAAAAAAAAAGCAGAGGTGGGAAAAATCCTAGTCCAACCTCTTGTTCATAATAAACAAGGCTAAACATAAAAACTCACCTTGTGGTAGTAAGTTATGGCAGCTTAAAAATCATCCTGTAATATTGAAACGAATACTATTAGAAGTAATATGCACATAGAAATAAATGACTGTCATTACTTAAGCTCAAACAGTCAAAGTGACAAACTTGGACAAATAAATGAAGGACATCGTTCTCGTTCTTGAAACCAGGAGTTTTCTTTTAAAAGAATACTGTTTCCTTCCAAATTTTAAGTGCACATATTGGTGCGTAACTCTAAACTCCTTCCTGCCTGATTGTTTCAGTTTGTTAGTGAGCTTAAATTATAAGCAGAATGAGCCTGCACCAAAATAGTGACTGAAAACAGTACCCACCCGGATCTTTGTCCAAGTTTGTCATATTTACATTAGAAAATTTCAGCAAAATCTCAGTACTGCACCACAAATCCAGAATCTGTCTGGGTGGTTACATATCAACTTGAGAACGATTACATATTACAGATATGACTTTACAACAATTGGCTAAAAATGAATGGATTCCATGTCAGAGCAACACCCATTTAAGTTACAACAGCACTTTTGCAATTTGCAAACAGCTCTCATGCCTAAACTATTTTCTCCGGGCGGTGCTTTGGCAACTGGTCTCGAGAGCTAATGTTAGCATGTCAGTGCAAAACTGGTCGTCTGGTTTCAACCATAGAGCCTGAAAAAAAAAAGCAAGAGGTGAGAAAAATCCTAGTCCAACCTCTTGTTCATAATAAACAAGGCTAAACATAAAAACTCACCTTGTGGTAGTAAGTTATGGCAGCTTCAAAATCATCCTGTAATATTGAAACGAATATTATTAGAAGTAATATGCACACAGAAATAAATGACTGTCATTACTTAAGCTCAAACAGTCAAAGTGACAAACTTGGACAAATAAATGAAGGACATCGTTCTCATTCTTGAAACCAGGAGTTTTCTTTTAAAAGAATACTGTTTCCTTCCAAATTTTAAGTGCACATATTGGTGCGTAACTCTAAACTCCTTCCTGCCTGATTGTTTTAGTTTATTAGTGAGCTTAAATTATAAGCAGAATGAGCCTGCACCAAAATAGTGACTGAAAACAGTACCCACCCGGATCTCTTGAAACCAAGTACCCCACCATTCTCAAGTTCTTACAAATGCCATCCTGTCATGATGGACTGGTGCACGGTTACATCTAATCATTGGCACTCAGTAGAGAAGAGTGGGGGTACACTGAGGTACATGTATCTCGAAGTATCCCTGGTATTTTTTAACTTAGAAGGAATAGGATTGTTATTTCTAAGTCACCCAAGAAATAACTATTTCTAATTCTAAGTCGACCAAGTTCTGTACAGCTTCAAAATGCGCAACTACTCGATTTCTATTGGATAAAAGATCAACTCTCAGGATCATCGACTCGGAAATAAGAATTTATAGGCCAACTTAAAAGACACTACCAATTACAGCACAAACCCAACCCAGATACAAACATTAACTGCTGCCCCCTCATTCCCCTCTCTCCAACACCCTATACTCGCCGAATCCCTGTAAAGTTCTTTTTCGGAAATGCAGTGTTCCTGTAGCTATATCGCACATTGGTGCAAAATAGACAGTTGTAACAGAACCATATGGCTGCATATGAGCTTCAGTTTTCAAGTTTCAACATTATGGATATACAACAATTATTCATGAGCAAAGCGATATGATCGATAACATACTGCATCTTCCAGGTTCTATCAATAATATATTAGGAGGATATCATTGCAGTAGAAATAACATTCTACAAACGATAAATTAAAGAGGATCAGGGAAATACCATAAGTTGGTAAGTATAAGCAAGACCAGAAAATGCACTCAGAGTTTTTGTTGGAAAAGTGAGCGCCTTTTCATAATATGATATTGCTTTTTTATATTGCCTGTTGAAACAATAGTGTTAGCTGGGAAATAACATGATCTCTTTTTTTAAGACATTTTGATCAGAGCTAATAAAAAGTACCAGTCATCCTAGTTATACTAATCCATGCACAACAAGAAACAAAATACCAATGATGAAGTTTATCCAAAAGAAAAGCTCCTATATGTGAGAATATGACAATATGTTAGGCAATGTGTATGTGTTGTATATTAAGTAAATTATGATAAGGTTGATAGCTTCATTTTGGCTCTACAACAATACCACAGATTTAAAAGCACTCTGCATAGTCAAGTAATAGCTCCAAAAATATTTTTCTCATTTATTTTGTAGACAGTAAGGCCCTCTTTGGATTGTAGGAATTTTGTAGGAACTTTATGGGATTCCGATCCCTTATAATTTTTCCTTAGGATTGCCTTTGGATCAAAGGAATGATGACACCCAAATTCTTATGGAATGGAGTCCTATGCCTCAATTCCATAGGAATTTGAACATCCACTCCAACCTCTTTTTAAGACTAAACCGCATAGGATCAAGACGTTTTTCCTGAGTTCCATTCAAACGACTATTCCTGTAGTTTTTTTATGCTCTGTAATCCTCTGTTTTACACTGCCAACCCTGTCAGATTCCTATATTTTTCCTATTCCTGTGTTTCTCAATCCTGCGTTCCAAAGAGGCGCTAAGAAGTTTACAGAGCAACTGCTGATGTGTCAACTAAATACAACACTTCATTTTATGTCCTTGCATTTTTCTGTTCACTTGCATATAATGACAATTATCAATGAAGCATGTAAATGAGACTGGTCTTGGCCAGTCTCTAGTTCAGCTAGCATAAACAGGTTAAAAGCCAGTGGATTTATAGACTAAGACATAACAATGGGATGCAGCTTCTTCACTTACTTCAGTTTCCGCAGTGCGTGTCCAAGATTCACCATTGTTGGTTCCCACATTTCATTCGGGGACGATGAAGTATGAGTCAGTGTTAACTCAAACCACTGAACTGCATTTTGATACCTAGACATGAAACAAATAACATTATCAAGTCCCAAAGAGCAAAAAAACACATAAAAATATCTGAAATTACTCTGTTACTTTCTATCCAACAAGATGAAATATCATAAGCCTGTTGAATGGAGAAGTGCATGAGAAAAAGGAAAACAATATTCGTCACAGATCATGTGTATGAAATTTCTTAAATCTAAATGTGTGCATGCGCGGGCTGGGGGGTTGCCCCACTTCAAACATGCTCTGCACATAAGACTCCGTGCTGAATGAAGAATTTTGTTCAAAATGCACGTAAAAGTGTTCAAAATTTCAATGGCCTACTTAAAAAAGCAATATCTACATCATGGGCAACATCATTAAGACTTTTAACAACTTCTTGTTTGGTTTATTTCACGATGTCCTGGGGCTCTGTGATGAATGCAATTTTTTCCACTGCCTTAACATGACATTTTTGTAGTAAGCTTTAAGCCCCACGTTAGGGAAGCTGTTCTTGGGGCGAACTGTCTAGAGTTAAAGTGAAGTATTTGGTGGGTACATCATACTAGAATAAGAAAAGCCTTTAGAACAGAGAAGTTCTCTTACTCTTTCATATTATAAGCTACAACACCCAGCTCGTTATATATAAGTGGATCAGATGGACAAATGGACTTCGCTTGCATGAAGAACTGCAGCACAGAAACCAAATTGAATCGATAAGAAATGGCAACCAAAAAAACTTTGCTTATTGCAAACGAGCTTATAGAGGTAACTGCAAGCTAGCGGTGGCAGTAAATGGTGCCATGGAAGTAACAGTATCCTTTGTCGACTACAGGAATTTCAGTTCTTAGATTTCAACTTAGGGGTTAAATCGGCAGAGCTGCTGAAATGAACGAAGCTCGAGCAAGAGCAAAAAATCAAATAGATAGAGATTCCTCAATTTCCCGGTTCAATATCCACCTGATTCAAATTCAACTTGCTTAAAATTTTGGGCATGAACTCGCTACATTTATGAGGACATTATATTTAGTAGCCAGCAGGACAGATACTTTGCAGTTCCATTTTACAGTACCAGCCTCGCTACCTGCTTGGAGTCTACATACCCCATATACAAAAGAAATCAAGTATACAAGATCGCGAATATGGATAGCTTCGTTGTGTTTAAAGGGTAAGTATTAAAAAGAATCCACCTTGAGTGTAAACTTTGTGGAAACCATGTGTGAATGTTATGAAAAAACATAGATAACAGGGCCGCAAAGGAGCATCCATGGCCATATAAAATTTTCAAGTCAAGCTCATCATGTGCACTCCCTCCGTTCACTATTACAAGATGTTTTAACTTTTTTCTAAAACAGATGTATGTAGACACGTTTTAGTGTGTTTGTTCACTCATTTCAATCCGTATGTAGTCATATTGAAATATCCAAAACATCTTATAATAGTGAACGGAGGGAAGTAGAAGATATGAAAAAGGGGTTGTGCAAGAAAAAGGATGATCAGTACTCATGCAAATAAAAAATCTTCTTTCTAGCTTTCGAATGTGATTGATCTTGATCTTGAAATTTGCCTGGAAATAGAATATGGCCTCTCCTATATCTACAGATAATGATAAATGTTTTAAAATTCCACACGTTTCAATGTAGGTTGCACTCCATTTGGGTTCCCAACTGATGTTTTCCCATGTTTAAATGTTATAAGTTTAAGTAAATAGTTCCGCTAGAAAATAATGCAAATACTAGTTACTCTAGAAATAGCAGCTAGGGGAGAAAGCCAGTTCACAAACCAACTAATCTATGTACTATATTGATGTGCCTATATGCATGCTGAAGAAGCTACAGCTTCAGAAAATAACACTCGTGTTCAGCTCACCCTCTCTGCCTCCATCTCAAGTCTGGTTCTAACACTACAAATATACTCCCTCTGTTCCTAAATATATGACGTTTTGGCGGTTCAATTTGAACTGCCAAAACGTCTTATATTTAGGAACGGAGGGAGTAGTTCTCATCGTGACAAGGACATATCAAGTGCAGCAAGCCAACTGGTACACAGAGTACACCCGTTGACTCTCAATCCATTGGATTTAGAAAAGATGAACCGGATCCGTTGGCTGCTGCCATTTTTGCAACAAGAACTTTCTTATCAAAATCAACCAGCTGCCCATCTTGTTGGGATTTGGTTGTCATCATACTTGCAAAAGAAACCTTGTATTTAATCTAACGGGATCCACAGTCCAACTCATCTAAGTTTCATCTAGAACTTAGACGAAATTGTGATGACGTGGACCGCAGGTTGAGTTTCATGACATACAAGGTTCATTTTGCAAATATGACAATAGCGCCCATATCTTCACCATTCAACAGATGAAGAGTCACAGGTGGGCCCAGTGCACAAGTTAGGTCTGAGCACTAGATATGATCTCTCGCCATGAGCTACAACAAGTATCATTTCCTTGAACAATATGATCGCTCACTTTCTGTCAGCGTGCCAAGAATACACATTGATGTATTTGACCAACAGCTATCAGCATTTGAAATCTCCATTTTCCTAAATGTATTTTTCTAACAATTATTGGCATTAAACCCTACAGTTTCCGTGAAACTATGGAAGTATCAATGTAAATGGGAAAATATTGGGGCAGAAACGCTAGCTCAAGGTGTGTTTCTCTGTTACAATAGAGTTTTGCAAGCAAATTTAAACTACTAAGCGACCTCAAGTATACCTGCTCCGCAAGTTTGAAATTATGCATTCGCACGTATTGCATACCCATGTATAAAGTTGGGAGATGACATCTGAAATGTAAATTAAAATGAAAGTGGTAAGACAGAAGCTACAAAAACAAGTACAGTGTAGATTACTAAGCAAAATAAGAGATACTTAGAGGATCCGCATGCTAGTGCCTATAAGTTAAGACTAAGGCAGACAAATTAGCTTTCGCTCTGCGTTTTCTAGTGTCTAGGGAAGTAGGGATGCAGATGCTCTTATACCCCAAAATAAAAGGTAGGAACTAATGAACAATTCTCATAATCAATATCTAGATAGCATTGTGATTAATAAATATAGAAGAGCTTGTCACATGTGCCGCAATTTTTTTTCATGATTTCAGAATAAAAAAGCAAAAACATCCATGACATAATTGAACAGATGAGAGAAGTTCAACACGGTCTGCAGTTGAGTACTCAAAATACAAGATGAACTGTGTGAATAATCACTACTTGTATTGTACTTCCTCCGTCCCGAAATACGTCTAGATACATCCATTTCTGCGACAAGTAATTCGGGGCGGAGGGAGTATGAGATAAATGGTGGCATGTGTTGCCGAGCCGAAGCCAAGAATAGTAAGTTGGCACAAAGTATACAAATTTCAACTAAAGTAGAATATTATTCTTCCATGGAGTACAGCAGAATAAGAGGGGGGAAATACTTGATCTTTAGATCAGCAGTTACTTTGGAATGTCAAATAAAATAAAGGGGTTACTGACCCAGGAAATAGTCTAGCTGCTGTCCTAAATGCAGCCATTGCCTGGTCACCCTCCTCTTGAGCAGCATAAGCAATACCAGTACCAAACCAAGCAGGAGGGAATGTGCCATCTAACCCTGTAGCTTTGCTGATAGGAAACACATATATTAGTGTAGAGTACATTTGGTAACATTGAGGGCACAATTGAATATCCCAAAACATATCCTGAATTATCTGAAGAAATGGGAGCATTATGTCTATTCTTATAATCAAGAAAAACAAGAGAAAGAACAAAGAAAGTGCCAGAGTTCTTCCAGCCGTAAAAAATAGCAATTAGTATCATGTTTCCACACTAAGAGTGCAGAGTGAAAAAAATGAAGAATAACAAAGCTTCAAATGAAGACAGTGATGACAGCTTTACAGGACAATATGCTTACCCAAAGTATCTCCTTGCTTGATCATACTTCTTAATGCAGTAGTAATAGCACCCCACAGCAAACCAGGAAATAGCCCTGCAGATGGTTCAGAAAATAAATTAGAAATATATGCTTTACACATAGTTGACTGCAAGCTACCAGTATAATATATCTTGTTGTTTGAGATACTGTAGGAAGATGCATATATTGTATAAGAATGTCATTATATGGCTCAAATTGTTTGATACACAAATGAACTGCTGAGTTTGTCTTATGGGATCATGTAGAACAAATTATCATATATAATTGTTCGGTCAATTATTAAGGTAGATACTCACTTTTGAGGATAGTCCTTCACTAAATTGCATGACAAGAGATAAAGATCATTGGAATGCCCAAGCTCCATAGCAGCAGCCAAATGCACTAATGTGCATTTTAAATGAAACGGATCTCTTTCAAGTAAACTGAGAGAAACATTATCATAAGAATGTTAAATCAACGTTAGTCGAGGAAAAAAAAATGAAACAGGAATGTTACCAACTTACACAGATGTGAGCTCAAAACATTTTTGGTATTCTCCACTCTGATGGTAGTATTCAGCTTTGCAAGCCAAAACATCGATGTTATTTTTCATCATTTGACCAGAACTTGAAGAAATACTGCAAGATTCGCGTTCAAGTTCCTTGAATTTTGCTTCCACTACATATTCTTTTTCATGCTAAAAGGCAGTAAAAAAAACCAAGACCACCAAAAATGTCAATAAAGACGTAGAAGATTGGTTGTATATTCAGGTGCAATGTATAGCATGGTATAATTATTCAGCTGGGTACCTTCCTAATCAAACATGAGTAGAATGCTGACAGCCACCCATCTTCTTTCCCAAATTTCAGAGAGGCCAATAACTCAAATTCTGAAATATAGTGCAGCATCATACTTTGGATTCAATAAGGTGAGAACTAAGGAAATTGCAGGTAAATTTTGTTCTTTTATAAACTAGCCAAATGACGACAGTAGACATAAGATGATCAACAGACATATCCCAAAGGATGCACTTGACACTTAACAGACAGAAGAATGGACCGATTTTGTCAAGCTTATCTAGTTAATACATATCCGGCATTTTTCCAGCCCATGCATACTTACAATGATGAGAGCGCTGAGTGCACAACTTTACCAAAAGAAAAAAATAATGCAAACAAGTAGCAAATGAATGCAGTCCATATTTGAAAAGCAATGCAAGACATAAAACTGGCATTCACAACATAAGCAAATATTACAACATATGCACTTCTTATTTGAAAAGAATGCAAGACATAACTATAGCATGCATGATATAAGCAAACCTCAAGAAAGACCCCAAAACAAGAACAAAAAGGCTGATTTGAACTTTGAAAGCTTACCTTCCTCGCACGTTAACATGTAGTTATCAACAAGGCATTCAAGAGCCTGACAAGTATATTACAAAACAGTGAGGATCATACCAAATGAAGATAACATACAACACCAAATTTCAATGGATGATTAATGGTGTTTTGCGCTGCTGGAAAGATCAATAACAGATTAGGGTGTAACAGAATTATTTTGTTACCATTCACGACAACAAGTTGCAGAATTATACGACTATGACCCACGTCCATGATATTCTGAAATCAGCTTCAGAGCATAAAAGGTTGGGTATTGTCCTACGGCATTCTATTTGCAATGCTAGAAAGCGCATCGGCCAGGGGTGCGTGGAAGCTTGCTATCCATGTGCCAGGACCATGAGTTGGTCGCGAGATCTTATGGGTTTCACCTCTAGCCTACCCCAACTTGTTTGGGACTAAAGGCTTTGTTGTTGTTGTTGTTGTTGTTGTTGTTGCTAGAAAGCGCATCGGCCCTAGGGCCATAGCTGACTCAGCGCATCAAGCCCATAAGAAGGTTCAGATACCCAACTAGACATGTTAAGGCAAGTGCAAAACCCATAGAATGGTTAAAAAATTCAGGTTCATGGCATCCACTCGTAGATATAGAATTTGGCATTCAAATACAATTAAGGTACAGGTATTTTTCTTACGTGGTATTAATTATAAGGGACAATTCATTTAATCAACAAAGCTAACAAGCATCAGAATATCTTATCTTTATGGAGTCAGATGATTCTTCTCACCTCATAACATAACGGATCAACTTTAACTGCTGCCTTGTACCTGACATAACAGCAGACAGAGTCACTACATCTGCTTAACCAAACTATCACTCAACTTAAAAGGTGCACAAAAAAGAAAAACTTGAAAGAAATGAATCGCCAATAACGCTGAACACACTGAAGCTGGTTATACTGTTTTGGAATATACACAAGTAGTTTAATGTAAGGGAAAAAAATGGAAGTTGCTGAATTCACCATTGCCGAGCAAGATCACGATTATCCAGTGCTTCATACGCCTTGCCGCGTAAGAAACATATAGCTGATTTGATCTGGAAAAGCACGAGTCAAAATAATAAGAAACCATGAAAGCAATTATTCAGAGAGAAATAGAGGAGAAGTCACACATTGATCTCGTGATCTTCTGCATCCTTATCAAAATAGATGTCACTGCCATCATCCTGATCAAGAACATTGCCATGTTCGTCAACTTTGGCATCCCCGAGCATCATCAGACACTGGTGCCATTCTTTCAATTCCTCCTGACCAATAAAGAAAATGTGAGCCATACAGCAGATGAAAACATAAAGGGCAAATCATGTCGCTAAGTTAATAAACTAAAATGATGATGAAAAAGAAAAAGAAACATCAAAAGACTCTATCTTTCTATAACAGACAATAAAGCATTGTTTATAAATCATAATTAGGCAATGTTCTACAAGATCGTGAAGCTTAAGTGCATTCCTGGTGCCAGAATTTGGAGAAATAAATCAGACTAAATGACTAATTACAAGGAGCTCTTTCGATCCTTTCCCCATAGGAAATCCAATTTCTATCCTAAGCTGCAGGGAGACAGATCAAGTCAGGAGTTAAAAACACATTAGGGCATGTACAATGGTGCTATCTTAGGTGTGCCACATAGGATAATTGCTGAGGTGGAGGAGAGAGAATCCATAAGAAAAGCTTGTCTTCTCTTATTTAAGGGATGATCTCTTAGCACAATATGTGTCACCATGATTTTAGATAAGATTAAGAGATAACCCATTGTATACATGTTTTATTGTCATCTCTAAATTACATGCAAAGTTTAAGATAAGACTATCGTATCAACCATTGTACATGCCCTTAGGGCATTCTATACGAGCCAGAAACAAAACCACTAGATGTAGCCACTAGGGGAGCACCTGTGTAACAAAATGCCCAAATCAGCTCAAAACACCTCCAGCAGAAAGCAGAACAAACGAATTTTACGGAATGCTTGAAAATGCCCGCAAGATATTAGACCGAAAAACTACCTAGGTGCGCCTGACAAAATTTCAGGTCAAACAAACTACGGGTAAGAAAGCCCGAACGCGCGGACACGCCCATCCGAAAAGAAAAAGAAAACAGGGGAAGGGGAAACTGGATTTAATCGGGACGCACGCAACGCGTTCGACGAAATGCGGGAGCGGAAAAAGAAAGGGGGGGTGGCGAGTGGAGCTCACGAGGCACTTGGCGGCGAGGAACCGGAAGCGCAGGTCGCGAAGGAGGCGGGAGTTGTTGAGCACGTGGAGCGCGCGGCGGAAGTGGCGGCCGAGGAAGAGCGCCTGCGCTAGCATGTAGACGTCGGCGGGGTCGCCCGTGGCCGCGGCCACCTTGTCCGCGAGGAAGATGGCGGACGTGTAGAGGTGCTTCCCGACGCTGTCCCGCACCACCCCGCGCAGCCGCTCCACCGCCTCCTCCCTCATGTCCGCCTCGGCGTCGCCCTCTCTCCTCCTCCGCTTGAGATTCGGCGCTGCGCCTGTGGGCGGGGCTCGGGATGGGGGCGCGGCTGCGGGGGAGGAGGGAGGGAAACCGAATTTTGTATCCAACATTCGAACTAGGGTTCGCAAGTGTGGTTCCTTAAAAGAGAATCAAGGATTGATCTTGAAAAGAAAGAAAATGAAGAGTTCATATTTATTTTTTGATGAAGGCGGAAGAAAGAAAAGAAAGAGATCGACGGGAACGGTCGGAAGCTCGGAACTAGCCGCGGGTTTGCGTGACGACGTCAGATCCGGATGGATTCGTTCCTCGTCAATTTAAACTTGAAGTAAATTTGAGCAATTTTGATGAAGGAGCAATTTGAGCAAGAAGGGGAAAACTTGTGTGTCTTTTTGAAACGGCTACGGGACTTGGATATAATCTTATTTTTAAAAAAAGTTTGATCAAACATCACGACAATACAAAGAACATAATAAGAAAATAAAACAAAAAGAAGACCACGCACACGGCGGTCGCTCGTACCCTGCACCCAGCGTGCTAGGGTTTCACCTGCCTCCCGCCGGCGGTCTACCTCGTTTCCTGTGGTCTTAGGACCATGGAGGCGCGGTGGATCCCGGCTCTTACCGGCGGGAGGTCTCCGTTTTTGATGCTTTTTTTTTTTACTTTTGTTAGGGTTTGTGTCCTGCTCAGAGATGCGAGGCGGCAACAGCTCTCTGTAGATGGAATAAGGTCCTCCCCGCCTAGCCCCCGTTCAGGTGGTGTTTCTAGCATCGTCGGAGGGCGTGTGAAGGTTTGTCTTCGACAGATCTCATGAGATTCGGTCGGCGTTCGTCTTCGGTGGATCCACGTGATCTGGTCTTCGTTCGTCGGTGTTCGTGTGTTTACAGGTTGGATCCTTCCGATCTACGCTTCTCTTCATCGGTGGCGGTTGCTGTTATGGTGTGCTGGTCCTATGGGGCCTTAGCACGACGACTTCCCGACTGTCTACTACAACAAGTTTTGCCCGGCTTCGATGACGGCGGTGCGCCTTCGGCTTGCTCTAGTGCTTGTAGTCGTCACTAGGTGGTCTGCGGACCTAGATGTATTTTTTACTTCTGGTGTTCTTTATACTACCTTAACAGTTGATGAATAGATCGAAAGTTTTTCTCGCAAAAAAAAACATAAGAAAAAAATTGCATCTACGTTTGTAGACCACCTAGCGACAACTACAAGCACTGGAGCGAGCCGAATGCGTGCCATCGTCATTGTCTTTTTAATGACCTGTGTGTCAACCTCATTATTTATTCAACAGACGTAACACGGAGGACCCCGGAGCTTCACTAGGCGCAGGAAACAAAAAGTGTTGCCACGACGACAGTTTTCAAAATTGTCGCCACGGCAGCATTTTCGGAGAATTTTCATGAAGACCTCGGAGGACCATGGAGACGTTCCCGGCGCCCAGGGCTATACCATGTCATGCTATTATGAATTGCCTGAGATGTTTATCCCTTTGTTGTTTGCATCATTTGATTGGGCAGTAGTCAATTATTAGGGTGATCTCTCACAGTAAATATCAAGTTAAAAGGTGCTCTTCCCAGTGTTGCAACCGTCTATAACACATAGCTTTCCGGAGTGGGTCATGTCCACATGAGCACAAACGAATCGTGAGGTGTAAGGGGGTGTATGGTCAGACCATGCAAGCAGATGACACTCGGTTGTCTTGAAGTTCTAACAGAATCGTTCTGAGCTCAGAGCACGAAGCATCGAAAGATGAACAAGAGTCATATGGAGATATGATCGGCAAGTTTGCCCACCGGTTGAAGTTCACGTCATCAGTGATGTCCACATCAATGGCTGTGAATCAGATCAGGGTCTTGAATCACATAAAATCAATTACGAGAGATATTGGTTTGAGTGGGAGCATAATTATGTATTAATTTTAATTTAATCACTGGTGCAAATTAATTATGAACAATATCTATGTGTAGTTTGCATTATAGTTGTAGGATAATGGCTCACGGTTACACCTTTGTTGTTGAAATTGATTAACTGTTATTTATCTGGTTGAATATTTACGATTGGTAAAACGTAATGAGCGGATCGTCCTCTAAGAGTGCCAAGAAGGATTGTGTACTACTGCATGCTTACAATACTCTATTGCTGATGCTATGGATGACGAGACTCACGTCCTTCGATTCAAAAGGCTAGAATTACATTACAGTCTGCTTGCTTCTGAGAAACCCGAACTTTAAAAGGTTAAAAGATATGTGATATCTAAAGAAGTGTTTTGTTTGCAAATTCTAGTGAAGCATTCGACTATGTTTAAGATTGAAATGCGTAGGATCCGGAAGAACACCAGTCATGTGTTGATGGTGAGAACTTAAAGAGAAAGAACAATTCCGAAGGATGTAGCAAGACTTACATGCCTAGGGAAGTTCAGGGCTCATGCCACTTTTAAAGTTGGATGCTTTTTCTGTTGAGTAGGAGAAATATTAGAAGTAAAACTATAAGAAGTATAAAGGCAAAAAGAAACGAAGACTGGAATGTCCAGCTCGGGTATGAAGGTCATACAAGTTATAGATGTAAAGAAAGTCGGTCAAGAAATTGTAGTTCTTGAGAATTGTGGTTAAAATTGTTAATCGCTATTTTTTTGGTTGATCTCAAAGGATACCGACTCGATTGCATGTTGTTGCGAATCGATGCAAGAAATGCTACGGTCTTAGTGACCAACAAAATAACGAGGTTAAAATACGTGATGGAAACTTTGTAAAAGTTACAGCAATTCCCATCAGTACATTACCTCTATGTTTATTCATCATAATTCATTTTAGAGTTTTTTATACTCTAGCCTATTGCATAATACTTATTGCAAAAAGGTTGTTCATGAGAGAACAATAGTTGTTCGATGTTATGAACAAAAGGCCATACTCCTATTGTGAATAGAATGTATATTACGAATATTATACATCCATAATACTGGCGCTAAATGTCGTAAGACTAAAAGAATACCACATATGTGTGGCACTGCATTTAGTCACATTGGAGAAACCCGCATGGAGAAATTTCATAGTGATGGATTTTGAAGTCATCTGGTTATGAATCATCTGACACTTACAACTTTCATCTAAATGGTGAAGTAAACTAAAATACCGTTCACAGGCCATAGAGAACGAGCAATAAAATAATTGGAAACATGCATGTTGATGTGTGTAGACCAATAAAGCTGTTGCAAGCAGTGGATTTATCTATCTTCAAGGATGACTCAAGTACATATTTATATTTACTTATTGAGACATAATCTGGATTCTTTGAAGTGTTTCAAAAGGTTTTTCAGAATAAAGTAGAATTTATTATAAACAAGAAAATTATGTTTCTTCAATTAGAATGTGGAAAGGAATATTTGAGTTACATGTTAGCGGATGTTTGATGAGCTGTGATCAAAATTTTAAAGCTTGCACTTCCCAGAACATTATTAAGAGTTGAATGTTTTGAGTAGAAGTAATCAAACTATGTATGACATGGTAAGATCAAAGATGGCATTAATCAATTTTGTTAAATTGTGATCCAAATTCTACCGTGTTGGACTAGACGTAGTACAACCGGTGTCGGGCATTGCGTTGACGTCGACGCGTACGAGTACAACTTGTTTACTTGTCTTCTAACGACTCTCATGTATTGCCCTCATATATACTCCATGTAGTCGCACCTAAAGACGGTCTGTCGTCTCGTGCTTGTAATACTCCTCCATCATAGTGATTGCGCCTTCGTGCGTCCGTGGTTTTCTCCCGCAAGGGTTTCCACGTAAAAATCCGTGTCTCTTGTGTCTCGTTTATTCTCTTTTTATCTAACAAGTGGTATACAGAGCAAGGTTCGTATACGAGATTGAGACGAGGAATTAGGGTTGCGTGTTGTGTGGTCGACGCACGCGACCTGGCGATCCGTCGAGTCCGAAGACAGATCGACATCTGCTGCAGCGGCCGCCGTACAAACCGAGATCGACAGGATTTCCTACGCGAGCAGTCGTCCGAGGCCGACACAAACTTCCGCCGCGCCATCGCGTCAAATCGCAAGTCGCCGAGTTGCGTTGCTGCTGTGTACAAGCTCAAGTCCCGAGGCTCACCTCATCCACAGAGTTGCTTACTGCGCGTGAAGACCGAATCCATCGGTAGTACTACTTCTAGTACACGCGTGCAAATCAAGATCTGATCGATCTATAGTAGCTTTGCTATTTTTCACGTAAAGACCAGAATCTGCTAGTTCTCACGTGAATTTGTGCTAGTTTGTCTCTTGTGCTTTCAACTCCAGTCGCTACATCTACCCGAAGATACTACCAGGTGCTATTTATCCTATTTTTCGTTTGATCCGCATATTAATTCTGTCAAGAATTTTTTCTTTCGACTTGTACTACTTTGTGCACAGATTTAATCTACTCATGGCATCCATGAAGTACGTCCTTCCGCTACTGGATCGTGACACAAGGTTTACCCTATGGCAAGTCAAGATGCGGGCATTGTTGGCGCAAGCCGACTATGATGATGCACTGGATAGTTTTGGGAAGAACAGAATTCAGGACTGGACTGATGAGGAGAAAAGAAGGGATCGTAAGGCTTTGTCACAAATTCAACTCCATTGCATAATAATATTTTGCAGAAAGTTTTGAGCGAGAAAACTGCCGCCGCTCTATGGTTAAACCTGGAAGGCATTTGCATGACAAAAGATCTAGCAAGATGCATTTGAAGCAAAAATTATTCCTGCACAGGTTACCCGAGGGAGGTAATGTTTTGAATCATATTTCAGAATTTAAAGAGATCATATCCGATCTAGCTGCAATGGATGTTAAGTACGACGAGGAAGATACTGCTTTAATGTTACTATGTTCACTGCCAAGTTCTTATATCAATTTTAGAGACACCATATTATACAGTCGTGATACTCTCACACTAAATGAAGTATATGAAGTTTTGAACTCTAAGGAGAAGATGAAATTAATGGTGCCTCATGATGGTTCAAGTTCATCCCAAGTCGAGGGATTATCTGTTCGTGGCAGGACAAAGAAGAAGAACTCTGATACGTCTCCAATGTATCTATAATTTTTGATTGTTCCATGCTATTATAGTATCAATCTTTGATGTTTTATATGCAATTATATATCATTTTTTAGGACTAACCTATTAACCTAGTGCCCAGTGCCAGTTGTTGTTTTTTTGCCTGTTTTTGCCTTTTCAGAAAATCATGATCAAACGGAGTCCAAACGAAGAAAAAACCTTGGATTAATTTTTTCTGGACAAGAAGGGACCCTAGAAGCTTCGGGAGAAGACCAGAAGAGTCACGAGGGAGCGACAAGCCCGGAGGGCGCGCCCAGGGAGGTAGGCGCGCCCCCCAGGCTTGTGGGCCCCTCGTGGCACCTCTTGACCTAATTCCGGCGCTATAAATTCCCAAATATTCCCAATATACCAAGAAGACAGAAGAGAAAACCTTTCCGCCGCCGCAAGCCTCTGTTCTTCCGCGATCCCATCTGGAGGCCTTTTCCGGTACTCTGCCGGAGGGGGAATCGATCACGGAGGGCTTCTTCATCAACCTTCCTGCCCTTCCGATGATGTGTGAGTAGTTTACCATAGACCTACGGGTCCATAGCTAGTAGCTAGATGGCTTCTTCTCTCTCTTTGATCTTCAATACCATGTTCTCCTCGATGTTCTTGGAGTTCTATCCGATGTAATCTTCTTTTGCGGTGTATTTGTTGGGATCCGATGAATTGTGGGTTTATGATCAGATTATTCATGAGAAATATTTGAGTCTTATCTGAACTCTTTTATGCATGATTGTTATAGCTTTGTATTTCTCTCCGATCTATCCGTTTGGTTTGGCCAACTAGATTGATTTATCTTGCAATGGGAGAGGTGCTTTGTGATGGGCTCAATCTTGCGGTGTTCTATATCCCAGTGACAGAAAGGGACAAGACACGTATTTGTATTGTTGCCATTAAGGATAAAAAGATGGGGTTTAATCATATTGCTTGAGTTTACTTTGTCTACATGAGGTCATCTTGCTTAAGGCGTTACTCTGTTTTATACTTAATACTCTAGATGCATGCTGGATAGCGGTCGATGAGTGGAGTAATAGTAGTAGATGCAGGCAGGAGTCGGTCTACTTGTCTCGGACGTGATGCCTATATACATGATCATTGCCTTGAATATCGTCATAACTATGCGCTTTTATATCAATTGCCCAACAGTAATTTGTTTACCCACCGTATGCTATGTGTTCGAGAGAGAAGCCTCTAGTGAAAACTATGGCCCCCGGGTCTACTTTTATCATATATTAAAATCCAAAAATACCTTGCTGCAATTTATTTACTTTTATTTTATTTTGCAATTTACTTTTCTATCTATCACTATCAGAATTAATCCTTGCAAGTAACCGCTAAGGGGATTGACAACCCTCTTATTTGTGTTGGGTGCAAGTTTTTGCTTTTGTGTGTGCAGGTGCTGCTAATGAGGTTCTGTGTGGTTCTCCTACTGGATTGATAACCTTGGTTCTTAACTGAGGGAAATACTTATCTCTACTGTACTGCATCATCCTCTCCTCTTCGGGAAATCCCAACGCAGTTCACAAGTAGCAAACTCACATAATGGAAACAGAGGCAAAAGTAAAAACGGTTACAGGGGCCGGTCGCAATCCAGAGACAAGAAACAGTATTGCAGATACTGCAAGAGAGACGGGCATGACATCTCAGAATGTTTCAAGTTACAGAACAAGGAAAATAGAAACGGCACATACAAACCAAAAGGTAACAAACAAGGTGAAAATTCTGCTAATGTTGCTCGTGATGATAGTTCCGATGATGCTCTTGTCGTTATTGTTGGATGTGCTGAGACCAATGATGAGTGGGTACTTGACACTGCATGTACTTTTCATATGTGCCCGCATAGAGATTGGTTTACTACTTTTGATTCTACTACCGTTGCTGGTTCCGTTTTGGGTTTTGATAATTCACCATGCAAGATTGAAGGCATAGGTTTCGTTCGAATCAAGATGTTTGATGGCACAATCAGAACTTTGACAGATGTTCGGTATATTCCGAAGATGAAGAGAAATCTTATCTCTATGAGTGCCCTTGATGCAAAGGGGTACAAGTATTCAGGTGGAGATAGCGTTTTGAAAGTCACCAAAGGTTCTCTTATTGTGATGAAAGGTGACTTAAGTTCGACTAATGGTCTTTATTACCTTCGAGGTTCTACCGTTTCAGGTAACGCTACTCCAGTTATTTCAAAGAATTCTGATTGTGATGCTGCTAACATTTGGCATATGCATCTTGGACATATGAGTGAACTTGGTTTGGCAGAGTTAAATAAGAGAGGTCTTCTTGATGGATATGAAACTGGTAAATTGAAATTTTGTGAACATTGTATCTTCGGCAAACACAAGAGGGTGAAGTTCAACACTTCGGTTTATACAACTGAAGGTATTCTTGATTATGTTCATTCTGATTTATGGGGACCATCTCGCAGAAAGTCACTAGGTGGTGCTAGTTACATGGTGACTATTATTGATGATTATTCGAGAAAAGTTTGGCCTTATTTCTTGAATCATAAATATCAAGCATTCTCAGCATTTAAGGAGTGGAAGATTATGATTGAGATACAAACTGAAAAGAAGGTAAAAATACTTCGCACTTATAATGGTATGGAATTCTGTTCTAAGCTATTTGAGAATTATTGCAAGTCTGAGGGCATTGTCAGACACTACACCGTTCCTTATACTCCTCAACAAAACGGTGTTGCTGAGCGTATGAACAGGACCATTATTTACAGAGCCCGTTGCATGTTGTCCAATGCAGGTTTGCATAGAGTTTTTGGGCAGAGGCCGCTTCCACTGCTTGTTATCTCATTAATCGGTCACCATCTATTGCTCTTAATAAGAAAACTCCAATTGAGGTATGGTCTGGTTCACCTGCTGATTATTCACAGTTGAGAGTTTTTGGTTGCACTGCTTATGCTCATGTTGATAATGGAAAGTTGGAGCCTAGGGCTGTTAAGTGCATCTTTCTTGGTTATAAATCTGGTGTTAAAGGTTTTAAATTGTGGAATCCTGAAACACAGAAGGTTGTTATTAGTAGAGATGTTATCTTTAATGAATCTGCTATGTTACATGATGTTCCATCTACTAATGTTCCTGTTGAGAGTGAACATCAGCCTACTATTCAGCATGCTACTGTTCAGGTGGAGCATGTTATTGATTCCGGTGATACATCTGATAAGGAAAATATTGATGCACATGATGAACCCGTCATGTCACTCCCACTCCAAATCAGCCTATTGTTCCACTCGGTTGGAATCTCTCATGTGACAGAGTTAGGCGGGGTATTGAGAAACCTAGAAGGTTAATTGAAGAGTGCGATATTGTTTCTTTTGTTTTATCTGTTGTAGAGGAAATTGAAGGTAATGCTGAGCCTTCTTCATATTCCGAGGCTATTATTTCCGGTGATAGTAATAAGTGGATGACCGCTATGCATGATGAGATGGAATCACTTGAAAAGAATGGCACTTGGGATTTAGTAAAATTACCTAGAGAGAAGAAACCTATTCGTTGCAAGTGGGTTTTCAAAAGAAAAGAAGGTGTTTCTCCTAATGACGAGACAAGATATAAAGCAAGGTTAGTTGCTAAAGGTTATAGCCAGATTCCAGGTATTGACTATAATGAAGTCTTTTCTCCTGTTGTGAAGCATAGCTCTATTCGCACTTTACTCAGTATTGTTGCCATGCATGATTTTGAGCTTGAACAATTAGATGTTAAAACTGCAATTTTACATGGAGAATTAGAAGAGGATATATATATGGAACAACCTGAAGGTTTTGTTATTCCTGGAAAAGAAAAGCTTGTCTGTAAGTTAAAGAAATCTCTTTATGGATTGAAGCAATCTCCTAGACAGTGGTACAAGAGATTTGACACCTTTATGCTCTCTCAAGGTTTCAAAAGGTCTAGTTATGATAGTTGTGTTTATTTGAAAACTGTCAATGGTTCAGCTATTTATTTGCTTCTTTATGTTGATGATATGCTAATTGCTGCAAAGAGTATGTCAAAGATTAATGAACTAAAGAAGCAATTGAGTAATGAATTTGAGATGAAAGATTTGGGTGCAGCAAAGAAAATACTTGGCATGGAAATATCCAGAGATAGACCATCTGGAAAAGTATATCTAAGTCAGAAGGGATATATTGATAAAGTTCTTCGTCGTTTTAATATGCATAATGCCAAGCCGATGAGTACTCCGTTAGCTGCACACTTCAAATTATCATCAGCTTTATGTCCTAAGTCAGATGCGGATATTGAGTACATGTCTAGAGTTCCCTGTTCGAGTGCAGTTGATTCACTTATGTATGCCATGGTTTGTTCTCGTCCTGATTTATCATATGCATTGAGTGTTGTCAGTAGATACATGGCTAATCCTGGAAAAGAGCATTGGAAAGCAGTTCAGTGGATTTTCAGATACCTACGAGGTACTTCTAATGCTTATTTACAGTTTGGGAAAACTGGAGATGGACTTGTTGGTTTTGTTTATTCTGATTTTGCTGGTGATTTGTGATACGTCTCCAACATATCTATAATTTTTGATTGTTCCATGCTATTATAGTATCAATCTTGGATGTTTTATATGCAATTATATATCATTTTTTAGGACTAACCTATTAACCTAGTGCCTAGTGCCAGTTGTTGTTTTCTGCTTGTTTTTGGTTTTTCAGGAAATCAGTACCAAACGAAGTCCAAATGCCACGAAACTTTTTGACAATTTTTTCTGGACAAAAGTTACCCTGGATGCTTCGGGAGGATGCCAGAAGCCTCACGAGGAGGCCACAAGGCAACAGGGGGCGCGCCCTGATGCCTTGTGGGCCCCTCATGGCTCCTTTTGACCTAATTCCACTTCTATAAATTCTCAAATATTCGGAAACCAACAGAGAGCCAGACGAGAAAACCCTACCGCCGCCGCAAGCCTCTGTTCTTCCGCGATCCCATCTGGAGGCCATTTTTGGTACTCTGCCGGAAGGGGAATCGATCACGGAGGGCTTCTACATCAACCTTGCTGCCCTTCCGATGATGTGTGAGTAGTTTACCACAGACCTACGGGTCCATAGCTAGTAGCTAGATGGCTTCTTCTCTCTCTTTGATCTTCAATACCATGTTCTCCTTGATGTTCTTGGAGTTCTATCCGATGTAATCTTGTTTTGCGGTGTGTTTGTTGGGATCCGATGAATTGTGGGTTTATGATCAGATTATTCATGAGAAATATTTGAGTATTCTCTGAACTCTTTTATGCATGATTTTTATAGCTTTGTATTTCTCTCCGATCTATCCGTTTGGTTTGGCCAACTAGATTGATTTATCTTGCAATGGGAGAGGTGCTTTGTGATGGGTTCAATCTTGCGGTGCTCAATCCCAGTGACAGAAAGGGACATGACACGTATTTGTATTGTTGCCATTAAGGATAAAAAGATGGGGTTTAATCATATTGCTTGAGTTTACTTTGTCTACATCATGTTGATACGTCTCCAACGTATCTATAATTTTTGATTGTTCCATGCTATTATAGTATCAATCTTGGATGTTTTATATACACTTACAAGCAATTATATATCATTTTTTGGCACTAACCTATTAACTTAGTGCCCAGTGCCAGTTGCTATTTTTTGCCTGTTTTTGGTTTTTCAGAATATCAGTAACAAACGAAGTCCAAATGCCACGAAACTTTTTGGAGATTTTTTTCTGGACATAAGAGACAGTAGAAGCTTCGGGAGAGGGCCAGAAGACAGAGGAGGTGGCCACGAGCCACCAGGGCGCGCCCTGGTGCCTCGTGGGCCCACCTCTGCTCCGTTTGACCTAATTCCACCTCTATAAATACTATAAAATCGGGAAACCAACGAGGGAGTCCATGAAATACTTTTTCCGCCGCCGCAAGTTCCTGTTCTCGAGAGATCCCATCTGGAGGCCTTTTCCGGCACTCTGCCGGAGGGGGGTTCGATCACGGAGGGGCTCTCCATCAACCTTGCTGCCCTTCCGATGATACCTGAGTAGTTTACCACAGACCTTCGGGTCCATAGTTAGTAGCTAGATGGCTTCTTCTCTCTTTTTGATCTTCAATACAATGTTCTCCTCGATGTTCTTGGAGTTCTATCCGATGTAATCACTTTTTGCGGTGTGTTTGTTGGGATCCGATGAATTGTGAGTTTGTGATCAGATTATCCATGAATATTATTTGAGTTTTCTCTGAACTCTTTTATGCATGATTGTTATAGCTTCGTATTTCTCTCCGGTCTATTAATTTGGTTTGGCCAACTAGATTGATTTATCTTGCAATGGGAGAGGTGCTTTGTAATGGGTTCGATCTTGCGGTGCTCAATCCCAGTGATAGAAAGGGACATGACACATATGTATCGTTGCTATTAAGGGTAAAAAGATGGGGTTTATTCATGCGTGAGTTTACTTTGTCTACATCATGTCATCTTGCTTAAGGCGTTACTCCGTTCTTTATGAACTTAATACTCTAGATGCATGCTGGATAGCGGTCGATGTGTGGAGTAATAGTAGTAGATGCAGAATCGTTTCGGTCTACTTGTCTCGGGCATGATGCCTATATACATGATCATTGCCTTGGATATCGTCATGATTATTTGTTTTTCTATCAATTGCCCAACAGTAATTTGTTTACCCACCGTATGCTATTTTCAAGAGAGAAGCCTCTAGTGAAAACTATGACCCCCGGGTCTACCATTATCATATATTAAAAATACCAAAAACACCTTGCTGCAATTTTACTTTATTTATTTTATCTTGTATTTTTGTTCGATCTATCTATCTATCACCATACAATTTAATCTTGCAATTAACCGCCAAGGGATTGACAACCCCTTGTTCGCGTTGGGTGCGAGGATTTGTTGTTTTGTCTGCAGGTGCTGCTAACGAGTTGTTGCGTGATTCTCCTACTGGATTGATAACCTTGGTTTCATAACTGAGGGAAATACTTATCTCTACTGTACTGCATCATCCCCTCCTCTTCGGGGAAATCCCAACGCAGCTCAGAAGTAGCAGGAAGAATTTCTGGCATCGTTGCCGAGGAGACATCATCAACATCTATCAAGTACCTACGCATAAACTTTCATCTCCTCGCATTTATTTTATTTGCCTTTGCCTCTCGTTTTCATCTCCGCCACTTCTATTTTTTTTTACAAAGACACAAAAATATTTTTATTTGCTCGTTTGTTTGCTTGTGTTGCCATGTGCTTCCTATTTGCTTGCATCTTTGCTTGCTAAAAAAAACTATTGAGATGGATCCTCATCCACTTGCTAATCTTTTCAAAAAACCCAATTATGATGAACCAATTGCTAGTGAGTTGAGTGCACTAGATTATCTTTATGAAGTTTTGCTTGAATATCATAAATCTGAAAATTGTGATGAAATGTTAAAAGAAGAAATTTATAAAGTGATTCATGATAGTTCCTTGAATGAAAAGCATGATTGCAATGATGTTATTATAAATTCTATGAATGTCAATTGTGCTAATAATATGCAAAACTACAAGCTTGGGGATGATGATTTTGTTATGTCCACTACTTATTGTAATGATCATGATTGGGGTGATACTTCTTATGACCTTGAAAATTTATTTAAGCCTCATGATGAATATGATATTGATAATAATGATTGCAAATATTGAATGTGGGTTTGGAAGAGTGTCAACTTTAAGTAAAAAGAATCCCACATATTCGAAGAGTGTTCAATCTTATGAAATTTTTGATAAAAGTGGGTTTGGAGAGGTCATGACTTTAGTTGATGTTAATCCCACTATCTTGGAAGATTATAAAACTTGTATGCATGTGGATCATGAAGATAAAATTGTATATGATAGCTATATTGTTGAATTTGATTATGATCCTACATGTAATTATTATGAGAGAGGAAAATATGGTTGTAGAAATCTTCATGTTACTAAATTACCTCGTTATGTTGAAATTATTGATGCTCCATTCTTCCTATTGGCATATGCTAGATATTGCTTGTCTTGATAATTTGTTTGCTTATAAAATGCCTATGCATAGGAAGTATGTTAGACTTAAATGTGATTTTCACATGTTTCATGATGCTCTCTTCGTGTTTAAATTACTATCTTTCATGTGAGCATCATTGAAATCTCGAAGCCTATCTTAACGGCTATAAAGAAAGAGCTTGTTGGGAGACAACCCAATAAACTTTCTTCTGTTCTTGTGTGTTTACATAATTTTAGCTACTGTTATGATTGAGTTTTTATGTTTTAGTTAGTGTTTGTGCCAAGTAATGCCTCTGGGATGATTTGGAAGATAGTATAATTGATGCTGTTTGGAAAATAGAAAGTTTTGCGTCCAGTGCTGGAATTTCAATTCTGTATTGGAGTGTCAGAAAAATCTAATTTTTTTACACAGTATTGGTATATGAATTTCCCACGTTGTCCTAATTTTCCAGAATTTTAAGTATGGCTTTTAAATAGATCTTTACAGACTGTTCTGTTTTAGACAGATTCTATTTTTGTTGCATAATTTGCTTATTTTGATGAATCTATGGATCGTATCGGGGGGTATGAGTCATGGAGAAGTTGGAGTACAGTAGCATTATGCCAATATTAAATATGAATCAATTTACTACAGTACCTAAAGTTAAAGATTTGTTTGTTATACTAACGGATCTCACGAAGGTTTTGTTGAGTTTTGTGTGATTGAAGTTTTCAAGTTTTGGGTAAGATCACGATGGATGAAGGAATAAGGAGTGGCAAGAGCCTAAGCTTGGGGATGCCCAAGGCACCCCAAGGTAATATTCAAGGAAGACTCAAGCAACTAAGCTTGGCTTCCGCTCTTTCTTCTACCAACTATCGGTAATTTTTGTTGGAGCTATATTTTTATTCGTCACATATCATGAGTTTTGCTTGGAGCGTCGTGTATTATATGAGTCTTTGCTTTGTTTTATTTTTAGTTTGTCACAATCATCCTTGCTGGACACACCTATTTGAGAGAGCCACACGTTTATCATGATTTGTTAGAATACTCTATGTGCTTCACTTAAATCTTTTGAGCTAGGCAGTTGCTCTAGTGCTTCACTTAAATATTTTTGAGCATGGCGGTGACTATATTTTGAGGAAATATTTGCACTCTCATGCTTCACTTATATCTTTTTGAGAGTTGATAATAGTAATGGTAATTTGCACAAGATATGAATTTGGTCCCAAAGTGATGAATATTCAAGAGGGATATAATAAAAACTTTCATGAAAGATCATTGGATATGATAAGTTTGATTCCTTGCAATAGTTTTGCAATATGGAGATGATAATATGTGAGTCATGTTAGTGAGTAATTGTGATTTAGTAAGAATATTGGTGTTAAGGTTTGTGATTCCCTATGCATGCACATAAAGTCAATAGTTATGCAACGAAATTATATCCTACTTATGGTGCATTATTCAGTGTTAGTTATGTTCAATGCATGTTTATGACCGTTTTCGCTTTTTGGTTGGTCGCTTCTCAATCTATTTGCTAGCCTTCATTTTTACTAAGCGGGAATACTGCTTGTGCATCCAACTCCTTAAACCTAAAGTTGTGCCAAATGAGTCCACCATACCTACCTATATGCGGTATTTCCATGCCGTTCCAAGTAAATTTGCATGTGCCAACTCTATTTTTCAAAATAATTTTCTGTTTTGTGTGCCCGTACCGCTCATGAAGCGGCAGGGGGTGGCCAATATTTTCCATGCTAGGTGTGTTATTCTCACGATGAGTGTTTATTCACTTGTCATTGCACGAGAGAGTGGCAGGTAATAGGGATGCCCAGTCCCGAAATGAAAAAAAAATTAATATGATAATAATAAATTCCTTGGAAAGTGTTGGTATGGAGGGCACCCGTGGATACGGCTAGCCATGGATTGTGAAAGAATGGTGAAAAAGAAATAAACTTTATTTTCTGTTTGGGAACCGCCTATAATGTGTCTAGCATGGAAGATATTGGGAATTCTCGGTCGTTTTCGTTGACAGGAAAAGCATGCCTCTCAAAATAATTTTATCTCTCTAATTTAAACCTTGAGCTCTGGCACCTCTGCAAATCTCTGCTTCCCTCTGCGAAGGGCCTATCTATTTACTATTATGCAATTTTTATTTTTATTTTGAGTCTCCATCTTCTCTTACAAAGCACCAACTAGAGAGCACTATTGTCATACTTGTGCATTGGGTGTAGCTAATTTTGAGTGTGTTTCATGAATGGATCAATGATTGAGCATAATGGGCTAGGGATAGCTTTCTTTAGCATTGATATTTTGAAAGACATGGTTGCTTTTAGTATGCTTGAGTATTTATGTCTTCATGCCAAATTATAGACTATTGCTTTGAATCATTCAAGTCCAAATGTCCATGCTACAAAAGAAAAGAGTATATGATGAATATGATAGGTAGCATTCCACATCAAAAATTCTGTTTTTATCATTTACCTACTCGAGGACGAGCAGGAATTTTATATACATATCTATAATTTTTGATTGTTCCATGCTATTATAGTATCAATCTTGGATGTTTTATATACACTTACAAGAAATTATATATCATTTTTTGGGACTAACCTATTAACTTAGTGCCCAGTGCCAATTGCTGTTTTTTGCCTGTTTTTGGTTTTTCAGAATATCAGTACCAAACGAAGTCCAAATGCCATGAAACTTTTTGGAGATTTTTTCTGGACATAAGAGACACTAGAAGCTTTGGGAGAGGGCCAGAAAATAGAGGAGGTGGCCACTAGCCACCAGGGCGCGCCCCAGGGGGGTGGCGTGCCCTGGTGCCTCGTGGGCCCACCTCTGCTCTGTTTGACCTAATTCCACCTCTATAAATACTCTAAAATCGGGAAACCAACGAGGGAGTCCATGAAATACTTTTTCCGCCGTCGCAAGTTCCTGTTCTTGAGAGATCCCATCTGGAGGCCTTTTCCGGCACTCTGCCGGAGGGGTATTCGATCACGGGGGGGCTCTCCATCAACCTTGCTGCCCTTCCGATGATGCGTGAGTAGCTTACCACAGACCTTCAGGTCCATAGTTAGTAGTTAGATGGCTTCTTCTCTCTTTTTGATCTTCAATACAATGTTCTCCTCGATGTTCTTGGAGTTCTATCCGATGTAATCACTTTTTGCGGTGTGTTTGTTGGGATCCGATGAATTGTGAGTTTATGATCAGATTATCCATGAATATTATTTGAGTTTTCTCTAAACTCTTTTATGCATGATTGTTATAGCTTCGTATTTCTCTCCGGTCTATTAATTTGGTTTGGCCAACTAGATTGATTTATCTTGCAATGGGAGAGGTACTTTGTAATGGGTTCGATCTTGCGGTGCTCAATCCCAGTGACAGAAAGGGACATGACACGTATGTATCGTTGCTATTAAGGGTAAAAAGATGGGGTTTATTCATGCATGAGTTTACTTTGTCTACATCATGTCATCTTGCTTAAGGCGTTACTCCGTTCTTTATGAACTTAATACTCTAGATGCAAGCTGGATAGCGGTCGATGTGTGGAGTAATAGTAGTAGATGCAGAATCGTTTCGGTCTACTTGTCTCGGACGTGATGCCTATATACATGATCATTGCCTTGGATATCATCATGATTATTTGCTTTTCTATCAATTGCCCAACAGTAATTTGTTTACCCACCGTATGCTATTTTCAAGATAGATGCCTCTAGTGAAAACTATGGCCCCCGGGTCTACCTTTATCATATATTAAAAATCCCAAAAATACCTTGCTGCAATTTTACTTTATTTATTTTATCTTGTATTTTTGTTCGATCTATCTATCTATCACCATACAATTTAATCTTGCAATTAACCGCCAAGGGATTGACAACCCCTTGTTCGCGTTGGGTGCGAGGATTTGTTGTTTTGTGTGCAGGTGCTGCTAACGAGTTGTTGCGTGATTCTCCTACTGGATTGATAACCTTGGTTTCATAAATGAGGGAAATACTTATCTCTACTGTACTGCATCATCCCCTCCTCTTCGGGGAAATCCCAACGCAGCTCACAAGTAACACATGTCATCTTGCTTAAGGCGTTACTCTGTTTTATATTTAATACCCTAGATGCATGCTGGATAGCGGTCGATGGGTGGAGTAATAGTAGTAGATGCAGGCAGGAGTCGGTCTACTTGTCTCGTACATGATGCTTATATACATGATCATTGCCAAGAATCCGTCTATGCACTTTTCTATCAATTGCCCAACAGTAATTTGTTTACCCACCGTATGTTCTGTGCTCGAGAGAGAAGCCTCTAGTGAAAACTATGGCCCCCGGGTCTACTTTTATCATATATTAAAATCCAAAAATACCTTGCTGCAATTTATTTACTTTTATTTTATTTTGCAATTTACTTTTTATCTATCACTATTAGAATTAATCCTAGCAAATAACCGCTAAGGGGATTGACAACCCTCTTATTTGCGTTGGGCGCAGGTGTTTGCTTTTGTGTGTGTAGGTGCTGCTAACGAGGTTCTATGTGGTTCTCCTACTGGATTGATAACCTTGGTTCTTAACTGAGGGAATACTTATCTCTACTATACTGCATCATCCTCTCCTCTTCGGGGAAATACCAACGCAGTTTACAAGTAGCAGGAAGAATTTCTGGCGCCATTGCCGGGGAGACATCACCAAAACTTATCAAGTACCTTCGCATAAACTATCATCCACTTGCATTTATTTTATTTGCCTTTTATTTGCATTTGCCTCTCATTTTCATCTCCCCCACTTCTAAAACAATTTTACAAAAACACAAAAATATTTTTGTTTGCTTGTTTGCTTGCTTTGCCATCATGTCTGAGTTCAAAAAAGTTATTGTAGAAAGTGCTAGCGAGGATAGTGCTAGTGAATATCTTGGGGAGAAAATTCATTCTTTTGATCTTAATCATGACCCTCCTGAGCTTGAACCTCCCACTAATTTCAAAACTAAAATCTATCATGTGGGAAGTGGTAACATTATCGGGAAGAACATTATTCAGGAATTTTTTAATTGCACGGGAGTTATACCAATAATTAAGGGATATATTCTTGACAAAATAAGTCACTGTGTGGATGCTATTTCTATGCTTGCTGTTAAGTTAGAACGAAATTTGTTGCACATCCACCCCGCGTTACAAAAGATATTTTATGAGCTTCCCAATATTCATAATCCTAGAATTAAAAAGATTGCTACAATTATCCTTATGCATGAATTTGATTTTATAATTAAAGAAGCTAGGGACATCTTTTCTTTCTATAGAATAGATTTTGAGCATCCTCCCGTAGAGGAAATTCTTCATGATAAAGATACTATCCGTAGGTTGGAATCTAAAGATTACTTTGCTTATGATGAGAATATTAGAAGAAGAGTTCCATATGCCAAAATAATTAAAACTTTGTACCACCATGCTTGTGATAAATTTGAGTGGAATACTAAAGGAATGAATGAGGGATTTAGTGAAGAATGTTTTGAGGATACGGCTAGAGACCCTATTGACGATGAGATACATGTTTTGTATGAGGATGTGTATGGTGATGATTCTGAGTTTGAGGTTATAAATGTTAAAGTCACCGATCAAAGTCCCTTCAAGTATTTAAGCTCACCTACCAGAAAAGAAGAGCATGAAAGTAGAGAATTAATGAGAAAAGTTTTGGAAGACTTGATTAAAAAGGATTTGGGGATGAAGGATGACAACACTTGAAACTATGCATTATGCCTAGCTAGGGGCATAAAACAATAGCGCTTGTTGGGAGGCAACCCAATGAATAAAATAATTTTTTGTTTTACTTTCTATTCTTGTGTGTTTACACAATTGTAGCCTCTGTTATGATTGTGTTTTTATCTTTTAATTAGTGTTTGTGCCAAGTAATGCCTTTGGAATGATTTGGATGATAGTATAATTGATGCTGTTTGAAAACAGAAACTTTTGCGTCCAGTGATGGAATTTTGATTTTTTGTTGGAGCATCAGAACCTTCTGAATTGTTTACACATTATTGATATATGAATTTCCCATGTTTTCCTAATTTTCTAGAATTTTTGGAGTTACATAAGTATGACTTTAATTCAGATCTGTACAAACTGTTCTGTTTTAGACAGATTCTGTTTTTGTTGCATAGTTTGCTTATTTTGATGAATCTATGGATCGTATCGGGGGGTATGAGTCATGGAGAAGTTGGAGTACAGTAGAATTATGCCAATATTAAATATGAATCAATTTACAACAGTACCTAAAGTTTAAGATTTGTTTGTTATACTAACGGATCTCAAGAAATTTCTGTTGAGTTTTGTGTGCTGAAGTTTTCAAGTTTTGGGTGAGACTACGATGGATAAAGGAATAAGGAGCGGCAAGAGCCTAAGCTTGGGGATGCCCAAGGCACCCCAAGGTAATATTCAAGGAATACTCAAGTGTCTAATCTTGGGGATGCCCCGGATGGCATCCCCTCTTTCGTCTACAATCTATCGGTAACTCACTTAGAGCTATATTTTTATTCATCACATGATATGTGTTTTACTTGGAGCGTCTTGTGTTATAGTTTGTTTGCTTTTGTTTGATTTTTAGTTTGCCACAATCATCTTTTCTGAACACACCTTTTTGAGAGGGACACACATTATTCGTGATTTGTTAGAATACTCTATGTGCTTCACTTATATCTTTTGAGCTAGGCAGTTGCTCTAGTGCTTCACTTAAATCTTTTAGAGCACGGCGGTGGTTATATTTTAAAGAAATAGTTGCACTCTCATTCTTCACTTATATCTTTTTGAGAGTCTAATGAATAGCAATGGTAATATGCACAGGTTATGAATTTGGTCCTAATATGATAGGTATTCAAGAGGGATATAATAAAAACTTTCATGTAGATCACCGAATATGATAAGTTTGATTCCTTGCAATAGTTTTGCGATATTAAGATGGTAATATGTGGGAGGTACTAGTAGATAATTGTGGTTTAGTAAGAATATTGGTGTTAAGGTTTGTGATTTCCGAAGCATGCACGTATGATCTCTCGTTATGCAAAGAAGTTGGAGCATGATTTATTATTGATTGTCTTCCTTTGCGTGGCAGTCGGGGGCGCGTGATGGTTAACTCCTACCAATCTATCCCCCTAGGGGCATGCGTAGTAGTACTTTTCTTCGAGGGCTAATAAACTTTCACAATAAGTATGTGAGTTCTTTATGACTAATGTGAGTCCATGGATTATACGCACTCTCACCCTTCCGCAATTTGCTAGCCTCTTCGGTACCGTGCATTGCCCTTTCTCACATCGAGAGTTGGTGCAAACTTCGCCGGTGCATCCAAACCCCGTGATATGATACGCTCTATCACACATAAGCCTCCTTATATCTTCCTCAAAACAGCCACCATACCTACCTATTATGGCATTTCCATAGCCATTCCGAGATATATTGCCATGCAACTTCCACCGTTCTTTTTTATGACACACATCATCATTGTCATACTCCCTCCATTCCACAATGTAGTGCGCCCGCGCTTCCCGAGATTTAAGTTTGACCATAAATTTAACCAACGAGACCGACAGCGTCGCGAGCAAAAATTATACCACTGAATTTGCTATTTCGATACGAAGTCAGTGGTATAATTTTTGCTTCTGCCGCAATTGGTCTTGTTGGTTAAATTTATGATCAAACTTAGATCTCAGGAAGCGCGGGTGCACTACATTGTGGAATGGAGGGAGTATTGCTTTGCATGATCATATAGCTGACATATTATTTGTGGCTCAGCCACCGTTCATCATTTTTCATACATGTTACGCTAGTATCATTGTACATCCTGGTACACTACCAGAGGCATTCATATAGAGTCATATTTGTTCTAGTTTCGAGTTGTAATTTTGAGTTGTAAGTTAATAGAAGTATGATGATCATCATTATTAGAGTATTGTCCCAGTGAGGAAAATAAAAGGAAAAGAAAAGAAAAAGGCCAAAAAAGAGCCCATGAAAAAAAAGAAAAAAACGAGAAAAAAAGAGAGAAAAAGAGAGAAGGGGCAGTGTTACTATCCTTTTCCATACTTGTGCTTCAAAGTAGCACCATGTTTTTCATATAGAGAGTCTCCTATTTTGTCACTTTCATATACTAGTGGGAATTTTTCATTATAGAACTTGGCTTGTATATTCTGATGATGGGATTCCTCAAATGCCCGAGATCTTCATGAGCAAGCAAGTTGGATGCATACCCACTTAGTTTTTCATGTTGAGCTTTCATACACTTATAGCTCGTAGTGCATCCGTTGCATGACAATGCCTACTCCTCGCATTGACATCAATTGATGGGCATCTCCATAGCCCGTTGATTAGCCTCGTTGATGTGAGACTATCTTCTCCTTTTTGACTTCCCCTTATTAATCTCCACCACCACATTCTATTCCACCCATAGTGCTATATCCATGGCTTGCGCTCATGTATCGCGTGGGGGGTTGAAAAAGCTGAAGCGCGTTAAAAAGTATGAACCAATTGCTTGGCTAAAACTGGGGTTGTGCATGATAAATACTTTATGCTAACAAAATGGAGCATGACAGGATTATAGGATTTTGTAGGGATAACTTTCTTTAGCATTTTTATTTTGAAAGGCATGATTATTTGTTAGTATACCTGAGTATTGATGTCTTTATATCAAATTATAGACTATTGCTTTGAATCATTCGGATCTTAATATTCATACCGTAAAGAGATTACATGATGAAACATGTTAGGTAGCATTCCACGTCAAAAATTCTGTTTTTATCATTTACCTACTCGAGGACGAGCAGGAATTAAGCTTGGGGATGCTTGATACGTCTCCAACGTATCTATAATTTTTGATTGTTTCATGCTATTATAGTATCAATCTTGGATGTTTTATATGCAATTATATATCATTTTTTGGGACTAAACTATTAACCTAGTGCCCAGTGCCAGTTGCTGTTTTCTGCTTGTTTTTTGGTTTTTCAGGAAATCAGTACCAAACGAAGTCCAAATGCCACGAAACTTTTTGATGATTTTTTCTGGACAAAAGAGACCCTGGAAGCTTCGCGAGGATGCCAGAAGCCTCACGAGGAGGCCACAAGGCAACAGGGCGCGACCCTAGGGGGGCGTGCCTTGATGCCTTGTGGGCCCCTCGTGGCTCCTTTTGACCTAATTCCAGTTCTATAAATTCTCAAATATTCGGAAACCAACAGAGAGCCAGACGAGAAAACCCTACCGCCGCCGCAAGCCTCTGTTCTTCCACGATCCCATCTGGAGGCCTTTTCCGGTACTCTACCGAAGGGGGAATCGATCACGGAGGGCTTCTACATCAACCTTGCCGCCCTTCCGATGATGTGTGAGTAGTTTACCACAGACCTACGGGTCCATAGCTAGTAGCTAGATGGCTTCTTCTCTCTCTTTGATCTTCAATACCATGTTCTCCTTGATGTTCTTGGAGTTCTATCCGATGTAATCTTCTTTTGCGGTGTGTTTGTTGGGATCCGATGAATTGTGGGTTTATGATCAGATTATTCATGATAAATATTTGAGTCTTCTCTAAAATCTTTTATGCATGATTGTTATAACTTTGTATTTCTCTCCGATCTATCCGTTTGGTTTGGCCAACTAGATTGATTTATCTTGCAATGGGAGAGGTGCTTTGTGATGGGTTCAATCTTGCGGTGCTCAATCCCCGTGACAGAAAGGGACATGACACATATTTGTATTGTTGCCATTAAGGATAAAAAGATGGGGTTTAATCATATTGCTTGAGTTTACTTTGTCTATATCATGTCATCTTGCTTAAGGCGTTACTCTGTTTTATACTTAATACCCTAGATGCATGCTGGATAGCGGTCGATGGGTGGAGTAATAGTAGTAGATGCAGGCAGGAGTCGGTCTACTTGTCTCGGACGTGATGCCTATATACATGAGCATTGCCATGAATCCGTCATAACTATGCTCTTTTCTATCAATTGCCCAACAGTAATTTGTTTACCCACCGTATGTTCTGTGCTCGAGAGAGAAGCCTCTAGTGAAAACTATGGCCCCGGGGTCTACTTTTATCATATATTAAAATCCAAAAATACCTTGCTGCAATTTATTTACTTTTATTTTATTTTGCAATTTACTTTTTATCTATCACTATCAGAATTAATCCTTGCAAATAACCGCTAAGGGGATTGACAACCCTCTTATTTGCGTTGGGTGCAAGTGTTTGCTTTTGTGTGTGTAGGTGCTGCTAACGAGGTTCTCTTTGGTTCTCCTACTGGATTGATAACCTTGGTTCTTAACTAAGGGAAATACTTATCTCTACTATACTGCATCATCCTCTCCTCTTCGGGGAAATACCAACGCAGTTTACAAGTAGCAATTTGGATAAGAGGAGATCGCTCACATGTTATGTTTTCACCATTGGTGGTTGTGCTGTGAGTTGGAGAGCAACTTTGCAGTCTATTGTGGCTTGTTCCACTACCGATGCCGAGTATATGGCTATTTCCGAGTCATGCAAAGAAGTTATCTGGTTGAGAGGTTTGTGTGCTGAGCTTTGTGGAGATTCATCTTGCCCTACCATATTTTCTGACAGTCAAAGTGCCATATGTCTTACAAAGAATCCAATGTATCATGAGAGAACAAAGCACATTGATGTCAGATTTCACTATATTCAAGATGTTATTGTTGAAGGTGATTTGAAGGTATGCAAGATAAGTACTGATGATAATCCTGCTAATATGATGACAAAGCCAGTTCCTACCAATAAGTTTGAGCTTTGCTCAGACTTAGTTGGTATTTCTCACTAGTCCTATGGATTTTGACGCACAAGGTGTTTATGCTGATTTGGATGGAGTTATTTACTTTCTTCGACTACTGGAGGGAATTTGGCTCAAGGTGGAGATTGTTAAATTGTGATCCAAATTCTACCGTGTTGGACTAGACGTAGTACAACCGGTGTGGGGCGTTGCGTTGACGTCGACGCGTACGAGTACAACTCGTTTACTTGTCCTCCAAGGACTCTCATGTATCACTATTGCAGGCGACTGCTAACGCGACACATGAATCAGAGACCCCCCGACCAAACTGTGTGCGATGCATGAATCGCAAACGGTATCGTAATAAAACCGTCACTGATACGTCTCCAACATATCTATAATTTGTGATTGTTCCATGCTATTATAGTATCAATCTTGGATGTTTATTATGCAATTATATGCCATTATATATAATTTTTTGGGACTAGCCTATTAACCTAGTGCCCAGTGCCAGTTGTTGTTTTTTTTTGCTTTTTTGCCTTTTCAGAAAATCATTATCAAACGGAGTCCAAACGAAGAAAAAACTTTTGATTAATTTTTTCTGGACCAGAAGGGACCCTCGAAGCTTTGGGAGAAGACCATACGAGCCATGAGGGAGCGACAAGCTCGGGAGGCACGCCCTGGGAGGTAGGGCGCGCCCCCCAGGCTTGTGGGCCCCTCGTGGCACATCCTAACCTAATTCCAGCGCTATAAATTCCCAAATATTCCCAATATACCAGAAAGACAGAAAATAAAACCTTTCCGCTGCTGCAAGCCTCTGTTCTTCCGTGATCCCATCTGGAAGCCTTTTCCGGTACTCTCTCAGAGGGGGAATCGGTCACGAAGGGCTTCTTCATCAACCTTGCTACCCTTCCGATGATGTGTGAGTAGTTTACCACAGACCTATGGGTCCATAGCTAGTAGCTAGATGGCTTCTTCTCTCTCTTTGATCTTCAATACCATGTTCTCCTCGATGTTCTTGGAGTTCTATCCGATGTAATCTTCTTTTGCGGTGTGTTTGTTGGGATCCGATGAATTGTGAGTTTATGATCAGATTATTCATGAGAAATATTTGAATCTTCTCTGAACTCTTTTATGCATGATTGTTATAGCTTTGTATTTCTCTCTGATCTATCGATTTGGTTTGGCCAACTAGATTGGTTTATCTTTCAATGGGAGAGGTGCTTTGTGATGGGTTCAATCTTGCGGTGCTCAATCCCAGTGACAGACCGTTCTGTTTTAGACAGATTGTATTTTTGTTGCATAGTTTGCTTATTTTGATGAATCTATGGATCGTATCGGGGGGTATGAGTCATGGAGAAGTTGGAGTACAGTAGCATTATGCCAATATTAAATATGAATCAATTTACAACCGCACCTAAAGTTTAAGATTTATTTGTTATACTAACGGATCTCACGAGGTTTCTGTTGAGTTTTGTGTGCTGAAATTTTCAAGTTTTGGGTGAGACTACGATGGATAAAGGAATAAGGAGTGGCAAGAGCTTAAGCTTGGGGATGCCCAAGGCACCCCAAGGTAATATTCAAGGAAGACTCAAGCGTCTAAGCTTGGGTATGCCCCGGATGGCATCCCCTCTTTCGTCTACAATCTATCGGTAACTCACTTGGAGCTATATTTTTATTCATCACATGATCTGTGTTTTACTTGGAGCGTCTTGTGATATAGTTTGTTTGCTTTTGTTTGCTTTTTAGTTTGTCACAATCATCTTTGCTGAACACACCTTTTTGAGAGGGACACACATTATTCGTGATTTGTTAGAATACTCTATGTGCTTCACTCATATCTTTTGAGCTAGGCAGTTGCTCTAGTGCTTCACTTATAACTTTTAGAGCACAATGGTGGTTATATTTTAAACAAATAGTTGCACTCTCATGCTTCACTTATATCTTTTTGAGAGTCTAATGAATAGCAATGGTAATATGCACGGGTTATGAATTTGGTCCTAATATGATAGGTATTCAAGAGGGATATAATAAAAACTTTCATGTAGATCACTGAATATGATAAGTTTGATTCCTTGCAATAGTTTTGCGATATTAAGATGGTAATATGTGGGAGGTGCTAGTAGATAATTGTGGTTTAGTAAGAATATTGGTGTTAAGGTTTGTGATTCCCGAAGCATGCACGTATGATCCGTCGTTATGCTAAGAAGTTGGAGCATGATTTATTACTGATTGTCTACCTTATGAGTGGCGGTCGGGGACGAGCGATGGTCTTTTCCTACCAATGTATCCCCCTAGGGGTATGTGAGTTCTTTATGACTAATGTGAGTCCATGGATTATACGCACTCTCACCTTTCCGCAATTTGCTAGCCTCTTCGGTACCGTGCATTGCCCTTTCTCACATCGAGAGTTGGTGCAAACTTCGCTGGTGCATCCAAACCCCGTGATATGATACGCTCTATCACACATAAGCCTCATTATATCTTCCTCAAAACAGCCACCATACCTACCTATAATGGCATTTCCATAGCCATTCTGAGATATATTGCCATGCAACTTCCACCGTTCCGTTTTTATGACACACATCGTCATTGTCATATTGCTTTGCATGATCATATAGCTGACATAGTATTTGTGGCCCAGCCACCGTCATCATTTTTTATACATGTTACGCTAGTATCATTGCACATCCTGGCACACCACCAGAGGCATTCATATAGAGTCATATTTTTGTTCTAGTTTCTAGTTGTAATTTTCTTTTGAGTTGTAAGTAAATAGAAGTATGATGATCATCATTATTAGAGCATTGTCCCAGTGAGGAAATAAAAAAAAAGAAAAAAAGAGGCCAAAAAGAGCCCATGAAAAAAATAAAAAAATAAAAGAAATGAGGGAAAAAGAGAGAAGGGGCAGTGTTACTATCCTTTTCGATACTTTTGCTTCAAAGTAGCACCATGTTTTTCATATAGAGAGTCTCCTATTTTGTCACTTTCATATACTAGTGGGAATTTTTCATTATAGAACTTGGCTTGTATATTCCGATGATGGGCTTCCTCAAATGCCCGAGGTCTTCATGAGCAAGCAAGTTGGATGCACACCCACTTAGTTTTTATGTTGAGCTTTCATACACTTATAGCTCTTAGTGCATCCGTTGCATGGCAATCCCTGATACGTCTCCAACGTATCTATAATTTTTGATTGTTCCATGCTATTATAGTATCAATCTTGGATGTTTTATATGCAATTATATGCCATTATATATCATTTTTTGGGACTAACCTATTAACCTAGTGCCCAGTACCAGTTGTTGTTTTCTGCTTGTTTTTGCCTTTTCAGAAAATCATTATCAAAAAGTGTCCAAACGAGAAAAAAACTTTGGATTAATTTTTTCTGGACCAGAAGAGACCCACGAAGCTTCGGGAGAAGACCAGAAGAGCCACGAGGAGGCGACAAGCCTGGAGGGCGCGCCCAGGGGGTAGGGCACGCCCCCAGGCTTGTGGGCCCCTCGTTGCCCTTCCTGACCTAATTCCAACGCTATAAATTCTCTAATATTCCCCATATACCAAAAAGACAGAAGAGAAAACCTTTCCACCACTGCAAGCCTCTGTTCTTCCGCGATCCCATCTGGAGGCCTTTTCCGGTACTCTGCCGGAGGGGGAATCGATCACGGAGGGCTTCTTCATCAACCTTGTTGCCCTTCCGATGATGTGTGAGTAGTTTACCACAGACCTACGGGTCCATAGCTAGTATCTAGATGGCTTCTTCTCTCTCTTTGATCTTCAATACCATGTTCTCCTCGATGTTCTTGGAGTTCTATACGATGTAATTTTCTTTTGCGGTGTGTTTGTTGGGATTCGATGAATTGTGATTTTATGATCAGATTATTCATGAGAAATATTTGAGTCTTCTCCGAACTCTTTTATGCATGATTATTATAGCTTTGTATTTCTCTCCGATCTATCGATTTGGTTTGGCCTACTAGATTGATTTGTCTTGCAATGGGAGAGGTGCTTTGTGATGGGTTCAATCTTGCAGTGCTCAATCCCAGTGACAAAAGGGGACATGACACGTATTTGTATTGTTGCCATTAAGGATAAAAAGATGGGGTTTAATCATATTGCTTGAGTTTACTTTGTCTACATCATGTCATCTTGATTAAGGCGTTACTCTGTTTCATACTTAATACCCTAGATGCATGCTGGATAGCGGTCGATGGGTGGAGTAATAGTAGTAGATGCAGGCAAGAATCGGTCTACTTGTCTCGGACGTGATGCCTATATACATAATCATTGCCATGAATCCATCATAATTATTTGCTTTGCTATCAATTGCCCAACAGTAATTTGTTTACCCACCGTATGCTATGTGTTCGAGAGAGAAGCCTCTAGTGAAAAACTGAAAACTATGGCCCCGGGTCTACTTTATCATATATATAAAACCTAAAAATACCTTGCTGCAATTTATTTACTTTTATTTTATTAGTATTTTTGTTTATCTATTTATCTCTATAAGATTTAATCCTTGCAAATAGCCGCTAAGAGGATTGACAACCCTCTTATTTGCGTTGCGTGCAAGTGTTTGCTCTTGTGTGTGTAGGTGCGCTTAACGGAATTTTGCTTGGTTCTCCTACTAGATTGATAACCTTGGTTCTTAACTGAGGGAAATACTTATCTCTACTATACTGCATCATCCTCTCCTCTTCGGGGAAATACCAACGCAGTCTACAAGTAGCAGGAAGAATTTCTGGCGCCGTTGCC
This sequence comes from Elymus sibiricus, assembly GCA_039707655.1. Lineage (NCBI taxonomy): Eukaryota > Viridiplantae > Streptophyta > Magnoliopsida > Poales > Poaceae > Elymus > Elymus sibiricus. The sequence goes on from CM077670.1 coordinate 284,708,262, forward strand.
AGGGAGACATCATCGAAATTACCAAGTACCTTCACACAAACTATCATCCACTTGCATTTATTTTATTTGCTTTCTATTTGCATTTTCCTCTAGTTTTGATCTCCCTCACTTCTATTTTTTTTTTTAAAAAAAACACAAAAATATTTTTATTTGCTTGTTTGCTAGTTTGCTTGCTTCGTCACGATGTCTCAAGAAAATACAAAATTGTGTGACTTTTCCAATACTAATAATAATGAATTTATTAGTACTCCTATTGCTCCTCCCGCCACTAGTGCGGAGTCGTGTGACATTAATGCTGCTTTACTTAATCTTGTTATGAAAGAACAATTTTCTGGTAGTCCTAGTGAATATGCTGCATCCCATATAAATACTTTCGTTGAGCTTTGTGATATGCAAAAGAAAAAAAGATGTGGATAATGATATTGTCAAATTAAAATTATTTCCGTTCTCACTACGAGATCGTGCTAAAACTTGGTTTTCATCCTTGCCTAGAAATAGTATTGATTCTTGGGATAAGTGTAAGGATGCTTTTATTACCAAGTGTTTTCCTCCCGCTAAGATTATTTCTCTAAGAAATCAAATTATGAATTTTAAGCAACTTGAGCATGAACATGTTGCACAATCTTGGGAGAGAATGAAATTAATGATAAGAAATTGCCCAACTCATGGCTTAAATTTATGGATGATCATACAAAAAATTTATGCGGGACTAAACTTTGTCTCTAGAAATTTACTAGATTCTGCCGCAGGTGGTAATTTTATGGAAATTACATTGGGAGAAGCTACAAAACTTCTTGATAATATCATGACAAATTATTCTCAATGGCACACTGAACGAACTCCAACTGGTAAGAATGTAAATTCTGTTGAAGAAATTAATACTTTCAGTGATAAGATGGATGCTTTATTGAAATTGGTTGCTAGTAAAAATGCTCATATTGATCCTAATGATGTGCCATTGTCTACCTTGATTGAGCAAAATAATGATGCTATTGATGTGAATTTGGTCTCTAGAAATAATTTCAACAACAATGCTTATAGGGGTAATTTCAATCCTAGACCGTTTCCTGGAAATTCCTCTAATAATTATGGCAATCCTTATGGTAATTCTTATAATAATAATAGGATGCCCTCTGATCTTGAAAGTAATATTAAAGAATTTATTAATTCGCAAAAGAATTTCAATGCTATGATAGAAGAAAAATTGAATAGAGTTGATGAATTGGCTAGGAACATGGATAGAATTGCTCATGATGTGGAAAATCTCAAAACTAAAATTTTGCCACCCAAGCATGATATAAATGAGTCTATTAAATCTATCTATGTCTCCATTAATGAAAGTAAAGAAAGGACCGCTAGGTTGAGAGCTAAGCGAGAATTTCTAGAAAAAGCGATTCCACCCGGTTTCTATCGGAGTAATGATGAAGATATTAAAATGATTTGTGTCACCCCTATTGAATCATTATTTAGTAACATAAAACTTGATGAAAAAGGGACTGAAGAAGAGTCAACTTTAGATAGAAGGAGTCCCAATTGCTTGGAGGGTGATAATCTTGATAAAAAAATGAAAAAAGTGGGTTTGGAGAGGTCAAAACTTTAAATAGCAATGCACCCACTACTTTGGATTACAAGGACTTTAATTATGATAGTTGTTCTTTAATTGAGTGTATTTCCTTGTTGCAATCCATGATTAATTCACCAAATGCATATGAACAAAATAAAGCTTTCACTAAACATATTGTAGAAGCCATGATGAAAGCACATGAAGAAAAACTTGAGTTGGAAGTTTCAATTCCTAGAAAATTACAAGATGAATGGTAACCTACTATTAAAGTCAAAATTAAGGATTATGAATGTAATGCTTGTCGTGGGTATAAGCCTGACAGTAGTTGTAAGTGCATCTAGTGCCACCCCTTGTTGGTTTTGGAGTATTGAAGACAAACTTGGTTGTGGGACTAATGTGTTTGTGAGATTCACAAGAGAACACAGGTAGAAGTCCCTATTGATTCGGTTTACCCATCGAAGATGACCCCTAAAAATGTATGAAGACATTGAAGACAATGGTGGTTCACGAAGACATACGTGTTGAAGATAATGGTTCATGAAGACATTCGTTGAAGACAATGAAGCTCGAAGGCATAGTATTTTGGTAGTTTCATTTTCTTATTTCTTGAGTCATAGGAACCACCGAACTGTCAAGTGGGGTCGAGGTAAACGAAGTCAGAAACTGACGTGATGCTCAACCTAAAATCCTATGTCTTCAAGTGAAGACAAATGAGAGAAAATATTTTCCAGAGTTGGTTGAGTCAGATTTGCTTGTAGCCCAAGTAAAGTTGCCGCATGGGTTCAAATTCCGACCGTTGGACACGTGCCAGTTCCTAAATGACCAAGGGTCATTTCGGACATATCATGTCGGGTTGCCCCCTGGCTATAAATAGCCAACTCCCTCCACCATAAGTTGGTGGCTGCTCTGAGTTAGTGCATGGCTTTTGTCGTTTGAGAGCAACCCACCTCGAAGCCTTTGAGAGAGAAACCTTGCGAGGACAAAACCCAAAATACCCAGAGCCCAAAGTGATTGAGCATCACTGAAGACATTCTGTTCTAAGTGAACTGAAGACTTATTACACTTGAAGACTGTGATCTTCCAGTCGGTTAGGCGTCGCGTTCTGAGCATCCAAGAGTCATTGTGGATTGCTGGTGAACGAAGTCTGTGAAGGTTTGGAAGTCTACCTTGAAGACTTACCAGAGTGATTGGGCGAGGTCTAAGTGACCTTAGCTCAAGGGGAATAAGGCGAAGACGTGGTCTTCTGAGTTCAATCTTAGCCTCCCTAACCAGACGTACAACTGTCACAGCAGTTGGAACTGGTCAAACAAATCATTGTCTTCCCCGAGCTCCTGGTTCTATCCTTACTCTTCCTTACTTACTGTTTTGAACTGTGAAGCCTTTGCATGCTAGTTTGTGTTTGAAGATATTCCCTGAAGCCATTCATCTGTTTACTCATTTGTCTTCATGCTTCTTGTGTTTATGTTCAACGCATGCTTGTATGCATGATGTCTATGCTTGTCATATTCGTTCATCTTATTGATAGGCTCTGCTAGTTCTCATTCTGCTTCCGCTCTCTTTGAAAACATTGCCTGTTTTTGAAGCCTTTCATAAAAATCGCCTATTCACCCCCCTCTAGTCGATAACTAGCACTTTCAATTGGTATCAGAGCAAGGTGCTCCCTTGTTCTGTGTGATTCGGTTTAACCACCTGGAGTTTTAGCTATGTCGACTGCAGGGATAATCATGTTTTCCGCTGTGTGCCCCGTCTTCGATGGCACTGACTATCCCTACTGGAAGAATAAGATGCACATGCATCTTGAAGCCATTGACAACGACCTCTGGTATGTCGTCAGGATGGGCGTCCCCAAAGTCGGTGAAGGTGTCACTGCTGCTGACGTGAAGAGGTTCGCGCAATTGGACTCCACCGCCAAGAACATCATCTGTGGTCATCTGACCAAAGGCCAGTATGGACGTGTGAGTGCTCTGGAGTCTGCGAAGCTAGTTTGGGACTGGCTTTCCAAGGTCAGCGAGGGCGTCTCATCACAACGGGACTCCCGAATCGATGTTCTTCGCAATCTCTTCAATCGCTTCAAGAGGCTCGAGAATGAAAATGTCCAGCTCACCTTCGATCGTCTCACTGATATCACCAATGAGCTTCATGCTCTTGGCGCCACTGACATCACCAAGCATGAAGTTGTGAAGAAGCTTTTGAGGTCTCTGGACAGTTCCTTTGACACCCTATCACTGATGATCCAAGAGCGCCCCGACTTCAAGCAATTGGATCCTGCCGATATTCTTGAGAGGCTCAATACTCATGAATTCTAGCTCGCTGAGAAGAGAGATATCTATGGTTCTAGCTATGAACGAGCCCGTGCCTTGAAGGCAAAGGCTGTATCTTCGTCTGAAGACTCTGACTGCTGTTCCGATGGTGCTGAAGACATTGGCAGAGAGCTTGCAATGCTTGTGAAGAAGTTCCAGAAGTTCACAAAGAAGAACCGCTTCGGAAAGTCTTCAAAGTATGACTCCAAGAAGGCTGAAGCTTCCACTCATGACAGCTAGAAGAGAACTTGCCACAAATGCAAGAAACCAGGCCACTACATTGCTGATTGTCCTCAATGGGAAAAGGAATCAAAGAAGAAGAAGAGCAAGGACTACGACTCTAATGACAAGAAGAAGAAGAAACATTCAAAGTCTTCATCAAAGTCTTCAACGCTCAAATCAAGTTCTTCTAGCAGAGCTTGTGCATTTATTGGCAAGGAGATGGATTCAGAGGAGGAATCTGATACTGAGGAGGTAGTGGAGGAGTCAGAGGAGGAGTCAGATTTAGGCGTGGCAAGCCTGGCTTTGGCTTCAGCTTTCGTCGCCAAGTCCATCTTCAGCAATGAAGACGATGGTCATGTCACCAACACTAAAGACGACGACGACGACTCTACTCCTGCCTACTGCTTCATGGCACGAGGCGCTAAGGTAACATCCCGTGCTGCCTACTTTGAAACCTCTAGTGAAGATGACTCTGAATGTGAATCCAAACCTAGCTATAAGACACTTGCTAAAATTGCAACTGTGCAACAAACTGCTATGGAAAAGATTCAAAAATTGCTAGATAAAAGCAATGATCTGTTGGACGAGGAGATGAATCGAAGTCAATCCTTAATTGAAGACATAAAAAATCTTCAAGTTAGGTATGACGAGCTCCTAAGTCATCATGATACCCTCTCATCTGATCACGAGAAGCTCTCCTATGAATATCTTGAAAGGAAGCAAGAGCTTGAGAAGCTGAGAGCGTCTCATGATGATCTCGAACTGAAAACGACTCACTGCTCACTCAACAGATCAGTACAGCTCAGGATGAATTTGTGCCACCTTGCTTGAAATGCCTTGAGCGTGATAACGCTGATTCTTCTGCTGAATGCTCTACTGTCTCTGAAACTGCAATATCTTCAACTACTGTTGTGGCAACTAACCCCTCATCTGAGGAAGCCATTTCTATTACTAATGAGAATGCTAGGTTGAAGACATTGCTTGAGACAGGCATGTATAAGAGTCTCAAAGGGCATCAGACTCTTTGTGATGTCCTCAAGAAACATATCCTGAACAGAAACCCTAGGAAAGAGGGTATTGACTTCGAGAGGAGAATCAATGTTGATGGGTCTTACTGGAAGCCTGAGCAGTACCCCAAAACTACCTGGGTTGCCGCACAAGGGCCATCAGTAGATCCATCCACCTTATCTGGCTACAACTGTGTTAACCCGATCATCATTGATTTGTCCTTTGACTCAAACTATAAACTGTTCAAAAATCAGAATGGTGAAGTGTTTGCCAGGTTTATTGGAACTAACTGCAGGAATGGTTCTCCTATGAAGAAGATCTGGGTTCCCAAAAGTCTTCTTGAAAAGCTTCCCGTGAATGTCATCATGACACCACCTGGGAAGAAGACAAACCCCAGAGCAAAAGCTTCATATGGACCAAAGTCTTCATATGGACGAACACCTTCCTATGGTCGCCCTAACTCCAATGTTTTGCAGGGTTACAATGATCAGACTCATGAATATGAGAGACGTTCCTCAAACCATTATGTTCACAAATCAAAGAATTTCTCTGCTTATTCATTTGAGTACTCTAACCCCCCTGTGAAGCTATTTGCTAGGGCTCCCAAGCCAAAGTTCTTAGATGTTGCACTTAGACTCATTGCTTCTAAGCCACCCCTTCAGATGTGGGTGGTTAAGAAGAACTGATCTTTCTTGCAGGGTCAGGTCTCCAGCCAAAAGGCATTGGGTTCTGAAGACAATGCTGGGGACCTGAAAAATCTTGTCGGACGCAAGATAAAATGTCAAAATGGTCTAACCATTTATTTCGTCCATGGATTTCTTGATGATAATTATACTATATCCTCCAAGAATCTTACATTCTCTGAAAGTCTTCATCGTCAAATGTTTGTACTTCACAATTGTCTTGGTGAAGCCTATCCTACTAACTGCTCTGTAGGGTACACTCCCGAAAGCTACTGAATGGATCCTGGACAGTGACTGTACCAACCATATGACTGGTGACCGAAGCTTACTCATGGACTCAACACTCCGTCCATCTACACAAAATCACATTACATTTGCTGACACTAGTAAAAGCAAGGTATTGGGTCTAGGTAGGGTTGCAATCTCAAAGGATCGTCACATGGATAAAGTGATGCTTGTCGAATCCCTTGGATTCAACCTCATGTCCGTCTCAATGCTTTGTGATCTTGATATGATTGTCATCTTTGACAAATTTCGTTGTCTTGTGCTAATGGCTTCTGACAAAACCCAAGTCTTCGAAGGTTATCGAAGAAGTGACTTGTACATGGTAGATTTCTCCACAGGACCACAACTTGCCACATGTCTTCTAGCAAAAGCTTCAGAGTGCTGGCTATGGCATCGACGGCTAGGACATGCTGGCATGAGGAACTTGCACACCCTTGTGAAGAAGAAGCACATCATTGGGATCGAGGGCGTCAAGTTCAAGAAGGATCACCTGTGTGGAGCATGTGAAGCCGGGAAGATGACTAGGGCGAAACACCCCTCGAAGACAATCATGACGACCACTCATCCCTTCGAGCTGCTACACATGGACTTATTTGGCCCTACTCATTACTCCACTCTTACTACATCTGCACATCTATATGGCTTCGTGATTGTTGATGATTATTCTAGATATACATGGGTGCATATAATCCTGTATAAGACTGAAGTGCAGGATGTCTTCAGGCGGTTCACCAACCGTGCAATGACCAACTATGGCATCAAGATCAAGCACATCAGGAGTGACAATGGCACCGAGTTCAAGAACACTGGGCTCGACACCTATCTTGATGTTCTTGGCATCACTCACGAGTTATCTGCTCCATACACTCCTCAGCAGAATGGCGTCGTGGAGCGCAAGAACAGGACTCTCATTGAGATGGCTCGCACTATGCTTGACGAATACAAGACACCACGCAAGTGGTGGCCCGAAGCCATTGATACTGCATGCCACATCATCAACAGAGTATATCTTCACAAGTTCTTCAAGAAGACATCTTATGAACTGATCACTGGTAAGAAGCCAAATGTAATTTATTTCAAAGTATTTGGTGCCAGGTGTTGTATACGAGATCCACATCACACTTCCAAATTTGCACCGAAAGCACATGAGGGTTTTATGCTTGGTTACGGAAAGGATTCGCACACCTACAAAGTCTTCAACCTCTTTCACTACAAAGTGGTTGAAACTGTAGATGTGCAGTTCGATGAGACTAACGGCTCACAAAGAGAGCACCTGCCAACTATGATAGATGAACCCCCTCCTAGTGAATCCATCAAGCAAATGGGTACTGGAGAAATAATACCCACTGAGGAACTCGGAGATGAAGAGGTTGTGATACCTACTCCAGTCCAGCGTGAAGACAATGATCAGACTGAAGATAATGCCGAGCTTGAAGACAATGCTCAGCAACAGCAAAGTCTTCGTCCTGTACATCCTCGCGTGGCCAATGAAGTTTAGAAGATAATCGATAACATCAACGCACTTGGTCCTCTCACTCGTTCAAGAGCCACACAGCTAGCAAACTTTTGTGGGCACTTCGCTTTCGTCTCCATCAATGAACCCACCAAAGTCACTGAAGCCTTCATGGAACCTGAATGGATTCAAGCTATGCAAGAAGAGCTTCAGCAATTTGAGCTCAACAATGTGTGGGAACTTGTCAAGCGTCCTGACCCTCGTAAGCACAATATCATTGGAACAAAATGGATCTACCGCAGCAAGCAAGATGAACATGGTCAAGTTGTCCGAAACAAAGCTCGTCTAGTCGCACAAGGATACACACAAGTGGAAGGAATTGACTTCGATGAAACCTTTGCTCCTGTGGCTAGACTTGAAGCCATCCGCATACTTCTTGCTTATGCAAATCATCATGATATTCTTCTGTATCAAATGGATGTGAAGAGTGCCTTTCTAAACGGCAAAATTGAAGAAGAAGTCTATGTTGCTCAACCACCTGGGTTTGAAGATCCAAAGCACCATGACAAGGTCTATAGGCTAAACAAGGCATTGTATGGCCTCAAGCAAGCTCCACGAGCCTGGTATGATACACTCAAGGAATTCCTGAAAAGCAAAGGCTTCAAACCTGGTTCACTTGATCCCACTCTCTTCACAAAATCATATGATGGTGAACTGTTTGTGTGTCAAATCTATGTGGATGACATTATCTTCGGCTGCACTGACAAACGATATAGTGATGAGTTCAGTCATATGATGCAAGAGCAATATCAAATGTCCATGATGGGAGAGCTGAAATTCTTTCTTGGTCTTCAAATTCACCAACAAAGCAATGGCATCCTCATATCACAAGAGAAATACCTCAAAGACTGCCTGAAGAAGTTTGCAATGCAAGATTGCAAGGGCTACAAGATGCCAATGCCAACTAATGGTCATCTGAGTACTGACGACAATGGTAAAGAGTTCGATCAAAAGGTATACCGCTCCATGATTGGTTCTTTATTGTACTTATGTGCATCTAGGCCAGATATAATGCTTAGTGTTTGCATGTGTGCTCGATTTCAAGCGGCACCAAAGGAATCGCATCACCTCGCCGTGAAGCGAATTCTTTGATATTTGGCTCACACCCCAACACTAGGATTATAGTATCCAAAGGGCTCAGAGTTTGATTTGGTTGGCTTCTCCGATTCTGATTATGCTGGAGACAGAGTGGATCGAAAATCCACATCATGCACTTGTCACTTTCTTGGACGTTCACTTGAATGTTGGTCTTCAAAGAAGCAGAACTGTGTATCACTCTTTACTGCTGAAGCCGAATACATTGCTGCTGGATCCTGTTGTGCTCAGCTTCTCTGGATGAAGCAAACTCTCAAGGATTATGGCATCAACAAGAAGGAGGTTCCGCTATTCTGTGATAATGAGAGTGCAATCAAGATTTCTCACAATCCCGTCCAACACTCCAAGACGAAGCATATTGAGATTAGACACCATTTTCTTCGTGATCATGTGCTCAAAGAAGACATTGACATCATTCACGTCAGCACTGAAGATCAGCTGGCAGATATCTTCACGAAGCCTTTGGATGAGAAGAGGTTTTGCAAGTTGCGGTGTGAGCTAAATATCTTAGAATCCTCAAATGTCCCGTGAGAGGGCATACACCCAAACGCTTATGCATTCTTGACGACTTAGGTGCACAACACACGAAGTAACGTATGTCTTCAATTCATGAAGATGTACACTCTAAGTGTGAAGATATTAAAATGGAATTTGACTTCAGAGCTCCACGATAATGGTGCACCGTGTCTGGGTCTAATACTTCCTATACGGTGGGTAACGCCACCACCAAACTTGAAGATTTTCATTTGGCATCACATCTATTGCATTATCTTCTTGATTTGGTTTGTCTTCGCAAATGGCTTTATCTTCGCATTTTATTTGACTTCATTACCTATACTATATACATATGAGTTTGTCCTCAATAGCATTCACCTATAGCTATGTCTTCAAACTGTGTTTCTGAACTAGGTGAATGTGATCGGACCCTTATCCCTTCTGTGCTTATCTCGTCCAGTCTCTCTAAATCTTCATATGCATTCTATTTGACACATGTCGATTGTCTTCACTGTGTCCTTGTCAGTCGAAGATTTTGAGACAAACATTTAAAACATTTTTCATCTCTATCCAATTTGACTACCTCCGGAGAAGGCGGAACGACATCCCGCCAAAACAGCCGGTTGTGGGGTCGCGGCGTGGCTGCAATAACTGCACATGCGCGCCACACGTCGCATAGATATGTATCGCCAGGGGCATGTCTGTCTTACCCCCCAGACCAGGCCAACACTTATAAATACAACACCCCTGGTTCCATAAATGTTCTTCACCCTTGTCGCTGTCGCCTCAATATAACCCTAGCGCCGCCGCTAACTTCATCATCGCCAGAGAAGAAGCACTTAGCTGCCGTGACCTCTTCGACGTCGTACTCACGCCGGCCGTGGACATCTTCTCACCACCGCCGCCGTAGCCATCTTCCACTGCCAAGTTAGGGCGTCGAAGATCGAACTGCTCAGCTTCCCTTGCCTCGTTGAGCTGTTCTTCGTGCGGTAAATAAAGATCTCTTTTTTACCGTTTGTTAGATCTGAAATTTTACAGAATATCTTCAAAAGTTGTTCTTTCACCTCCAAATCTTCATCTTCACACGCACGCATCTCATATCTTGCCAAGTTATTTCACTTATGCTGCATGATTCGTGTGATTCCTCACTTGTACCCATCCTTGGATTCGTACAAATCTGGAACCAACATCTCTCTATAAGTGAATGTCTTCGCACTGTGAGGTCATTATCTTTAAACTGATTTATCCTCAAAAATTCTCTGAGAATGCATATGACCTCTCCTCCTTCCCTCGCATCTCTAATGCTGTCATAGGTACATGTCCGTGGGCGAGTCACTTGGTTCTCATAGTCTGAATTCATTTGCAGACTTCTTACAGTTTCATCTCGACTCTCCTGAAGCCAGTTCCTATCAGATTAGCAGTGTGAAGCCAATCAGTTCTGTGAAGCCAGTCAGCTCTGTGAAGCCAATGGCCAGTGGAAAATCTGCAAAGAAGGGAGGAAGACAGAGGCGAGCTAACACTGCTCTTGACCTCCCTCCAGATCTGTATGAGCAGTACAAGTCAGATCCTGATGAAACCTATGCAGAACGTAAATCACGAGTGCAATGGATTCGCAGATACTGGGCAGAAGAATGGTTCAAATATCACTTTGTGACATCTGAGTATGCTGACAAGAATGCTGTTAGGCCACCATGGGCAGATATTGTGTACCGGAAGCTTATTCCGAAGACAAAGGCTGACGCCATTGCCCAGGACTTCTATCCTTGCATGGTAAGAGGTGTGATGCCAGAAGATGCTGACCCATCCAGTATTAGATGGTGTCGTGAAGATGATCTGTTTGAAGCCAATTATCAGTTTTCAAAGGCTTTAGCAGATGCCAACAAGAAGGAGTTTGGTGTCAACTTCAACCCTGGTCCAGCAGAACCAAGACCCGATGGCTCTCGTCAAGCAGAATCCAATCTGACTGGGCCATGGGATTGTCTTCAAGCTTATGTCGAGCATATCCATGCTCTTCATGCTGCCGCCGCTGCTGCTCGCGGAGTAGCCTCAGCTGAAGAGATTGCTCATGCCTCCCCCAAGACACAAAGAAAGTCAAAGGCATCCAAGCCTAAAGAGGGTCAATCTTCAAAGTCTGCTGCTGCACCAAAAGCTTCAAGAGTGAAGCCAATAAAAGATGCACCTCCTGAATCCAGTGTGCAATCTGAAGATGTGTCTCGGAACATCCCGAAGACAAAGAAACCTGCTGGGCGAGGCCCCAAACCTGCTAGCACATTGAGAGATGATGATGCTATCATTGACCTATCTGATGATGAGTTTGATGACGATGCCCTTGAGCTTCTCATCAAGAACAAGCAAGAAGAGGCTGATATCTTCAAAGACTTGCCTCTGTTCGACCATGATATGCTAAACAACTTCATTGACGAATGGTTTCGCGACCCGTCTCTGTCGATTGATGACTTGCAACTTCCAATTGACATCAGTGTCACATTCCAAGGCTTCATCAACAAGGAACTTGCGGTTGTCCAGAAGGTGCTTGAGCAGAAGAACAAGATTGAGCATGAAAAGCAGCTCTTCAAGAAGCACCTGGCCAAGTTTAGCGTCAAGGAAATTCAGGGCTACAAGAAGATGATGGCCGAACTCAAGGATGAATTTCAAAAGCGGCGTGATGACGCCAAAGGTGCCAGAGAGCACCTCAAACATTATGCTGAGAAAACTGTGCAAGCGCATAATGAGGGCTTAAAGAGAAAAGCACTTGGTCGTCCTGCCATTGATCCCAAGCTAATCAAGAAGAAGAAGAAGAAGAAGAAGAAGAAGCCCAAAACCCAAGCTGCTGAGGCCCCTAGGCAAGATGAGCCTAGGATTGTCTTCCCACCATCAATGCTTGGTTCGAAGCCATCTGCTCCATCTATTGCTTCTGAGAAGAAGAAGACGCAGCAAGCTGAAGCCGAAGCTCGCAAGCGCAAGCAATCCGATGCCTCTGCTGCTCCTCCATCTCAAAAGCGTCAGAAGACGAAGTCTTCAAAGGCTTCGCACAAGGCACAAGCAGAAAATGCTCCATTAGCTTCTCAAGAGCCACTGCTTGTGACGCCGATATCAGTTGCCCCCCTGCCTCTGCCAACACAGATCGTCGTGTCATCGTGCATGAATCTGCTACCACAGAGGTTCCAGTTACTGAAGAAATTCCAGTTGTTGACCCCACCACAGCTGAAGACATTGGTACTGATGCCAGTGTGCAGAATGAAGATGATGAAGTCCTTCCTCAGATCACCCCGGATGTGGTATCATCGCCGGTTCAACAGAACAGTGAACCGATCAGTATTGGCTGTCCTCTGACTCCAATAGATCGTGATGAAGTCATACCCCACACTCCTCCTCCACAAGATGCAACTGCTACTGAGCCTACGTTGCCAGACACTCATGAAGCCATAGAGGAAGACAATTCTTCTCCAAAGGCATCGCCCTCCTTCCGAAGGCTTCGCCGTGGCCCACAGATGTCCAGCATTTCTGAAGAGGCAGTGCATCAAGACGCCTCTATTTTACAAGAGAATATTCAAGAAGATGTTCCACCCACCAACACAACTCAGTCTAATGAACAGCAAGCTGATCCAGTATAGAGTGTATCTGGTGAAGCCCAACCAGAGCAAGAGGCTCAACAGTCTGAAGTCATGCCGGCTGCATCAGCCGAAGTCATTGAAGTGCAGCCGCTTGTATCTGAAACTGTTGCTGCTGACACCATTGTGGCCTCTGAGTCTGAAGCTCAAGCCACTGAAGTTAGTCTGAATATCGCTCCTGAAGCCCATGTCACCACTGAAGCCATTGTGCTATCTGCTGTTGAAGCTAATCTCGCTCCCACTCATGAAGCTCCTGCTCCTGAAGCCAGTGCTGCGCCCGAGGCCAATACTGCTATGGCCTACAATCGAGCTGGTGAGCTTGTGTCCGTCTTATGGCCAACTCTCACTCCACCTGAGTAGTATGGCCTGCAGTATGAATTCAACATTCACAATAGGCCTCAGCTCCAGAAGCCAATGCCTCGGCTGCCAAGGCTTCACAGTGCCCCAGTAACTGACTGCACTTTTAGTGTTGCTGGATTCAGAAATGAGAACACATTCTTTGACAGCTCCAAGAATCCCTTCAAGAAGTCATGCATATCTTCTGACAGATTCTGGACACATCATCAACGCAGCTACTATATGTGCATCTTATACAATCAAGGCCGCATTCATCCTCATAGGCACCTAGATTTTGAAGCCATGTCTGGACTCCCCTGCCTGGAACAAGCAATGGACTGTTTCAGAGATGTTGGACTGTTGCCCTTTGTCACAGACAAGGAACACTGGAATGAGGAGCTCATACTCCAATTTTATGCAACCCTTCACATTTCTGGCTTCAACAGGGATCCCAAGACTTGGACTCTTGAATGGATGACTGGTGATGTGCATCATGATGCCAAAGCTCAAGATCTTCTCGAGCTCACTCGGCTGCCTACGCCTGGTGACTTCTACAACCCAGGCTGTGCTGCATATGATAAAGAGGTTGAGAGCATTTTCAAGAAGCCACAGCCTAATATGACTGAGATGCTGACAATGATGAAGCCATTACCTTTTGAAGCTGAATACCCCAAGACATTCTTTGTCCAAGACCTTGAGTATTTGCCTCGTACTGTCTATCACATCATTCGCAATACTCTATGGCCAATCAAAGGGCATTCATCTTCAGTCAAGCTTGAGGGTGCCATGAAGACATTGGTCTACTATGTCGTCAATGGCATCAGATTCAACACGCGTGACTTCTTCATTCGTCAGTTGGCTGCTTCTGGCATGGACCTGTTTGGTCTCAAATTCTATGCACCATGGGTGATGCGCCTCATCAAAAGTCGCTCAACTGTGCAGTATGAACCCTCTGGTCGCACTCATCACATTTTTCTGCCTGAAGTTGATGCGCCCCATGAAGTCATCTATCCCTCTGCTGACAAAGATCCAAGGCTTGTTGAAGCTAGTCACTCTGCATTTGTTGAAGCTATTCATCTTCCAAATGTGGCTCAATCTTCACAACTTGCTGGTCAGTTCAGGCAACCAAGGCAAGCTAACACTGAAGCCACTACCAGCACAGTACCTCAACGGCCTCAAAAGCGTGCCAGGGTGATGACAGATAGAGAGCTGCTCGTTTCTCTTCACCAGAAACACAACAAGCATCATGATTGGGTGAAGCGTTAGATGCATAGTCTTCTCGTCGACGTCAATCGCATCAGAAATTTGTCTACCAAAAATGCGTTTGTCGCTCATGAAGCCAGCCGCCGTGCCTGGAAGAGTCTCACACTTCTGTGTTCTGAAGACGACCTTGCTGCCGATGGCTTCAAGGAAGGCTTCAAATTCGACTCCAAGCCTCCAGCTACAGAGAAGTGGCGTGCTACGCCATCACTTGAAGATCCAGACTTCTCCTCTTCAGCCCCCACAGTTCATGCTCGGGTGGTTGATGAAGAAGATGATGCTACTTCTCCGGCTTTGACTTCACTGCATCAAGATGCTGCATCAGGCCCCTCTACACCGCCCAACTCCAACATTGACCCGGCTGCCCCAACATCTTCGTCGCCTCCAAGGGACGTGTAGACACCCTATGTCTTCCCACCTTTTTGGTCATGTTGACAAAAGGGGGAGAAGCATATGGGTTGATAGTCTTCAAGCGGGCAAATTGGGATGGGCTTGATATATTTTGCTAAGTTTACAACTCTCGTTCTTGAACATTTGGTTTTGGGTTGTAAAACTTAAGTCCTGATGGACGTCTGCTACATTCGCTATTCTTTTTTTGCTTCTGTTTGTGCGCTACGTAACCTTGATCTTATGCGCATGAAGTCATTTCGCAGACGCCCATATTTCATTGTGCATGTCATTATCTTCAATATATTTTGTATGCACATGTTGTGACTTCATGAATAGAGGGAGATCTCCACAAAGTCAAACCTTCCATGTGCATTTGCATTCAACGGCAAATTACCTATATGCACATCTTCAGGGGGAGCCCCTCCTACTTCATGAAGCCAAACCATATGTACCTTAATTTCACCTATTTTTATCCCCGTTGAAAACTTCAACCAGTTTGTCATCAATCACCAAAAAGGGGGAGATTGTAAGTGCATCTAGTGCCACCCCTTGTTGGTTTTGGAGTATTGAAGACAAACTTGGTTGTGGGACTAATGTGTTTGTGAGATTCACAGGAGAACACAGGTAGAAGTCCCTATTGATTCGGTTTACCCATCGAAGATGACCCCTAAAAATGTATGAAGACATTGAAGACAATGGTGGTTCACGAAGACATACGTGTTGAAGATAATGGTTCATGAAGACATTCGTTGAAGACAATGAAGCTCGAAGACATAGTCTTTTGGTAGTTTCATTTTCTTATTTCTTGAGTCATAGGAACCACCGAACTGTCAAGTGGGGTCGAGGTAAACGAAGTCAGAAACTGACGTGATGCTCAACCTAAAATCCTATGTCTTCAAGCGAAGACAAATGAGAGAAAATCTCTTCCAGAGTTGGTTGAGTCAGCTTTGCTTGTAGCCCAAGTAAAGTTGCCGTGTGGGTTCAAATTCCGACCGTTGGACACGTGTCAGTTCCTAAATGACCAAGGGTCATTTCAGACATATCATGTCGGGTTGCCCCTGGCTATAAATAGCCAACTCCCTCCACCATAAGTTGGTGGCTCCTCCGAGTTAGTGCACGGCTTTTGTCATTTGAGAGCAACCCACCTCGAAGCCTTTGAGAGAGAAACCTTGCGAGGACAAAACCCAAAATACCCAGAGCCCAAAGTGATTGAGCATCACTGAAGACATTCTGTTCTAAGTGAACTGAAGACTTATTACACTTGAAGACTGTGATCTTTCAGTCGGTTAGGCGTCGCGTTTTGAGCATCCAAGAGTCATTGTGGATTGCCGGTGAACGAAGTCTGTGAAGGTTTGGAAGTCTACCTTGAAGACTTACTAGAGTGATTGGGCGAGGTATAAGTGACCTTAGCTCAAGGGGAATAAGGTGAAGACGTGGTCTTCTGAGTTCAATCTCAGCCTCCCTAACCAGACGTACAACTGTCACTGTTGGGGAACGTTGCATGGGAAACAAAAATTTTCCTACGCTCACCAAGATCGATCTAGGAGATGAACATATACGAGAGGAGAGATTGCATCTACATACCCTTGTAGATCGCTAAGCGGAAGCATTAAGAAACGCGGTTGATGTAGTCGAACGTCTTCGCGATCCAATCACGATCCGTCCACGAACTCCCGATCAAGTGCCGAACGGACGACACCTCCGAGTTTAGCACACGTGCGGCTCGGCGGCGTCCTCTCCTTCTTGATCCAGCAAGCGAGAGAGAGGGGGTAGATGAGATCGGGACCAACACGGCGGTATGGTGGTGGTGGTGGCAGCGGAATTCCGGCAGGGCTTCGCCAAGCGCGTACCGGTGAAACGTGGGAAGAGTTGGGAGAGGTAACGGGCAAGGGTCCAAGGGGTGGCTGCCCCCAATGCCTCCCCACCTTTATATAGGCATGGAGGGGGCTGGTGGCTTGCCCTCCAAGGCCCTAGGGTCGTTGGCCAAAGGGGGAGGAAGGAAATCCCTCCTTTCCTTCCCCACCGATCGCTATCCCCCCTTTTTAGGGATCCTGATCTTATCCCTTTGGGATATGATACTATTCCTTTTAAGGGAGGATCTTGGTGCACCTAGACCAGGGTTGTGGGGACTTTCCCCACTACCCACGTTCATGTGGGTCCCCCATGCAGGTGGGCCCCACTCCGGAACCTTCTAGAACCTTCCCGGTACAATACCGAAAAAACTCGAACTTTTTCCGGAACCCCGATAACAACTTTCCATATATGAATCTTTACCTCCGGACTATTCCGGAGCTCCTCGTGATGTCCCAGATCCCATCTGGGACTCCGAACAACCTTCGGACTTTCCACTATTAATATCTCAATACTACCCTAGCGCTACCGAACGTTAAGCGTGCGACCCTACGGGTTCGGGAATATGCAGACATGACCGAGACTCCTCTCCGGTCAATAACCAATAGCGGGACCTGGATGCCCATATTGGTTCCTACATATTCAATGAAGATCTTTATCGGTCGAACCTCGATGTCAAGGATTCAGTCAATCCCGTATGCAGTTCCCTTTGTCCATCGGTATGTTACTTGCCCGAGATTCGATCGTCGGTATCTCCATACCTAGTTCGATGTCGTTACCGGTAAGTCTCTTTACTTGTTCCGTAATACAAGATCCCGTGGCTAAATCTTTAGTCACATTGCTTGCAAGCTTATTGTGATGTTGTATTACCGAGTGGGCCCTGAGATACCTTTCCGTCATACGGAGTGACAAATTCCCAGTCTTGATCCATGCCAACTCAACAGACACCCTCGGAGATACCTGTAGAGCATCTTTATAGTCACCCAGCTACGTTGCGACGTTTGATACACACAAGGTACTCCTCCGGTGTCAGTGAGTTGCATGATCTCATGGTCATAGGAACAGATACTTGACATGCGAAAACGATAGCAATAAACTTGACACGATCATATGCTACGTTCATAGTTTGGGTCTTGTCCATCACATCATTCTCCTAATGATGTGATCCCGTTATCAAATGACAACTCATGTCTATGACCAGGAAACCATGGCCATCTTTGATCAACGAGCTAGTCCGGTAGAGGCTCACTAGGGACATGTTGTTGTCTATGTATCCACACATGTATTTGTGTTTCCAACCAATACAATTATAGCATGGATAATAAACAATTATCATGAACAAGGAAATATAATAATAACCATTTTATTATTGCCTCTAGGGCATATTTCCAACAGTCACAGCAGTTGGAACTGGTCAAACAAATCATTGTCTTCCCCGAGCTCCTGGTTCTATCCTTACTCTTCCTTCCTTACTGTTTTGAACTGTGAAGCCTTTGCATGCTAGTTTGTGTTTGAAGGTATTCCCTGAAGCCATTCATCTGTTTACTCATTTGTCTTCATGCTTCTTGTGTTTATGTTCAATGCATGCTTGTATGTATGATGTCTATGCTTGTCATATTCGTTCATCTTATTGATAGGCTTTGCTAGTTCTCATTTTGCTTCCGCTCTCTTTGAAAACATTGCCTGTTTTTGAAGCCTTTCATAAAAATCGCCTATTCACCCCCCTCTAGTCGATAACTAGCACTTTCAGTAGTGTATGGGGGTACGGATCAGAGGGCAGAGCCTAGCTACGGCGCAGTTGTTACACTCGGATTTACGAGTTCAGGCCCCTCGCGGTGGAGGTAATAGCCCTACGTCTCTGTGCTCTGGAGCTGTTGATTGAGTGTATGGATTACAAAGGATGCGAACCCCTGGAATGGAGCTAGGGGGTGGCTTATATAGAGTCCGCTAGGCTCCCATGAATGCCGCCATAACCAAGGGTTTAAAGAGGGGGTTTAAGGGCGCCAGTTACTGGTAACGGGCGCACTAATTACACTTAATGAGGGTGGGCGCACGTCCCGACCGTTGCGTTCCTGGAGAGTCTCCTGGTCTTCCTTGACCGAGTGATGACAAATATTCCGAGTGAAATAGGCTGGTCGAGTGAAGTGTTGCTTCCCGAGTGGTTCATTGAACTCCGAGTGAATGTCAGGCTGCAGAACATCTGACTGCTGGTCTGGCCCTGGGGCCCAGTATAAGGTGTATGGCATCCTAGGGTAGGGTCTGTAGGTCAGGCCTGTTACCCCATCCCTAGTATATGTCCTCGTCATTAGCCCCCAAATCGGTCGAGGTTAAGTGGGTCGAGTCAAGGCGAATTCCCAGGTGAGTTGAGCGCTACGGGGGCGCTCAGGAACTCCTACTGGTCATTAGGCGGCCTTGTCTTCGTGTGGCACCTTAACGGATTCTGGACCGTATGATGTCTGAGTGAAAGCCTCCATCCGACTGGAATGGGTCATCGTGCATCGGGTGATGGAACAGATCCGAGCGTTTTTGGAGTGTCTTTAAAGGGCGAGCAATCGGATCGCTGGATCCCGGATTTCACGGGATTCGAAATCAGATAAGAGTGCGCACAAACGGTTGCGACGCAGTGAGTGGGGAAAGTGGGGCGTGGCACCTCGATTTTCGCCCCGCTTTTCGCCACGTACTGCTGTATCTCCGCCGGCGAGATTTGAGGGGATCTGCGGGCCCGTGAATCGCTGAAGAGGATTGGGGAGCGGAACGGGCGATGGTATAAAAGGCTGCCGTGCCGGAGTGGGAAAGAGAACCAGATCCCCTTTTCCCCATCTCCTCCAGCATCCCAATCTTCTCTCCCGCACCCCACTCTGCACAAATCCACCTCGGCGTCGGAGTGTTCTGTGGTGATGGCGAAGGACAAGACGGCGAAGCTGGAGCGGGCGAAGAAGGCGGCGAAGGTGAAGAAGGTGTCGAGCTCCAGGGTCGCGCCCCCGTGCGGGTGGATCCAGGGCTCGTCGTGGACAGGCTGGTGCGCGACGGGGCCTGGAGGCTGCCGGAGGAGGGGGAGATCGAGCCCGCGCCGCACCCCGGGGAGCGCGTGCTCCTCACTACTCATGTGGAGAGAGGTTTCTCTATGCCACCCCATCCCTTCTTCCGCGGTTTCCTGAACTTTTTCGGGGCCCAACTCCACCATCTTCCTCCGAATGCCATAGTGTATCTTGCCGCGTTCGTTTCCATGTGCGAAAATTTCTTAGGCTGCCAGCCGCACTGGGGGCTGTTCAAACACATCTTCACATGTCGCTCTCAGTCGGTAAAAAAGGCTGATCCTGATGGACAGAGGACCCATGTGACCCAGCTGTGCGGCGGCTTAGGTATCCAGATGAGGGGTAGGAGCACATTCCCCACTATGTCTTTTCCTGATTCGGTTAGAGGTTGGCAGTCGACCTGGTTTTACTGTAATGACATCCCTTGCGCCGGCTCGTCGACTGGTCTTCTTCCTTATATGTCCGAGAGAGTCAAGACTCCTCCCTCGCTGACGGTTGATAAGGGGGAGAAGATAGACGTGGGGATCTTGGTGAGTGATGTAGTGGGACTGATTCAGGGCACAGTGACGGGCCTGGATCTTCTGGAGGTCTTCCTCAGTCGACGGATCCAGCCGCTGTAGGAGCGGGCTCATCCCATGTGGCGGTACGTTGGGGCCAATGACTCGACCCGAGTGCATCCGGAGGACGTTGATGAAGAAACGATGGAGCAGTGGCTCAGGTGCATCACTGGCGCATGCGACAATCCGCGAGGGTTGAGACGGATCCCGCCCTACGACGACGCACACCAACCGTCTGAGGTGTGACGCGCATTTCCGAGTGAACTATTTATGTGCAATTTATCTAAGTGAACTGAATGAACTGACTGTCTCTGTTCTTCGTGTCTTGCAGGATTTCCAAAAGATGCTTTCGCCCGTGCCGAATGGAGAACACCTTGCCGGGGACGCGGGGAGCGACCACGGTAGCGTCGAGGATAGCTATGTAGAGGACAGCGAGGAGGAAAGTGACGACTCGGAAGGGAGCGACGAGGTTGAGTCTTCCCAGTCTCCAGAGTTGCGCTCTGAGCGCCGCTCTAAGCAGACTCATGATCCGAGTGCTGGCTCGGGGAAGACGGTGGCTCCGAGTGCTAAGATTCCGAAGCGCACTCGGACCTCGACGTCGGAGCCGACCGAGAAGACCGCCAAGCAGCTCAAAATCGCCTCGCCCAAACCTCGGAAGGCTCTTCCCAGGATCAAGGTTACCGTGCCTGTCGCCTCAACGTGAGTATCGCGTCTCTCCTTTCTGGCTCTATGAACTTCTGGACTTTTCTGACCGAGTGAAACTTATGAACCAGAGCTGCGACCTCGACGGCGTCTCCCATGCAGGTCGACGGAGACCGCATTGAAGCCGAGTCGGCCACTTCTCAGAAAGGTAGCAATGATTTCATTTTTTACTTTGATCCGTGATCCGATTGAAATTTCTTCATCGGACTGAATTGTGTATTGCGACTGATTGTGTCGAGTGGACGTAGCGCTTGCAGAGATCATCCACATCACGGACGACGATGAAGGACCGCCACGGAAGGCCACCTAGAAGGGGACCGCAGCTCCGACTGCCTCTCAGACCACCACACAGAAGGCACCACCAAGCAAAGCACCTCAAGTTCTCCCTGCGCCTAACGTGACTGTGCCTCTGGGGCAAGGTTCTTCTCAGGCCGGTGCTGGCCCCGTCACAGCCCCGTCGACTGCCCATGTCTCGACTCTGACTCCTCCCGTCAATATATTCAGTCTGTATAAAGTGCCAGAGGACCAAACCGGAGCCAGCAAGGAGGCGAAGATCCAGGCGGAGCTGATGACCCGGCGTCTGAAGGAGATGTGTGCAGCTGGCAAGTTGGCGTATGATGCCAGTGCTGATCTCCAAGAGAATGTTTGAGTAAGTGCTCTTGTAAGTTGATCTCCAGTTCTTTTTTCTTCTGTAGGAATTCCAGTCGGTAAACTTTCGGTACACCCACTGGGTGTGTCGTCCGGTGGTGGCACGCTGAGTGCACCCACTGGGTGTAGTCCCCGAGACTGCCGTTGACTGCAGGCAGTCAGTGGGAGTCTTAGAACTTGTTTGTTTTTTTGTTTGGCCGTCACTCGGATCGGGCGGACCGTTCCGAGTGGATACCATTCCAGTGGGGGCACGCTGAGTGCACCCACTGGGTGTAGTCCCCGAGACTGCCATCGACTGTGGGCAGTTGGCGGGAGTCTTAGAACTTGTTTGTTTTTGTTTTTTTTGTTGTTTGGCCGTCACTCGGATCGGGCGGACCGTTCCGAGTGGATACCCAGCGTGCCCCCACTGGGTGTAGTCCCCGAGACTGCCGTCGACTGCGGGCAGTCGGCGGGAGTCTTAGAACTTGTTTGTTTTTGTTTTTTTTGTTTGGCCGTCACTCGGATCGGGCGACCGTTCCAAGTGGATACCATTCTAGTGGGGGCACGCTGAGTGCACCCACTGGGTGTAGTCCCCGAGACTGCCGTCGACTGCGGGCAGTCGGCGGGAGTCTTAGAACTTGTTTTAGAGGGTACTTCAGATCTGGTACTGGTCAAGCTTATTCCTCCCTGACAAAGGGTACTTCAGGATCTGGTATTGGTCAAGCTTGTTCTTCCCAAGAGTGCTAGTCTCTGGGCACTCGAAATATTCCTTAACATTAATTGGTCTGCTCTCTCTTGTGTTTCAGAAAACTTGTGAGCTTGGGACTCAGTATGTGTCACTGGAGAAGGAGACGATCCAACTCCGACTGGACTTGGAGGTGGAGAAGAGGAACGTAGCTCACGCCCAAGCGGAGCTCAAGGCCATGGGAGGTAAGCCTTAATTACTGAGCGTTCTGCTTTCACCTTTTTCCATTCTTTGAACCGAGTGACTTCACTCGAACAGATGTGCGTAGTGAAAACCATCGACTCCAAGTGCGGCTCAGAACTTCTGTCTCTTTAGAAACTATGAAGCATGCACTCAAAAACAAGGACAATGAGCTGGCGGGGGCACAGAAAGTGGCGAGGGAGAAGACCAAGGCCGCCGAAGAGAAGTTGGCCTCGTTTGAGAAGCTTGAAGGAGAGAACAAGTCACTGAAGACCGCCGTTGAGGAGGCGAAGAAGGAAGTGGCCGAGCTCAAGAAGCAGAAGTCCGAGTGGGACGGCAAGCTCAAGGCTCAGGCGAACGCCTATGAGCAAGAGAAGAAAACTCTGAGCGAGAAGATCGCCCAGCTTACCGAAAAGAAGAATTCTCTGGAAAAGTATATAGAAGACTTCGCGGAGGAGATGTACACCAAGCTTGCAGGTAACTTGTAACATCTGAGCGTGTTTTGACTTATCTCTGAGTGAACTTCATGCATGCTGATATTCGACTCTCCTCTTTTCTTGTTCACAGAGTACTGCTGAGACTTCGAGTTGGAGACAGACAGAATCGAGAGGGACCTGGATCCCTCCAGGTCCCTCGTTGGTGACAAGGCCGCCCTATGCATCTTGTGGCTCGAATCTCGCATTGAAGACACTCTGGGGTACATCATCCGTCTGTGGGGTGCACTCGGAAGGATCGACAAGGAACTGTGGCCAAAAGACACGCTTGAGACTGATCTGGAGGCGATGATGGCTTGTCTCAACGAGATCCCAAGCCGAGTGCAAGCATGGAAGAAGTCAGCTGCCCGCTGTGGGGCCGATGTGGCCCTCTCCCTTGTCCGTGTACACTGCAAGGACGCAAAGGAAGAGAAGCTGAAGTCTCTCCAGGTCGCCAACATGAAGAAGCTCAAGTTCGAAGACTTCATGGAGACGTTCATAGAGGCCGCCACTCGGATCGCGGATGGCATCGACCTGGACGCCTTCGTCGAGCCGGCCAGCCCCTTTGGGGCGTGAGAAAAACTTTAAGCTTTACCCATTTGCCTCGGTATGCCGAGTGGATTTGTATCCGTTAAACTCTTTCGGGCTTCGGGCCCGCGTACTTGCATTTGCTTTTGAACTTCTGGAGTTATTCAAATGCTTTCCTTCGAGTCTTTCGAGTCTTTGGAGTGGGTTTTTAACTTAGGCGAAAGCTGGTTCGTAGCTAAGCCTCCGAGTGAGAGGGACGCTCGTCACTCAGAGTGGGTTTTTAACTTAGGCGAAAGCCGGTTCGCAGCTAAGCCCCCGAGTGAGAGGGACGCTCGTCACTCGGAGTTGTTTTTTAACTTAGGCGAAAGCGGGTTCGCAGCTAAGCCTCCGAGTAAGAGGGACGCTCGTCACTCGGAGTTGTTTTTTAACTTAGGAGAAAGCCGGTTCGCAGCTAAGCCCCCGAGTGAGAGGGACGCTTGTCACTCGGAGTTGTTCTTTAACTTAGGCGAAAGCTGGTTCGCAGCTAAGCCCCCGAGTGAGAGGGACGCTCGTCACTCGGAGTTGTTCTTTAACTTAGGCGAAAGCTGGTTCGCAGCTAAGCCCCCGAGTGAGAGGGACACTTGTCACTCGGAGTTGTTCTTTAACTTAGGTGAAAGCTGGTTCGCAGCTAAGCCTCCGAGTGAGAGGGACGCTCGTCACTCGGAGTTGTTTTTTAACTTAGGCGAAAGCTGGTTCGCAGCTAAGCCCCCGAGTGAGAGGGACGCTCGTCACTCGGAGTTGTTTTTTAACTTAGGCGAAAGCTGGTTCGCAGCTAAGCCCCCGAGTGAGAGGGACGCTCGTCACTCGGAGTTGTGTTTTAACTTAGGCGAAAGCTGGTTCGCAGCTAAGCCCCCGAGTGAGAGGGACGCTCGTCACTCGGAGTTGTTTTTTAACTTAGGCGAAAGCTGGTTCGCAGCTAAGCCCCCGAGTGAGAGGGACGCTCGTCACTCCGAGTTGTTTTTTAACTTAGGCGAAAGCTGGTTCGCAGCTAAGCCCCCGAGTGAGAGGGACGCTCGTCACTCCGAGTTGTTTTTTAACTTAGGGGAAAGCTGGTTCGCAGCTAAGCCCCCGAGTGAGAGGGACACTCGTCACTCGGAGTTGTTTTTTAACTTAGGCGAAAGCTGGTTCGCAGCTAAGCCCCCGAGTGAGAGGGATGCTCGTCACTCAGAGCTGTTTTTTAACTTAGGCGAAAGCTGGTTCGCAGCTAAGCCCCCGAGTGAGAGGGACGCTCGTTACTCGGAGTTGTTTTTTAACTTAGGCAAAAGCTGGTTCGCAGCTAAGCCCCCGAGTGAGAGGGACGCTCGTCACTCGGAGTTGTTTTTTAACTTAGGCGAAAGCTGGTTCGCAGCTAAGCCCCCGAGTGAGAGGGACGCTCGTCACTCGGAGTTGTTTTTTAACTTAGGCGAAAGCTGGTTCGCAGCTAAGCCCCCGAGTGAGAGGGACACTCATCACTCGGAGTTGTTTTTTAACTTAGGCGAAAGCCAGTTCGCAGCTAAGCCCCCCGAGTGAGAGGGACGCTCATCACTCGGAGTCGTTTTTAACTTAGGCGAAAGCTGGTTCGCAGCTAAGCCCCCGAGTGAGAGGGACGCTCGTCACTCGGAGTCGTTTTTAACTTAGGCGAAAGCTGGTTCGCAGCTAAGTTGAATGGCGCACACCCACTGGGGGTCCTAAGCCAGAGAATGCGTACGAGTGAACTCAATGTAGTATTGGAAAAGTCATGCTTTTATTCATCGAACATCACTCGAGTGCTTTTATTACATCTCAATATCAAGTATAAAATCGCCGAAGCAAATCGGCATTCCAAGCACGGGGCTCGTCTATTTGCTTCTGAAGGTTGTACAAGCGGTATGCTCCGTTATTCAGAACCTTTGACACGATAAAAGGACCTTCCCACGCAGGAGCAAGCTTGTGAGGTCGCTGCTGATCCACTCGGAGCACAAGATCGCCTTCCTGAAAGGCCCGACCCCTGATGTGCCTGTCGTGAAAACGTCGTCGGTCCTGCTGATAGGTGGCCGAACGGATAAGAGCCATCTCCCTCTCCTCCTCCAAGAGATCAACGGCGTCTTGCCGCGCTTGCTCTGCTTCAGCTTCGGAGTATAGTTCCACTCGGGGTGAATTGTGGAGCAGGTCACTCGGCAAGACAGCTTCAGCTCCGTACACCATGAAGAAGGGAGTGCGATTGGTAGACCGATTGGGGGTCGTCCTCAGGCCCCACAGAACTAACGGCAATTCAGTGACCCAGGCTCCGGCTGCATGCTCCAAATCACGCATAAGTCGCGGCTTTAGCCCTTGAAGGATCAGTCCATTCGCTCTCTCGGCTTGTCCGTTCGACTGTGGGTGAGCCACGGATGCATAGTCGACCCGAGTGCCTTGGGCGGCACAGAACGCTCTGAACACTTCTGAGTCGTAGTTTGAGACATTGTCAGTAATGATGTTGTGGGGCATGCCATATCTGAAGACTATCTCTTTCATAAACTTGATCGCCGTACGAGAGTCTAGCTTCTTGATGGGTTTGGCTTCAATCCACTTAGTGAACTTGTCAACTGCAACCAGCAAGTGGGTGAATCCACTCGCCCCTGTCCGGAGGGGCCCCACCATGTCGAGTCCCCAGACTGCAAACGGCCAGACGAGTGGGATCATTTTCAGAGCAGACGCAGGCTTGTGCGATAAAGTTGTATAGAACTGACAACCGGCGTAGTGTTGGACTATCTCCTGAGCGGCTTCATTGGCGCGTGGCCAGAAGAAACCGACTCGTTAAGCCTTAGCCATGATTGTCCGAGAGGACGCGTGGTGTCCACAAGTTCCCGAGTGAATCTCCTCCAAGATCAATCGACCTTCCTCCGGAGAGATGCAGCGCTGAGTCACTCCAGTGACGCTCTTTCTGTACAACTGATCGCCCATCACTATAAAGGCCTTGGACCTGCGGACAATTTGGCGGGCCTCGACCTCATCTTCCGGAAGTTCCTACCTGAGCAGGTACGCAATGTACGGCATCGTCCAGTCGGGCATGATTGCCAGGACCTCCATGACCAAGTCAATGACTGCTGGGACCTCGATTTCAGTTAAGTCGGAGGGACCGACCACTTGCGGTGGTTCTTCAGTGAAGGGATCTTCTTTCACCATCAGGGAACACAAATGCTCGAGGAACACATTGCTGGGTACGGATTTCTGAGTGGATCTGATCTTTGCCAGATCGTCTACCTCCTGATTCTTAGCTTGGGGGATGTGATGCAACTCCAGTCCTTTGAGTTTCTTCTCCAACTTTCTCACCGCATTGCAATATCCTATCATAGCAGGGCTTCTGATGTCCCACTCCTTCATTACTTGATTCACAACTAGATCCGAGTCCCCGTAGACCATCAGACGTCGGACGCCGAGTGAGATGGCCATACGGAGACCGTAAAGGAGCGCTTCATACTCGGCCTCATTGTTGGAGGAATCGAAATGAATCTGTAGAACATAACTGAGTCGATCGCCCTTTGGAGAAACCAACACAACTCCGGCTCCTGAACCATTTAGCATCTTGGAACCGTCAAAGAACATGGTCCAGTGTTCCAGGTGACTCTGAGTTGGCTGCTGCTGTTCTGTCCATTCGGCTAAGAAATCAGCTAATGCTTGGGACTTGATCGCTTTTTTTGCCTTGAACTTGATGTCCAGGGGCAGGAGCTCAATAGCCCACTTCGCCACCCGACCAGTCGCATCCCGATTGTTCATGATCTCAGACAGCGGGGCATCGCTGATGACTGACACGATGTGCTCTTGGAAGTAATGGGCTACTTTCTTCGCAGTCAGGTAGATGCCGTAGACGAGCTTCTGATAATGAGGATTCCTCTGCTTGGACGGAGTCAGAACTTCAGAAATGTAATAGACTGGGCGCTGAACTTTGTAAGCTTTGCCCTCTTCTTCTCGCTCGACGGTGAGGACGGTGCTGACAACTTGACCAGTGGTCGCAATGTACAAGAGCAACGACTCATTGCTGTTCGGAGCGGTGAGCACCGGCTGGGTGGAAAGCAGGGCTTTGAGCTGAACAAACGCAGCTTGTGCTTCAGCAGTCCACTCGAACGAATCAGACTTCTTCATCAATCGGTAAAGGGACAGTGCCTTCTCACCAAGGCGGGAGATGAATCAGCTCAGAGCTGCAAGGCAACCCGTGAGCTTCTGTACATCATGAAGCCGTTCTGGACGTTTCATTCGTACTATTGCACCGATCTTCTCAGGGTTGGCATCGATCCCTCGTTCAAAAACGAGGAATCCGAGTAACTTGCCCCTGGCACTCTGAAAGTGCATTTTGCTGGATTTAGCTTAATACCATACTTCCGCAGATTTGCGAAAGTCTCAGCTAGGTCAGCCAGCAGGTCGGAACCCTTTCTGGACTTGACCACTATGTCATCCATGTATGCCTCAATGTTCCGACTGATCTGTGTTTGCAAACACTTTTGGACCATGCGCAAGAAAGTGGCACCGGCATTCTTGAGACCGAATGGCATGGTGATATAGCAGAAACACCCGAATGGGGTGATAAAAGCTGTTTTTATTTCGTCTGGCCCATACAGTCAGATCTGGTGGTACCCGGAGTATGCATCTAGAAAAGACAGTCGCTCGCACCCCACGGTGGAATCTACGATCTGATCTATACGGGGAAGCGGGAAATGATCCTTGGGACAGACCCGATTGATGTGCTTGAAATCGATGCACATTCGGAGAGACTTATCCTTCTTAGGAACCATGACGACGTTGGCGAGCCACTCGGAGTGGTACACCTCACGGATGAACTCGGCTGCCAGGAGCCGAGCAACTTCTTCGCCAATGGCTTTCCTCTTCTGTGTAGCAGAACGACAAAGATGTTCCTTCACAGGTTTTGCTTTTGGGTCAACTCGCAAACGGTGCTCAGCCAGCTCCCTGGGAACACCCGGCATGTCGGATGGCTTCCATGCGAAGTTGTCCCAGTTCTCACGGAGGAACTGGATGAGCGCGGCTTCCTATTTGCTATCGAGTGTCGTCGAGATGTTGGTGGGTGCGGCATTGGGATCCTCCGGGTGAACGTGCACAGGCTTCGTCTCACCGGCCGACTGGAACGCAGACTCTGCGGCTGGCTTCTTGGAGCGTAACAGATCACTCGGATCGGCGTTTTTCTTGTACTCTTCTAACTCCACCATAGCCATCTGTTCATCAGCAATCTTGGACCCCTGCTGCAAACACTCTTCCGCGCGCTGCCAGTTGCCAGTGACTGTGATCACGCCTTTGGGGCCGGGCATCTTCAGCTTGAGATACACATAACATGGGCAGGCCATGAAGCGTGCGTAAGCCGGCCGACCAAGGATGGCATGGTAGGCACTGCGAAAGTCGACCACTTCAAAAGTTAGCCTTTCCTTCCTGAAGTTCTTGTCGTCTCCAAAGACCACATCCAGGGCAATCTGCCCGAGTGACTTTGCTTTCCTGCCAGGGATCACTCCGTGGAACTGCATACTGCTCTCGCTGAGACGAGACGTAGGAACGAAGTATGTCTACCAGAGGGGGGTGGTGAATGGGAGTTTTAAATTTTCTTCGGAAATATCAAAACTCTCGGAACCCAGCAGCGGAGCGAATGAAAACAGTGTACAGTGAGCGAATACAAACTAACGAATGGAAACTAAAAGCATGCATCGAGACAAAACACATGATTGAAATATGTCATTTAGCACAGTTCGAATGTAAAGGGGAGAAGCAGAGGTGACCAGTGATGCTCGATGGCGACAAGGAATTTGGTAGACCAGTTCGCCCTTCTGCAAAAGGACTACGTCTGGTTGGAGGGGCTGTGATTTAACACAGAAGATAAACTCTCTTCGCCCTATTCTCCTCGACAATTGGTTCGTCAACCAATGCCGATCACTCGTGGTAGATGCTTGAGGCGATCTCCAAACCTTTACAGACTTCTTCTTCGAGAACCACAATTACTCTTGGTCTCTGAAGAGATTGACACCTAACCGTCTAGAGAGTTCGCAGCTCTCAAGAGTAATAGGCGGAGCGTACTGGACTTAGATTCGAGTGATGCTGAACCACTATCTAATTTTTTGGCTCTGGGTTTTTCTCTCGGTGGATTTTAAACTCAAATCACTCAAGAGAGGGGGTTACTCAACAATCTTCTCACAATTACACGGAGCAGCCACCGGACAATGCCGGTGCGGGGTGGCTATTTATAGCCGCAGCCTTCCCTGGTGGGAAATGACCATTTTGGACACGCAGTCCAGCCAACAGCCAACCGACACGTTCACAACGGTTGGATTTTAGGAGCAACGGTAACATTACTTGAGGAACAAGTAATGCTAACTCCTTGGTCAGAGACAAATCTCTCGCAGCGAAGAAGATCACAGTCTCTTGCTGGCAAGTATTTGCTCGGAACACAAAGAGATTTCTCTCGCAACTTTCATAGGATTTGGGTTTAGCATCAGAGAATCAAAGCTTCGAACGCTACACCCTCTTAGTAGTACGGTGGTCCTATGACTGAATAAAGAGAAGAGAAACAATGAAATAAATGCTACGTCTTCACTTCGTCTTCAATCTTCTCGGCCACAGTCACTTTCTTCAGACGAGCACCGAACCAATTGCTTTGCATCAGCAATTTTTGAGGGGTCACTCTTGTCATCATAATCTTCGGTGATAACCTTCACTGCCACGCAGGGGATTTTCTTCGGAGTTTGAACCAAACTCCTCTTGACTCCAGTGACCTGTTACTCTGTGTGCACTAGCAAACACATCAGTCCCTTACTGTTTATGTCAACAATCTCCAAAACATAAGGAGGCAAATTATTGCACCAACAATCTCCCCCTTTTTGGACGATTGTTGACAAAACAGATAATCATCGAAGTGAAGATAGATAAGTGTAAAGTAATTCCAACAAGAGTGAGTAAGTGTTACTTTGCTCGATGATGAAATAGATTCCCCCTAAATGTATGTAGGGAAGAAAGATATGAGATAAATTCACCTGCAAGTATTGAGGTATACTGAGGAAATTTCAATCATTCGAGACATTGATTCGCACTGATGAGATATAATCCATCGAGATCGTAGTGCAATCATTCATAATTTCTGATAATAATTCCACCTGCAAAATAAGTGCTTCGAGAGAAATAGTGCAGCAGGAGGGGTTATTAACATTACAGCACAGAAGTTATCGAGTTTTACAACTTAGTACAGATAACCTTAAACCAGAAGTTGCAAACTCGCACGAAACCAAAACCACAGAAAGCAAATCTATCGAGACTCGATGTAATTCTCCCCCTTTTTGTCAACAAGTGTCAAAAAGGTGACAAATAACATGAGTGCAAAAACGCAGAACTTGGTTCAATCGGTGGCATCTCCAGAAGAACTGTCCGATGTGACTTCTTCTTCGAAAGTGACGGGATTGTCTTCGCCTTCAGCAGCATTAGATTTTCCTTCAGGGATAATAACGTGGGGCTGAGCAGACGAGGGTATAATTGGAGTAGCCACAGGAGGAACACGGGATTGCACATTGCCTTTGGTAGGTTTTTCGGTCGGTGAGGTGGCTTCAGACTCGTCAAGCAGTTTGCGAAGCTTGAGATGAAGAAGATCAGTGGTTGGCTCCTGAACAGGTAGAGGAGGGGTACTCTGATCTTGAAAATCTTCAACAGTGAAGCCTTTGTCAATATAATCATAGAGCTCTTGGAGATTGACATTCAGGAGTTGTTTCTCGGTGAAGAACTTGCGAAGCAATTTCCAGAGTCTCTTCTTGTTTTCATCAGCTATGAGATGCATGATCCTGGTGCGATTGTTGAGAGCATTTAGCTCGGAGGTGAGATGTTCTTTTTCGCGTCGATCCTCAGCGATATGCTGCAGTAGCAGTTGTTGTGTACGCAAACTAACTTCGAGTTGCGATGGAGGTGGAGGCGAAATCTTTCGGTCGTGCTGAGGAAGACGTGGTCCATCGAATTGCTTGTGATAGTCTTGGGGGCTTGATGCGGGCGATTTACCCGAAGTAATATCTTCCATAACTTGCAAGGTATCGCGAACAGGAGGTATGAAGCTTTTATGGTTTTCCTTCGCAAGATACACAGTGCGCATAGCATGATCAATCACCTTCTGGATCCAGGGCGCGAAAACTTTGATGCAGAAGGGATATTGGGCAGAATCCTTCAGAATACGCAGAAACATGTCTTCCACGTCGAAGATGTATCGCTCAGAGATTGCATATATAGCATTTCGAAGAACATCTGAGATGGATTTGTCCGGATTCATACCCGCCAGAGGGCAAATTGTGTAGGAGAGCATGTGAAATAGAGTCTGATTCTCGAAGGTTAAGTGCTCAGGGCGAGGAGGACCAGTGTAGGCACGAATCTTTTCTTGATCCATTGTGCACTGAAAAGTTTCATCTGATATGACATCAATGTTGTGAACCCGAATTTCAGTGTTACCATGCTCAGAGCGAGGGAAATGAAAGTGCGAGACAAAATCTGTTGAAGTGCATTTGATGCGTTTTCCTTTGGTCATCCACTCCATAATCCATTTTGAGATATCAGATTCATCGCCTGAGATATACAGTGTTGCATAGAACTGAAGAATGATCTCTCTGTTCCAAGGATGCTCGAATTCAAATACCTTGGTGAGGCAAAAATCATCCAGATCTTGAAGCAATTGATTGAAACAACCAATATTGCGCACTGCAGGAATGTTCAGATATTCGTGAGGAAATATCTTTCTGCTCTCATAGAGGACCCGAGAGTAATATATGGCCTGTTCCTTAGTCCAGAAGCGAGGCGATTCCGAAGTGCGCGGCCCATCATACGGACTATCTTGAAAGAATTTGGGGTGCACATTCCGATTGAAAAGAGGTCCTTTCGCGCCTGCTCCTGACGAGAACAAAGGCAGTTCTTCACGAGGGTATGGGTATTTGAGTTCTTCTTCAGGAGAGAGAAATTCATCGCCATATACAACTGAGTCAGTACGGCGAGCAGAGACAGATTTCCGTTCGGAAGGACCAGCATCTGGGATTCGTGTCGCTGTGTCGATAGTTAACTTGAGTGGAGATGGAACAGGTGTTACAATAGAGGGTGTTGCAGAGGCAGTAGGCAGCAGGGCAGGTTCATCCATTTTAGGCACTGAGGCCGAATCATGTACTGGAGGTGGTTGAGGTTGTTCCACTGGAATCTGTTGTTGCTCGATGATAGGGGAAGCTGAGACTTTTGGAGCTTCATTAGCCGGAGAAGCTTGGGGCTCGGAGCGAGGAATTTCACCTTCCTCAGAAACAGATTTTTGCGAGGGAATATCAGCTCGAGCAGGGGATGCCACAGGCACTGATTCAGTTGGTCTTGGTGAGGGAGGAGCATCCAAGTCTTTTACTGGGGGGGTTCGAAGGAGGAGCTGGCTCAGGAGATTTTTCTTTCTGAGACTGAGCAACTGGGCGTGCATGTGATTTTTCCTTCGGAGCAGGAGGTACATTTTTCTTCGCAATTCTCTTTCGTTGCTTCTTCTTGAGCTGAGCAACTTGATCAATGTGGCCTTTGACCAGATCATTATAGCCAGTGACTTTTGCTTGATGTTTATCACAGATCTTGCGAACAATTTCGTCTAGATCCGTGTGAAAGCGTAACCTTCTGTGACAGAGGAGAGTCATGGCATGGTTGACATCCTTGTAAGAGTCTTCGAGCGCTTTAATGACAAATCTTGAAGAAGCAGTTTTGATTCGACCATCAAGGTCAATTAGTTCGGCAGAGAGAGAGAGAGAGTTGATCTCAACTGCATCTTCTCTCATTTCTTGAACTAGGGAAGTGGCATGTGTAATGACTTCAGCAGGAATAGGCAGAGATGCCACTTCACCATCGAATGGATTGTCCACAAATTTATCAAGTTGTTCCATGATAAATATGTGATCATAGTAGTGAGGAGCATCAGACTTGGCAATAGGAGCAGTCTGCACAAGAACTTGCTCGGAAGGAGGTTTTTTAGAAGCCAACGGCTGAGTCAAGGTAGGCGCAAACTTAGCTGCCTTCTCCGTCGGAGCAGTAGCTTGTGGAGCATTTTTCTCGATAGGCGCATTGATTTTCTTCAAGTCGGGCTTGGGGATACTTTTGCCTGGTTTTGCAAAACTCACAGGAGTGTCAACTACCAAATCTTGCAAGTTGATAGCATCTGGATGAGGAGTTGTGCTCACATGCTGTTTCATAGTGACAGTGGTAGCAGGAGTTTTTCTAGCAGTGATCTTCTTCGGTGGTGCTTCTGGAGCCATATGAACCCGAAGATCAGGCAACACAGTTGATGTGGTAATATTCACTTCCTCGCTGAGAGTAGCAGCAACTTCTTCCTTGGTGAGCGGAGGGTCATCATCCGAAGAATCATTCATTTTAAATTCATCAGCTAGTTCAGCCTTTTTCTTCTTTGGTGCGCTCTTTCCCTTTGATGCACCAGCGCTGGGATCATGCTTGCGTTTAGTGCGTCCTTTAGATTTTCCTTCGGCCTTTTTCTTCTCGACATCATCTTTGAGAAGGCGAAGGTTTTCCTCTTCACGAGCCTTCTGCTTTTCAGCCCTCTGAGCTCGCTTGATGGCATTGCGCTGACGCTTAGCAAGCTCATCAGGATAAGATTCGGGTGTACGAAGGGAGGACTCATGAGCATTTGGTGGAGGAGGTGGTCTCTCTTGGGGACCATTTGGTTTTATGAGAGAAATTTCCTGGCAGTCACCCCATGGTGGATGAAATGCAAAGTTTTGAGCAAACCGAGGATGAACAAATTCATAGTTGAACCATTTGCGCACCCAATGACGTCGAATCCATTGTTGACGCGTATCTCTCTGCTGTTTGGTTTCTCCTGGAACAGTGTCGTACCGATCATGAGAGATATACTCAGCTGTGTTTGTGTATGCCTGTCTGCCACCCTTCTTCTTCTTCGGAGCATTCTCTTCTTGCTCATTAGCATTTTGCTCGGTTCTTTTTTGCTTGCTGGTTGATGGGCCTACCGTTGGGCCCTTGTCATTCGAAGCTTTGAATTCGTCAGCTGTACCCAGAACAACATCATCCCTGTCAGCCAGGCTCACTGGTTGAGCCGAATCCTCAACTGACTACATTTTCTTGTGAATAAAGATAGATGCGAGGGAAAATGGGGACAGGGTTACGAATGCACACAGCGAAGATTTTGAAAAGGAAATTGTTTTGATGAAGAAGTAGATGCAGACTTTGAGTAATGTTTCGGATGAAAGAAATGTGTAGAGCGAACTAGTAGGTTCGAAGAATATACTAGTTAACG
Source organism: Elymus sibiricus (assembly GCA_039707655.1). Classification (NCBI taxonomy): domain Eukaryota; kingdom Viridiplantae; phylum Streptophyta; class Magnoliopsida; order Poales; family Poaceae; genus Elymus; species Elymus sibiricus. Next base: position 284,742,994 of record CM077670.1, read on the forward strand.
TGCTAAGCATTCTGTTCGTACGAGACACAACACAAACCCTAGATCTAAAATTTTTGGATGCGAGGGACAACTACAAACCACATCCACACAAGTTACCTATCAGTAAAGATCTGGGAAATGCGGTAAAAATACACAATTACTACCGCGAACGAACTCGAACAGGATGAATGGAGGAACGAGTTCGCACTACACATACCCTAACTTGGTGATGTGCAACAACTATGGCGGCACGTGGATGGAGATGGTCCGCGGCGACGAGGAATGACTCCGGCGACCTCTTTCAGACAGCAAAGCGGCGAAGATGATCGACGTCGTCGAGCTAGAGGTGGAGCCATAAGGTAGGGCTTCAGAAAGTGACGGTGGCGGAGATGTGAAGTGAATTGAGGGAGGGTGACGACACAGTATATATATGCGAGGAGGAAATAACCGCACCCGGTGCATCTGATCGGATGGCCACAGTCAGAGGACTATTGCGATTCAACGGACCAGATAAACTGGCAGTTGATGAAGAGCACGTGGCAACCGTCACCAAAGAACGTGGTCCTGACTTGGGCGGGAAACCCCAAATTTTGGACGGCGTTCGCCAAAACAGATTAAGTTCGGACCGAAACTTTAACGTGGTCAAGGACACCAGATAAAGTTTCGTTACCAGATGAATTTTGTGCATTCATAACAGAACATCATAGACTGGAAGAGATAGAATGAGAGAAAAACAGGGTCCTAGGTATTTCACTCAGATGAAGAAACACAAACACCCGAGAGAGAAGCTATGAGTGAAATACATTCGGACTAACAAAAAAAACTTCAACCAAAGGACAACTCAACGAAGAGAAATTGTGGTGGCGTTCCCCACCGTATAAGAACTGTATGACCCCGAGCATCGCACAATTATCGTGGCACCCGGTTAGTCTAGTTCTTCGTTAATGTATTCACTCTCAGAAAGAAAGTTTCATTTTGTCGAAATTTTCAAACTCTTTGAGTGTTGTGCACCCATTCCTTCTAAGATGTGAAAGTGATGGTATGGGTGCTGAGTCCAGCTTACTGCACGTTTGCGGAATCTAGGATATTTAGCTCACACCGTAACGCACAGAATCTTTTCTCATCGAGAGGCTTGGTGAAGATATCGGCGAGATTTTCTTCGGTATTGACGTGACTGATAACAATATCCTCTCGAGCAACATGATCGCGTAGGAAATGATGTCTGATCTCAATATGCTTGGTGCGAGAGTGCTGCACTGGATTGTGTGCAATTTTGATCGCACTCTCATTGTCGCACAATAGAGGGATCTTCTTGACCTTGATGCCATAATCCTTCAGGGTTTGCTTCATCCATAATAACTGAGTGCAACAGGCACCAGCAGCAATATATTCGGCCTCAGCCGTGGAGAGCGAGACGCAATTCTGCTTCCTTGACGACCAACATACCAAGGATCTACTGAGGAAATGGCATGTCCCCGAAGTAGTTTTCCTGTCAACCCGGTCACCTGCATAATCTGAGTCTGAATATCCAACGAGGTCAAACTGTGCTCCCTTAGGATACCATAAACCTAAGGTGGGGGTGTGAGCCAAATATCTTAGAATACGCTTGACCGCTTGGTGATGCGATTCTTTTGGTGCAGCGTACACATCTGCGTCCAGCTGGCCATTCGTGGGCATGGGAGTTTTGTAGCCCTTCTGTTTGCAATCTTGCATTTTGAACTTCTTCAGACAGTCTCTCAGATATTTCTCCTGAGATATGAAAATTCCGTTGTCCTGTTGACTGATTTGCAGTCTGAGAAAGAACTTGAGTTCACCCATCATAGACATTTGATATTTCTCGGACATCATTCGCCTGAATTCCATGCTGCATGCATTGTTAGTACAGCCAAAAATAATATCATCCACATAAATTTGACACACGAATAGATCACCATCAATGGCACGAGTGAAAAGAGTGGAATCAGTGGATCCTGGCTTGAACCCTTTGTCGAGCAGAAAACTCTTCAGAGTGTCATACCAAGCTCAAGGGGCTTGCTTCAGCCCATACAGAGCCTTTTTCAACCTGAAAACTTTGTTAGGAAACTGAGGGTTTTCAAAGCTAGGTGGCTGCCTAACATATACTTCCTCATCAATTTCACCATTGAGGAAAGCACTTTTCACATCCATTTGATAAAGCAGAATATCATTGTAGTTTGCATAAGAGAGAAGAATATGAATTGCCTCAAGGCGAGCAACAGGAGCATATGTTTCACCGAAATCAATACCTTCTACCTGTGTATACCCTTGAGCGACAAGACGCGCTTTGTTTCTCACAACAATGCCATTTTCATCTTGCTTGTTTCGAAAGATCCATTTTGTGCCGATGATATTGTGCTTCTTAAGATTCGGTTTGTCAACCAATTCCCACACATCATTCATTTCGAATTGCACCAACTCTTCTTGCATGGCATTCATCCAATCGGGATCATTCATGGCTTCCTCATACTTGGTAGGTTCTGTCAATGAGACAAAGGAGAAACTGCCATAGTAGTTAGCCAAACGAGTGCGAGAGCGAGTTGTGGGTCGGTAACCAGGATTCTCAAGATCTTCGAGGATTAATGCAGGGTCAACTCAATTTGCCACTCGTGGGAGAGGGTTTCCTTCTTGATGATCATTTTCATTTTCCTCAGTATCAGCATCAGGATGGGCATTTGTATCACCATTTTCATCGGGATTGCCATTTTGATTTGCACTTGCATTTGGGTTGCCATTTGTGTTCGGTGCGGCATTTTCTTCGGCAGTAGATTGGCGTGTTCTTCTTCGAGCTATGGGGGCATTTTCATCGGAAGAGTCAAGTGTATTTCCTTCGACTGGCCTGACGTCCCCAATGGCCATTTGCCGAATAGCATCCGAGATCGGAGGTTCATCTATCACATTAGGCAGGTGCTCCTTTTGAGAGCCGTTAGATTCATCAAACCGCACATTTACCGTTTCCATAACTTTCCCGTGGTGAGAGTTATAGACACGATAAGTATGCGAGTTCGAGCCATAACCAAGAAGAAAACCTTCATGTGCCTTAGGTGCAAACTTGGAATTATGATTCATGTCACGAATATAGCAAGGTGCACCAAAAACACGTAAATACGAAACATTCGGTTTCTTGCCAGTGATAAGCTCATATGAGGTTTTCTTAAGGAATTTGTGAAGATAAACATGATTGACAACATGACAAGCAGTGTTAATAGCATCGGCCCAGAAACGAATGGGAGTTTTATACTCACTGAGGATCGTTCTCGCCATTTCGATGAGAGTTCTATTCTTTCGCTCAACAACTCCATTCTGTTGGGGAGTGTATGCGGCAGAGAACTCATGAGTTATACCATGTTCGTCAAGAAAATCTTCGATATGAGTATTTTTGAACTCAGTACCATTGTCGCTTCTGACGTGCTTAATTCGCACATCATATTCATTCTGAGCCTTCTTGGCGAATCTTTTAAAGATGTCTTGGGTGCAGGTTTTGTCTTCTAGAAAGAATACCCAAGTGTATCGAGAGAAATCATCAACAATAACCAGACCATAATGTCTGCCTCTGAAACTTGCATAGTTTTGAGGTCCGAATAAATCCATATGAAGAATTTCCAGAGGTCTTGTTGTGGTCATGATAGTTTTTGACGAATGGTGCTTCTTGGCCAATTTGCCAGCTTCACACGCACCACAGAGACGATCCTTGTCGAATTTCACATCAGGAATGCCACGAAGATGATTTTTCTTCACGAGAGTCTGCAAATTTCTCATACCTGCATGACCAAGTCTTCGGTGCCACAGCCATCCTTCGGTTGCTTTTGCAAGCAAGCAAGTTTGGACCTAGGGACCCTTAGAGAAATCCACAATATATAAATCACCCTTTCTATTTCCCTCGAAGACGAAGGAATTGTCAGAGGCCATAAAGATGATGCATTTGGATGATGAAAATAGAACTAGCATGCCTAGATCACAAAGCTTGCCAACTGACATGAGATTGAATCCAAGAGGCTGAACAAGTAAAACATCATCAATGTTCTTGTCCTTGGATATAGCAATTTTACCTAACCCAATTACCTTTCCTTTGTTGTTGTCGCCGAAAGTAATATACTTCTGAGATGAAGCAGTTAAGTTGGGGTCGACAAACAATGACTTGTCTCCGGTCATATGACTAGTGCATCCACTATCCATTATCCATTCGGCACACCCGGAGACATAGTCCTGCAGAGAGATCAGGCTTTCTTAACCACCCACATCTTTGTAGGTGGCTTCGAAACATATGAGCGAGCAGGATATGATTTCTTTCGATAGTCATATGAATTGTGACTTGAGTGAGTACGAGCATAATCGAAAGAGTATGCATTGAAATTCTTCCCAGACGAATGAGTATAGTGGTTAGATGAGGTATGCATGTACTCATTCTGTCGAACCTTTTCCAGGAAGTATCGAGCATTTTCAGCCTGCATGGTTAGTAACGTAGTAATAGGCAATGCTTCGATAGTTTTCCTAGGCACCCAGATAGCTTTCTTTGGGGGGCCATTCCTGCTGTTTGGTCCAACATAGCGAGCAACAGCCTCACCACGTTGGTTTTTGAACAACTTATAGTTGTCCAGAGAATCATCATATGAGTATTCAGGGATAGGACAGTCATATCCCGAAAGTAAAGCTGGATTGAGTGTTTTGCTCTTGGCCGGCACCCACACAGTGCGAGGATATTGATCAGGTTCCGAGTACGAGCCATTTTCATTCAATTTCCTTTCGAAATCGACACCTTCTTTCCTGGGATTTTTGTGAAGAATGGATTTCTTCAGAACATCACATAGGGTTTGATGCCCTTTGAGAGACTTGAACGTTCCTGTCTGAAGAAGATCCTTCAACCTAGCATTTTCATCAGATATAGAACCATTTTCCTCGACAGAGGGGTTAGCATTCACAGAAGATTCAACATTTGATTCAGAGTTACTGCGTTCAAGGCATTTTAGGCAGGGTGGTACAAACACTTCAGGTTTCTCTTTGAGTTGTTGGGTGAGAAGAGAATTTTCTCTGATCAAGTCATCATGAGCCTCTCTCAGTGACTCGAGTTCCTGTTTCCTTTTCAGTAATCATAAGTCAATCTCTCATGGTCGGCCGAGAGAAAATCATGACGATTTGATAGTTCTTCCATTCGAGACTCGAGAGCGGAATGCTCTTCTGTTAACGACTGATTTTTCTCCATCTCCTCAACCAACAACCCTTCAGATTTCCTGAGGGTTTTCTCAATTTTCTCGAGAGAGTTTTGTTGCATATTAGCAATTTTGATCAGTTTAGCATGGTCATCCTCATCCGAAGAGTATTAATCACTGGAGTAAACCTTGTGATGTTTGGGGGGTACCTTTTCTTTCGAAGCTTTGGCCATGAAGCAGTAGGCAGGGGACTTGTTGTCGCTCGAATGATTCTCGAAGAAGTTCGATGCAGGAGTAGAGGCACATGCTATGCCAGCCATGCCGGAATCAGAATCCTCATCGGATTCATCAACTTCTTCGGAGTCAGATGACTCTTCTTCATCGGAATCCATCTCCTTGCCGATGTACGCCTTAGCCTTGCGAGAGGTATTCTTGCGGTTGGATGAGGACTTGGAAGGATTCCTTGAGGAAGATCTTGACGAGGACTTGGAGGAGGAGCTGTCCTTCTTCTTGAAGAACTTCTTCATTTTCTTCTCATCATCAGAGTCGTAGCTTTTGCTCTTGCCTTTGCCATGATTGTTTCCTGAATCATATGTTCCACTATCACAGATTTCAGCTTCCCAAAGAGGGCAGTCCGAAATGAAATGTCCTGGATTTTTGCACTTGAAGCAGGTGTAATCCCGAGTAGGTTTTGATGAAGATTTGGAGCCGCCAGAGTTGCTGGATCCTTTCTTCTAAAACTGATTTTTCCTTTGAAGGCGCTGGAATCTTTTCGTGATTAATGCGAGATCCTTGCTGATCCTTTCTGGTTCATCTGAATCTTCTTTGGCATTTCCTTCTGAGGAAGATTCAGCCACATCCTTGAGAGCATGACTTTTTCGGTGACTTGAGCCATAAAGATCTCTCTTTTCTTCTTCTTGTTCCTCGTGGGTGTTTAGCCTTTCCATGATATCAGCTGAGTCGAGAACTTTGAAATCAGCTCATTCCCGAATCATCAGAACTAGAGTGTTAAACGAACTGTCAAGGGATCAGAGCAGTTTCTTCACAACTTCGTGATCAGTGATGTCTTTGGCACTGAGATCTTGCAGCTCGTTTGCAATGTCACTCAGACGATCGAAGGTTTGCTGACAGCTTTCATTTCCGATTCGCTTGAACAGATTGAACTTCACCCGAAGAGTATCAATGCGAGCCTCTTTCTGAGTTGAAACACCCTCATTTATCTTTTTGAGAATGTCCCACAATTCCTTTGCAGTTTCACACTGACGATAGCGAAGAAATTGAGCACGAGAGAGATGGCCACCAATTTCATCTTTGGCTTGAGCATCCATCTGAATAAGTTTCTTCTCGCGGTCAGTGGGGACCTGGGGCACTTCAACCACGAATCCGTTCTGCACCACGTTCCACATATCATCATCAATAGCTCAGAGATGGATCTTCATCTTCTCCTTCCAGAAGGGATAGTCCGTCCCATCGAAGATGGGAATCTTGAGGTGCGACTTGTAGCTCACTGAAGACATACTTAAACTCCAAGGTGGTTAGACCAAAATGAACAGAGTCAAGGAGTACCTTGCTCTGATACCAATTGTAGGAATGAAGTATGTCTACCAGAGGGGGGGGGGGGGTGAATGGGAGTTTTAAATTTTCTTCGGAAATATCAAAACTCTCAGAACCCAGCAGCGGAGCGAATGAAAACAGTGTACAGTGAGCGAATACAAACTAACGAATGGAAACTAAAAGCATGCATCGAGACAAAACACATGATTGAAATATGTCATTCAGCACAGTTCGAATGTAAAGGGGAGAAGCAGAGGTGACCAGTGATGCTCGATGGCGACAAGGAATTTGGTAGACCAGTTCGCCCTTCTGCAAAAGGACTACGTCTGGTTGGAGGGGTTATGATTTAACACAAAAGATAAACTCTCTTCGCCTATTCTCCTCGACAATTGGTTCGTCAACCAATGCCGATCACTTATGGTAGATGCTTGAGGCGATCTCCAAACCTTTACAGACTTCTTCTTCGAGAACCACAATTACTCTTGGTCTCTGAAGAGATTGACACCTAACCGTCTAGAGAGTTCGCATCTCTCAAGAGTAATAGGCGGAGCGTACTGGACTTAGATTCGAGTGATGTTGAACCACTATCTAATTTTTCGGCTCTAGGGTTTTCTCTCGGTGGATTTTAAACTCAAATCACTCAGGAGAGGGGGTTGCTCAACAATCTTCTCACAATCACACGGAGCAGCCACCGGATAACGCCGGTGCGGGGTGGCTATTTATAGCCGCAGCCTTCCCTGGTGGGAAATGACCATTTTGGACACGCGGTCCAGCCAATGGCCAACCGACACATTCACAACGGTCGGATTTTAAGAGCAACGGTAACATTACTTGAGGAACAAGTAATGCTAACTTCTCGGTCAGAGATAAATCTCTCGCAGCGAAGAAGATCACAGTCTCTTGCTGGCAAGTATTTGCTCGGAACACAAAGAGATTTCTCTCGCAACTTTCATAGGATTTGGGTTTAGCATCAGAGAATCAAAGCTTTGAACGCTACACCCCTCTTAGTAGTACGGTGGTCCGATGACTCAATAAAGAGAAGAGAAACAACGAAATAAATGCTACATCTTCACTTCGTCTTCAATCTTCTCGGCCGCAGTCACTTTCTTCGGACAAGCACCGAACCAATTGCTTTGCATCAACAATTTTTGAGGGGTCACTCTTGTCATCATAATCTTCGGTGATAACCTTCACTGCCATGCAGGGGATTTTCTTCGGAGTTTGAACCAAACTCCTCTTGACTCCAAGGACCTGTTACTCTGTGTGCACTAGCAAACACATCAGTCCCTTACTGTTTATGTCAACAATCTCCAAAACATAAGGAGGCAAATTATTGCACCAACAAGTATGTTCAGGCCGCTTCCACCGTCCATGAGGACCTTACACAACCGAACACCTCCCACGACTGGATCGACCACCAGCGCCTGCCGCCCAGGGGTGGCAATGTAGGCCGGATGGTCCGACTGATCAAAGGTGATCGGAGTCTTCGACCAGTTCAGGAATTTTGTCGTCACTGGCATGGCCATGTTTACTACTCGGTTGATGACCTTCAGCCAGCTCTTGCTCTCAACATCCGCAAATATCATTAGAGTTGCGTTGACAGTAGGATAAGCTTCATCTTTGTCTTCTTCATCAACACCATCCGGACTTTTCTCACTCGACTGACTCTCCCGGAACTGCTGTATCAGTAGTCTACACTGTCGAGTGGTATGTTTGGGCAGTATCAGATTGCCCTCTTCATCTTTTCTGGTGTGAATGTGGCATGGCAAATCAAGGACATCTTGGCCCGACTGATCTTTCTTTTTTCCTCGGGATCCACTTTTCCTTAGCTTTCCCTTTGTTCTTGGCTTGACCGGCCAATGCGGCAACCTCGGCCTGGGCCGATCCATCAACTTTGCGCTTCGGCTTCCGACTGGTGTTATTGTTTCTAGGGCTGGGCTCACTAGCTTTCTCCTTGCCGTTAGGGAGACGGTCTTCTTCTTCTCCGTTCGCGTACCGAGTGGCGATCTCCATCATTCGGCTCATGGTCAAAGATCCCGACCGACCAAATTTCAGGATGAGCTCTCGATATTTGACTCCTGCCTTGAAGGCGCAGACGGCTTGGTGCTCAGTGACGTTTTCAACCACATGATGCAAGGTTGTCCAACGCTGAATATACTCCCTCAGGGTTTCATTCGGCTTCTGCACACAATGCTGCAACTCAGTCAATCCGGCGGGGCATTTGCATGTGCCTTCAAATGTTTTGATGAACACTCGGGCCAAATCTTCCCAGCAGTAGATGCTAGCCGGAGTGAGTTGGTTGAGCCAGGCTCGAGCAGACCCTTCCAGCATCAAGGGCAAATGCTTCATAGCAACATAGTCATTACCTCCACCAATCTGAACCGCTACTCGGTAATCCTCTAGCCAAGTTTCTGGCTTGGACTCACCGGTGAATTTACTCACTCCAGTCACCAATCTGAAGTTAGGCGGAATCTCTGCGGCCCTGATTGCTCTGCTGAAACACTCGGGTCCAGAGACGAAAACTCCACTTCCACTCGGACGATCTCTATCCAAACTCTCTCTAAGAGCTCTGCCTCTGTCGACCAGGTTCTGAGCGAGCACGGATCTCGCGTTGAACTACGGGTCGCGGAGGTCGACTGGTTCTCTCTGGCGATAACCGTCATCATGGCGAGGAGGGCTGGCCCTCCGATCATTGCCGTAAGGACGCCTGACATTATACGGCTTGGGCGCGAACGAGCCACCCCATGGAGGGGGCGTCGGCATACGGCGATGATCATCCTGACGCCGTGGGGGCGTATTCCGACTGCGACCCTGCTTCGAGTACTGGTCTCGGTGGTGGTCTTGGTCGTTTCGCCGTGGAGGCGAGTGTCTGTTTCTTCTCGGGATCACCGGGCTGTGGGCCGACTGAACGGTGTCAGCCCTGATGGATCTGCTATGAATCCTGTTGCGCGACTGGGACACCGCTGAATTATGTGCCTCAGCCGCCTTGAGCAAGGCCCGGATCTGCCGTAGACCTTCTCCCGCCTCAGATCGGGACGGCTCAATGGAATCTGCTATCCGAGTGGCCGCCGCCAAGTTCTGAACGGGAGTGCGAAATACCTGGAAATTTTGCTGCTGGTCATTCGAGAATAACTGACGCTGTCATCGACTGGAACTGGGCTGATGCTGTCTGCGGGCGCGATCGTCGAGTGATTTCTGGAGCGCCTCCAGATGATTGCGCTCAGCCAAATTGGCCTGGCGCACCGCCTCCAAAGCCTGGGCCTCGGGAGACGTCCCGACGATGGGCGTCTGGAGGGTCTGCTCGTTTCTGTGCTGCGGTTCCTCCCTCTGCTGCTGAGTGAGAGGTCGGGGGTAGTACTCGTCATCGTGACGATCTCCGCCACCGTCAAGGCTGGCATGCGACGGATCGCCGGCTCCCGCGCCACCGTGGGTGTACCCAGGCGGACTGGGCGGGGAATCGTCCATCAGCACCTCCGCAGCAGGATCGCTGCTCTCGCACTTGGATAAGCTTTCCGAGTCTCCATGCAAGGAGGCGAATGAATCAAAGATGGGCTCATCGGGCTCGATTGCCACGACTTGCAGGGCCGCCACCTGAAGGGCCATCGCGTGCTTGATCCACCGCTGCAGCCGCGAACGTCCAGAACGCTTGCGACGGCGGCTAGTGAAGCGAGGAGGCGCCGACTGGTATGGCGACGAGGGTTGTCGAAGAAGAATGCCGAATGAACTCGCGCGGAAGTGCGCTGTGCCGCGGATGGGCAATGCCTCAACATCCAGCGGGGCTTCCTGAAGCCACGCTGAATCGTCAGCGATGAAACTGAGGACGCCGAAACGGATCTCGCCGCCGAGTGTCAGTCCGTCGCCGGAAACTATGATGATGATGGGAAAATCGCAACTACGCCGGAAGTTGCTAGACGCCTGCCCCACAGTGGGCGCCAACTGTCGTGGGTATAAGCCTGACAGTAGTGTATGGGGGTACGGATCAGAGGGCAGAGCCTAGCTATGGTGCAGTTGTTACACTCGGATTTACGAGTTCAGGCCCCTCGCGGTGGAGGTAATAGCCCTACGTCTCGGTGCTCTGGAGCTGTTGATTGAGTGTATGGATTACAAAGGATGCGAACCCCTAGAATGGAGCTGGGGGTGGCTTATATAGAGTCCGCCAGGCTCCCATGAATGCCACCATAACCAAGGGTTTAAAGAGGGGGTTTAAGGGCGCCAGTTACTGGTAACGGGCGCACTAATTACACTTAATGAGGGTGGGTGCACGTCCCGACCGTTGCGTTCCTGGAGAGTCTCCTAGTCTTCCTTGACCGAGTGATGACAAATATTCTGAGTGAAATAGGCCGGTCGAGTGAAGTGTTGCCTCCCGAGTGGTTCATTGAACTCCGAGTGAATGTCAGGCTGCAGAACATCTGACTGCTGGTCTGGCCCTGGGGCCCAGTATAAGGTCTATGGTGTCCAAGGGTAGGGTCTGTAGGTCAGGCCTGTTACCCTATCCCTAGTATATGTCCTCGTCAATGCTCTTTGTGATCTTGGTGCTAGCGTTTCCACTATACCAAAGTCTTTGTGTGATGTGCTAGGTCTCACCGACATGGATCCTTGTTCCCTTAATTTGCATCTTGCAGATTCTACTATTAAAAAGCCATTGGGTTGAATAAATGATGTGCTTATTCTTGCAAATAGAAATTATATGCCCGTGGACTTTATTGTTCTTGACATTGAATGCAATCCTTCTTGCCCCATAATACTTGGTAGGCCTTTCCTACGAACAATAGGTGCTATTATTGATATGAAAGAAGGTAATATTAGATTTCAATTCCCAATAAAGAAAGGGATGGAACACTTCCCTAGAAAGATAATTAAAGCACCGTATGAATCTATTATGAGGGCCACATATGGAATTAACTTGAAGGATGACAACACTTGAAACTATGCATTATGCCTAGCTAGGGGCATAAAACAATAGCGCTTGTTAGGAGGCAACCCAATGAATAAAATATTTTTTTGCTTTTTCTTTCTGTTCTAGAGTGTTTGCACAATTATAGCCTCTGTTATGATTGTATTTTTATGTTTTAATTAGTGTTTGTGCCAATTAATGCCTTTGGGATGATTTGGAAGATAATATGATAGATGTTGTTGGAAAACAGAAACTTTTGCGTCCAGTGCTGGAATTCTGGGTTTTTGCCGGAGCATGATAAAATTCTGAATTTTTTACAAAGTATTGATATATGAATTTCCCACGTTGTCTTAATGTTTCATAATTTTTGGAGTTACAGAAGTATGACGTTAATTCAGATCTTTACAGACTGTTCTGTTTTAGACAGATTCTATTTTTGTTGCATAGTTTGCTTATTTTGATGAATCTATGGATCGTATCGGGGGGTATGAGTCATGGAGAAGTTGGAGTAAAGTAGCATTATGCCAATATTAAATATGAATCAATTTACAACAGTACCTAAAGTTTATGATTTGTTTGTTATACTAACGGATCTCACGAGGTTTCTGTTGAGTTTTGTGTGCTGAAGTTTTCATGTTTTGGGTGAGACTACGATGGACAAAGGAAAAAGGAGCGGCAAGAGCCTAAGCTTGGGGATGCCCAAGGCACCCCAAGGTAATATTCAAGGAATACTCAAGCGTCTAAGCTTGGGGATGCCCCGGAAGGCATCCCCTCTTTCGTCTACAATCTATCGGTAACTCACTTGGAGCTATATTTTTATTCATCACATGATATGTGTTTTACTTGGAGCGCCTTGTGGTATAGTTTGTTTGCTTTTGTTTGCTTTTTAGTTTGTCACAATCATCTTTGCTGAACACACCTTTTTGAGAGGGACACACATTATTCGTGATTTGTTAGAATACTCTATGTGCTTCATTTATATCTTTTGAGTTAGGCAGTTGCTCTAGTGCTTCACTTATATCTTTTAGAGCACGGCGGTGGTTATATTTTAAAGAAATAGTTGCACTCTCATTCTTCACTTATATCTTTTTGAGAGTCTAATGAATAGCAATGGTAATATGCACAGGTTATGAATTTGGTCCTGATATGATAGGTATTAAGAAGGGATATAATAAAAACTTTCATGTAGATCACTGAATATGATAAGTTTGATTCCTTGCAATAGTTTTGCGATATTAAGATGGTAATATGTGGGAGGTATTAGTAGATAATTGTGGTTTAGTAAGAATATTGGTGTTAAGGTTTCTGTACGAGGAGGGTAGGGCGCGCCTCCCAGGCTTGTGGGCCCCTCGTTGCCCCTCCTGACCTAATTCCAACGCTATAAATTCTCAAATATTCCCCATATACCAAAAAAACAGAAGAGAAAACCTTTCTGCTGCCGCAAGCCTTTGTTCTTCCGCGATCCCATCTGGAGGCCTTTTCCGGTACTCTGCCGGAGGGGGAATCGATCACGGACGGCTTCTTCATCAACCTTGCTGCCCTTCCGATGATGTGTGAGTAGTTTACCACAGACCTACGGGTCCATAGCTAGTAGCTAGATGGCTTCTTCTCTCTCTTTGATCTTCAATACCATGTTCTCCTCGATGTTCTTGGAGTTCTATCCGATGTAATCTTCTTTTGAGGTGTGTTTGTTGGGATCCGATGAATTGTGTGTTTATGATCAGATTATTCATGAGAAATATATGAGTCTTCTCTGAACTCTTTTATGCACGATTATTATAGCTTTGTATTTCTCCCCGATCTATCGATTTGGTTTGGCCTACTAGATTGATTTTTCTTGAAATGGGAGAGATGCTTTGTGATGGGTTCAATCTTGCGGTGCTCAATTCCAGTGACAGAAGGGGACATGACACGTATTTGTATTGTTGCCATTAAGGATAAAAAGATGGGGTTTAATCATATTGCTTGAGTTTACTTTGTCTACATCACGTATAGATGCATGCTGGATAGCGGTCGATGGGTGGAGTAATAGTAGTAGATGCAGGCAAGAGTCGGTCTACTTGTCTCGGACGTGATGCCTATATACATGATCATTGCCATGAATCCGTCATAATTATTTGCTTTTCTATCAATTGCCCAACAGTAATTTGTTTACCCACCGTATGCTATGTGTTCGAGAGAGAAGCCTCTAGTGAAAACTATGGCCTCCGGGTCTACTTTATCATATATAAAAAACCTAAAAATACCTTGCTGCAATTTATTTACTTTTATTTTATTTAGTATTTTAGTTTATCTATTTATCTCTATAAGATTTAATCCTTGCAAGTAGCCGCTAAGAGGATTAACAACCCTCTTATTTGCGTTGGGTGCAAGTGTTTGCTCTTGTGTGTGCAGGTGCGCTAAACGGAATTTTGCTTGGTTCTCCTACTAGATTGATAACCTTGGTTCTTAACTAAGGGAAATACTTATCTCTACTATACTGCATCATCCTCTCCTCTTCAGGGAAATACCAACGCAGTCTACAAGTAGCAATCCCTACTCCTCGCATTAACATCAATTGATGGGCATCTCCATAGCACGTTGATTAGCCGCGTCGATGTGAGACTATCTTCTTATTTTTTGACTTACCCTTATTAATCTCTACCACCACATTCTATTCCACCCATAGTGCTATATCCATGGCTTGCGCTCATGTATTGCATGGGGGTTGAAAAAGCTGAAGCGCGTTAAAAATTATGACCCAATTGCTCGGCTTGTCATCGGGGTAGTGCATGATAAATACTTTGTGTTAAGAAGATGGAGCATGACAGGATTATATGATTTTGTAGGGTTAACTTTCTTTAGCATTTTTATTTTGAAAGACATGATTGTTTATTAGTATGCCTGAGTATTGATGTCTTTATATCAAACTATAGACTATTGCTTTGAATCATTCGGATCTCATTATTCATACCGTAATAGAGATTACATGATGAAACATGTTAGGTAGCATTCCACATCAAAAATTCAGTTTTTATCATTTACCTACTCGAGGACGAGCAGGAATTAAGCTTGGGAATGCTTGATACGTCTCCAACATATCTATAATTTCTGATTGTTCCATGCTATTATAGTATCAATCTTGGATGTTTATTATGCAATTATATGCCATTATATATCATTTTTGGGACTAACTTATTAATCCAGTGCCCAGTGCCAGTTGCTGTTTTTTTGCTTGTTTTTTCCTTTTTAGAAAATCATTATCAAACGGAGTCCAAACGAAGAAAAAACTTTGGATTAATTTTTTCTGGACCAGAAGGGACCCTTGAAGCTTCGGGAGAAGACCAGACGAGCCATAAGGGAGCGACAAGCTCGGGAGGCGCGCCCTGGGGGGTAGGGCGTGCCCCCTAGGCTTGTGGGCCCCTCGTGGCACATCCTGACCTAATTCCAGCGCTATAAATTCCCAAATATTCCCAATATACCAGAAAGACAGAAGAGAAAACCTTTCCGCTGCCGCAAGCCTCTGTTCTTCCACGATCCCATCTGGAAGCCTTTTCTGGTACTCTGCCGGAGGGGGAATCGATCACGGCGGGCTTCTTCATCAACCTTGCTACCCTTCCGATGATGTGTGAGTAGTTTACCACAGACCTACGGGTCCATATCTAGTAACTAGATGGCTTCTTCTCTATCTTTGATCTTCTATACCATGTTCTCCTCGATGTTCTTGGAGTTCTATCTGATGTAATCTTCTTTTGCGGTGTGTTTGTTGGGATCCGATGAATTGTGAGTTTATGATCAGATTATTCATGAGAAATATTTGAGTCTTCTCTGAACTCTTTTATGCATGATTGTTATAGCTTTGTATTTCTCTCCGATCTATCGATTTGGTTTGGCCAACTAGATTGGTTTATCTTGCAATGGGAGAGGTGCTTTGTGATGGGTTCAATCTTGCGGTGCTCAATCCCAGTGACAGAAAGGGACATGACATATATTTGTATTGTTGCCATTAAGGATAAAAATATGGGGTTTAATCATATTGCTTAAGTTTACTTTGTCTACATCATGTCATCTTGCTTAAGGCGTTACTCTGTTTTATACTTAATACCCTAGATGCATGCTGGATAGCGGTCGATGGGTGGAGTAATAGTAGTAGATGCAGGCAGGAGTCGGTCTACTTGTCTCGGACGTGATGCCTATATACATGATCATTGCCATGAATCTATCATAATTATTTGCTTTTCTATCAATTGCCCAACTGTATTTTGTTTACCCACCGTATGCTATGTGTTCGAGAGAGAAGCCTCTAGTGAAAACTATGGCCCCCGGGTCTACTTTTATCTTATATTAAAATCCAAAAATACCTTGCTGCAATTTATTTACTTTTATATTATTTAGTATTTTACTTTATCTATCTATCACTATCAGAATTAATCCTTGCAAAT
Source organism: Elymus sibiricus (assembly GCA_039707655.1). NCBI lineage: Eukaryota > Viridiplantae > Streptophyta > Magnoliopsida > Poales > Poaceae > Elymus > Elymus sibiricus. The sequence continues at coordinate 284,759,004 of CM077670.1, forward strand.
AACCGCTAAGAGGATTGACAACCCTCTTATTTGCGTTGGGTGCAAGTGTTTGCTTTTGTGTGTGCAGGTGCTGCTAAATGATTTTGCGTGGTTCTCCTACTGGATTGATAACCTTGGTTCTTAACTGAGGAAAATACTTATCTCTACTATACTGCATCATCCTCTCCTCTTCGGGGAAATACCAACGCAGTTTACAAGTAGCAGTCACCAATAAGACGAACCGTGTGCGATGGCGAAGACATCAAGCACGATTCAGATTAGAGCTGCATGTGCGATACATGGCATACAATTGATCCATATGAAATGTTTGCGATGAGCCAGAACAACAAAAACGGTCAGCCAAATCGAGGTGTGCGCAATATACGGCATACAGTTCACTCGGATGAACTGTTTGAGATTACCCAACACAACAGAAACGGTCAGCTAGATCAAGGTGTGTGCGATATACGACAGGCGGTTCACTGGGATGAACTGCTTGTGATTAGCCAACACAATAGAAACGGTCAGCCAGATCAAGGTGTGTGCGATATACGGCATACAGTTCACTCGGATAAACTGTTTGTGTTGAGAGAAAACAACAGAAACGATTGAACTTAACTAGATGTGTGTGATACGCGGCAAACAAGTCAGTAATCAGAAATGTGTGGGAAGACAGATAACAACACAGACGATTCCTGCTAATAAGCTCTGTGTGTTCTGGGCTAACGCTTGCCATGTGATTTGCTCAGTCTGCACAACATCTACGCTCTCTGTGTACAGAACAATATTCTTTAGTGTGAATAGTGTGCTCTGTTGGGCTGGCACACGAGTATATGGATCACACCCATGGGCGAGCAAATGTGTGCGCACGCATCGTGCTAGCTCGCGCTTCCTTCTATGCTAAGTTTGCATTAATTGATGGCGTTTTATGAACACGCAATCATTTCCCACCACTTCCTCATCGGTTTACCGCCATCACCCAGCGCTTGCGCATAAGCCTAGGTGGCGCGCGACACACCGAGGCACAAGCACAGCCTATAGCCCCTCTACCTTTTCCAAGCATGCCAACCCACCGAACCACCGCCTCTACCATCAACCTCCTCAACGAGGAAAACGAGCAGGCGCCACGACTAGTCGAGGCCGAGGGCATCCCCGGCAACGCGATGGACAGCGTCGTGCTGTGACTCATCGCCAGGGTTGAGTAGACCCTTGGCGCAGGGCGCACCCGTGCCACGGATCAAGATAGCCGCGTCAGCGCTGAGAGGCTGCAGCTCACCACACAACATGATCGGTTGTGCGCCGCAGAGCGAGATAGGCGCGTCTGCGCCGACAGGCTGCGGCGCGACGCACAGCGAGACCGACGGAGCACCGCAGAGAGAGAGGCGCGGTGCGCTGCACAGCAAGAGCGGTTCCATCGGCACTTGCCTGCTGTCGATAGGGTGTTTCAGCTGGGTACACGTCCCGTCAGTAGCCCCATTCCTCGCTAGGAGTGGGCAGAGGCTGTCTGCGCCATACTTGCACCAGAGGCCGGCCACGCCGTCCTTGCACCGGACGCCGGCCGCGCCATTCGGATGGGTCGCACCATTTGCCTTGTCCGCGGCACGCTCGATGCCAACGCGCTGGTCGCTAGGCTTGAGCGCCTCCTTGGCCCAGGTGTCCGCCTAGGCGCAGTAGAGGAACATGGCCATCGCATCCTCGAGCTGGTGATCTCCGATGAAATAGTCAACTTGGAGCTCGAGATCGTGCTCTAGATGTACTGCGAGCGTGTCAACCGCTTGGACGAACGCCTGCACGAGTTCAGACAGAGCCAAGAGCTACCTTAGGCAAGGGTTGGTGGTCATGGACGCATTTTATTTTGTTGAGTCATTTCAATGTTGATCGCTATGTATTCACAACAATCATAATATTGCTCTGTTTATTGCTCTTATTGCTCTGTTTCAATGTGTGTACTCTGCTTTCCGTTCTTATATATTGTTCTATTTCAATGTGTCTATGCTTTCCATTATGTACATGTGGATGGTAACAGCTAGATAGAAATTAGTACGAAAACAGACAGAAATATGAAATTCATAACATATACATGATGATACTTAACTACTACGTACAATGCATAAAACTGAAAACGAACAATACTAAAACTCCTGACTAATAATCCCTCCTTAGGGGGCCAGTATTCCGGCAGCCCCTCGCCAGCAGCTCCCTGGTGCGCGGCGGCTTCCCAACACGGACGGAGTTCTCCGCCTCCTCCGCCTCGCAGTGCTTGACATGTCGACCTGCCTCTTGCTGGCGAACGCGCGCGAACGATCTTGCCATTTTGGTTGGCGCCCACCAGAGCTCCTCGTCGGTAGCACGCTGGAGCTTATCGGCCCACCTCCAAGCAGCGATGAGGTGCCTAGCGCCTTTGGCCTTCCTGGCGAAGTAACGGCCATCTTCGTACACCTCCTCTGCACGTCGACGCGCCCGCCGCCAAAGCTCCAGCGCCTCCTTTTCCCAGGCGGCCTCACGGGCTTCACGGATCGCCTGGTACCTGGCTTCCTCCTCCGCCATCTCCTTCTTGAACGCCACTTGCCTGGCTTTCTCAGCCGGTGGCAACGCCTTCCACAGACAAAGATTGTACTGGCGCCAAAACCACTCCAAAGTTGGGGGGTCCGGCGCAACTTCGTCTGGTGGCACATAGGGGTCCTCCTCGTCGCTGCTCTGTGCCTTGATGTCCTCGCGGGGCGGCGCCTCCTCCTCGGCGCTTGTGCAGATCGGCGGCGCCATGGCAGAGTTTTGTGTGAGAGAAGGGGGGGGGGGGCGAGCGGGGAGAGAATGTGGATGAGAATTGATGTCTACTACGCAACTTTTATTCTTGTAGACGTTGTTGGGCCTCCAAGTGCAGAGTTTTGCAGGACAGTAGCAAATTTCCCTCAAGTGGATGACCTAAGGTTTATCAATCCGTGGGAGGCGTAGGATGAAGATGGTCTCTCTCAAACAACCCTGCAATCAAATACAAGAAATCTCTTGTATCCCCAACACACCCAATACAATGGTAAATTGTATAGGTGCACTAGTTCAGCGAAGAGATGGTGATACAAGTGTAGTATGGATAGAAGATATAGGTTTTTGTAATCTGAAAATAAAAAACAGCAAGGTAGAAAGTGATAAAACGGAGCACAAACGGTATTGCAATGCTTAGAAACAAGGCCTAGGGTTCATACTTTCACTAGTGCAATCTCTCAACAGTGCTAACATAATTGAATCATATAACAATCCCTCAACATGCGACAAAGAATCACTCCAAAGTTTCTATTGGAGAACGTAGGACGAAAACGTGTATCAACCTATGTGCCTACATTACCCCAATGTCACCACGGGAATCCGCAAGTTGAATACCAAAACATACATCAAGTAACTCAATAGAACACCCCATTGTCACCACGGGTATCCACATGCAAGACATACATCAAGTGATCTCAAATCCAATATTCAATCCAACATAACGAAACTTCAAAGAGCAAGACTCAATTCATCACAAAACGATAGAGAGAGGGAAGAAACACCATATGATCCAACTATATTAACAAAGCTCGCGGTACATCAAGATCGTGCCAAATCAAGAACACGAGAGAGAGAGAGAGATCAAACACATAGCTACTGGTATATACCCTCGGCCCCGAGGGTGAACTACTCCCTCCTCGTCATGGAGACCGCCGGGATGATGAAGATGGCCTCCGACGATGATTTCCCCCTCCGGCAGAGTGCCGGAATAGGGCTCCGGAAGAGATCGCTTCGGTACAGAGGCTTGCGGCGGCGGCGTGGAAGTTCTAGGTTTCTTTCTAGGGTTTTTGGTATTTATAGGAATTTTTGGCGTTGGTTTCATGTCAAGGGGGCCCACGAGGGAGTGACATGCCTGCCCGGCGCGCCCTGGGGGGGAGGGCGCACCCCCCAGACTTGTCGCATCCTCGTGGCTCTTCTGGTCCTTCCACGAAGCTTCGGGGGTCTCTTTTGGTCCATAAAAAATCACCGTAAATTTTCAGCCCATTCCGAGAACTTTTATTTCTGCCCAAAAAACAACACCACGGTAGTTCTCCTGAAAACAACGTCAGTCCGGGTTAGTTATAATCAAATCATACCAAAACCATATAAAATTGTTATAAACATGGCATGAATACTTCATAAATTATAGATACGTTGGAGACGTATCAAGAATGCAGGCGGGACGACGTGGGCGGGGTAGTATTTATTAGCGGCCGAAATCTAGATCGACGGGAGCAGTACACACGCTGGTCGCCGGAATTTACAAGTGCTAAAGCTTGAATTACACACGATTCTTGGAGCAAAAGCCGTGTGTGAAATAAATCGCTGACGGTTCCCATGACTGAACCGCGTCTGATTAATAACCCGCGCCACTCGCCTTCCAAACCTCGGGGCGCGAAACAGAGTGCCAATCAAGTGGGGCCCAGTTGTCTTGCCAGATATTTACATTTTCTTTCCAAATGTTCTGCATGAATGCTTATTTCGTGTTACCATGATATTATTGTAAAATGTAATACATAAATGATTTTTCCAACCCATGATAATATGCTGTTGCATGTACATGTAGTTCAAATTTGAATTACGGCCATTAAATGGTTACAAACTCACTTAATGTCTCAAAAATGTCAAATGACCCCTGAAAATTTCCAAATTTAAACATGAAAGTTGTATTCGTGCATGTTAACGGTAGAAAAAAATGCCAAACCATAAGAGGAAGCGACTGTTGGTTCATCATCAAACATGCATATTCTCCCCTCTCGGAACCACGAGTCTTCTCGTGAGATGCTCCGATTTGTGAGAGGTGTGTGCCAAAACTTTCAACAAACATGCCAATTTTTTTACCACGGCATCTTGGTGCCATTTCATGAAATCCAGCAAGGTTTCATGTTTTTCTGATCATTTTTTAATTTTCTAGAATTTAAAAGACATGGTTCTCAATGCTGTGTCCAAGCCGTGACACCAATATGTTTGAAAATTCCTTCCAATTTACTGCACAGGGCATTAACTCGCACATAAGTACACAAGTATGATTTTCCAACCCATGATGGTTTGATGTTGCATGTACATGTAGTTCAACTTTGAATTACAGCCATTAAATGGCTAGAAACTCACTTAGGTGGCCTTTGTTTGAGCTTCCGCTACAGATTATGGGATTCTACTCTTCTCAAAATCAGAATCGGAAACAAGCAGCCAGCTACCCGCCTTAGATTCTTAGGAATCGATTATATGGATTCTGAAAATTGCACTGCGAGGCAGCACTAGTGATGACCCACAAGTATAGGGGATCAATCGTAGTCCTTTCGATAAGTAAGAGTGTCGAACCCAACGAGGAGCAGAAGGAAATGACAAGCGGTTTTCAGCATGGTAATCTCTGCAAGTACTGAAAGTAGCGGTAACAGATAGTTTTGATAGCAAGATAATTTGTAACAAGTAACAAGTAGTAACGGTAAAAATAAGTGCAGCAAGGTGGCCCAATCCTTTTTGTAGCAAAGGACAAACCGGAACGAACTCGTATAATAAGCAAAGCGTTCTCGAGGACACATGGGAATTTCATCTAGTCACTTTCATCATGTTTGTTTGACTCACGTTCGCTACTTTGATAATTTGATATGTGGGTGGACCGGTGCTTGGGTGCTGTTCTTACTTGAACAAGCCTCCCACTTATGATTACCCCCTCTCGCAAGCATCCGCAACTACAGAAGAAGAATTAAGATAACTCTAACCATAGCATGAAACATATGGATCCAAATCAGCCCCTTACGGAATAGCGCATAAACTAGGGTTTAAGCTTCTGTCACTCTAGCAACCCATCATCTAATTACTACTCCACAATGCCTTCCCTTAGGCCCAAAGATGGTGAAGTGTCATGTAGTCGACATTCACACGACACCACTAAAGGAAGCAACAACATACATATCATCAAAATATCGAACGAATACCAAATTCACATGATTACTTATGACAAGACTTCTCCCATGTCCTCAAGAACAAAAGTAACTACTCACAAATCATATTCATGTTCAAGATCAGAGGGGTATTGAATAGCACTAAGGATCTGAACATATAATCTTCCACCAAATAAACCAACTAGCATCAACTACAAGATGTAATCAACACTACTAGCAACCCACAGGTACCAATCTGAGGTTTTGAGACAAAGATTGAATACAAGAGATGAACTAGGGTTTGAGATGAGATGGTGCTGGTGAAGATGTTGATGAAGAATGGTCCTCCCATGATGAGAGGATCGTTGGTGATGTCGATGGCTTCGATTTCCCCCTCCCGGAGGGAAGCATCCCCGGCGGAATCGCTCCGCCGGAAAGGAAAATAGCTCCTGCCCAGGTTCCGCCTCGAGACGGCGGCGCTTCGTCCCAAAAGTTTTCCTCTTATTTTTTCTAGGGCAAATGGCCTCATATAGCAGAAGGAGGGGGCCAGACGCCAGCTGTGGGCCCTATAGGGGAACACGACAGAAAACAAATTTTTTGGTACAATGAGCACGCCCAGGATCACTATGGAGATGCATACAAGGTTTGATCTGATCGTTACCGACTCGTAGCACAGCGGAAGTAGAGTCGATGTTGATCGTCGGTGCAGATCCCCGCAGTTAGGATTTACAACCTCCCAACTGCGAGGATGTACTCCCTCGTCTGCTCCTCGGACATCCCTTTGGGAGGCGGTCAGACAGTCCCCCGAATGGTGTCATGGACAGCCCTTCGGGAGGCACTCACAGAAACTCGGACGGTCACTCGTACAGCCCTTCGGGAGGCACTCTCGAACAGCCCCTCAGGCAAAAGGATCGAACCTACGACCTCTCTACGGGGTTGCACACATACGGTGTCACCTATCCGGCAGGGCTTCGCCGTCCAGAACTAGTTCCCACCGGAACCCAGACAGCCTTTCGGCTCTACGAAACTATTTTGTGTGAGGGAGAGAAGAAGCCAGATCATTGCATGGCATAATGTATGAGAGAAAAAGTAGTTTTGGGCAGCCCCTTCCACCCCTATTTATAGGCCAAGCCCAAGGGGTAGAGGACCAAAATGCCCTCAAAGGTGGCTTCACCAAGAAGCCAATAGGGGAAAATACCAAAAGGCCCTCAAGGTGGCTTCTCCAAGAAGCCACCAAAAAGTCCTTTTCACTATTCATGGAAACATTTTTCCGTGACCGTTAAATCCGAAAATATTTTTGTAGGTCTTAGAATAATTCCAGTACCCACTAAAATAATTTTGGACACGTTCCGAAATAATTCCGGATTAGTGATTTTCATCTGCGAAAAGCAACCAAAGCGGTTTCGGCAGCTCCGGAACATTTCCGGGTTTTTTCTCCGGAAAAATCCCAAAAGTTCCCAAAAAAATTCTGGCACCCTCTAAGAATTTCCAGGCGTGTGCCGAAACCATTTTGACTTAATGGTATACTCTGAAACAACCTTTCGGTTTTACCGAAACTATTCCGGTGTTCTCTCTCCGGAACTCTTCCGTTGTCTCCGAAACTTTTCCGGTGACTTTCTCTCAGACTCCCTGTCTAGTATTCAGCAGATAGATGACCCTTATGCGTGTAACCCTATAGGTTCGGTGAAGTATAGACATGACCCGAACACTTTCCGATCAATGATCAACATCGGAGCCGTGGACACCCATATTGACCCCTATACCCACAGGAATAAATATTCGAGTGAACCTCTAGTTGCCGTGTACTATTCCTGTTGCTTCGCGATATGTTACAAATACCCGAGGTGAGATTTATCGGCATCCCCGTGGATCAACACTTGTCCACTATGCCAGTTACCTCGTTACCGGTTTTGTTCTCTTTTCTCATTCCCGCGTTCCGGTATCCCTGTGATCAAATCTCGATGTGTCCGGCCAGACGATGATGGATACCGTAACACCGAGAGGGCCCAAAGAGTATCTCTCCATCATCAGAGGAGCAAATCCCAATCTTGAGCTATCAAGTCCCTTGACATACTTTTCCATGAACCCATAAGCCGCCGTAATAGCCACCCATTTACGGATGACATTTAACAAACCCCAAAGTTCATGAAGCAAGCATGAAGTAACTCGACACTCTCATGGTCTAAGGAATTATGCAAATGTTAACTTTCTTTGTGTTATTAACCATTAACTTGTGACGAATGTATCTCATAGCATAACATCAATCGGGTCGATTCAACACAAGTGTTCTCCTAACATTGTGCCCTCAAAGTTGTCGGCATAGTCATGCCCATGATCAGGAAAACAGAACCATCATGCAAAACTTGAGCTAGTCTTAGAGGCCAGACTAGGAATTCATTTTACCGTTTATTATTCCACACGTGCATATGAGTTTCCCTCCGAGCCTCGTGGTTATTGCAGACTCGAGAACCATAGCAGTTATAGCATGGAACATAAACATAATAATGAACATGGAGATAAATAATAGCATTTATTATTGCCTCTAGGGCATATCTCCTATAGACTCCCACTTGCACTAGAGTCAATAATCTAGTCAATGCTAATGCACTTTACACCTATGGCATACTGCTGTAAAATATGCTTCGCTTGTGGTATAGTCTGATGTCCAACGGATCTGACAACTTCAGTTCTGTGTGTATCTTTGCATGTCCTCGCGTTTTCACGCTTTCACAAAATTCATATTTTGTGTGGACTTGGTTTTGTATATATGTGAATCACTAGTCGAACCTTGATTCCTCAGACTGAGCTATGAAGCAACTATCTTCAATAGTGTCCCATTGACCAAAGCCATCTTGGAACCATACTAAGTTCATGAATGAACTATATGATTCAACATCTTCTTTGTCACTTCTAAAGTGTCAACATACTTAGCCTTTGTTATAGAATTCGCCACAGTAACCTGTTTAGAACAATTCCAACTTACTGTGTCACCATATTGTGTATTACACAAAAACCCTTAACTTAAATCAAAAATCACATGGAGCACTGATGAAGACTGTATCGATGTAATTACTTACAATGAGCACTTCATAATCTCTACTTGCGAGAAAACATGTCATCAGTGCTACTTTAGTACTCAATGACATTTTTCACTGTTGTCCCATGATCAGTACTTTGATCACTTTGGTATCTATACTCGCAACAGCTTGGGAGTATCGGACATATCTGGTTGTTTTACATACCATGGAATACATGATTAATCCAAACACAAGAGTGTGTGGAAGTACTGAAAGTAGCGGTAACAGATAGTTTTGATAGCAAGATAATTTGTAACAAGTAACAAGTAGTAACGGTAACAATAAGTGCAGCAAGGTGGCCCAATCCTTTTTATAGCAAAGGACACGCCGGAACAAACTCGTATAATAAGCAAAGCGTTCTCGAGGACACATGGGAATTTCATCTAGTCACTTTCATCATGTTTGTTTGATTCGCGTTCGCTACTTTGATAATTTGATATGTGGGTGGACCGGTGCTTGGGTGCTGTTCTTACTTGAACAAGCCTCCCACTTATGATTACCCCCTCTCGCAAGCATCCGCAACTACGAAAGAAGAATTAAGATAACTCTAACCATAACATGAAACATATGGATCCAAATCAGCCCCTTACGAAATAGCGCATAAACTAGGGTTTAAGCTTCTGTCACTCTAGCAACCCATCATCTAATTACTACTCCACAATGCCTTCCATTAGGCCCAAAGATGGTGAAGTGTCATGTAGTCGACGTTCACACGACACCACTAAAGGAAGCAATAACATACATATCATCAAAATATCGAACGAATACCAAATTCACATGATTACTTATGACAAGACTTCTCCCATGTCCTCAAGAACAAAAGTAACTACTCACAAATCATATTCATGTTCAAGATCAGAGGGGTATTGAATAGCATTAAGGATCTGAACATATAATCTTCCACCAAATAAACCAACTAACATCAACTACAAGATGTAATCAACACTACTAGCAACCCACAGGTACCAATCTGAGGTTTTGAGACAAAGATTGAATACAAGAGATGAACTAGGGTTTGAGATGAGATGGTGCTGGTGAAGATGTTGATGAAGATTGGTCCTCCCACGATGAGAGGATCGTTGGTGATGTCGATGGCTTCAATTTCCCCTCCCGGAGGGAAGTATCCCTGGCGGAATCGCTCCGTCGGAGAGCAAAATAGCTCCTGCCCAGGTTCCGCCTCGAGACGGTGGCGCATGGTCCCGAAAGTCTTCCTCTTATTTTTTCTAGGGCAAATGGCCTCATATAGCAGAAAGAGGGGGCCAGACGCCAGCTGTGGGCCCCACAAGGCATCATGGCGTGCCTAGGGGGGCCGCGCCCTGTTGCCTTGTGGGCAACTGGTGGGTCCCCTCTGGTATTTCTTTTCTCCAGTATTTTTTATATATTCAATAAAAAATCTCCGTAAAATTTCAGGTCAATTGGAGCTCTGTAGAATAGGTATCTCTGATGTGGCTATTTCAGGTCCAGAATTCCAGCTGCCAGCATTCTCCCTCTTCATGTAAATCTTGCAAATTAAGAGAGAAAAGGCATAAGAATTGTACCATAAAGTGAAATAATGATTAAAAACATAATAAATAACATTAGGAAATCATGATGCAAATTGGACGTATCAACTCCCCCAAGCTTAGACCTCGCTTGCCCTCAAGCAAAAAGTCGAAATCGATAATCATGACCACATGTTTAGAGAGAGAGACGTCGATAAAAATAAAATACGGACATGGATCATCATGATCCTTATTATAAAAGCAATATATAATCATAAAACTTCTCATGAAAAAGTGACAATTCATCCACAAGTTAAAGTATGAACCATAAACCAAATTGAAAACTAACAAACTATGATCTTAGTCACTGAAGCAATTACAATTCATCATATTACCAGAAAGAGTCTATGTAAGAGCTTTTGTTTAGCAAGTTCACATACTCAACTATCATTTAGTCTTCTATGATTGCTGACACTCACCTCATGCTCATGGAGCAAAAGTTTCAGTCAAACACATAGAAAGATAGGGGCTTATAATTTCGCCTCCCAACATATTTACCTCATGGGTAGTGTCAACAATAATAACTCATGATCACCTACATTCAACTGGATATATATGCATGGATTAATCCCCACCACATGGTGTTTACCAAAAGAGAAAATAAAAACAGAATAGAGGGGAATACTATTGACTCTTGCATGAAAGTAAATACATAAAGTAAAAGATAGGCCCTTCGCAGAGGGAAGCAGAGGTTATCGTGCGCTTTTTGTTTTTGGATGTGCAAGCTCTTAATGTAAAGGAACGTCACTTTATATTGCCCCTTGTGATAGCGACCTTTATTATGCAGTCTGTAGCTTTTATTGCTCCACCATCACAAGATCGTACAAAGCTTATTTTCCCTTACAATAAAAGTTCATACATATTTAGGAGCAATTTTTATTGCTTTTGCATCGATGACAACTTACTTGAAGGATCTTATTCAATCCATAGGTAGATATAGTGGACTCTCATGGCATGAAACTGGGTTTAAGGGTTTATGGATGCACAAGTAGTATCTCTACTTGGTGCGGATTTTTGGCTAGCAAAGATAGGGGGCAAACACCACATGTTAGAGGATCCAAAACAATATAACTTCTATGTGAATATAAGCAAACATAACCCATTACATTGTCTTCCTTGTCCAACATCAACTAATTGACATAGAATATTTGATGGGGGCTCACAATCATAAAAGATGTCCAAGATAGTGTATTTATATGTGAGACCTCTCTTCCTTTATTACTTTTTCATGAATTGCTACAATGACCAATGCTATGTTTGTCAACTTCCAACAAGTTTCATCAATTATACTTCTTTTATGTGAAGTCATCACTCCCCATGGGATTAGCATATGATCTTATTTTTATTCTTTCTTTATTTCTAAGATTGGATCATCAAAAGCAAAACACTCAACTCAAACTACTCTTTATTATATAACTTTCACACACGATTACATAGATAGATAGATCACAAAGCAAGCACTCGAAACTAAATCATACTTAAAACTTTATTCCTCTAAATCACGAAATAACTAAGGATCGAACTAAGATAGATAATGATGATGAAAAAGTGATGGTGATACGATACCGGGGCGCCTCCCCCAAGCTTGGCACAAGCCAAGGGGAGTGCCCATACCCGTGTACTCAAGTCTCCTTCTTCGGTGATGGTGGTGATGGTGAGGTAGTGGGCTTGTCCTTCAACTTCAGCAAGTACTCCAAATTACGATTGATCCTTCGAAGGGCATGGTTCTGCTCTTCTAACACAATAACTTCACGAGTAAGCAAAGTATTTTGAGCACAAATAGCTTCAAAAACTTTTAGTGTATCAATTTCAGATGGGGAAATTTATCATAAAGAGTTTGCCACGAATCTCCCTTTTCTGTAGGTTCCTTCTTGCGCATGGCTTGATCTGCTTCTCCTGGAGTCCACTCCTCTGCGACCTTTCCGGGTTCCTCCCCCATAGCTGTGTCCTCCTCTCCGGACGACCACTCATAATATACTTCACTGAAAGGACGTTTGCCGGGTGAAGGTTGAACAATCTAGTGCTTGGTGCGGAGTCTTCGGGGAGCCATGACGATCTAGATCTGACAGAAAAATAGCCCGAAACAAGAACAAAGGAGAAACTTGCGATACGGTGGTCAAAACATACGAGAGTATATATAAAGAATTTTTATCTTGCAAAATAAGCATACGGTAAAAAAACGGAGTCGGGAAGGCACACGTGGGGCCCACAAGGCATCACGGCGCGCCAAAGGGGGGGTCGCGCCCTGTTGCCTTGTGGGCGACACGTGGGTCCCCTCGACTGTTTCTTATTTTTGTAATTTTTCTAATATTCCAAAACTGACATAAATATTTTTTATGGAATTTTTGGAGTCGGTTTACTTACCGTATCACATACCTACCCCTTTTCAGGGTTCTGGAGCGTTCCGGAAGGACTCTTTGATGTGTTCCTCCGGTGTAATTGTTTCAACAATATTAGTTTCAACATTAATGGGAGTACCTGAAATATAATGCTTAATTCTTTGTCCATTCAACACTCTTGGATTATTGTCTTCGGAGTTATTTATTTTGATGGCTGCGGAGCGATAAACTTCTTCGATGATATACGGTCCTACCCATTTAGTGAGAAGTTTTCCTGCAAAGAATCTCAAATGAGAATTGTATAATCAAACATGATCACCTACTTTGAATTCCCATTTTTGAATTCTCTTGTCATGCCATCTTTTAACTTTTTCTTTAAATAACTTGGTATTTTCATAGGCTTGGGTTCTCCATTCATCCAGAGAGCTAATATCAAATAACCTCTTCTCACCGGCAAGTTTAAAATCATAATTAAGTTCTTTAATTGCCCAATAAGCTTTATGTTCTAGTTCAAGAGGTAAATGACATGCTTTTCCATAAACCATTTTATACGGAGACATACCCATAGGATTTTTATATGCTGTTCTGTAAGCCCATAATGCATCATCAAGTTTCTTAGACCAATTCTTTCTGGATCTATTAATGGTCTTTTGCAAAATCAATTTTATTTCTCTATTAGTTAATTCAACTTGAACACTAGACTGAGGATGATAAGGAGATGCAATTCTATGGTTAACATCATATTTAGCAAGCAACTTACGGAAAGCACCATGTATAAAATGTGAACCACCATCAGTCATTAAATATCTAGGGACTCCAAACCTTGGGAAAATAACTTTTTAAAGCATTTTAATAGAAGTGTTATGATCAGCACTACTAGTTGGAATAGCTTCTACCCACTTAGTAACATAATCAACAGTAACTAAAATATGAGTATACCCATTGGATTTAGGAAAAGGTCCCATATAATCGAAACCCCAAACATCAAATGGTTCAATAACAAGTGAATAATTCATAGGCATTTCCTGACGTCTACCAACATTACCAATTCTTTGACATTCATTACAAGAAAGGACAAACTTATGTGCATCCTTGAAAAGAGTAGGCCAATAAAAACCAGATTGTAATACCTTGTGTGCAGTTCGGTCTCCCGCATGGTGTCCTCCATATGCCCCGGAGTGGCACTTACGTAGGATCTGTTCCTGTTCATGCTCAGGTACACAACGTCTAATAATACCATCTACTCCTTCTTTATATAAGTGTGGGTCATCCCAAAAGTAATGTCTAAAATCAAAGAAGAACTTTTTCTTTTGTTGGTATGTAAAGCTAGGTGGTATGTATTTAGCAACAATGTAGTTAGCATAGTCTGCATACCAAGGTGTATTACGAGAAGCATTTATCACAGCTAATTGTTCATCAAGAAAATCATCATTAATAGGAAGTGGGTCATCAAGAACATTTCCAATTCTAGACAAATTATCAGCCACGGGATTCTTAGCTCCCTTTCTATCAACAATATGCAAATCAAATTCTTGTAGCAAAAGAACCCATCTAATAAGTCTAGGTTTAGCATCTTTATTTTCCATAAGATATTTAATAGCAGCATGATCAGTGTGAACAGTAACTTTGGAATCAACAATATAAGATCTGAATTTATCACATGCAAACACAACTGCTAAAAAATCTTTCTCAGTAGTAGCATAATATCTTTGAGCACTGTCTAGGGTTTTACTAGCATAATGAATAACATTCAATTTCTTATCAACTCTTTGTCCTAGAACAGCACCTATAGCATAATCACTAGCATCACACATAATTTCAAAGGGTAGGTTCCAATCAGGTGGTTGAACAATAGGTGCAGAAATTAAGGCTTTCTTAAGTATTTCAAAGGCTTCTACACAATCATCATCCAAAACGAATGGAACATCTTTTTGCAAGAGATTGGTAAGAGGTCTAGAAATTTTAGAGAAGTCTTTTATAAACCTTCTATAGAAACCAGCATGACCAAGAAAACTTCTTATACCTTTGATATCTTTAGGACATGGCATTTTCTCAATAGCATCAACTTTAGCTTTATCAACTTCAATACCTCTTTCAGAAATTTTATGCCCAAGGACTATACCTTCATTCACCATAAAGTGGCACTTCTCCCAATTCAAGACAAGATTAGTTTCTTCACATCTCTGGAAAACTCGATCAAGGTTGCTTAAGCAATCATCAAAAGAAGTTCCGTAAACGGAGAAATCATCCATGAAAACCTCAACAATCTTTTCACAAAAGTCAGAGAATATAGCAGTCATGCATCTTTGAAAGGTAGCAGGTGCATTACATAAACCAAAAGGCATACGACGATAAGCATAAGTTCCAAAAGGACAAGTAAAGGTGGTTTCTCTTGATCTTCAGGTGACACGGGTATTTGAGAGAAACCAGAATAACCATCTAGGAAACAAAAGTGTGTATGCTTAGATAATCTTTCTAACATTTGATCAATAAAAGGCAAGGGGTAATGATATTTTGTAGTAGATTTATTTAATTTCCTGAAATCAATTACCATCCTATAACCAGTTATAATTCTTTGTGGGATAAGTTCATTTTTATCATTAGGAACAACGGTAATGCCTCCTTTTTTAGGAACACAATGAACATGACTTACCCATCTACTATCAGCTATGGGATAAATTATACCTACTTCCAGAAGCTTTAATATTTCAGTTCTTACCACATCCTTCATTCTAGGATTCAGCCTTCTTTGATGATCAACAACGGGTTTAGCATCCGGCTCCATATGAATTTTATGCTGACATAAAGTGGGACTAATGCCCTTAAGATCATCGAGAGTATATCCAATAGCGGCACGGTGCTTCTTCAGAGTTTTAAGCAATCTCTTTTCATCATGCTCTGAAAGGTTAGCACTAATAATAACAGGATATATCTTCTTTTCATCAAGATAAGCATATTTAAGAGTATCAGGTAATTGCTTCAATTCAAACACAGGATCACCCTTGGGTGGAGGTGGATCTTCCAAGATTTCAACAGGCAAATTATGTTTAAGGATAGGTGCTTGTTTAAAGAACAGCTCATCTATTTCATTTCTTTCATTCATATTCATGTCATTCTCATGCTCAAGCAAATATTGTTCTAATGGATCAGTAGGAGGCACAGCAATAGAAGTTAGACCAATAATTTCATCCTTACTAGGCAATTCTTTATCATGAGGTTGTCTACGAAACTTAGAGAAATTAAACTCATGAGACATCTCACCAAAATTAACACTAACAATTTCTTTAGTGCAATCAATCTTAGCATTAACAGTATTCAAGAAGGGTCTACCAAATATAATGGGACAAAAATCATCTTGTGGTGATCCAAGAACAAGAAAATCAGTAGGATATTTGATCTTACTACACAAGACTTCAACATCTCTAACAATCCCAAGCGGTGAAATAGTAACTCTGTTTGCAAGCTTAATAGTAACATCAATATCTTCAATTTCAACAGGTGCAATATCATTCATGACTTCTTGATAGAGAGTAAACGGAATAGCACTCACACTAGCACCAATATCACATAAACCATGATAGCAATGATCTCCAATTTTAACAGAAATAACAAGCATGCCAACTATAGGTTTGTTTTTTATCTCTAGGGTCTGGCTTAGCAATTCTAGTTGCTTCATCACAGAAATATATGACATGTTCATCAATATTATCAACCAAAAGATCTTTAACCATTGCAACACTAGGTTCAACTTTAATTTGTTCAGAAGGTCTAGGTGCCCTGATATTACTCTTATTAACCACAGTTGAAGCTTTAGCATGTTCCTTAATCCTAACAGGGAAAGGAGGTTTCTCAATATAAGCAGAAGGCACAACTGGATCAACATGGTAAACAATTGTTTCTTCTTTAACACTAACAGGTTCTTCATTCAATTCAATAGGTGGATGATATTTAAACCATTTCTCCTTAGGGAGATCAACATGAACAGCAAAAGATTCACAGAAGGTAGCTACTATCTCAGAGTCAAGTCCATATTTAGTACTAAACTTACGAAAAGCATTAGTTTCCATAAAAGATTTAACACAATCAAACTAAAGATTTATACCTGACTCATTACCTTTGTCGATTTCCCAATCTTCATAATTGCGTTTAATTCTTTCAAGAAGATCCCATCTGGATTCAATAGTTCTCTTCATAAAGGAACCAGCAAAAGAAGTATCGAGCATGGATTGATCATTATGAGAAACCCGAGCATAAAAGTTTTGAAGAATTATTTCTCTTGAGAGCTCATGATTAGGGCATGTGTGCAACATATACTTAAGCCTCCCCCAAGCTTGAGTGATACTTTCTCCTTCACGAGGCCAAAAGTTATATATATAATTCTGATCACGATGAACCAAATGCATAGGATAAAATTTCTGGTGGAATTCCAGCTTCAACCGGTTCTAGTCCCATGTTTCAGTATCATCACATAGCCTATACCATGTCAATGCCTTTCCCTCCAAAGATAAAGGGAATACTTTCTTCTTAACTCCATCTCCGGATAAACCTGCAAGCTTAAACAATCCACAAATTTCATCCACATAGATCAAGTGCATATCGGGATGTACTGTTCCATCTCCTGCATAAGGATTAGCTAGCAGTTTCTCTATCATACCCGAAGGAATTTCATAACAAATATTTATAGTAGGTTCAATAGGTTGAGGAGAAACTCTTATTGCTTCCGGTCGAGGTGAAGATACCCCGAACAAGCCCCTCAAAGGATTACTTTCCATAGTGACAAGTGACAATAAATTTCAGCACGTAATATAAATGTTTCCTTACCAAATTCCACTCACCAAAGGCGCTTCACTCTCCGGCAACGGTGCTAGAAAAGAGTCTTGATGACCCACAAGTATAGGGGATCAATCGTAGTCCTTTAGATAAGTAAGAGTGTCAAACCCAACGAGGAGGAAAAGGAAATGACAAGCGGTTTTCAGCATGGTAATCTCTGCAAGTACTGAAAGTAGCGGTAACAGATAGTTTTGATAGCAAGATAATTTGTAACAAGTAACAAGTAGTAACGGTAAAAATAAGTGCAGCAAGGTGGCCCAATCCTTTTTGTAGCAAAGGACAAACCGGAACGAACTCGTATAATAAGCAAAGCGTTCTCGAGGACACATGGGAATTTCATCTAGTCACTTTCATCATGTTTGTTTGATTCGCGTTCGCTACTTTGATAATTTGATATGTGGGTGGACCGGTGCTTGGGTGCTGTTCTTACTTGAACAAGCCTCCCACTTATGATTACCCCCTCTCGCAAGCATCCGCTACTACGGAAGAAGAATTAAGATAACTCTAACCATAGCATGAAACATATGGATCCAAATCAGCCCCTTACGAAATAGCGCATAAACTAGGGTTTAAGCTTCTGTCACTCTAGCAACCCATCATCTAATTACTACTCCACAATGCCTTCCCTTAGGCCCAAAGATGGTGAAGTGTCATGTAGTCGACATTCACACGACACCACTAAAGGAAGCAACAACATACATATCATCAAAATATCGAACGAATACCAAATTCACATGATTACTTATGACAAGACTTCTCCCATGTCCTCAAGAACAAAAGTAACTACTCACAAATCATATTCATGTTCAAGATCAGAGGGGTATTGAATAGCACTAAGGATCTGAACATATAATCTTCCACCAAATAAACCAACTAGCATCAACTACAAGATGTAATCAACACTACTAGCAACCCACAGGTACCAATCTGAGGTTTTGAGACAAAGATTGAATACAAGAGATGAACTAGGGTTTGAGATGAGATGGTGCTGGTGAAGATGTTGATGAAGAATGGTCCTCCCATGATGAGAGGATCGTTGGTGATGTCGATGGCTTCGATTTCCCCCTCCCGGAGGGAAGCATCCCCGGCGGAATTGCTCCGCCGGAAAGGAAAATAGCTCCTGCCCAGGTTCCGCCTCGAGACGGCGGCGCTTCGTCCCAAAAGTTTTCCTCTTATTTTTTCTAGGGCAAATGGCCTCATATAGCAGAAGGAGGGGGCCAGACGCCAGCTGTGGGCCCTGTAGGGGAACACGACAGAAAACAAATTTTTTGGTACAATGAGCACGCCCAGGATCACTATGGAGATGCATACAAGGTTTGATCTGATCGTTACCGACTCGTAGCACAGCGGAAGTAGAGTCGATGTTGATCGTCGGTGCAGATCCCCGCAGTTAGGATTTACAACCTCCCAACTGCGAGGATGTACTCCCTCGTCTGCTCCTCGGACAGCCCTTCGGGAGGCGGTCAGACAGTCCCCCGAATGGTGTCATGGACAGCCCTTCGGGAGGCACTCACAGAAACTCGGACGGTCACTCGTACAGCCCTTCGGGAGGCACTCTCGAACAGCCCCTCAGGCAAAAGGATCGAACCTACGACCTCTCTACGGGGTTGCACACATACGGTGCCACCTATCCGGCAGGGCTTCGCCGTCCAGAACTAGTTCCCACCGGAACCCAGACAGCCTTTCGGCTCTACGAAACTATTTTGTGTGAGGGAGAGAAGAAGCCAGATCATTGCATGGCATAATGTATGAGAGAAAAAGTAGTTTTGGGCAGCCCCTTCCACCCCTATTTATAGGCCAAGCCCAAGGGGTAGAGGACCAAAATGCCCTCAAAGGTGGCTTCTCCAAGAAGCCAATAGGGGAAAATACCAAAAGGCCGTCAAGGTGGCTTCTCCAAGAAGCCACCAAAAAGTCCTTTTCACTATTCATGGAAACATTTTTCCGTGACCGTTAAATCCGAAAATATTTTTGTAGGTCTTAGAATAATTCCAGTACCCACTAAAATAATTTTGGACGCGTTCCGAAACAATTCCGGATTAGTGATTTTCATCTGCGAAAAGCAACCAAAGCGGTTTCGGCAGCTCCGGAACATTTCCGGTTTTTTCTCCGGAAAAATCCCAAAAGTTCCCATAAAAATTCTGGCACCCTCTAAGAATTTCCAGGCGTGTGCCGAAACCATTTTGACTTAATGGTATACTCTGAAACAACCTTTCGGTTTTACCGAAACTATTCCGGTGTTCTCTCTCCGGAACTCTTCCGTTGTCTCCGAAACTTTTCCGGTGACTTTCTCTCAGACTCCCTGTCTAGTATTCAGCAGATAGATGACCCTTAAGCGTGTAACCCTATAGGTTCGGTGAAGTATAGACATGACCCGAACACTTTCCGATCAATGATCAACATCGGAGCCGTGGACACCCATATTGACCCCTATACCCACACGAATAAATATTCGAGTGAACCTCTAGTTGCCGTGTGCTATTCCTGTTGCTTCGCGATATGTTACAAATACCCGAGGTGAGATTTATCGGCATTCCCGTGGATCAACACTTGTCCACTATGCCAGTTACCTCGTTACCGGTTTTGTTCTCTTTTCTCATTCCCGCGTTCCGGTATCCCTGTGATCAAATCACGATGTGTCCGGCCAGACGATGATGGATACCGTAACACCGAGAGGGCCCAAAGAGTATCTCTCCATCATCAGAGGAGCAAATCCCAATCTTGAGCTATCAAGTCCCTTGACATACTTTTCCATGAACCCATAAGCCGCCGTAATAGCCACCCATTTACGGATGATATTTAACAAACCCCAAAGTTCATGAAGCAAGCATGAAGTAACTCGACACTCTCATGGTCTAAGGAATTATGCAAATGTTAACTTTCTTTGTGTTATTAACCATTAACTTGTGATGAATGTATCTCATAGCATAACATCAATCGGGTCGATTCAACACAAGTGTTCTCCTAACATTGTGCATGGCAAAAACGGCTGTGAGGGCTGTGCACAAAGTGTGGGATGCTTGGTAAGGTCTCGGAGTGGCCTCTTATATAGCATCAGGGCTGGGTTACCGATTGCGGTGTTGGGGCGATCTAGGTTGACAATTCTGCCCTATGGGGTCGGGTCAAAGCCACAGATACACACATCTCACAAAAGTGACGTATTACTGTGGTTGTCGTCAGGGGTGGTTTTTGGTAGCTGCGCCTGAAATTTAATATGCAATCGCACGCCAACGTACTTATATGCGGGAAAAAAAAATGGGATGCAACCAAACTGCATTTATTTCATGGCGATTACAAGGTCTCACTATTACACGACGTAGAATACTAAGACTCGGTACTACTTAGTCCACCTCGTTAATATCTAAACGAGCGTGCCTTGTGGATGTCGAGGCTTCTCCTCGGGATTTGCTGGAAGGGGTTGAGGATCTGTAGGGTCGGGGTAGCGATGATGGCCATCGCGGGGGTTGGCGGTCACAATCCCGTCGGAGCGTGTCCCCAAAATGCGACGGAGCTCCTCCGGGGATACAAATGCGTTACGGTCGGTTGCAGGGGCAGACCTCAAGAACTCAATTGGCTGTCCGAACAGCACGACTGGGTTGCCGGCGTCGGACGCATCTTCTCCTCTCGCCGGGGCTCGACGGGCAAGTTCTCCACGAGCTGCGAGCAGATCAAGAGTGACCTGATCGAACAATACCTCTAGTGCGCCTACATAGCGCACCAGATGCAGCAAGGCAGGGTCCGTCTCGTGGTCTCCGTTGGCTACCTGGGGTGGCCTACTATACCCGTCACGGCTGGGGTAGTAGTAGAACGAGCGGCAGTTAACTCTTGGCGACAGGTGCCGGAGTTGAACTATAGCCTCTCGAGCGGCCAGCTGGATGGCTTGTGGCTCAAAGGAAGTTGTCCTTCCGGCGAACCTGTAGGGGCGTTCTGGCGCCATACCCCTGCCATAGATGTGTACTATGGCCCAGAATTGATGGCTTTCACCGCTCCTGAGCCCTTGGTACACCACATATTCTGGGGGCTCTTCTATCGCAAAGGCACGACGGGTGAGGTTTGCTAGCACGGTCACAAAACCTCCAAGGTTGGTTGCTGTGGTCTCATTGTGAACAATGGGGCCAGGCATCTTGGCTTGGTTCTGGGGTAGAGGCTGTGCTGTGCTGGGTTGGGGCTAACGTTCCTTTTATAGAAAAAGGGAACGAAGTCTTCCGTCGCACGCTTGCGAATGGGACAACAAAGGCGTCGGTCACGGGCGCGTGATCGACGGGCTAGGCTGATAGGTTGGGCACCGATTGCCAAAAGGTGTCGGGGTCACTGTGTGGCTATCGTATACGAGAAGCTTGGCTGTGGTTAGGTTAGGGCCTAATGGGTGGGTGGTTAACCTAGGTTTTATTGACCCGGCTAAGATAGGATTAGCCAATGGTCAGCCTGGCTCTGATACCAAGGTTGTCAGGACCGGTTTTCCAGGATATTAAATTCCCAGTAATTGGTCCTTGTGCTCACCAGCCCCAGGATTACTGTTAGCTGATGAGACACAATCTTGATACAGAAATGCCAAGCAAAATTACAAGATCTGAAGTACAAGACCATTGTGGTCTATGAGTACAACAGAAGGTTTCTAGTGGTTGATGGCGGAAGCGGTCTGCGGTTCATCAGCGTCTATGGGACTCCATTTCCCACAGGAACAGCTGACCTGGATAACTCCTATCTTCGCGTGGCTACGGTCTCCGTTGCCTAGGTTCCGGGGCTGTCGTCAATGCGCTCCTCCAGAAATCTGGCCAAGACAATAGCCAGGGACAAGCCAGTGAGTACTTTGAATGTACTCGCAAACATCATGAAACCAGGTATAATATAACAGATGAAAATCATGCACTGAAATAATTCATGATCATTAAGTCAGTCATGAAACAAAAATTCATTAAGCACACAAGCAGGTCATTCATATTAAACAAGAATAAGCAATCAGAGAATAAAAATAAAATAAACCAATCGAGTGTCTGAAGCGACGCCTCGAAAAGAATAAAAATAACAAGCATGCCTCAGTCGGGCGTCTGAGCGACACCACAGAAAGGGCTTATATAAGGAAAATAAATAACAACAATGCCACAGGCGGACGTCTGCGCGACATCACAGCGAGGGCTTATATCAAAAGTAAATAACAACAATGCCACAGGCGGACGTCTGCGCGACATCACAGCGAGGGCTTATATCAAAAGTAAATAACAACAATGCCACAGGCGGACGTCTGCGCGACATCACAGCGAGAGCTTATATCAAAAGTAAATAACAACAATGCCACAGGCGAGCGTCTGCGCGACATCACAGCGAGGGCTTATATCAAAAGTAAATAACAACAATGCCACAGGCGGACGTCTGCGCGACATCACAGCGAGGGCTTATATCAAAAGTAAATAACAACAGTGCCACAGGCGGACGTCTGTGCGACATCACAGCGAGGGCTTATATCAAAAGTAAATAACAACAATGCCACAGGCGGACGTCTGCGCGACATCACAGCGAGGGCTTATAAGGAAAATAAATAATAACGAGTATCCAGGAGGTAGGACTATCCCAGGGATACTCAGTAATATAAATGGTTAGTCTACAATAATAATAATCATAATCATCATTCCTCACACATCATGGTCAATATTTTGGTTTAGAAGTTTATCCTCCGAAGACCGACACTAAGACCGACACTTGACCCATCCCAGACTGTAGTCCTTAACCGCGGACACGGCTATTCGAATAGATATAGACTCTGCAGAGGGTGTACTCTTTACCCACAAGTAACGGATTCCGTTAGTCCATCGGGACTAATTCCGTTTACGGCCTTTGAATTGAAAACACACCTAACCCGCACACACTAGCTTAACTTACCAAAGCCAGGAATCACCCAAGGCGATGATAGAGTAAAACTCTAAGTGGGAAGGCCTCATTCAACGGCCTCCAATAGCATGGGATCAAAATATTTATATCGGCGCGCAAACAGGGGTGCGACCCCACTCCGACTACAATCGGAGACACCCATGCCCCCGGACCAAGTGACATGCCTACCAGGGGCCACTGGTATCTTTCACTATGGCCTCTCTGTACGGTGTGTGCCAAGAAAGGGGTTGACAATTTACTGAACCGCACCCTGCCTGTGGCAGGGACCAGTGGTAGTACGGAACAAGTATGGGGGTTACTGGAACAAGACTCGATCTATGGTCGACTCAGGAGGTTTAAGGGTTCCCTGCATGGTTAGTATAACAATTATATTTCAAACCAACAGACAGCAACACCACTCATCATGCCCCACTATGCCCTACTGAGTATATTCGTCCCAACGAAATACCAGTATCAGCTCATGTCTACTCAAGACAAGAGGCTTTTCCGGATTCCTTCCGGTAGGCATAAGAAGCATACGAGGGTGAATACTGCCACAAGCATAACAAACAGCAAGTTATCTCCATCATGCACTCATGAGCATGATCATATCTCCACATGAAATAATACTTACTTCATGTAAATATGGAAATGAAGTTCTTCTTTGACACATCAAACAACACACAACAAATATTATGCCAGGGTTCAGAATGCTTGCCTTCAAGGTGCATGAATATGAGGTGCACTCCAAAACTTTTTGAAAGTTTTAATCTTCATTCCAAATTCCTATTTTGAGAAATATTCAATTAACACACAATTTGAAAACAGTACAAAAAGTTGTCTCTGAAAATTTTCAAATAAATATGAAAATAAACTAGATGGAATTTAAGAGAGGTAGGAAAAAGAATCAAATCAATCGGAGTTTTATTTTAAAAGATATGCCCAGTCAAAGTTTGGTTAAAGTCCTGTTTTAATAAAAACCAGAAAAAGGAAAACGCATCGGTCCAGAATACGTTTCCAGAGAAGGGAAGACGCTTTAAAGAAAAATACGCTTGCGCGAACAGAAAACGTTTCGGGCCAGAAAACGCTATTGAGAGGGGAAAGACGTACTCTGGGGCTTTACGCTTCCACTTAACCGGCTGATCCGCAGCCTCAGGTCACTGACAGTGGACCCGCCTGGCCCACTGGTCAGTTTTGACCTTTCTCCTCTTCCTCCCTCTCTCTGGGATAGAGACGGGCGCGTCTCCGGTGATCGCCGCCGGCGAACGGCGGCCTCTCACGGGGTCCCGATGGCAGGGATGGATCCGCCGCTCAAGGACGGTCCTCCCGGTGGTCTTCAGGGGCACGGAGGTTGACGGAGTTGCCGATGACAAGACCTCCGGCGGATGGCGGTTCGGGAGCGGTTTGGGTCTCGGGCTATGGTGGTTCCTAGTTGAGGCTGAGGGGTGAGGTGGCTTCGCAAGGTCGAGGGGGAGGGGATGGTAGCGATAGCGAAGGCTGGGGCGCTCTGGCTGCGGGGAATTTTAAACCGGAGTGCGGCGGCGACCGTGGCTACCGGAGTTGGGGAAGACGGTGGCTACTAGCTAAATTGGAGCTAGGAGCGGCTGGCTACGGTGTCGAGGAGGACCATGGAGATGCGTTGCGGCCTCGGGGTCCTATTTATAGCTCGGGGAGGTCGGTTCCCGCGGCGGCAATGGATAAGAACGGCGACGGCAATGGATAAGAACGGCGGGCTGCCTTGCTGCGGCTTGCAGGACGTCGGCGCTAGCGGACGAGCTCGCGGATAAGCTCGGTCTGCTCTAGAGGGCAGCTGGCGGGCGCTGGTGGCTCGGACGGCGCCGACCTGACAGAACCCCGCTGCGGTCGCCGGCGTGCTGCCAAAGGAGCTCTGACGGCGGCGCTGTAGAGAGCCAGGGAGCGGTCGAGTCTTCTGGCACGACGCGGCTACAGGGAGAAGATCAGGACGAGCTCGGGAAGAGCTATTTAGGAACGTGCGGGCTCGGGCGCTAGCACGTGCAAAACGCGCGCTCTGCTCGCGCTCCGGGCGTGCACGGGAGGCGTTCGACGAAACGCCAAGATGAGCCAGGAGGCTCCTCCGCCCACGGGGCTCTACCAGGATGGATTGCTAGCCAAGGCAAAGCTAGAGGACAAGCTGAGATGGCCAGATGAGCTAACTTCCAATGCAAAGCAAAGATCATGTCAAAACAGTTCATGCACTCCAGCTGTTCGACAAAATGCTAGGGGCATCCAGAAGGTTTTGCTGGTGACCAAACTTTCCAGATCAGAGTCTCTTTAGATGGTAAAGAGGATGGCAAGGTTAGTTTGAGAAAAACAGAAACTAGTTAATGCAAGTTTTTGAGAAAACCAAATCTGGACAGAAGATAAAGGCCATCATTGCATGCATAAAAAATATTCCAATGATCTCAATCTCCTGGACTTAAGGGTTTGGTAAGGTGGCCTACAAGCAGGAAAAATCTCAAGGGCAATAGGGCAAGATAAAATGAGGTTGCACTACAAACTACCACTCTGGACCAGAATAAAGATGAGGATGGTTTGCTCAAAATTTTCAAAGAACCCAAATGAATTTTTGCATAAACCTGAGTTATATACTTCTACTGACATCCCCAAATTTTTATGGAATTTTTAAAGAAATATTTAAATAGGTTGTAGGGCAAACTACAAACTGAACCAGATTTGAAAGCTTGAAGTGGAGCTCAAAATTTACAAATGGCCAAGTTGGGTTTTTGCATAAAAGTGATCCAGGGGCATCACATGACTTCTAAAATTTTTTGTGGAATTTATAAATGGAGTTATAAAATAGTTGCAGTGCAAAAGAGGCTCTAAAAAGGGGTAAAATGCTATTTAATGAATTAAATCTTGACAAATTTTATTATAAAAATTATTCCACTGGTTTTAATGAATGAAATAAAATGATTAAATAAAACACTCAAGCCACACAACAATATTCAAAAGTTTTCAGATAGAATAGAAGAATTTTTGAAATTCAGACAAAAGGAGTGGCTCTGAGATCACAAGAAAATCCAGAAAGAATTTTTTTTTATTTCCTGGCAAAATTTTAATGAACAAAATATGGTTAAAATTTTGGGGTGTTACAACACTACCCCCCTTAAGAAAAATCTCGTCCTCGAGATTTGCTAAGGACGGTTTCAAAAAATAATTCTCACACATAATTGAAATTAAACAATTTATTCATTGCACAAACTTAGGATACAACGCATAAGCTACAACACATAAATAAACGCTAGGCTAACAAACATAGTAGTGGCGTCTATGGCGCAAATGTAAAATATGCTGGGTCCTGAGAAAATGTCTCCGGCACTGGGACACATTCTTCTTCTATCGGAGGAAGCGGATTGACAAGTCGAAGAACGTGCCTTTCCTGGTCTGGCCTCAAGGGTCCGCCAATGGCGATCTGAGGATTTAAATCAGCGAGTCTCTGGAGATAACTCATTACTCGTTGGGTCAAATGCTCTTGAGCGATGACGTACTGGGCAAGATTGGCCAGTACTGGGTCCCTCTCTATTCGTCCACCGGGAAAAGAGGCTACTTCTCCGGCTGCTGCACGACTCGGAAAGTAAATATACCCCCTTTCGCTGGCATAGGGTATTGCGAAGCGAAGACGAGTAATTGCTTCGTACGCAGCAGCTTCTATGGCCATTTGCGGAGTCGGCATAGATCTCCCCACGAAAGAGACTTCTGTGGGATCTTGGTTTGGGTTTGCGGGAGGGATGTGTACTACTGCCCAATATTTCGAGGTGACTGGGGTGATCCTTGCTTTGAGCAGCTCGTACTGGGGTGGATGGGTAGAACTCATGGTACTGCAGGTAAAGTCCCACAATATCTTAACAAAACTGCCTGGGGTTGCATCTGGAGTTCTCAGATGAATACTAGGGCTTGGCATGGCAAAAACGGCTGTGAGGGCTGTGCACAAAGTGGGGGATGCTTGGTAAGGTCACGGAGTGGCCTCTTATATAGCATCAGGGCTGGGTTACCGATTGCGGTGTTGGGGCGATCTAGGTTGACAATTCTGCCCTATGGGGTCGGGTCAAAGCCACAGATACACACATCTCACAAAAGTGACGTATTACTGTGGTTGTCGTCAGGGGTGGTTTTTGGTAGCTGCGCCTGAAATTTAATATGCAATCGCACGCCAACGTACTTATATGCGGGAAAAAAAAATGGGATGCAACCAAACTGCATTTATTTCATGGCGATTACAAGGTCTCACTATTACACGACGTAGAATACTAAGACTCGGTACTACTTAGTCCACCTCGTTAATATCTAAACGAGCGTGCCTTGTGGATGTCGAGGCTTCTCCTCGGGATTTGCTGGAAGGGGTTGAGGATCTGCAGGGTCGGGGTAGCGATGATGGCCATCGCGGGGGTTGGCGGTCACAATCCCGTCGGAGCGTGTCCCCAAAATGCGACGGAGCTCCTCCGGGGATACAAATGCGTTACGGTCGGTTGCAGGGGCAGACCTCAAGAACTCAATTGGCTGTCCGAACAGCACGACTGGGTTGCCGGCGTCGGACGCATCTTCTCCTCTCGCCGGGGCTCGACGGGCAAGTTCTCCACGAGCTGCGAGCAGATCAAGAGTGACCTGATCGAACAATACCTCTAGTGCGCCTACATAGCGCACCAGATGCAGCAAGGCAGGGTCCGTCTCGTGGTCTCCGTTGGCTACCTGGGGTGGCCTACTATACCCGTCACGGCTGGGGTAGTAGTAGAACGAGCGGCAGTTAACTCTTGGCGACAGGTGCCGGAGTTGAACTATAGCCTCTCGAGCGGCCAGCTGGATGGCTTGTGGATCAAAGGAAGTTGTCCTTCCGGCGAACCTGTAGGGGCGTTCTGGCGCCATACCCCTGCCATAGATGTGTACTGTGGCCCAGAATTGATGGCTTTCACCGCTCCTGAGCCCTTGGTACACCACATATTCTGGGGGCTCTTCTATCGCAAAGGCACGACGGGTGAGGTTTGCTAGCACGGTCACAAAACCTCCAAGGTTGGTTGCTGTGGTCTCATTGTGAACAATGGGGCCAGGCATCTTGGCTTGGTTCTGGGGTAGAGGCTGTGCTGTGCTGGGTTGGGGCTAACGTTCCTTTTATAGAAAAAGGGAACGAAGTCTTCCGTCGCACGCTTGCGAATGGGACAACAAAGGCGTCGGTCACGGGCGCGTGATCGACGGGCTAGGCTGATAGGTTGGGCACCGATTGCCAAAAGGTGTCGGGGTCACTGTGTGGCTATCGTATACGAGAAGCTTGGCTGTGGTTAGGTTAGGGCCTAATGGGTGGGTGGTTAACCTAGGTTTTATTGACCCGGCTAAGATAGGATTAGCCAATGGTCAGCCTGGCTCTGATACCAAGGTTGTCAGGACCGGTTTTCCAGGATATTAAATTCCCAGTAATTGGTCCTTGTGCTCACCAGCCCCAGGATTACTGTTAGCTGATGAGACACAATCTTGATACAGAAATGCCAAGCAAAATTACAAGATCTGAAGTACAAGACCATTGTGGTCTATGAGTACAACAGAAGGTTTCTAGTGGTTGATGGCGGAAGCGGTCTGCGGTTCATCAGCGTCTATGGGACTCCATTTCCCACAGGAACAGCTGACCTGGATAACTCCTATCTTCGCGTGGCTACGGTCTCCGTTGCCTAGGTTCCGGGGCTGTCGTCAATGCGCTCCTCCAGAAATCTGGCCAAGACAATAGCCAGGGACAAGCCAGTGAGTACTTTGAATGTACTCGCAAACATCATGAAACCAGGTATAATATAACAGATGAAAATCATGCACTGAAATAATTCATGATCATTAAGTCAGTCATGAAACAAAAATTCATTAAGCACACAAGCAGGTCATTCATATTAAACAAGAATAAGCAATCAGAGAATAAAAATAAAATAAACCAATCGAGTGTCTGAAGCGACGCCTCGAAAAGAATAAAAATAACAAGCATGCCTCAGTCGGGCGTCTGAGCGACACCACAGAAAGGGCTTATATAAGGAAAATAAATAACAACAATGCCACAGGCGGACGTCTGCGCGACATCACAGCGAGGGCTTATATCAAAAGTAAATAACAACAATGCCACAGGCGGACGTCTGCGCGACATCACAGCGAGGGCTTATATCAAAAGTAAATAACAACAATGCCACAGGCGGACGTCTGCGCGACATCACAGCGAGAGCTTATATCAAAAGTAAATAACAACAATGCCACAGGCGAGCGTCTGCGCGACATCACAGCGAGGGCTTATATCAAAAGTAAATAACAACAATGCCACAGGCGGACGTCTGCGCGACATCACAGCGAGGGCTTATATCAAAAGTAAATAACAACAGTGCCACAGGCGGACGTCTGTGCGACATCACAGCGAGGGCTTATATCAAAAGTAAATAACAACAATGCCACAGGCGGACGTCTGCGCGACATCACAGCGAGGGCTTATAAGGAAAATAAATAATAACGAG
Source organism: Elymus sibiricus (assembly GCA_039707655.1). Lineage (NCBI taxonomy): Eukaryota > Viridiplantae > Streptophyta > Magnoliopsida > Poales > Poaceae > Elymus > Elymus sibiricus. The sequence goes on from CM077670.1 coordinate 284,789,026, forward strand.
TATCCAGGAGGTAGGACTATCCCAGGGATACTCAGTAATATAAATGGTTAGTCTACAATAATAATAATCATAATCATCATTCCTCACACATCATGGTCAATATTTTGGTTTAGAAGTTTATCCTCCGAAGACCGACACTAAGACCGACACTTGACCCATCCCAGACTGTAGTCCTTAACCGCGGACACGGCTATTCGAATAGATATAGACTCTGCAGAGGGTGTACTCTTTACCCACAAGTAACGGATTCCGTTAGTCCATCGGGACTAATTCCGTTTACGGCCTTTGAATTGAAAACACACCTAACCCGCACACACTAGCTTAACTTACCAAAGCCAGGAATCACCCAAGGCGATGATAGAGTAAAACTCTAAGTGGGAAGGCCTCATTCAACGGCCTCCAATAGCATGGGATCAAAATATTTATATCGGCGCGCAAACAGGGGTGCGACCCCACTCCGACTACAATCGGAGACACCCATGCCCCCGGACCAAGTGACATGCCTACCAGGGGCCACTGGTATCTTTCACTATGGCCTCTCTGTACGGTGTGTGCCAAGAAAGGGGTTGACAATTTACTGAACCGCACCCTGCCTGTGGCAGGGACCAGTGGTAGTACGGAACAAGTATGGGGGTTACTGGAACAAGACTCGATCTATGGTCGACTCAGGAGGTTTAAGGGTTCCCTGCATGGTTAGTATAACAATTATATTTCAAACCAACAGACAGCAACACCACTCATCATGCCCCACTATGCCCTACTGAGTATATTCGTCCCAACGAAATACCAGTATCAGCTCATGTCTACTCAAGACAAGAGGCTTTTCCGGATTCCTTCCGGTAGGCATAAGAAGCATACGAGGGTGAATACTGCCACAAGCATAACAAACAGCAAGTTATCTCCATCATGCACTCATGAGCATGATCATATCTCCACATGAAATAATACTTACTTCATGTAAATATGGAAATGAAGTTCTTCTTTGACACATCAAACAACACACAACAAATATTATGCCAGGGTTCAGAATGCTTGCCTTCAAGGTGCATGAATATGAGGTGCACTCCAAAACTTTTTGAAAGTTTTAATCTTCATTCCAAATTCCTATTTTGAGAAATATTCAATTAACACACAATTTGAAAACAGTACAAAAAGTTGTCTCTGAAAATTTTCAAATAAATATGAAAATAAACTAGATGGAATTTAAGAGAGGTAGGAAAAAGAATCAAATCAATCGGAGTTTTATTTTAAAAGATATGCCCAGTCAAAGTTTGGTTAAAGTCCTGTTTTAATAAAAACCAGAAAAAGGAAAACGCATCGGTCCAGAATACGTTTCCAGAGAAGGGAAGACGCTTTAAAGAAAAATACGCTTGCGCGAACAGAAAACGTTTCGGGCCAGAAAACGCTATTGAGAGGGGAAAGACGTACTCTGGGGCTTTACGCTTCCACTTAACCGGCTGATCCGCAGCCTCAGGTCACTGACAGTGGACCCGCCTGGCCCACTGGTCAGTTTTGACCTTTCTCCTCTTCCTCCCTCTCTCTGGGATAGAGACGGGCGCGTCTCCGGTGATCGCCGCCGGCGAACGGCGGCCTCTCACGGGGTCCCGATGGCAGGGATGGATCCGCCGCTCAAGGACGGTCCTCCCGGTGGTCTTCAGGGGCACGGAGGTTGACGGAGTTGCCGGTGACAAGACCTCCGGCGGATGGCGGTTCGGGAGCGGTTTGGGTCTCGGGCTATGGTGGTTCCTAGTTGAGGCTGAGGGGTGAGGTGGCTTCGCAAGGTCGAGGGGGAGGGGATGGTAGCGATAGCGAAGGCTGGGGCGCTCTGGCTGCGGGGAATTTTAAACCGGAGTGCGGCGGCGACCGTGGCTACCGGAGTTGGGGAAGACGGTGGCTACTAGCTAAATTGGAGCTAGGAGCGGCTGGCTACGGTGTCGAGGAGGACCATGGAGATGCGTTGCGGCCTCGGGGTCCTATTTATAGCTCGGGGAGGTCGGTTCCCGCGGCGGCAATGGATAAGAACGGCGACGGCAATGGATAAGAACGGCGGGCTGCCTTGCTGCGGCTTGCAGGACGTCGGCGCTAGTGGACGAGCTCGCGGATAAGCTCGGTCTGCTCTAGAGGGCAGCTGGCGGGCGCTGGTGGCTCGGACGGCGCCGACCTGACAGAACCCCGCTGCGGTCGCCGGCGTGCTGCCAAAGGAGCTCTGACGGCGGCGCTGTAGAGAGCCAGGGAGCGGTCGAGTCTTCTGGCACGACGCGGCTACAGGGAGAAGATCAGGACGAGCTCGGGAAGAGCTATTTAGGAACGTGCGGGCTCGGGCGCTAGCACGTGCAAAACGCGCGCTCTGCTCGCGCTCCGGGCGTGCACGGGAGGCGTTCGACGAAACGCCAAGATGAGCCAGGAGGCTCCTCCGCCCACGGGGCTCTACCAGGATGGATTGCTAGCCAAGGCAAAGCTAGAGGACAAGCTGAGATGGCCAGATGAGCTAACTTCCAATGCAAAGCAAAGATCATGTCAAAACAGTTCATGCACTCCAGCTGTTCGAAAAAATGCTAGGGGCATCCAGAAGGTTTTGCTGGTGACCAAACTTTCCAGATCAGAGTCTCTTTAGATGGTAAAGAGGATGGCAAGGTTAGTTTGAGAAAAACAGAAACTAGTTAATGCAAGTTTTTGAGAAAACCAAATCTGGACAGAAGATAAAGGCCATCATTGCATGCATAAAAAATATTCCAATGATCTCAATCTCCTGGACTTAAGGGTTTGGTAAGGTGGCCTACAAGCAGGAAAAATCTCAAGGGCAATAGGGCAAGATAAAATGAGGTTGCACTACAAACTACCACTCTGGACCAGAATAAAGATGAGGATGGTTTGCTCAAAATTTTCAAAGAACCCAAATGAATTTTTGCATAAACCTGAGTTATATACTTCTACTGACATCCCCAAATTTTTATGGAATTTTTAAAGAAATATTTAAATAGGTTGTAGGGCAAACTACAAACTGAACCAGATTTGAAAGCTTGAAGTGGAGCTCAAAATTTACAAATGGCCAAGTTGGGTTTTTGCATAAAAGTGATCCAGGGGCATCACATGACTTCTAAATTTTTTTGTGGAATTTATAAATGGAGTTATAAAATAGTTGCAGTGCAAAAGAGGCTCTAAAAAGGGGTAAAATGCTATTTAATGAATTAAATCTTGACAAATTTTATTATAAAAATTATTCCACTGGTTTTAATGAATGAAATAAAATGATTAAATAAAACACTCAAGCCACACAACAATATTCAAAAGTTTTCAGATAGAATAGAAGAATTTTTGAAATTCAGACAAAAGGAGTGGCTCTGAGATCACAAGAAAATCCAGAAAGAATTTTTTTTTTATTTCCTGGCAAAATTTTAATGAACAAAATATGGTTAAAATTTTGGGGTGTTACAACACTACCCCCCTTAAGAAAAATCTCGTCCTCGAGATTTGCTAAGGACGGTTTCAAAAAATAATTCTCACACATAATTGAAATTAAACAATTTATTCATTGCACAAACTTAGGATACAACGCATAAGCTACAACACATAAATAAACGCTAGGCTAACAAACATAGTAGTGGCGTCTATGGCGCAAATGTAAAATATGCTGGGTCCTGAGAAAATGTCTCCGGCACTGGGACACATTCTTCTTCTATCGGAGGAAGCGGATTGACAAGTCGAAGAACGTGCCTTTCCTGGTCTGGCCTCAAGGGTCCGCCAATGGCGATCTGAGGATTTAAATCAGCGAGTCTCTGGAGATAACTCATTACTCGTTGGGTCAAATGCTCTTGAGCGATGACGTACTGGGCAAGATTGGCCAGTACTGGGTCCCTCTCTATTCGTCCACCGGGAAAAGAGGCTACTTCTCCGGCTGCTGCACGACTCGGAAAGTAAATATACCCCCTTTCGCTGGCATAGGGTATTGCGAAGCGAAGACGAGTAATTGCTTCGTACGCAGCAGCTTCTATGGCCATTTGCGGAGTCGGCATAGATCTCCCCACGAAAGAGACTTCTGTGGGATCTTGGTTTGGGTTTGCGGGAGGGATGTGTACTACTGCCCAATATTTCGAGGCGACTGGGGTGATCCTTGCTTTGAGCAGCTCGTACTGGGGTGGATGGGTAGAACTCATGGTACTGCAGGTAAAGTCCCACAATATCTTAACAAAACTGCCTGGGGTTGCATCTGGAGTTCTCAGATGAATACTAGGGCTTGGCATGGCAAAAACGGCTGTGAGGGCTGTGCACAAAGTGGGGGATGCTTGGTAAGGTCACGGAGTGGCCTCTTATATAGCATCAGGGCTGGGTTACCGATTGCGGTGTTGGGGCGATCTAGGTTGACAATTCTGCCCTATGGGGTCGGGTCAAAGCCACAGATACACACATCTCACAAAAGTGACGTATTACTGTGGTTGTCGTCAGGGGTGGTTTTTGGTAGCTGCGCCTGAAATTTAATATGCAATCGCACGCCAACGTACTTATATGCGGGAAAAAAAAATGGGATGCAACCAAACTGCATTTATTTCATGGCGATTACAAGGTCTCACTATTACACGACGTAGAATACTAAGACTCGGTACTACTTAGTCCACCTCGTTAATATCTAAACGAGCGTGCCTTGTGGATGTCGAGGCTTCTCCTCGGGATTTGCTGGAAGGGGTTGAGGATCTGCAGGGTCGGGGTAGCGATGATGGCCATCGCGGGGGTTGGCGGTCACAATCCCGTCGGAGCGTGTCCCCAAAATGCGACGGAGCTCCTCCGGGGATACAAATGCGTTACGGTCGGTTGCAGGGGCAGACCTCAAGAACTCAATTGGCTGTCCGAACAGCACGACTGGGTTGCCGGCGTCGGACGCATCTTCTCCTCTCGCCGGGGCTCGACGGGCAAGTTCTCCACGAGCTGCGAGCAGATCAAGAGTGACCTGATCGAACAATACCTCTAGTGCGCCTACATAGCGCACCAGATGCAGCAAGGCAGGGTCCGTCTCGTGGTCTCCGTTGGCTACCTGGGGTGGCCTACTATACCCGTCACGGCTGGGGTAGTAGTAGAACGAGCGGCAGTTAACTCTTGGCGACAGGTGCCGGAGTTGAACTATAGCCTCTCGAGCGGCCAGCTGGATGGCTTGTGGATCAAAGGAAGTTGTCCTTCCGGCGAACCTGTAGGGGCGTTCTGGCGCCATACCCCTGCCATAGATGTGTACTGTGGCCCAGAATTGATGGCTTTCACCGCTCCTGAGCCCTTGGTACACCACATATTCTGGGGGCTCTTCTATCGCAAAGGCACGACGGGTGAGGTTTGCTAGCACGGTCACAAAACCTCCAAGGTTGGTTGCTGTGGTCTCATTGTGAACAATGGGGCCAGGCATCTTGGCTTGGTTCTGGGGTAGAGGCTGTGCTGTGCTGGGTTGGGGCTAACGTTCCTTTTATAGAAAAAGGGAACGAAGTCTTCCGTCGCACGCTTGCGAATGGGACAACAAAGGCGTCGGTCACGGGCGCGTGATCGACGGGCTAGGCTGATAGGTTGGGCACCGATTGCCAAAAGGTGTCGGGGTCACTGTGTGGCTATCGTATACGAGAAGCTTGGCTGTGGTTAGGTTAGGGCCTAATGGGTGGGTGGTTAACCTAGGTTTTATTGACCCGGCTAAGATAGGATTAGCCAATGGTCAGCCTGGCTCTGATACCAAGGTTGTCAGGACCGGTTTTCCAGGATATTAAATTCCCAGTAATTGGTCCTTGTGCTCACCAGCCCCAGGATTACTGTTAGCTGATGAGACACAATCTTGATACAGAAATGCCAAGCAAAATTACAAGATCTGAAGTACAAGACCATTGTGGTCTATGAGTACAACAGAAGGTTTCTAGTGGTTGATGGCGGAAGCGGTCTGCGGTTCATCAGCGTCTATGGGACTCCATTTCCCACAGGAACAGCTGACCTGGATAACTCCTATCTTCGCGTGGCTGCGGTCTCCGTTGCCTAGGTTCCGGGGCTGTCGTCAATGCGCTCCTCCAGAAATCTGGCTAAGACAATAGCCAGGGACAAGCCAGTGAGTACTTTGAATGTACTCGCAAACATCATGAAACCAGGTATAATATAACAGATGAAAATCATGCACTGAAATAATTCATGATCATTAAGTCAGTCATGAAACAAAAATTCATTAAGCACACAAGCAGGTCATTCATATTAAACAAGAATAAGCAATCAGAGAATAAAAATAAAATAAACCAATCGAGTGTCTGAAGCGACGCCTCGAAAAGAATAAAAATAACAAGCATGCCTCAGTCGGGCGTCTGAGCGACACCACAGAAAGGGCTTATATAAGGAAAATAAATAACAACAATGCCACAGGCGGACGTCTGCGCGACATCACAGCGAGGGCTTATATCAAAAGTAAATAACAACAATGCCACAGGCGGACGTCTGCGCGACATCACAGCGAGGGCTTATATCAAAAGTAAATAACAACAATGCCACAGGCGGACGTCTGCGCGACATCACAGCGAGGGCTTATATCAAAAGTAAATAACAACAATGCCACAGGCGAGCGTCTGCGCGACATCACAGCGAGGGCTTATATCAAAAGTAAATAACAACAATGCCACAGGCGGACGTCTGCGCGACATCACAGCGAGGGCTTATATCAAAAGTAAATAACAACAGTGCCACAGGCGGACGTCTGCGCGACATCACAGCGAGGGCTTATATCAAAAGTAAATAACAACAATGCCACAGGCGGACGTCTGCGCGACATCACAGCGAGGGCTTATAAGGAAAATAAATAATAACGAGTATCCAGGAGGTAGGACTATCCCAGGGATACTCAGTAATATAAATGGTTAGTCTACAATAATAATAATCATAATCATCATTCCTCACACATCATGGTCAATATTTTGGTTTAGAAGTTTATCCTCCGAAGACCGACACTAAGACCGACACTTGACCCATCCCAGACTGTAGTCCTTAACCGCGGACACGGCTATTCGAATAGATATAGACTCTGCAGAGGGTGTACTCTTTACCCACAAGTAACGGATTCCGTTAGTCCATCGGGACTAATTCCGTTTACGGCCTTTGAATTGAAAACACACCTAACCCGCACACACCAGCTTAACTTACCAAAGCCAGGAATCACCCAAGGCGATGATAGAGTAAAACTCTAAGTGGGAAGGCCTCATTCAACGGCCTCCAATAGCATGGGATCAAAATATTTATATCGGCGCGCAAACAGGGGTGCGACCCCACTCCGACTACAATCGGAGACACCCATGCCCCCAGACCAAGTGACATGCCTACCAGGGGCCACTGGTATCTTTCACTATGGCCTCTCTGTACGGTGTGTGCCAAGAAAGGGGTTGACAATTTACTGAACCGCACCCTGCCTGTGGCAGGGATCAGTGGTAGTACGGAACAAGTATGGGGGTTACTGGAACAAGACTCGATCTATGGTCGACTCAGGAGGTTTAAGGGTTCCCTGCATGGTTAGTATAACAATTATATTTCAAACCAACAGACAGCAACACCACTCATCATGCCCCACTATGCCCTACTGAGTATATTCGTCCCAACGAAATACCAGTATCAGCTCATGTCTACTCAAGACAAGAGGCTTTTCCGGATTCCTTCCGGTAGGCATAAGAAGCATACGAGGGTGAATACTGCCACAAGCATAACAAACAGCAAGTTATCTCCATCATGCACTCATGAGCATGATCATATCTCCACATGAAATAATACTTACTTCATGTAAATATGGAAATGAAGTTCTTCTTTGACACATCAAACAACACACAACAAATATTATGCCAGGGTTCAGAATGCTTGCCTTCAAGGTGCATGAATATGAGGTGCACTCCAAAACTTTTTGAAAGTTTTAATCTTCATTCCAAATTCCTATTTTGAGAAATATTCAATTAACACACAATTTGAAAACAGTACAAAAAAGTTGTCTCTGAAAATTTTCAAATAAATATGAAAATAAACTAGATGGAATTTAAGAGAGGTAGGAAAAAGAATCAAATCAATCGGAGTTTTATTTTAAAAGATATGCCCAGTCAAAGTTTGGTCAAAGTCCTGTTTTAATAAAAACCAGAAAAAGGAAAACGCATCGGTCCAGAATACGTTTCCAGAGAAGGGAAGACGCTTTAAAGAAAAATACGCTTGCGCGAACAGAAAACGTTTCGGGCCAGAAAACGCTATTGAGAGGGGAAAGACGTACTCTGGGGCTTTACGCTTCCACTTAACCGGCTGATCCGCAGCCTCAGGTCACTGACAGTGGGCCCGCCTGGCCCACTGGTCAGGTTTGACCTTTCTCCTCTTCCTCCCTCTCTCTGGGACAGAGACGGGCGCGTCTCCGGTGATCGCCGCCGGCGAACGGCGGCCTCTCACGGGGTCCCGATGGCAGGGATGGATCCGCCGCTCAAGGGCGGTCCTCCCGGTGGTCTTCAGGGGCACGGAGGTTGACGGAGTTGCCGGTGACAAGACCTCCGGCGGATGGCGGTTCGGGAGCGGTTTGGGTCTCGGGCTATGGTGGTTCCTAGTTGAGGCTGAGGGGTGAGGTGGCTTCGCAAGGTCGAGGGGGAGGGGATGGTAGCGATAGCGAAGGCTGGGGCGCTCTGGCTGCGGGGAATTTTAAACCGGAGTGCGGCGGCGACCGTGGCTACCGGAGTTGGGGAAGACGGTGGCTACTAGCTAAATTGGAGCTAGGAGCGGCTGGCTACGGTGTCGAGGAGGACCATGGAGATGCGTTGCGGCCTCGGGGTCCTATTTATAGCTCGGGGAGGTCGGTTCCCGCGGCGGCAATGGATAAGAACGGCGACGGCAATGGATAAGAACGGCGGGCTGCCTTGCTGCGGCTTGCAGGACGTCGGCGCTAGCGGACGAGCTCGCGGATAAGCTCGGTCTGCTCTAGAGGGCAGCTGGCGGGCGCTGGTGGCTCGGACGGCGCCGACCTGACAGAACCCCGCTGCGGTCGCCGGCGTGCTGCCAAAGGAGCTCTGACGGCGGCGCTGTAGAGAGCCAGGGAGCGGTCGAGTCTTCTGGCACGACGCGGCTACAGGGAGAAGATCAGGACGAGCTCGGGAAGAGCTATTTAGGAACGTGCGGGCTCGGGCGCTAGCACGTGCAAAACGCGCGCTCTGCTCGCGCTCCGGGCGTGCACGGGAGGCGTTCGACGAAACGCCAAGATGAGCCAGGAGGCTCCTCCGCCCACGGGGCTCTACCAGGATGGATTGCTAGCCAAGGCAAAGCTAGAGGACAAGATGAGATGGCCAGATGAGCTAACTTCCAATGCAAAGCAAAGATCATGTCAAAACAGTTCATGCACTCCAGCTGTTCGACAAAATGCTAGGGGCATCCAGAAGGTTTTGCTGGTGACCAAACTTTCCAGATCAGAGTCTCTTTAGATGGTAAAGAGGATGGCAAGGTTAGTTTGAGAAAAACAGAAACTAGTTAATGCAAGTTTTTGAGAAAACCAAATCTGGACAGAAGATAAAGGCCATCATTGCATGCATAAAAAATATTCCAATGATCTCAATCTCCTGGACTTAAGGGTTTGGTAAGGTGGCCTACAAGCAGGAAAAATCTCAAGGGCAATAGGGCAAGATAAAATGAGGTTGCAGTACAAACTACCACTCTGGACCAGAATAAAGATGAGGATGGTTTGCTCAAAATTTTCAAAGAACCCAAATGAATTTTTGCATAAACCTGAGTTATATACTTCTACTGACATCCCCAAATTTTTATGGAATTTTTAAAGAAATATTTAAATAGGTTGTAGGGCAAACTACAAACTGAACCAGATTTGAAAGCTTGAAGTGGAGCTCAAAATTTACAAATGGCCAAGTTGGGTTTTTGCATAAAAGTGATCCAGGGGCATCACATGACTTCTAAATTTTTTTGTGGAATTTATAAATGGAGTTATAAAATAGTTGCAGTGCAAAAGAGGCTCTAAAAAGGGGTAAAATGCTATTTAATGAATTAAATCTTGACAAATTTTATTATAAAAATTATTCCACTGGTTTTAATGAATGAAATAAAATGATTAAATAAAACACTCAAGCCACACAACAATATTCAAAAGTTTTCAGATAGAATAGAAGAATTTTTGAAATTCAGACAAAAGGAGTGGCTCTGAGATCACAAGAAAATCCAGAAAGAAATTATTTTTTTTATTTCCTGGCAAAACTTTAATTAACAAAATATGGTTAAAATTTTGGGGTGTTACAATTCAGCAGATAGATGACCCTTAAGCGTGTAACCCTATAGGTTCGGTGAAGTATAGACATGACCCGAACACTTTCCGATCAATGATCAACATCGGAGCCGTGGACACCCATATTGACCCCTATACCCACACGAATAAATATTCGAGTGAACCTCTAGTTGCCGTGTGCTATTCCTGTTGCTTCGCGATATGTTACAAATACCCGAGGTAAGATTTATCGGCATCCCCGTGGATCAACACTTGTCCACTATGCCAGTTACCTCGTTACCGGTTTTGTTCTCTTTTCTCATTCCCGCGTTCCGGTATCCCTGTGATCAAATCACGATGTGTCCGGCCAAACGATGATGGATACCGTAACACCGAGAGGGCCCAAAGAGTATCTCTCCATCATCAGAGGAGCAAATCCCAATCTTGAGCTATCAAGTCCCTTGACATACTTTTCCATGAACCCATAAGCCGCCGTAATAGCCACCCATTTACGGATGACATTTAACAAACCCCAAAGTTCATGAAGCAAGCATGAAGTAACTCGACACTCTCATGGTCTAAGGAATTATGCAAATGTTAACTTTCTTTGTGTTATTAACCATTAACTTGTGACGAATGTATCTCATAGCATAACATCAATCGGGTCGATTCAACACAAGTGTTCTCCTAACATTGTGCCCTCAAAGTTGCCGGCATAGTCATGCCCATGATCAGGAAAACAGAACCATCATGCAAAACTTGAGCTAGTCTTAGAGGCCAGACTAGGAATTCATTTTACCGTTTATTATTCCACACGTGCATATGAGTTTCCCTCCGAGCCTCGTGGTTATTGCAGACTCGAGAACCATAGCAGTTATAGCATGGAACATAAACATAATAATGAACATGGAGATAAATAATAGCATTTATTATTGCCTCTAGGGCATATCTCCTATAGACTCCCACTTGCACTAGAGTCAATAATCTAGTCAATGCTAATGCACTTTACACCTATGGCATACTGCTGTAAAATATGCTTCGCTTGTGGTATAGTCTGATGTCCAACGGATCTGACAACTTCATTTCTGTGTGTATCTTTGCATGTCCTCGCGTTTTCATGCTTTCACAAAATTCATATTTTGTGTGGACTTGGTTTTGTATATATGTGAATCACTAGTCGAACCTTGATTCCTCAGACTGAGCTATGAAGCAACTATCTTCAGTAGTGTCCCATTGACCAAAGCCATCTTGGAACCATACTAAGTTCATGAATGAACTATATGATTCAACATCTTCTTTGTCACTTCTAAAGTGTCAACATACTTAGCCTTTGTTATAGAATTCGCCACAGTAACCTGTTTAGAACAATTCCAACTTACTGTGTCACCATATTGTGTATTACACAAAAACCCTTAACTTAAATCAAAAATCACATGGAGCACTGATGAAGACTGTATCGATGTAATTACTTACAATGAGCACTTCATAATCTCTACTTGCGAGAAAACATGTCATCAGTGCTACTTTAGTACTCAATGACATTTTTCACTGTTGTCCCATGATCAGTACTTTGATCACTTTGGTATCTATACTCGCAACAGCTTGGGAGTATCGGACATATCTGGTTGTTTTACATACCATGGAATACATGATTAATCCAAACACAAGAGTGTGTGGAATCTCCATCATGTATTTTGCTCATCAGTGTTTTGGGACACCAAGTCTTGCAAAAACTCTTTCCATGTGACCTCGGCAAGAATCACTCCTTGGTGTTTTTAATGCTAAACTGTTTCAGCATCTTGGCAATATGTATTTTTGCTTAGCCCTATTAGGCAATTCTATCTCTGTAGATAAATATGCCTAATATCAAGGCTACTCGGCCCAAGCACTTCATCGACAAACTAATTTTCAATGAAGTCCTAATTTGTGTCAAGAAATTTATATTATTTCCAATCAACAATGTGTCAAGCACACAAGGTTTTTAGAAATATTATTATGCTCCCACTTACTTTCTTGTAACCACAAGCATCTTCGTTATACATTGATGAAATCAAACTCTTTTGACTATATCATCAAAAACGAAGATTCCAACTCCATTTTGCTCTCTTCTGTCCATTGCTGGAACTCTGAAGTTTGCATACTCACTAGCATCCTTTGGATAGACAAAATACCTTGGACTGTATCACATGCAAGTCCTAGGTAGTATTTGCGTCACATGGAAATCCTTTTGGCATCCAAGTATCATATCTCATCATTGAAATATGTATTAATTGCTAGTTTAACCCGAACCGACTTTAAGCATCGCTACGGTGAGACAATCTCATCGCAGTTAATTCCTTGAATTTGTTATAAGAAACAAGTCGAGCTTTATGGATAAAACATTTTTATCCATATCAGTTTATAGTTCCATTTATATTCGTTAGACTCTAAGTCTTCCGAAAGGGGTATCAAGATTTAATCTTGAATCATTTATATGGAAACTATCTCGGATTATATTGGCATTTAGCCAATTTCGGAGTCAGGGCCCATCAATGCTTCCTTGTGTATTGTAGGTATACTGTTGTCTAGCAATAATATCTCGTATGCGCACCTAAGGGGTTTGCACGAGTTTTGCCTACGTGGTTCAGCTGCAAGTTCGACCGAAGTCCATACATCTCATGTAGAGGCTTCCGTATCAGTCGTGGTAGGAAACTCTGGAATCACTTCCAAGGTCTCTTTCCTTTGACCTGATGACGAAGATAATGTTATCTCGTTGAGTTGCACTGTCCTCCCACTCACCTTTTTGCAAGAAACATTTTCTTTCAAAATTATACCGTTCTTGTGGCAAAACCTTTTGCCTCGGTATAGTGATGGAGAAATTCCCAATAATTTGGGATAACCTACAAAGTAGCACTTGTCTGATTTGGTATAGGTTTGTAAATATTTTACACAAGCCCCATATTCCAAATGTTAAGAAAAGATATAACAGGGTTGGGTGTACCATACCATGGAGTCATTTCAACAGATCTGATGGCGCTCTTTTCAGTGTAAAAGCCGCAGTCTCTAAAGCATTACTTTAAAAGGGATAATGACAAATTGACTTATGTCATCTTTGATCTTACCATGTCATAAATGGTTTGATTACATCTTCATGGACATTCCACTCACAGTGGTGCTCCGGGAGGTGTAAGTTATGAAACTCTTTTCACAACTCATCAGACATTCGCTAAACTTGTAACTCAAAATTTCTTTCCGCAATCCAATTGCAGAAACATAATTTAATTGTTACAATAATTTCTACTTCATTTTGAAAACCTTTTGAATGATTTCAAAAGATTCAGACTTACGTCTCATCAAGTAAATATCCATATATCTACTTGAGTCATTTCTGAAGATAGATAAATCCACTACTAGCAACAACATTTATCGGACTACACACATCAAAATCTATGATCACCAATAAGTTTGTTGCTCATTCCTTATGGCCTGTGAATGGTATTTCAGTCACTTCACTTTTCGGACGAAAGTTGCAAGTGTCAGATGATTCATAATCAAATGACTTCAAAATCCATCATAATGGAATTTCTCCATGCGGGTTTCTCCAATGTGACCAAATGCAGTGCCACACATATGTGGTATTCTTTTAGTCTTGCGACATTTAGCGTCAGTGTTATGGATGTATCATATTACCATCAATATTCATAACATACATCCCATCCTTGATGGAAGCATGGCCCTTTATGTTATTCATAACACTGAACAACAATTGTTCTTTTATGAACAACCCTTTTGCAACAAACATTATGCAATGGGCTAGAGTGTGTAAAACTCTAAAATGAATTATGAAAGTAAATACGGAGGTAATATATTATTATCAATATTCATAACATACATCTCATTCATAATGAAAGTATGGCCCTTATGTTGTTCATAACATCAAACATCAAAAGTTCTCTTATGAACAACCTTCTTGCAAGATACTTTATGCAATGGGCTAGAGTGTATAAAAACTCTAAAATGAATTATGAAAATAAATACATAGGTAATGTACCGAGTATAGCAACTTTTACTATGTTCCCAGCACATATCTAAACCTCATTACTGGCAAGTCTTTTAGGCCATAGTAGTTCTTGCATCGAGTCGCAACAGAATGCAATCGAGCGGGTATCTTTGTGATCAACTCACAATACCCAAGAATTACGGACTAACAATTTAATCATAGTTCTCAAGAACTATTTCTTTTGACCAGCCTTCCATACATCAATAACTTGTATGACATTCATACATGAGCTGGACATTCCAGTCTTCTTTCTTTTTGCTTTTATACTTCTAGCAGTTTAACTTTTAGTATTTCTCCTACTCTCAGAAGAAGCACCCAACTTAAGAGTGGCGTTAGCCCCGGACTTCCTAGGCGTGTGAGTCACACTAACACCCTTTGGACATTTCTTTTTTCCTTTAAGTTGTTGTTTTATTCACCTTTATCATATGACAGGCGTTCTTCTGGATCCCTCTCTTATCAGTCAAATGCATAGTAAACACTTTACTAATAATTTGCATAACAAATATTGCTTTGGATATCCCATATCTTCTAGCCTTTGTTTGTATCTGAAACTAATTTTCAGTTACATGAATATCACATAGCTATCCCAAACTTTTGAAGTTTGGGTCTCATGGAAGCAAACATATTGCACTTGACTGTAACGGAATTCTAGCTTTTGGATCGAAAGACGAGAGTCTCATCATCCATAGCATTAGCGGGACAATACCAAAAGCATGCGATAGGACAAAGTCCTTCTCGGCACTCTAGAGGACAATCCTCACATTACGATACCAACCGTAAAGTTTTAACCAGATAAGTAACAGCTTATTCAAAATTAATAGGGAAGGTGGAAACGCGAGCCATTATTCTACAACTATTATGCAAATCACACTTAGACATTGTTCATAATTAATTGCACTGAGAATTAAACAAGTTAATTCTACAGTGCGCTCCCACTCAAATCAATATCTCTCATAATTGATTGTGAGTGATACAAGACCCGCATTTCAATTGTTCACCATTTGTGTAACACCACTGATGAGGAAAATCTCAACCGGTAGGCCAACTTGCCAATCACATCTCTATGCGATTCTTGTTCATCTTTCGATGGGCGTGTTCCGAGCTCATGACGGTCATGCCTGAATGTCAAGACAACCAAGTGATCTCGCTGCGAGGTCTCAACTCACCCGCATCACACTTCTCTAATAGTTCGTACCCGTGTGACACGGCGCACCCCGAAAAGATAGGTGCCGTGACGGTGCTACACTTGGGAGAACACTAACTACTTGATATTTTAAGTGAGAGATCACCCTAATAAAAAGCGACTACCGCGCAATCAAAAAGGGTGCACCATAAGGGATAAACATCTCAGGCAATTCATAATAGCATGATATGGTATAGCCCTTTCTGACGGAGAAATCTTTTATTTCTTCATCTTCGACATTCGCATCGGTGTTCACCTTCGCGAAGATTGCCACCACCTTGTCGATGCACCAGATAATATTGCTATCTCTATAGCTAATAAAATAATGCATTACAACAAGGTTGACACGCAGGTCATTTAAAGTGACAATCATATGGTTCCAGCCATCATGCCAAATCATGACACGCAGGTCATGTTAATTTACATTATATAGTCATGTCATACATAATCAAATTAAATATGATGAAGACTATACCACATCACATGCACTTCTCATGTCATCCTGCAAAACCAAGTTAGATGCCTCTAATCGGTTTATGCAAAATTTTATTTTATGTGGCTTCTAAGGTTTCAACCAAACCGCAGCTACCAACGTTTATCATCAAGTATGATTATCCAAGTTGCTAGATTAGCTTTGCGGGGTGTATGAAACACGAGATAATAAAATCTCGAGCCCCATATTGAACTTCGTCATACGCATGACCCCCGTGCAGATCATATCTGCATTGCCCTTTCGTCTGTGAAATTTCATCTTTCTTTTAACTATGGTGGAATTCAATGAACTGTTAGCACTTCGTTGATCAATCAGGATCGCGGATTGCCAGAACTTTGAAACTCCACCATGCCGTTATCAAGATCAGAAATATGCAAATTTCAGGGAAGCAACAAGAACATCGGGTAACAGATTTCATCTGCTACCCGCACAAATAATTTTCAGTAATAGAACTCATCCACTACAAATTATATTGTGCAACACCCATACATCTCTATGTATTCTAGATCGTAACCTGCATCTACGCATAGCACGGCTCATGATGCCACTGTAGGGGAACGTGACAGAAAACAAAAAATTTCGGTACAGCGAGCACGCCCAGGATCACTATGGAGATGCATACAAGGTTTGATCTGATCGTTACCGACTCGTAACGCAGCGGAAGTAGAGTCGATGTTGATCGTCGGTGCAGATCCCCGTAGCTAGGATTTACAACCTCCCAACCGTGAGGATGTACTCCCTCGTCTGCTCCTCGGACAGTCCCTCGGACAGCCCTTCGGGAGGCGGTCGGACAGTCCCCCGGATGGTGTCACGGACAGCCCTTCGGGAGGCACTCACAGAAACTCGGACGGTCACTCGGACAGCCCTTCGGGAGGCACTCTCGAACAGCCCCTCGGGTAAAAGGATCGAACCTACGACCTCTCTATGGGGTTGCACACATACGGTGTCAGCTATCCGGCAGGGCTTCGCCGTCCAGAACTAGTTCCCACCGGAACCCAGACAGCCTTTCGGCTCTACGAAACTATTTTGTGTGAGGGAGAGAAGAAGCCAGATCATTGCATGGCATAATGTATGAGAGAAAAAGTGGTTTTGGGCAGCCCCTTCCACCCCTATTTATAGGCCAAGCCCAAGGGGTAGAGGACCAAAATGCCCTCAAAGGTGGCTTCTCCAAGAAGCCAATAGGGGAAAATACCAAAAGCCCCTCAAGGTGGCTTCTCCAAGAAGCCACCAAAAAGTGCTTTTCACTATTCACAGAAACATTTTTCCGCGACCGTTAAATCCGAAAATATTTCTGTAGGTCTTAGAATAATTCCAGTATCCACAAAAATAATTTTGGACGCATTCCGAAACAATTCTGGATTAGTGATTTTCATCTGCGAAAAGCAACCAAAGCGGTTCCGGCTGCTCCGGAACATTTTCGGGTTTTTTCTCTGGAAAATCCCCAGAAGTTCCCAGAACAATTCTGGCACCCTCTAAGAATTTCCAGGCGTGTGCCAAAACCATTTTGACTTAATGGTATACTCCGAAACAACCTTTCGGTTTTACCGAAACTATTCCGGTGTTCTCTCTCCGGAACTCTTCCGTTGTCTCCGAAACTTTTCCGGTGACTTTCTCTCAGACTCCCTGTCTAGTATTCAGCAGATAGATGACCCTTAAGTGTGTGACCCTATAGGTTCGGTGAAGTATAGACATGACCGGAACACTTTCCGATCAATGATCAACATCGGAGCCGTGGAGACCCATATTGACCCCTATACCCACACGAATAAATATTCGAGTAAACCTCCAGTTGCCGTGTGCTATTCTTGTTACTTTGCGATATGTTACAAACACCCGAGGTGAGATTTATCGGCATCCCCGTGGATCAACACTTGTCCACTATGCCAGTTACCTCGTAACTGGTTTTGTTCTCTTTTCTCGTTCCCGCGTTCCGGTATCCCTGTGATCAAATCACGATGTGTCCGGCCAGACGATGATGGATATCGTAACACCGAGAGGGCCCAAAGAATATCTCTCCATCGTCGGAGGAGCAAATCCCAATCTTGAGCTATCAAGTCCCTTGACATACTTTTTCATGAACCCGTAAGCCGCCGTAATAGCCACCCATTTACGGATGACGTTTAACAAACCCCAAAGTTCATGAAGCAAGCATGAAGAAACTCGACACTCTCATGGTCTAAGGAATTATGCAAACATTAACTTTCTCTGTGTTTTTTATATATTCAATAAAAAATCTCCGTAAAATTTCAGGTCAATTGGAGCTCTGTAGAATAGGTATCTCTAATGTGGCTATTTCAAGTCCAGAATTCCAGCTGCCGGCATTCTCCCTCTTCATGTAAATCTTGCAAATTAAGAGAGAAAAGGCATAAGAATTGTACCATAAAGTGAAATAATGATTGAAAACATAATAAATAACAGTAGGAAATCATGATGCAAATTGGACGTATCAACTAGCTGGAAGCTGCAGTTTCGGTGATTCCCGAGCTTCCACTTATCCAACTTCAAGTCTACCCAGGTTTGTCCCCGTTATTATAGACCAAATGCCACCCTCCCAACAGATATTTCCTCACGAGCAGTTCTCCTCCTCTCGTTAATTCTCCACCCGAGCGAACAGAGGGAGGTACATGGCGCGGCGCTCGCCCAAACTTCCGGCGGGCGGCGGCTACACCAGTGCCGCCCGTGTTGGCTCCTGGGCAGGCGGATCCGTTCACCTCTGCCCCTGCCCGAGCTCGGCCGCCCACTGATACGTCTCCAACGTATCTATAATTTTGATTGTTCCATGCTGTTATATTATCAATCTTAGATGTTTTTATATGCATTTACAGCAATTATATATCATTTTTGGAGACTAACCTACTAACTTAGTGCCCAGTGCCAGTTGTTGTTTTCTGCCCTGTTTTTGTTTTACAGAAAATCAATACCAAACGAAGTCCAAATCCCATGAAACTTTTTGGAGATTTTTTTCTGGACAAGATAAACACCAGAAGCTTCGGGAGAGGGCCAGAAGACCCAGGAGGTGGCCACGAGCCACCAGGGCGCGCCTAGGGGGGGGGCAGGCGCGCCCTGGTGCCTCGTGGGCCCCCCTTTGCTCCGTTTGACCTAATTCCACCACTATAAATTCAAGAAAAATCAGAAACCCTCAGGGGAGTCCACGAAATACTTTTTCTGCCACCGCAAGTTTCTGTTCCAGAGAGATCCCATCTGGAGGCCATCTCCGGTACTCCGCCGGAGGGGGAATCGATCACGGAGGGGTTCTACATCAACCTTGCTGCCCTTCCGATGATGCGTGAGTAGTTTAACACAGACCTTTGGGTCCATAGGCAGTAGCTAGATGGCTTCTTCTCTCTTTTTGATCTTCAATACAATGTTCTCCTCGATGTTCTTGGAGTTCTATCCGATGTAATCACTTTTTGCGGTGTGTTTGTTGGGATCCGATGAATTGTGAGTTTATGATCAGATTCACTACACCACGACACTCAAAGTAGCGTCAAACAATCTGTCGGCATAGGTCACCTAAGGCGACACATTTAGTGTCGGCAAAGACCTTTGGCGACAGAAATGAGCTGTCGCCTATAGTCCTGTCGGGAAAGGTCTTTGCCGACAGATAAATCTATGCCGGCAGATAGTTTGATGGGGTTGATGAGGTCTATGGCGACAGACATTTCTATACCGACAAACTATACTACGCCGACAGATCATCTGACACCGTGCTATGCCGACCCATAGTGCGATGCCCATTGTTACACCGACAGTTTGTCTATCAATGTGCTATTCTGACACATAGTTCGACGCCCAATACTTATGCCGACACTTTTGCTGCCAGAGCTCTACATTTCAGCACAAAATGCAAATCGACCATATTTTGAATAAAATTACAATCATAATATGCAATTCATGTTTAGTGCACAATAGATATAATAATTGCACTCTTTGATTCATCACAAGATACCATTGACTAGTACATTTATTCAACATATATTGAACATTAGTTATCTTCACTCAAGTTAGCTACAACCATTAAGGAAATACATAGGTCAACATACAAGACGTGTCCTGTTGCAAAATACAAGGGCTAAGCTCCTAAGTGACCAATTGTTAGATCACTTGACTACTATAAAATATTATGAAAGAGACCAATCCTTCAATCACCAAGTCGGCATCAACCTCCATATGAACAAAATGCGTCTCCCATGTTATGAACAAAAGCGATCACCGGAACATCTTAGATCAACTTGTGGACTTACTAATTTCTGCCATATGTCCCTGCAAAAGAACTTGTATGTTTGAGTAATCATAGAAATGATAATTTATTCAAACTTGCGAGTTGCCAATGATCCCAAAGATCTAAAACAATATCTAAAAAATAGAAGATATTGCAAACAGTTTGGTTACATAAGATATCCTTATCAGAACATCAACTAAAGCCAGGCTAGCTCCTAGCATATCACATGGCTTAGTATAAAAATTATGCGCTCATTGTTAAGCAATCAGATTTGCTCTAAGGCTTCAGTAATAAGGTTCTTACTGATTTGCTAAAGAAGACCAGAGAAAAGAGGGAAGCACAAGGAAGAGAAGGGGTGGCTGATGGACAAATACAGTGATGAGAAAATACTACAACAAAGGGGTGAATAAAAAGCGATAAAAGAAGAGGGGTGCAATCAAGCACCACTAGAAGTAAAACAAGAAATACATTGGCAAACAGGTATAAATGTGAACATATATAGCTGTTTAAGTACATTTGATAGTGAATTTTCTCTGTAAAGTGGATGATAAATTTTTCTCTTATTATTGCACATCCTGTGATGCTGAAGCTGTTCTTTACAACATGAATACAATAGAAATTACATTAACGTAGTGCCAATATTACACATAGAAGACTATAGGGAAAATATAATTAAAAACTGAGTGCAAGATCATCTCACCTATGTTTCCCGAGGAGCACCATGCATTCGTCTAAGAACTCTTGGTCGATTGCGCGGGGTCAGGAAAGTATTCGAGAATCTGGAATTGACATAAACAGCACGTTACTACAATGCTTGTTGTCAGTTCAGGTAGCAGAAGGAAGAATGGTTGGCCAGATAATGCACGCATTTTCTAAGGCCATGCCTAGCTGACGGTCCAAAGGTGCAGCAAACCATGTAACATCAATATATAATGCTTACTAAGATTCCTTGCTTCTGTTAAAAACTGTAACCATAATATCAGTTTGTTCCTCGAAGAATACGAGGTTGGTGCACTGTTGTTTGCACAGATTAAGACAATTTGTACTCTAGTCTATCTACTGGCAGTATAGCATCAACTCCCATCCAAGTAACAATCATATTTCTTCAGTTAAAAAATTATGACAGGCTGAAAGTAAATGAGAAACGAAAGTCTTCACAAATATGTTACTCTCCTGTTAGCAAAAAACATGCAGCACATACCTGTAGATTGCTCTAGTTGATAGATCCAAGAAAAGAAGATGAATCAGACAGACGAAGCTAGATGATGCAAAGGCATCTCCCATGTTGTTGCTCCAATCTACAGGGCCGAATTGATTAAGGGATCTCAATCACCACCACCACCACCACGGTGTGCATTCCCCTGCTTGCTACCCACAATCATTGTCAATCAGTCACTTCAAGTATTAGAGCAGTAAGAACACACACACTCACCCACATCTGTTTCTGGCAAACATATGTGCCAGCTTCAAGAGCAAACTTGATGAGCTGTTCTTTCAGTATACTTTATTTGCAACACAGAGAATCTATGTTTATTACACTATTTTCTCAGGCAAACATCGCCTTGCTTTGATAGTGGGCATATTGAGATAACTGAAAGTTAGCGATAGAAGTAAAGGAAGCATGATCACACACACACACACAAAGCTACTTTCATTAGGAACTTAGATGATTAATTAGGAGAAAAAAGTAAAGAACATCTAACAAGTCGAAATTTGTACAGATAGGAAAACACAGAGAATTTGCTACTACCTTGATTAAGAACCTGAACAGTGCAGTAGTGATCAACATGCAAAGAAAAAAAATGCTTCATGCGCCACTGCCAAGATCGCACCTTCTTCCACACTGTCCGTCAGCTCAGCACCCACAGCCTATAGGTAGCCTTTCTCCTTGTTTGTCTTTCTTTACCTTGGTTTGTTCAGTGGCTGAAAGTAACGAATGTGAAAAATGAAAGTCTTCACAAATATGGCACTCTCTTGTTTGCAGAAAACATGAAGAACATATTTGAGTACAATGGAATGTATTAGATAAAAAGGTAGATGCTACACTTGTGACGGTGTCCTGGATTAGGGGGTGCCAACCTAGCCGGCCCGTTTCCTCGGATGGGCCGATATGCCCCTGTACGTAGTCAAGATGGACTCCGGAAGCCGCACATGGGAGACGTGATCAAGGCTGCCTCTATCGAAGACTTGCAGTACACTTCAAGATTGCTCCAGCCGCCTTACTCCAAGATACCGACCTTGTAACCCTAGATACCCTCCCTGGCGTGTATATAAGCCATAGGGTTTAGCCCGTAGGGGACATAAACGCAACATTGCTCACCTAGCCATAGAAGTTAGACACATTACGATCCCGAGGTAGATCAACTCTGTACTCGATACATCTCTATCAATATAAAAGAAGCAGGACGTAGGGTTTTACCTCCATTAAGAGGGCCCGAACCTGGGTAAACATCGTCTCTATTGTCTCTGTTACCATCGATCCGAGATCCACAGCTCAGGACCCCCTACCCCGAGGTCTGCCGGTTTTTACACCGACACTGGTGCTTTCATTGAGAGTTCCGTTGTGCGATCACCAGAAGGGCCGATGGCTCATCTACGGATCAATCATGCCAACAGCTCTGGGGACGTCTACGTCCCCGGACAGCTTTTCATCTTCGGCAACATGGTATTCTGCGCCGATTCAATGGGACACCTGACTTCCGTCGAGAACTACGCCCCGTAACGGATCGTAACTTTCGGTGGCCTTGAGTACACTGCCGATTCCCGCGGCGAACTCATCCTATCGGGATGGACGCCCGGCCTGATTGAAAGCTTGGCCGGTTCTAGAGGCTCAACTCTGGAGCCGAACTCTGTCATGACATCCTTTGAGATTATTGACGCCGCCACTCCGGCTGATCTCTCCCCGACCACTAGTCCGGAAAGAGATCCGGCTCCCACTACCGAAGAGATATCGATGCCGGAGTTGATTTCGAATCAAAACTCCGAAGTATGTTCAGATTTCCTTCGCTCCGAAGACGCACCTGGTCACACACCGGATGTGCTTCGAATCAGCCATGCCTATGGCGTTTCCATGGATCCCGAAGAGTTATCTCACCTTGATGAGATGCTTTGTCGCATCCAGAGCATGTCCATCTCGGACGGCAAGACTTCAGTTTACGACCAGATCGGACTTAAAGCCGATAATAGGAAAATTTACATCCCACCCACCACCCACCTAGTCGCCACGATCGATGATTTAACCGACATGTTGGACTACGGCGAACCCTCAGACATGGAAGAGGACGCCGACGGCCCCATCGAGAACACCTTGCCCTCGGTCAACACGGGCAAGTGGACCGCCACATCCACCTATGATGTCTATATGGTGGACACCCCCAAATCCCCTCCAAGACGCCGGCGACGGCGCCAAAGGGGTAATAATGGGGAACCCAGTGGCAATGACGCAACAGCCAATAACGGCAATGAGGAGGACAGCGACGCCGATAACAATGAGGAGGACATTCAAGCCTCCCCACTAAGGAACGGCACCCAGACCGACCTCTTGTGGACTCCAATCCCGATGACCTCTTCAAAGGGGCCGACGACAATTACATGCCGGAGTCCGAGGAGGACGACAGCCTCGGTACCGAGGACTTTATCGTCCCCGAGGACCCCTTCGAACAAGAACGCTTCCGGCGACGCCTTGTTGTGACGGCCTGGAGCTTAAAACGCAAGCAGCAGCAGCTGCAGGAAAATACCGACGCGCTAAATGAAAAGTGGGTTGCAGTGCTCTCCGCCGAGCAGGATATGGAGAACCGACGCCATAGTGCGCCGAAGTCTTACCCACGCAGGCGCCTCCTACCAGAATTTGATGAAGAACTCGCTGACGACCTCGATCGGCCCCCTAGAGGCCAAGACGAGAAGACCCCGGGGAACGGCCACCTGCACGCCGTCATGGAAAGGACCCCGTGGATTACATAGATCCTCACGACGCGAGACGTCGTATTGAGGAAAACCGGGCTCCCCCTCGGTCCACCTACGGGTCAAGGGGACGTGCGCCCGTCGGGCCGGACGGCTACGATGCCTGGATGGACAGGAACAGCCGCGCCCGCGATCAAGCCTACTCACGATTCTCTCCCGATCTCCGACAAGATGCTCTTCGGTCCCGAGGTCCGGCTCACCCAATCTGCTTCACAGACAGGGTAATGGAACATCAATTCCCAGAAGGGTTTAAACCCATCAATATAGATTCATACGATGGCACCACGGACCCAGCAGTTTGGATCGAGGATTTTCTCTTACATATACATATGGCCAAAGGAGATGATCTCCATGCCATTAAATACCTGCCTCTCAAGCTCAAGGGGCCGGCGAGGCATTGGCTCAACAGCCTCCCACCTAATTCTATCGGCAGCTGGGAAGCCCTAGAAGATGCTTTTCGAGCGAACTTCCAGGGCACGTATGTTCGACCTCCGGACGCCGATGACCTCAACCGTGTTACCCAGCACCCCGACGAATCAGCTCGGAAGTTCTGGAACAGGTTTCTCACCAAGAACCAGATCATAGACTGCTCCGAAGCCGAGGCCATCGCTGCGTTTAAAAATAATATTCGAGATGAATGGTTGGCTCGACAACTCGGCCAGGACAAGCCGAGAACTATGGCTGCCCTGACCTCACTGATGACCCGCTTTTGCGCGGGAGAAGATAGCTGGCTCGCCCGAAGTACTCACAACGGCGAGGCTGGCACCTCGGAAACTCGCGACGCCAATGGAAAACCAAAGCGTAACAAAAATAAGCGCAGGTATAAAAATGGCGGAAGCGATGCTGAAGACGCCACGGTCAACGCAGGATTCACCGGACCCAAATCCGGGCAGAAAAGAAAGCCCTATAAGGGGAACAAAGATGGACCTAGCCAGCTTGACAGGCTCCTGGACCGCCCATGCAGGATTCATGGTACTCAGGAAAAGCCAGCAACACACACTAATAGGAATTGCTGGGTCTTCAAACAAGCCGGCAAGATAGCGGCAGAGGGTCAGAATAAAACCCAACACCGCAGCGACGACGAGGATGAACCTCGGCAGTCCAATAATGGAGGGCAAAAGAAATTTCCCAATGAGGTAACAGAGGTCAATATGATCTATGTCACCCATATCCCTAAACGGGAGAGAAAACGTGTGCTTCGGGACGTATACGCGCTGGAGCCAGTCGCCCCGAAGTATAACCCATGGTCGGCTTATCCGATCACTTTCGACAAGCACGACCATCCAACCAGCATAAGGCATGGCGGATCTGCGGCGCTCGTTCTGGACCCTATTGTTGATGGTTATCATCTAAGACGCGTCCTGATGGACGGGGGAAGCAGTCTTAACCTCATTTACGAGGACACGGTTCGGAAGATGGGCATTGACTCATCTCGGATAAAGCCGAGCTCTACCACCTTTAAAGGTGTCATTCCGGGCGTCGAGGCCCGTTGTACCGGGACAGTCACCCTCGAGGTAGTCTTCGGTTCGCCCGAGAACTTCAGAAGCGAGGAGTTAATCTTCGACATCGCACCCTTCCGGAGTGGATACCACGCCCTCCTAGGGCGCACAGCCTTTGCACGCTTCAACACGGTCCCGCATTATGCCTACCTCAAGCTCAAAATGCCGGGACCCAACGGTGTTATCACAGTCAATGGTAACACCGAGCGTTCCCTCCGGACAGAGGAACAGACCATGGCTTTTGCAGCCGAGGTCCAAGCGTCCGAGGAGGCAGCCCGCAGCGATAAATGCGTCGCTCGCTCTTTGAAGCGAGCCCGGGCTGCACAAGTCGACCTCGGCCAGCTACCCCCGCACCCGAAATAGGGATGCGGGCTCCTCGCGTGCCCCAACTGCAGGCACTACGTCCCCAGGGTACATAACTTCGCACTCAAAATTCCCCAGGGTACAAAACTACCCACACGTCGGGCGCGGATTAACCACGCGAAAACGAGGCTTCGAGCCCCTGCACATGCAGGTATCCGTAAAAGAAACAGCCGAGCATATTTACGTCTCTGTAGCCTTAACCACAGAATGACTCCGGCAAACACCTCCCTTTGAGGAACTCGGTCAATCAAACACTTCGAGTGTATAAAGGGCCGGTAGGGCATCGACCTTTGCAAATCCTTCGTCGTCAATCGGGACGATCTGGTCAACAGTTCGGAAACGCAGACCTGCGGCAGGCTTCGGTCCGGATCCTCTAAAATCCGTCAGCAATTATCCGACCTATTTTTTCCCTCCCTTCCTTACTATTTACGTTGTACTCTTTCAATTACTCTCGTCCCACCTAGGCATGTACACGATTGATGTTATGAAATAAAGAAAACCGTGCCCTTTCAAGGTCTTTATTGTATTTCTTTATCAAGCATAGCTCCGGGACGATGAAGTACTTTAACAAGATGCAATTGTATATGAAAGTCCGATGTATTCGGCGTCCCGGATTTTTGGCCTTATATGCATCAGTTTCAAACCTAGATTTCGGTCAATAGTTGGGTTGCCCGGCTCCTATGTGTACCCCTTACGTTTCCGATAAATTCGGCTAAGGGCGTAACTGGAGAACCACTGCGATTGCGCCGCCAGGTTAATTGGCGTGGCGCCTCTGTGGAGAAAGCCGAAAACTGACTATCTAGGTATGCGTAAACTAGTCCGCCATCCGGAGACCGCGTCAAGCGATGTGATCATAGAGATCACCCGTGTTAAACGAAGGGCTTTTATTTTTTAGCCGAAGTGTGCTATGGCCTAGACCTCGGCCAATTAGGCCGAACACTTCCCACGTTGGGGGCTGGTCATCACCCCCACAGTCAAAACTCCTATGACTAAGTGACAGACATCAAGCCACTATAGTCCGATTGCCTCGTTGCTCTAAGTCATCGACCGCCCATGGGTGCCGAGACGTCGGCTAAGGGTCGAGTATGGCTTAGGGAACACCCTCTGTATGACCTACACTGGGGCTGAAGCCGACGACTGGCCACTCTCATTTTAAAAAGTCATATTGGAAGAATAATCGAATTACTAAATAAACACATATGGAATTTCAAGCCATTTTCATTTAACAAACGATAAAGTTTTTACATCATACACTCCGGCATTCCGGAGTACCTAAGACAACAAGGTGTCCTTAGGGCACATGGCCTCGGTGGTCCGAGCTCCTGCCTCCACCTCGATGAAGAACTGCTCGGCGGTCCGCGGCTTGTCGGCAGGCGGGCCAGCAGCACACGTCTCTGCATCAACTTTGCGGAAATGCGTCTTCACGCAAGCGTATGCCCTCCGAGCCCCTTCGAAGCACGCGGACCTCTTCCAGCGGTCCACGCAGGGTACGGCATCTCGGAGACTTGCCGTCAGGCCGAAGAGGCTCCTCGGCATGGCTTCGGCCGGCCACAGAGCGACGCAGAGGTCCTGGAGCGCTGGCCTTGTCATGCGGAATAGCTCGACCAGCTGCTTCACTCGATGATTCAGCAGCTGCGCAGACGGCGACCCTGGGAATTGACCCCAGAAGGCTTTCTCCGCCTCATGGCCCGCCAGTTGGCTGAAGTAGGCCACCGCATCCTCCGTGCTCTGCGGGAGATCCTCGAAGACCTCTGCGGAACGCCATAATTGGGTGAGCTCGACACACCCTTTGCTGCCAAACGTACACTGCAGCAAAAATTTCTTACCGGGGGCGATTTGCTCCACTTGCTGGAGCACCTCGCGATCCGCTCGGGCCGAGGTCTTGAGCTCGGAGTGGGCATGCTGCAGCTTCTCGAGCTCCTCCTTCGTCCGCTGCCCCTCCTCCTGAAGTTTGTCGTGTGTTTCGAACACGCCCTTCAGGGTCTCCTCCACCTCTAGCACCCGTGCCTGGTGCTTCTCTCCGGCCGCCTTCTCGGCGGCCCGCGCCTTCTCGGCCGTGGCGACAGCAGCCTTCTGCTGCCGCACTTCCTTCCGAGCCCTTTCAAGCTCGGCCTTGAGCGTCTCCAATTCCGCTGTCAACATATTTAAGTCTTAGTTGTTTCCTTTAAACATAAACATACAATGCAAGTTTAACCTTGCTTACCTTGAGATCGCTCAAGTCTCCGGTTCATCTCCGCCATCTCTTCGGAGCCGGAGTCCGGAACCAAGGTCGAAACCTGGAACGGCACAGGTCCTTGTTAGAAAGAAAACGGTTTAGGCCATCAACATGCTTGGGGACAGCTGCTTCGAGTAGCGCCCTGGGGGCTACCCCGCAGGCTCCTATTTTGTCAAACGACCCCGATGACGGTTTCTCGAAACCGACTTCGGGCTCGGGGGCTACTCACTCATTACGCCATTTAGCAGGCTACACTTTTATGTCCTCGGACAAAATTCATAAAAACAAAGCAAACCAAATGCGCAGAAGACGTACCTCGAAACCTGCCACGAGGTTCTTGAAAACCTCATGCAGGCCGGCCTCTGCGGACCGGTAGCCTTCTAGCGCCGTACCTATCAAGGCACGGTGCTCCTCCTTGAGGGAGCAGCCCTTTAGGGCCTCCTCCACCTCTTCGGCCCACCCCGCGCCGGTCCGTCCTCGGACGGCAGGCTGGGGTGGAGGGATGACCTCGGATGGATTCACCCGAGGAGCCTCCGTCTGTGGAGGCGGCGCCAAGGTTGACTCCGGCTGGGCCGATCTCTGTCCCAGCAATTCTTCGATGACCTCGGGGCGCTTCGTCCCCGGGTCTTGTTGGATCGAGGTTTCGACCTCGCCCATGACCACCGCCTCGTCGGCCCCCGCCGTGTTGACCTCGGGGGCCAGGGTGGATGTTGCCTCCCCCAGACCTACTTGCATCGGGGGAGAAGCAGCGTGCTCTGGAGTCCCGCTGGCGGACGACAACCCGCTCGAGGAGCTGCTGGGGATCACCTTCGGCGGACTGTGTATGAAAAGTTGCTTCTGTAAAATTTCCCTTGATGAAACAATGACTCAAACGAGGAAGACAAGGACAAGGGCTTACCCTCGTGGTGCCGGCTTCTTCCTCCCCGTTGCGAGGGGGTCTTCCTCTGAGTCCCCGAAGAGCTCGGCTCTCTCTGATAACTTGTTGGCGGCCTCGGATGAGGCTCGCCTCGGCCTCTTTTTTCCCTTGGGCGGCATGGCCACGTCGGCGTCTTCTGACACCGACCTCTTCCCCTTCGGGGCGGGGGGAGGGGGGGAATCTCCCCCTCGTCCTCCTCGGCGCCGCTGTCTTGAGCGGCGGAGGTGTGGGTCTTTTCTGACCGGGTGACCGAGGTCCCCCGGGTCCGAGCACTGGACTTCCCCGTCTGGGACTTCGTCCCTTTGGAGGCCACTACGTCCTCGGTCAGAAGTGCCGAGAGCAGGGGAGTTGAGGGTTTTTCCGGCAGTGGGGCGGGGCATCGTACCCCTTTTACCCAGGCTGACCACTTCTGCGAAATGTCAAAACACGACGGCTCAGATAGAAATTTTACTCTTCAGAGCAATGAGCAAAGAATGAAGATTGAAGGACGGAACCACTCACCGGGGGGGCCTCGTAGCCGTGCTCGAGGCCACGGTCTTCTCCCTCCACGGGAATCTTGTCCTTGGCCAGCTTCATGAGCTTTGTCCACATAGTGGCCAAAGTGGAGCGGAAGAAGGTGTTGATGGTGTCCATGTCCTCGGGCTTCTGTGCCCACATCGGGGTGGCCCGAAATTGGAGAGGAAGGATGCGGCGGTTGAGCATGACGTTGATGACATCGGCCAGCTCAGCCTTCCCTGTGGTGGTCCACCACACGATCCTCTCGACCAGGGTCTCTACCTCTTCGGGTTTCCCCTAGGCGACGCCCTTTTCCTTCCAGGATTTGAGTTTCTTGGGAGGCCCGACTGAGAAGGCCGGGACCTCGGTTTGACCATCGGCAAGGGGCTCGGTGATGTAGAACCACTCCTTTTGCCATTCCTTCACCGTTTCGATGAAGGTGCCTTTGAACCAGGTGGCCCCTTGGTTCTTGCTGATCATGGCCCCTCCGCACTCCGCGAGTTCGGAGCCGCTTGACTTCGGTTTGATCCCGAAGAGCTTCAGCCATAGGCCGAAGTGTGGCTCACAGCGGAGGAAGGCCTCGCAGACTGTTATGAAAGCGGCGAGGTGGAGAATGGAGTTGGGGGCTAGGTGATGGAAATCTAACCCGTAGTAAAACATGATCCCGCGCACGAAAGGGTGCAGCGGGAACCCCAGGCCTCGGATGAGGTGGGGGACAAAGACCACCCGCTCCCCGGCGTTGGGAGCGGGTACCAGCTCGTCGGCCGCTGGGGCACGGGCGGCGATGGTAGGGGCTAGGTACCCCGCGTCGCGTAGCTCAGCGATGGTCACCGCCGTCACGGTGGAGCCGCCCCAGTGCCCCTTAAGGGTATCGGCCATGGCTGGTGAGGGAGTTAAGCTCGCGAAAGAGGAAGGCGTGTAAGCTGGATCTGGGCGCTAGGGCTAGACGAAGCAGCTGCGAGGGAGGAATGGGAGCGTAGGCTGTCGCGCCGTTCTTCCCTTTGCTTTTATAAAGCCTGTAAAAGGCCAAAAGCCCCCTTTGCTACGCCGATAAATTCGTGATTGATGTCAAAAATGCCATTGAAACATATGGGGGGAAACAAAATCTTTATGATATCCCTAAGAAAGCAGGCACGATCTCTGCCTCAACAAGGCGTGCCAGTAAAAGAGCCGCCTCGAAACGCGATTTAAGGGGAAAGCAGTAACTGCTCGACCTGTCGCGGGGCGAGCCTCTCCGATAAAGCTGTCAGGCCGGATTGGACTGTTCATACCTGCACAGAAAGCCTTCGAGGCTAAGATACTTGTTCACCTCGGATGAGGTACAAGCTCGGATTGGACCACGGATGTCAATGCTCTATCAATAGAATCCGAAATGTAAAGTGGAACTCGTCTGTCAAGCCGGAGACTCCGGATCCGAAGTGACGTTTCAAGGTCGTCCTCGGCGTAGAAGACCAGTTCGGGGGCTACTGACGGTGTCCTGGATTAGGGGGTGCCAACCTAGCCGGCCCGTTTCCTCGGATGGGCCGATATGCCCCCGTACGTAGTCAAGATGGACTCCGGAAGCCGCACATGGGAGACGTGATCAAGGCTGCCTCTATCGAAGACTTGCAGTACACTTCAAGATTGCTCCAGCCGCCTTACTCCAAGATACCGACCTTGTAACCCTAGATACCCTCCCTGGCGTGTATATAAGCCATAGGGTTTAGCCCGTAGGGGACATAAACGCAACATTGCTCACCTAGCCATAGAAGTTAGACACATTACGATCTCGAGGTAGATCAACTCTGTACTCGATACATCTCTATCAATATAAAAGAAGCAGGACGTAGGGTTTTACCTCCATCAAGAGGGCCCGAACCTGGGTAAACATCGTCTCTATTGTCTCTGTTACCATCGATCCGAGATCCACAGCTCGGGACCCCCTACCCCGAGGTCTGCCGGTTTTTACACCGACAACTTGGTAATTGAGGAAAATGAAAACACTATATACGGTTCAGTTTATTACTAAATAACATCACATACTAAGTAATCATTCTCGTTTCAAAAGCAAAAGGCGCGTTCAACAATAAATATCAGTTTATTGAGAATATGGTTTCCATTTATTACTATGTGTACTGAATTGATTATCCAAACATCCAATGTGAAATTAAAATTTCAAGGTTATCTCCTTATTTGTGGTCTCTGACATTGTCATATCTAAAACCTGGTGTAATAACAGCCAGAAGCGTATAGAAATGATGTAATAACAGGCAGAAGTGTATAGGTTCAGTTTGGCCCTTTAACACTGTAGACCAATCGTTAATTTCTGTAAAGGAACTGGAAGCATATTGGGCTGATTACACGAAATGGGACCTATAAATGTTGGGCGCACAACCTTTCTTGAAATAGATATGACCAATATTTCCAGCAATTAAGAGACTCATGATTCATATTTGGGGTTACAAATCAATAGTCAATAAGAGACGCACTTCAAAGATTACAAATTAGACTTTATACATTACTTTTAAATGCAATTTTTTTTGGTGATGCAGGGTATTATCCCAAAGAATGAAGAATTCTGTGGTACATAATCACAAAAATCACACTCCAAAGATTGTACTTGTACATACCTAAAGCTATACGCGAGTCCTGCTAGAGATCTAGATACTTATTCCCATTGATGCCATAAACATAAGAACCCTGCATATGTAGGTTAACCTTGTATAAGAAAAACATAGATACATAGTTCACAGCCATAGCATACAGTAATGAACATCTTAGCTGCCATTTCCAATATCAAATGCTACATTGCAATAGAAGTAAACATATATAATGCTATAATTAGAGAGTCCCAACCTCAGATCTCTAAATAACCAACGGATGCACATCATTGCTCTGCCATCCAGCTGTGAATGGTGCCAACATGCCATGCCCCTTAAACCTGGAAAGGTCATACTTTCAAAGTCAGTAGTAGTTAGGAAACCGAGTGACTTCTTCCCTGCATTATCTCTCTTCTCCTTTCAAACAGAACCTGCTATCCATCCAAATCAATGGCGATAAAGAGCGGATCTTGCCTCAAACCACAGAAAATGAAATCCTTATGCTAGCTGGTGGTCACATGTTCATTTTCCCCATCGATTAATCTCCCGTATTATCTAATTTCTAAACCCTAATTTGAACTCGTTGCCAATAATGGAGACGGGAGAGAACAAGGGCAGGCAGCAGGAAGATTTGGAGCTTACTTGTTGAGGTCTGGAGGTACATGTGTCGCCGGTGGAGGAAGCAGAGCGGCGGGCGGCTCCTCAGCAGCGGACGACGCTGCTGCTCATCATCGACGGACGGTGGGCGAACGACGCTCCTCTTTCGCGGACGGCGCCGCTGATGCTGCAGGCTGAGGGAAGGAACGCCCGGGGTTTGAGATGCCGTGGCGCGAGGGGACCAGCGTGCGGGTTTGGCCGGCGGCGCGAAGGTAGTCGGTGGCGGCGCAGGCGGGTTAGGTTTAGGGGTGTGTGTTGTGTGTGGGCAGCGAGAGAGAGGGTTGAGATTGGGGAACGGTGATATTATTGAATCGGGGAAAAGTGGGTGTTTCGCATGGCGCGTCCACCTGTTCTCTTTCCGCACCATACATTTTGGATGGACCCAACTAAGCAACGCCGACACACAAACAATCAGTAAAGTCTATATTTACCGATAGAAATTACGTCGGTACTTTGGTGGTGCTTTGGCGACACATAATGTGTCATGAGCTTATATTACAGTAATATACTGTGTGTCGGTATAGTTTGAGACAATAAAAGTGTCGGCGATGCTCACTTCTACCGACAGATGTGTGTCATCTTTGTAGTGTCGTGGTGTAGTGATTATCCATGAATATTATTTGAGTCTTTGCTGCACTTTTTTATGCATGATTATTATAGCTTCGTATTTCTTCTCCGATCTATTGATTTGGTTTGGACAACTAGATTGATTTATCTTGTCATGGGAAGAGGTGCTTTGTAATGGGTTCGATCTTGCGGTGCTCAATCCCAGTGATAGAAAGGGACATGACACGTATGTATCATTGCTATTAAGGGCAAAAAGATGGGGTTTATTCATACGTGAGTTTATCTTGTCTACATCATGTCATCGTTCTTAAGGCGTTACTTCGTTCTTTATGGACTTAATACACTAGATGCATGCTGGATAGCGGTCGATGTGTGGAGTAATAATAGTAGATGCAGGCAGGAGTCAGTCTACTTGTATTGGACGTGATGCCTATATACATGATCATTGCCTTGGATATCGTCATGATTATTTGCTTTTCTATCAATTGCCCAACAGTAATTTGTCTACCCACCGTATGCTATTTTCTTAAGAGAAGCCTCTAGTGAAACCTATGGCCCCCGGGTCTATCAAAATCATATTACTAAAACCCTAAAAATATTGCTACCATTTTCTTTTATTTATTTTATTTTGTATTTTTGTTTCAATCTATCTATCTATCACATACAATTTAATCTTGCAATTGACCGCCGAGAGATTGACAACCTCTCGTTTGCGTTGGGTGCAAGGATTTGTTGTTTGTGTGCAGGTGCTGCTAACGAGGTGTTGCGTGATTCTCCTACTGGTTCGATAACCTTGGTTTCATAACTGAGGGAAATACTTATCTCTACTGTGCTGCATCATCCCTTCCTCTTCGGGGAAGTACCAACGCAAGCTACAAGTAGCACCCACCCCCAACCTCTATTGTCTGCCGCCCCCAAGCTCCGCCCAAGAGGCCGGATCTGAGCGCCTCCACCCCTCCTTGACCTCCTGCCATCACTGTCCGTCTCTTCCCTACCTCTAGCTCATAACTCGCTGCTGCTCGACTGCGCCGCCCTCTCTGATCTCTCATTGTGCCGCACGGAAGGTCCGGCTGGGCTGCCACCAACCTCCACATGTGGAGCGCTCGAGGTCTAGCCGCACTGCCCCAATCTCAACCGGCGGATGCGTTCGAAGAGATTCAGGATTTGACCAGTAGCATAAGAAGATCTACCAGTTAATTTGTTCACTTGTAAACTTAACACTCAGAGGCATTATAGACATTTCACAACATTTACAGTTCATACATATGTCCAATAGTAGAGCAAACAAACAACCAGCTTCTGATTTTGCAGAATCCACAACTACAGCTGATTTTCAGGAATCCACAGGTGAAGTGATTCTCAGGAATCCGTAGCCCAAACAAAGGGGGCCTTAATGTCTTGAAAAGGTCAAATGAACCTTGAAAATTTCCAAATTTTAACATGTCCGTTGTATTACTGCATATTAACGATACAAAAAATTCAGGGTCATATGACGAAGCGAGCATCGGTTCATCATCAAACATGCATTGTCGTTCTCTCTCGGAACCACGTGTCTTCTCGTGAGATGCTCCGATTTCTGAGAGGTGTGCGTCAAAACTTTCGTCAAAGTGGCCAATTCTTTTACCACATCATCTTGGTGCCATGACATGAAATCAAGCAAGGTTTCATCTATTTCTGATCATTTTAGATTTTTTTGGAATTTAAAGCCATGGTTCTCAATGTTTGTGTCCAAGCCGTGACACCAATATGTTTGATAATTCCTTCCAATTTACTGCACATGGCATTTATTTGCACACAAGGACACAAATATGATTTTCCAACCCATGATGGTTTGCTGTTGCATGTACATGTAGTTCAAATTTGAATTACGGCCATTATATGGCTAGAAAATCACTTAATGTGTTAAAAAGGTCAAATGAACCCTGAAAATTTCCAAAATTTAACATGTCCGTTGTATCAGTGCATGTTAAAGATACAAAAAAAATTAAGGGTCATACGACAAAGCGAGCGCAGGTTCGTCATCAAACATGCATTGTTCCCTCTCGGAACCACGTGTCTTCTCGTGAGATGCTCCGATTTGTGAGAGGTGTGTGTCAAAACTTTCGCTAAAGTGGCCAATTCTTTTACCACAACATCTTGGTGCCATGACATGACATCAAGCAAGGTTTCATGTATTTCTAATCATTTTTGAATTTTTTGGAATTTAAAAGCCATGGTTCTCAATGTTTGTGTCCAAGCCGTGACACCAATATGTTTGAAAATTCCTTCCAATTTACTGCACAGGGAATTAAGTCGCACACAAGTATACAAATATGATTTTCCAACCCATGATGGTTTGCTGTTGCATGTACATGTAGTTCAAATTTGAATTACGACCATTATATGGCTAGAAACTCACTTAATGTCTTAAAAAGGTCAAATGAACCCTGAAAAATTCCAAAATTTAACATGTCTGTTGTATTACTGCATGTTAACAATACAAAAAATGCAGGGTCATACGACGAAGCGAGTGCCGGTTCGTCATCAAACATGCATTGTCGTTCCGTCTCGGAACCACGTGTCTTCTCGTGAGATGCTCCGATTTGTGAGAGGTGTGTGTCAAAACTTTTGTCAAAGTGGCCAATTCTTTTACCACATCATCGAGGTGCCATGACATGAAGTCAAGCAAGGTTTCATGTATTTTTGATCATTTTTGAATTTTTTGGAATTTAAAAGCCATGGTTCTCAATGTTTGTGTCCAAGCCGTGACACCAATATGTTTGAAAATTCCTTCCAATTTACTGCACAGGGCATTAACTTGCACACAAGGACACAAATACGATTTTCCAACCCATGATGGTTTGCTGTTGCATGTACATGTAGTTCAAATTTGAATTACGGCCATTATATGGCTAGAAACTCACTTAATGTCTTAAAAAGGTTAGATGAACCCTGAAAATTTCCAAATTTTAACATGACAGTTGTATTAGTGCATGTTAACGATACAAAAAAATTCGTACAATTTCCATCACCATCCGTTGCCACTGTACTCCAAATTAGTCTTGCGTAGCTAATTAAAAAATGGACTATATCGTACACAGTTGGTTATAGGAACCGTTTGCGATGAAAATTCGTGGGTCTTTTTATGTCTTCCTCCATAAGCTTCACCGGATTCGTCTGCTCAAGCGTCGTTCACCCCTGAATCCTTGAGTCCCCGATACCCATTCCCCAACCCCTTCTTGCAGAGAATGACGCCGTGGAGACGCTTCGTGAGGGCTCGTACGGTCGCCGGGTCCGCCCCGAGCGGCTCCGTCTCCGCCGAGAGCGCGGCCGCATCTGCCGAGAGGGCGTCTGCGGCAGCCGACAGGACAGCTGCAGCAACCGAGACGGCTGCAGCAGCTGCTGCGACGGCGGATGCAAATGCCGAGAGCGCTCGAGCAGCCGTCCGTGCCGCGGAGGTCGCCCTGGCCCGGGTCGAGTCCATCCATGCCCAGATCGAGGGCGCCCATGCCAAGATATTCCAGGCCTCCTAGGAATCCAGCTTGCACCCCACATCCGAAAAGGCGGCGGAGATGCTTCTCGATGATGTCTACTACGCAACTTTATTCTTGTAGACTCTGTTTGACCTCCAAGCGCAGAGTTTTGTAGGACAGTAGCAAATTTCCCTCAAGTGGATGACCTAAGGTTTATCAATCCGTGGGAGGCGTAGGATGAAGATGGTCTCTCTCAAACAACCCTGCAATCAAATACAAGCAATCTCTTGTGTCCCCAACGCACCCAATACAATGGCAAATTGTATAGGTGCACTAGTTCGGCGAAGAGATGGTGATACAAGTGTAGTATGAATAGTAGATATAGGTTTTTGTAATCTGAAAATATAAAAACAGCAAGGTAGCAAGTAGTAAAAGTGATCACAAACGGTATTGCAATGCTTGAAAACAAGGCCTAGGGTTCATACTTTCACTAGTGCAATCTCTCAACAATGCTAACATAATTGAATCATATAACAATCCCTCGACGTGCGACAAAGAATCACTCCAAAGTTCCTATTAGTGGAGAACATAAGATGAAATTGTTGTAGGGTACGAAACCACCTCAAAGTTGTCCTTTCCGTTCAATCTATTGAGCCATCCATATAGGTGTCACAAACAGCCCTAGAGTTCGTACTAAAATAACACCATATGATACGCATCAACCAACTCTAATGTCACCTAGATACTCCAATGTCACCACAAGTATCCGTGAGTTGATTATTCGATATGCATCAAACAATTTCAGATTCAATATTCAATCCACACAAAGAACTTCAAAGAGTACCCCAAAGTTTCTATCGGAGAAAAGAAGATGAAAATGTGCAACCAACCCCTATGCCTAGATCACCCCAAGGTCACAGGAATGCGCGAGTTGATCACCAAAACATACATCAAGTGGCTCAATAGAATACCCCATTATCACCACGGGTATCCACATGCAAGACATACATCAAGTGTTCTCAAATCCAAAGTATTCAATTCGACAATAACGAAACCTCAAAGGGAAAGACTCAATTCATCACAAGAAGATAGAGAGGGAAGAAACACCATATGATCCAACTATATTAACAAAGATCGCGGTACATCAAGATCATGCCAAATCAAGAACACGATATAGAGAGAGATCAAACACATAGTTACTGGTACATACCCTCAGCCTCGAGGGTGAACTACTCCCTCCTCGTCATGGAGACCGCTGGGATGATGAAGATGGCCTCCGGTGATGATTCCCCCCTCCGGCAGAGTGCCGGAACAGGGCTTCGGATGAGATCGCTTCGGTACAGAGGCTTGTGGTGGCGGCATGGAAGTTCTAGGTTTCTTTTTGGGGTTTTCTATATTTATAGGATTTTTCAGCGTTGGATTCACGCCAGGGGGGGGGGGCCACGAGGGAGCGACAAGCTCGGTAGGCACGCCCTAGGGGGGGACCCGTGCACCTTGAGCTTGTCGCTTCCTCGTGAGGCTTCTGGTCCTTCCTCGAAGCTTTGGGGGTCTCTTTTGGTCCATAAAAAATCATCGTAAATTTTCAGCCCAATCCGAGAACTTTTATTTCTGCACAAAAAACAACACCGTGGTAGTTCTGCTGAAAACAGCGTCAGTCCGGGTTAGTTCCATTCAAATCATACCAAAACCATATAAAATTGTTATAAACATGGCATGAATACTTCATAAATTATAGATACATTGGAGATGTATCACTCGATGATGCGGCGGCAGAGGCCATGGAGCCCCTGCTTCCTCATGAGATCGCCAAGCGGGATCTGGAGATGCAGGAGGCGGCGGAGATCGAGGAGCGCCGGGACGAGGAGTTGCGTGTGGCTAAGGAGGAGGTAGAGAGGCACCTGTCCATCGAGGAATTGGCGGTGGAGTACCAACGCGAGCTCTGGCACCGCCACTACTACGAGTACTACAACCTTGAGAGCGGCGCCGAGGACGAGGACGATGACACAGTCGACTTCAGCCTGGGGGACGCGGAGTCCACCAGCGGCGGCATGTCGCCAGGACAAGTCATCGACATCTCATCTTACACTGGCGAGGAATAGGGCGGCACGTCGGCGGCTTTGTTTAAATTATGCGTACTTAGCCTTTGTTTATAACACTGGTCTTTTGTTAGAGCAATGTTTAGGTCAACTGGCTCTGTTTAATTACTAAAATTGCTCGATTCAGTAAGTGTGGTCTGTGTGCTGTAGGCTCATTTGTGTACCCAAATTAGCAAGTGATGTTAAATTATGCAATGACGTGGATGAGCACTGTACCCAGGGAAATTTTGACCAAAATTTGAGTGATCAAACTCATCGCATGCGCGTAAAGCGGAAGAATCGTTTGCGACGCACACATTTGTTCAAAGTGAATGGTGTCCGATGACACTGCGCGCCAAGTTTCCCTCCAACTTTCGAATTTTTTTGCCTACTGCCGTGATGACCCACAAGTATAGGGGATCAATCATAGTCCTTTCGATAAGTAAGAGTGTCGAACCCAACGAGGAGCAGAAGCAAATGACAAGCGGTTTTCAGCAAGGTATTTTC
Source organism: Elymus sibiricus (assembly GCA_039707655.1). Lineage (NCBI taxonomy): Eukaryota > Viridiplantae > Streptophyta > Magnoliopsida > Poales > Poaceae > Elymus > Elymus sibiricus. The sequence continues at coordinate 284,828,461 of CM077670.1, forward strand.
TGCAAGCACTGAAATTATCGGTAACGAGTAGTTTGATAGCAAGATAATTTGTAACAAGTGACAAGTAGCAATAGTAACAAAGAGTGCAGCAAGGTGGCCCAATCCTTTTTGTAGCAAAGGACAAGCCGAAACGATCTCTTATAGTAAGCAAAATGTTCTCGAGGACACATGGGAATTTCATCTAGTCACTTTCATCATGTTAGTTTGATTCGCGTTCGCTACTTTGATAATTTGATATGTGGGTGGACCGGTGCTTGGGTGCTATTCTTACTTGAACAAGCCTCCCACTTATGATTACCCCCTCTCGCAAGCATCCGCAACTACGAAAGAAGAATTAAGATAACTCTAACCATAACATTAAACATATGGATCCAAATCAGCCCCTTACGGAATAGCGCATAAACTAGGGTTTAAGCTTCTGTCACTCTAGCAACCCATCATCTAATTACTACTCCACAATGCATTCCCTTAGGCCCAAAGATGGTGAAGTGTCATGTAGTCGACGTTCACATGACACCACTAAGAGAATCAACAACATACATATCATCAAAATATCGAACGAATACCAAATTCACATGATTACTTATGACAAGACTTCTCCCAAGTCCTCAAGAACAAAAGTAACTACTCACAAATCATAATCATGTTCAAGATCAGAGGGGTATTAAATAGCATAATGGATCTGAACATATAATCTTCCACCAAATAAACCCACTAGCATCAACTACAAGATGTAATCAACACTACTAGCAACCCACAGGTACCAATCTGAGGTTTTGAGACAAAGATTGAATACAAGAGATGAACTAGGGTTTGAGATGAGATGGTGCTGTTGAAGATGTTGATGAAGATTGGTCCTCCCACGATGAGAGGATCGTTGGCGATGTCGATGGCGACGATTTCCCCCTCCCGGAGGGAAGTATCCCTGGCAGAATCTCTCCGCAGGAGAGCAAAAGTGCTCTTGCCCAAGTTACGCCTCGAGACGGTGGCGCTCTGTCCCGAAAGTCTTCTCTATATTTTTTTCTAGGGCAAATGGACTTATATTCCAGAAAATGGGGGCCAGAGGCTGGCCAGGGGCCCCACGAGCCACCAGGGCGCGCCTGGGGGGGGGTGGCCCCCTCTAGTATTTCTTTCTTCCAGTATTTTTTATTTATTCCAAAATAAATCTCTGTGAAATTTTAGCTCATTTGGAGATGTGCAGAATAGGTATCTCTGACATAGCTTTTTCAGGTCCAGAATTCCAGCTGCCGGCAATCTCCCTCCTTGTGTAAATCTTGCATATTAAGAGAGAAAAAGCATTAGAATTGTTCCACAAAGTGTTATATTGTTTAAAAACACTATAAATAACTGTAGCAAATCATGATGCAAAATGGACGTATCAACTCCCCCAAGCTTAGACCTCGCTTGTCCTCAAGCGAAAGCCGATATCGATAATCATGTCTACATGTTTAAAGAGAGAGGTGTCGATAAAAACAAAATACGGACATAGTAGCATCATGATCATTATTACAACAACAATATTTATTATCATAAAACTTCTCATGAGCAAGTAACAATTCATCACAACAATGAAGTATAAGGCATAAACTTTCTTGAAAACTAACAAACTATGTTCTCTGTCAACAATGCAATTGAAATTCATCATATTTTCAGGAAGGGTCTCATGTAGGAGCTTTTTAGCAAGTCCACATACTCAACCATCATTTAGTCTTCTATGATTGCTAACACTCACGACATATATATGGAGCAAAAAGTTTCAGCCAGACACATAGAAAGATAGGGGCTTATAATTTCGCCTCCCAACTTATTCACCTCAAGGGTGATGTCAACAATAATAACTCATGATCACTCATATTCAACTGGATATATATGCCTAGATCTTTCCCCACCACATGATGCTTGAAAAAGAGAAAAATAAAAAGGAAGTAGAGGAGAACACTATTGACTCTTGCATAAAAAGTAAATACATAAAAGTAAAGGATAGGCCCTTCGCAAAGGGAAGCAGAGGTTGTCATGCGCTTTTTGTTGTTGGATGCACAAGCTCTTAATGCAAAGGAACGTCACTTTATATTGCCCCTTGTGATAGCAACCTTTATTATGCAGTCTGTCGCTTCTATTTCTTTACCATCACAAGTTCGTACAAAGCTTATTTTCCCTTACAATAAAAGTTCGGACATATTTAGAGGCAATTTTCATTGCTTTTTGCACCGATGACAACTTACTTGAAGGATCTTATTCAATGCGTAGGTAGATATAGTGGACTCTCATGACATGAAACTGGGTTTAAGGGTTTTGGATGCACAAGTAGTATCTCTACTTGGTGCGGATTTTTGGCTAGCAAAGATATTCACTACAGGAATCAGCTGCTTTGCCGTCTGCCATAGCAGACGTCAAAGGCATACTTTGCGGACGGCAAAGCCTTTGCCGTCTGCCAGCAGACGGCCAACACTCCGGCTGAACGGCTGCCGGCAAAGGCCTCTTTGCCGTCTGCTGGCAGACGGCAAAGCACCTGGACGGCAGACAAAAGGTGCCAGCCCCGTTAGGGGGCTAACGGCGCTCTTTGCCGTCTGCCAGCAGACGGCAAAGAGCTACAGCTGACGTCATGCGTCAGCTGGGCCAACGCAGGCTCTTTGCCATCTGCTGGCAGACGGCAAAGAAGCAAAGGTCTTTGCCGTCTGCCAGCAGACGGCAAAGAGGCCAAATAGGCCAGCCCAGTTTGCACAGGCTGCTGCCACGTGCCCACTTTGCCGTCTGCTAACAGACGACAAACCTCTTTGCCGTCTGCTAGCAGACGGCAAAGTGGCTATATAGCAACTGTTTTTTCTGTTTTTTCTTATATCAATTCATTTTCACAGAAATTCAAACACACACACATATATATATATATTCAGAATCACATAATAAGGCAAAACATTATGTCTTATCCACCACATAATATGTCTCATCCACCACATAATAAACAACACATATGCAAATAATATGCAAGCCATATGGATATGATCATCCAACACATACCAAATCAAAACATATGCAAGTCTCATCCATACATATGCAAGTTTCATTCATCTATACATACATATGCAAGTGTCACATTGTTGATCCTACAAAATCAAAACAAAATGGAAGGACAAGGACTCCATGAACGCAAGCTTCCATGAAGTGAATCAAATCTGCAAAATGAGAAAGAAGAAAGTTAGAAGAAGAAGACTAGAAGAAGAAGAAGACTAGAATTTTTCTCCTCTTCTTGTTCTTCTTCTTATTGCTTACTTGTGTCATTTTAGAGCTAACCTAGGTAAATAGGCCATTTTTGACCTAAATATGCTAAGTATATCATAAATGAACTAAAAAAAGCTAAGTATAGGTCATTTTTGTGCTAACATAAGTAATTATGCCATTTTTGAGCTAATTAAGCATATTAAGTCATTTTGGAGCTAAATAGGTCATTTCTTAAGCATATTATGTCATTTTTGAGCTAGCTAAGCATATTAAGTCATTTTGGAGGAATAAATGCTAAGTATAGGTCATTTTAGAGCTATCCTAGGTTAAATAGGTCATTTTAGAGCTATCCAAGGTTAAATAAGTCCATTTTTTAGCTAGCTAAGCATATAAATTCATTTTGGAGGAATAAATGCTAAGTATAGGTCATTTTAGAGTTATCACATGTTAAATAGGTCATTTTTGAGCTAATTAAGGTTATTATGTCATTTTTGAGCTAGCTAAGCATATAAATTCATTTTGGAGGAATAAATGCTAAGTATAGGTCATTTTAGAGCTATCCTAGGTTAAATAGGTCATTTTGGAGCTAATTAAGGTTATTATGTCATTTTTGAGCTACCTAAGCATATTAAGTCATTTTGGAGGAATAAATGCTAAGTATAGGTCATTTTAGAGCTATCCTAGGTTAAATAGGTCATTTTGGAGCTAATTAAGGTTGTTATGTAATTTTTGAGCTAGCTAAGCATATAAATTCATTTTGGAGGAATAAATGCTAAGTATAGGTCATTTTAGAGCTATCCTAGGTTAAAGAATGAATACCTGACATGAATAATATGTATATAATTTAAGTGTATCATCATCATGAACATAATAAAAAATTGAATACCTAACATGAACTAATTAATAATATATATTTACATAATAATAATTGAATACCTGGCATGAACTATAATATTAATCTTCATCGTCATCATTAATAAATGCATCATCATCGTCTATATATGCTTCGGGGTCAATAAATGCATCATCATCATCATCACTATCAGTAATGACGTGCTCATCATCATCATCAATAAATGCATCAACATGTGGAAGGCCTCCTGTACGTAATCGGTCAAGCATTGACAGGTCATCCGCAGCAGTAACCTCTTCTTGTTTCGGCTCTTCTTGTTCCGGCTCAGGCTCGGATTCACTGTCGCTGTCTACTTCAATGTTCTGGTGTGAAGTAGAGCGGTTCTTGAAATGTTTTTTGGAAAGACGTGTTTCTTGGAAGAATTCTCCTTCATATGTGTCTGGGTTAATGTGAGGTTCATAATCCTCTTCATTGGGGGGAGGTGGTCTAACACGTGGCGGCACTTCATAAACGACATCCCAACCATTCAGATTAGGATCAGTTTGGCAGGCCCACGGTAGATAGAAAACTTGGGTCGCCTGTTGAGCCGTAATATAGACATCGGGAACATCCAAATGGGTGATTTGTTTGATTTCGACTAGCCCTAGATGTTCATGAGTCCTTCTAGTCTCCTTCGGCTGGAACCAATAACATTTGAAGACTACGACGTTCGGTGGGTTTGCACCATAGAATAGAAGTTCATAAATTGCTTCAACTCTTCCATAATACTCGGTACCTCCTTCGCCGATAGCAGAGACACAACAATTTGTAGACTTTCGGTCGGCCATAGATAGCTCTTTGCCATAGGTACGAAAGCGATACCCGTTGATGTCGTATTTGTCAAATGAACGGACCTTATAGTCAAAACCATTTGCGAGTTGTCTCAATTCGGCGTCCATAGACTCTGAACTAGCCTACAAGTTTAATACGAAAGGATTGTTGCATTAGCCAAAAATTAGACGAAGAAATGAAATGGTCTAATGGAAATTACCGTTTGTTTGAACCAAGAGATGAAACCGGGATAGCCGCCTCCATGCATTGCCAGAAGCTCATACTCTTCGACGGAATCCTTTTGGATCACCGCTCCATACGAGAATTCGGCGACGTATCGACTGTATCAAATATCCGGGAATAAGAGCAGTTCAAAGGAATTAGAGGTTGCGAAACAATGTACCGAGAACTTACTCGATGTACGGCCGCACTTCTGTTAGGTTGTTCAAGATATACAACGTAATGGTCCGCCATTCGTCGACATCCAACGGTAAGGAAGTATAAGCACCGGCTGGTGCGAGCTTCCCTTTGAATAGGCTGAGGTTGGATCCACCCTTTTTAGGGTCGCCAGCATTGTACCGAGGCTTCGGATTATGCAAATGACGATTTTTGGCTTCGTACTGTGCTGTCACGAAGTTTGCCGCCTCCTCAGTAATGAATGCCTCGGCCATCGATGCTTCAATTCGACGTTTATTTTTACATTTTTCTCGAAGCGTCTTCTGCATCCTCTCAGTTGCGTAGCACCAACGATTCTGCTCGGGCCCCCCCAATCGTGCCTCGATCGGGAGATGCAAAATCAAATGCTGCATTGGATTAAAGAAGCCCGGTGGAAAGATCTTCTCTAACTTGCAGATCAACTCCGGTGCCAACTCTTCCAGTTCTTCTAGCAAGCCAGGCGATAGTTCTTTCGCACAAAGAACACGGAAGAAATAGCTCAACTCTGCCAGTACTAGCCATTCATCCTCAGGGATAAAGCCACGCAACATCACAGGCATTACCCGCTCAAGCCATATGTGCCAATCATGACTCTTGAGACCAAATATTTTCAATTTTTCAAGGCTCGCTCCCCTCTTTAGATTCGCTGCATACCCATCGGGGAACATCAACTCATTTTTCACCCACACGAGTATTTCCCTCATAACTGGCCTTCCAAGATTGAACCATGCCTTTGGCTTCGTCCAGTTCTTCTTTCCTTTCGGTTGTCGCATGTTTTGTAGTGGTCTATCACATAGAGCCTGCTGATCGACTCTAGCCTTAGGATTATCCTTTGTTTTCCCCTCTATGCCGAACAATGTACCAAAGAGGGCCTCGCCGACATTCTTTTCAGTGTGCATCACGTCGATGTTGTGTGGGCAAAGGAGGTCTTTGAAGTAAGGCAGATCCCACAAGCATGTCTTGTGAGTCCAGGCGTGTTCCGAATTATACCCCTTGAAATACCCTGGACGCTCTGGATCTGGCTCGAGAGAGTTTAACTGATCCAGGGTCTGTTGGCCTGTCAACGCAGGTGGTGCAGAGTTTTTGACAACTCTACCTTTGATGAAGTTCTTCTTGTCTTTTCTGAACTTATGGCGAGGATCCAGGAACTGTCTATGCATGTCGAAGCAAGAAAACTTGCCACCCGCCTGCAGTCGACGAAACTCAAGAGCTGCCTTGCATGTGGGGCACGGGAACCTTCCATGCACACACCAGCCAACGAATAGCGCATACGCCGGCAAGTCATGCATCGAGTACATGTACCACACACGCATTAGGAAGTTTTTTTTTGTAGCGGCGTCGTATGTCTTGATCCCATTATCCCAAGCTTCTTGCAGTTCATCCTTAAGCGGCTGCATGTACACATTCATACTCTTCCCCGGATAGTTGGGCCCCGGAATTATCAATGTCAGGAAAATGTTCTTTCTTTGCATAATCTGTCCGGGGGGGGGAGATTGAGTGGAATGACAAATACAGGCCAACAACTGTATTGGGCTGCCATCATACCAAACACATTGAACCCATCCGTGCTTATGGCGATTCGAGGATGCCTTGGATCTGCCGCTTTAGCATGATGTATTGCATCGAAGCGCTTCCACGCAAAAGCGTCCGATGTGTGTACCAACATCGGCTCCCCATCTGCATCTAGTTCGGTTCTTTTGCCCAATTTGTGCCATGTCATCTGTCTGGCCGTCTCTTCGACCATGAAAAGACGTTGAAGTCTTGGTATGATTGGCATATACCGAAGAACATTAACTGGGATTTTGTCTGACTCTTCTCACCCATACCGTTGTCTACCTCAATATACCTGGAAGACTGGCAAACGGGACAATACTTCAAGTCCGCATACTCAAGCCTAAATAAGGCACATCCTTTCTCACAGGCATCTATCTTCTCATAGGGCATCTTAAGTACACGGAGGATTTTGTCCGACTGGTACAGGTTTGCAGGCATTACATGGCCTTTGGGTAGAAAACGTCCAAATAGTGTCATCATCGCGTCGTAGCATTCTCTGCCCAAGTTGAATTGAGCCTTCAGAGCCATTACTTGTGCGATGGCATCCAGCTGACAAAGCTTTGTGTGCTCGTGGAGAGGACGTTTTGAAGACTCCAACATATCATTGAAGGCTTTTGCAGATTCCTCCATCTCATCGTCCGAATCCCGAGCATCATCAAAGTCTTCCACCAAGTCTTCCATCCCGGTACCATGCTCGTCGGTGCGACAACGGCCCTCCTCAGCTCTGGCACGTTGGGCAGACTCACCATGAAATGTCCAGACCGTATAATTAGGCGTAAAACCCAACTTCTGCGGGTGTTTGATCATTTCAAACTCTGACTTCTTATGAAAGTTGTCGCACTTGACACAGGGGCACCAGGTTGTTTCCTGTCCATTTGCAAATGCGGCTCTCACAAACCCCTTGGTTTTTCTTATCCATTCATGGGTCATGTCTTTCTGACTAGTGTGACCGGTGTACATCCACGCACGATCACTCATCTTGCCTAGCTACTGGACACACAAGAAATATATACATAATTCAGCAAACCATATTCATCAGTTAATAGAGTTTGTCAGTTTTATTACGTCCATGCAACCTAGACGCTAGTAGGTAAAGATAGGTCCTAATCCCACCCGAGTATGTGTAGATTGGGTTCGTTTTCCCATGCTCGGCTCCGGATCCGACGCAAAATTTCGGCAGCACCTCCCCGCTGTTCTCCTGATACACGTCTCGGCAATAAGTAGAGAGGATGTGTACCCGGAGAACAACAGGGAGGCACTGACAAAATTCTGCATCGGATCCGGAGTAGAGCATATGGGAAAATGAACCCAATCTACACATACTCAGGCTGTCCATGGATAACGTTGGACAATTCGAAAGAATCACGGTTATAAATATGCAAATGCATGCATATTTATAGATGTAACCCTTTCGAACGGGAGACGCATAGTGGTCACGCATACTGATGATTGACACCTATAGCTAGCAAGTTTCATCGGCACGAAGACCGGAACAGAGCAAATGAAGGGGGGAGGAGGAGATGTCATTTGTGCTCACCCACGAACGCAGGGGCGGAGCTCGTCGTACGCACGGGGAGGTCGTCGAACACCAGACCCTCGCAGCAACGAAAGAACTGCACATTTAAATCCACCCGATCAACACAAATATATATGATGTTTTTCATAACAAAGTAGGGAAATATATGACCCCGTCGGCCTCTGGAAGACCGAAGAGCACCTTTTCGGTCAACAGGAGGCCGAAGAGGTGTCGGCGTCGGGGGTGTCGTGGTGTCGGGCTGTCGTGGTGTCGGGGTGTCGGGGTGTCGGGTCAGGGTGTCGGGGTGTCGTGGTGTCGCGGTGTCGTGTCGGGGTGTCGGGGTGTGTCGGATGTCGTGTCGGGGTGTCATGTCGGGGTCGGGGTGTCATGTCAGGGTCAGGGTGTCGGGGTGTCGTGTCGGGGTCGGGGTGTCGTGTCGGGGTCGGGGTCCGGGTGTCGGGGTCTTTTTTTCCTCTTTTTCCTTTTCTTCTTCTTCCTCTTCTTCCTTTTCTTCCTTTTTTCCTTCTTCTTCTTCTTCTTCTTCTTCTTCTTCTTCTTTTTTCTTCTCCTCCTCCTCTTCTTTTCTTCTTCCTTTCCTTTTTCCTCTTCGTCTTCTCCTCCTCTCCTCCTCTTCTTCTTCTTCTTCTTCTTCTTCTTCTTCTTATTTTTTCTTCTCCTCCTCCTCTTCTTCTTTTTCTTTTTCTTCTTCTTCTTCTTCTTCTTCTTCTTCTTATTTTTTCTTCTTCTTATTTTTTCTTCTTTTCCTTTTTCTTTTTCCTTTTTTTCCTTTTTTCTTTTCTTATTTTTCTTTCTTCTAGGTTTCTTTCTACCTAAATGTCTAAATATCTAAAAACCTAAACATCTAAGTATCTAAACTCCTAAATGTCTAAATATCTAAAACCTAAACAGAAAAAATAATAAAAAAACAGAAAAAAGGGGCAGGAGGGGGAGCTCACCAGAGGGGGGCAGAGGGGTTGGCCGGCGAGGGGGCGGCGACGGGGCTGGCCGGCGTCCGGGCCGCAACGGGGCGGCGAGGGGGCGGCCGGGCCGCGATGGGGCGGCGAGGGGCAGGCCTGGGCGTGGCCGCGCGGGCACGGGGCGGGGCAGTGGGGCGGGCCAGTGGGCGGCGTCGGCGGTCGCGGGTGCGGCGGCGGCGAGCGGCGGGTGGCGGGCCAGGGCGGGTCGGGGGCGGCGGGGGGTGCGGCGGCGGCGTGGGGTCGGGGTCGGGAGGGGAGAGGCAGAGAGAGTGGAGGGGGGTGGGCCGTTAGGGCCGTTAGTAGGTATTTTCTTTGCCGTCTGCTAGCAGACGGCAAAGATTCTTTGTCGTCCGCTAGCAGACGACAAAGAGGTGGGGTGGGCCGTTGCAGTTAACTGGCCTCCACTGGGCCCCACCCCACCTCTTTGCCGTCTGCTAGCGGACGGCAAAGAAACTTTGCCGTCCGCTAGCAGACGGCAAAGAGGTGGCTGATGGCAAACAGTGTCTTTGCCATCAGCCAGATCTTTGCCGTCTGCTTTCCCAAAGCAGACGGCAAACAACCTCTTTGTCGTCTGCCAGCAGACGGCAAAGAGCTGGCAGATGGCAAAGTCCCTGATTCCAGTAGTGATTGGGCAAGCACCACATGTTGGAGGATCTATGACATTATAACTTCTATGTGAATATAAGCAAACATAATTCATTACGTTGTCTTCCTTGTCCAACGTCAACAATTTGACATAAAATACTTAATGGGGGCTCACAATCATAAAAGATGTCCAAGATAGTATATTTGCATGTGAATCTTCTCTTCCCTATTAATTTTTTCATGAATTGCATCATTGACTAATGCTATGCTTGTTAACTTCCAATAAATTTTACCACTTATACTTTCTTTATGTAATGTCATTACTTTCCATAAGATTAGCATATGATCTTTTTCATTATTTTCATTGCTAGGGTTGAAACATGGAAGTAAAGAAGCAAAGAAAACTCAAACTACTCTTTATTATATAACTCTCAACTCGATTACATAGATAGATAGATCACGAAATAACTAAGGATCGAACTAAAAATAGGTAAAGATGATAAAAGTGATGGTGATACGATACCGGGGCGCCTCCCCCAAGCTTGGCACAAGCCAAGGGGAGTGCCCATACCCATGTACTCAAGTTTCCTTCTTCGGTGATGGTGGTGATGATGAAGTGGCGGGCTTGTCCTCCAGCTTCCATGGCATAGGTTCCCCATCATAAAAAGATGAGCGAGTCTCAGGAGTCCTGAAACTTGCAGCTAAACTCATACCTTTGAATCTTGCCTCATACTCATAATTTTGGTTTTGAAGATCGTAGATTTGGCCTTGGAGATAATCGATTCGTTCATTGAGCTTGAAGATGATGTCTCCCATCGATTGGCCATCCACCTTGTGATTACGGGTGAATTCCGTGATCATGGAGTGGTTGGCGCTGAGTCCACGTTCCACCATCCCTTGGCACTTGAAGATCTCCTGCTCCACCGCTTTGAGCCTGGACTCCACGCTTCCGGTCTTCTTCGGTCCTTGAACATCCCGGATGTGAAGCACCCCCTCACGCATCTCAATGGCTTGAGGGTGTTTCATCACCTCCGGTAGATAGGGGTTGATGACCTTCTCGTAGAACTTGTCCTTAGAAGAGCTTGGTGGAGCCATAGCGATCTAGATCTGTCAGAAAAATAGCATGAAACAAGAACAGAGGAGATTTTTGCGATACGGTGGTCAAAACGTCCGGGAATATATATAAATATTTTTTATCTTGCAAAACAAGTAATCCAGAAGAAAACGGAGTCGGGAAGGCTCACGAGGGGCACACGAGCCACCAGGGCGCGCCTTGGGGGGGTGGCGCGCCCTGGTGCCTCGCGGGCACCAGGTGGGTCCCCTCGGCTGTTTCTTATTTTTGTATTTTTTCTAATATTCCAAAACTAACAGAAAGTATTTTTATGGAATTTTTGGAGTCGGTTTACTTACCGTATCACGTACCTCTTCCTTTTCAGGGTTCTGGAGTGTTCTGAAAGGTCTCTCTTATGTATTCCTTCGGTGTAATTGTTTCAATAATATTAATTTCAACATTAATGGGAGTACCTGAAATATAGTGCTTAATTCTTTGCCCATTCACCACTCTCGGATTAGTGCCTTCGGAGTTGTTTATTTTGATGGCTCCGGAGCGATAAACTTCTTCGATGATATACGGTCCTTCCCATTTAGAGAGAAGTTTTCCTTCAAAGAATCTCAAAAGAGAATTGTATAATGGAACTTGCTCACCCACTTTAAATTCCCGTTTTTGAATTCTTCTATCATGCCATCTTTTAACTTTTTCTTTAAACAATTTGGAATTTTCATAAGCTTGGGTTCTCCATTCATCTAATGAGCTAATATCAAATAACCTCTTTTCACCGGCAAGTTTAAAATCGTAATTGAGTTCTTTAATTGCCCAATATGCTTTATGTTCTAACTCCAGAGGTAAATGACATGCTTTTCCATAAACCATTTTATTAGGAGACATACCCATAGGGTTTTTATAAGCAGTTCTATAAGCCCATAATGCATCAACAAGTTTCTTAGACCAATTCGTTCTAGATCTATTGACGGTTTTTTGCAAAATTAATTTTATTTCTCTATTGCTCAATTCAACTTGACCACTAATTTGAGGGTGATAGGGAGATGCAATTCTATGGTTGACATCATATTTAGCAAGCAATTTACGGAATGCACCATGAATAAAATATGAACCACCATCAGTCATTAAATATCTAGGGACTCCGAACCTTGGGTAAATAACTTCTTTAAGCATTTTAATAGAAGTGTTATGATCAGCACTACTAGTTGGAATAGCTTCTACCCACTTAGTAACGTAATCAACAACAACTAAAATATGTGTATACCCATTGAATTTAGGAAAAGGTCCCATATAATCAAATCCCCAAACATCAAATGGTTCAATAGCAAGTGAGTAATTCATAGGCATTTCCTGACGTCTACCAACATTACCAATTCTTTGACATTCATCACAAGATAGGACAAACTTACGGGCATCCTTGAAAAGAGTAGGCCAATAAAAACCAGATTGTAATACCTTGTGTGCAGTTCTGTCTCCCGCATGGTGTCCTCCGTAAGCCTCGGAATGACACTTCCGTAGGATTTGTTCCTGTTCATGCTCAGGTATACAACGTCTAATAATACCATCTACTCCTTCTTTATAAAGATGTGGGTCATCCCAGAAGTAATGTCTTAAATCAAAGAAGAACTTTTTGTTTTGTTGGTATGTGAAACTAGGTGGTATAAATTTAGCAACAATATAATTAGCATAGTCCGCATACCATGGAGTATTACGAGAAGCATTTATGACAGCTAATTGTTCATCATGAAAATCATCATTAATAGGTAGTGGGTCATCAAGAACATTTTCCATTCTAGACAAATTATCTGCTACGGGATTCTCAGGTCCCTTTCTATCAATAATATGCAAGTCAAATTCTTGTAGCAATAAAACCCACCTGAGTCTAGGTTTAGCATCTTTCTTTTCCATAAGATATTGAATAGCAGCATGATCGGTGTGAACAGTTACTTTAGAATCAACTATGTAAGATCTGAATTTATCACATGCAAACACAACTGCTAGATTTTTTTTTAGTAGTAGCATAATTTCTTTGGGCACTGTCTAGAGTTTTACTAGCATAATGGATAACATTTGATTTCTTATCAACTCTCTGTCCTAGAACAACACCAACAGCATAATCACTAGCATCATAGATAATTTCAAAAGGAAAGTTCCAATCAGGTGGTTGAACAATAGGTGCAGTGGTTAAGGCTTTCTTAAGTGTTTCAAAGGCTTCTAGACAATCATCATCAAAAACAAATGGAACATCTTTTCGCAAAAGATTGGTAAGAGGCCTAGAAATTTTAGAGAAGTCTTTAATAAATCTCCTATAGAAACCCGCATGACCAAGGAAACTTCTTATACCTTTAATATCTTTTGGACATGGCATTTTCTCAATAGCATCAAACTTAGCTTTATCAAGTTCAATACCTCTTTCAGAAATTTTATGCCTCAAGACAATGCGTTCATTCACCATAAAGTGGCACTTCTCCCAATTCAAGACAAGATTAGTTTCTTCACATCTCTGCAAAACTCGATCAAGGTTGCTTAAGCAATCATCAAAAGAAGTTCCGTAAACGGAGAAATCATCCATGAATACCTCAACAATCTTTTCACAAAAGTCAAAGAATATAGCAGTCATACATCTTTGAAAGGTAGCTGGTGCATTGCATAAACCAAAGGGCATACGTCTATAAGCATAAGTTCCAAAAGGACAAGTAAATGTGCTTTTCTCTTGGTCGGATTGTGATACAGGTATTTGAGAAAAACCAGAAAAACCATCTAGGAAACAAAAGTGTGTATGCTTAGACAATCTTTCTAACATTTGATCAATAAAAGGTAAGGGGTAATGATCTTTTCTAGTGACTTTGTTTAATTTTCTAAAATCAATTACCATCCTATAACTAGTTACAATTCTTTGTGGAATGAGTTCATTTTTATCATTAGGAACAACGGTAATACCTCCTTTCTTAGGGACACAATGAACGGGACTTACCCATCTACTATCAGCTATGGGATAGATTATACCTGCTTGCAGAAGCTTTAATATTTCAGTTCTTACCACCTCTTTCATCTTAGGATTTAATCGTCGTTGGTGGTCGACAACTGGTTTAGCATCAGGCTCCATATTAATTTTGTGCTGACATAGAGTGGGACTAATGCCCTTAAGATCATCAAGAGTATATCCAATAGCAGCTCGGTGCTTATTTAGAGTTTTTAGTAATCTCTTTTCTTCATGCTCTGAAAGGTTAGCACTAATAATAATAGGATATATCTTCTTTTCATCAAGGTAAGCATATTTCAATGTATCAGGCAATTGCTTCAATTCAAATACAGGATCACCCTTAGGTGGAGGAGGACCTCCAAGAGTTTCAACAGGCGAATTGTGTTTAAGGATAGGTGGTTGATCAAAGAACATCTTATCTATTTCATTTCTTTCATTCATATGCATATCGTTTTCATGGTCTAGCAAATATTGTTCTAACGGATCAGTAGGAGGTACGGCAATAGAAGCAAGACCAATAATTTAATCTTTACTAGGCAATTCTTTGTCATGAGGTTGTCTACGAAACTTGGAGAAATTAAACTCATGAGACATACCACCAAAATTAACACTAACAGTTTCTTTAGCGCAATCAATCTTGGCATTAACAGTATTCGAGAAAGGTCTACCAAATATAATGGGACAAAAATCATCTTGTGGAGAACCGAGGACTAGAAAATCAGTAGGGTATTTTATTTTCCACACAAGACTTCAACATCTGTAACGATCCCAAGTGGTGTAATGGTATCTTTGTTTGCAAGCTTAATAGTAACATCAATGTCCTCTATTTCAACAGGTGCAATATCATTCATAATTTCTTGATATAAGGTAAACGGAATAGCACTCACACTAGCACCCAAATCACATAAGCCATGATAACAATGATCTCCTATTTTAACAGAGACAACAGGCATGCCTACTACAGGTCTATTTTTATCTTTAGGATCTGGTTTAGCAATTCTAGCTGCTTCATCACAGAAGTAAATAACATGCCCATCTATATTATCGACCAAGAGATCTTTAACCATAGCAACATTAGGTTCACATTTAATTTGTTCAGAGGGTCTAGGTGCTCTAATATTACTTTTGTTAACCACAGTTGAAACTTTAGCATGTTCCTTGATCCTAACAGGAAAAGGTGGTTTCTCAATATAAGCAGTAGGCACAACTGAGTCAGCATGGTAAACAATTGTTTCTTCTTTAACACTAATGGGTTCCTCAATCTTTTCTTTAACAGGGGGATGATATTTAAACCACTTCTCCTTAGGGAGATCAACATGAGTAGCAAATGATTCACAAAAGGAAGCTACTATCTCAGAGTCAAGTCCATATTTAGTGCTAAACTTATGAAAAGCATCGGTAGCCATAAAAGATTTAACACAATCAAACTCAAGTATTATACCTGACTCATTACCTTTGTCGAGTTCCCAATCTTCAGAGTTGCGTTTAATTCTTTCCAGAAGATCCCATCTGAATTCAATTGTTTTCTTCATAAAGGAGCCAGTCGAAGAAGAATCGAGCATGGTTTGATTATCATGAGAAAGCCGAGCATAAAAATTCTGTAAGATAATTTTTCTTGAGAGCTCATGATTGGGGCATGTGTACATCCTGTACTTAAGCCTCCCCAAGCTTGAGCGATGCTTTCTCCTTCACGAGGCCAAAAATTATATATATAATTCTGATCACAATGAACCAAATGCATATGATAAAATTTCTGATGGAATTCCAGTTTCAATCGGTTCCAGTCCCATGTATCAGTATCATCACATAGCCTATACCATGTCAATGCCTTTCCCTCCAAATATAAAGGGAATACTTTCTTCTTAACTCCATCTCCGGATAAACCTGCAAGCTTAAACAATCCACAAATTTCATCCACATAGATCAAGTGCATATCAGGATGTACCGTTCCATCTCCTGCATAAGGATTAGCTAGCAGTTTCTCTATCATACCCGGAGGAATCTCATAATAAATATTTTTAGTAGGTGCAGTAGGTTGAGGAGCAACTATTTGTGTTTCCGGTCGAGGTGAAGATACTCTGAACAAACCCCTCAAAGAATTACTTTCCATAGTGACAAATGGCAGTAAATTTCAGCACGTAATATGAATGTTTCCTTTACCAAATTCCACTCACCAAAGGCGTTTCACTCCCCGACAATGGCGCCAGAAAAGAGTCTTGATGACCCACAAGTATAAGGGATCAATCGTAGTCCTTTCGATAAGTAAGAGTGTCGAACCCAACGAGGAGCAGAAGAAAATGACAAGCGGTTTTCAGCAAGGTATTTTCTGCAAGCACTAAAATTATCGGTAACGGGTAGTTTGATAGCAAGATAATTTGTAACAAGTGACAAGTAGCAATAGTAACAAAGAGTGCAGCAAGGTGGCCCAATCCTTTTTGTAGCAAAGGACAAGCCGAAACGATCTCTTATAGTAAGCAAAGCGTTCTCGAGGACACATGGGAATTTCATCTAGTCACTTTCATCATGTTAGTTTGATTCACGTTCGCTACTTTGATAATTTGATATGTGGGTGGACCGGTGCTTGGGTGCTGTTCTTACTTGAACAAGCCTCCCACTTATGATTACCCCCTCTCGCAAGCATCCGCAACTACGAAAGAAGAATTAAGATAACTCTAACCATAGCATTAAACATATGGATCCAAATCAGCCCCTTACGGAATAGCGCATAAACTAGGGTTTAAGCTTCTGCCACTCTAGCAACCCATCATTTAATTACTACACCACAATGCATTCCCTTAGGCCCAAAGATGGTGAAGTGTCATGTAGTCGACGCTCACATGACACCACTAAGAGAATCAACAACATACATATCATCAAAATATCGAACGAATACCAAATTCACATGATTACTTATGACAAGACTTCTCCCATGTCCTCAAGAACAAAAGTAACTACTCACAAATCATAATCATGTTCAAGATCAAAGGGGTATTAAATAGCATAATGGATCTGAACATATAATCTTCCACCAAATAAACCAACTAGCATCAACTACAAGATGTAATCAACACTACTAGCAACCCACAGGTACCAATCTAAGGTTTTGAGACAAAGATTGAATACAAGAGATGAACTAGGGTTTGAGATGAGATGGTGCTGTTGAAGATGTTGATGAAGATTGGTCCTCCCATGATGAGAGGATCGTTGGTGATGTCGATGGCGACGATTTCCCCCTCCCGGAGGGAAGTATCCCCGGCAAAATCTCTCCGCCGGAGAGCAAAAGTGCTCCTGCCCAAGTTCTGCCTCGAGACGGCGGCGCTCTGTCCCGAAAGTCTTCTCTATTTTTTTTCTATGGCAAATGGACTTATATACCAGAAAATGGGGGCAGAGGCTGGCCAGGGGCCCCACGAGCCACCAGGGCGCGCCTGGGGGGGTGGCGTGCCCTGGTGCCTCGTGGGCTCCTAGGTGGCCCCCTCTGGTATTTCTTTCTTCCAGTATTTTTTATTTATTCCAAAATAAATCTCCGTGAAATTTTAGCTCATTTGGAGATGTGCAGAATAGGTATCTCTGACATAGCTTTTTCAGGTCCAGAATTCCAGCTGTCAGCAATCTCCCTCCTTGTGTAAATCTTGCATATTAAGAGAGAAAAGGCATTAGAATTGTTCCACAAAGTGTTATATTGATTAAAACCACTATAAATAACAGTAGCAAAACATGATGCAAAATGGACGTATCACGCCGAAATATCTAACTCTTCCCCCCCTCCCCACCCCCTTTTCTCCCCGACCACGAGCCACATTTCTCCTGTTTACTCGTTCCTTCCTTCGTAAGCTATATCCGCTTCCTTGCTTGCTTCCTCGCTCTCGCCGTCTCGCATCCAACTACCGCGGACGCCACGGTCTTCTTCAATGACCTCTCCAGCGGTTCCTCCTTCGACGACGACTATGTCACCAGCCGGGTATGCCTCTCTACTCTCTCTCGCCCCCCTAGGCTTAGGGTTCTGATTTGTAATAAAGGATTTTAACCCGGCGGCCCATTTGAGCCATTTGTTCCTCTTGTAGCTCCCTACGACCATCACTTGCAAGGAATGGAGTGGGGTAGCTGAAGATCTGCCTGCTCGTTGTCACCATCAATCTCCATGCATGAAGTTAGTGGCTTTTGAATCTATGGACAGTGGGAGGAAGTTTTTGGCATGTGCATAGAAGGTTAGCCCCACTTTCGTTGTTACAAATCATTTGTTAGATGTGATTCAGACACTGTCACCGTGCTATGTTAATCTGGATGTGATTAAGACAATGTCACAGTTTCTACCTAGTATCTAAAAATGTTGCCATCTCATCAGCGGTGCCCTGAGAAAATTATTTGGCACCGCTTCAGCAGTTTGTGCACCCTACTTTGCTCCACACATCCGAGCAGCCAAGCAGTAAAATACTAATACTTTATGCCATGAAGTAACTGGGCATCGGAGCAACTAGGTGCTTCGGTTCCCAGAATTTTTCCTTTGGCATCGACTCGGCTGTGCAGGGCACCGGTGCCAAATGTAGCAACAGTTGATTTGACAACGGTTTTGGCCTACATAGTGGAGGGCCTTAGTGCTATTAGTTCTATGTTATGAAATTTGTGCATGTATATACCTGTTAGTATTAATTTGATGTCATTGAAACACTATCGCTGTGCTGTTACAGTTATATTTAGCTTCCTCATAAAATGGTCAATTTGTTATTGTAGTACATGACTAAGAACTTGTAGCGTTGTTGCAGTTAATTACACCTTGTGATGTTCCTGAATTTGGTTGTTATCTCAGTAGCAATTAATTCATTTGCACATTGATCTTTTTGAGACGATATGTCATAATTAACGTGTTTCTTCAGTTTTTCAAAATATGTATGTGGTGATTTTCTATGTTGCTAGAAACCCATTTCCCCTACAATTTTAACTGATTTAGTTTTAAATATTATAGGATGAATGGAAGTGTTCTTACCTGGAGTGGGTTGATCAAGAGTGGCCAACGTCTCTGAAGATGTGCCTAGCAAAGCTATGGAGCATGTATGAGGAAAAGAATAGAGATAGGCTTAGAGAAAATATTGTCAACGCTGAAGAATATTTCAAGATACAGGAAAAAAAGAGGAAGATGGAGAATGAGCTCAGATTTTTTTAAATTAGACTTTGCTAAGATGGTGTTTGCGAAGGAGGAGGCACTTTCCTAGTTGGTCAGTGCAAAACAGGTTCTTACTGAACAGAAAGCAGATGTGGAGAAGATGAATTTGGCTGATCATGCATCATTCGATTAGGGAAATGAATATATTGTTCTAATATTGTGCTCAACATACTTTGTGCTTATGAAGGTGAACTAGTTATATGCTATACCGTGTTGTATTCTCGTAGCTATCGTACAGTGTTGTTAAAATATATTTGTGTGCCTGATATGAAAGTGGTAAACAACTATTCGATATGAAATTGGAATTTGGTTAATACAGGAGGTATTAATAGTAAACTAATAAACCTGCTAAATGGGTCATGGATTTTACAAACGTTTCTAGCAGTAAAAGCGTGTGTGATGGATAGCCCAATGTCATACAGTTTTCTTCATCGAATCGTGTGTGATATACTTGAACAACGCGAACGGTTAACCGAGGCAAAGCGTCTGTGATGTGGTATGCCACACAAACGTTTGTTCCATAATTACTGTGTGGGATGGCAAGACGATCTCCCACGGCTTGTCCTACAAAAGCGTCTGCGTTATCTGCCCTGATCGCACACGAACGGAAAATTGTGTGCGATGTACATATGAACGGAAACGTTTGTCTGGGATTCACTGTGTGGGATCTACATACGAACGGAAACATTTGTCTGGGATTCACCGTGTGGGATGTACATACGAACGGAAATGATTGGACCTGTATAATTGTCTGCGATTGCTCGCCCGATCACACACGCGCTCTTTTCGCCCCACGTGTGTGACCGGAGGACCTATTTCCGACGGTTTCTGGGTCGTGTGGGAAGGACCCCCCTATCGCACACACAGGCAAGGCGACGGTTTAAAACTCTGTCGCGAAAAGGGGGTAAAAACCATTTGTATAGCACGTCACTGCACCAGTATATTGCCCTCATATATACCCCATGTAGTCGCACCTAAAGACGGCATGTCGTCTCGTGCTTGTAATACTCCTCCATCATAGTGATTGTCCCTTCGTGCATCCGTGGTTTTCTCCCGCAAGGGTTTCCACGTAAAAATCCGTGTCTATCGTGTCTCATTTATTCTCGTTTTATCTAACAAATTTGCCAATATACTTTTTAATGTGATGCTTTAGAGACTGTAGCTTTTACACTGAAAAAGAGCGCCATCAATTCTGTTGAAATGACACCATATAAGATATGGAATGGTATACCAAACCATTTGGTCTTTTCTTAACATTTGGGAATATAAGACATAAGTAAAAGTGTTTACGCGTTTATGTCCCAAGTCAGATAAAATGCTACTTTGTAGGTTTTCCCAAATAGTTGGGTATTCCTCTATCACTATGCCAAGGCAAAGTGTTTTGCCACAAAGTGCGGTAAATTTTTTAAGAAAATGTTTTCTACAAAATAGTGAGTGGGAGGACAGTGCAACTCGACAAGATTTCAGAATCTTCGTAATCATGTCAAATAAAAGGAACGCTAGAATTGGTTCTAAAATTTCCTACTGCGACTCATACGGAAGCCTCTACATATACTTACGTCAAACTTGCAACTGAACTATATAGGTTGGGAAAACTCGTGCACACCTTCATGGTGTGCAGACGAGATATTGTTGAACAAACAATGAACCTATAATACACAGACAAGCGTTGATGGGCCCTAACTTCGGAATTGGCTATATGCCAAAATAATCCGAGATAGTATCCATATACATAATTCAAGTTTAGAACTTGATAGACCCTCGAGATGACTTAAAGTCTAAAGTATAGTAATGGATCCATAAACTGACAAAGATAAAAATGTTTTATAATGTTTGGCTTGTTACAAATAGTTTATGACAAGATCAAGGAATTGACTATGACAAGATTGTCTCATCATAGCAATACTTAAAGTCAGTTCGAGTTAAACTAGCAATTACTAAATATTTCAATTATGAGATATAAAAGATGGATGTCAAAATGATTTCCATGAGATGGAAATAGAACCAAGATTGTATCTATGATACGATCCAAGGTAATTTTGTCAATCCAGAGGATGCTAGTAAGTGTGCAAACTTCAAGAGATCCTATATAATGGACTGAAGCAAGCATAATGGAGTTGGAATCTTTGTACTGATGAAATGCTCAAATAATTTGATTTCATTGAGGAAGCAAAGATGCTTGTATTTACAAGAAAGTAAGTGGGAGCGTGATAATATTTCTAAACACTATGTGTGCATGACACATTGTTGATTGGAAATTATATAAATTTCTTGACACAGATTAAGACTTTATTGAAACTAGTTTTTCAGTAAAGTACTTAGGCAATATAGTCCTGGTATTAGCCATAATAATCTATGGAGATAGTAGTGTCTAATCGGGTTAGCCAAAATACATATTGACAAAATACTAAACAGTTTAGTATGAAAAACGCCAAGAAAAGTTTCTTGTCGAAGTCACATGGAAGGATTTTTAAGCAAGAATCGGTATCCTAAAATATTGATGAGCGAAATACATGATTTCAATCACACTTGTGTTAATTATATTTCATGGTATGTAAACAACCAGATATGTCCAGTACTCCAAGTAAGTTGTGAGTAAAGTTATCAGAATGGTCAACCTATTGATCATAGGCCAACAGTAAAAATGTCGTGAAGTACTGACGACATGTTTCTAGCATGCGGAGAAAATGAAGAGATTGTTGTAGGGAATTACATCAATACATGTTCGTTATAAGTAGTACATCGACAACATCTTCATCGATGATCCTAGCGATTTTTCAATTTCAATTAAATGATTTATGGTGGCACGGTAAGTTGGAATTAGTCCAAGAAAGTTACTGTGGTGAATTCTATAACAGGAGGCTGAGTATATTATCACTTTATAAGCAATAATGGATAGTGATGAATCAAAAGTTCATTTATGAGCTTGGTATGGTTTTTAGATGATTGTACCAATGGAACACTTTTCTTAATAGTGGTTCCATAGCTCAGTCTCAGTAATCATAGGTCCTTCCAGAGATTCAATACATACAAAGCCAGTTTCACACAAATTATGAATTCATGTGAAAGCATGACAGATGCATTGAAATGCAAATGATACACGCAGATATGAAGTTGTCAAGATCCAATGGGATGAAGGCTATGCCACAAGCAGAGCATTGACAAACACCGGATTGCCATTGGTGTAAATGAAAATGTGCTAACTAGATCATTGACTCTAGTGCAAGTGGGAGACTGTTGGAAATATGCCCAAGAGGCAATAATATTGTATTATTATATTTTCATGTTCATAATTAAGAGCTTATATTCTATGATATAACTGCTATGATCCTGGAATATGCGATTCAGTGGAAAACTCATATGCACGTGTGGAATGATAAATGGTAAAATATGGTTCCTAGTGTTGCCTCTAAGACTAGCTCAAGTGTTATTGGTGATCATGTTTTTTGGATCTTAGGATATCGTTAAGTGTAACGATAGTCCTAAAACAACATTAAGAATATGACGTTGGAAGAACGATCATATTGAATTGACCCAAACTTGTTTGTTATACTTTGAGATACAATCATATGAAGTCAATTGTTATAACACAAAGTGTTAACATGTGTTTAAGTTCCTTAGACCATGAGAGTATCGTAGTCACTTCTTACCATACGGTGAGCTTTGGGGTTGCTCAAACATCATCTGTAATACGGTGATCATAACGATAACTTATAGGTTCATCGAAAAGTTTGACATGGGACTAGATAGCTCAAGAGTGGGATTTGCTCCTCTGACGATGGAGAGAGATATTCTTAGGGCCCTCTCAGTGTGACAGCATCCATCATCGTCTGGCCAGACACATGTGACTATGTCACGGGGATACCGGAACATGTCAACGAGAAAGAAGAACAAAATCGGTAACGAGGAGACCGGTATAGTGAGCATGTGTATGACTAAAGAGGATACCGATATATCTTACCTCGGGTTTTGTAAAGTATCGCGGGAATAACACATGATTACCAAAGGTTCATTCGAATGTCATTCTTGTACTCATAAGGATCGATATGGATGTCCACGGTTCCGCTATCGGTCATTGAACAAAGGATTTTGTCCATGTCTATGATTTACCGAACCTATAGGGTCACAAGCTTAAGGTAATCAGGATCTGCTGAGTGTTAGTAGGACAGGAGTAATGAGAATATATTTGTGAAATTGTTTCATTAATATTCAAAATAGTTTCGAGAGGAACCGAAAGCGTTTCGGGGTCACGGGAAGGGTTTCGGAGTTTATCGGGCAATACCGGGTATTATCGATAAATAATATATTGGTGAAAAGTGTTTCCAGAGATGTTAAATTAATAATAAAAGGCTCTAATAATAGTTAGGAGGTTTTTGTATTTAATTTAATATCAACGGGCCTTAAAAGGCCAAGTGGTGGAAAGCATATTGGGCCACTTGGGCCCAATAAGTGGAGGCGCCCCCTTCCTCCTTGTAGAAGGAAGGGGGAGGCCGAATTGGAGGGGATTCCCCCCTCCTTGGCCAGACAAAGGGGAAGGGTTTACTTCCCCTTGTGGCGCCCCCTCTCCCCTTCCTCCAACCTATATATACTAGAGGTTTTTGGCCCTTTGGACATACAAGTTTTGGAGCCTCCTCTAGTTCTCTAATTCTAGTTCTAGTTGATCCTAGTTGATCTAATTAGAGCTAGACCTAGATCCTCTAATCCTCATAATTAGAAGTCTAGTGTGGTTCTAATCTCCTCCCTCTAATTCTTCGGCGACGATTAGCTCTAGACGGCGAAGCGCTGCCGGATCGTGAAGACCGTATGCTTGCAACTTGTAGAGAGGCCGTGCTTTCGGTCTTACGTTCGAGGGGCCGTTCACCGACGGTTCGAAGGACTCCAAGTACGATCTACACCGACTCATCTTCTTCCGCTGCAACTCGGAGTTGGTAACGATCCGATCCAAACCGTTCATCGCATCTTCATAGTGTTCCTGGGTGATCGTAGGGCGATTTTTTTGTTTTCTACTATGTTTCCCAACAAAGATATCGTATGGACTTATCTCTTCAGGAGCCAATTCATTCGGTTCTGAAGACTTGATGCTGCCGAACAAATCTGGGATGACATCGAAAATGTTTATGAAGAATGTCAAGAGCGAAGAGGTGCTCACACTGATATGCTTCGAGCCATGTTCAATCACTATCGAAGTATTCAAAATGAAAGTGTCATGGAACTCATTGTTAGACTGAGCAATATTGTTGAGCGACTTTGCCAACATGGAGTCAACGATATTTCTGATCATGATATGTAGTTGAAAAACTACTTCAGTCTCTCAACAATTCCTTTGATTCAGTGGTCCTTTCTATCAAGGAGATACCTGACTATGCAAATCTTCGTACTGCTGAAGTCATGGAATTACTGATTGTTCACGAAGAACACCAAGAGAAGGAAAATAGTGATCTCAGCTCCCTTGAAAGATACTCTCAGAATGGTGAAGGTGAAGGATAAATGCTATCAGATATGGAAGTTCTAACGAAGAGGAATATGAAAATCAACATACCATCACTAGAGACCTAGAGATACTTACATAACGCCTCAACTCCCTCAGACGTCAAAATCTATACTTGACAAGATCTTCAGAGGATGATACAATGAGTTCATCGAGATGATTGCCTCCTCTAGAAATCTCATGCTACAAATGCAAGAACTTCAGTCATTTCATTACTGATTGTCCAACATGGGAAATGGATGTCAAACCAAGCAGAAGATGGAATGTACTTCACCACACTGGATTCAAGCGTGCAAATCATAACATTAATCTCATGAAGAGGAATGAAACTACTATAGCATCTTCATCATCGAGAACATTCACTGACATGAACTCCCACATGGTGATTGAATCCAACATGAAGCGAATCTCTAAGCTGGTAGGTGCTTACGCTGGAATGACTTTCTCATGCTTCTACAACGTCGTTGAGTTACTTCGACAACGACTCAAGTAATGACGAGGCGCCTGCATTCTGTTTCATGGCAAAAGCTTCAGGAGATAAGGTATCACCTAAACGACAAAAGGCTCTCGACAAAAATTCTCTCTCCTCGGAGAACATTGTCTATGCTAAACTTATCAAGATGGCTAATACTCAACAAGATGCCCTAGAAAAACTTGAGAAAACCCTAAGGAAATTTGAAGGTTTGTTGGTTGAAGAGATGCACTAGTAGAAAACAGGGCATCAGTCCTGGTTCCAGAGGGCCTTTAGTCCCAGTTCTGCAACCGAGACTGAACAATCGGGACTAAAGGCCCCCACTTTTAGTCCCGGTTGGGTTACGAACCGGGACTAAAGGAGCTCCACGTGGCCGCTGTGGGCGCCCAGGTAGGAGGACCTCTAGTCCCGGTTGGTAACACCAACCGGGACTAGAAGGCAGCCACGCGTCAGCACCTGACAGGCGCTGGTTTTTTTTTGAAAGGAGGGGTTTAGGGGTTTTGGAGGCTTCAGGGGTTTCATATTGTGTTTCCCCTTTTCTTTTTGTGTTTACCATTCAATTATTTTACATTTAGGGTTTTCATTTTTATTTTATGCTTTTCATTCAACTCGACGCTAGCTACTACATATAGCAATGAAGAAACCATTACACAACATCGTCATGATCAATATATAGAGAGAAGTGACCTCTCTTTCTCCGTGCTTGGTCGAACAACAAGTTTTCGTATATCTATTCGACGCTACTACATATAGTACACGTTCATGCATATATACAATATAACATCTCTTACGATCCCTAATATCTAATTACCACAATCGCTTTGCAAATCCCGATGGTATTCTCCGTTTGTAGGTATGACGTGCTCAACAAAGAATCCCGCCAATTCCTCTTGAATTGCTCGTATGCGATCAGTTGGTAGGAGTTCGTCCCGCTTCCGCCAGATGTAATTTAAAGAAGGGGGTCAATATATATATATATATATGAATGAAACTCAACACAATTGATGGTAATAAAATAAAAATGTGAATATTGTTTACGTACTTCAAATTGTTCTGAAGATCTGGCCCGCTCAGAGGTCTTGTGGTGAATGAACTCGGAAATGTAGTATCCACATAAATTATTTCCGGGTGCCTGCCACAAGCACTTTACGAGAATAGAGTTCAATCAAAATGATAATCAAGCATGATAATGGTATTGAAACTAGAATCAATGAGAGATGCGCGGAACTAGCTAGTAGTACTTACTTTGGGGTGTGAAAATCGCAGCTCCTTTTTCCATTCACCCCTAACCTGGTTGGTGAACTTTTTCCAAACCCTGCCCGGCAAAGAAAATGATTACTTGATATCAGGAAATGAACAAAAGTTGCCGATATGGTGCGATAATGATTGAACTTACTTCTGGAGCATTTGACTCATGTTCGTCCACTCCTTAGGATCTTTACGTCTCGAGTCCAAGACAATTACTAGTCCCGCGTCAAGCTGAATGGCTAGCAAAATATAGTGGAACCTGCGCACGCATAACTCATCAATTACACTTAACCTCGAGTAAGCGAAACAGAATGTGCACAAGACAGTAACACTCACTGGAAGTTGTAAGGAAATAGTATTTCCCTTTTGTTTTGTTGTCCAAGTAACGCCTTTAGCAAGTTTTGTTCTGTATCATCGGGGTTTTTTTGTACCGTATATTCATTTACGGTATTTGGGTTAATGAACCCAATGTCATAGATTTTTCCTCTCCATTCGAGGATCTTCAATCTGCATAATATAGTGTGAGGATAATTATACATGCAATGAACGAGCTGAGCTAGAGACTTAATTACAGAAAAAATACTTACAGACAATAGCAACTGACGATAGTTTTGTCGAGGGTGTCTTGATTGTATAACTGAAATAATTCTTCAAATTAAATGTACAACGCCTCGACTCCATTGAAGTAGTGCTCATCTTTAATTCCCACGTAGATACTGTCAGTCCCTTCCTTGCAGGCTTTCAAGTACCAGTCATGCAATCTTTGCATCATCGTTGATAGTTGCGGGAGCTGCTCAGGTCTGACGAGAGGCTTCCCGTGCTGGTATCTAAAGGCTACCCCAGCCATTTCGAACTGTACCTCATCGCCTAAGTAATCACCAAGAGTGTAACGAGGAGCGGGCTCGGGGAGGAGGGCGAGGAGGTCCGGCGACGAGGAGGGCGGGGAGGTCCGGCGACGAGGAGCGGGCTCGGGGACGTCTCGGAGGCGACGGCGAGGTCCGGCAGCCTGGCGGCGTCGAGGTGGTCTTCGGCGTCGGGGGAGAGGTGCAGATGGTGATTGGAAAATTTTCTAAGTGCTGCTTATATACACAGAGTTTTAGTCCCGGTTGGTGGCTCCAACCGGGACTAAAGGCCCCCCTTTAGTCCCGGTCCGAGGCACCAACCGGGACTAAAGCTCGTTTTCAGCAGCCCAAAGGGCGGGAAACCCAGGCCTTTAGTCCCGGTTGGTGGCTCAGACCGGGACTAAAGGGGGGCCTTTAGTCCTGGTCCTAGCCACCAACCGGGACTAAAGGGTGGCACAGCCGTGGGGTGGTGAAAGTTTAGTCCCACCTCGCCAAGCGAGAGGAGATCGCACCGGTTTATATACGCGGTTGCGATCTCTCTCCCAAGCTCCTCTCTAAAGCAGGCAGTTAATTGCCTAACCTCTGCCCTGTTGGGCCTACTAGCCCCGCGGGCCTGCATCCTGGCCCATATATGGTTGGGTTTCTAGTCGTATGCAGGCCGTGGTGTCTGCTAGTAGGCGGGTATTTTTTTATTTTTTATGTTATTTTTTGCATATGTTATGTTTTTTTATTTTTTATGTTATTTTTTGCATATGTTATGTCAATTTTAATATTCTTTCATAACCACTATAAAATATATGGCACATGTTATGTCTTTTTATTTTTTATGTTATGGCAATTTTAATTTTTTGCATATGTTATGTTTTTTTTATTTTTTATGTTATTTTTTGCATATGTTATGTTTTTTTTATTTTTTATGTTATTTTTTTGCATATGTTATGTTTTTTTATTTTTATGTTATTTTTTGCATATGTTATGTCAATTTTAATATTCTTTCATAACCACTATAAAATATATGGCACATGTTATGTCTTTTTATATTTTATGTTATGGCAATTTTAATTTTTTGCATATGTTATGTTTTTTTTATTTTTTATGTTATTTTTTGCATATGTTATGTCAATTTTAATATTCTCCCTATGTGAAGGAGATAGACCCTTACTATGAATCTTCTAGAAGATTCATAGTATTTTCTGTTAACCTAATAATGTTATATTTTCTTTATGTCATACAACGTTTCTCTCTTATCATCTCCATTCAGAGAAACCACATAGTACCTCCAACTTTATGTCATACAACGTTTCTCTCTTATCATCTCCGATGCTTCTGCTGTATTCATCTATGTCAAGACGTTTAAGCCATGTCTATATTAACCTTGTTATTATATATGGAGCAACCAACCGGGACTAACCGCGTATGATCAACCTTGCAAAACATGTGACTGAAAGGATAGGAATAATTGAAATTTCATAACTTAATAAATAATTATTCTAAAATCATGTTTCAAATGCTAAAATGCCCTAGCTAGCTCTTACAAAGATTCCCTCCGGTTTGTCCGAAGTGGCACTTTCCAGCTATAAGTCCGGAAACTCACTCTAGAGAGAAAGTGATGGCGGTGAAGCCAGTCACATCCCAGAGTGGGATCTTGGGGTATAAAACTATTTCTTCGCGTGTGTCCCTTGCTTATTGCGCCGTAACCATGGATAATCTTCATCATTTAAGAGGATGCTTGGGCCAGTCTTCACTCTGAAGGGAGAAATTTCATGAAACTTTTCATAATCTTCTGACATGTCTGTCATGTCCTCCACTCCCACGATGTTTCTTTTCCCTGAAAGAACTATGTGGTGCTTTGGCTCATCGTATGATGTATTCGCTTCCTTATCTTTTCTTTTTCTCGGTTTGGTAGACATGTCCTTCACATAGAAAACCTGCGCCACATCATTGGCTAGGACGAATGGTTCGTCTGTGTACCCAAGATTGTTGAGATCCACTGTTGTCATTCCGTACTGCGGGTCTACCTGTACCCCGCCTCCTGACAGATTGACCCATTTGCACCGAAACAAAGGGACCTTAAAATCACGTCCATAGTCAAGTTCCCATATGTCCTCTATGTAACCATAATATGCGTCCTTTGCCCTATTGGTGTTTGCTGCATCAAAGCGGACACCACTGTTTTGGTTGGTGCTCTTTTTATCTTGGGCGATCGTGTAAAATGTATTCCCATTTATCTCGTACCCTTGGAAAGTCAATACAGTCAAAGATGGTGTCCTGGCCAACAAGTAAAGCTCATCTCCAACAGTGGTGTTACCCATGAGATGTGTTTGCAACCAACCGCCGAAAGTCCCCATGTGTTCACGTGTAATCCAGCCGTCAGACTGCTCCGGGTGTTTGGAGCATAGAATATTCTTGTGTTCATTGATATACGGGGCCACCAAGGTAGAATTCTGTAGAACTGTGTAGTGTGCTTGCGCCCAAGAATGCCTGTCCCTACATATTATTGAGTTCGGTCCTAGCGTGCCTTTTCCACCCAGTCTCCCCTCATGCCGCGATTCAGGAACACCAATCGGCTTAAGGTCAGGAATAAAGTCAACACAAAACTCAATGACCTCCTCTGTTTGATGGCCCGTGGAGATGCTTCCTTTTGGCCTAGCACGGTTACGAACATATTTCTTTAAGACTCCCATGAACCTCTCAAAGGAGAACATATTGTGTAGAAATACAGGACCCAGAATTGCAATCTCGTCGACTAGGTGAACTAGGACGTGCGTCATAATATTGAAGAAGGATGGTGGGAACACCAACTCGAAACTGACAAGACATTGGACCAAATCATTCTGTAACCTTGGTAGGATTTCTGGATCGATTACCTTCTGAGAAATTGCATTGAGGAATGCACATAGCTTCACAATGGCTAATCGAACATTTTCTGGTAGAAGCCCCCTCAATGCAACCGGAAGCAGTTGCGTCATAATCACGTGGCAGTCATGAGACTTTAGGTTCTGGAATTTTTTCTTTGCCATATTTATTATTCCCTTTATATTCGACGAGAAGCCAGATGGGACCTTGATACTGAGCAGGCATTCAAAAAAGATTTCCTTCTCTGCTTTGGTAAGAGCGTAGCTGGCAGGACCTTGATACTGCTTTGGATGCATGTCGTCTTTTTCGTTCATACGTTGCTGGTCCTCCCGTGCCTCCGGTGTATCTTTGGTCTTCCCATACACGCCCAAGAAGCCCAGCAGGTTCACGCAAAGATTCTTTGTCACGTGCATCACGTCGATTGCAGAGCGGACCTCTAGGTCTTTCCAATAGGGTAGGTCCCAAAATATAGATTTCTTCTTCCACATGGGTGCGTGTCCGTCAGCGTCATTCGGAACAGATTGTCCGCCAGGACCCTTTCCAAAGATTACTTGTAAATCCTTGACCATATCAAGTATATCATCACCAGTACGGAGGACAGGCTTCTTCCGGTGATCTGCCTCACCTTTGAAATGCTTGCCTTTCTTTCTTAAGGCATGCTTGGTCAGAAGAAATCGACGATGTCCCAGGTACACATTCTTCTTACATTTATCCAAATATATACTTTCGGTCTCATCTAAACAGTGCGTGCATGCGTGGTATCCCTTGTTTGTCTGTCCTGAAAGGTTACTAAGAGCAGGCCAATCATTGATGGTTACAAACAGCAACGCTCGTAGGTCAAATTCCTGCTGTTTGTGCTCATCCCACACACGTACACCTTTTATGTCCCATAGCTGTAAAAGTTCTTCAACTAATGGCCTTAGGTACACATCAATGTCGTTGCCGGGTTGCTTAGGGCCTTGGATGAGCACTGGCATCATAATGAACTTCCGCTTCATGCACAACCAAGGAGGAAGGTTATAGATACATAGAGTCACAGGCCAGGTGCTATGATTGCTGCTCTGCTCCCCAAAAGGATTAATGCCATCTGCACTTATACCAAACAATAAGTTCCTTGCGTCACCTGCAAAGTCTGGCCACTTTCTCTCGATTTTTCTCCACTGCGACCCATCAGCGGGTACTCTCAACTTCCCGTCTTTCTTACGGTCTTCTTTGTGCCATCGCAACAACTTGGCGTGCTCTTTGTTTCTGAACAGACGTTTCAACCGTGGTATTATAGGAGCATACCACATCACCTTCGCAGGAACCCTCTTCCTGGGGCGCTCACCCTCAACATCACCAGGGTCATCTCGTCTGATCTTATACCGCAATGCACCTCATACCGGGCATGCATTCAAATTCTTGTACTCCTCACCGCGGTAGAGGATGCAGTCATTAGGGCATGCATGTATTTTCTGCACCTCTAATCCTAGAGGGCAGAGAACCTTCTTTGCTTCGTACGTACTGTTAGGCAATTCGTTATCCTTTGGAAGCTTGTTCTTCATTATTTTCAGTAGCTTCCCAAATCCCTTGTTAGATACACCATTCTCTGCCTTCCATTGCAGCAATTCCAGTGCGGTACCGAGCTTTGTGTTGCCATCTTCGCAATTTGGGTACAACCCTTTTTTGTGATCCTCTAACATGCGATCGAACTTCAACTTCTCCCTTTCACTTTTGCATCCTCTCTGTGCATCAACAATGACCCGACGAAGATCATCATCGGGCACATCTGGTGCCTCTTGATCTTCAGCTTCCCCCGTTGCAGTATCACCATATTCAGGGAACATAGGATAGTTGTCATCATCCTCTTCTTCTTCGTTGTCTTCCATCATAACCCCTCTTTATCCGTGCTTGGTCCAAACATTATAGTGTGGCATGAAACCCTTCTCAAGCAGGTGGAAGTGAAGGGTTTTCGAGGAAGAGTAATCCTTCGTATTCTCACAGACAGTATATGGACAATACATAAAACCATTCTGCTTGTTTGCCTCAGCCACATCGAGAAAATTATGCAGGCCCGTAATGTAGTCGGAGGTGCGTCGGTCACCGTACATCCATTGCCGGTTCATCTGCGTGCATTATATAATTAAGTATATCAAAAACCATTACAGAACATCATGAATAGAGAAATGACCAAATTAATACAAGTTCATCATCACATTAAAACCAAAGTACAGTAGTGATCAAATGTTATTACTGAAAAAATAAATACATAAAGTTCATACATAGTTCTCATAGAACAACATACAGCTCTCTAGAGCATCTAATTAAAACATACATTGAAACTAACATACAACTATGTAAAACATTTAAATGCAACAACAAATGCGATCAAAATCGCAACTAAGGTAACAATTGATCCAACAGCATAATGATACCAAGCCTCATTATCAATGGCATATTTTCTAATCTTTCTAATCTTCAAGCGCATTGCATCCATCTGGATCTTGTGTAGATCGACGACATCGGCAACATGCAACTCCAATTTCATCTTCTCTTCTTCAACTCTTTTCAATTTTTCTTTCAAATAATTGTTTTCTTTTTCATACTAAATTTAACCTCTCGACAAGAGGGTCGGTTGGAATTTCCGGTTCACATACCTCCTAGATAAAGACATCTATGTCAAGTTGGTCGGCATAATTGTCATAAACACTAAATGAAACAAATAGTTATAAAAGATAATATACCACATCCGAATCATAGACCGGACGAGAGCCGACGGGGGCGGATACCAAAACCATGGCACTATATAATAACAAACAATAATACAAGTAATAAAATTATACAAGTAGCTATATAAATCATACAAGTAAGAATTTTTTCTTAAAAAAAGATAAGAACAAGAGGCTCACCACGGTGGTGCCGGCGACGAGATCGGCGCGGGCGATCGACGGCGGTGAGGACGGGGACGGGGACGGGACGGCACCCTACACATGTGCAAACTAAGAAGTTAATTTGAGCTCAAATTGTGCATCTAAATCAAATAAACTCACACATACACTCCTCCACTAAAACCCACAAACCACACTACTTCTAGAGCATTTGAAATGAGCTAAACTAGCAGTGAGAGATGAAAGGATGAAGTTGCTAACCTTTTTAGAACACTTGGATAGTTGGTGCACCGCCAAACCTACACAAATCTTGGGGAAAATGGAGCTTGGAGGTCGAGCTTGGAGGAACAACAGAGGAGAAAGCTTAAGTGTGGCTCCGACATTTCATCGAACACCTCATGTGCATATATAGGCAAAAAACAGAGTAGCCCACACCTCCACCCTTCCACGGCCAAAAAACAGAGGAGATGGGGGGGGGCGTGGATATATATAGGCAAAACTTTAGTCCCGGTTTGTGTCTAAAACCGGGACTAATGGCCTACCCTTTAGTCCCGGTTCCAGACACCAACCGGGACTAAAGGGCAGCAACCCCTTTAGTCCCGGTTGGTGGATGGAACCGGGACTAAAGATCCCAGCCGAACCGGGACTGATGCCTGCCGAGGCCCAGCCGGCGTCCTAGCCTCTCGAACCGGGACTGATGCTCCCATTAGTCCCGGTTCGTAACAAGACCAGGACTAATGCGCTGATCTGGCCAGGACCAAAGCGCTGTTTTCTACTAGTGATGGAGAAGAATCAGATGTTGGCAGAAGAGCTTTATGCTCTCTTATCAACATTCGAGGATTCATCCATACGCCATGATTCTATCTGAGTTGATTACGAGAAGTTGTCACATGATTTTCTGAAAAGGAAACAATAGCTCGAGTCACCGAAAGAATCCTATGATGATCTCAAGAAGGAAAATGCTTCTCTCTTGTCCGAAGAAACTAAAACCTTTCCTGCTAGATTTGCACCATCTTGCTTGAGATGCCTAGAACGTAGAAATGTTGATTCCACTGCCGAAACATCTGCTACTGCTGAAAGAAATGCAACTACTGTTAATGTTGAAACTAACTCCTTCTTCGAGTAATATGTTGTTATTTCTAATGAAAATGCTAGGTTGAAGAACTTGCTTGAGACTGGAATGCTCAAAAGTCTCAAAGGGCACCATACCCTTTGTGATGTTCTGAAGAAGGTTATTCTTCACAAAAATCCTAGAAAGGAAGGATTGGGCTTCGAGAGAAAACTGAATGCTGATGGCACCTATTGGACCCCCGAACAATATCCTAGGACAAGTTGGGTCCTTGCGAAGAGCAAAACTCTCGAACCTGCATTACTATCTGGATATGACTGTCCCATTCCTGTTGATGATGATGAGTCACTTGACTCTAACTACAAACTATTCAAGCAACAATATTGTTATGTTTTTGCTCGGTACATTGGCACTAACTACAGGATAGGTTCACCCAAGAAGCAAATATGGGTTGACAAATCCATCATTGAAAAACTTCCTGTTACTGTCAATCTACCCGTGCAGGGAAATTATCTTTGAGGAAATGGAAATTCTTCGCAGTATGGTACTGCTTACTCCTCGAAGAGAAATGGGTCGAATGCTCATCAAAAGGAGTACATGCGTACTTCCTCAAATAATTATGTGCATGTTTCTGGAAATAACTTCAATGCTTATTCTTATGACTATGCTAACTCTTCACAGATGAGAAACTCCAGAGCTTCACGAAAGAAAACGTCACCTGCTCGACCGAAACAAATGGTGTCACAGCTGCCCGCAAAGATGTGGGTGGTGAAGACTGTTGGATTGACAACTCAATTGCTAAGGCTTATAAATATTCTTTGGCTCCCTTGTGTCGAATCAATAAATTTGGGTTGAAATACGTCCCTCAACGACTGTTGCGATCCCCTACACTTGTGGGTCATCAGCCTGCAGCAACAAGAAGAAAGTGGCGTGTGGGGGCGAACACCATCCCTGATCTACAAAAGACCCCCCGCATGGAACCACCCCTGCAACTAGAACGGGAACCCACAAACCCACCGACAGGCGGGACCAAAAAGAGAACCTCCGGTTCCAAAGTGCAAATGACCCATACACTGATTGACATACCGAAAAGCCACCTCCATAACGACCCTTTCACACTCGACGAAGACGACACGAGACGCACCGAGTCGAGCACCCAACGAAGACAACATGGGTAACACCGAGTCGAGCGCCCATGTCTTTACATTCTTACATTGCAACCCTTATTTGAGATTGCGATGATATACTATAGGCCCGATTGGATGAAAAAGAGAGGCTAAGGCAAGAGGCCAAGGTCGCATGGGTGGTAGAGCTGTGATGCGTCTCAAACGTATCTATAATTTATGAAGTATTCATGCTATATTCACATCAGTTATATATGGTTTTGGTGCACTTCTATATTATTTTTATTGGACTAACATACTAATTAGTGCCTAGAGCCAGTTGTTGTTTTTTTGCATGTTTTTTGTTTTCCAAAAAATCCATATTTGCGGAGATAAAAAAATGCACTGGGATTTACAGTGATATTTTCTAGAAAATAAGAGACCCAGGGGACCTGGCCCCACCTGAAGAGGAGCTAGCTCCAGGGGCTCCTCGCGACCTCCTTACGTGGTCAGGCCCCTATCTGCGTGGGGCACCCGCGTGAGGGGTGTGGAGATCGGTTGGAGCTCTTTTTTGGTCGCAAGAAAGCTATTTTTATGGAAAAAGTCCCCTGAAAATTTCAGCCCAATCGGAGGTACGGATCTCCGTGGGTCGATAAAACGGTGAAACCTCCCAGATTTCAGCGCAGAGAGACAGACAGAAAGTTCCAAGATCCAATCTCGGGGGAGGCTCTCACTCCCGGGAGGCCAAAAACATCATGGAACAGAGGAGGAAAGCTTCTCCCATCTAGGGAGAAGGCCAAGGAAGAAGAAGGAGGGGGGGGGGAGGCTCTCTCCTCCTCTCTTTCGGTGGCGCCGGAGTGTCGTCGTGGAAACCATCATCACCGCCATTATCTCCAACGTCTTCATCAACATCTCTATCACTTTCCTCCCTCTCTATACAGTGGTCCACTCTCCCGCAAACCTTTGTAATCTCCTACTTGAACATGGTGTTTGATGATATAAATTATTATCCAATGATATGTTTCATCTCTATTATGTCTGAGTAGATTATTTTTGTCATATGGGTTAATTGGTGAATTACTATGATTGGTTTGAGTTGCATGTCGTTATGTTACTATCCTTTGGTGCCCATCATATGAGCGTACGCGTGGATCACACCTTAGGGTTAGTAGTATGTTGATAATACTATGCACACGGTGGCAGGAGCGACTGAAACCTCGTCACACCATAGAAATTAATGCATATGACTATATGAGATTGAAGGGGGACCAATATATCTTAATGCTATGGTTGGGTTTTTACCTTATTAATGAACGTGTTAGTATTTGCGGATGCTTGCTAATAGTTCCAATCATAAGAACGTATGACTCCGAGTACGAATAGTATGTTAGCAGAGCCACCCCCCACATATATAAAACTGCAATGATGATAATCGGTCTACTAACTTAGCTAATTGCTTGAGGACAATTCGGCACATCCTACCAACTCTTTTCCACACATGCTATCTTTATTTTATTGCACTTTTATTTAAACAACACGTAACTTCTATTTACAAGTTCTTTATTATCTTGCAAACCTATTTTTCACACCTTCAAAGTATTTCTAGTTTTATTTTCTAGGTAAAGCAAACGCTCGGCGTACGTAGGGTTGTATCAGCGGCAGATAGGACCTGAGAGAATACCAATCCTACCTTTAACTCCTTGTGGGTTCGACACTCCATACTTACCACCTTCATCATTGGAAAGCGCAAGGACAATTTTCTGCACTTGGGGATTATCAAGCTGCAACAAAAAAGTGTCACAAGGGTGGCACGAGCGGAGCAAAAAGGGCGAGGTGAACAGGAGCCTTTGGGAGTAATTATAGGTTAGTTCTTTCCTAATAGATAGCCGGAAATATTATTCGATAAAATTCTTTGCTACAATGCTAACAAAAATAATTGGAGATGCTTCGACAATGTATCGAGGTTATGAACCATACACTTCCTCCTCCTTCTCCACAACCCTAGAGCATGTGTCCATAGAGTTAATCTTCTGCGCCGCCGAGAGGTGGTTGTAATTAATAATGGACTTGTGATGAGAATGATGCTATGTGTGATTTTCTACTGCATGTGGGAGTTGCTGTTGTAGTTGCGAATTGCTATATGATGTGAAATGATGTATGTGGTATGTGCCTAGGTATATATGATGTGATATAAATTGCGCTTTATGATGTTTGATATGGCTATGTGACATGCGATATGATTTTGTGATATGTGATACTCTGATTGCTATATATGTGCTATTGTAGGGCTAGTTGCAAAAATATTGAAGAAGAAAAACTGCTAACGAGAGCTTTGCCGAGTGTTACACTCGGCAAAGGCGTACGCTGGTAACTCCTAGCAAGATTTTCTGAGTTCCTCCAGAGCGACACTCGGCAAAGGATGCCACGTGGCGTATGCTAACTCCTGAAAAAATTTGTCGAGTTCCTTTAGATAGACACTCAAGAAAGACTGCCACATGGCAGTTGCTGATGACTCCTGGAGTAAGCGTTTGCTGAGCACCTTACAAGGAACACTCGACGTGGCACTCCCTCATCCGTCGAGGTATTGTCGAGTTTCGCCTGGGAAGGATCCGACAAAGGTCGCACCATGTGCCACACCCTCATTTGTTGTTGCATTGCCAAGTGCGTTCAAAAAAGAACTCGACAAAGACGTGTTGCCATGTGGCACTACCGTTAACGTGTCATTCTGTTTGCACTGTTTGTTTGTCGAGTTCCCTATACGCGGTACTTGGCAAAGATTTTTGTATGTGTTTGCCGAGTGCCTGTGAAAAAGAACTCGACAAAGTCACTTTTGCCAACAGTCGGCCAGCCGAGTCGTGTTCACCGAGCGTGGGACTCGACAAATGCTTTGCCGAGTTTCATTCAGTCTTTGCTGAGTGCCTAATTTGAAAATTCCAGTAGTGCAAGGTCAAGCTAGGACTGAGCCGAGGACGGTGACGAGGAGCGGTGTTGCCGACAAAGGCGAGTCGGAGGTTTTGACATGTGCGAGTGGCGGCCGTATCGTTTTGACTCCCTCTTGGATTGGAAAACGCCCAAACTCGAGAGGCGATTCAACGTCGCCTGTGAGGGTTCAGATGTGACCTCGCTGGATGTGAGGATAGGAGGCCGGAGGCGGCGACAAGACGGTGTTAGAAGAAATCGTGTTGTTCGTCGAGGGAAGAAGAAAACAGTTCAAGGAAGAAGAAATACATCCGGCCGTTCCTTTCTGATCCAACGGCTTGCACAAATCGACGCAAACTTTTTTTCAAACGATAGGGGCCCATTTATTTATTTTTTAACAACTCTATACACAACCGACCATATCTCTTGTCAATATTTGGCTTGCAAGGGCGCACACGCATGTTTGCACGCCGACACGCGCGCATCCTCCCAAAGTCGACCGGCGCCGCTAGCTGCTAGACGCGGCCGGGGACGGCGCTCGGAGGCAGGGCCATGGCCTGATCGCCGCACCGCTGGAACTCGGCGACGTGCGACGACGGCGGCAGCATTCCCTGGGGCGCCGTCGCTGTAACCGGCAGCGCCGCCGCGCCCAAGGCTTTCCCGTCGGCCACGTCACCTCCGCCGCAGGAGAGGCGGCAACTTGCCATTTTGGAGCAGTCGTGGCGGCTGACGATGACGTAGGTGCCGTTCCGGTACAGCTTCATGACGTAGCACCCCAGCTGGGCGTACGTCTCGCGCGGGGCCGTGGCTGCCGCTGCCGCCGGCCGCAGGGACGCAGCGGGCCCGGCGGCGACGTCCGGGGTGTAGCACACGAGGTGGCACCAGTCCCAGTAGATGGGGCAGTACCTGATGAGCATCGGGTTGCGCCCTGTGCAGAGGTAGCAGAGGTACATCTCCGTGTCGTCGATGGACCGCGCCACGGACGAGTCGCTCGTCGTGCTGCCGTCGCCGCCCGTGGCCGTGGCCGCGAGCAGCAGGAGGGCGAGGGAGGAGGCGCGGCGGACGGAAGCCGCCGAGAGAGGCATCGCGTGCAAGAGCGAGAGCGAGAGATGGTGCGTTCGTTACTGCAGCTGTTGGGAGTGATGTGATCTAGCCGGGGTTTTGGTGTGTAGCAGCAGCATGAATTAATGCTTGTTCGTTCTTCTGCTTTATCTGGACACAGTCATACAGATACAGATGCATCTGCACGTGTGTACATACGGCTGGCACGGAAGTTCGACAAATCTTGCTACGGAAAAGAAGAAAAAGACAGCATTTTTGGATTAGTAAGTACTCTCATCTCGGGAAAATGGTGTTCTGGTTACAGCTTGGCGAAATTGGCTGGAAGCCTGGAACACAACGAGTGGATCTGAATCGACCGACCAGGAGACCTGTGAGAAAATTCCAAGCAGTAAACCGGCCCGAATTCATGCATGGTCACCTTAGCTTAGAAGGCAATAGATGCTGTTGAACTTAAACAGCTATATCCGGAAAAACAAACCACCGAATCGCCGAGTTGCTTTTGCCACAAAACGAGGAGAGGCGATCGA
This sequence comes from Elymus sibiricus, assembly GCA_039707655.1. Classification (NCBI taxonomy): domain Eukaryota; kingdom Viridiplantae; phylum Streptophyta; class Magnoliopsida; order Poales; family Poaceae; genus Elymus; species Elymus sibiricus. The sequence goes on from CM077670.1 coordinate 284,868,061, forward strand.
AAACAAACCACGGACTTGTGATTAACAAGATTGGGATGGAAGAATTCTTCTTGTCTGTCCCGCGAGAAACTGGAAGGCTTAAATTTCGCTTAAGCTGATAGAAACCATCGAAACCGAATCATATGGCCGTGGCTAGACGCCGTTGGCGGCCGCCCCTGCCGCCGGGAACTGATCGCCGCACCGCTGGAATTCGGAGGCGCGGGGCAGTGGCGGCCCCCTGGCAATGGCTGGGGTGGTGTCGTCGGCTCTGCTCCCAAGCGGCGCGTCTCCATGGCTGCACACAAGGTAGCAGCCCGCGACCGCCTTGCAGCTGACCGCCACGGTTATGACCCACCTGCCATCCGGGTACAGCTTCATGACGTAGCAGTCGTCGGCATTCAAGCCGCCAGGGCCGGTTCCCAACGTGCTCTTCCTACCTTCGACGTCGGCGGCGGGGTACAGCTCTGGGTGGCGGGTAGGGGACGAGGACGACAGGCATGCGAGGTGGCAGTCGTCCTTGTAGAGGGGACACCACTTGATCATCAGGGTGTTGTTGGGACAAACCTCGGACTAGCTCGCTGCTCATCTCCTCTCTCACTCGCTCAGACCAAGGTGGAAGGAGGAGCACACTGGACACAAATTTTTTCGGCACACAAACGCCCCGCCGCACGAACGGCGCCTTGGCCGCACGAACGGCCTTACTTTACTGGGCACATACCCCGGCTCGGCTCATACCGTCACCGTGGCTCGGCAACACACCGACGCCTCTCCAGAGGAGCTCTCTCTCACAGCCAACCGGGCACACACCACGGTCCCGGCGGAGACTACGCTCATCTCTGGCACCTAGGCTTGGCCCATGCCGTCGCACCACAAACAGTACATCAGGGGGCTTTTTATACCCAGCTGCACACAGCCACGGCCACACCGGCCACTAACACACGCACGCACGGATCACCCGACCACTAACCCACTAGCTACCTGCATGCAACTCCAGCAGCGCGCACGACGCGGCTGCTAGTCCAACAGCTGCTACTAACACGCAGTTTCTCCACGCTACGAACCTGAGCACGGACTCACGCCGGCACACACACACATGCACAGACACGCGCGCACACACCGCCGTGCCCACCACAGACTGGACCTGGCCGAGTCTTCCGCATGAACCACGCAGCCAAGGACGGCCAGCTCCGCCAGTCCCGGTCACGAGCGCACGCGTCGAGATTAATGCTAACAATTTCTCCCTTAATCTTGACGCTGCTCGCTGCCGACCGTCGCCGTCCTCGGAGTTGTTGCAGCTCCCGTCGCGTCGTCGTCACGACCGCGGACTCGACCTGGCGCGCCTACGCCGGTCACCACCGCTGCGGACTCGCCGCCGTCGTCGTCGCCATGCGCCGCAGCCGCGCCGCCTCGACCTCCATGTCCGCCGCGCTCGTCGCGGACTCACCGCGCGCCGCCTCCGCGTCTGCCATGACAGCCGCCGCGCCGCGCACCATCACAGGCCGACACACGGCCCGGAGCTCCGCGCAGCCGCCGACGAACGCCGACACGCCTCCGGCACGGCCCAAGACGACCAAGCTCATGATACCAAATGTTGGGACAAACCCCGGACCAGCTCGCGGCTCATCTCCTCTCTCACTCGCTCAGACGAAGGTGGAAGGAGGAGCACACTGGACACAAGTTTTTTCGGCGCACAAACGCCCCGCCACACGAACGGCGCCTTGGCCGCACGAACGGCCTTACTTTACTGGGCACATACCCCGGCTCGGCTCATACCGTTACCGTGGCTCGGCAACACACCGGCGCCTATCCAGAGGAGCTCTCTCTCACAGCCGACCGGGCACACACCACGGTCCCGGCGGAGACTACGCTCATCTCTGGCACCTAGGCTTGGCCCATGCCGTCGCACCACAAACAGTACATCAGGGGGCTTTTTATACCCAGCTGCACACAGCCACGGCCACACCGGCCACTAACACACGCACGCACGGATCACCCGACCACTAACCCACTAGCTACCTGCATGCAACTCCAGCAGCGCGCACGACACGGCTGCTAGTCCAACAACTGCTACTAACATGCAGTTTCTCCACGCTACGAACCTGAGCACGGACTCACGCCGGCACACACACACACATGCACAGACACGCGCGCACACACCGCCGTGCCCATCACAGACTGGACCTGGCCGAGTCTTCCGCATGAACCACGCAGCCAAGGACGGCCAGCTCCGCCAGTCCCGGTCACGAGCGCACGCGTCGAGATTAATGCTAACAGGTGTTACGCTGGCGGCAGAGGTAGCAGATGTACTGATCCGAGTACTGATCCGAGCTGTTGAGCTGCGCCGTCGCTACAGGGGAGTCGACGCCGTTTACGGTGTTGCTGTTGGCCACCGCCGTGGCATTGGCGACGCCGGCCGTGGGGAAGGACGTGGTGGTCCTGCCGACCGCCGTGGTTGCTAAGAGAACGACGTGGACGAGGAGGCAAATGTACATGATGGAAGCTGCGATAACCATTCTCATGTTTGAGAATGTTGGCGTGTTTGCAGTAATGGAGATGATGAAGGTAGTCCTCTCTATATAACATAATCCTGGTTGTAAGCATAGTGTGTAACCTTCATACATAGGGCAAGTTGCTATGAACGATTGTACAGGGCTAGCTAATATATATTTACACTTCTACAAGCAAGGAAATACATTATATAACACCATTTAAAACCCCAAAAGTAAAAGGGAAAGTTTTAAAAACGTTTTATCTTTGCCGTTAAATTTTGATATGTTAAAAACTGGCATTTGAAGTTATTTTTATTGTTTTTCTACGCTTGACACGTACAATATATGGTAGGTAGTAGAATAGAATATATAGAGTTAAGATTCACCGTTTGTTAGAAGGGAAACATTCTGGAACGGCCGACCGTTCTAATCTCGCGCCGGTCGCGTGGGTGCCGTGAGATCAGGCGAGATCAGACGCACCGCATAGCATGCATACATGTCCACCCACCCACCGCCCTCATCCTTCTCATTCTTATCCATTCACAATTCACACGGCGTGTGCTCACCTTCCATCTTCCATCTCCTCCCGCTCCCCACCTCGCCCCACACCTCACCAGAGATGCCAGTCGCCTATCCTGCAGCAAAATCTCCCTCGCGCGCCGTTGCGGGGAGGCAGTTGCGCTCACCCCCCGCGCTCACCTATTGTCCCCCCACCACCTCCTGATCTCCTCCCGCTCCTCACCTCTCACCACACCTCACCGGAGACGACCGCCACCCACACCTCTCCCGCCAACACATCTTCGGTCCCCAGCGTGCTTGACCCAAGCCTCCCTCCTCCCGTTGCTGCGACCGTGCCCGATGGGTGCTTCAACCAACGACCGCCAGAGCGCCACGACAGTAACCAAGGTACTGCGATGGCGGATCCCACGCCCTGCGGTGCTGCAACCGGGGCGACCAATGCTGCGACGGCAGGATGCTGTAACCAGTGGTGGAGCCAGGAAATAAATGGAGGGTGCGCACACCTATTTTTTTCTACCTAATCCAAGTGTCATACAATAGTTGGCCAAAAAATAATACAAATAATTCAATCAAGTCAGACAACATTATAGTTCACAAAATATTCCAAATTTGCAACATTGCAAATACAAATAGTCTTACATGAAAGATACACATAAGTAGAAAACTACAACACCAAGTAACTCTGCGACGTTCCTTCGCCATGAAAGCTTCAACTATGTCATCCTCGCTTACTTTCAAGAACACATCTTGCTCAATGAATATCACTAAGCAATAGTTCATGAGATCATCACCCATACTATTTCTCAAGTTATTTTTCACTAGATTCATTGCTGAAAATACTGTTTCAACACTTGCCGTGGCCACTAGTAAGATCAATACCAATTCGATAAGCAAGTAGACCAAATCATAGACAACATGTTTTTTTTCCAACATGCATAATAGAGAGCTCACCAATATTATGAACTTATCATCTTGTCTCATATCATCAACAAAAGTAGCAAGTTGGAATTCAAGCCTTACCAAATTCCTGCTTGATATGTCCTTGGGGTAGAATTCAACAAGTTTTATTACCTTGAGTGCATCATAAGAAGCAAATGAATTGACATAATTCAAAGAAGACATGCAAATAAGCAAATCCATATTAACCTCATCAAACCAGTTGCCAAGCTCTTGAATAATTTGATCAGTGATACCAAGATATACTTCTCTCCTATAACGATCATTATTTGTTGCACTTCATAATATCAACACGATATTCTTTGACGCACATTAATATTCTCCGGTAGAGGAACTTCAATGCCATCTTTGTTGCAAAACAATGCCACCTTTGCAAGAAATTATTCCTATCCATGAGACTTCATATGTCGCATTCTACTCTTTGCCAAACTAACATGTGTCATTGCATTAACAATATCTTGATCTCTCTTTTACAATGATTGAGACAACCCATTGGTGTAGCCAAGAATAAAAAGCATCAAGTGAAGATTGAAAACAAAGTCAAATGACTCCAAGGCAAAAGTCACTCCACGTATTCTTGTCCACTCACCCCTTTGTGAAGGATCTTTTCCAATGGTATCAAGTACTTCAAGGATTGTGGGGTACATGCTAATAATGTGCAAAATGGTTCTAAAATGAGAACCCCATGGAGTATCACGGGGTCTAGCTTCACATCTCTTGATTTAACCCACTTTCACTTTCACACATTTCAAGTTCTTCCAAAACCTTTTGAGCTCTAACATCTCGAAGCATATCATGACGCTTGCAAGAAAGTCCAATAATATTGAGCAAGTAAGAAACATGATCAAAAAACCACCCACATGGTCCATTTCCCTTTGCCACAGCAATAAGAACCAATTGAAGTTGATATGCAAAGCAATGAATGTAATAAGCAGAGGGCGACTCTTTCATGATCAATGTTTAACCCTTTAATCTCCCCTTCCATGTTGCTAGCCCCGTCATATCCTTGCCCATGGATTTGATTAAGATTCAACTTATGAGCGGTAAGCAAAGATTCAATTGCAGCTTTAAGTGACAATGAAGTTGTGTTGGCAACATGAACAACTCCAAGAAACCTCTGACATCCCTTTACAACTTTATTAACATAACGTATGAAAATAGCAATTTGCTCTTTGTGAGATACATCACTACACTCATCGGCTAGGATTGCATAGTGGTCATCACCAAGATCTTCACTAATATATTTTCTAGTTTGCGCCGCACAACATTTAGTAATTTGTTTTTGTATCGTTGGACTAGTTAAGATGCAGTTTCCAGGGCATTGTGCAAAACAATCTTATTAACTTTTGCATCATTTTCTGAAAGCCATTTTAGAAGTTCAAGAAAGTTCCCCCTATTGCAAGATTCTTCATTCTCATCATGTCCAGGAAATGCCAATCCTTGGTTCAAAAGAAACTTGAAGCATCTAGGTGAATAAGTTAGCCGTGAATAAATTAGCCTAGCCTTGTAAATACGTAGATCCTCTTTAGACACCTTCACAATGATATTATCAATTGATGTTTGAGGTGTCACAAATAAATTGTACTTCTCTTGAGCTCTGTTTGAATGCTACCAATGCCGCCCACATGTTTGTCCAGTGCATCAGGTTTGTTCCAATTTCTCCAACATTTTTAACAAAGACATCACCCCTAGGCCCCACATTAGTTTTCCCTTTGAACACATAACACACAAAGCAATAAGATGCTTCCTTTGAGACACTATATTCTAGCCAACTGTACCTTTCAAACCAAACAAAACTAAAGTGTCGATTTCTACCATAGATTTTCCTGACTTCAAAAGCATGTTCATATGGTCGTCATGTAGTTTTTGCAATATATCTTCCTCAAACACTATCTTGATCACTAAAAGCCCACTCTGAAATAGGAGTTCTTTTCCATGGATCACCTGAAAGGACATGTGCACTTGGCTGTTGTGGTGATGGAAGGCGTTGTCTCTTCAATTTCAGCATTGATCTCAATATCTGTATCCATGTCTGTATCAAAATAGATTTGGAGGTGGGGAATTAGGGCATTGTGCATTTCCAATATCTTCGGTGTGGTGTTCAGTTGCAACCTTCCCCGCTTTGTCTTCATGTTTTGGAAAAAGGTCCATAATTTCACCATTCCTCTTCATGTTCTGTTCAATAATTTCATCATCATTGTCAGTAGCATATAGAATTAGTCAACACAAATAGTCGCTCTCTAGTCTGTTCTACAATTACAACAAAAACAAGGACAGCTAAAATAACTAAATAAGAATCAATTGTTGAGCATAGCATAAGCTAGTAATTTAGCATATACACTGTACTGGGCATGTATACCTAATTTTTGGGTAAGCGGGAACAAGATGCATCAATTTTCTGGGAAGCTTAGAAGCTCACCTTGCTGATTTGCTGAAACAGAGGTTGGGGAAGTTGGCACCAAGTCCAAGGTGGGTGAGACCATGAGGGAGACGCAGCTGGAGCCTGGAGAGGTGTCCAGCCAGAAGGGTAGCTCGCCGGGCACCAGTGATGGTGAGCTGGGCGGGATCGGGATCGCTGAGACGGCCGCTTCCAAGAATCAAGGCTTTCGATGGTGAGGTCGGTGGGGGAGCGGAGATAGGAGGTGAGCGGCGAGGGTAGGGGCTAGGGCTTGACGGCCGACAGCGAGGGGAGAGCCAGAACTGGGAGGCAACATGCAGTGGCCGACCACGTGAGTCTCTTGCTCCTGTTTCTCACTCACGGGCTCGAGACTGGGAGGGAAAAAAGAGAGTGAAGTCTATTTTAAATCCTAAATTTGTACGGAAGGTCGAAATCAAACCTTAACATCTCAATCCGTGAAATCCATACCCTAAACTTCTAATTCCCGGTCGTAACTCACCTTGGCCCCTTTTTAGGCCGGGATTGCTGACGTGGACATGGTCAGTGCTGGGAGTACCAAATTTAAAGAGGGCCACGTAGGTGTCCGCCCCGCCATCGTCAACCGGAAGACGTGCAGCTCGTCCCGAAGCATGTTGGACGTGGAATTCCCATCTGGGAGCAATCGTGTTCTCACTTCAAAGATGGAGCACTCGACAACAAATTGTCACACACGTACCAGATGGGCTTGGTAGTAGGCTTAGTTGGTGACAGGGCGATGTCCTCCCTTGACACCAGCACGTACTTAATCCTCCTCCTATAGTGTTGGCTCCTCGGCCTGTGCGAGTGACAGCAGCGCATACTCCCGGTGGTGATGCTGTCGTGGAAGGCGCCGGCGGCCGCACTCGTCACGTTGCACACCGCACTTGACGTCAGAGGGGTTCACGACGTCTCTTCGCAGGAGCAGCCAGTACCACGGCAGTCGAAGCAACAACTGCCACGGGAGTCCTCCCACTGAAGCAGAAGCTGCCGCCGGTGCGGCGGGCGTAGTAGTAGGCGTTGAGCGGCATGAGCACGACATTGGGGTGGCGGAGACGGCTGAGCAGGGCCATGTGGTGCTCGAAATCCTTCTTGCTTGGTCGATACTGCCACCGGCGCCGTATCATGGAGCCGCACCAGGGGCATGACGCTGCCATCATGGAGCACCGCCATGTACGCTGTGCTGTAGCCGCCTTTGCCGAGAAACTTGGCGGCCACCCGCAGCAGTTCCTCTAGCCCACCGTCTACGTTTAGCTCGCCCTTGCAGTGGTGGCAGCGCGCCACAGAGGCCGACGTTCCCGCCTGATGGTGTCCTAGACTAGGGGGTACTAACCTAGTCGGCCCATATTCCTCGGGCTGGGCCAGTGGGCCCTCATTCTCCTTAAGATGGACTCCAGAAGCCGTGCGCTAGGGACAAGATCGGGACTACATTTGCCGAAGACTTGACGTATGCTCCAAGACTCCTCCTGCCGCCTCCAGGCCAAGATACCAACCTTGTAACCCAAGATACCCTACCTAGCGTGTATATAAGCCAAAGGGTTTAGCCCTTAGAAGGGACTTCAACACAATCTCATTCACCTAGCCCTAGAACTAGAGCATATCTTACAATCTCGAGGTAGATCAACTCTGTACTTGATACATCACCATTAATATAATCAAGAGCAGGACATAGGGTTTTACCTCCATCAAGAGGGCCCGAACCTAGGTAAAACATCGTCTCCTTGTTCCTGTTACCATCTATCCGAGATCCATAGCTTGGGACCCCCTACCCCGAGGTCTGCCAGTTTTCACACCGACACCGGTGCTTTCATTGAGAGTTCCGCTGTGTGATCGCAAAGGATCGATGGCTCATCTGCAGATTAACTGTGGCATGATTCCCGCACCCGAAGCTTCTGTCACAGAAGCGCCCTTCCTTCTCCCCGGATCAGAAGTGATCCATGACTCCTCCCTAGCTCCGGCCGAACCCCCTTTCAAGGGCGAAGGGCCGAAGTACTTCTTGGAAAGCGATTCAGACGGCGACCGGCTAGACGCGGCCGATGAACCTGATCTTCGAATCAGTCCGGCTGGTCCGACGGCCATAGGCCTGCCACAGGATAAAGATACCAGGGCTTCGAACCCACGATCCGTAGAGATCGAAAACCACTCACCCACTTCCCACATCGAGTATTGCCCCGATTATTCGGGGCCACCAGATGTCTGGGATCTAGCCTACGTGCAACAATTCCCCGACAAATCAATCAGACAGTTCTGGGCCAGGTTCCTGTCGGTCAAGAACAAGATACCAAACTACCAGGACTCAGATATAATAACAACTTTTCAGCGCAGATGCAAGGATAAAGGCGTCTCAAACGCCCTCGACCGCCGCTGTATACAAACCCTCCCGGAGTTGTCCGACTTGGTGTTCGGGTTCTGCACCATCAAAGATGCTTGGATTGCCAGGAAAACACAGATTCGATCTGTGAACACAAGTTAAAACGTGAGAGGCCCACACCTCGACGCGCACCCCGCACGGGGACCGTACCGATCGAGCGACCTTGGAAAAAGAAGAAGACCTCTGGCCTCCCCGGGACCACCCTTGATGGTCTCCTGGATAAACCATGTCCGATACATGCTATTTTGCTTAATTCTTGCCCGACTTACAGCCTTCGCGACTGTTGGGTGGTGAGGCAAGTGGCAACAAGAGGACCTGCCCTCCTTGTAGGCACCCCCTGTCACGCAGAAGAATCCTCAGACGAAGACGAGGTCATGATGATCTATGAGACCTTTACGTCCAACAACCAGCGCAAGCGGGCCTTGCAAGAAATCAATTCTATCCGCCAGGTACCAACTCGGGGAGCGTGGATAGACACGCCCATCACCTTCGATCATAAAGATCAGCCGAGGTCGACCCCGAACAGGTGTCCCGCCGCCCTGGTCCTCGACCCAATTGTGGGCAGCTGCCGTCTTCGAAAAGTATTAATGGACGGGGGCAGCAGCTTAAACCTAATATATGCAAACACTTTGGACAGGATGCAAATCGATAAATCGCGCATCGAGCAGAGTAGCACCACTTTTAAAGGCATCATACCTGGGCGGGAAGCACGCTGCAGTGGAAAGATAACCTTGGATGTGGTCTTCGGAACCACGGATAATTACCGGTCCAAAGAAATCATGTTCCACATCGCCCCTTTTAGGAGCGGATATCACGCCCTCCTGGGACGGGACACCTTCTCCAAATTTCAAGCAGTACCACACTACGGCTACATGAAGCTCAAAATGTCGGGCCCAAACGAGATATTTACCGCTTCAAGCGACCCCGACAGAACACTCAAAGCCGAGAACAAAACGGCGTTACTTGCCCTCGAATCTTTATCCGAAGCCCTCGCGGCTGAGGAACTGAGCACATTACGAGCCGAAGTCGACCGAGATGATGTCATCCTCGGCAAACGGCCGAAGTCCACCTCATTCAAGCCGGCCGATGAAATAGTCAAATTCCAAGTACACCCCACGAACCCAGCTAAAACGGCGTCCATAGGGGCAAACCTTGATCCAGAGATTGATGAGGCTCTACGTAGTTTCCTTAAGGCAAATTGGGATATATTCGCCTGGCACCCTTCGGACATGCCAGGGATACCCCGCAAGCTTGCGGAACATAGCTTAAACATATTGAAAGGCTACAAACCCGTCAAACAAACACTTTGGTGCTTCTCTGAACCCAAGCGTCAAGCAATGGGCGAGGAACTGGCCAAATTATTGGAAGCCGGATTCATCCGAGACATAAAACACCCCGATTGGCTTGCCAATTTGGTCATGGTACCAAAGAAGGATAAGTCCTGGCGCCTGTGCGTTGATTTTAAAGACCTCAATAAAGCATGCCCCAAGGACCCCTTCCCCTTACCGCGAATTGACCAAATTGTGGACGCCACAGCCGGGCACGATTCGCTGTGCTTCTTGGATGCCTACTCAGGATATCATCAAATTAAGATGAAAGAATCTGACCAGGCAGCAACATCATTCATCACGCCTTACGGGCCGTTTTGCTTCAATATGATGCCCTTTAGACTAAGGAACGCTGGCGCCACATACCAACGCATGATTCAATCATGCTTGGAGAAACACATCGGGAAGACCGTCGAGGCCTACGTAGATGATGTGGTTGTCAAAACCAAACACGTCGGACAATTGGTAGACAATCTCTGCAACACATTCGCCAGTTTACGGGAGTATCAAATTAAGCTCAACCCGGAGAAATGTGTCTTCAGAGTACCAGCCGGAAAACTCCTCAGCTTCATCCTATCTAGCCGAGGAATTAAAGCCAATCCGGCAAAAATAAGAGTCTTGGACCGCTTAGAGTTACCAACAGAGCTCAAACATGTACCAAAGCAGGCAGGATGCGTGGCGGCACTGAGTCGCTTCATATCAAGACTCGGGGAGAAAGCCTTACCTTTGTATAGACTCTTAAAATGGACAAAGACCTTCAAATGGACCAAGGAGGCCGCGGCGGCTATGGAAGGCATTAAAGCTCTCCTTGCAACCAATCCTATCTTAGCGGCGCCAGGCATATGCGAGCCGATGATATTATACATCTCGGCCACAAACCAGGTGGTCAGCGCAGTACTCTTGGTCAAACGAGACATGGAAGGTCACAAGTTTCGGGTACAAAAGCCCGTTTACTACGTCTCCGAGGTCCTAACCCCGTGCAAAACACGCTACCCCCACTATCGAAAGATACCCTATGTCATCTTCATGGCATCTCAAAAACTTTGGCACTACTTTCAAGAGTGCTCGGTAACCGTGGCATCCAATGTCCCATTAAGTGACATAACAAACAACAGGGATGCAATGGGGCGCATAGCCAAATGGGCCATAGAGCTCCTACCCTTTGAAATAACTTACCGACCATGCTGAGCTATTAAATCTCAAGTGTTGCCTGACTTCGTGGCCGAGTGGACGGAGGCCGAGCTCCCTCGAGAATATAGCACTTATTCGCATTGGACCATGTATTTCGACGGTTCCAAAATGCTTTCTCGCCTAGGGGCTGGCGTAGTGCTTACCGCACCCACAGGGGACAGTATTCGGTATGTGTTGCAAATTATGTATACCGACTCCAATAACGCGGCAGAATACGAAGCCCTGTTACACAGACTCCGGATAGCGGTCTCCATGGGTGTCCAACGTCTTGAGGTCCGAGGTGATTCCAACCTCACCATCTCACAAGTTAACGGCGAATTCGACGCAAAGGACCCAAAGATGACAGCCTACCGGAATGCCGTCATACAAATCTTGGCCAGGTTCGAGGGGCTTGAATTTCATCACATACCCCGAGATAGTAACCAAGCCACAGATATACTCGCCCGAATAGGCACTAAGCGGGAAAAAGTCCCGGAAAATACCTTCCTCGAACGGCTCTTTAAGCCGTCCGTAGTCTGGCAAGACGACAAGGGAACGTCGGAATCAAACGACATCGAACAGCCCTCCTCACTCGAAGACGACGAAGGGCCAGATATAGTGGGCGGCTCAGTTGTCCAGAATGCAGCTTCCGCACACGAAATTATGGTAGTCATTGCACCATGGACCGAGCCGCTCCTCGCATACCTGCTCCATAAAGAGCTCCCCGAAGATCAAACCAATGCACATCGGATCGTAAGGCAATCTAAAGCCTATAAGGTTCATGAGGGAGAACTCTATAAAATAAGCACCACGGGCGTCCTCCAGCGATGTATTTCTGAAGAGGAAGGATGATTATTAGTCCAAGAGGTTCACTCCGGCATGAGCGGACATCACGCCGTTGCTCGGACCTTGGTCAGCAAGGCCTTCCGAGCTGGTTTTTACTGGCCAACCATGGGCGTCGACGCCGCTGCGTTAGTACAGCGCTGCCCCGACTGCTAGGTATTCGCCAAACAAAGCCACATGCCCCCTGTGGCTCTCCGCACAATCCCGATCACTTGGCCTTTCGTGGTCTGGGGGCTAGATATGGCCGGCCCACTCAAAGGCGGGTCAAGAAAAAATAAATACCAACTTGTCATGGTGGACAAGTTTACTAAGTGGATCGAAGCAAAACCAGTAACTTCGGCCGGTGCAGTCCACGTACTCGAATTCATCTCGAGGGTAGCACACCGCTATGGTATCCCCCATAGTCTCATAACAGACAACGGGACAAACTTCACGGCCAAAGAAGTGAAACATGGTGTGCAAAAATGGGCATCAAGCTCGACTACACATCCGTATATCACCCGCAGTCAAACGGGCAAGTAGAATGCGCCAATGGACTAATCCTTAGTGGAATCAAACCTAGGCTAGTTCGCTCCCTCAAGGAGGCCGACTGCAAATGGGTAGAGGAACTTGATTCCATTCTATGGGGTCTGTGCACCACACCAAACAGATCCACTAGGTATACTCCATTTTTCATGGTGTATGGCGCCGAGGCAGTGCTCCCCTGCGACATCATACACGATGCACCTCGGGTGCGCATGTACGAAGAGCGGGAGGCCGAGTTAGATCAGCAGGATGCCTTGGACGCCTTAGAAGAGGAACGCAATGTCGCTTGGGCACGATCTGCCATTTACCATCAACAAGCTCGCCGCTACCACAGTAGGGAGGTTCGCGCAAAGGACCTCAACAAAGGAGACCTCGTCATGCGGCTTCATCCGGAGAAGCAGACGCACAAGCTCCCCTCTAAGTGGGATGGGCCATTTATCATCGACCAGGTCCTCACCGGAGGCGCGTACCGAATTCGAGACCCAGAGGATGGGCGTTTAGAATCCAACCCCTAGAACGCGGCGCTACTCCGACGTTTCTATGGTTGAAACTCCAAAAACTACTCACCTCTGTACATACACCACCCTACTTTCCCTTTTTATTTTTTTTTCTTTCTCCCATTTCTCTCTCTCTCTCTCTCTCAAGAGATTTCGGGGTACCCTCTGAAGGACCTCGCGAAACAAAATCAATACAGCATGTTCTTTTCAAAACACGTGTTATTCCACCTCTTACATACAATTGTCTTTCAAGCCATAATATGCATCGATTTGACTTAAGATTTGGCCATGCTGGGATACCCGGCTCCTATGCTTGTCCCTTACGTTCCCGATCATTCGGCTAAGAGGAAAAGGGAGCACCGCTATGATTGTTACTCCCGGGTTATCCAGTGCAGTACCTCAGACGGACAAAGCCGAAAGCTAGCACTCTTAAACGTACAAATCGGTCGGCCATGACATAGAAATAAAGTGGAGGGGGTCTCTCAAACCCCGACCAGGGGCTTTACCTCCGAGGTCACCCGTCTTCGGACTTATGTGTTCGACACAGCCACCCGAGGAAAGGAACTGTTGGAAGAACTGTTTTCCTCGAAAGATGTTTCTTACGTTAAAATGTAATATAACATAACTCTCTGCCTCACTCTTGTCGTTCGCACCACATAGCCGGATTGCCTCGTCTCCTGAAGCATCTATTCCGATCACTTCGATCAGTAGTAAGCAGACACTCCTCGGTCACTGATCGAGGAGGTAGAAGCCGATGGCTGGTTGACAGAGTTTGGATGCGCGGATTGAATAATGACGTAAAGTACTTTAATACATAAAGTCACACATTATAATTTCATTACACACGGTCTAACCCATCTATTAAGATGTTTAGAGCGCAGTCCTTCTGCGAAGACCGAGCAGCAGGCATGACATTCTCGTATACGAGACTAGTGGGTATTTCTTCCCCGTCCGGCTCCATTAGCCCTACCTCGGCCAGGCGCGCCGTATCAACATCCATATACCGGGTCTTGACCATGGCCCAGGCCTCCCTCGCCCCTTCCCGGTAGGCGGACACCTTCCACGCCTGGATCCGACGCCGAGCTCTTTGCAAATGTTCGGCTAGGATGGTGATACGTCTCCAACGTATCTATAATTTTTTATTGTTCCATGCTATTATAGTATCAATCTTGGATGATTTATATACATTTACAAGCAATTATATATTATTTTTTGGGACTAACCTATTAACTTAGTGCCCAGTGCCAGTTGTTGTTTTTTGCCTGTTTTTGGTTTTCCAAGAAATCAGTACCAAACGAAGTCCAAATGCCACGAAACTTTTTGGAGATTTTTTTCTAGACATAAGAGACACTAGAAGCTTCGGGAGGGGACGAGAAGATGAAGCAGTGGCCCACGAGGCACCATGGCGCGCCCCAGGGGGGGCGCCCTGGTACCTCGTGGGGCCCACAAGGCTCCGTTTGACCTAATTCCACCTCTATAAATTCTCTAAAATCGGGAAACCAACAGAGGAGTCCACAAAATACTTTTTCCGCTGCCACAAGTCTCTGTTCTCGAGAGATCCCATCTGGAGGCCTTTTTCGACACTCTGCCGGAGGGGGATTCGATCACGGAGGGGCTCTACATCAACCTTGCTGCCCTTCCGATGATGCGTGAGTAGTTTACCACAGACCTTCAGGTCCATAGTTAGTAGCTAGATGGCTTCTTCTCTCTTTTTGATCTTCAATACAATGTTCTCCTCGATGTTCTTGGAGTTCTATCCGATGTAATCACTTTTTGCGGTGTGTTTGTTGGGATCCGATGAATTGTGAGTTTATGATTAGATTATCCATGACTATTATTTGAGTCTTCTCTGAACTCTTTTATGCATGATTGTTATAGCTTCGTATTTCTCTCCGATCTATTGATTTGGTTTGGCCAACTAGATTGATTTATCTTGCAATGGGAGAGGTGCTTTGTAATGGGTTCGATCTTGCGGTGCTCAATCCCAGTGACAGTAGGGGACATGACACGTATGTATCGTTGCTATTAAGGGTAAAAAGATGGGGTTTATTCATGCCTGAGTTTACTTTGTCTACATCATGTCATCTTGCTTAAGGCGTTACTCCGTTCTTTATGAACTTAATACTCTAGATGCATGCTGGATAGCGGTCGATGGGTGGAGTAATAGTAGTAAATGCAGGCATGAGTCGGTCTACTTGTCTTGGACATGATGCCTATATACATGATCATTGCCTTGGATATTGTCATGATTATTTGCTTTTCTATCAATTGCCCAACAGTAATTTTTTTACCCACCGTATGCTATTTTCAAGAGAGAAGCCTCTGGTGAAAACTATGGCCCCCGGGTCTACCTTTATCATATATTAAAAATACTAAAAATACCTTGCTGCAATTTTACTTTATTTATTTTATTTTGTATTTTTGTTCGATCTATCTATCTATCATCATACAATTTAATCTTGCAATTGACCGCCAAGGGATTGACAACCCCTTGTTTGCGTTGGGTGCGAGGATTTGTTGTTTTGTGTGCAGGTACTGCTAACGAGTTGTTGTGTGATTCTCCTACTGGATTGATAACCTTGGTTTCATAACTGAGGGAAATACTTATCTCTACGGTACTGCATCATCCCTTCCTCTTCGGGGAAAAACCAACGCAGATCACAAGTAGCAGGAAGAATTTCTTGCGCCGTTGTTGGGAGACATCATCAACATCTATCAAGTACCTACGCATAAACCTTCATGTCCTTGCATTTATTTTATTCGCCTTTGCCTCTCGTTTTCATCTCCCCCACTTCTAATTTTTTTTAATAAAAATACAAAAATATTTTCCGTTCGCCTTTTTCTTGTTTACTTCTTTGCTTGCTTGCTATCTTGTTTGTGTAGCCACGATGTCTTAAGAAAATACAAAATTATGTGATTTTTCCAATACTAATAATAATGATTTTATTAGTACTCCGATTGCTCCTCCCACCGCTAGTGCGGAGACTTGTGATATTAATGCCGCGTTGTTAAATCTTGTTATGAAAGAACAATTTTCTGGTAGTCCTAATGAAGATGATGCATCCCATCTTAACACTTTCGTAGAATTGTGTGATATGCAAAAGAAAAAAAGATGTGGATAATGATATTGTGAAATTAAAATTATTCCCATTCTCATTGCGGGATCGTGCAAAAATTTGGTGTTCTTCTTTGCCATGAAATAGTATCGATTCTTGGGATAGGTGTAAAGATGCTTTTATTACCAAGTATTTTCCGCCCACGAAAATTATTTTCCTTAGAAATCAAATTATGAATTTTAAGCAACTTGATCATGAACATGTTGCCCAATCTTGGGAAAGGATGAAATTAATGATAAGAAATTGCCCTACTCATGGATTAAATTTGGGGATGATCATACAAAAATTTTATGCGGGATTGAATTTCGTTTCGAGAAATCTTTTAGATTCCACCGCGGGTGGTACTTTTATGGAGATTACGTTGGGAGAAGCTACTAAATTGCTCGATAATATTATGGCAAATTATTCACAATGGCATACTGAAAGAGTTCCTACTAGTAAAAAAGTGAATTCTGTTGAAGAAATTAGTACTTTGAGTGATAAAGTTGATGCGCTTATGAAATTGGTTGCTAGCAAAAATACTTCTATTAATCCTAATGATGTGCCTTTATCCACCTTGATTGAGAAAAATAATGATCCCGTAGATGTGAATTTTGTCTCACGAAACAATTTTAATAGTAACGCTTATAGAGGTAATTTTAATCCTTGGCCGTTTCCTGGAAATTCCTCTAATAATTATGGCAATCCTTATGGTAATTATTATTATAATAATAATAGGATTCCCTCTGATCTTGAAAGTAATATTAAAGAATTTATTAATGCTCAAAAAGGTTTCAACACTACGATAGTAGAAAAAATGAGTAAACTTGATGATATGTCTAGGAGCATTGATAGAATTATTCATGATGTGGAAAATCTTAAGACTAAAATTTTGCCACCCAAAATTGATATTAATGAATCGATTAAAGCTTTATATGTCTCCATGGATGAGAGTAAGAAAAGAACCGCTATGCTAAAAGCTAAACGAGAATTTTTAGAAAAAGCGATTCCTCCCGGTTTCTATCGTAGTAATGATGAGGATATTAAAACGATTGGTGTTTCATCTATTGATTCCTTGTTTAGAAATATAAAACTTGATGAAAGGGGGACTGAAGAAGAGTCAACTTTAGCTAGAAGGCGTCCCCATAATTCGGAGGGTGAAAATCTTGATGAAAAAATTGATAAAAGTGGGCTTGGAGAGGTAAAAACTTTAACTAGCGATGTGCCCACTCTTTTGGATTACAAAGACTTTAATTATGATAGTTGTTCTTTGATTGAGTGTATTTCTTTGTTACAATCCATGCTAAATTCACCCAACGCTTATGAACAAAACAAGGCTTTTACTAAACACATTGTAGAAGCGATGATGAAAGCGTTAGAAGAAAAGCTAGAACTAGAGATTTCAATTCCTAGAAAATTATATAATGAGTGGGAACCCACCATTAAAGTTAAAATTAATAATATTGAGTGCAATGCTTTATGTGATTTGGGTGCTAGCATTTCCACAATTCCAAAATCTCTATGTGATGTGCTAGGTTTTACCAATATATATGAATGCTCTCTTAATTTGCATCTTGCGGATTCCACTATTAAAAAGCCATTGGGTAGAATTAATGATGTGCTTATTCTTACAAATAGAAATTATATGCCCGTGGACTTTATTGTTCCTGACATTGAATGCAATCCTTCTTGCCCCATAATACTTGGTAGGCCTTTTCTTCGAACTATTGGTGCCGTTATTGACATGAAAGAAGGGAATATAAAATTTCGAATTTCCACTAAAGAAAGGGATGGAACACTTCCCTAGGAAAAGAATTAAAGCACCTTATGAATCCATTATGAGGGCCACTTATGGAATCAACTTGAAGGATGACAACACTTGAAACTATGCATTATGCCTAGCTAGGGGCATAAAACGATAGCGCTTGTTGGGAGGCAACCCAATGAATAAAATAAATTTTGCTTTTTACTTCTGTTCTCATGTTTTTACACAATTATGCTACTTTTATTATTGTGTTTTATGTTTTAATTAGTGTTTGTGCCAAGTAAAGCCTTTGGGATGATTTGGTAGATAGTATAATTGATGCTGTTTGGAAAACAGAAAGTTTTGCGTCCAGTGATGGATTTTTAATTATGTACTGTAGCGTCAGAAAAATCTGAATTTTTTACACAGTATTGGTATATGTATTGTCCACGTTTTCCTAATTTTTCAGAATTTTTGGAGTTACATAAGTATGGCTATTAAATAGATCTTTACATGCTGTTCTGTTTTAGACAGATTCTGTTTTTGTTGCATAGTTTGCATATTTTGATGAATCTATGGATTGTATCGGGGGGTATAAGCCATGGAGAAGTTGGAGTACAGTAGAATTATGCCAATATTAAATATTAATCAATTTACAACAGTACTTAAAGTTAAGGATTTATTTGTTATACTAACGGATCTCACGAAGGTTTTGTTGAGTTTTGTGTGATTGAAGTTTTTAAGTTTTGGGTGAGATCACGATAGATGAAGGAATAAGGAGTGGCAAGAGCCTAAGCTTGGGGATGTCCAAGGCACCCCAAGGTAATATTCAAGGAAGACTCAAGCGTCTAAGCTTGGGGATACCCCGGAACGCATCCCCTCTTTCTTCTACCAACTATCGGTAATTTTACTTGGGGCTATATTTTTATTCGTCACATGATATGAGTTTTGCTTGGAGCATCGTGTATTATATGAGTCTTTGCTTTGTTTGCTTTTTAGTTTGTCACAATCATCCTTTCTGGACACACCTATTTGAGAGAGCCACACGTTTATCATGATTTGTTAGAATACTCTATGCGCTTCACTTAAATTTTTTGAGCTAGGCAGTTGCTCTAGTGCTTCACTTAAATCTTTTTGAGCACGGTGGTCGCCATATATTTTAAAGAAATACATACACTCTCATGCTTCACTTATATTATTTTGAGAGTTGATAAGATTAATTTTTGAAGAAATATTTGCACTCTCATGTTTCACTTATATCTTTTTGAGAGTTGATAATAGTAATGGTAATTTGCACAAGATATGAATTTGGTCCCAAAGTGATGAATATTCAAGAGGGATATAATAAAAACTTTCATATAGATCATTGGATATGATAAGTTTGATTCCTTGCAATAGTTTTGTGATATGGAGATGATAATACGTGAGCCATGTTAGTGAGTAATTGTGATTTAGTAAGAATATTGGTGTTAAGGTTTGTGATTCCCTATGCATGCACGTAAAGTCAATAGTTATGCAACGAAATTATATCCTACTTATGGTGCATTATTCAGTGTTAGTTATGTTCAATGCATGTTTATGACCGTTTTCACTTTTTGGTTGGTCGCTTCTCAATCTATTTGCTAGCCTTCATTTGTACTAAGCGGGAATGCTGCTTGTGCATCCAACTCCTTAAACCTAAAGTTGTGCCAAATGAGTCCACCATACCTACCTATATGCGGTATTTCCATGCTGTTCCAAGTAAATTTTCACGTGCCAACTCTAATTTTCAAAATAATTTTCCATTTTGTGTGCCCGTACCGCTCATGAAGCGCAGGGGTGGCCAATATTTTCCATGCTAGGTGTGTTATTCTCACGATGAGTGTTTATTCACTTGTCATTGCACGCGAGAGTGGCAGGTAATAGGGATGCCCAGTCCCAAAATGCAATTTTTTTATTTGATGACAAATTCCTTGGAAAGTGTTGGTATGGAGGGCACCCCTGGATACGGCTAGCCATGGATTGTGAAAGAATGGTGGAAAGGAAATAAACTTTATTTTCTGTTTGGGAACCGCCTATGATGTGTCTAGCATGGAAGATATTGGGAATTCTCGATCGTTTTCATTGACAGGAAAAGCATGCCTCTCAAAATATTTTTATCTGTCTAATTTAAACCTTGAGCTCTGGCACCTCTACAAATCTCTGCTTCCCTCTGCGAAGGGCCTATCTATTTACTTTTATGCAATTTTTATTTTTATTTGAGTCTCCATCTTCTCTTACAAAGCACCAACTAGAGAGCACTATTGTCATACTTGTGCATTGTGTGTAGCTAATATTGAGTGTGTTTCATGAATGGATCGATGATTGAGCATAATGGGCTAGGGATAACTTTCTTTACCGTTGATATTTTGAAAGACATTGTTGCTTGTTAGTATGCTTGAGTATTTATATCTTCATGTCAAATTATAGACTATTTCTTTGCATCATTCAAGTCCAAATGTCCATGCTACAAAGAAAAGATTATATGATGAATATGATAGGTAGCATTCCACATCAAAAATTCTGTTTTTATCATTTACCTACTCGAGGACGAGCATGAATTAAGCTTGGGGATGCTTGATACGTCTCCAACGTATCTATATTTTTTATTGTTCTATGCTATTATAGTATCAATCTTGGATGTTTTATATACATTTACAAGTAATTATATATCATTTTTTGGGACTAACCTATTAACTTAGTGCCCAGTGCCAGTTGCTGTTTTTTTTGCCTGTTTTTGGTTTTCCAGGAAATCAGTACCAAACGAAGTCCAAATGCAACGAAACTTTTTGGAGATTTTTTTCTGGACATAAGAGACACTAGAAGCTTCGGGAGGGGATGAGAAGATGAAGCAGTGGCCCACGAGGCACCACTGCCCCAGGGGGCGCGCCCTGGTACATCGTGGGGCCCACAAGGCTCCGTTTGACCTAATTCCACCTTTATAAATTCTCTAAAATCGGAAAACCAACAGAGGAGTCCACGAAATACTTTTTCCGCCGCCGCAAGTCTCTGTTCTCGAGGGATCCCATCTGGAGGCCTTTTCTGGCACACTGCAGGGGGGGGGGGATTCGATCACGGAGGGGCTCTACATCAACCTTGCTGCCCTTCCGATGATGCGTGAGTAGTTTACCACAGACCTTCGGGTCCATAGTTAGTAGCTAGATGGCTTCTTCTCTCGTTTTGATCTTCAATACAATGTTCTCCTCGATGTTCTTGGAGTTCTATCCGATGTAATCACTTTTTGTGGTGTGTTTGTTGGGATCCGATGAATTGTGAGTTTATGATCAGATTATCCATGAATATTGTTTGAGTCTTCTCTGAACTCTTTTATGCATGAGTGTTATAGCTTCATATTTCTCTCCGATCTATTGATTTGGTTTGGCCAACTAGATTGATTTATCTTGCAATGGGAGAGGTGCTTTGTAATGGGTTCGATCTTGCGGTGCTCAATCCCAGTGACAGTAGGGGACATGACACGTATGTATTGTTGCTATTAAGGGTTAAAAGATGGTGTTTATTCATGCGTGAGTTTACTTTGTCTACATCATGTCATCTTGCTTAAGGCGTTACTCTGTTCTTTATGAACTTAATACTCTAGATGCATGCTGGATAGCGGTCGATGGGTGGAGTAATAGTAGTAGATGCAGGCAGGAGTCGGTCTACTTGTCTCGGACGTGATGCCTATATATATGATCATTGCCTTGGATATCGTCATGATTATTTGCTTTTCTATCAATTGCCCAACAGTAACTTGTTTACCCACCGTATGCTATTTTCAAGAGAGAAGCCTCCAGTGAAAACTAAGGCCCCCGGGTCTACCTTTATCATATATTAAAAATCCTAAAAATACCTTGCTGCAATTTTACTTTATTTATTTTATTTTGTATTTTTGTTCGATCTATCTATCTATCACCATACAATTTAATCTTGCAATTGACCGCCAAGGGACTGACAACCCCTTGTTTGCGTTGGGTGCGAGGATATGTTGTTTTGTGTGCAGGTACTGCTAACAAGTTGTTGTGTGATTCTCCTACTGGATTGATAACCTTGGTTTCATAACTGAGGGAAATACTTATCTCTACTGTACTGCATCATCCCTTCCTCTTCGGGGAAAAACCAACGCAGATCACAAGTAGCAGACGGTCATGTCCTCGGGGACGTGCTCCACTTCGGGCCACAACTCCTTGAAGACTACCTTCATTGATTTCCACACACTTTCGTGCACTTCGGATATGTGAGCCGCCATGTCTTCGGGTACCGGACCTCGGCCATCAAGGGTTGGCCGGACAGAGAAGCTGGCAAGAAACATGTGTTAGCCCGCTAATCATCTCGGCTAAACCCCCAAACTCAAGTAATGATTCTTAAAAATCAAACTTACCAAAAATCGTCTCATCTGTTCGACGATTCTTGGCCTTGGCAGCAGCCAGTTGAGCTTTGATAACCCACAAGTATAGGGGATCAATTGTAGCTTTATCGATAAATAAGAGTGTCAAACCCAACGAGGAGCTAAAGGTAGAATTAATATTCCCTTCAAGTTCTATCGACCACCTATACAACTCTACGCACACTTTACGTTCGCTTTACCTAGAACAAGTATGAAACTATTTTGTAGGTGATAGGATAGGTTTGCAAGAATAAAACTAGAAGTACTTTGTGAGAATAAAACTACGAGTAATTTGCAAGATAATAAAAGTTAGTTGTTTAGTAGAAAGCTTTTGTAACACAAGAGAATGATTTGTCCCTAGGCAATCGATAACTAGACCGGTAATCATTGTTGCAATTTTATATGAGGGAGAGGCATGAGCTAACATACTTTCCGTACTTGGATCATATGCACTTATGATTGGAACTCTAGCAAGCATCCGCAACTACCAAAGATCATTAAGGTAAAACCCAACCATAGCATTAAGTATCAAGTCCTCTTTACTCCCATAGGCAACAACCCCCTTACTCGGGTGTAAGCTTCTGTCACTCTAGCCGCCCACCATAAGAGAATTATGAACATATTGCAACACCCTACAACGGCAATCCCTCACGCTTGCGCAACACGGAGGGCACCATAGGACAGCTCCAAAATAAAACATACAACTCAAACCAATCACGATCATCAATGAACCCATAGGACAAAAAGAATCTACTCAAACATCATAGGATGGCCACAAATCATTGGATAATAATATGTAGCATTAAGCACCATGTTTAAGTAGAGATTACAGCGGGGAGAAGAGGTGTTACACCACTGCATAGAGGGGGAGAGAGTTGGTGTTGACGGCGGCGAAGTTGTTGGTGTAGATCGCCATCGGCGCTCCGGCGCCACCGGAAGAGAGGGGGAGAGAGCCCCCCTCCTTCTTCTTCTTCCTTGGCCTCCCCCTAGATGGGAGGAGAGTTTCCCCTCTGGTCCATGGCTGCCATGGCGGCGGAGGGGCAGGAACCCCTCCTAGATTGGATCTCTCTCTCTGTTCTCTTCTGTTTCGTGTTACTGTTTTCTGGCCTTTCACCGATTCTTAAATTGCTGGAGATCCGTAACTCCGATTGGGCTGAAATTTTAACACGATTTTCTTCCAGATATTATCTTTCTTGCGGCGAAAGAAGGGGGTCAACCAACTTACGAGGTGCTCACGAGCCACCAGGGCGTGTGTTGTCCCCCCCTCCAGGCGCGCCCTGGTGCCTCATGGCCACCTCGGACACCGTCTTGCGTTGATTCTTCTTCCCAAAAATCACATATATTCCAAAATAAATCTCCGTAAATTTTTATCGCGTTTGGACTTCGTTTGATATGGATATTCTGCAAAACAAAAAACATGCAACAATCAGGAACTGGCACTGGGCACTGGATCAATATGTTAGTCCCAAAAATAATATAAAATGTTGCCAAAAATATGTGAAATTTATAGAATATTGGCATGATACAATCAAAAATTATAGATACGACGGAGACGTATCAGCATCCCCAAGCTTAATTCCTACTCGTCCTCGAGTAGGTAAATGATAAAAAAGATAATTTTTGATGTGGAATGCTACCTAGCATAATCTTGATCATGTAATCTAATCATGGCATGAATATTAAGACATGAGTGATTCAAAGCAATAGTCTATAATTTGATATAAAGACATCAATACTCAGGCATCCCAACAAACAATCATGCCTTTCAGAATAAAAATGCTAAAGAACGCTATCCCTACAAAATCATATAGCCTTGTCATGCTCCATCTTCTTAACACAAAGTATTTATCATGTACTACCCGAGTGTCAGCGAAGCAATTGGTTCATACTTTTTAACGCGCTTCAGCTTTTTCAACCCCCACGCAATACATGAGCGCGAGCCATGGATATAGCACTATGGGTGGAATAGAATACGATGGTAGAGATAATATGGAGAAGACAAAAAAGGAAGAAAGTCTCACATCGACGCGGCTAATCAACGGGCTATGGAGATGCCAATCAATTGATGTCAATGCGAGGAGTAGGGATTGCTATGCAACGGATGCACTAAGAGCTATAAGTGTATGAAAGCTCAACATGAAAACTAAGTGGGTGTGCATCCAACTTGCTTGCTCATGAAAACCTCGGGCATTTGAGGAAGCCCATCATCGGAATATACAAGCCAAGTTCTATAATGAAAAATTCCCACTAGTATATGAGAATGAAAGCATAGGAGACTCTCTATATGAAAAACATGGTGCTACTCTGAAGCACAAGTGTGGTAAAGGATAGTAACATTGCCCCTTCTCTCTTTTTCTCTCATTTCATTTTTTTTCTCTTTTTTTTCTTGGGCTCTTTTTGGCCTCACTTTTTTTTCTCTTTTTTTTATTTTTTTTAATTTTGTCCGAAGTCTCATCCCGACTTGTGGGGGAATCATAGTCTCCATCATCCTTTCCTCACTGGGACAATGCTCTAATAATGAATAATGATGATCATCACACTTCTATTTACTTACAACTCAAAAAATTACAACTCGATACTAGAACAAAGTATGACTCTATATGAATGCCTCTGGCAGTGTACCAGGATGTGCAATGATCTAGCGTAGCAAAAGATATCAAAAAACGGACAAGCCATGAAAATATCATGCTAGCTATCTTACGATCATGCAAAGCAATATGACAATGAATGCTCAAGTCATGTATATGATGATGATGGAAGTTGCATGGCAATATATCTCGGAATGGCTATGGAAATGCCATAATAGGTAGGTATGGTGGTTATTTTGAGGAAGATATAATGAGGCTTATGTGTGATAGAGCGTATCATATCATGGGGTTTGGATGCACCGGCGAAGTTTACACCGACTCTCGAGGTGAGAAAGGGCAATGCACGGTACCGAAGAGGCTAGCAAATTGCGGAAAGGTGAGAGTGCGTATAATCCATGGACTCACATTAGTCATAAAGAACTCACATACTTATTGCGAAAGTTTATTAGCCCTCGAAGCAAAGTACTACTACGCATGCCCCTAGGGGGGAGGTTGGTAGGAGTTAACCATCGCGCGCCCCCGACCTCCACGCAAAGGAAGACAATCAATACTAAATCATGCTCCAACTTCTTAGCATAACGAGAGACTATACGTGCATGCTTCGGGAATCACAAACCTTAACACCAATATTCTTACTAAACCACAATCATTCACTAGTACCTCCCACATATTATCATCTCTATATCGCAAAACTATTGCAAGGAATCAAACATATCATATTCAGTGATTTACAAGTTTTATGTAGGATTTTATGACTAACCATGTGAATGACCAATTCCTGTTGACTCTCTAAATAGATATAAGTGAAGCAAGAGAGTTTAATTATTTCTACAAAAGACCATGCTCTAATAAATATAAGTGAAGCAAAAGAGCATTCTACAAATAACGGTTTTCTATATGAAGAGAAACAGGCATCCAAACTTCAAATGATATAAGTGAAGCACATGAAGCATTCTATAAAGCCATACTCAAAAGATATAAGTGAAGTGCATGAAGGATTCTATAAATCAACCAAGGACTATCTCATACCAGCATGGTGCATAAAAGAAAAGGGAAAAATAAACACAAAAGACGCTCCAAGAATTTACGCATATCATGTGAACAAAACAAAAACCGAAACATACCGATACTTGTTGAAGAAAGATGGGATGCCTTCCGGGGCATCCCCAAGCATAGACGCTTGAGTCTCCTCGAATATTTACTTGGGGTGCCTTGGGAATCCCCAAGCTTGAACTCTCGCCTCACCTTATTCTCCTCATATCGATACCACCTCGATCTTTGAACACTTCATCCACACAAAACTTAACAAAACCTTCGTGAGATCCGTTAGTATAATAAAGCAAATCACTACTTTAAGTACTGCTGCAAACCCATTCATATTTTATTTTTTCATTATACCTACTGTATTCTAACTTCTCCATGGCTTATACCTTTCGATACAATCCATAGTTTCATCAAAACAAGCAAAACAATGCATCAAAAACAGAATAGTCTGTAGTAATCTGAACATTGACCATACTTTTGTAACTCCAAAAAATTCTGAAAAATTAGGAAAAAATAAAAAATTTGAATAGCAGTACTGTGTAAAAATTTCAGAATTTTTGCATGTTCCAGTAAAAATTGTAAATTCACGCACTACAGCAAAAGTTTTTGTTTTTGCACCTTACACACCAAACAAGCAATTTAAACATCCTAATGGTAAATCTTGGCACATTATTTTTATAATACAATGGATTTGTACAAGGGGATAATTATTTTTGTTGAAAATTTTCTGTAATTCAAGATTTGCAAAGTTTCCATGGGCATGAACAAAGTTCAAGGAGCTCCTCCACTTCAACGGTGCTCGTCTTTCTTAGTTTCACTTTTCTTTTGAAAAAGTTTTAGGTTCCCCTCTATATTTTTTTGTTTCTAAACTTTTTAAAAGCACACAACAAAAATAAATGACTCTCTGAAACTTCCAGGTTGTCTCCCTGGCAGCGCTTTCTTTAAAGCCATTAAGCTAGGCATAAAGTGCTCAAGTAATTGATCCACCCAGATCCCAAGGTATATCAAAGCCAATTTTAATTAACAATGATTTGTATTTTAGTAGTGAGCACAAAGCAACATATATCATGTAATGACGAAGTCTAACTTTCTTCCTATGCATTTGCATGTCATAAAAGAACAATTCATGCACATCAAGTAAAGGCCAATGCACAGTATAAACAGTTTCTTGCAATTTTATCGTATTGGAAACATAGAGAGGCGGACATGTAGTTCCTCTCTCATAATAATTGCAAGTAGGAGTAGCAAGCACATGCATATTATACTTATCAAAATCATCATGTGTAGTAGTAAAACGCAACCCATCAATATAATCCTTAATAAGAGCAAACTTTTTCGATATAGTGTAGTTGGGAGAATTCAAAAAGATAATAGGACTATCATTTGTGGATACAATAGCAACAATTTCATTCTTAACATAAGGAACTATAGCAAGTTCATCTCCATAAGCATAATTCATATTGGCATCATGGCCACAATCATAGCAAGCATCAATTTCATCAAAAAGGGATATTTCAAACGAATCCAAGGGATCATAGCAATTATCATAGCATTCATCCTTCGGTAAACACGAAGGGAAATTAAACAATGTATGGGATAAAGAGTTACTCTCATCAGAAGGTGGGCACGGGTGATCAATCCGCTCTTCCTCCTTTTGTTCTTCACTCTCCTCCTCAATTTTTCATCTAATGAGCTCACAGTGTCATCATTTTCTTCTTCCATAGGAGCCTGCAAAATATTAGTCTCTTCTTGGACAGCGGAGACTTTCTCAATAAACTCATTAATATCGGCATTTCATAATTCTCATAGCAATATTTATGTATAGCAAAATTTTCAGATCTGTAGACAGCATCATCACAATCTTCATACTTTTCAAACAAAGATTCAATTTCATAAGCACCCTTAAAAGCAACAAATTCTTCTATTCGTTCCACATCATAGTAATCATATATACCATTAGCATAAGAAGCCAAGGTTTCATTATCATTAAATTCACATGAAAAGGGAAGGTGTGGAGCCTTCATCCTAGAGCAGCAAGTATAATCATATCTTAAGCATAAATTCCGAGCGTACCAATGCAAATAATAAATTTGATCCCATAAGAGTTTTCCTTTTTGAGACAAGCGATAATCCCTAAAGTATTCCCGTTGATCCAAAGTAACTCCCATTATCAAGTTGAATGGAGTTTTTATCAGGATTATCATAGTAGTATTTAATGTTTTCCACATAACGAGCATCGAGGGTTTTAGGAGGTTCCCCATCTCCATGAGTAGCAAGTACAACTAATTTTTTTGGTGTTTCGTGTTCCATATCCATAACTAAATATATAAAACAACTTAGAACAGAAAATAAAATCTGCTTAGTGATAAAGCAAACAAGCACACATGAGAATATCAACCCCACGCTATTGCTCCCCGGCAACGGCGCCAGAAAAAGGTCTTGATAACCCACAAGTATAGGGGATCAATTGTAGCTTTTTCGATAAATAAGAGTGTCGAACCCAACGAGGAGCTAAAGGTAGAATTAATATTCCCTTCAAGTTCTATCGACCACCTTTACAACTCTACGCACACTTTACGTTCGCTTTACTTAGAACAAGTATGAAACTATTTTGTAGGTGATAGGATAGGTTTGCAAGAATAAAACTAGAAGTACTTTGCGAGAATAAAACTATGAGTAATTTGCAAGATAATAAAAGTTAGTTGTTTAGTAGAAAGCTTTTGTAACACAAGAGAATGATTTGTCCCTAGGCAATCGATAACTAGACCGGTAATCATTGTTGTAATTTTATATGAGGGAGAGGCATGAGCTAACATACTTTTCGTACTTAGATCATATGCACTTATGATTGGAACTCTAGCAAGCATCCGCAACTACCAAAGATCATTAAGGTAAAACCCAACCATAGCATTAAGTATCAAGTCCTCTTTACTCCCATACGCAACAACCCCCTTACTCGGGTGTAAGCTTCTGTCAATCTAGCCGCCCACCATAAGAGAATTATGAACATATTGCAACACCCTACAGCGGCAATCCCTCACGCTTGCGCGACACGGTGGGCACCATAGGACAGCACCAAAATAAAACATACAACTCAAACCAATCACGATCATCAAT
The DNA here is from genome assembly GCA_039707655.1 of Elymus sibiricus. Lineage (NCBI taxonomy): Eukaryota > Viridiplantae > Streptophyta > Magnoliopsida > Poales > Poaceae > Elymus > Elymus sibiricus. The sequence goes on from CM077670.1 coordinate 284,897,142, forward strand.
CAACCCATAGGACAAAAAGAATCTACTCAAACATCATAGGATGGCCACAAATCATTGGATAATAATATGTAGCATTAAGCACCATGTTTAAGTAGAGATTACAGCGAGGAGAAGAGGTGTTACACTGATGCATAGAGGGGGTGAGAGTTGGTGTTGACGGCGGCGAAGTTGTTGGTGTAGATCGCCATCACGATGTTTCCCCCGGCGGCGCTCTGGCGCCACCGGAAGAGAGGGGGAGAGAGCCCCCCTCCTTCTTCTTCTTCCTTGGCATCCCCCCTAGATGGGAGGAGAGTTTCCCCACTGGTCCATGGCTGCCATGGCGGCGGAGGGGCAGGAACCCCCCCTAGATTGGATCTCTCTCTCTGTTCTCTTCTGTTTCGCGTTCCTGTTTTCTGGCCTTTCACCGTTTCTTAAATTCCCGGAGATCCGTAACTCCGATTGGGCTGAAATTTTAACACAATTTTCTTCCGGATATTATCTTTCTTGCGGCAAAAGAAGGGGGTCAACCGACCTAGGAGGGGCTCACGAGCCACCAGGGCGCGTTTGCCCCCCCCCCCCCCAGGCGCGCCCTGCTGCCTCGTGGCCACCTCGGACAACGTCTTGCGTTGATTCTTCTTCTCAAAAATCACATATATTCCAAAATAAATCTCTGTCAATTTTTATCTAGTTTGGACTTTGTTTGATATGGATATTCTGCAAAACAAAAAACATGCAACAAACAGGAACTGGCACTGGGCACTAGATCAATATGTTAGTCCCAAAAATAATATAAAATGTTGCCAAAAATATGTGAAACTTGTAGAATATTGGCATGAAACAATCAAAAATTATAGATACGATGGAGATGTATCAAGCTTTTAAGCTCTTAATCTTATCAGCCTGTCAGGCATTTTCGGCCCTTAGCGCATTAACGCCATCTACCCTTTGGGTAACCACATGTTGGTTTGCCTGGCGCTGCGACTCCGTATAAAGCAAATCCTCGTGAGCCTGCTTGAGATCTCTTTCAAGATGACCTAGGGCTTCCGCTGCTACACTGGATTACGCTGTCAGGTGATCTTAATAACTAAGATTATTATATACAATACAAAGTACTTACCGTGCGCCTCACGAGTGAACTTCTTCACCTGTTCCACCTCGACCAAGGCAGTCTCCAACCTCCCCTTTGTCTGGGAAAGGGCCTCGGATAGCTGATCATTCCTCGCCTGAGCACTCTACCAAAAAATAACTCCTTCAGGTTAATGTCAAGCCTCGCTACGGGCATTCTTGCCCATATCAAGCCTTAGGGGCTACTACCACGGTTGGAAGTGTTGTTTGTCTTTTAAACAAACGGCAAGATATAAGAAATCTTCGAGATAAAATGAGCTCGGGCTGGACCTTACGTGCAACCCTTGCGACAAAACATCTAATGATTGATAAAATATTGCGCGGGTCGCCCCGAGGTATGCGTCCACCGAGCTGAGAGTGTTGAACTCCCGATCTGAGAAGGCCAGACTCCTTAGGGAGGTCTTTCGCCGCCGGTAATTCGTGGCACATTGGATCTCGGAAGGAGTAGCCGAGCTGGTCTCTTAGTCCTTGGGCTAGGGAACTTTGGTAGTGGCTCCCGAAGAAGGGCGTGCTTCTGCTTCCCTGTTTGAAGCCGTTGTCCCCTCGGCCCTTGCGCTAGCCGCCATTGAAGAAGAAGGCCGCCTGCGAATGACCAAAGGGGTCAGGGCCTGAGATGGCGTTTCTACAAAATATCGTAATCATGGTCACCTGGTAATTGAGGGGGCACTTTCGCCTGCCTCCATGACCTCGGCCTCTGCTCCTTCTGCTTCTTGCGGGCGGCTCCCTCGAGAGGCCGTCTCTCCGCGCGGGCGTTTTGAACACCGTCCCTTTGGAGGAGAAGTCAGGTGACTAGGGGCTTGGGGATGAGGGGCTCGCTTTCGAGTAGAAGGAGAGGGCGTTACCGATGAAGCTGGCCTCATCCCCAGCACGTCAGGGGTGACAACTACCTTTGAGCCGTCAAGGCACTCCATATAAAATTTCCTCCCTTCGTAGATAAGGGCCAGGTCCTCATCCTCATGAAAAAGGGGATCTTCTGCTCGGCGGTGCATTTTCGGCTTAGGCGCCGGGCTGTTCAGAGCCTCCACCCGATGCCTCCATCTCTGTTTGAAACCAGTAAAAGATCGGTCAGAGGGATGGACTATTGAAAAACAACTTGGGTAGGCGAAATAAAATGGGAAGACTTACTATATCGGCTGGATTGTAGTAGGACAGCCCGTCCCGGAATTGTCGTCGGGCAAAGTCCTCCGTCGTTCCCTGGTAAATGCCGGCCATCACTGTCCCAAAGGCCGGTTGGTCAAAGAAGCTTTGCCGAATTGATCGGGAATAGTCTTCGGTTCAGTTGTATGCGCATAACGGGTGAGGGTGCAGCCGGAGTGGTTGGACTCTTTGGTCTATCGCCGTGGCCATTACGTCTATTATGGTAAGGCTGGTCCTTACCATTTGCTTCACCTTGGCGGCTAGCTCGGTCACCTCGGCACCATCTTCCTGGGCCATACCCTGAGGCCTCCAGCTGTATCGTCTCTTTGGGGGCTCCGAAGAGAAAGGGGGGAGCCCAGGCCGAACTGGGTTTGGGAGGGGGACGTCATCTATATAGAACCACTCTGTTGGCCAAACATCGGTATCCTCCCGAGGTGTGCCCAATGGGTATTCTGCCCCCTCGATTCGACAGACTTCGGCTGCTCCAACCTCGTAAAGCTTTTCAGCGGGAGAACAAGGCACTACACAAAAATACCTCCTCCATAGTCCGAAGTGCGCTTCGCACCCATGATGCATCTCACATAGGGCAACGTACCCCGCGATGTGCAAAATCGAGTTGGGGGTAAGGTGGTGGAGCTGCAACCCGTAGAACTCTAGCAGGCCTCGGAGGAAGGGGTGAATTGGAAATCCTAAACCACGTAGCAGGAAGAAAACGAAGCACACCCTTTCATCCTTTTGAGGGGAGGGGTAATTCTCTGCGTGTACCTGCCCATCGATGGATGTTAAGCCTGGGCGGGTCACTATCAGATCTGAATCTGGCAGGTATCCTTGTCTGGCCAAGAGCTCCAGTTGGAGGCGCGAGACGGCGCAACTGCCCCAATCACCTCTGACAGGGTCGTGAGGGCGCCGCAAAGAACCTGCATCGCTCGCCATGGGAAGCTCTCAAGGTTGGACTAGGGAGGAAGGGGAACACTTGCGCAGGCTGCTTGGAAAGAGGAGTTGAGATTTGTAATAAATCCGCACGCCTGACTTGTGGATAAAAAGGGGGAGAGACCGATGCTTTGACGTTTCGCCATAAACCGACTCGCTTCCCCGTAAGACACAGCTCCCAAGGTCAGAAAGCAGAGGCCACGTGCGGCGGGGCTGGTCCACCTAGCGGGACTACCAATCTTTCCGAAGACTGCTTGAGGATATGATGGAAAGATCATTCATGGAACTTGCCTGCCGAGCCGAGGACCCCGGAACCGAAGTTCAAGAACGTCATCCTCGGCATCGGAGACCAGTTCAGGGGCTACTGATGGTGTCCTAGACTAGGGGGTACTAACCTAGTCGGCCCGTATTCCTCGGGCTGGGCCAGTGGGCCCTCATTCTCCTTAAGATGGACTCCGGAAGCCGTGCGCTAGGGACAAGATCGGGACTACATCTGCCGAAGACTTGACGTATGCTCCAAGACTCCTCCTGCCGCCTCCAGGCCAAGATACTGATACGTCTCCAACGTATCTATAATTTATGAAGTATTCATGCCATGTTTATAACAATTTTATATGGTTTTGGTATGATTTGATTAGAACTAACCCGGACTGACGCTGTTTTCAGCAGAACTACCGTGGTGTTGTTTTTTGTGCAAAAAAAAAGTTCTCGGAATTGGACGAAACTTTTTGACGATTTTTTTTTGACCAAAAGAGACCCCCGAAGCTTCGTGGAAGGACCAGAAGCCTCACGAGGAGCTCACAAGGCAACACGACGCGCCCTGGGGGGGGTCGTGTGTTGTTGCCTTGTGGGGCCCTCGTAGCTCCTTTTCGTGTGATTCCAAAGCTGAAAAATCCTATAAATAGAGAAACCCCCAGAAATAAACCTAGAACTTCGACGCAGCCGTCGCAAGCCTCTGTACCGAAGAAATACCATCTGGAGCCCTGTTCCAACACCCTGCCGGAGGGGGGAATCATCACCGGAGGCCATCTTCATCATCCCGGCGGTCTCCATGACGAGGAGGGAGTAGTTCACCCTCGGGGCTGAGGGTATGTACTAGTAGCTATGTGTTTGATCTCTCTCTCTCTCGTGTTCTTGATTTGGCACGATCTTGATGTATCGCGAGCTTTGTTAATATAGTTGGATCATATGGTGTTTCTTCCCTCTATCTTCTTGTGATGAATTGAGTCTTTCCCTTTGAGGTTTCGTTATTGTCGGATTGAATATTTCAGATTTGAGAACACTTGATGTATGTCTTGCATGTGGATACCCGTGGAGACAATGGGGTATTCTATTTGAGTCACTTGATGTATGTTTTGGTGATCAACTCGCAGATTCCCGTGACCTTGGGGTGATCTAGGCATAGAGGTTGGTTGCACGTTTTCATTATCTTTTCTCCGATAAGAAACTTTGGGGTACTCTTTGAAGTTCTTTGTGTGGATTGAATATTATGAATCTGAAGTTGTTTGATGCATATCGAATAATTAACTCACGGATACTTGTGGTGACATTGGAGTATCTAGGTGACATTAGAGTTGGTTGATGTGCATCATATGGTGTTATTTTAGTACGAACTCTAGGGCTGTTTGTGACACTTATAGGGATGGCTCAATAGATTGATCAGAAAGGATAACTTTGAGGTGGTTTAGTACCCTACAACAATTTCTTTCTTATGTTCTCCGCTAATAGGAACTTTGGAGTGATTCTTTATCGCACGTTGATTGATTGTTATATGATTCAATTATGTTAGCACTGTTGAGAGATTGCATTAGTGAAAGTATGAACCATAGGCCTTGTTTTCAAGCATTGCAATACCGTTTGTGCTCCGTTTATCACTTGCTACCTTGCTGTTTTTACATTTTCATATTACAAAAACCAATATCTACTATCCATACTACACTTGTATCACCATCTCTTCGCCGAACTAGTGCACCTATACAATTTACCATTGTATTGGGTGTGTTGGGGACACAGGAGATTTCTTGTATTTGATTGGAGGGTTGTTTGAGAGAGACCACCTTCATCCTACGCGTCCCACGGATTGATAAACCTTAGGTCATTCACTAGAGGGAAATTTGCTACTGTCCTACAAAACTCTGCACTTGGAGGCCCAACAACGTCTACAAGAATAAAAGTTGTGTAGTAGACATCAAGCTCTTTTCTGGCACCGTTGCCGGAGAGGTGAGTGCTTGAAGGTATATCTTTAGATCTTGCAATTGAATCTTTTAGTTTCTTGTTTTATCACTAGTTTGGTTTTATAAAAGAAAAAAAATAGAATTGAGATTGCCTCACATGCTTCATCTATATAATGTCTTTCTTGAAAATGATGGATCGTAAAATTGTGCCAAAGTGTTAGAAGAAGAATTCAATAAAATGTGTGACATTAAATGTTTGAATGAGCATGATTGCAATGTTGTTAGTATGCTTGCTATGAATATCCATGATAGTAATGATGATTGCACTAGCCATGATAAAATCTCTGAAAAAAGGGTTTCTTATAAGCATGTCAATTATTGTGGTGAGCATAGATCTTGTGAAAACATGCCAATAAGGGATGATAGATTTTGTAAGAAGCATAAATATCAAAGAACCCAATGGTTGCTTAAGATATTAGATGGTTATGCTAGAGAATTATGTTCCATTATTCCCATTACTTGCGAACTTTGCAATGAAGGTGGTCATCTTAATTTTCAATGCATACAATTTTATTATCGAATCGCGTACAAATATTGTGATGATATGATCACCCTTGAGCATTATAATGAACTTACTCTATTTTTGGGGTATGAAGAAGTGGCAAATAGAAATAATTGGATTGAAGTATTAATTCCCTCGAAAACTTTTGAGCTTGATCTAAGGGAAATTTATATGTATTGTGCGGTAAATTGCAATGAGAATGTTTATCTTGCCAATTATATAAAGACGGAAAAACCAGTGGAATATGAAGAGAATACTAATGAAAGGGAAAAGATTTTCCAATGCCCTCCTATTGTTTCTCATGATGAATCAGGTGACGAAGAGGAGCTTCCTATCCAAGCTATCTCTTTAATAGGAAGCTCGAAAGAATTAATTAAACCCACACACAATGGGGTGAAGAAGAAGAAAAGAAGGAAAAGTAGAGGTAAAGAGGTATCTCTTCCAAGTAATGTTTCTCCCATTATTGTTGTGTCTCATGAGAATGAATCAAAAATAATTGTGAAAATGATACACTTGATGATGATATTGTCTTTTGGTCTTATGGCACAATGTCCGAAGGAACTATTGAGGATGATTTTGTTATGTCTATTACTTGTTGTGATAATTATGATTGGGAAGATAGGGACACTTCCTATAATCTTGAGAATCTTTTTGGCACCAACTTGGAAAATTATGATGATAATAATTGCTATACTATTGGTGCAATTCATACTATTGATGATAATATTGATTATGTTAATGATATGCAAAACCACAAGCTTGGGGATGCTATGTTTGATAAGAATGACATGTTTGAAAATTTATTTGCTGCAAATAATGTTTATCCTAAGCTTGGGGATGCTATGCTTAATGAGGATGATCTTTTTATTCCCCCTACTTTTGATGAGCAAATTTATTATGATGATAGCATGCCTCCTATCTATGATAATTGCAATAATAGTGAAAGTGGGTTTGGAAGAGTGTCAACTTTAGGTAATAATTATCCCACTATTTTGGAGGGTTTTCAATCTTATTGTAATGATAAAATTGGATTTGGAGAGGTCATGACTTTATTTAATGTCGAATCCACTACTTTGGAAGAGGTTTCAATTGATTATGATGAGAACAACGTTGCTACTTATGATGATTATTGTGATGATACTTATGTTATAAAAAGTAGTTATGATTATTATAAAACTTGTCATAATTATGAATACACTCTTACTAAACATTACTCTTTTAATGTGGAAACAATTTATAGTATTCGAGTCTCATATGATATTCCCACTATTATGAATGAGAAGAAATTTGCTTATGTGGAGAGTAATAAAAATTCTATGCTTGTAGGTCATGAAAAGAATGCTTTATGTGATATTTATATTGTTGAATTCATTCATGATACTATTGAAAATTATTATGAGAGAGGAACATATGCTTTTACATATCTCAATAATATCAAGTTTCCTCTCTATGTGTTGAAAGTTTTGAAGTCATGCTTTGTTTGCCTTCCTATTCTAGTTGATTCTTGCTCCCATAAATTGTTTGCTCACAAAATCCCTATGCATAGGAAGTGGGTTAGGCTTAAATGTGCTTGTCATGTGATCCATGATGCTCCATTGTGTTTCAATTCTTTACTTTTGTGTGAGCATCATTGAAATCATCATGCCTAGCTAAAAGGCATTAAAGAAAAGCGCTTGTTGGGAGACAACCCAATATTTATACCTTCTATTTTTGTGTGTTCACATTATTAAGCTACTGTAGTAATCATGTTTTATATGTTTTCTTTCAATAATATGCCAAGTAAAGCCTTTGGGATAGTGTGGATGCTTGTTGATTTGATTCTGTGCAAAAACAGAATCTTTGTGTCCGGTGCTGGAATTTATATTCTGTACTGGATCGTGAGAAAAATCTGAATTTTTTACACAGTAAGTATGCATGAGTTCTCTGTCACGTGGTCATTTTTCAGAATTTTTGGAGTTAGGGAAGTATGAATTTTAAATCCCCCTTACAGACTGTTCTGTTTTGGCAGATTTCGGTTATAGTTGCATTGTTTGCATATGTTGCCTGTTTAATATTTCTATTTGTGGATAGGAGTATTAAATATGCAGAGGCATTTAGTATGCAATGTTTAATTATAATTTTATTAATTTGTTACAGTAGAGAATGTTAAGGTTTTGAGTTGATTTATACTAACTTATCTCACGAGTTCTTGTTGAGTTTTGTGTGGATGAAGTTTTTAAGATTTAGGAGATGCCATGATATGAGAGGAATTAAGGAGACACAAGAGCTCAAGCTTGGGGATGCCCAAGGCACCCCAAGATAACATTCCAAGAAGTCTCAAGCAACTAAGCTTGGGGATGCCCCGGTGGGCATCCCACCTTTCTTCATCAACACCTATCGGTTAGCCTAAGTTTTTACATGTTCACATGATATGTGCAATTCTTGGAGTGTCCTTTTATTTTCATTTTATTTGCTGTTTGAATAAAATACTTGGATCTTAAATCATTATTTGGAGAGAGTCTTCACATAGCTACTTAATTGTTTGACTACTCATTGATCTTCACTTATATCTTTTGGAGTAGTTTGTCATTCATTCTTGTGCTTCACTTATATCTTTTGAGTAAATGTTTGAATGAATTGAATGTCATAAATATGAAATTATATATGCTTCATATGCTTGTCCCATGGGGAGTAATCACTTCACATACAAGAAGTATAAGTGGTAAAATTTATTGAAAGTTAGCAAACATAGCATTGGTCACTTGAACAATTCATGAAAGAATATTGAAGGAAGAGAAATTTCACATATAAATATACTATCTTGGACATCTTCTATGATTGTGAGCCCCCATTAATTATTTTCAACCTTGATCAAGTAGTTGATGTTCGACAAGGAAGACAACGTAATGAGTTATGTTTGTTTATATTCACATAGATGTTATATTGTCATGGATCCTCTAACATGTGTGCTTGCCCCCTATCTTTTGCTATCCAAAATTCTGTACTAAGTAGAGATACTACTTGTGCATCCAAAAACCCTTAAACCCAGTTTCATGCCATGAGAGTCCTGTTGGAAATATGCCCTAGAAGCAAAAATAAATTAGTTATTATTATATTTCCTTGTTCATGATAATCGTTTATTATCCATGCTATAATTGTATTGATTGGAAACTCAAATACATGTGTGGGTACATAGACAACACTGTGTCCCTAGTAAGCCTCTAGTTAACTAGCTCGTTGATCAAAGATGGTTAAGGTTTCCTAGCCATAGACATGAGATGTCATTTGATAACGGGATCACATCATTAGGAGAATGATGTGATGGACAAGACCCAAACTATAAACGTAGCATATGATCGTGTCAGTTTATTGCTATTGTTTTCTGCATGTCAAGTATCTGTTCCTATGACCATGAGATCATGCAACTCCCTGACATCGGAGGAATACCTTGTGTGTATCAAACGTCGCAACGTAACTGGGTGACTATAAAGGTGCTCTACAGGTATCTCCGAGGATGTCTGTTGGGTTGGCATGGATCAAGACTGGGATTTGTTACTCCGTGTGACGGAGAGGTATCTCAGGGCCCACTCGGTAATACAACATCACAATGAGCCTTGCAAGCAATGTGACTAAAAGTGTTAGCCACGAGATCTTGTATTACGGAACGAGTAAAGAGACTTGCCGGTAACGAGATTGAACTAGGTATAGAGATACCGACGATCGAATCTCGGGCAAGTAACGCACCGAAGAACAAAGGGAACAACATACGGGATTAACTGAATCCTTGACATAGAGGTTCGACCGATAAAGATCTTCGTAGAATATGTAGGAACCAATATGGGCATCCAGGTCCCGCTATTGGTTATTGATCGTAGAGGTGTCTCGGTCATGTCTACATAGTTCTCGAACCCGCAGGGTCTACACACTTAACGTTTGGTGACGATTAGTATAGTTGAGTTATTTTGTTGGTGACCGAAGGTTGTTCGGAGTCCTGGATAAAGATCCCGGACATGACGAGGATCTCCGGAAGAGTCCGGAGGTAAAGATTGATATATGTGATAATAGTGTTTTGATCTCCGGAAGGGTTCCGGAATTCACCGGAAGAGGTTCCGGATGTTTACCGAAGTGTTCGGGTGCAACAACACTTTATATGGGCCAAAGGGTTAAAGCCCACGAGGTATTGGAAAGTGCAAAAGGAAGTTTTGCTGCTGCCTTAAGCGGTACTACCGCTGGTAAGGCAGTACTACCGCGTAAGCGGTACTACCGCTTGTGTGAAGCGGTACTACCGCATAAGCGGTACTACCGCTCGTGAGCGGTACTACCGCTTGTGCGCGGTACTGCAGGGATCCAAGTTGGACTCTTTCCCTGCGGGCCAAACCGACCTTGTGCGGGCAAAACCGACCTAGAGGAGGCTTTTACTCCAAGTTTAGACCCCAAGGCTCAACATATAAATAGAGGGGCAGAGCTAGCACACGCGAGACATCAAGATTTCCCAAGCCGTGTGTCGGCAACCCTAACCCTCTAGTTCTCCCGTCATAATCTCCGTAGTGCTTGGCGAAGCCCTGCAGAGATTGTTCCTCACCACCATCACCACGCCGTCGTGCTGCCGGAACTCATCTACTACTTCACCATCGCTCGCTGGATCGAGGAGGTGAAGGCGTCATCAAGCCGTACGTGTGTTGAACGCGGAGGTGCCGTCCGTTCGGCACTAGTTCGTGATCGGATCGAGGGACGACTTGCGATTTGGATCGCGGAGACGTTCGACTACATCAACCGCGTTTCTTAAACGCTTCCGCTTAGCGATCTACAAGGGTATGTAGATTCACTCTCCCTCTCGTAGATGCTCATCACCATGGATAGATCTTGTGTGTGCGTAGGAAAATTTTTGTTTCCCATGCAACGTTCCCCAACAGTGGCATCTGAGCTAGGTCTATGCGTAGATGAGATCTCGAGTAGAACACAAACGAGTTGTGGGCGTGGGTGTATACATATTGCTTGCCGTTACTAGTTGATACTTGATTCGGCGGTATTGTGAGATGAAGCGGCCCGGACCAACATTACTCGTACGCTTACGAGAGACCGGTTCCTTCAACTGACATGTAACTTTGTTGCATAAAGATGGCTAGCGGGTGTCTGTCTCTCTCACTTTAGTTGAATCGATTTCAATGAAGAGGGTTCTTTTAGAAGATCAAAAAGCAATCACTACACCACGTTGTGGTTTTGCGTAGGTAAGAACGGTTCTTGCAAACCCGTAGTAGCCACGTAGAATTTGCAACAACAATTAGAGGACGTCTAACTTGTTTTTGCAGGGTATGTTGTGATGTGATATGGCCAATTACATGATGAGATATATGTGATGTATGAGATGATCATGTGTTGTATAGAATATCACGACTTGCATGTCGATGAGTACGGCAACTGGCAGGAGCCATAGAGTTGTCTTTAATTATTTTTCGCCGTTTTGCTTTACTTTATCGCTATGAGTTAGCAATAGTCGTGGAAGAAACAGTCGGCGCAACAACCTCATGGCGACACGTTGATGGAGATCAAGATGATGGAGATCATGGTGTCATGCCGGTGACGATGGAGATCATGCCGGTGCTTTGGAGATGGAGATCAAAAGCACAAGTTCATGGCCATATCATGTCACTTATGATTTGCATGTGATGTTAATCCTTTTATGCATCTTATTTTGCTTAGGACGACGGTAGCATTATAAGGTGATCCCTCACTTAAATTTCAAGATAAAATTGTGTTCTCCCCGAGTGTGCACCGTTGCGAAAGTTCGTCGTTTCGAGACACGCCGTGATGATCGGGTGTGATAGACTCTACGTTCACATACAACGGGTGTAAGCCATGTTGCACGTGCGGAACACTCGGGTTAAACTTGACGAGCCTAGCATGTACAGACATGGCCTCGGAACACAAGAGACCGAAAGGTCGAACATGAGTCATATAGTAGATATGATCAACATAAAGATGTTCACCATTGAAACCACCTCAACTCACGTGATGATCGGACTTGAGTTGGTGGATTTGGATCATGTTACACTCGAATGACCGGAGGGATGTCTATTTGAGTGGGAGTTTTTAAGTAATATGATTAACTAAACTCATTATCTAGAACAATAGTCTAAGTTGTCTTTGCTATATTTATGTTGTAGATCATGGCTCGCGCAGTAGCACCCCTGAATTTTAATGCGTTCCTAGAGAAAGCTAAGTTGAAAGATGATGGAAGTAACTTTGTGGACTCGGACCGTAATCTAAGGATTATCCTTACAGCTTCCCAGAAGGCTTATGTCCTTGATGCACCGCTTGGTGATCCACCCGCTCCAGTTGAGTCTCTAGACGTTGTGAACGCCTGGCAGGCTCGTTCTGAAGATTACTCAATAGTTCAATGTGCAATATTGTATGGCTTAGAACCGGGACTTCAAAGACGTTTTGAACGTCATGGAGCATATGAGATGTTCCAGGAGTTGAAGTTTATCTTTCAGAAGAATGCCCGGATCGAGAGATATGAGATCTCCGATAAGTTCTATGCTTGCAAGATGGAGGAGAACGGGTCTATCAGTGATCACGTACTCAGAATGTCTGGGTACTCCACCCGTCTGGCTGAATTGGGGATGCCCCTTCCGCCAGAGGCTATCACTGACAGAGTTCTTCAATCATTGCCACCTAGCTACAAGAGCTTCGTGTTGAACTATAACATGCACGGGATGAACAAGTCAGTCGCCGAGCTGTTTGCGATGCTGAAAGCCGCTGAGTCTGAAATTCAGAAGGAGCATCAAGTGTTGATGGTCAATAAAACCACTAGTTTCAAGAAAAATGGCAAGGGTAAGAAGGGTAACTCCAAGAAGAGTGGCAAAGCAGTTGCTCCTCTCATGAAGAAACCCAAGGCTGGACCCAAACCAGAAACTGTGTGCTTTCATTGCAAGGGAACTGGACACTGGAAGCGGAACTGCCCCAAGTATTTGGCTGACAAGAAGGCAGCCAACAACAAACAAGGTATATATGATATACATGTTATTGATGTGTACCTTACCAACTCTCGTTGTAGTGCCTGGGTATTTGATACCGGTGCGGTTGCTCATATTTGCAACTCAAAACAGGAACTGCGGAATAGACGGAGGCTGGCAAAGGACGAAGTGACGATGCGCGTGGGAAATGGTTCCAAGGTTGATGTGATCGCCGTCGGCACGCTCGCTCTTCGATTACCATCGGGATTAGTGATGAACCTGAATAATTGTTATTTAGTGCCTGCGTTAAGCATGAACATTATATCTGGATCTTGTTTATTGCGAGACGGTTACTCATTTAAATCAGAGAATAATGGTTGTTCTATTTATATGAGTAATATCTTTTATGGTCATGCACCCAATGTGAGGGGTTTATTCATATTGAATCTTGATAGTAATGATACACATGTTCATAACATTGATGCCAAAAGATGTAGAATTGATAATGATAATACCACTTTCTTGTGGCACTGCCGTTTAGGTCATATTGGCGTAAAACGCATGAGGAAGCTCCATGCTGATGGACTTTTGGAGTCACTTGATTTTGAATCACTTGACACATGTGAGCCATGCCTCATGGGCAAGATGACTAAAACGCCGTTCTTTGGAACAATGGAACGGGCAAGTGATTTATTGGAAATCATACATACTGATGTGTGCGGTCCGATGAGTATTGAGGCGCGCGGTGGTTATCGTTACTTTCTCACCTTCACTGATGACTTAAGTAGATATGGGTATATTTACTTAATGAAACACAAGTCTGAAACATTTGAAAAGTTCAAACAATTTCAGAGTGAAGTTGAGAATCATCGTAACAAGAAGATTAAATTCCTACGATCTGATCGAGGAGGAGAATATCTGAGTTATGAGTTTGGCAGTCACTTAAGACAATGTGGAATTGTTTCACAACTAACACCGCCTGGAACACCACAGCGTAATGGTGTGTCCGAACGTCGTAATCGAACCTTATTGGATATGGTGCGATCTATGATGTCTCTTGCCGATTTGCCACTATCGTTTTGGGGTTATGCATTAGAGACAGCTGCATTCACTTTAAATAGGGCACCATCGAAATCCGTTGAGACGACGCCATATGAACTTTGGTTTGGCAAGAAGCTAAAGCTGTCATTTCTTAAAGTTTGGGGATGTGATGCTTATGTCAAAAAGCTTCAGCCTGAAAAGCTGGAACCCAAAGCGGAGAAATGCGTCTTCATAGGATACCCAAAAGAGACAGTTGGGTATACCTTCTACCTCAAATCCGAAGGCAAAGTGTTTGTCGCTAAAAACGGAACATTTCTTGAGAAAGAGTTTCTCTCGAAAGAATTGAGTGGGAGGAAGATAGAACTTGATGAGGTTGTTGAACCTTTACTTCAACCTGAAAGTAGTGCAACGCAGAAAGATGTTTCTGTAGAGCCTACATCAGCTGAAGAGGAAGTTAATGATGATGATCATGAAGCTTTGGATCAAGTTGCTATCGAACCGCGTAGGTCGACAAGGACGCGTACTGCTCCTGAGTGGTACGGCAACCCTGTCTTAGAGGTCATGTTGTTGGACAACGATGAACCTACGAGCTATGGAGAAGCGATGATGGGCCCGGATTCTGAGAAATGGTTAGAGGCCATGAAATCCGAGATGGGATCCATGTATGAAAACAAAGTATGGACTTTGGAAGTATTACCTGAAGGGCGTAAGGCCATTCAGAACAAATGGATCTTTAAGAGGAAGACGGACGCGGACGGTAATGTCACCGTCTATAAAGCTCGACTTGTGGCAAAGGGTTTTTCACAAGTTCAAGGAGTTGACTACGATGAGACCTTCTCACCCGTCCGTCAGAATCATGTTAGCAATAGCTGCCTTTTTCAATTATGAAATTTGGCAGATGGATGTCAAAACAGCGTTCCTTAACGGTTTCCTTAAGGAAGAGTTGTATATGATGCAACTAGAAGGTTTTGTCGATCCAGAGAATGCTGACAAAGTTTGCAAACTCCAGCGATCCATTTATGGACTAGTGCAAGCATCTCGGAGTTGGAATCTTCGCTTTGATGAGGTGATCAAAGCGTTCGAGTTTATACAAGTTTACGGAGAAGCTTGTATTTACAAGAAAGTGAGTGGGAGCTCTATAGCGTTTCTAATATTATATGTGGATGACATATTGCTGATTGGAAACAATATAGAAATGTTGGAAGGCGTGAAGGAATATTTGAACAAGAGTTTTTCAATGAAGGACCTAGGAGAAGCTGCTTTCATATTAGGCATCAAGATCTATAGAGATAGATCGAGACGCTTAATAGGACTTTCACAAAGCACACACCTTGACAAAGTTTTGAAGAAGTTCAAAATGGATCAGTCCAAGAAGGGGTTCTTGCCTGTATTGCAAGGTGTGAAGTTGAGTAAGACTCAATGCCCAGTGACTGCAGAAGATAGAGAAAAGATGAGTGTCATCCCCTATGCTTCAGCCATAGGCTCTATCATGTATGCAATGCTGTGCACAAGACCCGATGTCAGCCTTGCCATAAGTATGGTCGGAAGGTTTCAAAGTGATCCAGGTATGGAACACTGGACGGCGGTCAAGAATATCCTGAAGTACCTGAAAAGGACTAAGGACATGTTTCTCGTTTATGGAGGTGATCAAGAGCTCGTCGTAAAGGGTTACGTCGATGCAAGCTTTGACACTGATCCAGATGACTCTAAATCACAAACCGGATACGTATTTATTCTTAATGGGGGTGCGGTTAGCTGGTGCAGTTCCAAGCAAAGCGTGGTAGCTGATTCTACATGCGAAGCGGAGTACATCGCTGCCTCGGAGGCGGCGAAGGAAGGTGTTTGGATGAAGGAGTTCATGACAGATCTTGGAGTAGTGCCTAGTGCGCTTAACCCAATGACTCTGTTTTGTGATAATACTGGTGCCATTGCTCTAGCCAAGGAACCAAGATTTCACAAGAGGACCAGACACATAAAGCGACGTTTCAATTCCATCCGCGATTACATCAAGGAGGACGACATAAATATTTGCAAAGTACACACGGATCTGAATGTTGCAGATCCGATGACTAAACCTCTTCCAAGGGCTAAACATGAACAACACCAGAACTGCATGGGTGTTCGATTCATTACAATGTAAATCACATAGTGATGTGAACTAGATTATTGACTCTAGTGCAAGTGGGAGACTGTTGGAAATATGCCCTAGAGGCAATAATAAATTAGTTATTATTATATTTCCTTGTTCATGATAATCGTTTATTATCCATGCTATAATTGTATTGATTGGAAACTCAAATACATGTGTGGGTACATAGACAACACTGTGTCCCTAGTAAGCCTCTAGTTAACTAGCTCGTTGATCAAAGATGGTTAAGGTTTCCTAGCCATAGACATGAGATGTCATTTGATAACGGGATCACATCATTAGGAGAATGATGTGATGGACAAGACCCAAACTATAAACGTAGCATATGATCGTGTCAGTTTATTGCTATTGTTTTCTGCATGTCAAGTATCTGTTCCTATGACCATGAGATCATGCAACTCCCTGACATCGGAGGAATACCTTGTGTGTATCAAACGTCGCAACGTAACTGGGTGACTATAAAGGTGCTCTACAGGTATCTCCGAGGATGTCTGTTGGGTTGGCATGGATCAAGACTGGGATTTGTTACTCCGTGTGACGGATAGGTATCTTAGGGCCCACTCGGTAATACAACATCACAATGAGCCTTGCAAGCAATGTGACTAAAAGTGTTAGCCACGATATCTTGTATTACGGAACGAGTAAAGAGACTTGCCGGTAACGAGATTGAACTAGGTATAGAGATACCGACGATCGAATCTCGGGCAAGTAACGTACCGAAGAACAAAGGGAACAACATACGGGATTAACTGAATCCTTGACATAGAGGTTCGACCGATAAAGATATTCGTAGAATATGTAGGAACCAATATGGGCATCCAGGTACCGCTATTGGTTATTGATCGTAGAGGTGTCTCGGTCATGTCTACATAGTTCTCGAACCCGCAGGGTCTACACACTTAACGTTTGGTGACGATTAGTATAGTTGAGTTATTTTGTTGGTGACCGAAGGTTGTTCGGAGTCCTGGATAAAGATCCCGGACATGACGAGGATCTCCGGAAGAGTCCGGAGGTAAAGATTGATATATGTGATAATAGTGTTTTGATCTCCGGAAGGGTTCCGGAATTCACCGGAAGAGGTTCCGGATGTTTACCGAAGTGTTCGGGTGCAGCAACACTTTATATGGGCCAAAGGGGTAAAGCCCACGAGGTATTGGAAAGTGCAAAAGGAAGTTTTGCTGCTGCCTTAAGCGGTACTACCGCTGGTAAGGCAGTACTACCGCGTAAGCGGTACTACCGCTTGTGTGAAGCGGTACTACCGCATAAGCGGTACTACCGCTTGTGTGAAGCGGTACTACCGCTCAAGCGGTACTACCGCTCGTGAGCGGTACTACCGCTTGTGCGCGGTACTGCAGGGATCCGAGTTGGACTCTTTCCCTGCGGGCCAAACCGACCTTGTGCGGGCAAAACCGACCTGGAGGAGGCTTTTACTCCAAGTTTAGACCCCAAGGCTCAACATATAAATAGAGGGGTAGGGCTAGCACACGCGAGACATCAAGATTTCCCAAGCCGTGTGTCGGCAACCCTAACCCTCTAGTTCTCCCGTCATAATCTCCGTAGTGCTTGGCGAAGCCCTGCAGAGATTGTTCCTCACTACCATCACCACGCCGTCGTGCTGTCGGAACTCATCTACTACTTCACCATCGCTCGCTGGATCGAGGAGGTGAAGGCGTCATCAAGCCGTACGTGTGTTGAACGCGGAGGTGTCGTCCGTTCGGCACTAGTTCGTGATCGGATCGAGGGACGACTTGCGATTTGGATCGCGGAGACGTTCGACTATATCAACCGCGTTTCTTAAACGCTTCCGCTTAGCGATCTACAAGGGTATGTAGATTCACTCTCCCTCTCGTAGATGCTCATCACCATGGATAGATCTTGTGTGTGCGTAGGAAAATTTTTGTTTCCCATGCAACGTTCCCCAACAAGTCCACCATATCTACCTGGATTGAATAAGATCCTTCAAGTATGTTGTCATCGGTGCAAAGCTATAAAAATTGCTCCTAAATATGTATGAACTTTTATTGTAAGGGAAAATAAGCTTTGTACGATCTTGTGATGGTGAAGAATAAAAGCGACAGACTGCATAATAAAGGTTGCTATCACAAGGGGCAATATAAAGTGACGTTCCTTTGCATTAAGAGCTTGCACATCCAAAAATAAAAAGCGCATGACAACCTCTGCTTCCCTCTGCGAAGGGCCTATCTTTTATTTTATGTATTTACTTTTATGCAAGAGTCAATAGTATTCTTCTCTATTCCGTTTTTATTTTCTCTCTTGGCAAGCATCATGTGGTGGGGAAAGATCCAGGCACATATATTCAGTTGAATATAGGTGATCATGAGTTATTATTGTTGACATTATCTCTATAATAAGCAAGTTGGGAGGCGAAACATTAAGCCCCTATTTTCCTATGTGTTTGACTGAAACGGTTTGTTCTAAAAATATGCTTCGAGTGTCAGCAATCATGAAAGACTATATGATAGTTGAGTATGTGGAATTTGCTAAATCAAAGCTCTTACATAGACCCTTCCTGAAAATAAGATGAATTGCAATTGTTTGATGACTGAGAACATAGTTTGTTAGTTTTCAAGAAAGTTTATGGTCCATACTTTAGCATGTGAATAGATTGCTACTTTATCATTATGAGTTTTATGAGAAAGAATTGATGTTATGATGCTAGGAAAAGTGATTGAAATTATCATTGATCAAACTTGTGCACTATGCTAGCATCCACACTTCATAAATTATTTCTTTTATCATTTACCTACTCGAGGACGAGCAGGAATTAAGCTTGGGGATGCTGATACGTCTCCAACGTATCTATAATTTATGAAGTATTCATGTCATGTTTATAACAATTTTATATGGTTTTGGTATGATTTGATTAGAACTAACCCGGACTGACGCTGTTTTCAGCAGAACTACCGTGGTGTTGTTTTTGTGCAGACATAAAAGTTCTCGAAATTGGACGAAACTTTTTGACGATTTTTTTGGGACCAAAAGAGACCCCCAACGCTTCGTGGAAGGACCAGAAGCCTCACGAGGAGCTCACAAGGCAACACGGCGCGCCCTGGGGGGGTCATGTGTTGTTGCCTTGTGGGGCCCTCGTAGCTCCTTTTCGCGTGATTCCTGTTGGAAATATGCCCTAGAGGCAATAATAAATTGGTTATTATTATATTTCCTTGTTAATGATAATCGTTTATTATCCATGCTATAATTGTATTGATTGGAAACTCAAATACATGTGTGGGTACATAGACAACACTGTGTCCCTAGTAAGCCTCTAGTTGACTAGCTTGTTGATCAAAGATGGTTAAGGTTTCCTAGCCATGGACATGAGATGTCATTTGATAACGGGATCACATCATTAGGAGAATGATGTGATGGACAAGACCCAAACTGTAAACGTAGCATTTGATCGTGTCAGTTTATTGCTATTGTTTTCTGCATGTCAAGTATCTGTTCCTTTGACCATGAGATCATGCAACTCACTGACACCGGAGGAATACCTTGTGTGTATCAAACGTCGCAACGTAACTGGGTGACTATAAAGGTGCTCTACAGATATCTCCGAGGGTGTCTGTTGGGTTGGCATGGATCAAGACTGGGATTTGTTACTCCGTATGACGGAGAGGTATCTCAGGGCCCACTCGGTAATACAACATCACAATGAGCCTTGCAAGCAATGTGACTAAAAGTGTTAGCCACGAGATCTTGTATTACGGAACGAGTAAAGAGACTTGCCGGTAACGAGATTGAACTAGGTATAGTGATACCGACGATCGAATCTCGGGCAAGTAACATACCGAAGAACAAAGGGAACAGCATACGGGATTAACTGAATCCTTGACATAGAGGTTCGACCGATAAAGATCTTCGTAGAATATGTAGGAGCCAATATGGGCATCCAGGTCCCGCTATTGGTTATTGACCGTAGAGGTGTCTCGGTCATGTCTACATAGTTCTCGAACCCGCAGGGTCTACACACTTAACGTTTGGTGACGATTAGTATAATTGAGTTATTATGTTGGTGACCGAAAGTTGTTCGGAGTCTCGGATAAGATCCCGGACATGACGAGGATCTCTGGAATAGTCCGGAGGTAAAGATTGATATATGTGATAATAGTGTTTTGATCTCTGGAAGGGTTCCGGAGTTCACCGGAATGGGTTCCGGATGTTTACCGAAGTGTTCGGGTGCAGCAACACTTTATATGAGCCAAAGGGATAAAGCCCACAAGGTATTGGAAAGTGCAAAAGTAGTTTTGCTGCCGCGTAAGCGGTACTACCGCTTGTTGAAGCGGTACTACCGCCCGAGCGGTACTACCGCTTGTGTGAAGCGGTACTACCGCCCAAGCGGTACTACCGCTTGTGTGAAGCGGTACTACCGCTTGTGCGCGGCTGTGCACGGTTCGGCAGGGATCCGAGTTGGACTCTTTCCCTGCGGGCCAAACCGACCTTGTGCGGGCAAAACCGACCCGGAGGAGGCTTTTACTCCAAGTTTAGACCCCAAGGCTCAACATATAAATAGAGGGGCAGGGCTAGCACACGGGACACATCAGGATTTCCCAAGCCGTGTGCCGGCAACCCTAGCCCTCTAGTTCCTCCGTCATAATCTCCGTAGTGCTTGGCGAAGCCCTGCAGAGATCGTTCCTCACCATCATCACCACGCCGTCGTGCTGCTGGAACTCAACCACTACTTCACCATCGCTCGCTGGATCGAGGAGGTGAAGGCGTCATCAAGCCGTACGTGTGTTGAACGCGGAGGTGCCGTCCGTTCGGCACTAGATCGGAAGGATCGTGATTGGATCGCGGGACGCTCGGCGATTTGGATCGCGAAGACGTTCGACTACATCAACCGCGTTTATTAACGCTTCCGCTTAGCGATCTACAAGGGTATGTAGATTCACTCTCCCTCTCGTAGATGCTCATCACCATGGATAGATCTTATGTGTGCGTAGGAAAATTTTTGTTTCCCATGCAACGTTCCCCAACAATTCCAACGCTGAAAAATCCTATAAATAGAGAAACCCCCAGAAATAAACCTAGAAATTCAACGCCGCTGCCGCAAGCCTCTGTACCGAAGAAATACCATCTGGAACCCTGTTCCGGCACCCTGCCGGAGGGGGGAATCATCACCGGAGGCCATCTTCATCATCCCGGCGGTCTCCATGACGAGGAGGGAGTAGTTCACCCTCGGGGCTGAGAGTATGTACTAGTAGCTATGTGTTTGATCTCTCTCTCATGTTCTTGATTTGGCACAATCTTGATGTATCGCGAGCTTTGTTAATATAGTTGGATCATATGGTGTTTCTTCCCTCTCTATCTTCTTGTGATGAATTGAGTCTTTCCCTTTGAGGTTTCGTTATTATCGGATTGAATATTTTAGATTTGAGAACACTTGATGTATGTCTTGCATGTGGATACCCATGGTGACAATGGGGTATTCTATTTGAGTCACTTGATGTATGTTTTGGTGATCAACTCGCGGATTCCCGTGACCTTGGGGTGATCTAGGCATAGAGGTTGGTTGCACATTTTCATTATCTTTTCTCCGATAAGAAACTTTGGGGTACTCTTTGAAGTTCTTTGTGTGGATTGAATATTATGAATCTGAAGTTGTTTGATGCATATCGAATAATCAACTCACGGATACTTGTGGTGACATTGGAGTATCTAGGTGACATTAGAGTTGGTTGATGTGTATCATATGGTGTTATTTTAGTATGAACTCTAGGGCTGTTTGTGACACTTATAGGGACGGCTCAATAGATTGATCAGAAAGGATAACTTTGAGGTGGTTTCGTACCCTACAACAATTTCTTTCTTATGTTCTCCGCTAATAGGAACTTTGGAGTGATTCTTTATCGCACGTTGAGAGATTGTTATATGATTCAATTATGTTAGCACTGTTGAGAGATTGCATTAGTGAAAGTATGAACCCTAGGCCTTGTTTTCAAGCATTGCAATACCGTTTGTGCTCCGTTTTATCACTTGCTACCTTGGTGTTTTTATATTTTCAGATTATAAAAACCTATATCTACTATCCATACTACACTTGAATCACCATCTCTTCGCCGAACTAGTGCACCTATACAATTTACCATTGTATTGGGTGTGTTGGGGACATAGGAGATTTCTTGTATTTGATTGCAGGGTTGTTTGAGAGAGACCATCTTCATCCTACGCCTCCCACAGATTGATAAACCTTAGGTCATTCACTTGAGGGAAATTTGCTACTGTCCTACAAAACTCTGCACTTGGAGGCCCAACAACGTCTACAAGAATAAAATTTGCGTAATAGACATCAGGTACCGACCTTGTAACCCTAGATACCCTACCTGGCATGTATATAAGCCAAAGGGTTTAGCCCTTAGAAGGGACTTCAACACAATCTCATTCACCTAGCCCTAGAACTAGAGCATATCTTACGATCTCGAGGTAGATTAACTCTGTACTTGATACATCACCATTAATATAAAAAAGAGCAGGATGTAGGGTTTTACCTCCATCAAGAGGGCCCGAACCTGGGTAAAACATCGTCTCCTTGTTCCTGTTACCATCTATCCGAGATCCATAGCTCGGGACCCCCTACCCCAAGGTCTGCCGGTTTTCACACCGACACCGCCGAAAGCTCGGCGGGCACCCGCATTCCGTACCAGATTCTAGAGCGACGGTGAGAGAAGATGAAGATGATAGGTGGGGTCCATCTAGTCAGTGAGAGTAGATGCTATCCTAGGTGGATTGACTTTTTCCACAGGTAGTAGCTGACTCAGCTATCCCAGCCTTTCCTAGGAAATCCCTGTTTGGATGTGGCATCAAAGTTACAAATAACCGGGATTAGAGAAGACAGGATATCAATTTCAGGGATTCAAAGGTTAGGGTTCATAACCGACTACGCGTACAAAGTTAAAGTTTAAATTAGTCTTCGCTCGGAAAAGACCTACTCAACTGGGCCAGTGGGCCTTGGACAGTAAATTAGTATATGATTAAAAACAATTCTCAATATTCTGGGTGGGCCACCTCCCTGGTGGCCCAGCGGGGCATTTGCAGCACTATGCCCGCCCCCGCCCGCCCATCGTCGTCCGCGCCATCCTCGTTTAGGCGATGGGACG
Organism: Elymus sibiricus; assembly: GCA_039707655.1. Lineage (NCBI taxonomy): Eukaryota > Viridiplantae > Streptophyta > Magnoliopsida > Poales > Poaceae > Elymus > Elymus sibiricus. Next base: position 284,920,286 of record CM077670.1, read on the forward strand.
ACCAATGGCACCCGACACCTCTAGCCCCTGCTCCTCCCGGCGACGCTAGTTCTCGTTCCTTCATAGCCGAGCCAGCGGCCACGACTTCATCATTCGGAGGCGCGGGTCGCTCGCCACACGAGGTAGAGGGTGACGCATGCCGGATCTAGCATGTTCGACCACGGGTCGTGCAGATCCACGACCGAGCCGCTTCCGCCTGCCGACGATGACATCCTCTATGACATCATCTGCTGGTCCTTCACCTCGGCGGAAGCGAACGCCTGCCGCCGCCGCAAAAATGCCAAGGTATTGCGGCTCTGCATCGAAGAGTCCGAGCGGCTAGCCCGGCAAAGGGTGGTCAGCGAGGCGAAGGCTCAGCGCCTCGCCAAGGAGGAGTCCTGCGCCGCCGGGCATCTGGCCAGGCTCCTCTGCTCATCTTTATCCTCCTCCAACGACAGCGGCACCACTACCAACGATATGACGACACCCCTCCGACCACCGATGCATACACTGCGGAGTACTACCGCCGCTCCAGAGACCGCAATGGGAAGGGATTGGTGAGGAAGTGGTGAAGTCCAGCGCCCCCTGTCTCTATCTTAGGGCATCTCCAACGGCAACCCGCAAATTTTCTCCCGCATCCGTCCGCTGACAGGGGGACCAGTCCGAAGACACGGATGCGGGAGGCCGACATCCAACGCTAGCCGCATACTTCCGGCCAACAATTCGAACCAACCGGACGAAATTCGTCCAAACACGGCCGGATTTCATATAAACAAGACGGATTTCATTACATTTACATCAACTATAGTCCGGCTCTGGAGGTATAATTAATACCTAATCTAAATGGTCACCGGCGCTGTTCCCCGTGTCCGGCCATGAGCCCCGAGAACTGAAGTTTCGCCTTCTCCAGATCTGCCTCGGCGCTCTCCAGCTCCGCCTCCGGAGACCCGGCAAGCACAGATGTCCACCTCCACGTCGCCGCCAAGCGACTAATCAGCCGTCGATGTTCAGCCCACCGAGCTTGGCGTCGACGGGAGGGGAGGAGCGGTGGCCTTCCTGGGACCCGAGCGGCGGCAACCTCCCGTGCACTACTCTTCCTCGCTGCCGGCGGTGCCCGTGGACGTGCCGGCTTCGTGGTCGTGGCGGCGTGACGGCCTCGGCGTTGTCCTCCTCCTCCTCGTCGGTCTCGCCGAACAGTGCCTCGCCCGCCTCGTCGCACTCCTTGGACGCGGCCGCCACCTCCGCCACCCGCTGCCGGTACCGCCAGCGGGCGAGGCGGATCTCGCGGGCGGAGAGGTAGGACTCGAGCAACGCCTTCTGCTCCACCAGGTCCGCGTCCGGCGCGACCGCCCTGCCGGCGCCGAACTGCTCCTCTGCCTGCAGGTGCTCCTGGAGGAGGTGGTGGTTGTAGGCGGCGTCGGCCTGCGCCTCTCGGAACTGCTCCTCCCGCACCATGTCCATGTAATGGGCACGAGCCTCGCCGATGGTCATGGTGCAGTGCACCGGCGAGGGAGGCGCGGCGGAGGAGGAAGATGAGGGTAGCGCCGGGACGTCGTCGGCCGCGTCCTCCATTGGGACGTCGTCCTCCTCCGGCTGCCTGCCGGCAGCAATGGCGGCCATCTCCTTCTTCTGGTCCGGCGTCAGCCCGCGTCCCAGAGAGTCTTGGCGAGGGAGGAATCCATGGTGGGAATGGTGCGGAGAGGGATCGGAGGCTGATGAGTGTGGCTATGGCCGGGGCAGCGGTTTATACTAACTTCAGAACTTTCTTGATTGCCTAACCAACAGGCAAGACGATTACAGAAAATTCAGAGTTCTCTTGATACCAAGATCCACAGCTCTCCCATTTCAATGGCGTCCAAACTTTCTTGATCACCCCATCATGCCCAGCTCTACCATTACAAGTCAAGACCCACTAGGAAATTCCCCACGATCAGCAAAAGGTAAGATGAAAGAACAACCAAGTCACGGCAAGAAGAGTAGAAGACTAGAATGAATCTACAACCGGTAAGCGTGCAGCGGCATTACGTCGAACACCACCCTCGCCGCCGGCCAGAGCCTCAGCTCGGTGAGCGGGTCGCCTGCTCCGCAGGACATGTCACTCGGCGCCGCAGCACCCGCGTTGACCCTGATATCCCCGGGCGCCAGAGGGAACAGCTCGAGGCACTCCCTCGCCGCAGTCCATGTCTCAGCCTCCGGCACGTCCTCGGTCGAACGAGGGGACATCCTGACATCCCCGCTCGCCAGAGGAAACAGCGGCAGGCACCCCGGCGTGACCTCGGGGCTCGCGGCTTGTCGGGTGGCCGAAGGAGCCCACGGGCGCGGGTGCCCCTGCAGGGAGGGCGCGTGCTTCTGGAGGACGGAGTTCCAGCGGTTCTTGATGGCGTTGTCGGTGCAGCCGGAGAGGAACTCGGCGATGGTGGACCAGCGGTTGCCGTAGGTGGTCTGGTACTTGACGATGAGCATGTCCTCCTCGCGGGTAAAGGGCTTGACGGCCTCCACCCTGGGGTCGAGGTGCTGGCACCAGCGAAGGCGGTACGACTTGGAGTTGCGGCCGGGCAGCGCTCGGCAGATGGAGTCCCAGTTGTGCGGGCCGCCGCACCGCCGCACCTGCTCCCGCAGCAGGTCGTCCTCTCTCTTGGTCCACATTTTATTGACCGCGTGCGGCGAGCCGTCGCCGTCGCAGGCGCCGGCGTCGGAGCCCGACGTGGCCGGGAAGGACGAGGGCGACATCATCATCCCCCTAGCTTGGATCGCCTCCGATGGATGGTTTCTTGCGGGATGGAGATGATGCGTGCGTGCGGTGGCGAGAGGCCGGAAGAGAAGGTGGACGAGTTGCGGGTGGTGTGTGGAGGCCGCGGCTGCGTGCCGCCTTATATAGACGGACGGTGGTTAAACCTAGGCGAAGTGGAGGCGGCGCCGAATCCGAGCAGGAGTCCAAACTGCGATGGCTGCGAGGAAAGAAGACAGGTGAAGTGGAACAAGTTCACCGAGAGTGGTTTATCTCCCCGTTCATGGATCCACCGTCCGTGGTTAATTTGAGATTCATGCTACTTTTTTGGTCGTAGTTAAACTTTAACTCGTTTTGAAATGTTTTGTTCGATTTTTGTCTTGTTTCAACGTGTATCATCGTGTTTTATTATCTAGCAATAAAAATGCATTTGTTATGGATCGGGTTTGCTGATACGATGAAATATAAGACACACTTTGAAGGAGGAAGGAAAACTCAATGAACGCTTCGAAACATGATAATTCTGAAAAAGGACAAAAAGTAGCACGAATCTCAAAGCAACCACGAACGGTGGATCCGTGTACGGGATATCCTGTGCACGGTAGAATTACTTTTCTCTAAGTTCATCTGGATGTTGGGGCATTGGGAACTTTCATTAGGGTAAATATTAAGCGTGATGTCAATCTGCCATTTACCAGCATTCGTTACTGTGTCTAGTTCTGGAAAATGAGAACATTATCAAGTGCAATATGAGAAGATCCCCAAGTTTTGTTCCGCTTGTGGCCTTTTTGGGCATATGCATGAGGAGTGTGAATACAAGGACAAGGACTTGAAGTGGGGCGCATGGCTTAAAATCGATGCACACACATGGAGAGGCCAGTTTTCATGTGGAAGATGTAGGGCAACATGTATATATCGGGGGTGACATAGTTGACTTTGGACGTGGCCGCACCGACTTTGGTCCAGGCAGAGGTAGAGGGGACTATGTGGATTGGTGCCTACATTCCAAGGGTGCCCAGAATAAGACCAAGAATTGGGAAGAGAATGAGCTTGCGGACACGACATCTATCTCGGGTAAAAAAAAGTGTATATATGTCTGAGGGTGAAAAGGGGTGAGGAAAAGATTATGTTCGGAAGATGAAGACGAGGAAGAAAACACTGATCAGGATCCATTGAATGTTGTCCCAGTGGGTAAGGTGACAAAACCGGGGTAGCTATGGAGAATAGTTAGGACCTATCTAACTAGGAAAAAGGGAATGATAAGAAAAGACAGGAGGGTGATGCAAGTTCAACTTCGACACGATCAGCATGCTCTCTCGGATGGGAGTGCCAGCAAAAATGAAAATCCTGTTCTTGAACTGCCGTGGTTTGGTAACGTTGTGGCAGTTCGAGCATTCCTGGTTGCCCCTCGCTGTTGTAACCCTGAGGTTTTGCTCCTGTCGGAGACACACCTCGATAGCTATCCAGCTGAGTGTTTGTCTAGAAAGTTGTGTACGAAATTTAAAATTGTCTCGATGAGTGATGAGGAAGGGTGGTGGTGCTATTTTGGAGAAGAGAGGTTAGTGTGTAGCAATTGTTTGCAACACCTTATTACATTGATGTTAAGGTGGTGAAGGGGTGGAAGGGAATGGAGACTCACTGGAACTTATGGTGAATTCCGTTGGGAGGAGAAACACTAGACATGGGAGCGCATGCGCTACCTAAAGTAACACCCTGACCACCCATGGCTATTGGTGGGTGACATAAATGAAATCATGTTCATGGAGGAGAAAGCAGGCCAACCCTCGTCCTCGAAAGTATGTGGAAACTTTTCATGGTGCTCTCAATGGTTGTGAGCTCAAGAACATTGGGTTCATCATAGGCGATAATTTCACCTAGAGAAAGGGTCGGATCAGGAAGCGTCTTGATAGGGCAATGTCAAGCGGTGCATGGTAAACTATGCATCCTTATGCAGCTCTTGTCCACTTAGAGTTTAATCATAGTGATCATCGGTCGTTGTTGTTTGGATACTGACTACTACCGTGTGGTAAATGCTAGAACGGGAAGGCGATGCTTTGAGGCAACCAGAATGGAAAAGTCCTCAAGAAGCCAGAGAAATGCTTGCGCATGGTGCAACGTGAGCTAGAGAAGGTGATGTGTGGTCCGATGTCTGATGAGAATGAGGCGAGGAAGAATGAACTTTAATGAAATAAGAACACCTTCTCAAAAAGCAAGATATCCACTAGCTTCAACGGGCAAGCATTAATTGTCATATTCGTGAAAGACCTAACAAACGAAGGTTAGCACCAGCTACCGGTTTACAAGCCCTGATTCTTGTTTCATTGTGTTTTGGCACTGTGATCGCAGTAGTAGCCTGTAGGTAAGATCGCAAGATCCGTGCAACTGTTGCATTGTTTAAGTAATTGAATTGTGCTTGCGACAACAAGAATGGTATGATCCGACGGCAGCGATATATGCGCATTGAGATTGCAAGGGATATTGGGACGATTGAATTTCGGCATTGCCATCAGCAAGCAAATGGAGTGGCACACAAGTTAGCTAAAAGGTCTTTTGTTGACAAATCTTCTCGTAATTGGGCCAATGAACCCCAAGCTTTATTCTTAATAACCTCGCGAATGATGTATCAATGTTTTCATTAATAAGGCTTCCCCTGTAAAAAGTAGTCTAATCTCCGATCTCAATTGTTTCAGAATTCAGAGTTTAATGCAAACAAGCAAATCTGCTTCGAATTTTCAAATATAAAGTATAAAATAGAAGGTGAATTCAGGGCAAAATACTACGTACGCAAAAAAAAAAAAACAATGAACTTCTCAAGGAGGGTCGTATCTTGATTCCCTTTTTTTTTCTCTAAAAATAAATTTGATTCCCGTTGATCCATGTGCCGAAAAACGCAAAAAAGGTACACCAAGAACGTATAATCTGTGTGAATGCTTCCAACAAGTAAGCAAATTCGGAAATACCCACGAGCATTTATTTTCTTTTGCAAAAATAAATAAATAGCCATGAGTACTGAAACGAGCGTTCCAATCCCAGCTGTTTCAGAATTCAGATTAAGTGCAAACAACTGAAAAAGGCTGCTTTGTCTTGACAGCGTTTGGCCCTGGAAGATCATGAGTAACTGAAGTACTGAATCCAAGCAGATCAGGAGTAACTGAAGTATGCACATCGACAAGCAAGAAAAAGGTACTACAAAGAACGTAAAATCTTTATGGATTACTTCCAACAACCAACAAGCAAGAAAATTCAGTAATCTCCAGTGAACAAGAAAATTGCTAAAGATTGATTTTTTTATTTTTTTTGCGGGTTAAAGATTGATTTGTTGATTACAAAGGTCATGGAAATTTACAAGACGTTCAGAATTTTCTTGATCATCAAGAAGCACAAAGAATTACACTAAGTTCAGAACTTCCTTGTTTACCTAACCAGCAAGCAAGACGATTACAGAAAATCCAGCGTTCTGTTGATACCAAGATCCACAGATCTTCCGTTACAATGGAGTCCTAACAACATTCTTGATCACCCAAAGCTCTTCCATTACAAGTCAAATCCCACTAGGAAAATTCCCCACGATCAGCAAATAAGTAAGATGAAAGAACAACCAAGTCTAGGCAAGAAGACTAGAATGAATCTACATCCGGTAAGCCTGGAGCGGCATTACGTCGAACACCACCCTCGCCGCCGGCCAGAGCCTCAGCTTGGTGAGCGGGTCACCTTCTCCGCAAGACATGTCACTCGGCGGCGCCGCAGCATCCGCATTGGCCCTGATATCCCCGGGCGCCAAAGGGAACAGGTCGAGGCACTTCCTCGCCGCCGCACATGTCTCAGCCTCCGACACCTCCTCGGCCGAACCAGGGAACAGCGGCAGGCACCGTGGCGTGACCTCGGGGCCCGCGGCCTGCCGGGCGGCGGAAGGAGCCCACGGGCGCGTTTGGCCCTGTTGGGAGGGCGCGTGCTCCTGGCGTTTGCGGAGGACGGAGTTCCAGCGGTTCTTGACGGCGTTGTCGGTGCGGCCGGAGAGGAACTCGGCGATGGTAGACCAGCGGTTGCCGTAGGCGGCCTGGTACTTGACGATGAGCATGTCCTCCTCGACGGTGAAGGGCTTGACGGCCTCCACCCTCGGGTCGAGGTGCTGGCACCAGCGGAGGCGGCACGACTTGGAGTTGCGGCCGGGCAGGCCTCGGCAGATGGAGTCCCAGTTGTGCGGGCCGCCGCACCGACGCACCTGCTCCCGCAGGAGGTCGTCCTCCTCCTTGGTCCACATCTTCTTGACCCCGTGCGGCGAGCCGTCGCCGTCGCAGGCGCCGGCGTCCGACGTGCCCGGGAAGGACGGCGGCGACGTCATCACCCCCCTAGCTTGGATAGCCTCCGATGGATGGTTTCTTGCGGGATGGAGCTGACGCGTGCGTGCGGTGGCGAGAGGCCGGAAGGGAGAAGGTGGACGCGTTGCGGGTGGTGTGGGGAGGCCGGCGCTGGGTGCCGCCTTATATAGACGGACGGTGGTTAAACCTAGGCGAAGTGGAGTTGGCAGCGGATCCGAGCAGGAGTCCAAACGGCGTCGGCTGCAAGGAAAGGCAGTCCCGGCCGAGCCCGTGCAGAGGAAGCTATGACGGGAACGACCGGGATATGGAAAGTTTAGATCGGGAATTGATGGGCCGTGCGTCCGTAGGATCGAAAATCCATCAAATATATGGAAACTAGCGCGTATGGGCCGAGTTTATCGCGGAGACGAGTGGCAACTTGGAAACTAATTTGGATTCTGTAGATTTATGTGCTGCTACTACTTCCCCCGCCCCTAAAGAAGGAAAGAGTCGCTGTCTCTTAGAGCTATCTTAGCACACGGACCCTTTGTCATGCATCTATTAAAGCGTTTTTTTTTCCATCGGGAGGCGATTAGAGAGGCGATTTAGGGTTTGGCCGCCGCCGGCGGCGGCGGCAGCCGCAGATCCCGTGTTTGCGTTGGCACGGGTCATGGGCACCTCCGTGCATGTGGTCTGATGGTCTCACACGGGAAGGAGAAGTGATGTGCTAGCCAGTTTGATGCTGTTCCTCCGTTCTGAGGTCTACATCCCGGCGTTGTTACGTTGGGCTCTTATGGTGTCTATGCATTGGAATCTTGGCTGCTGATCGGATCGGGGGTCCGTTGAGATCGTGCAAGTTTTCTGTCCCGACGTTGACTTCAGCAGCGATCGGTGTTTTGTCCCGACGTTGGTTTCGCCGACGATCGGTTTTCTGTCCTGCGGTGCTTGCCACCCTCTTGGCAAGGTTTGCGCAGTCTTGATCTCCGTCCACTCTACTCCTTGCGAGTTAGGGTCTGGACGTACGTCTATTTGGCTAGTTCAGCTAGGAGGCTGACCGAAAGCAATGAGGATACTTAGTTGGAATTGCCGTGGCCTGCAACAGGCTGCGGCAGTGAGGGCTTTGCTACAAGTCCAAAAATGTAGAAGCCCTGACGTGATGTTCTTGATGGAAACGCATTTAGATGAATATCTAGCAGAGTGTCTTCGTCGAAGGTTGAAGATGGATCACAAGTATGTTGTCCGGAGTAATGGCCGGAGCGGTGGTTTACTGTTGTTTTGGAAGAAAGAGGTCACAGTGTCCCTCAGAGATAAGACCAATAATTTCATTGATGTATTTGTTGGTAGTGGAGCTGAGAATTTCTGGAGATTTACTGGGCTGTATGGGGAGCCCAAATGGGCAGACAAACACTTGACCTGGCAACGACTAAGGGAGCTTAAATCAGTGTGTGATATGCCATGGATGGTAGTGGGCGATCTCAATGACATCATGTACTCTTTTGAGAAGGAAGGGGGCAATCCTCGGCCGCCCCACTTCATGGCTGCCTTCAGAGATGCACTAGAGGATTGCAATCTATCTGACCTTGGTTATTTTGGTGACAAATATACATGGCATCGAGGACAGATCCGGGAAAGACTGGATCGAGCGGTCTCCAATGACGCATGGAATAACATGTTCCCTGCGGCGAGAGTTGAGCATATGGGATACCATAAATCTGACCACCGCCCTTTACTGCTGAATTTAGAGGAAGAAGTGGCACAGGAGCATTCTGGGCCGGCAGTACTACGCTTCGAAGCCCGATGGCTGAAAGAAGCAAATTTCAGGCAGGTAGTTGAGGAAGCATGGGAAGGCCTTGGCCCGGAAGTTCAAAATGAGGACCTGGCGGGAAAATTAGCAAAAGTGCATAAGGCGCTTCACCATTGGGACAAAACGGTGCTTCGGAATTCTTCAAAAAAACTGAAAAGAGTGCAGAGAGAACTGGAAGCAGTCAGCAGAGATGCTTTGTCGCCTGAAAATGTGACGCGACAAAAAGAATTGGCCGAAGAGCTTGAAAAATTATTAGAACAGGAGGAGATGTATTGGGCCCAGCGAAGTAGGATTTATTGGTTGAAATATGGCGATCGGAACACATCATATTTTCATAATTTCGCTACAGCTCGCAGATTAAAGAACCGTATTAAAAAGCTTAGAGATGACCAGGGGGTGTGGCGCGAGGGTACTGCTTATCTCAACCCTCTAATCTCTGATTACTTTGCTGGTTTATTTACTACTGAGATTGATGAGCCAGATCCTTTGCTATTGAATAAAGTGATGCCACGTGTTTCTTCAGCTATGAATGATGAACTCATGAAACCGTATACATCTGAGGAGGTGAAGAAAGCTTTGTTCTCCATCGGAGATATGAAGGCACCAGGTACGGATGGACTTCATGCAATATTTTTCAAAAAGTGTTGGCATATTATTGGTGATGTCCTTACTGCGGAGGTATTAAAGGCGATTAATGATAAAGTAATCCCTGAAGGCTGGAATGACACGGTAATTGTTTTAATTCCAAAAGTTGATGAACCTGTTCAGATTACTCAGTATAGACCCATTAGCCTCTGTAATGTTCTCTACAAAGTTATTGCAAAGATGATAGCTTTCAGATTAAAATCACACCTTGATGATATCATCTCTCCAGTACAGAGTGCTTTTGTACCTGGTAGGCTTATTATTGATAATATCCTGTTGGCCTATGAAAGTATTCATGCAATAAAGAACAGGAAGAAGGGAAAGGTTGGATATTGCGCAGTCAAGCTTGACATGCACAAGGCATATGACAGAGTGGAATGGAAATTTCTTGAGAAAATGATGTTACAGTTGGGGTTCCATGGACACTTTGTTGATTTGTTAATGGCTTGTGTTAAATCAGTAAAATATAAAGTAAGATTCAATGATCAAGAGACTGAAGGTTTTACCCCTAGCAGAGGGCTCAGGCAAGGGGATCCTTTGTCACCTTACTTGTTTCTGATATGTGCAGAAGGTTTGTCTAGTGCTCTGGCTCAAAAGGAGGAGGTTCGTGGCATTGAAGGTGTTCGGGTGTGCAGAAATGCACCATCAGTTTCTCATTTATTATTTGCTGATGATTCCCTTATCCTTATGAAAGCAGATATGATTAATGCAACCTCATTGAGACAGGTGTTGGATGAATATTGTGCAAGTTCAGGCCAATTGGTAAGTGCAGGGAAGAGCAGTATTTTCTTTAGTCCTAATGTGGAAGTGGATGTGAGAGCACAAATTTGTACGGAGCTAAATATTATGACTGAAGCCATCTCTGATAGATATTTGGGACTACCCTCCATGGTAGGACTAGATAAAAGTGATAGTTTTGAGTACTTGGTTGAAAGAATCATTGACAGGCTAAAAGGATGGAAAGAGAAAATTTTATCTATGGGTGGGAAGGAGATCCTACTGAAGGCAATTATTCAATCCATCCCAGTTTTTGCTATGGCCGTTTTCAAAATTCCAAAACAAGTGTGCAAGGAGATCACTGATGCAATGTCAGCTTTCTGGTGGGGAGATAAAGAAGAGCAGAAGAGGATGCACTGGTTTGCATGGTGGAGGATGTGTCTCCCAAAAAATAAAGGAGGCATGGGATTCAGAGATTTACATGCTTTCAACCTTGCTATGCTTGCAAAGCAGAGTTGGCGACTACTAACACACCCTGATACCTTGTGTGCACAGGTCCTTAGAGCAAAATACTATCCAGATGGGAATCTACTTAATGCAGGCCCAAAGAAGGGCTCATCCTTTACATGGCAGAGCATTGTTGCGGGGCTCCAAACCTTCAAGAGAGGGCATATCTGGCGAGTGGGGACGGGTGCTAAGATAAATATTTGGACGGATCACTGGATCCCACAATGTCCTTCAAGGAAGATTATCACACCAAGGGGTAATATTTTGTTGACCACTGTTGATGAGCTTATTGATCCACGAACAGGATGGTGGGATGAAACCTTGGTACGTTCAATTTTCTTTGGTGTTGATGCTGAACGGATTCTTAAGATCCCATTATCTACCCACTTACCGGATGACTTTGTGGCATGGAATGTCACAAAAAGCTTCTGTTTCTCGGTTAGATCAGCGTACTATGTTGAGTGGGAACACCAATTCGGGCCAAGAATGAGAAAGGTTCCGGCCGAGACTTCAGCAAGCAACCCTGTCTGGGAGATCCTCTGGAAATTGCAAGTTCCAAGTAAGATAAAGATTTTTGTCTGGCGAGCGTTACATGGAATCATACCTGGGGTGGGAGTCTTGCGAAGTAGACACATCAAAGTCTCACCTTCATGCCCTATATGCCATCTGGGACCAGAGGATATTCGTCATTTGTCTTTCACTTGTGTTCGTGCACGTCAGGTTTGGAAGTCCTTGGGTTTGGATCAGATCATAGAAACAGCTGTTCGCACTGATCGCTCAGGCTCGGTGGTAATGGAGGAGTTGCTCAGAAATCCGGTGAAAAAATCCCCTGTATTGGGACAGTTGGGGCTCCAAGAAACTATTGTCGTTGGCACTTGGTACATCTGGTGGGAACGCCGTGAAGCTGTGAAGGGGGTGAACGTCAAACCCGCATCAAGTTCCTCGTTTGCAATCCAAGCTATAACAGCAAACAATGCGGCACGTCCGGTTGTGTTAACTTCTGAAGCTAGATGGCAACGTCCAGCTCCTGGATCGTATAAACTGAACGTTGATGCGTCATTTTTCGAGGACGGGAGTGGGGCTGCTGCTGCTGTCCTACGTAATTGCCGTGGAGAAGCGATAGCCGGGACCTCGGAGCTGATCGATAATACTCTGAGTGCACAATCAGCGGAAGCAATCGCTCTTCGCTTGGGGCTACGACTGGTATGTGCAGTGGGGTGCCGGAATGTGCAAGTGGAATCAGATTGTGCTGAACTGGTGCATGCATGCAATGGGGAGACAGAAATTTGGAGTCCTTACTCAGCTACTCTCGTTGATTGCTTTCATCTGGCTCATGGCATCCCGGGTATATCATTTGCTCATTGTCCGAGAGAAGCAAATAGAGTTGCACACTTTCTAGCTAGGCGATGTTATGATTCAAAATTATGTGAAGAGTGGCTAGAAGAGATGCCTTCTTTCTTATTACCGCATGTTTTACTCGATGTAACACTTCCCCAAGTTGAATAAAATGCCACAAGGCTTTTCCCTCAAAAAAAAAATCTTAGCACACGGAAATCGTAGGTAGGTAGGACCACACGGCCTAAGAAATATCCACGCAGCCGTGAGTTTCAAACAAATAGGTGTCACTTATAATGTGAGCCGTTTAATTATTAACATGCACAGTCGATTCAGCTACAATTTGAATTCCGGTATGAAACTCATATTTAGTGGAGTTAGTGTTTACATTGTTATTCAGTTACGGTACTGTTAAGTGGCGAACGTTTAACAACAACAACACTAATCGGCCGGCCTCCTTCTCCTCCAAAAAAGCTAGGTTCCTGTCTCTCGCCGGCGCCGCCGCCGGTCCGCCTCGTTGTGACGCCCCCGACTCAATCGTGCACTAATCATAAACACAAATGCGCACGATCAAGCCCAGGGACTCACGGGAAGATATCACAACACAACTCTAGATACAAAATAAAATAATACAAACTTTATATTACAAGACAGGGGCCTCGAGAGCTCGAATACATAAGCTCGAGTACAAGCGTTAGCGGAAGCAACAATATCTGAGTACAGACATAAAGTTAAACAAGTCTGTCTTAAAAGGCTGAGCAAATCAACGACACTAGATCGAAAAGGCGCAGGCCTCCTGCCTGGGAGCCTCTGAATCTACTCCTGGTCGTCGGTCTCCACGTAATAGTAAGCTCCACCGGTGGGGTAGTAGTAGTCGTCGACTGGGGCAGCTGGCTCCTGGGCTCCGTCATCTGGTCGCAGCGATCGGGTATGGGAAAAAGGGGAAGCAAAGCAACCGTGAGTACACATCCAAAGTACTCGCAAGACTTACATCAGATATATTCTACTTATGCATCGGTATCAAAGAAGGGCTGTATCTGTGGACTGGACTGTAGAAATGCCAGAATAGAGAGGAAAACCTAGCCTATCGAAGACTAGCATCTTCAACGTCTTGCAGCATTAGAAGAGTGCAGATTAGTACATAAATATAGTAGTAGCAACAAGTATAATAGTAGCCATGCCCAGAGATCCTTCCTCGACTCCCTGCGAGAAAGTGATCCCGGAGCTAACATATTAATTAAGCATCTCAAGTATCCAGTTCTAGTTGTAGAAGATCGGGATATTTTCCGAGCGTCCTGTTACCGTGGACACGGCTATTCGAATAGATATATTTCCCTGCAGGGGTGCACCAACTTACCTAACACGCTCGATTAACTCTGGCCGGACACACCTACTTGGGTCCATGCCCGGCCTCGGCTGATCGACACGTCGTAGCCCTACCTAGTCTCAACAGAGAGGCCAGCACGCCGGTCTACACCCTAAGCGCTCAAGGGTCTTGGGCCCGTCGCCCTTTGCACTCCTGCGCGTTGCGACGACGGCCGGGACCAGACCTAGCCCCTGTATACACACGCAGGCTTTCGCGGTCCACCCGGGCGCGTGCCGCTCAACTGCTGACGTCTGAAGAACTTCGGCTGATACATACGACGTCGAGTGCACATACTATTCCCGCGTGGTGGTTAGTGCGAAAAGGCCATAGGCCTACTCAGATCACATATCCAAACCCATTAATGTGTTGGGAGCTCGCGGTGATAATCAGCGATCCACGATCTGTGGTCCCGTCACCCCATCTCGTGGACTTACGGCAAGGGCCAGGAATGCCCGGCCGTGCCACGTAATTATCTCGCGCGTACCCTCCTGGTCAACCCGACTTCCCAAGAGACTGTCGGGAACTCAGGTCCACCTCTACCGGGGTGGTACCGCTTGTCCCTTCAGTCCCGCAGTAACAGTAACAGTAAAAGGGGCAATAGGTAAAGGTAACCGTGTGTCCGTAACATCAAGGGGGAAATCCGAGGAATCATCCTCGATGGATTCCCACTCGATGTAACCGTCAAGGTGAACTCGGAGGAATCACCCTCGATGGATTCACACTTGAGGGGTTGCACGACAGAGGCATCATCAGAGGTGGTGATAGAGGAATCACCCTCGTTATCCCACAACCGACTAGCTATGCTACAGAGATATCATCAGGAGTGATGTAGGAGGTATCACCCTCGGCACTCGATGGTAGCTCTGCAGAGTCGTACAACTTAGGGGGGGGTGTGGTGATGTGTCGGTCTCTGTACATCGATCACACTGATCGGGTCACCGGTAGTAGAGCATGGCAACAAGGACAAGGGTGCGGGGCCACAGATGGATCACTAAACAACCTATACTATGCATTTTGGACAACAGGTAAAGTATCAACAACAGTTACAAAAATAGGCTATGCATCAGAATAGGTACTATCGGAGCAACAACGGTAGCAATTCTAATGCAAGCATAAGAGAGAAAGAATAGGCGATATAGACATGATCAAGGGGGTTTTGCTTGCCTGGAAGCTTTGCCGGAAAAGAAGGGTTGTCGGTGGTGTAGTAGTCCTAGGGGGCCACGTCAGTGTCGGGATCTACCGGAGAAGAAGAGGGGGAAGAAACAGATAAATACACGGCAACAAAAGCAATCACAAATCATGACATGGCAATATGCAATGCCGGGGTGACCTAATGCATCTCTAAACCATTTTAGGAATTTTAGGATTTAAGTTGGAATTATTAACCGGAAGTTATGCACTATTCACCTGGAAGAAACAGGCAAAAAGTTACAGGTTCTCCTACTTAGAGTGTCCTGACATGCATGCAGATGACGTATACGGATTCGTTGGATTTTTTTGATCAACTTTCATGTAGAAAACTTTTCCATCCGAGTTACGGATTATTTTCTACGAATTTCTGAAGTTTTAATCAATTTCTGAAAAATCCTGGAATTAATTTAAATCCAAAAATGCACAGGAAATAGCTGGGTGCACCCGGTGCACTGCACCCAGAGTGCACCAGAGGGGCTGACAGGTGGGGCCAGCCAACTGAGTCAGCTGGTCAGCTGTTGACCAGCTGACCAGTCAACTGGGCCCCATTGGTCAGTGACCGGGACCTGCCCAGTCAGCAGTTGACCTGGTCAACTGGGTCAACTGGGCCTGCGGAACCCAGCTGCCAGTGACACAGAGGTGGGCCCGGGCGGTGCCACGTCGACGCCGTCGCCGGAGAAGCTCCGACGAGCTCGAAACACGGCGGAGCGCGCCGGCGAGCGTCGGGTTTCGCCCGCAGTGGCCCGTTTAGCGCGCGAGAGGTCACGTTCAAAAGGTGGTGACGTCGTGCGTCGTGTGGTGCTATTGGTTTGCCCAGAGACGGCCAGAAACGGCGCCGGCGTCGAGCTTTGGCGGCGGTCACTCTCGGACCAGAACGGGCGCGCGTCTACGGGGTGCTATCGAGCAAAGCAAAGGGCGGGGCGGCCTCTGCAGCTCACCAGGAGCACATCGGTGCTACTGGACCGAGCCGAGCGGCTCTGGGAGCGCGGTGCTCACTGCCATGGTGGCGGCCAGAGCATGGTACAGCGGCGGCACGGCCTAGGCTCTACGGCGAGCGGCAAAGGAAAGGAGGGGAAGCGGAGCTCACCGTGCGGCTCAAGGAGACCGGCGAGAGGCTTAGGAGCGCAGGGGGTGGCCGGAGTTGAGGTAGATCGACGGCGGTCCCGAGGTGGACAATGACTCCATCCCGCCGGCGTGGTACTCCCCGGCTACAATGGCGAGGTGCAATCGACGTGGTCGAGGACGGCGATGATCCTGGACATGCAGGGGCGACGAAGCGAGCTCGGTGGCCATGGTGGTGACGACGGCGTGGCGACGGCAGTGTAATGAAGAGGGAGAGAGGGAGTGGTGAGCGAGGGAGGAGAGGGGGTAGGTGGCGGAGGCGTCCAGGGGGAGTGGGTGGCTCACCCTTATCGCCTCCCGGAGCCCTATGGCGGCAGGTGGCGAGCAGCGGCCGTGGAGGCGAGCTCCGGCCATGGCGCGGGCGACACCGAGGCGGGAGCAGGTAGGGGAGGAGGTAAGTGGGCTGGGCCGGCTGTGGCTACGGCCCAGAGGCCAGGTAAGGCTTTTCCTTTTTCCAGTTTTTTTTCCTGTTTTCTCTTTTAATTAAAAAACAAA
Organism: Elymus sibiricus; assembly: GCA_039707655.1. Lineage (NCBI taxonomy): Eukaryota > Viridiplantae > Streptophyta > Magnoliopsida > Poales > Poaceae > Elymus > Elymus sibiricus. The sequence continues at coordinate 284,936,473 of CM077670.1, forward strand.
AGTTGTATAGGAATAATTAGAGCTGCCAAAACACTTTTGAAAAATGTGGGACTAAGCCACATAATTCCTTTGCATTTTTAGGCACTGCCACAAAAAGTTTGGGGAGTATTTGAATCCATATGGATTTTTCACAAATAAAATAGCATTGAAAAATGCTGAAATAGCACTGAATTAATTGCTACTGTCCATTTTAGCAAATAAACAATGTTGTTTTCCTTAACAAGAATTTGTTTTGGAATATTTGCTACAACATGAACTATTTTTCAGCAATTTTAGTGCAACTTCAAATTTCACTTGCCATTCAAATTTTAATTTGAAGTTGAATTTGAAATGAGATATGAACCAATGATGATCAAGCACTATAAATCAAGATGACTTGGCACTGATCATAAGGGATTACTGTAGCTCATTTCTTAGGGGTGTTACAATTCTCCTCCTCTAAAAGAAATTCTCGTCCCGAGAATTTAGGAGGTAGAAGGGAAAAGGTCGGGGTATTCCTGGAAGTTCTCCTGGAAGTACCTCTTAGAAGTCGCGAACGACTGGAACGCTTTCAACTCCTCATATTTAATGCCATGCATGTATGCAAAACTTTTGGCATGAATGAGTACGATACTCCCGAATCAAATAAAACAGAAGCTGATACTGAATTAACAAGAGGAGTACCCTTCACAGTAGCAGGCTGGGATTGATCTTCATTCAGATCAACATGATAAGCCTGACCACGACCATAAGAAGGTCTGGCATTGTTGTTGCGGGGCTGGTTGCTTCCATGGCCATTACCACGGCCAGCAGAGGGAAGTGCAAGCTGATTCTGATTCTAAGGGCATTCACTGGCACGGTGCCCTAGATGTCCACACTTGAAGCAGAGCACATCATTGGGACGGGGAGCAGGAGCTCGAAGCAGTGGAGCCAGAGGTCTTGGATGCCCCGGCGGTGGAGGAGGTGCAGCTGGATGGTACATGCTGTGAGGAATCCATATATGGTGCTTCTGCGAAGACGAGCCCGAAGATGAGCCCTCGTCACGGGTGCGCTTGAGTGTGTCCTTGTGTTCCTTCAGACCAGTCTCAACCTGAATGGCCTTGTTCACCAGGTTGGTGAAGTCGGCGAAGTCTTGGACAAGGAGTGCAAGCTTGATATCAGGGTTGAGCCCTTCACGGAACTTCTCCTGTCTGCGGGCATCAGTAGCAATATCCTCTTCAGCATAGCGAGATAGTTCAAGAAACTCCCACTGATAGACCTCCACAGTCTTACTGCCCTGGGTAAGGTTGCGGAACTCACGCTTCTTCTAGTCCATAACTCCTTGCGGAATGTAACGGGCACGGAAAGCAGCCTGGAATTCCAGCCAGGTGATGATTGTTCCAGCAGCTAGGGTATGCCTGTGGCTGTCCCACCATTGAGCTGCAGGACCCTTCAGAAAGTAGGAGGCGAAAGTGACATAGCTGGCAGGGGCAACATTAGCTGACTCCATCTCATATGTGATGTCGCGGAGCTAGTCATTAGCATCAAGCGGCTGAACTGAGTTGCGAAGATGGTCGGATTGAGACGTACAAACTCTTGCAAGGTTATTGCGGCTGGCTCCTGGTTGGCATTTGGACGAGGAAACTGATCCATTAACCCTTGCATGAACTGACAGTGCGTTTCAAATTGTTGCATCATTGCAGCCATATAGTTGGGCGGTGGTGGATTGTTGGCACCACGGCCACGACCTGCGGGTCTAACCATCCTGCTAAGAATTAACAGGGGTAGTTTAGCAACGAGTAATTGCAGAAGTATGGAGTCATTTATGAAGTAACATGCACAACAAAGGAAGTGCAATAGATACAACACAATAGTCAAACATGACATACAGATCCATACATAGAGCCGGTTACAAGCCAGCGTTTACGAGAACGGAAAGGAAGAGCTAGACACACTAGGCGGCACGCAGGCATGCGGTGGAGAGATACAACAACGAGACATAGCAAAGGCTACATCATCGTCGGAGAAAACCACTGGAGCGAGGAATCTGCAAGTGACAACGCAGGGTGCCCTCGATGAAAGGATCCTGCAGTCCGTGACACTGTGAAGCAGACCCTAACCCACAACTCGAAGAATGGTTAATTCAAAATCTCCGGGTGGATGTGATCACGAGAACCTAGAGTTAGAGTTAGTAAAATCTTTAACCCAAAAGGATGAGAGATCAGAGTCCCAGAGTAAAGGTGAGGAATAAAAGATCCTAAACCCATCCATTGGCGTTGTGGGCCCGTAAGCCACACAACCATGTTAGTAAAACAGTTTTTCAAAGACTAGACTCAACTTCGGCCAAGGAGTTGGAAAGGGGCTTCCTACTGGCAGTCGGCTCTGATACCAACTTGTGATGCCCCTGACTCAATCGTGCACTAATCATACACGCAAATGCGCATGATCAAGCCTAGGGACTCACGGGAAGATATCACAACATAACTCTAGACACAAAATAAAATAATACAAGCTTTATATTACAAGCCAGGGGCCTCGAGGGCTCGAATACATAAGCTCGAGTACAAGCGTTAGCGGAAGCAACAATATCTGAGTACAGACATAAAGGTAAACAAGTCTGCCTTAAGAAGGCTGAGCAAATCAACGACACTAGATCGAAAGGCGCAGGCCTCCTGCCTTGGAGCCTCCGAATCTACTCCTGGTCGTCGGTCTCCACGTAATAGTAAGCTCCACCGGTGGGGTAGTAGTAGTCGTCGACTGGGGCAGCTGGCTCCTGGGCTCCGTCATCTGGTCGCAGCGATCGGGTATGGGAAAAAGGGGAAGCAAAGCAACCGTGAGTACTCATCCAAAGTACTCGCAAGACTTACATCAGAACTATTCTACTTATGCATCGGTATAAAAGAAGGGATGTATTTGTGGACTAGACTGTAGAAATGCCAGAATAGAGAGGAAAACCTAGCCTATCGAAGACTAGCATCTTCAGCGTCTTGTAGCATTAGAAGAGTGCAGATTAGTACATAAATATAGTAGTAGCAACAAGTATAACAGTAGCCATGCCCAGAGATCCTTCCTCGACTCCCTGCGAGAAAGCGATCCCGGAGCTAACATATTAATTAAGCATCTCAAGTATCCATTTCTAGTTGTAGAAAATCGGGATATTTTCCGAGCGTCCTGTTACCGTGGACACGGCTATTCGAATAGATATACTTCCCTGCAGGGGTGCACCAACTTACCCAACATGCTCGATTAACTCTGGCCGGACACACCTACTCGGGTCCATTCCCGGCCTCGGCTGATTGACACGGCGTTGCCCTACCTAGGCTCAACAGAGAGGCTAGCACGCCGGTCTACACCCTAAGCGCTCAGGGGTCTTGGGCCCATCGCCCTTTGCACTCCTGCGCGTTGCGATGACGGCCGGGACCAGACCTAGCCCCTGTATACACACGCAGGCTTTCGCGGTCCACCCGGGCGTGTGCCGTTCAACTGCTGACGTCTGAAGAACTTCGGCTGATACATACGACACCGAGTGCCCATACTATTCCCGCGTGGTGGTTAGTGCGAAAAGGCCAGAGGGCAACTTAGATCACATATCCAAACCCATTAATGTGATGGGAGCTCGCGGTGACAATCAGCGATCCATGATCTGTGGTCCCGTCGCCCCGTCTCGTGGACTTACGGCAAGGGCCAGGAATGCCCGGCCGTGCCACGTAATTATCTCGCGGGTACCCTCCTGGTCAACCCGACTTCCCAAGAGACTGTCGGGAACTCAGGTCCACCTCTATCAGGGTGGTACCGCCTGTCCCTTCAGTCCCGCAGTAACAGTAACAGTAAAAGGGGCAACAGGTAAAGGTAACCGTGTGTCCGTAACATCAAGGGGGAAATCCGAGGAATCACCCTCGATGGATTCGCACTCGATGTAACCGTCAAGGTGAACTCGGAGGAATCACCCTCGATGGATTCACACTTGAGGGGTTGCACGACAGAGGCATCATCAGAGGTGGTGATAGAGGAATCACCCTCGTTTTCCCACAACCGACTAGCTATGCTACAGAGATATCATCAGGAGTGATGTAGGAGGTATCACCCTCTGCACTCGATGGTAGCTCTGCAGAGTCGTACAACTTAGGGGGGTGTGTGTGGTGATGTGTCGGTCTCTGTACATCGATCACACTGATCGGGTCACCGGTAGTAGAGCATGGCAACAAGGACAAGGGTGCGGGGCCATGGATGGATCACTAAACAACCTATACTATGCATTTTGGACAACAGGTAAAGTATCAACAGCGGTTACAAAAACAAGCTATGCATCAGAATTGGTACTATCGGAGCAACAACGCTAGCAATTCTAATGCAAGCATAAGATAGAAAGAATAGGCGATATAGACATGATCAAGGGGGTTTTGCTTGCCTGGAAGCTTTGCCGGAAAAGAAGGGTTTTCGGTGGTGTAGTAGTCCTCAGGGGCCACGTCAGTGTCGGGATCTACCTGAGAAGAAGAGGGGGAAGAAACAGATAAATACATGGCAACAAAAGCAATCACAAATCATGACATGGCAATATGCAATGCAGGGTTGACCTAATGCATCTCTAAACCATTTTAGGAATTTTAGGATTTAAGTTGGAATTATTAACCGGTAGTTATGCACTATTCACCTGCCAGAAACAAGCAAAAAGTTACAGGTTCTCCTACTTAGAGGGTCCTGACATGCATGCAGATGACGTATTCGGATTCGTTGGATTTTTCTGATCAACTTTCATGTAGAAAACTTTTCCAACCGAGTTACGGATTATTTTCTACGAATTTCTGAAGTTTTAATCAATTTCTGAAAAATCCTGGAATTAATTTAAATCCAAAAATGCACAGGAAATAGTTGGGTGCACCCGGTGCACTGCACCCAGAGTGCACCAGAGGGGCTGACAGGTGGGGCCAACCAACTGAGTCAACTGGTCAGCTGTTGACCAGTTGACCAGTCATCTGGGCCCCACTGGTCAGTGACTGGGACTAGCCCAGTCAGCAGTTGACCTGGTCAACTGGGTCAACTGGGCCCGTGGAACCCAACTGCCAGTGACACAGAGGTGGGCTCGGGCGGTGCCACGTCGACGCCGTCACCGGAGAAGCTCCGGCGAGCTCAAAACACGGCGAAGCGCGCCGGCGAGCGTCGGGTTTCGCCCACAGTGGCCCGTTTAGCGCGCGAGAGGTCAGGTTCCAAAGGTGGCGACGTCGTGCGTCGTGTGGTGCTATTGGTTTGACCAGGGACGGCCGGAAATGGCGCCGGCGTTGAGCTTTGGCGGTGGTCACTCTCGAACCAGAACGGGCGCGCGTCTATGGGGTGCTATCGAGCAAAGCAAAGTGCGGGGTGGCCTCTGCAGCTCACCAGGAGCACATCGGTGCTACTGGACCAAGCCGAGCGGCTCTGGGTGCGCGGTGCTCACGGCCATGGTGGCGGCCAGAGCATGGTACAGCGGCAGCACGACCTAGGCTCTACGGCGAGCGGCAAAGGAAAGGAGGGGAAGCGGAGCTCACCGTGCAGCTCAAGGAGGCCGGCGAGAGGCTTAGGAGCGTAGGGGGTGGCCGGAGTTGAGGTAGATCGACGGCGGTCCCGAGGTGGATGATGACTCGATCCCGCCGGCGTGGTACTCCCAGGCTACAATGGCGAGGTGCAATCGACGTGGTTGATACGTCTCCAACGTATCTATAATTTATGAAGTATTCATGCCATGTTTATTATAGTTTTAAATGATTTTGGTGCACTTTTATATGGCTTTTATATGTTTTTTATGGACTAACATATTGACCTAGTGCCCAGTGCCAGTTGCTGTTTTCTGCTTGTTTTTGGTTTTCTAGAAAATCCATATCAAATGAAGTCCAAATGCAGCAAAACTTTTTGACGATTTTTTCTGGAACATAAGAGACACTAGAAGCTTCGGGAGGAGGCCAGAAGACCCACAGGGGCTCCATGAGCCACCAGGGCGCGCCACCCCCCCCAGGCGTGCCCTGGTGCCTCGTGGGCCCCCTGCGGCCCTTCTTTGCGTGATTCCAACCCCAAAAAATCATATATCTTCAGAAACCCCCAAAAGTTAACCTAGATGAGTTTTTACGCTGCTGCAAGCCTCTGTACTTCCACAATCTCATCTACGGCCCTTTTCCGGCACCCTGCCGGAGGGGGGAATCATCACCGGAGGCCATCTTCATCATCCCGACGGTCTCCATGACGAGGAGGGAGTAGTTCACCTTCGGGGCTGAGGGTTTGTACCAGTAGCTATGTGTTTTATCTCTCTCTCTTTCTCGTGTTGTTGATTTGGCACGATCTTGTTGTATCGCAAGCTTTGTTAATATAGTTGGATCATATGGTGTTTCTTCCCTCTCTATCCTTGTTGTGATGAATCAAATATTTTCCCTTTGAGGTTTTGTCAGGGATATAACTCCACGATATGACCCGGCTCATGACGTTAAGTCGCCATGGACTTAAGTCATCCCTGACGTTAAGCCGCCCTGAGACTTAGTCATTTCTGGAGATGAGTCCTGAAGATGAGTCCTGAAGATGAGCCCCGAGGAAGTTAACCCGGCCTGCTACAGTGCCAGGAAGTTAACCCGACCTGCTACAGTGCCAGGAAGTTAACCCGGCCTGCTACAGTGCCAGGAAGTTAACCCGGTTTGCTACAGTGCCATGCCTGAAGTTAACCCGGCCTGCTACAGTGACCCGGGCGAGGAGTCAAAATACAAGATGGAGACCCTTTAACTTGGAAGACACGTATGACTTAGAGTAGGACTCCAATCACGGGTATAACCCGGAATCTCATGTAAGCCACCCCTTCAACTTATATAAGGAGGGGCAGGGCACCCCAAGACGGACAAGTTTTTTAGAGGTCAAGATAGACAGTTAAGTCTCGAGACAGATGTTTTGGTAGGTCTCGGGACAGACGTTTTGACAGCTCTCGAGACACAGTCAGGGAAACAACACCCTTGTAATCGAGACTATGATCATCAATATCAATCAAGAAGGACGTAGGCTTTTACCTCCACCGCGAGGGGCCGAACCTGGGTAAAACTCGTGTCTTCTTGATTCCGATCAACCCCGTTCAAGCTACTACCTAGTTGCGATGGCCTCACGACTAAGTCCTTTCACGAGGACATCTGCCGTGACAAAACCACGACAGTTGGCGCCCACCGTGGGGCTGCACACGGTGGTGTTGTATTTTTGGAGGGAATTCTTCGGCGATCGAGAAGTTCGCGATCCGCCGGATGATCTGTTTGGAAAAAAGCAAGTCCCGATCCGCTGCAGCATCTAACAGGAGCTGTGTGGGGTCCAAACAAGAGATCCGCTGTTACTCGCGTACATAGATGTTCATGAAATCTCAAAGCAGAAGGCCACCTACATCAACAGAAGATATAGTCCATGACCCGCCATTGGAGCCCAGACGATCTGTGATCTGCATGTCTCTAGGCAACTACTACTCCGTATCAAGCAAGATGCACTGAGTCCTGACAGAGGACGTGCTAGATCGGCCGAGATCCGAATAAAACAAGAAAGGAAAAGTGAGAACCAGAGAAAGGAAAGAATACGCCTGGAGATCGGTCCGCCATTGACTGCATATGTCTAGCACTAGTATTTAAAAAAAAGGGGAAGGGGTCACGACCCGGAGGGGAACACGGAGATGGATTCATCCAACCGGCCACGACTCGGAAGCGGAGATGGACGCGGCCTTCGTTGCTGCGGCCTCGCCTCGCGGGCGCCTCTCTGCCGTCGCGCCTCACCACCTCCGCCGCAGACTCCCCGCTGTTGCCGCGGCCTCAACCGCAGCCTCAACTCGCCGTTTTTCGCCGTGGGTTCGCCGGCGCGTCAAAACGCCCCTGAGCTGCCTCCGACGACCGTGCCACGTCGGCTTTGCTTCCGCGTCGAGCCGGTCCTGCCCTCTCGCCGTGTCCGTGGCTTCACCTCCGCCAACCGCGCCAAACTGGCCTCGGCCTCGCCACGAACCGGGCCTGCCGCCTCACCGGCCGCGCCAAACTCGCCTCGCCCTTACCGCGAGCCGGCCCTGCCGCCTCGTCTCGCTGAGGCACCTCTGCAGCAGCCGCGAGCCGCCGCCATGGCCCACTTCATCGACAAGACCGCGCCCGCCAAGCCGCCTCGCTGCGTCACCCGCTGGCATGTCCGCGTCAAACCCGTCACGCCTCTCCTTGCTGGGGGCCTCCGCCAGCCGCGGCCGGGCCAAGTCACCGACCTCGCCTCCACCTCGGGCGCGGCCCTGCCGCCTTCGCTGCCGAGCCGCCACCGACTCGCCCCCCGCTCAGAGCCGCCCCACCAGACCGCCGCCTCGGGCTGGCCTTCCTGCTTCAAGTCGCCTCCGCCTTCAAGCCAGCCCGCGACCCCGCTGTACGCCTGAGCAGCCCTCGCCGGCGCCCCGAGCCGCTGCAGCGGCCCGCCTCAGCCTTGCTCCTCTTCGAGCCGCCGGCCGCCTCTGAAGCCGCTGTGGCCTCGCTCTGCCTCCGAAGCTGCCTCCACATTCGCGGTTAACCTCGCCGCCTCGCCTCTGCATCAAGCCTTTGCCGTCTGCCTCCGAGCCGGCCGCCCACACAGCAAATCTCGCCTCGATCCGTCCCTGTTCGTCTCCGCCCGCCGCGCCTTTGCAACCGGTCGACTCCAAGCCACCGCCGCGGATTTGTTCCGGCCACCGTTGTGAGCCGCCACGTCCACCACGGCCCCTGCCAGGCGCGGCCTCGATCCGCCTTGCTGTCATGGACGCGCATTCAAGCCGCCACCACTGGCCGGCTCCACCTCACCTCCACTGCCGTGGCCCCGCCTCAAGTCGCCGTCTCCTCCGCAGTAGCCCTCGCCTCCGCAGGCCGCCCGTTTCCGCCTCTTCAAGCCGCCCTGACGGCCTGTTTCCGAGCCGCCCCGGACGTCGAGTCGCCGGGGTCCGGCGTCTCTGAACCGCCTACACCAGGCCTCGGCTTGCTCTGCCCCGAGCTGCAGCTGTGGCCCACTTCCGCCTGCGTGCTGTACCAACCGCCTCCGTCACTGCGACCCGCCGCTTACCAAGCTGCCGCCCCGGCACCACCTAGGCCTTGAGCTCACCCGTTTTCAAGTCGCCGACCGCCGCCGTGAGCCGCCGCAGAACGGCCCCGCCTCAAGTCGCCGCCTCGAGCCGCCCGCGTCGGGCCGGGTTCGCCTTCGCCAACCGCCGTCCGCCTCCAACGGCCGTGCCGAGCGGCCTCGCTTCCACCTGGCCGCCTCTGCCGCACGTCGAGCCGGCTGCCACCGTCAAACTCGCTCAAACCGCCCCGCATCTTGCCTCGCCTCCAGGCCACCGCGCCTCGAGTCGCCGGCCGGCTCTCCCTCACCTCGCCTCAAAGCCGCCATCCCCGTCGTTCTCGCTCGGTTTTGCTTCTGAGCCGCTACGCCCCTGCGTGCTCTCCTGCTGGCTGCCGCCTGAAGAAAGGAGAAGTGGGGAGCCGGTTGGGAGATTGAAAAAAAAAGAGGGGGCAAAGGTGTGGTCAGCTCAAAATTCAGTAGAGTACACACGCCAATTATTGCGAGTACCTCCGATTCGCCCACGGTTGACTTCAAACTCCACCGCGGTCATCATCAACCCCGCGGCTGATAGTTCCCAACAAAATATATCAGGTGAAATCTATCCAGTCGATTTTTGTTGATACATTTTTATTCTTTCGAGAACAATTACTCTGGCTTGAGATATTCTTTATGCAGGACAATTGATCACTGCAAGGACGATCGTCGTGCCACGGATACAGAGCTCGCACCAAACGTTATCATGCGCCAGCATCCGACCGTGCTGCATTGCTCGACGAACGCATATGCAAGCCGCCGCCTCTACAGTCCAGTCTACACCAACCCATGGCCGACTCACGTGCCAGCGCCGTCTTATACCGCCGCGGCCGACGTACGCGTCCACATTGGCTTACAACGCCACGGGCGACCCCCGTGTCCGCGCCGGGTTACCGGCCGACTCTCATATCTACATGAACACACCGGATCTGCGCCGGTCTGCATGAACTGCTCACACGGACGCCGCTGCCCCCGTGGCCCGGTCTACTTCAACAACTCTGAAGCAAATAAATCAGCCTTCGCCTGCACCGAATGGCTCAATGGACAGGCGCACAAGTTGCCGCCGCTGCGGTTTGGTTAACTTCAACAAACAGCCGGGACAAATCATCGGCCGGGTTATCAACACGACTTATACGGGATCATCTATGACCCGCCACGGTCGACCTCAACATTCCGTGGATTCACATCGCGTTATCAACGCCAAGGACATACAACAAGCGTCGCGAAGATCGTCAACTCGCCACACACCTCTGTTTTCAATAAAATTCAGCTTCCAGCTGTCAACAATATGGCGACTTATGCCACAAACAAGTATGAAGAATCTCAAGCCGACTCCTTGAGTCATCTTAAGACTCGGGGGCTACACAGACATGACTCATCAGATTTGGTCGGTTTTCACAAATTCAAGAACCCCAGTCATTGCGAGGAAGACAACCCGGACTTGGGGATGTTGCCATATTGGCGAAAGAATAAAGGTTGCCGAAGAGGACTAGTCGCCATGATGCGCTGTTCAAACATGGGTATCCTGCCTTATTGGCAAAAAAAAGTCAGGTTACCAAAGAAGACTAGTCGCCATGATGCACAGTCTAAACATGGGTATCCTGTTCAAATCTTGATGATTGGTCACTTGGGGGCTTCCAACTCACCGAGTTTAGCTTTCTCACCCTCTTGACCCGGCAATAAATGCCACATTATCTTGGTTAAACCTGCCTGTTTGCTTGATGCTACTCCGTTTAGGTGACCCGGTGTACTCTTGACAAGTCAATCATTTTTATGACCCTGAACTTGTCTTGGTTAAAACATCGGTTATGTCACGTGAGAGCCGGCTTACAGAGAGCGAGGATAAACCATGGGCTATCACGCCAGCTTCATTGAAGCAAGACTCGAGCCTCGAAAGCCGGTCTTATGTCGTGCCTCGAAAGCCGACGTTTTTATACTTTGTTATCATACACATACATCATCATACATTGCATCGTCATTGCATCATCATAAAATGCATCATATATGCATATACATATTTGTTTATGTTGCAGGAGCCGGTTTTCAAATCGGGTTACATTGTAACTCTGCAGGAACAAACAAATCTTTAATAGCCAAAATGGCTGGATCTTCATCATGGTTTATCATAACCAGTATTAAATGACTGAGATATCAATTCTCCTATTTTCCCGGGGTACAATTCCAGCTGGGTCATATATAATACCTGGTCATTTAATTGACCGGGTTTTTTGGTTATTCAACATGTGCTTTGTAGAAGACTACAACACTTATGGATTTTTTCACACATATTTGCCGGTTTGCACTGCAACCACGACCAAGGATTTCTTTCATCGCAAAGGCATCATCAGTTCACAAAGTGGATATGATTTTATTCTACAATGGAAGGAATAGTCCCGAGTCGCCGCAGGCACACTACTCGGCACTTGGGGGCTACATTATTCAAATCAAGATTACATCAAGTATGAAAGTCCCATGTCACTGCAAGCATGCACCACGACACTTGGGGGCTAATGCATGGTCATTTTTACTAGTCTCATCAAAGACCCGGCCCATCACATAATGATAAGCCGGCCCTTGGGGGCTACCAATTTCTCCTGTCAAAAATTCAAAGAACACAAGCCTTAATAGTGACCCGAAGCTTGGGGGCTACATCATATGCTGTTCTTTTCAAAGGAGTACATGCAAGTTCCAAGTCGCTACAAGCAAACGACCCGGCACTTGGGGGCTACAACAGTCAGTTGTTTAAATAGATCAAAAGGTCCAAGTTGAAGACCCGGCCCATCATATACGGATGAGCCGGCCCTTGGGGGCTACACATGTGAAGTGCAAAATTCTTAGTTCATGATTGAAGACTCAGACGGATAACCCGGATTTTTCTCACGGATAACTCAGATTTTTTTTCCAAAGTTGCAATATTTATATTTAAGCAAGTCTTAAGCTATCACTTTGCTCTACTCTTAAGACTTGGGGGCTACAGGTTATCTCCTCCAAGCTATTCAGACAAGCTAGCTCAACATCATACCGATTTTTTATTCATCAAAGTCTGAAGCATTGAAAGTTGGCACAACATCAGACGGATTTTTTCTTCTTATCAAGCCAAGACAGTTTGAAGACAATTCAAAAATATCATCAGGGTTATTTTTTCTGCATGGAACCAACATCAACATATTGATATGGAAGAAATTCAGGAGCTTAGCATGAATAAATCCAAGCTAATCTGGGGGCTAATGTCGGGGATATAACTCCACGATATGACCCGGCTCATGACGTTAAGTCGCCATGGACTTAAGTCATCCCTGACGTTAAGCCGCCCTGAGACTTAGTCATTTCTGGAGATGAGTCCTGAAGATGAGCCCCGAGGAAGTTAACCCGGCCTGCTACAGTGCCAGGAAGTTAACCCGGCCTGCTACAGCGCCAGGAAGTTAACCCGGCCTGCTACAGTGCCAGTCCTGAAGTTAACCCGGCCTGCTACAGTGACACGGGAGAGGTGTCAAAATACAAGATGGAGACCCTTTAACTTGGAAGACACGGATGACTTAGAGTAGGACTCCAATCACGGGTATAACCCGGAATCTCATGTAAGCCGCCCCTTCAACTTATATAAGGAGGGGCAGGGCACCCCAAGAGGGACAAGTTTTTTAGAGGTCAAGATAAACAGTTAAGTCTCGAGACAGATGTTTTGGTAGGTCTCGGGACAGACGTTTTGACAGCTCTCGAGACACAGTCAGGGAAACAACACCCTTGTAATCGAGACTATGATCATCAATATCAATCAAGCAGGACGTAGGCTTTTACCTCCACCGCAAGGGGCCGAACCTGGGTAAAACTCGTGTCTTCTTGATTCCGATCAACCCCGTTCAAGCTACTACGTAGTTGCGATGGCCTCACGACTAAGTCCTTTCACGAGGACATCTGCCGTGACAAAACCACGACAGGTTTCGTTATTGTCGGATTGAATATTTCAGATTTGAGAACACTTGATGTATGTCTTGCATATGAATACCCGTGGTGACAATGGGGTATTATATTGATTCACTTGATATATGTTTTGGCACTCAACTCGCGGATTCCCGCGGTGACATTGGGGTAATCTATGCATATGGGTTGATGCATGTTTTCATTATCTTTTCTCCGATAGAAACTTTGGGGTGCTCCATGGAGTTCTTTGTGTGGATTGAAAATTATGATTATGAAGTTGTTTGATGCATATCGTATAATCAACTCACGGATACTTGTGGTGACATTGGAGTATCTAGGTGACATTAGAGTTGGTTGATGTGTATCATATGGTGTTATTTTAGTACGAACTCTAGGGCTGTTTGTGACACCTATAGGAATAGCTCAATAGATCGATCGGAAAGGATAACTTTGACGTGGTTTCATACCCTACAAACAATTTCTATCTTATGTTCTCCGCTAATAGGAACTTGGGAGTGATTCTTTATCGCACGTTGAGGGATGGTTATATGATCCAATTATGTTAGCATTGTTGAGAGATTGCACTAGTGAAAGTATGAACCCTAGGCCTTGTTTTTAAGCATTGCAATACCGTTTGTGCTCACTTTTGTTACTTGCTACCTTGTTGTTTTGATATTTTCAGATTACAAAAACCTATATCTACTATGCATACTACACTTTTATCACCATCTCTTCGCCGAATAAGTGCACCTATACAATTTACCATTGTATTGGGTGTGTTGGGGACACAAGAGATTTCTTGTATTTGGTTGCAGTGTTGTTTGAGAGATACCATCTTCAACCTACGCCTCCCATGGATTGATAAACCTTAGGTCATCCACTTGAGGGAAAATTGCTACTGTCCTACAAAACTCTGCGCTTGGAGGCCCAACACAAGTCTACAAGAATAAGTTGTGTAGTAGACATCAAGCTCTTTTCTGGCGCCGTTGCCGGGGAGGTGAGTGCTTGAAGGTATATCTTTAGATCTTGCAATCGAATCTTTTAGTTTATTGTCTTATCACTAGTTTGGTTCATAAAAGAAAACTACAAAAAAATGGAATTGAGGTTGCCTCATATTATTCATCTTTATCATGTCTTTCTTGAAAATGATGGATCGGAAAATTGTGCTCAATTGATAGAAGAAGAATTCAATAAAATGTTTGGCATAAAATCTTTGAAAGATGAGCATGATTGCAATGTTGTTAGTATGAATTCTATGAATATCCATGATGCTAATGATGTGCAAAGCTATAAGCTTGGGGATGCTATGTGTGATGAAGATGATATTTTTAGTCCCCCAAGTTTTGATGAGAAAATTTATTATGATAATAGCATGCCTCCTATTTATGATGATTATGGTGATGACATGTATGTTATAAAGAGTAATGATAACCATAAAACTTTCCATCACGATTTTAATGTTCAATTTGATTATGTCAATCAAGTATCACATGATAGTTATTTCATTGAATTTGCTCCCACTATTGTTGATGAGAACAAATTTGCTTATGTGGAGAGTAATAAAAATTATATGCTTGTAGGTCATGAAAAGAATTCTTTATGTGATAGCTATATTGTTGAATTCATTCATGATGCTACTGAAAATTATTATGAGAGAGGATCATATGCTTGTAGGTGTTGCAATAATATCAAGTTTCCTCTCTATGTGTTGAAAGTTTTGAAGTTATGCTTGTTTTGCCTTCCTATGCTAGTTGATTCTTGCTCCCATAAACTATTTTCTCACAAAATCCCTATGCATAGGAAGTGGTTTAGGCTTAAATGTGCTAGTCATATGCTTCATGATGCTCTATTTGTGTTTCAATTCTTTACTTTTATGTGAGCATCATTGAAATCATCATGCCTAGCTAAAAAGGCATTAAAGAAAAGCGCTTGTTGGGAGACAACCCAATACCTATACCCTCTATTTTTGTGTGTTCACATGAAGCTACTGTAGTAATCATGTTTTATATGTTTTCTTTCAAGGGATAATTAATTTGGTGCCCTTAGTTGTGTCCCACTCGACAGGTTTACCCCTAGTTTCCGAAAACACTCGTTCCCGCCCAAACCACTTTGCTCCTCTTATGCTTTTGCCCTTTGACCGTTTGACCGTCGCTTTGAAAACTTCATAAAAAATTCATACTAACTCAGAAAAATTCAAATAAGATATCAAAATGTTAAGAAAAACATCACCTATATGTGCATGTCATTTGCATTCATGAAAAAAGTGTTGGCCAGTCCCCATCTCAGTTTTAGCTTATATGATCTTAGCATGAACAATAAAATCTAAAAAATTCAAAAAATTCTAAATTTTTTTGGTGGCAAACTTTGACCAATGTTTTGAGTGCTTGCCAAGTTTCATAAGGGAATGACATTCGTGGAAGCCGTGAAAAAAAACAAAATTTTGGAGTCATTTTTTTGCCACGACTTCCACGAATGTCATTCCCTTATGAAACTTGGCAAGCACTCAAAACATTGGTCAAAGTTTGCCACCAAAAAAATTTATAATTTTTTGAATTTTGTTAGATTTTACAGTTCATGCTAAGATCATATGAGCTAAAACTGAGATGGGGACGGGCCAACACTTTTTTCATGAATGCAAATGACAGGCACATATAGGTGATGTTTTTTTGAACATTTTCATATCTTATTTGAATTTTTCTGAGTTAGTATGAATTTTTTATGAAGTTTTCAAAGTGACGGTCAAACGGTCAAAGGGCAAAAGCATAAGAGGAGCAAAGTGGTTTGGGCGGGACCGAGTGTTTTCAAAAACTAGGGGTAAACCTGCCGAGTGTGACCCAACTAGGGGCATAAAATCAATTATCCCTTCTTTCAATAATGTGCAAAGTAAAGCCTTTGGGATAGTGTGGATGCTTGTTGATTTGATTCTGTGCAAAAACAGAAACTTTTGCCTCCAGTGCTGGAATTTTTATTCCGTACTGGAGCGTGAGAAAATTTTGAAATTTTTACGCAGTATTGGGTTACAAATTTTTTACGTTTTCCTAATTTTTCAGAATTTTTGGAGGTACAGAAGTATGGTTTTTAAATCTCTTACTACACACTGTTCTGTTTTTGACAGATTCTGTTTTCGATTCATAGTTTGCTTGTTTTAGTGTTTCCATAGCTTATATTGAGTAATATAAATTGTGGAAATGATAGAATACAGTAGGAATTATGTGGGAACAATTATGAATCTTGTCTTGACAGTACCTAAGTAGATGATTTATTTTTATCATACTAACCTATCTCATGAAGTTCTGTTAAGTTTTGTGTGATTGAAGTTTTCAAGTTTTGGTTGAGATATCGATATGAGGAGAATAAGGAGTGGCAAGACCCTAAGCTTGGGGATGCCCAAGGCACCCCAAGGTAAAATTCGAGGAAGACTCAAGCGTCTGAGCTTGGGGATGCCCGGGAAGGCATCCCCTCTTTCGTCTTCAACACTATCGGTAACCTCACTCGGAGCTATATTTTTATTCGTCACATAGTATGAGTTTTGCTTGGAGCGCCATTTTCTTCTGATTGATATTTGCTTGGTGTTGTCAATAATCATGTTTTGTATCTTTTAGTTCAATAAAATGCCAATTATAGCCTTTACCATTCTCAGTTTGCAAGTTCATGTGTTGCTGTTTCAAAACAGAAAGTTTTCTGTTATGTCCAGAATATTCCAGAATCGTCAGAACATGATAAAAATCTGAAAATTTTACACAGTAAGAATGCATGAGTTCTATGTCACGTGGAAATTTTTTAGAATTTTGGGAGTTAGGGAAGTATGGATTCTTATTCACCCTTTACAGACTGTTCTGTTTTGGAAGATTGCTGTTATAGTAGCATTGTTTGCATATGTTTGCGTGTTTAATGTTTCTATTTGAGGATAGGAGTATTAAATATGAAGAGGCATTTAGTATGCAATGTTTAATTATAATTTTTGTGATTTTTTACAATAGAGAATGTTAAGGTTTTGAGTTGATTTATACTAACTTATCTCACGAGTTCTTGTTGAGTTTTGTGTGGATGAAGTTTTTAAGATTTATAGAAACCGTGATATGAGAGGAATTAAGGAGACATAAAAGCTCAAGATTGGGGATTCCCAAGGCATCCCAATATAATATTTCAAGAAGTCTCAAGCATCTAAGCTTGCGGATGCCCCGGTAGGCATCCCACCTTTCTTCATCAACAATTATCGGTCAGTTTTGGTTGAGCCTAAGTTTTTGCTTCTTCACATGATATGTGCTATCCTTAGAATGTCATTTTATTTTGTTTTTCTTGCTGTTTGAATAAAATGATAAGATCTGAAATTTTCAAATGAGAGAGAGTCCTCACATAGCTACCTATTTGCTTAGCTACTCATTTGATCTTCACTTATATCTTTTTGGAGTAGTTTGTCATTTACTCTTGTGCTTCACTTATATCCTAAGAGTAAATTGTTGAAAAGAATTGAATATCATAAAGTTGAAATTTATATGCTTCATATGCTTGTCCCATGGGGAGTAGTGACTTCACATACAAGAAGTATAAGTGGTAAAATTTATTGAAAGTTAACAAACATAGCATTGGTCACTTGAACAATTCATGAAAGAATTTTGAAGGAAGAGAAATTTCACATATAAATATACTATCTTGGACATCTTCTATGATTGTGAGCCCCCATTAATTATTTTCAAGCTTGATCAAGTAGTTGACGTTGGACAAGGAAGACAATGTAATGAGTTATGTTTGTTTATATTCACATAGAAGTTATATTGTCATGGATCCTCTAACATGTGGTGCTTGCTTAGGATGTTTTGCTAGACAAAAATTCGTACTAAGGAGAGATACTACTTGTGCATCCAAAAACCCTTAAACCCAGTTTCTTGCCATGAGAGTCCACCATATCTACCTATGGATTGAATAAGATCCTTCAAGTAAGTTGTCATCGGTGCAAAAAGCAATAAAAATTGCTCCTAAAATATGTATGATCTTTTATTGCAAGGGAAAATAAGCGTTGTACGAACTTGTGATGGTAAAGAAATAAAAGCGACGGACTGCATAATAAAGGTTGCTATCACAAGGGGCAATATAACGTGACGTTCCTTTGCATTAAGAGCTTGTGCATCCAACAACAAAAAGTGCATGACAACCTCTGCTTCCCTCTGTGAAGGGCCTATCTTTTACTTTTATACAGTTACTTTTCTGTATTTACTTTTATGCAAGAGTCATTAATGTTCATCCCTATTCCGCTCTATTTATTCTTTAGTTGGCAAGCATTATGTGGTAGGGAAAGATCCAGGCACATATATCCAGTTGAATATAGATGATCATGAGTTATTATTGTTGACATTATCCCTGAGATAAATAAGTTGGGAGGCGAAACATTAAGCCCCTATCTTCCTATGTGTTAGACTGAAACGGTTTGTTCTAAAAATATGCTTTGAGTGTCAGCAATCATGGAAGACTATGATAGTTGAGTATGTGGAATTTGCTAGATCAAAGCTCTTACATAGACCCTTCCTGAAAATAAGATGAATTGCAATTGTTTGATGACTGAGAACATAGTTTGTTAGTTTTCAAGAAAGTTTATGGCCTATACTTTAAACATGTGAATAGCTTGCTACTTGATCATGAGAAGCTTTATGAGATGAACTACCGATTATGATATATATTGATGCTAGAAAAAGTGATTGAAATTATCATTGATCAAACTTATGCACTATGCTAGCATTCACACTTCATAAATTATTTTTTTTATCATTTACCTACTCGAGGACGAGCAGGAATTAAGCTTGGGGATGCTGATACGTCTCCAACGTATCTATAATTTATGAAGTATTCATGCCATGTTTATTATAGTTTTGTATGATTTTGGTGCACTTTTATATGGCTTTTATATGATTTTTATGGACTAACATATTGACCTAGTGCCCAGTGACAGTTGTTGTTTTCTGCTTGTTTTTGGTTTTCCAGAAAATTCATATCAAATGAAGTCCAAATGCAGCGAAACTTTTTGAATATTTTTTCTGGAACATAAGAGACACTAGAAGCTTCGGGAGGAGGCCAGAAGACCCACAGGGGCTCCACGATCCACCAGGTCGTTCCACCCCCCAAGCGCGCCCTGGTGCCTCGTGGGCCCCCTGTGGCCCTTCTTTGCGTGATTCCAATGCCAAAAAATCATATATATTCAGAAACCCCCGAAAGTTAACCTAGATGAGTTTTAACGCCGCCGCAAGCTTCTGTATCTCCACGATCTCATCTATAGCCCTTTTCCGGCACCCTGCCAGAGGGGGGAATCATCACCGGAGGCCATTTTCATCATCTCGGTGGTCTCCATGACGAGGAGGGAGTAGTTCACCCTAGGGGCTGAGGGTTTGTACCAGTAGCTATGTGTTTTATCTCTCTCTCTCGTGTTCTTAATTTGGCACGATCTTGATGTATCGCGAGCTTTGTTAATATAGTTGGATCATATGGTGTTTCTTCCCTCTCTATCCTTGTTGTGATGAATCGAATCTTTTCCCTTTGAGGTTTCGTTATTGTCGGATTGAATATTTCAGATTTGAGAACACTTGATGTATGTCTTGCATATGAATACCCGTGGTGACAATGGGGTATTATATTGATTCACTTGATATATGTTTTGGCACTCAACTCGCGGATTCCCGCGGTGACATT
Source organism: Elymus sibiricus (assembly GCA_039707655.1). Lineage (NCBI taxonomy): Eukaryota > Viridiplantae > Streptophyta > Magnoliopsida > Poales > Poaceae > Elymus > Elymus sibiricus. Next base: position 284,956,093 of record CM077670.1, read on the forward strand.
GGGGAAATCTATGCATATGGGTTGATGCATGTTTTCATTATCTTTTCTCCGATAGAAACTTTGGGGTGCTCCTTGGAGTTCTTTGTGTGGATTGAATATTATGATTATGAAGTTGTTTGATGCATATTGTATAATCAACTCACGGATACTTGTGGTGACATTGGAGTATCTAGGTGACATTAGAGTTGGTTGATGTGTATCATATGCTGTTATTTTAGTACGAACTCTAGGGCTGTTTGTCCACTTGAGGGAAAATTGCTACTGTCCTACAAAACTCTACGCTAGGAGGCCCAACATGAGTCTACAAGAATAAGTTGTGTAGTAGACATCAGTGGTTGAGGACAGCGATGATCCAGGACATGCAGGGGCGACGAAGCGAGCTCGGTGGCCACGGTGGTGACGACGGCGTGGCGACGGCAGCGTACTGAAGAGGGAGAGAGGGAGTGGCGAGCGAGGGAGGAGAGGGGGAAGGTGGCGGAGGCGTCCAGGGGGAGTGGGTGGCTCACCCTTATCGCCTCCCGGAGCCCTGTGGCAGCAGGTGGCGAGCAACGGCCGTGGAGGCGAGCTCCGGCCATGGCGCGGGCGACACCGAGGCGGGAGCAGGTAGGGGAGGAGGTAAGTGGACTGGGCTGGCTGTGGCTACGGCCCAGAGTCCAGGTAAGGCTTTTCCTTTTTCCAGTTTTTTCCAGTTTTTTTCCTGTTTTCTCTTTTAATTAAAAAACAGAAGCTGTATAGGAATAATTAGAGCTGCCAAAACACTTTTGAAAAATGTGGGACTAAGCCACATAATTCCTTTGCATTTTTAGGCACTGCCACAAAAAGTTTGGGGAGTATTTGAATCCATATGGATTTTTCAGAAATAAAATAGCATTGAAAAATGCTGAAATAGCACTGAATTAATTGCTACTGTCCATTTTAGCAAATAAACAATGTTGTTTTCCTTAACAAGAATTTGTTTTGGAATATTTGCTACAACATGAACTATTTTTTAGCAATTGTAGTGCAACTTCAAATTTCACTTGCCATTCAAATTTTAATTTGAAGTGGAATTTGAATTGAGATATGAACCAATGATGATCAAGCACTGTAAATCAAGATGACTTGGCACTGATCATAAGGGATTACTGTAGCTCATTTCTTAGGGGTGTTACACTCTTCTCCGGCGGCCCTAGGGCCATGGGAATGCAGTGGATCCTGGCAAGTGTTGGAAATATTAGCACTTTTCCGACTAATCTAATCCACGAGTATACAGTAAGCATGGCTAATACGGTATGCATCTCATACTGATACCTAAGCATGTGAGCACGTACAGTACATAGAACCGAAACATCTATGAACACATCATATACGGCTAGCACATGAACAAACACATAAACGGGTAAACGAGGGATGAACAGATCATACCCTCCGGTTGGCCAGGCCAACGCGACGGCGGCAGCGGTAGCCTCGGCATCGGCCAAGGCCTTCTTCTTGGCGGCTTCATCGTCTGTGATGGAGTCGATGCAGGGGAAGTAGTGGAAGCAGAGGCGGACGGATCCGGAGCAGTCGCGTCGAGACGCTCTCTCAAAACCTTATTGTTGTTCTCCCGGACAGGATCTCGAATGACAGGGTTCCGGAGGCTCCTGCTCTCCCGACCAACCATGCACACGGTCGTCGGGATGGGATCGCCGGAAGCAGCACATAGAGAGGACCAGTAGATGACATCTAGGGTTGTGCAGGAGGGAGTGAGTGAACTGAGTTAGGGTTCACTCCACAGTCCAGCGCCTCCTTATATAGGCCATCAGGTAGATGGGCCTGGGCTTAGGCCCAAGACCGAGTCCACGAGCAGCCCAAGATTAATTAACCATTCTTGACCGACAAAAATAAGGCTCGGCTCATTCCCGCAACCCGCGGCGCGCTCGCGCGCGTCGTGACGAGGCGAGGCGAGGCGAGGCGGCGGCGGCGGAGGAGGAGCGCGCGTGTACAACTCCTCTTCCCAAGCTCCCAATGGCATGTGGTAGAGCAGCCCTTATAAAGGGGTCTCATTCTCACTCCACTAGCAGTATGGTACTAAACTTCCCACCACTTGCCATGCACCTAAATGGGCCTTAGAGATTAACCAGGGATTATTGTCTTATATGGGCCTAAGCCCATCCATAATCCAACAATCCCCCACCAGATCTCGAGGCATATAAGTTTGTCAACTGTTCGAAACAATGTTTGATATACCAGAATTTTCAGTGGAGACTGTTAAGTTGAACTTCCACCTAGAGCAACAGGATTAGACCTCTTCACAACTGAACAATGTACTATGTCTTGAATTGTCAGTTTGGTGTGCAGAGGTTTCACCCATCGTCAGCTGATACGTGGCTGCCAAAGGCTAAACCCCACGGGTGGAGCTTATTAGTCATACTCCTTACCTTCTCATGAGCTTCTAGAGATTACCCAATCTCATAGACTGTGACCAGCAGTCGGGCTCACATAGGTGTGTTCCTCAAAGAATGCTCTGTAGGATAACATCTTGCTTACACAAACTTTGGAACACATTAAGACAAAAGTCAGCCTGCCTTACAGATTACGAGAGTATTGCATCTCCAACAGAGTGGTTAGTAAGGATACTCTCCTCAGTTGACCGTTGGATTGTTTTTCCAGGTCCTAATTCACAGGATCTCCGATCACATAGGTTGGGTTACCCCCATGGCAACTTACGTGGGTCTCATGCCCATCTCTCTCGATGCATTTTCTATGACAATCCATGATAACCCTTTCGTAAAAGGGTCTGCAAGATTTTTAGCTGTCTGGATATAATCCAGCGCTATCACTCCGGAGTTTCTTAATTTTCTGACAAATTTCAATCTTCTTCTTATGTGCTTTGTGGATTTCAGGTTGTCCTTTGAACTCTTAGCCTTGGCTATCACTGTTTGATTGTCACAGTTCATAAGTATAGTCGGGACTGGCTTTTCAACCACTGGAAAATCCATCAAAAGCTCTCGAAGCCATTCTGCTTCGACGCATGATGTGTCTAATGTTGTGAGTTCTGCTTCCATAGTCGATCTCGTTAAGATCGTCTGCTTGCAAGACTTCCAGTAAATAGCACCACCACCAAGTGTGAACACATACCCACTTGTGGCTTTCATCTCATCATCATCAAATATCCAATTCGAATCATTATACCCCTCAAGTACCGTCGGGTACCCTGAATAGTGAATTCCATAGTTCACGGTACCTTGCAAATAACGCATGACTCGCTCAACAGCATGCCAGTGCACAAATCCCGGATTGGAAACAAACCGGCTCAGTTTGCACATAGCAAATGATATGCCAGGCCAAGTAGCACAAGCTGGGTACATAAGTGAACCAACCACTTGATAATATCTCAATTGGTCAACAGTCGTGCCTTCGAATTTTCGAATCCGCACGATAGGATCATATGGTGTTGCAGAAGGTTTGCAGTCCAAATATCCAAAACGGCTCAAAATCTTCTCAACATAGTGGGATTGCAAAAGTGTAATTCCACCCTCGGTATCTCTCAGTAGCTTGATGTTCAAGATAACATCAGCCACGCCCAGGTCTTTCATCTCAAAGTTATGAGATAGAAAAGACTTGACATCCTCAATGACTTTGAGGTGGGTCCCGAATATCAGTATGTCATCAACATATAGACAAATTATAACTCCTCCGCCCCCACCATAGCGATAGTATACACACTTGTCAGCTTCATTAACAACAAAGCCAGTAGATGTCAGAGTTGTATTGAACTTCTCATGTCATTGCTTAGGTGCTTGTTTCAGGCCATACATAGATTTCAATAGCTTGCACACATTTCTTTCCTGACCATTTACTACAAAGCCATCTGGCTGTTGCATGTAAATTTCCTCGTCTAGCTCCCCGTTAAGGAAAGCCGTCTTAACATCCATCTGATGGACGAGAAGACCATGCGAGGCAGCCAACAAGAGTAATACTCGAATGGTTGTCAGTCTAGCCATAGGTGAGTAAGTATCAAAGAAATCTTCTTCCTCTTTCTGGGTATAACCCCTGGCCACAAGCCTAGCCTTGTACTTTTCAACAGTATTGTCGGGCCTAAGCTTCCTTTTGAACACCCACTTACATCCTAATGGTTGGCAACCATAAGGACGATCGGTGATCTCCCATGTCCCGTTAGCCAAGATGGAATCCATCTTGATACGGACCGCATCCTTCCAGTAGTCAGCATCAGGAGATGCGTAAGCTTCTGAAATGGAACTGGGAGTGTCGTCATCCACGAGGTACATGAGGAAATCATCACCAAAGGATTTTGCAATCCTCTGTCTCTTGCTCCTAACAGGAGCTTCCTCGTCATCCTCCGTGGAATTTCATCACTCTTGTGTTCATAATATTCTATCAGAATGGCAGGTTCAGGAGTCTCATCAGATTCCAGTCTAGAAGTGCTTTGCATATCTCTCATGGGGAAAATATCCTCAAAGAATGTAGCATCTTTAGACTCCATGATCGTACCGACCTTCACGTCGTGTACATCAGATTTCACCACTAGAAATCTATAGCCGACGCTATGCTTGGCATAGCCCAGAAAAACGCAGTCCACAGTCTTTGGTCCCAACTTAGGATTTTTGGTTATCGGCACATTGACTTTTGCCAAACAGCCCCAAGTGCGCAAGTAAGAGAGTGTAGTTTTTTCTTTTCCCATTGCTCACAGGGAGTAGTCTCATTATCCTTCGTGGGAACTTCATTCAGGACATGACATGATGTCAATACAGCCTTCCCCCACCATGCCTTGGATAAACCCGATGTATCTAACATGGCGTTAACCAAATCTGTTAGAGTACGGTTTTTCCGTTCGGCAACCCCGTTTGACTGGGGTGAGTAGGGAGGTATCCTCTCATGAATAATACCATGTTCCGCACAGAATAAATCAAACTCATTAGAAAAGTACTCTCCACCACGGTCAGACCGAACTCGTTTTATCTTCTTTCAAGTTGGCTCTCTAGTTCTGCCTTATAGATTTTAAAGTAGTGTAGAGCCTCACCCTTAGTATTTAACAAATACACATAGCAGAATCTAGTGGATTCATCAATCGATGTCATGAAGTATTTCTTTCCACCTTTAGTCAATACACCATTCATCTCACATAGATCTGAATGTATGAGCTCTAGTGGTGCCAAGTGTCTCTCCTTCGCAGGCCTGTAAGGCTTACGAGGTTGCTTTGCTTGCACACACGAATGGCACTTAGAGCCTTTGGCTAAAGTGAAACTCGGGATTAAATCCATCTTAGCTAGCCGCGTCATACAACCGAAATTAATGTGACAAAGGTGTGAATGCCAAACCTCAGATTCGTTCACGCTAGAATGAATTTGGTTCACGACTTTATTACAGAAATCCGCCAGGGAAAGGCGGAACAAACCTCCACAATCATATCCTTTTCCAACAAACAGTCCATACCGAGATACGACTAGTTTATTGGACTCAAATACTAACTTAAACCCTTCTCTAGAAAGAAGGGAGCCACTAACGAGATTCTTCTTGATGGTGGGGACATGCTACATGTTCTTCAGTTGCATGATCTTTCCCGAAGTAAACTTCAGATCTACCGTGCCAACACCATGAATAGAAGCATGTGAGCCATTCCCCATCAGGACTGAGCAATCTCGTGCGACCTGGTAAGAAGAGAACAATGACATATCAGCACACACATGAATATTAGCCCCAGTGTCAACCCACCAATCAGTGGACTGGCAAACTAAAAGTACGGTAAACAAATTACCATACCCAATTGCCCCATCATTGTTGCTCATAGTCACATTGACAGACTTGGAGTCCTGTCGTGGCTTCTTGTACTTGTTTGGGCACTTGTTTGCCCAATGTTCCTCTGAACCACAAGTAAAGCAGACATCTCTCTTTTTGTCTTTCTTCTTACCCTTCTTCTTAAAGGTAGTATTCTGCTGGACAGTGTTCTTTCCCTTGAACTTGTGAAAATTCTTCTGCACCACATTGGAGCTAGAAGAACTCTCTGCCCCTTTCACGTGTGAGTCCTTTGCTCTCGAGTTCTGCTCAACACTTAGATGACCAATGATATCCTCAACAGTAGCAAAGTTCTTGAGAGAAGTAACAAAGTTCCTCCATGTAGGAGGGAGTTTTGCAATAATGCAACCCAAGACAAACTTGTCCGGTAACTCACACTTCAGGAGCTCCAGCTCCTTAGTGATGCACTGTATCTCATGAGCCTGGTCCAATACAGGACGGTTATCAACCATCATGTAATCATGGAACTGCTCCATAGCATACAGTTCGCTTCTAGCATCGGTTGCGCTGAAGTTAGCTTCGAGCGCATCCCACAAGTTTTTGGCAACGCGCATATGAAGATATGCGTCAACCAACTTGTCTCCGATCACACTAAGAATGGCTCCCAAAAAGACAGTGGTTTCTTCCCTGAACGCCTTATCCTTTTCAGGATCAATCGTTCCGTCGGGAATCACACCACTGACCCAGAAGACATTCATAGCTGTGAGCCACAAGGTGGTCCTCGTCTACCAACGCTTAAAATGCGTTCCGGTAAAATTTTCCGGTTTCAATATAGCGGCGAAGCCTTGAATCGAAAAGTGTCTAAAATAAGGTTTTTGGATTGTTGGAAATATTAGCACTTTTCCGAGTAATCTAATCCACGAGTATACAGTAAGCATGGCAAACACGGTATGCATCTCATACCAATACCTAAGCATGTGAGCACGTACAGTACATATAACCGAAACATCTATGAACATAGCATATACGGCTATCACATGAACAAACACATAAACGGGTAAATGAGGGATGAACAGATCATACCCTCCGGTTGACCAGGCCAACGCGACGGCGGCAGCCTCGGCATCGGCCGAGGCCTTCTTCTTGGCGGCTTCGTCGTCAGCCATGGAGTCGATGTAGGGGAAGTAGTGGAAGCAGAGGCGGATGGAGACGGGGATGGATCGGGAACAGTCGCGTCGAGACGCTCCCCAAAAACCTTATCGCCGTTCTCCCGGGCAAGATCTCGAACGACAGGGTTCCAGAGGCACTTGCTCTCCCGACCAACCATGCACGCGGTCGTCGGGATGGGATCGCCGGAAGCAGCACAGAGAGAGGAACAATAGATGATGGCTAGGGTTGTGCAGGAGGGGGTGAGTGAACCGAGTTAGGGTTCACTCCACAGACCAGTGCTACTTGTAGCTTGCGTTGGTATTTTCCCCGAAGAGGAAGGGATGATGCAGCATAGTAGAGGTAAGTATTTCCCTCAGTTATGAAACCAAGGTTATCAATCCAGTAGGAGAATCACGCAACACCTCGTTAGCAGTACCTGCACACAAACAACAAATCCTTGCACCCAACGCAAACGAGGGGTTGTCAATCCCTCGGCGGTAAGTTGCAAGATTAAATTGTATGTGATAGATAGATAGATTGAAACAAAAATACAAAATAAAATAAATAAAAGAAAAGTGCAGCAAAATATTTTTAGGGTTTTTTATGTATGATTTAGATAGACCGGGGGGCATAGTTTTCACTAGAGGCTTCTCTCAAGAAAATAGCATACGGTGGGTAGACAAATAACTGTTGGGCAATTGATAGAAAAGCAAATAATCATGACGATATCCAAGGCAATGATCATGTATATAGGCATCACGTCCGAGACAAGTAGACCGACTCCTGCCTGCATCTACTACTATTACTCCACACATCGACTGCTATCCAGCATGCATCTAGTGCATTAAGTCCATAAAGAACGGAGTAACGCCTTAAGCAAGATGACATGATGTAGACAAAGTAAACTCATGCATGAATAAACCCCATATTTTTACCCTTAATAGCAACGATACATATGTGTCATGTCCCTTTCTGTCACTGGGATTGAGCACCGCAAGATCGAACCCATTACAAAGCACCTCTTCCCATGGCAAGATAAATCAATCTAGTTGGCCAAACCAAATCAATAGATCAGAGAAGAAATACGAAGCTATAATAATCATGCATAAAAGAGATCAGAGAAGACTCAAATAATATTCATGGATAATCTGATCATAAACTCACAATTCATCGGATCCCAACAAACACACCGCAAAAAGTGATTACATCGGATAGAACTCCAAGAACATCGAGGAGAACATTGTATTGAAGATCAAAAAGAGAGAAGAAGCCATCTAGCTACTAACTATGGACCCGAAGGTCTGTGGTAAACTACTCACGCATCATCGGAAGGGCATCAAGGTTGATGTAGAGCCCCTCCGTGATCGATTCCCCCTCCGGTGGAGCTCCGGAAAAGGCCTCCAGATGGGATCTCTCGAGAACAGAAACTTGCGGCGGCGGAAAAAGTATTTTGTGGACTCTTCTGATGGTTTCCCAATTTTTGGGAATTTATAGTGGTGGAATTAGGTCAAAAGAGTCAGAGGTGGGTCCACGAGGCACCAGGGCGCGCCTGCCCCCCCCAGGCGTGCCCTGGTGGCTCGTGGCCACCTCCTGGGGCTTCTGGCCTTCTCCCAAAGCTTCTAGTGTTTTTTATGTCCAGAAAAAAATCACCAAAAAGTTTCATGGCATTTGGACTTCGTTTGGTATTGATATTCTGTAAAACAAAAAACAGGCAGAAAACAGCAACTGGCACTGGGCACTAAGTTAATAGGTTAGTCCCAAAAAATGATATATAATTGCTGTAAATGTATATAAAAACATCCAAGATTGATAATATAACAGCATGGAACAATCAAAAATTATAGATACGTTCGAGACGTATCAGCATCCCCAAGCTTAATTCCTGCTCGTCCTTGAGTGGGTAAATGATAAAAATAGAATTTTTGATGTGGAATGCTACCTATCATATTCATCATATATTCTTCTCTTTTATAGCATGGACATTTGGACTTGAATGATTCAAAGCAACAGTCTATAATTTGACATGAAGATATAAATACTCAAGCATACTAACAAGCAACCATGCTTTTCAAAATATCAACGCTAAAGAAAGTTATCCCTAGCCCATTATGCTCAATCATTGATCCATTCATGAAACACACTCCATATTAGCTACATACAATGCACAAGTATGACAATAGTGCTCTCTAGTTGGTGCTTTATAAGAGAAGATGGAGAGTCAAATAAAAAAAATTGCATAAAAGTAAATAGAAAGGCCCTTCGCAGAGGGAAGCAGAGATTTGCTAATGTGCCAAAGCTCAATGCTTAAATTAGAGAGATAATTTTTTTTTGAGGGGCATGCTTTTCCTGTCGACGAAAACAACCGAGAATTCCCAATATTTTCCATGCTAGACACATCATAGGCGGTTCCCAAACAGAAAGTAAAGTTTATTTCCTTTCCACCATTCTTTCACAATCCATGGCTAGCCGTATCCACGGGTGCCCTCCATACCAACACTTTCCAAGGAATTTTGTTGTTATTAATTTTTGATTCATTGTGGGACTGGGCATCCCTATTACCAGCCACTCTCTCGTGTAATGACAAGTGAATAAACACTCATCATGAGAATAACACACCTAGCATGGAAAATATTGGCCACCCCCTGCCGCTTCATGAGCGGTACGGGCACACAAAACGGAAAAATTATTTTGAAAATTAGAGTTGGCACACGCAAATTTACTTGGAATGGCATGGGAATACCGCATATAGGTAGATATGGTGGACTCATTTGGCACAACTTGGGTTTAAGGAGTTTGGATGCACAAGCAGTATTTCCGCTTAGTACAAATGAAGGCTAGCAAATAGATTGAGAAGCAACCAACCAAAAAAACGAAAACGGTCATAAACATGCATTGAACATAACTAACACCGAATAATGCACCATAAGTAGGATATAATTTTGTTGCATAACTATTGACTTGATGTGCATGCATAGGGAATCACAAACCTTAACACTAATATTCTTACTAAATCACAATTACTCACTAACATGACTCACATATCATCATCTCCACATCGCAAAACTATTGCAAGGAATCACACTTATCATATCCATTGATCTATATGAAAGTTTTTATTATATACCTCTTGAATATTCATCACTTTGGAACCAAATTCATATCTTGTGCAAACTACCATTACTATTGTCAACTCTCAAAAAGATATAAGTGAAGCATGAGAGTGCAAATATTTCTTCAAAATTTTCATCTTATCAACTCTCAAAATAATATAAGTGAAGCATGAGAGTTTATTTCTTCAAAATTTTAGTCTTATCAACTCTCAAAATAATATAAGTGAAGCATGAGAGTTTATTTCTTCAAAATATAGCCACTGCCGTGCTCAAAAAGATTTAAGTGAAGCACTAGAGCAACTGCCTAGCTCAAAAAATTTAAGTGCAGCACATAGAGTATTCTAACAAATTATGATGAATGTGTGGCTCTCTCAAAATAGGTGTGTCCAGCAAGGATGATTGTGACAAACTAAAAAGCAAACAAAGCAAAGATTCATATAATACACGACGCTCCAAGCAAAACTCATATCATGTGACGAATAAAAATATAGCTCTAAGTAAAATTACCGATGGTTGCTAGAAGAAAGAGGGGATGCCTTCCGGGGCTTCCCCAAGCTTAGACGCTTGGGTCTTCCTTGAATATTACCTTGGGGTGCCTCGGGCATCCCCAAACTTAGGCTCTTGCCACTCCTTATTCCTTCATCCATCGTGATCTCACCCAAAACTTGAAAACTTCAATCACACAAAACTCAACAAAACCTTCGTGAGATCCGTTAGTATAACAAAATAAATCACTAATTTAAGTACTGTTGCAAACCCATTCATATTTTATTTCTGCATTATACCTACTGTATTCTAACTTCTCCATGGCTTATACCCCCCGATACAATCCATAGTTTCATCAAAACAAGCAAGTAGTGCATCAAAAACAGAATCTGTCTAAAACAGAACAGTCTGTAGCAATCTATTTAAAAGCTATACTTATGTAACTCCAAAACTTCTGAAAAATTAGGAAAACGTGGGAAATTCATATACCAATATTGTGTAAAAATTTCAGATTATTCTGACGCTCCAGTACAAAACCAAAATTCCAGCACTGGACACAAAACTTTCTGTTTTCCAAACAACATCAATTATACTATCTTCCAAATCATCCTAAAGGCTTTACTTGGCACAAACACTAATTAAAAACACAAAAACACAATCATGACAGTAGCATAATTGTGAAAACACACAATAACATAAACAAAAGATACAAATTTATTTTATTCATTGGATTGCCTCCCAACAAGCACTATTGTTTTATGCCCCTAACAAGGCATGATGCATAGTTTCAAGTATTGTCATCCTTATTCTTCTTGTCCAAAGATGCACTTTCATCAAAGGGTTTTTCAAAGGTAATATGAAACACATCATCCATAGAAATTTTAGCATTAGCAAGTAGTCCATCTTTAAATCCCTCTTGATTACCGGCTACAATCCAAGAGTATTGTCTATTAACACTATTGAAAACTTGTTGGATTATATTCAAAGGAGGAACTTCTTTTTTAACATTCTCATCAAAGATGTGGTCATTGCGGAACAAATATCTCAACAAGTAATCATTATTATAAAGGATCTCATCTATTACCGGTTTTTCACGGTTCATACCATTAAAATCAAAGATCTCCCTAGCTTCTCGCACTATGTGATCAAATTCATTCATGAGGACAAGAGTGGCTATTTTCTTAGCTCTAGGATCTTTTATAACCGGTAACTCATAAAACAATCTTTGCAAAGTAGGATGGGTGTGAATAAATCTTCTTTCAAGTTTAAGAATAAGTGCGGAAATAGTATCGGCATAATTCTTAGTTTCTTTAAGTATAGGAGCATCATCAAAAGCCAAGGTCCCAATGCAATTAAAGAATTCTTGGATGACGCTTTTTCCTATAACATTACCATGTCCCAACACAAAAGTTTTAGCATCAAGATTGGTAGAACTTCCTATTTTAGGAGTTTTACCATCATCAGTTTCTGCCATGCCAAAATTACTCATGATAACAATCTTCAAGCAAGCGAACAAGCAAACAAGAAAAAGGCAAACGGAAAATAATTTTGTATTTTTGTAAAAACTTTTTAGAAGTAGGGGAGATGAAAATGAGAGGCAAATAAAATAAATGCAAGGATATGAGAGTTTATGCAAAGGTACTTGATAGATGTTGATGATGTCTCCCCGGCAACGGCGCCAGAAATTCTTCCTGCTACTTGTAGCTTGCGTTGGTATTTTCCGCGAAGAGGAAGGGATGATGCAGCACTGTAGAGGTAAGTATTTCCCTCAGTTATGACATCAAGGTTATCAATCCAGTAGGAGAATCACGCAACACCTCGTTAGCAGTACCTGCACACAAACAACAAATCCTTGCACCCAACGCAAACGAGGGGTTGTCAATCCCTCGACGGTAAGTTGCAAGATTAAATTGTATGTGATAGATAGATAGATTGAAACAAAAATACAAAATAAAATAAATAAAAGAAAAGTGCAGCAAAATATTTTTAGGGTTTTTTATATATGATTTAGATAAACCCGGGGGCCATAGTTTTCACTAGAGGCTTCTCTCAAGAAAATAGCATACGGTGGTAGACAAATTACTGTTGGGCAATTGATAGAAAAGCAAATAATCATGACGATCCAAGGCAATGATCATGTATATAGGCATCATGTCCGAGACAAGTAGACCGGCTCCTACCTGCATCTACTACTATTACTCCACACACCGACCGCTATCCAGCATGCATCTAGAGTATTAAGTCCATAAAGAACGGGGTAACGCCTTAAGCAAGATGACATGATGTAGACAAAGTAAACTCACGCATGAATAAACCCCATCTTTTTACCCTTAATAGCAATGATACATACGTGTCATGTCCCTTTCTGTCACTGGGATTGAGCACCGCAAGATCGAACCCATTACAAAGCACCTCTTCCCATGGCAAGATAAATCAATCTAGTTGGCCAAACCAAATAAAATAGATCGGAGAAGAAATACGAAGCTATAATAATCATGCATAAAAGAGATCAGAGAAGACTCAAATAATATGCATGGATAATCTGATCATAAACTCACAATTCATCGGATCCCAACAAACACACCGCAAAAAGTGATTACATCGGATAGAACTCCAAGAACATCGAGGAGAACATTGTATTGAAGATCAAAAAGAGAGAAGAAGCCATCTAGCTACTAACTATGGACCCGAAGGTCTATGGTAAACTACTCACGCATCATCGGAAGGGCAGCAAGGTTGATGTAGGGCCCCTCCGTGATCGATTCCCCCTCCGGCGGAGTGCCGAAAAAGGCCTCCAGATGGGATCTCTCGAGAACAGAAACTTGCGGCGGCGGAAAAAGTATTTTGTGGACTCTCCTGATGGTTTCCCGATTTTTGGGAATTTATAGTGGTGGAATTAGGTCAAAAGAGTCAGAGGTGGGCCCACGAGGCACCAGGGCACGCCTGCCCCCCCCCAGGTGCGCCCTGGTGGCTCGTGGCCACCTCCTGGGGCATCTGGCCTTCTCCCGAAGCTTCTAGTGTTTGTTATGTCCAGAAAAAAATCTCCAAAAAGTTTCATGGCATTTGGACTTCGTTTGGTATTGATATTCTGTAAAACAAAAAACAGGCAGAAAACAGTAACTGGCACTGGGCACTAAGTTAATAGGTTAGTCCCAAAAAATGATATATAATTGATGTAAATGTATATAAAAACATCCAAGATTGATAATATAACAACATGGAACAATAAAAAATTATAGATACGTTGGAGACGTATCAACCAGCGCCTCCTTATATAGGCCGTCAGGTAGATGGGCCTAGGCTCAGGCCCACGACCGAGTCCGCGAGCAGCCCACGGTCCAACGTCTTGGACAGTGGCACTACTATAGCAACTCGTCAATTAATCCAAGATTAATTAACCATTCCTGACAGACAAAAATAAGGCTTGGCTCGGCTCATTCCCACAACCCGCGGCGCTTGCGCGCGTCATGACGAGGCGAGGCGAGGCGGGGGCGAGGCGGGCGGCGGAGGAGGAGCGCGTGTGTACAGCTCCTCTTCCCAAGCTCCCAATGGCATATGGTAGAGCAGCCCTTATAAAGGGGTCTCATTCTCACTCCACTAGCAGTATGGTACTAAACTTCCCACCACTTGCCATGCACCTAAATGGGCCTTAGAGATTAGCCAAGAATTATTGTCTTATATGGGCCTAAGCCCATCCATAATCCAACAGCAAGGGCCTGTGGGAGGGCTCCGTTTTTAGTCGTTCCATTGAGTTTTGTTTGGGTTTGTGTCCTGCTCGGGAAGGCAAGATGGTGGTGGCTCCCTGAAGATGGAATAAAGGTCTCCCTGCCTAGCCCCCGTTCCGGTGGTGCGTTTAGCATCATTGGTGGGCGTGTGGAGGTGTGTCTCCGGCGGATCTATCTTTGGTGGATTTGCTCGGATTTGGTCGGTGTTCGTCTACGTTCATGTGTTTTCGGGTTGGATCCTTTCGATCTACGTTATTCTTCATCGGCGGCAGTTGCTATTCTGGTGCGCTGGTCCTATGAGGCCTTAGCACGATGACTTCCCGACTGTCTACTACAACAAGTTGTGCCCGAATCCAGCGACGGAGGGACGATGATGGCGGCGTGCCTTCGGCTCACTTCAGTGCTTGTAGTCGTCGCTAGGTGGTCTAAACACACACACATGATACGTCCCAAACGTATCTACTTTTCCAAACACTTTTACTTTGGTTTTGGACTCTAATTTGCATTATTTGAATGGAACTAACCCGGACTGACGCTGTTTTCAGCAGAATTGCCATGGTGTTATTTTTTTGCAGAAATACAAGTTCTCGGATGGACCTAAAAATTTACGGAGAATATTTTTAGAATATATAAAAAATACTGGCGAAGAGAATTACCAAAGGGGGGCCACCCAGGCGCCACAAGCCCAAGGGGCACGCCCACCCCCCAGGGCGCGCCTGGCAGGCTTGTGCGCCCCTGGCAGCTCCGGCAACCCTAACTCCAACGCTATAAGTACCTATTCGTCCAGAAAAAAATCAGAGAGAAAGAATCATCATGTTTTACGATACGGAGCCGCCGCCACCTCCTGTTCTTCATCGGAAGGGCTGATGTGGAGTCCGTTCGGGGCTCCGGAGAGGGGGATTCGATGTTGTCGTCATCATCAACCATCCTCCATCACCAATTTCATGATGCTCACCACCGGGCTTGAGTAATTCCTTCATAGGCTTGCTGGACAGTGAAGTGTTGCATGAGATTTATCATGTAATCGAGTCAATTTGTTAGGGCTTTGATCCCTAGTATCCACTATGTTCTAAGATTGATGTTGCTATGACTTTGCTATGCTTAATGCTTGTCACTAGGGCCCGAGTGCCATGATTTCAGATCTGAACCCTTTATGTTTTCATGAATATATTTGTGTTCTTGATCCTATCTTGCAAGTTACATGCACCTATTACGTGTTATGATCCGCATACCCCAAGGTGACAATTATTGGGATTCTTTCAGTGATTGCCGTAGTTTGAGGAGTTCATGTATTCACTATGTGTTAATGCTTTGTTCCAGTTCTTTATTAAAAGGAGGCCTTAATATCCCTTAGATTTCCTTATGGACCCCGCTGTCACGGGAGGGTAGGACAAAAGATGTCATGCAAGTTCTTACTATAAGCATGTATGACTATATACAGAATACATGCCTACATTACATTGATGAATTGGAGCTATTGTGTATCGCCTTAGGTTGTGACTGTTACATGATGAATGTCATCCAACATAATTATCCATCACTGATCCAATGCCTACGCTTTTCGCATAATGATCTTTGCTAAGTCACTTTTGTTGCTGCTACTGTTACAATTACTACAAAACTGCTATTGTTACCTGATACGTCTCCAACGTATCTATAATTTTTGATTGTTCCATGCTATTATAGTATCAATCTTGGACGTTTATTATGCAATTGTATACCATTATATATCATTTTTTGGGACTGACCTATTAACACAGTGCCCCAGTGCTAGTTGCTGCTTTTTTGCTTGTTTTTGTATTTTCAGAAAATCATTATCAAAAAGAGTCCAAACGAGAAAAAAACTTTGGATTAATTTTTTCTGGACCAGAACAGACCCACGAAGCTTCGGGAGAAAACCAGAGGTGCCATGAGGGAGCGACAAGCTCGGGAGGCGCGCCTCCCAGGCTTGTGGGCCCCTCGTAGCCCCTCCTGACCTAATTCTAGCGCTATAAATTCCCAAATATTCCCAATATACCAGAGAGATAGAAGAGAAAACCTTTCCGCCACCGCAAGCCTCTGTTCTTCCGCGATCCCATCTGGACGCCTTTTCTGGTACTCTGCCAGAGGGGGAATCGATCACGAAGGGCTTCTTCATCAACCTTGCTGCCCTTCCGATGATGTGTGAGTAGTTTACCACAGACCTACGGGTCCATAGCTAGTAGCTAGATGGCTTCTTCTCTCTCTTTTATCTTTAATACCATGTTCTCCTCGATGTTCTTGGAGTTCTATCCGATGTAATCATCTTTTGCGGTGTGTTTGTTGGGATCTGATGAATTGTGAGTTTATGATCAGATTATTCATGAGAAATATTTGAGTCTTCTCTGAACTCTTTTATGCATGATTGTTATAGCTTTGTATTTCTCTCCGATCTATCGATTTGGTTTGGCCAACTAGATTGGTTTATCTTGCAATGGGAGAGGTGCTTTGTGATGGGTTCAATCTTGCGGTGCTCAATCCCAGTGATAGAAAGGGACTTGACACGTATTTGTATTGTTGCCATTAAGGATAAAAAGATGGGGTTTAATCATATTGCTTGAGTTTACTTTGTCTACATCATGTCATCTTGCTTAAGGCGTTACCCTGTTTCATACTTAATACCCTAGATGCATGCTGGATAGCGGTCAATGGGTGGAGTAATAGTAGTAGATGCAGGCAGGAGTCGGTCTACTTGTCTAAGACGTGATGCCTATATACATGATCGTTGCCATGAATCCGTCATAATTATTTTCTTTTCTATCAATTACCCAACAATAATTTGTTTACCCACCGTATGCTATGTGTTCGAGAGAGAAGCCTCTAGTGAAAACTATGGCCCCCGGGTCTACTTTTCTCATATATTAAAATCCAAAAATACCTTGCTGCAATTTATTTACTTTTATTTTATTTAGTATTTTACTTTATCTATCTATCACTATCAGAATTAATCCTTGCAAATAACCGCTAAGAGGATTGACAACCCTCTTATTTGCGTTGGGTGCAAGTGTTTGCTTTTGTGTGTGTAGGTGCTGCTAAAGGATTTTGACTAGTTCTCCTACTAGATTGATAACCTTGGTTCTTAATTGAGGGAAATACTTATCTCTACTATACTGCATCATCCTCTCCTCTTCGGGGAAATACCAACGCAGTCTACAAGTAGCAGAAAGAATTTCTGGCGCCATTGCCGGGGAGACATCACCAAAATTTATCAAGTACCTTCGCATAAACTATCATCCACTTGCATTTATTTTATTTTCTTTTTATTTGCATTTGCCTCTCGTTTTCATCTCCCCCACTTCTAAAACAATTTTACAAAAACACAAAAATATTGTATTTGCTTGCTTGCTTTTATTGCCTTCATGTCAACACACAAAAACAGAAAATGAAAGCAAAAATTTAAGATCACTATGGATCCACTTAAAGTTTTCTACTTGGATTATCTTCGATCCATTTGTGCTCGTGCTGAAACCCCAACTAGTTTAGTTGAGGGAAAATTATTAGATGAGCATGCTCATTTTGTGCGTCACCGTTTGTCTCAAAAAGGGAGACTCTCATGGAATCAAATAAATTGTTTGCTATGCTATGCTTGGAATCTATGTGAAATATATGATGTTATTTGTTGCTCTGAGAACCCTAAAAAACACCTTCCCTACCTATGTGAGTTTAATGATAATGAAATCTTATCTTCTTATGCCAAGGGTGTTTATAGCTACTATGATATCGAACAAATTGAAGGATTTGTTGCTTTTAAGGGTACCCATGAAGTTGCTTCTTTGATTGAAAAGTATGATATTACTCTCTACAAATATGAAAATTTGGCCATACTTAAATATTGCGATGAAAACTATGCTTCCAATACCTATGTTAGTGAATTCGTTGGGAGAATGTCTGCTGCTTTGGAAGAGAATAATTATATGCATGAATCTATAGATAATTCTGATTCTGTTGACCCGCTTGAAATTTCCCTTTTTGATGAATTTGATGCCTGCTTTGCTTGTGGCCAGGATGCCAATATTAATGGAGATGAACTTGCTATGGTTCCTTATGTTAAAAATGAAATCATTGCTATTGCACCCACACTTGATAGCTCCTTGAATGAAAAGCATGGTTGCAATAATGTTATTATAAATTCTATTAGTGTCAATTGTGCTAATGATACGCAAAGCTACAAGCTTGGGGATGATAATTTTGTCATGTCCAATACTTATTGCAATGATCATGATTGGGGTGATAATGCTTCTTATGATCATAAAAATTTATTTAAGCCTCATGATGAATATGTTATTGATAATAATATTTACAATAATATTGAAAGTGCGTTTGGAAGAGTGTCAACTTTAGGTAAAAATAATCCCACACATTTGGAGAGTGTTCAATCTTATGAAATTTTTGATAAAAGTGGGTTTGGAGAGGTCATGACTTTAGTTGATGTTAATCCCACTATCTTGGAAGATTATAAAACTTCTATGCATGTGGATCATGAAGATAAAATTTTATACGAAAGCTATATTGTTGAATTTTATTATGATCCTACATGTAATTATTATGAGAGAGGAAAATATGGTTGTAGAAACTTTCATGTCACTAAATTACCTCTCTTTGTGCTAAAATTATTAATGCTACATTCTTCCTATTTGCATATGCTAGATATTGCTTGTCTTGATAATTTGTTTTCTTATAAAATGCCTATGCATAGGAAGTATGCTAGACTTAAATTTTTTTTTCACATGTTACATGATCCTCTCTTTGTGTTTCAATTATTATCTTTCATGAGAGCATCATTGAAATCTCAAGCCTATCTTGATGGCTATAAAGAAAGAGCTTGTTGGGAAACAACCCAATAAACTTTTTATTTCCGTTTTTGTGTGTTTACACAATTATAGCCTCTGTTATGATTGTGTTTTTATGTTTTAATTAGTGTTTGTGCCAAGTAATACCTTTGGGATGATTTGGAAGATAGTATGATTGATGCTGTTGGAAAACAGAAACTTTAGCGTCCAGTGCTGGAATTTTATTTTTTTTCTGGAACTTCAGAACCTTCTGAATTTTTTGCACAGTATTTATATATGAATTTACCACGTTTTCCTAATTTTTCAGAATTTTTGGAGTTACAGAAGTTTGACTTTAATTCAGATCTTTACAGACTGTTCTATTTTAGACAGATTCTGTTTTTGTTGCATAGTTTGCTTATTTTGATGAATCTATGGATCGTATCGGGGGGTATGAGTCATGGAGAAGTTGGATTACAGTAGAATTATGTCAATATTAAACATGAATCAATTTACAACAGCACCTAAAGTTTAAGATTTATTTGTTATACTAACGGATCTCACGAGGTTTCTGTTGAGTTTTATGTGCTGAAGTTTTCAAGTTTTGGGTGAGACTACGATGGATAAAGGAATAAGGAGTGGCAAGAGCCTAATATTGGGGATTCCCAAGGCACCCCAAGGTAATATTAAAGGAAGACTCAAGCGTCTAAGCTTGGGGATGCCCCGGATGGCATCCCCTCTTTTGTCTACAATCTATCGGTAACTCACTTGGAGCTATATTTTTATTCATCACATGATATGTGTTTTACTTGGAGCGTCTTGGGATATAGTTTGTTTGCTTTTTAGTTTGTCACAATCATCTTTCCTGAACACACCTTTTTGAGAGGGACACACATTATTCGTGATTTGTTAGAATACTTTATGTGCTTCACTTATATCTTTTGAGCTAGGTAGTTGCTCTAGTGCTTCACTTATATCTTATAGAGCACGGTGGTGGTTATATTTTAAAGAAATAGTTGCACTCTCATGCTTCACTTATATCTTTTTGAGAGTCTAATGAATAGCAATGGTAATATGCATGGGTTATGAATTTGGTCCTAATATGATAGGTATTGAAGAGGGATATAATAAAAACTTTCATGTAGATCACTGAATATGATAAGTTTGATTCCTTGCAATAGTTTTGCCATATTAAGATGGTAATATGTGGGAGGTGCTAGTAAATAATTGTGGTTTAGTAAGAATATTGGTGTTAAGGTTTGTGGTTCCCGAAGCATGCACGTATGATCTATCGTTATGCTAAGAAGTTGGAGCATGATTTATTATTGATTGTCTACCTTATGAGTGGCGGTCGGGGACGAGCGATGGTCTTTTCCTACCAATCTATCCCCCTAGGGGCATGCGTAGTAGTACTTTGCTTCAAGGGCTAATAAACTTTCGCAATAAGTATGTGAGTTCTTTATGACTAATGTGAGTCCATGGATTATACGCACTCTCACCTTTCCGCAATTTGCTAGCCTCTTCGGTACCGTGCATTGCCCTTTCTCACATCGAGAGTTGGTGCAAACTTCGCCGGTGCATCCAAACCCCGTGATATGATACGCTCTATCACACATAAGCCTCCTTATATCTTCCTCAAAACAGCCACCATACCTACCTATCATGGCATTTCCATAGCCATTCCGAGATATATTGCCATGCAACTTCCACCGTTCCGTTTTTATGACACACATCATCATTGTCATATTGCTTTGCATGATCATATAGCTAACATAGTATTTGTGGCCCAGCCACCGTTAATTATTTTTTATACATGTTACGCTAGTATCATTGCACATACTGGTACACCGCTAGAGGCATTCATATAGAGTCATATTTTTGTTCTAGTTTCGAGTTGTAATTTTCTTTTGAGTTGTAAGTAAATAGAAGTATGATGATCATCATTATTAGAGCATTGTCCCAGTGAGGAAAAAATAGGCCAAAAAGAGCCCATGAAAAAAATGAGAGAAAAAGAGAGAAGGGGCAGTGTTACTATCCTTTTCCATACTTGTGCTTCAAAGTAGCACCATGTTTTTCATATAGAGAGTCTCCTATTTTTTCACTTTCATATACTAGTGGGAATTTTTCATTATAGAACTTGGCTTGTATATTCCGATGATGGGCTTCCTCAAATGCCCGAGGTCTTCATGAGCAAGCAAGTTGGATGCACACCCACTTAGTTTTCATGTTGAGCTTTCATACACTTATAGCTCTTAGTGCATCCGCTACATGGCAATCCCTACTCCTCGCATTGACATCAATTGATGGGCATCTCCATAGCCCATTGATTAGCCGCGTTGATGTGAGACTATCTTCTTATTTTTGACTTTCTCTTATTAATCTCTACCACCACATTCTATTCTACTCATAGTGCTATATCCATAGCTTGCGCTCATGTATTGCGTGGGGGTTGAAAAAGCTGAAGCGCGTTAAAAAGTATGAACCAATTGCTCGGCTTGTCATCGGGGTAGTGCATGACAAATACTTTGTGTTAAGAAGATGGAGCATCACAAGATTATATGATTTTGTAGGGATAACTTTCTTTAGCATTTTTATTTTGAAAGGCATGATTGTTTATTAGTATGCCTGAGTATTGATGTCTTTATATCAAACTATAGACTATTGCTTTCAATCATTCGGATCTCATTATTCATACCATAAGAGAGATTACGCGATGAAACATGTTAAGTACCATTCCACATTAAAAATTCTGTTTTTATCATTTACCTACTCGAGGACGAGCAGGAATTAAGCTTGGGGATGCTTGATACGTCTCCAACGTATCTATAATTTTTGATTGTTCCATGCTATTATAGTATCAATCTTGGATGTTTATTATGCAATTATATGCCATTATATATCATTTTTGGGGACTAACCTATTAACCCCGTGCCCAGTGCCAGATGCTATTTTTTTGCTTGTTTTTGTCTTTTCAGAAAATCATTATCAAAAAGAGTGCAAACAAGAAAAAAAAACTTTGGATTAATTTTTTCTGGACAAGAAGAGACCCACGAAGCTTTGGCAGAAGACCAGAGGAGCCACGAGGGAGCGACAAGCTCGGGAGGAGCACCCTGGGGGGTAGGGCGCGCCCCCCAGGCTTGTGGGCCCCTCGTAGCCCCTCCTGGCCTAATTCTAGCGCTATAAATTCCAAAATATTCCCAATATACCAGAGAGACAAAAGAGAAAACCTTTCTGCCGCCGCAAGCCTCTGTTCTTCCACGATCCCATCTGGAGGCCTTTTCCGGTACTCTGCTGGAGGCGGAATCGATCACGGAGGGCTTCTTCATCAACCTTGCTGCCCTTCCGATGATGTGTGAGTAGTTTACCACAGACCTACGGGTCCATAGCTAGTAGCTAGATGGCTTCTTCTCTCTCTTTGATCTTTAATACTATGTTCTCCTCGATGTTCTTGGAGTTCTATCCGATGTAATCTTCTTTTGTGGTGTGTTTGTTGGGATCCGATGAATTGTGAGTTTATGATCAGATTATTCATGAGAAATATTTGAGTCTTCTCTGAACTTTTTTATGCATGATTGTTATATCTTTGTATTTATCTCTGATCTATCGATTTGGTTTGGCCAACTAGATTGGTTTATCTTGCAATCGGAGAGGTGCTTTGTGATGGGTTCAATCTTGCGGTGCTCAATCCCAGTGACAGAAAGGGACATGACACGTATTTGTATTGTTGCCATTAAGGATAAAAAGATGGGGTTTATCATATTTCCTGAGTTTACTTTGTCTACATCATGTCATCTTTCTTAAGATGTTACTCTGTTTCATACTTAATACCCTAGATGCATGCTGGATAGCGGTCGATGGGTGGAGTAATAGTAGTAGATGCAGGCAGGAGTCGGTCTACTTGTCTCGGACGTGATGCCTATATACATGATCATTGACATGAATCCGTCATAATTATTCGCTTTTCTATCAATTGCCCAACAGTAATTTGTTTACCCACCGTATGCTATGTGTTCGAGAGAGAAGCCTCTATTGAAAACTATGGCCCCCGGGTCTACTTTTATCATATATTAAAATCCAAAAATACCTTGCTGCAATTTATTTACTTTTATTTTATTTAGTATTTTACTTTATCTATCTATCACTATCAGAATTAATCCTTGCAAATAACCGCTAAGAGGATTGACAACCCTCTTATTTGCGTTGGGTGCAAGTGTTTGCTTTTGTGTGTGTTGGTGCTGCTAAGGATTTTGACTGGTTCTCCTACTGGATTGATAACCTCTGTTCTTAACTGAGGGAAATACTTATCTCTACTACACTACATCATCCTCTCCTCTTCGGGGAAATACCAACGCAGTCTACAAGTAGCATTACCATTCCTGTTACTGTTGCTACCGTTACTATTGCTATCAAAACTATCATACTACTGTGCTACTAAATACTTTGCTGCAGATATTTGTTCTCCATGTGTGGTTTAATTGACAACTCAACTGCTAATACTTACAAATATTCTTTGGCTCCCCTTGTGTCAAATCAATAAATTTGGGTGAAATACTACCCTCAAAAACTATTGCGATCCCCTATACTTGTGGGGTTATCAAGACCCTTTTCTGGCGCCGTTGCCGAGGAGCATAGCTCTATTTGTTGAGTCACTTGGGATTTATATCTGGTGATCACTATGAAGAATCTGAAAGACGCTAAGACTAAGATCATCCCCTCTATGACTAGAGGAGGTAAGGAACTGCCATCACACTCTGCACTTGATTCACCTTCTATTTTGAGTAGGCTTGCGACACCACCACCCTTTATTCATTCTGATATGTCGCAAGTAATTAATGATACTACTTCCACTATAAATGATACTCATGATGATGCCAGTACTATGCTTGATAATTCTGTGCCACTAGGTGAATTTCTTGATGAACAACTTGCTATTATGCCTAGTCCTCCTACTACAGTTGAAATGCCTAAGACACCTGATGGTTATGTTTTCGATGGAGAGACTGCTAGGGTGATTCTTGCTTGTAATGATAGAGATGATGTTAGAAAATTGCTTGCTTAGTTGAAAGAAAAATCTATGAGGGAGAGAATGAAATATGATCCTAAGTTTGCTACCTCTCCTATCTTTGTTACTGATAAGGATTATGAATTCTCTGTCGATCCTGAGTTAATTACTTTGGTTGAATCCGATCCTTTTCATGGTTATGAATCTAAAACTGTTGTGGCACACCTTACTAAATTAAATGATATAGCCACCCTATTTGCTCATGAGGAAAAAATTCACTATTACTACATTCTTAAGTTGTTTCCTTTTTCATTAAAGGGTGATGCTAAGAAATGGTTCAATACTCTTGCTCCTGGTTGTGTGCGTAGTCCCCAGGATATGATTTATTACTTCTCTGAGAAATATTTTCCTGCTCATAAGAAACAAGCTGCCTTACAGGAAATATTTAACTTTGTGAAAATTGAAGAAGAGAATCTCCCTCAAGCTTGGGGGAGGCTTCTCCAACTACTTAATGCTTTGCCTGATCATCCACTTAAGAAAAATGAAGTACTTGATATCTTTTATAATGGACTAACTGATGCTTCTAGGGACTACCTAGATAGTTGTGCTGGTTCTGTTTTTAGGGAACGAACTATTGGACAAGCTGAAGAGCTATTGAATAATATGTTGAGAAATGTCGATGATTGGACACTTCCTGAACCACCACCTAAGCCAACTCCGAAGAAGAGAGGTATTCTATTACTCAGTCCAGAAGATATGCAAGAAGCTAAGAAATCTATGAAAGAAAAAGGTATTAAATTTGAAGATGTTAAGAATTTACCACCTATTGAAGAAATACATGGTGTCGACACCCCGACACAGGTAGTAGAGGTAAATTCTCTCCGTAGATTCGATGAAAGAGATATTCCTTATAATAAATCTGCTAGTCAACGCTTGGATGAATTTGATAACTACATTATTAAGCAAGAGAACTTTAATATGTATGTTAGCAATCAATTAAAACAAAATCCCATCATGATAGATCGCTTGAGTGATTTGATGTTTAGAATTGCTAATGATGTTAAGGGCTTGAGTAAACATGCTTCTATGGTTCAGACTCAGTTAGAACAAATTGCTAAGTCCCAAAATGATTTGCTTGATGAGATGAATAATAAAATGAATGATCGTGTTGTTAGAGTTGTTACTAGAGGAGGTAGTATGACTCGGGAGCCTCTGTATCCTGAAGGTCATCCTAAAAGAATTGAGCAAGATTCTCAAAGAATTAATATTGATGCACCTAGTCCATCTAAGAAGAAAAAGAAGAAGAAAAATGATAGGACTTTGCATGCTTCTAGTGAACCTGAGATAGAAAAACCTCCTGAGAATCCTAATGATGTTTCTATTTCTGATGCTGAGACACATTCTGGTGATGAACATCCACCTAATGATAATGATAATGAGAATGATAATGATGTTCATGATGATGCTCAACAATTTAATGATGTAGAAATAGAACCTACTGTTGATCTTGATAACCCACCTCCTAAGAATAAAATATATGATAAAAGAGACTTCGTTGCTAGAAAACATGGAAGAGAAAGAGAACCATGGGTTCAAAAACCCATGCCTTTTCCTACTAAACCATCTAAAAATAAGGATGAGGAAGACTTTGAGCGCTTTGTTGAAATACTTCGGCCTGTCTTTTTGCGCACTCGCTTGATTGATATGTTGAAAATGCCTCCTTATGCTAAATATATGAAAGATATTGTCACAAATAAAAGAAAAATACCTGAAGCTGAAATTTCCACCATACTTGCAAATTATTCTTTTAAGGGTGGAGTACCTAAGAAGTTAGGAAATCCAAGAATACCCACTATACCATGCTCCATTAAAAGAAGTTATGTCAAAACTGCTTTATGTGATTTAGGAGCCGGTGTTAGTGTTATCCCTTTATCTTTGTATAGAAGACTTGATTTGAATAAGCTCACACCTACTGAAATATCTTTGCAAATGGCTGATAAATCAACTGCTATACCTATTGGAATTTGTGAGGATGTTCCCGTTGTAGTTGCAAATGTTACTATCTTAACAGACTTTGTTATTCTTGACATGCCCGAGGACGACAACATGTCGATTATCCTTGGTAGACCCTTTTTGAATACTGCAGGGGCTGTTATTGATTGCAACAAAAGCAAGGTTACTTTTCATGTCAATGGTAATGAGCATACGGTTTATTTCCCGAAGAAACAAAGTTCGGTGAATGTTATCAATTGTATTAAAAAAGTTTCGACAATTACTATTGGAGGTTTCAAATTTCCTCTTCCTACTGTCAAAAAGAAATATGAAATTCTTATTGTTGGGGAAATGCATATCCCCGTTGAGGTAACTTCGTGCTATACGAAAATTCTTCGGTTTCATGTCACTCGGAAATAGTTTGTTAATAAGACTTGATCAACCTTATTAATCGATTCTTTTTGAGGGGTATGTGGTCGATGAATTTAGTAAGCACAACCTTTTGTACCCACAATTTGCTCTTTGTAATTTAAGTTTAATAAAGTAGAAATGCCATGATTATCCTGTTTTTTGAATTTTCCACGCAATAAAAAATGGCCCAAAAACATAAGTTCTCAGAATGCCTTGAACATTTAGTATGTTTTTTAATGCAATATTTAAGAATTTTTGGCACTGAACACACCCCAGGGGGGTGGACCTATGAGCCACAAGCTCACAGGGCGCGCCCACCCCCCCAAGGTGCTCCCAGCTGGCTTGTGGGTCCCACGGGGACCCACTCACTTATCCCAGCCACCCACACCCTTCTTCTTCCTCCAAAAAAAATCAAACTTTCTCCCAAGCCCATGTTATTGCTCATTTTGCTGTGATTTTCGATCTCTTTGCTCGGAACTCCGTTTCCAAAACTGTTTTGAGGAATTACTCCTTCGTATGTGACTCCTCCAATGCTCCAATTAGTTTTTGTTCTAGTGCTTTATACTTTGCAAATTTTTGCTGCTGTGGTGACCATGTTTATGAGCTTGCATGTTGAATTTGTATGGTCCAAATTAGTTTTGATGCATGATATAGCCTCTAGATACTTGTGGGAGTAGTTGCTATCAATTTTGTTGAGTTTCGTTCATTTTTATTTAGAGTCACTAAAAAAATTCAGAAATTTTAAGAAAAGAAAATGCTCAAGTGGAGGT
The DNA here is from genome assembly GCA_039707655.1 of Elymus sibiricus. Taxonomy (NCBI): domain Eukaryota; kingdom Viridiplantae; phylum Streptophyta; class Magnoliopsida; order Poales; family Poaceae; genus Elymus; species Elymus sibiricus. Next base: position 284,983,240 of record CM077670.1, read on the forward strand.
TGAGAGGTTCTTCGAGCCGGAATCCTAAGGAGGCTCCGAAGCCCAAGTATCATCTTCCTCGTGCAGCCGAGGTGTGGCCGTGCGAATGGCCGTGCGACACATTCTTGAGGGATGCGAGAATTTTTGATGATTTCTATTATTTGGCGAACAATGCCGCAATTATCCCGTTCCTCGAAGATAAGTGTGACCAGTATCTTCTCCTCACTAATACTTTCGTGCAAAGTTTTCACTTTCATTCTAGGAGAGATATACCCACGGTGTGATTTAACTTATATGATATTCCTAAAGAGATGACACTTGAGGATTTTTGCCACGTGTGCAAACTTCCTAATGAGGGCAGCTTAGTAGAGCCACACCCTAGGGATGTCTCGGAGTTTATCTCTGAGGTGACAGTAGGGGAGTCGAGAGGAGTTTTTGAGGCTAGGGTTGCCAGTTTACATTTTCCTATTTTGCGCTATTATTCATTATTTGCCGGGAGGTGTTTGACCGGTTGGTGGGAGAGTGGAACGCTCAGCTCACCCGACCTTGCTATTTTGCGCCATGCTCTTTACGCTGATAGGACTTTTAGTTTGGGTGCGATGGTCGCCCGGCGGTTGCACATTAACCGCTCGAGGGGCGTTGTTTATGGTGGTATTTATGCTTCCCGTCTCGCTAAACACTTTGAGATTCCTATCAGACACGACGAGAGGGAAGAGAGGCTTTTACCCACTATGTATCTTGATTACGACAGTATGGTTGGACATGACTTTATTGGCAGGGGCCCTAGACAATTTCAGTATAACTTGGTATTTAGTCAGGGTACGTATGAGATTATTACTCTGCCCGTGCCTGCTTTGTTTCATCTTTACAGGGGCAGATATACCATCATGCCAGAGGACATTTACACTTATTAGGGCCTGGCACCACCCCCAGTACCTGAGCCAGCACCTGTGCCAGCACCTGCTCAGGAGCATGTTTGTCAGTGGGACCCTCAGCAGCCACTGTGGGATCCTCAGCAGCCCCAGTGTTATCCTGGAGGGGCAGACTTCGACCCATGGCCGTAGACCAACTTAGGCCAAAAGCCTAAGCTTGGGGGAGTACGTTTTTCTCACCGAAATTACATTCATGTATCGCACATTCATTCCAGTTGTCGGTATTCATCCTTTTTCATTGTATATCCATGTTAGTTTTATTTTCACTTTCTTCTTGTGCTTGAAAAACTTTTGAAAATCCAAAAAAATTAGTTGTAGTTTCTTTCTTGTTCAGTTAATTCATAGTATTAAAATAAAACCCCAAAAAGATTTCTCGTTTCTTCTTTTGCTTGTTGGGAGTTCTCCCGTGTAAATAGTTTTTCTCGTTTTTTGCTTTTCCTTCGTTAATTTGCTTTCTTCAGAAAAACTCAAAAACTCCAAAAATATTTCAATGTGTGTCTCTGAATTTCTTTTCTTTTCTTCTCGTTGAGTCGTAGTAAGGAGAAGACCACGATGAAAATGTTGAGTGGCTCTCATATGCTTTATTGTTGAACTAACAAAGAGCCACTATTACTTTGTCTTCTCCTTTGAATAAAAGTTTGCAGATTCTAGCTTTGTCCACAGCACACTTGCACTATTATTATTATCACATCATTCGGTCATGCAAGTGAAAGGCAATAATGACGATATTTGATGAAGTGATTGCGGTGAAGAAAAGCTGGTATGAACTCTTCTTGTTTTTGTCTTTGTAAATATGTTTAACTCAGTATTCATGATTCAGCATTATTATGAGTAAACATGTTTGTGATGACAATTAGAGATCATAGTTGATCATGCCATGCTTAAATAGCTAGGAGTGGATAATGATTTATCTTGAGTGTCAACATGCATTAAAATGATTGTGATGTAGTATGTTAGCATGGTATCCTCCTCTGGGTAATTCGAGTGGCTTGACTTGGCACGTGTTCACACATGTAGTTGAATCAAAACCAACATAGCCTCCATGATATTTATGTTCAGGGTGTTGATATCCTACTCATGCTCATGTTCAATGTTAATTATTCGCAATGCATGTCTATGACCGTTTTCGCTCTCTAGCTGGTCGCTTCTCAATCTATTAGCTAGCCTTCGCTTGTACTAAGCGGGAATACTGCTTGTGCATCCAAATCCTTAAACCAAAGTTGTTCCAGATGAGTCCACTATATCTACCAATATGCGGTATTACCCTGCCGTTCCAAGTAAACTTGCATGTGACACCACTAAACATTCAAACAAACATCTGTTTTGTGTGCCTGTACCGCTCATGGAGCGATAGGGGGTGTTCATTATCTTCCATGCTAAGCGGGTTATTCTCAGATGAGTGTTTATTCACTTGTCATTGCACGAGAGAGGCTGGTATCTGGGATGCCCAGTCATATGATCAAAATTGAATTATATAATGCAACAAACTCCCCCGGAAAGTTGTTGGTATGGAGGGCACCCGTGAATTCGGCTAGCCATGGCTTGTGTTGGTATGGTGGAGGGGGAGTAAACTATACCTTTCCGCTTGGGAACCGCCTATAATGTGTTTAGCATGGAGAATATTGAAAATTCTCGGTCATAACATTGACAGGAAAAGCATATCTCTCAAAATTGTTTTAATCTCTGATTTAAGCTTCGAGCTCTGGCATCGCTGCAAATCCATGCTTCCCTCTGTGAAGGGCCTATCCATTTACTTTTATGTTATTTTACTTTTATTGTTGAGTCATCACCCTCTCATCTAAGCACCAGTTGGAGAGCACTATTGTCATTTTTATGCATTGAGTATAGTTAATGTTGGGTGTGACCATGACTGGATATCCTCTACCCTGAATTACAATGTTTAGTCGCTGCTTGAACCTCAGAGGTGCTCTGCATTTATGTTTTGCGGTCCTAGAAAGGGCTTGCAAGATACCATGTTATCATATTATATCATGGTTGTTTTGACAAAGTGTTGGCATTCGAGATATCTTATTATTGCTCGCTAGTTGGTTATGTTACTGCCATGAGTAAATGTGAGACCTAAGTGTTATCATTCATGTGGTTAGTTCATAATCTTTGCTGAAAACTTGGATGCTAGTTAAGTATATATACAGACAACAAGAACAAAAGAGTTTGTAAAAGTTTTTCTTTGTCACTTTCAGTTTGTTAACTGAATTGCTTGAGGACAAGCAATGAGTTAATCTTGGGGGAGTTGATATGTCCCAAACGTATCTACTTTTCCAAACACTTTTGCTTTGGTTTTGGACTCTAATTTGCATGATTTGAATGGAACTAACCCGGACTGACGATGTTTTCAGCAGAAGTGCCATGGTGTTATTTTTGTGCAGAAATAAAAGTTCTCGGATGGACCTGAAAATTTACGGAGAATATTTTCAGAATATATAAAAAATACTGGCGAAGAGAATTACCAGAGGGGGGGCCACCTAGGCGCCACAAACCCAGGGGGCGCGCCCACCCCCCCCCCCCCTCCCCCCCCCCCAGGGCGCGCCTGGCAGGCTTGTGGGCCCCTGGCAGCTCCGACAACCCTAACTCCAATGCTATAAGTACCTATTCGTCCAGAAAAAATTAGAGAGAAAGAATCATCGCGTTTTACAATACGGAGCCGCCACCACCTCCTGTTCTTCATCGGGAGGGCTGGTCTGGAGTCCGTTTGGGGCTCCGAAGAGGGGGATTCGACGCTGTCGTCATCATCAACCATCCTCCATCACCAATTTCATGATGCTCACCACCGGGCATGAGTAATTCCTTCGTAGGCTTGCTGGACGGTGATGGGTTGGATGAGATTTATCATGTAATGAAGTCAATTTGTAAGGGCTTTGATCCCTAGTATCCACTATGTTCTGAGATTGATGTTGCTATGACTTTGCTATGCTTAATGCTTGTCACTAGGGCCCGAGCGCCATGATTTCAGATCTGAACCCTTTATGTTTTCATGAATATATTTGTGTTCTTGATCCTATCTTGCAAGTTATATGCACCTATTATGTGTTATGATCCGCATACCCCAAGGTGACATTAATTGGGATTCTTTCCGGTGATTGCCGTAGTTTGAGGAGTTCATGTATTCACTATGTGTTAATGCTTTGTTCCGGTTCTCTATTAAAAGGAGGCCTTAATATCCCTTAGATTTACTTATGGACCCCGCTGCCATGGGAGGGTAGGAGAAAAGATGTCATGCAAGTTCTTACTATAAGCACGTATGACTATATACGGAATACATGCCTACATTACGTTGATGAATTGGAGCTATTGTGTATCCCCTTAGGTTGTGACTGTTACATGATGTATGTCATCCAACATAATTATCCATCACTTATCCAATGCCTACACTTTTCGCATATTGATCTTTGCTAAGTTACTTTCGTTGCTGCTACTGTTACAATTACTACAAAACTGCTATTGTTACCGTTACCGTTGCGACTGTTACTACTGCTATCAAAACTATCACACTACTATGCTACTAAATACTTTGCTGCAGATATTTGTTCTCCAGGTGTGGTTGAATTGACAACTCAACTGCTAATACTCACAAATATTCTTTGGCTCCCCTTGTGTCGAATCAATAAATTTGGGTGAAATACTACCCTCAAAAACTGTTGCGATCCCCTATACTTGTGGGCTATCAACACACACCCCAAACCAACCCGTCAGCATCATCCCCACCTCATGCACTAACGGCACGACGGCAACCGTCGGCGCCCCAAGATGCGCACGTCGCGCATAGAACTCCCCGCGCCTCCTGAGCCCACCTATAAATCCCCTTCAACCCCTTCTTCCATTCCCCTAGCTTGCGTGCACCTACACGCCGCTAGGCTGCTCGGAATCATCCGAGAGCTGTCACCTCTGGATGCAACTCCCGCGAGCCAATCAAGCGAGTACTGGTGAGCCTGAAGCCCAATTCCTTTTCCACTTCACCCACGAGCACCGTGCACCCATTTGACACTGGTTGTTCAAGACAAGCCAGGAACGCGAGCCCATTGACACTCGAGTGCCGACGCTGCTGCGTCGACCATTCTGATGAGGTATGCCATGCCAAAGCCCTAAAACCATGCCAACGAGTTCGTCGTGCTAATGCGCATCAACTTGGCCCATCAGTTCATCCCCACGAGCACTGGAGTGACGTCGTTGACCAAACCCAAGAGCACCGGTGCGCAGAAGCAACTTCGACGAGTAACCTCGGCCTACTCTGTCGAGCTCAGTCGTCGTCCATGCAGAGAGATATAACAAGCACTTCCATAACCTCTCTTTAGGGTCGATTCCATGCAGCACCATCGTCGGTCTTGTCTCCAGCAAGCAAATTTTGGCAAGGCCGAAACCCTAGCTACGTGGCACGCCCACGACTGTCCATCAAGCCAGATCGGATGACCGTGTTTTAATTTTCCCGAACCGATACAGATCAAACACAGTTGTCCATTGTCACTTAGGAGCACGACCCAGATAATGCCACGTGGCCAAGCTTTTAGATTAAATTTGTTAATCACGGCTAATTTGGTAGACTTATAGAAAAGCCCCAGAAACTTCAAACCCTTATAACTTTTTACCTGTAAGACCAATTGGAGGATTTTTTTTGCAGAATTATCATTATGACAATCCCTTCCAACCAGAACAACACGAATTCACTTTTGAGTAATTTAAATTTGTATTCACAACATAACTAAATACAAACTTGTATAGGGTCTAAAATGTAAATTACCAAGCCAATTTGATTGGTTCTTTTCCCATGTTGATCCTGATGTCATAAACTTTGAAATAAGTTCACTGAATTAAAAAATTTAAAAAATTGAATTCAAAGGAATTTGTAATAGCAGTTGAAAAGTGATGCCATGGCAACCATTTTGCTGCCATGGCCGATTTTTCAGAAATGCTACCATGTTAGAGGTTTTGGAGTCCAATTTGAATTGATTATAACCTTTGATCTAGGATTCCAAACTCATTAATTCTTTTTTGTTTTGTGTTCATAATACATGTCTACTACCATGCCTCCACGAAATTCTTGTCTGGTACCTCCAAGTTGTGACTTAGGCCTTTAATGCATAATTCTAAGTTGAGAGTTGCATGTCTACCACATTACTTCTCTGCAATTGGTTTTACCTAGTACTTCAGAGCCAGTTCAATTCTCGTAGAAAAGGATCCACCTTTATTGTTTCGAACCACTGCTCTATTTTCTCCTGGTAGTTCCAAGTACTATGTTTTTTGTCTGGCTCCTAAACATGCACTGGTCGTTCAAATATTTGAATGTGTTTGGAAGCTCCGCAAGATTTAATTTTGGTCTTTGCGAGCTAGTTATGTTTTCAACATAGCAGTCAAATTTTGGACTCTCTGTATATATAGCCCCACATACCTCTTCGTGGCTAAGAAGTAACTCATCAGCTTGAACTTCCACTCATAACCAACAACCACACAAGTTGAGAGAGAGATATCCAAGGCAACACTATAGTAGAAGAAGTGATTGGGCGATTCTGATAACCCACAAGTGTAGGGAATCAATTGTACCTTTTTCGATAAATAAGAGTGTCGAACCCAACGAGGAGCTAAAGGTAGAATTAATATTCCATTCAAGTTCTATCGACCACCGATACAACTCTACGCACACTTAACGTTTGCTTTACCTAGAACAAGAATAAAACTACTTTGTAGGTGTAAGGATAAGTTTGCAAGAATAAAACTAGAAGTACTTAGCGAGAATAAAACTAGGAGTAATTTGCAAGATAATAAAAGTTAGTTGTTTAGTAGAGAGCTTTTCGTGACAAGCAGAGAAAGATTGTCCATAGGCAATTGAATATAACATGATCGATACTTATCATATGCAATGAGGTAGAGGCATACGCTAACATACTTTCTGTACTTGGATCATATGCACTTATGATTGGAACTCTAGCAAGCATCCGCAACTACTAAAGATCATTAAGGTAAAACCCAACCATAGCATTAAGTAACAAGTCCTCTTTACTCTCATACGCAACAACCCCCTTACTCGGGTGTAAGCTTCTGTCACTCTAGCCATCCACTATAAGCGAATCACGAACATATTGCAAAACCCTACAGCGGGAATCCCTCACGCTTGCGTGACACGTAGGGCACCATAGGACAGCACCATATTAACATACAACTCATGTCAATCACACAATACCACAATTAACCCGTAGGATAAAAAGAATCTACTCAAACATCATAGGATTGCCCACATTATTGGATAATAATATATAGCATTAAGCACCATGTTCAAGTTGAGAATTATAGCGGGAATAGAGAGGTTACACCACTGCATAGAGGGGGAGAGAGTTGGTGATGATGGCGGCGAAATTGTTGGTGTAGATCGCCGTCACGATGGTTCCCCCAGTGGCGCTCTGGCACCACCGGAAGAGAGGGGGAGAGAGCCCCCCTCCTTCTTCTTCTTTCTTGGCCTCCCCACTAGATGGGAGGAGGGTTTCCCCTCTGGTCCACGGCCGCCATGGCTCCCGGAGGGTAGGAGCCCCTCCGAAATTGGATCTCTCTCTCTCTCTGTTTCTCTTCTGTTTCGCGTCTATTTTCGGACCCCTTCACCATTTTTTTATATTCCCGGAGATCCATAACTCCTAATGGGCTGAAATTTTGAGGGCATTTTTATCCGGAAAATATCTTTCTTGCGGCGAAAGAAGGGCTCCAACCGACTTACGAGGGAGTCACAAGGCAACACGGCGCGCCCTACCCCCAGGGTGCCCCCTGTTGCCTTGTGGGTCCCTCAGGCACCGTCTTGCATTGATTCTTCTTCCCAAAAATCACATATGTTCCAAAATAAATCTCCGTAAAATTTTATCGCATTTGGACTTCGATTGATATGGATTTTCTGTGAAACAAAAAACATGCAAAAAACAGGAACTGGCACTGGGCACTGGATCAATATGTTAGTCCCAAAAATAATATAAAATGTTCCCAAAGGTATATGAAAGTTGTAGAATATTGGCATGAAACAATCAAAAATTATAGATACAACGGAAATGTATCAGCATCCCCAAGCTTAATTCCTGCTCGTTCTCGAGTAGGTAAATGATAAAAAGATAAATTTTGATGTGGAATGCTACCTATCATAATCTTGATTATATAATCTAATCATGGCATGAATATTAAGATACGAGTGATTCAATGCAATAGTCTATAATTTGATATAAAGACATCAATACTTAGGCATACCAACAAACAATCATTCCTTTCAAAATAAAAATGCTAAAGAACGCTATCCCTACAAAATCATATAGCCCGTCATGCTTGGTCTTCCTAACACAAAGTATTAATCATGAACTACCCCGATGACAAGCCGAGCAATTGGATCATACTTTTTAACACGCTTCAGCCTTTTCAACTCCCACGCAATACATGAGCGTGAGCCATGGATATAGCACTATGGGTGGAATAGAATGCGGTGATAGAGATCAATAAGGGGAAGTCAAAAAGGAAGATAGTCTTGCATCGACGCGGCTAATCAACGGGCAATGGAAATGCCCATCAATTGATATTAATGCGAGGAGTAGGGATTGCCATGCAACGGATGCACTAAGAGCTATTAGTGTATGAAAGCTCAAACTGAAACTAAGTGGGTGTGCATCCAACTTGCTTGCTCATGAAGACCTCGGGCATTTGAGGAAGCCCATCATTGGAATATACAGGCCAAGTTCTATAATTAAAAATTCCCACTAGTATACGAAAGTGATAACTCAGGAGACTCTCTATATGAAGAACATGGTGCTACTCTGAAGCACATGTGTGGTAAAAGGATAGTGATACGTCTCCAACGTATCTATAATTTTTTATTGTTCCATGCTATTATAGTATCAATCTTGGATGTTTTATATGCAATTATATGTCATTTTATATCATTTTTGGGAACTAACCTATTAACCTAGTGCCCAGTGCCAGTTGCTATTTTCTGCCTGTTTTTGGTTTTTCAGACAATCAGTACCAAACGGAGTCCAAACGCTATGAAACTTTTTGACGATGTTTTTCTGGACAAAAGAGACCCTAGAAGCTTCAGGGGGGAGACCAGAAGACTCACGAGGAGGTGACAAGGCAACAGGGCGTACCCAGGGGGGTGGTCACGCCTTGTTACCTTGTGGGCCCCTCGTGGCTCCTTTTGACCTAATTCCACTTCTATAAATTCTGAAATATTGGGAAACCAACAAAGAACCACCTCAAATAGCTTTTCCGCCACCGCAAGCTTCTGTTCTTCCGCGATCCCATCTGGAGGAATTTTCTGGCACCCTGCCAGAGGGGGAATCGATCACGGAGGGCTTCTTCTCTCTCTTTGATCTTCAATACAATGTTCTCCTCGATCTTCTTGGAGTTCTATTCGATGTAATCTTCTTTTGCGGTGTGTTTGTTGGGATCCGATGAATTGTGGGTTTATGATCAGATTATTCATGAGAAGTAATTGAGTCTTTTCTGAACTTTATTATGCATGATTTTTATAGCTTTGTATTTCTCTCCGATCTATCTATTTGGTTTGGCCAAGTAGATTGATTTATCTTCAGCTGGGGAGGTGCTTTGTAATGGGTTCAATCTTGCGGTGCTCTATATCCCAGTGACAGAAAGGGACAAGACACGTATTTGGATTGTTGCCATTAAGGGAAAAACGACGGGATTTATTCATATTGATTGGGTTTACTTTGTCTACATCATGTCATCTTGCTTAAGGCGTTACTCCGTTTTCATTAACTTAATACCCTAGATGCATGCTGGATAGCGGTCGATGGGTGAAGTAATAGTAGTAGATGCAGGCAGGAGTCAGTCTACTTGTCTCGGACGTGATGCCTATATACATGATCATTGCCTTGAATATCGTCATAACTATGCGCTTTTCTATCAATTGCCCAACAGTAATTTGTCTACCCACAGTATGCTACGTGTTCGAGAGAGAAGCCTCTGGTGAAAACTATGGCTCCCGGGTCTACTTTAAATATAAAAAGAAAACCTAAATATACTTGCTGCAATTTTCTTTCTTTTATTTTGTTTTGCAATTTATCTATCTACCACTACAAGATTTAATCCTTGCAAGTTACGAGTTCAAGGTGATTGACGACCCTCTTGCCCGCGTTGGGTGCAAGTATTTGCTTTTGTGTGTGCAGGTGATGTTCACAAGGCTTTGTGTGATTCTCCTATTGGTTCGATAACCTTGGTTCTCACTGAGGGAAATACTTATCTCTACTATGCTGCATCTCCTCTCCTCTTCGGGGAAAATCCTAACGCAGCTCACAACTAGCAGGAAGAATTTCTGGCGCCGTTGCCGGGGAGACATCATCAAAACTTATCAAGTACCTTCACATAAACTATCATCTACTTGCTCTACTTTTTATTTGCCTTTTTATTTGCATTTGCCTCTCGTTTTCATCTCCCCCACTTCTCATAAAAAATACAAAAACACAAAAATATTTTTTCCTCGTTTGCTTGCTTTGCCACTATGGCTAGTTCTTTAATTGTTGCTCATACCCCTGAAAATGAAGTGCTTAATTCTAAACAAAGGGGAGGAGAAAGTCTAAAAGATGCTTGGTATAGGATTTACAATGCTCAAAATAGGTCAACTCGTAAGCAATCCACTACCGTTCTTCTTCGCAATTTTTATGTGGGTATCACTACTTGGTATAGATTTGTGTTAGACACTATCACTGGAGGAAATTTCTTAAGTAGTCACCTTATGGATGCTTTCAATGCTATGGGAAATTTAGTGGGATCACCACCTATTACTATTAATGAAACAGCATTGACTTTGGAACATGTTATGCAAAGGCTTGAAGCTATTGAAAATAAAATGCCTACTATTGAACATATTGAGAATATAGATAAGAAGGTCCATAATCACGTTACTCAATTTAGCTCAAAGGTAGGAAATACATTAAAGATGTTAAAAGAGAAGGAACCAATAGTCAATGAGAGAATAGAACAAAGTCCTTCTAGAATTGATAAGTTGGAAGAAATTATTAATAACTTGGGTTCTGCTTTTTCTTCCGCTAAAACTATTGATAGGACTCCTCCTAATAAAAACTGCAAGTTTATTTATGTTCCTAAGAATAAGGGTGCCACATCTAGTAATGGGAACGAAGACATTAAAATTATTAACGTGCACCCCAGTTTCATTGATCTGATAAAGGAACCTGTTTATGAAAATAAATTCCTCAACTTTATCCCTAGGAGTGTGATTAATAAAAACTCTTATGCTAAACCTCCTAGGAAGCATGGATGTATAACTGAGGAATTGGATGTGAAGGATGATAATACTTGAAACAATGCATTATGCCTAGCTAGGGGCATAAAACAATAGCGCTTGTTGGGAGGCAACATAATATTTTTCTTTATTGTAATTTTTATTTTTTTCTGTCACACAATTATAGCTACTGTTATGATTGTGTTTTTGTCTTTTAATTAGTGTTTGTGCCAAGTAATGCCTTTGGGATGGTTTGGATGATAGTATAATCGATGCAGTTTGAAAACAAAGAGTTTCGCACCCAGTATTTGAATTTACATTTTTTACTGGAAAGTCAGAATATCTGAAATTTTTACACAGTATTGGTATATGATTTTTTTACGTGGTCCTAATTTTTCAGAATTTTTGGAGTTATAGAAGTATGACTTTTAGTTAGATCTTTAGAGACTATTCTGTTTTCTATTGCATAGTTTGCTTACTTTAATGATGCTATGGATTATATCGGGGGGTATAAGTCATGGAGAAGTTAGAATACAGTAGCATTATGCAAGAATTAAATATGAATCAATTTATAACAGTACCTAAAGTTTAAGATTTGTTTGTTATATTAATGGATCTCACGAGGTTTCTGTTGCGTTTTGTGTGCTGAAGTTTTCAAGTTTTGGGTGAGATCACAATGGATGAAGGAATAAGGAGCGGCAAGACCCTAAGTATTGTGTGCTGAAGTTTTCAAGTTTTGGGTGAGATCACCATGCGCTATGAAAAGGGGCTATACCATATCACACTTGTATTAACTGCCTGTGAAAGTTTATCCCTTTTATGCACCCTTCTTTTGCATGGTAGATGTTTTAAGTAGGCTGATCCCTCAAAGAATGTCAAGTATAAATGCCTCCCCAATTGCTGCTCCTTCACATATCAAGTATATTTAGTGGTGGGCCTATAAAATTAGGGTGCCACTAGATCTCCTTGAAGTGATGGGTTTGTGTCGGACACTTACATGCGAAGCATTGGTTGACTTGTTGTGGCTATCAAAATAGTTTTGTCCACGAGGCATAGGAGTTGGGGCGGCATGAGATGTCCCCAACAACAAGAGTCGTATGGAGATACGATTAGCAAGAGTTGCTTACCGAGTGATCTCGTCTTCTAGCAGTGATGCAAAAGCTCACTAGTTGACATGTTAATCTTGGATCTTGAATCACTAAGTATCAACGGAGGGATGTTGATTTTAATGGAAGTAGTGATCTTATTAAAATGTTTAATATGAATTACTCTTCATGAATACATGTCTTAGTGTTTTGCATATTTCTGTTGTAGATCAATGGCACCACCTGCTCAAGTTACTCCTTTTGCGTTGAAATCAATCCTGGAAAAAGATAAATTGAATGGAACAAACTTTACCACCTGGTATAGAAACTTGAGAATTGTTCTTAGGCATGAGAAAAAGGAACAAGTTCTAGAGAATCTGCTTCCACAGTAACCTGCCGATAATGCTAATGCCACAACAAGAAATGCCTACCAGAAACTCGTTGATGAATCAAACGAGATCAGCTGTCTCATGCTGGCTTCTATGGAGCCCGATCTGCAGCAGTAGTTCGAAAATATTGAGGCTTTCGATATGATCGAGAACCTCAAAAGCATGTTTCAAATGCAGGCTAGGACCGAAAGGTTCAACGTCTGGCGATCCTTGATGGATTATAAGCTAAAAGAAGGTGATCCACTGAGCCCGCATGTGATCAAGATGATCGGGTACATGCAAACTTTGGATCGGTTGGGCTTCCCACTTGGGGACGAGTTGTCCACAGATACAATTTTGGGTTCTCTTCCGGATAGCTATGGGACGTTCATCTCGAACTACCATATGCATGGGATGGAAAAGAAGCTCACTGAATTGCATGGGATGCTCAAGGTGGCAGAGCAGGATATCAAGAAAGGTAAGCATCGTCAAGTGTTAATGGTGCAGAACTCGGCTAAGTTCAAGAAGAGCTAGTCCAAGAAAAAGGCTAAGGCAAAGGGCAAGGAGAAGGAGGCAACTCCAACTGCCGCCACTACGCCTATGTCAGGGCCGGCCTCGGGGACCGTTTGCTTTCACTGCAAGGAACCTGGACACTTGAAAAGGAACTGCAGCAAGTGGCTTGCCGAGAAGGGCAAGAAGACTGGAAGTGTGACTTCTTCTTCAGGTACACTTGTTGTATATGTTATAGACATTTATCTTGCTGATGTTTCTAGTAGCTCTTGGGTATATGATACCGGATCGGTTGTTCACATATGCAACTCGGTGTAGGGGCTAAGTAGAACTAGGAATGTCGCAAGAGGAGAAGTTGACATACGCGTCGGGAATAAAGCAAGAGTTGCTGCATTGGCCGTCGACACTATGCAACTTAATTTACCTTCAGGATTTGTAATGGAACTTGATAATTGTTATTATGTTCCTGCTTTGAGTCGAAACAATATTTCTGCCTCATGTTTGATGAGACAAGGTTATGAATTCAGTATTAAGGACAATGGTTGTTCTATTTACTTGAATAATATGTTTCATGGCTTTGCACCCGTTGTGAACGGGTTATTTATCCTAGATCTTGAAGGTGAGTTAGCCTATAACATAAATGTCAAGAGGCATAAGCCAAACGAAATAAGTCCGACTTACATCTGGCATTGTCGACTAGGACACATTAGTCAAAAGTGCATGAAGAAGCTCCATGATGATGGAATTCTAACTTCGTTTGATTTTGACTCATTCGAGACATGCGAGTCTTGCCTACTCGGCAAGATGACTAAGACTCCTTTTGCAAAGAGTTGCGAGAGGGTGTCCAAGCTGTTGGAACTTGTACATAGTGATGTATATGGACCAATGAGCACGACAGCCAAAGGTGGTTTCCAATACTTCGTGACTTTTACCGATGACTTGAGTAGATATGGATATATCTACTTGATGAGGCACAAGTCAGAAACTTTTGAAAAGTTCAAGGAGTTTCAGAACAAAGTGGAAAATCAACTCGGCAAGAGAATCAAACTTCTACGATCTGATCGTGGCGGTGAGTATATGAGCCAGGAGTTTGATGATCATCTGAAGAGTCGTTGAATAGTTCCACAATTGACTCCTCCGGGTACGCCACAGAGAAATGGCGTGTCGGAACGGAGGAATCGGACTCTGTTGGACATGGTCCGATCAATGATGAGTTAATCAGTTTACCCTTGTCATTTTGGGGATACACTCTAAAAACTGCAGATTTCAATGATAAGACACCATATGAGATATGGACTGCGAAGAGTCACAGTTTGTCTTTTCTGAAAGTTTGGGAATGTGAAGCATATGTCAAGCGACTCCAGTCGGACAAGCTCACACCCAAATCGGACAAGTGCATATTCGTGGGATATCCAAGGGAAACCTTGGGATATTACTTCTACAACCGTGAAGAGGGCAAAGTGTTTGTCGCTCAACATGGAGTTTTCCTTGAGAAAGAGTTTCTCAATCGGAAGGCTAGTGGGAGGACGGTTTGACTCGAAGAAATTCGAGAACCACACGGGGACATTCCGGTAGGTGATTCTATCACACTGGACTTAGTCAGGGAACCTGTAGTGGAGTCGACGCCGGTTCCACGGAGGTCGGAAAGGTTGCGCAATATGCACGACTGCAATGTGTTGTTCTTGGAGAACTACGAGCCGACTACGTATGCAGAAGTGATGGTGAGCCCTGATTCCGAGTTATGGCTTGAGGCCATGAGACCCGAATTAAAGTCCATGGATGACAATCAAGTTTGGAACTTGGTTGATCTGCCAGATGGCGTTCGAGCCATTGAGTGCAAATGGATCTTTAAGAAGAAAACTGATATGGATGGAAATGTCACATTCCATAAGTGTCGGAGCCTGGACTCCGGAGATCTAGGGGTTCGAACACTGGGGGGCCAGCTAGTCCTCTCCAACCAACGGTGACCACGGCGAGGCTACGGCGAGAGCGCTATGCAGGAGCAAGACAAGGGACACAACGGTTACCCAGGTTCGGGCCACCTTGCGGTGTAAAACCCTACTCCTACTTGTGGTTAGGATTGCTGTGGGAGATAGTATGTCCTCGCGTACAAGGTAGGAAAATAGAGAAGTCCTCCCTACAATGGTAGCTCTGGCCCCTTTTATAGCCGCCCTGGTCCTCTTCCCCCAAAAACTAGGCGGGAAGGGCTGCCACACTTGGCGGGCTATGAAAGGGGATAGGCGCTCAGTCAAACCTGACTAAAGGCGGTCTTCGCCTGCAAAAGCATGATCCATGGCGCGCCGGTGGGCTCGGTGGTGACCCCCGCCCTGCGCGCCCTGCTGTCTTGGTCTTCTTTCACCGAACGGGCAGTTCTTGGGACTTGCTTTGGGGGTTGATACGTCTCCAACGTATCTATAATTTTTGATTGTTCCATGCTATTATAGTATCAATCTTGGATGTTTTTATATGCAATTATATATCATTTTTTGGGACTAACCTATTAACCTAGTGCCTAGTGCCAGTTGTTGTTTTCTGCTTGTTTTTGGCTTTTTAGAGAATCAGTACCAAATGAAGTCCAAATGCCACGAAACTTTTTGGAGATTTTTTTCTGGACAAAAGAGACCTTGGAAGCTTTGGGAGGAGGCCAGAAGCCTCACGGAGGCTTCACAAGGCAACAGGGCGCGCCCCGGGGGGGCGCGCCGTGTTGCCTTGTGGGCCCACGTGACTCTGTTTGACCTAATTCCACGTATGTAAATTCACAAATATTGGGAAACCATCTGAGAGCCAGAAGAGAAAACTTTTACGCCGCCGCAAGCCTCTGTTCTTCCGCGATCCCATCTGGAGGCTTTTTCCGGTACTCTACCGGAGGGGGAATCGATCACGGAGGGCTTCTACATCAACCTTGTTGCCCTTCCGATGATGTGTGAGTAGTTTACCACAGACCTACGGGTCCATAGCTTGTAGCTAGATGGATTCTTCTCTCTCTTTGATCTTTAATACCATGTTCTCCTCGATGTTCTTGGAGTTTTATCCGATGTAATCTTCTTTTGCGGTGTGTTTGTTGGGATCCGATGAATTGTGAGTTTATGATCAGATTATTCATGAGAAATATTTGAGTCTTCTCTGAACTCTTTTATGCATTATTAATTATAGTTTTGTATTTCTCTCCGATCTATCGATTTGGTTTGGCCTACTAGATTGATTTATCTTGCAATGGGAGAAGTGCTTTGTGATGGGTTCAATCTTGCGGTGTTCAATCCCAGTGACAGAAGGGGACATGACACGTATTTGTATTGTTGCCATTAAGGATAAAAAAGATGGGGTTTATTCATATTGCTTGAATTTGCTTCTCTACAGCATGTCATCTTGCTTAAGGTGTTACTCTGTTTTTTAACTTAATACTCTAGATGCATGCTGGATAGCGGTCGATGAGTGGAGTAATAATAGTAGATGCGGGCAGGAGTCGGTCTACTTGTCTTGAACGTGATGCCTATATACATGATCATTGCCATGAATCCTTTATAATTATTTGCTTTTCTATCAATTGCCCAACAGTAATTTGTTTACCCACCGTATGTTTCTGTGCTCGAGAGAGAAGCCTCTAGTGAAAACTATGCCCCCCGGGTCTATCTTTATCATATAAAAAATCTAAAAATACCTTGCTGCAATTTATTTACTTTTATTTTAATTAGTATTTTAGTTTATCTATTTACCTCGATAAGATTTAATCCTTGCAAATAACCGCTAAGAGGATTGACAACCCTATTATTTGTGTTGGGTGCAAGTGTTTGCTCTTGTGTGTGCAGGTGCGCTTAACAGAATTTTGCTTGGTTCTCCGACTGGATTGATAACCTCGGTTCTTAACTGTGGGACATACTTATCTCTACTGTACTACATCATCCTCTCCTCTTCGGGGAAATACCAATGCAGACTACAAGTAGCAGGGGTGGGTAGCTGGGGATGCCCCCTTAGCACCAAAGAGGAAAGCTTCATCATCCGCGCCTGCTGGAGCCTCCTCTGCCGCCCTTCATCGCCACGCGCGTCACCCACGTGGTGGGCATGGGATCGCGCAATTGACGTCAGGTGAGGTGGCTTCGGGCACCCGGCTCGGGAGAACGCCTCGGGAGGCTGCCTCGCGAGGGGGCCTCGCGAGGCTCCTGCTCCTGTCGCAGCTAAGTACCGGCAAGTCATGTCTTGGGGAGGGGTCCTTGGGAGGTTGCAACCTCAGGAGGTATCTTCACTTCGCGGCGCCCTTAGATGGGCCGCGTCTTGGGCCTTCGTCAGGCGTCGTTTCCTGGGCCGCAGGCAGACGGGCCGGGGTACACTGGTTCCCAATGGCCCCACAGTAGCCCCCGGGCCCGTGGTGCGCATGTTCCCGCCCATTGGGAGCGAAACGCCGTGGGCCCTAACAGACTGCGAGGCCCAGGCTCGACACGTGGAGCATGACGGGACGTGGGACGCCCCCACTTCCCCACTATGCCTCTGTAACCGCCCGCCTGCCATAAAGCCTGCCCGCGCGGGGCGCAAGCCATCATTGCTTCCTTGCTGCTGCTCCTTCCAACTCCTAATCTCTCGCGCCTCCTTCCCCCGAGCACAACTCCTTCTTCCCTTTCCTCCCAAGCTCCACCGCGCAACAATGGCGCCCGCCGACAAGAAAGGCAAGGCGGCGGCCGCGGAGCCAAGCGCGCCGGCCGTGGAGCCGGCTCTGCTGCCGTCCATCATCGCGAACCGAGAGGGCCTGGACAAGGTGCTCTCGTTGGTCGCCAGCGACCATAACGAGCACGGGGGCGGCGAAGATCTGGCCGGGCGCGCGCGCGCAACGTGATCTGGAGGCGACGACGTTCCCCTTCTTCGTCCACAGCATCTACGCCGGCCTGGTGCCGCCGTTCTCGGACTTCTTCAATGCCATCCTCACCTACTACCAGATCCAAGCCCTCCACCTTCAGCTCAACTCCATCTTCCTCCTCGCCATCTTCACCTTCTACTGCGAGGCCTTCGTGGGCGTGATGCCCTCGGTGGCGCTCTTTCGCCACTTCTTCAGCCTGCGGATCTCTTTGGCGAACCATCGCTCCACTTGCGCCTCGTTCCTCGCCGTCAAGCCGACGGAGAACGACATCATCAGCTTGAAGATCCCAAAGAAGGTGGAAGGCTACCGGCAGTGCTGGATCTACATGGACGCGCGCGTGCGTAACCAGCTGCTGATGGAGCCAATAGCCCCCGCCGTGAAGAGCTCGGGGTGGGAGCACGAGAAGCTCACCGACCCGAGGCTGGCGCCTGTCTGGGAGCGGCTGCCCGACCACAAGGCGGCGCGCCTCATGAGGGCGATGGTCATTAAGGAGTACCTGCAGCGTGCATCACGCCACTCCAGCTGCGCTCGCGCCCGGTGTGGAAGATCACCGGCTCGAGGGACCCCATGCGGCTGAGCATCGCCTGCCTGAAGTCGAGCGTTGTGGACGGAATCATGCACGTCATGCTCGGTAGCACCGCGGGAGACCCACCCGAAGACGCGCTCCCGTTGTACCGCTACAAGGGGACCAAGGAGCTAGTCGCGGAGATGCCGGTCTTCGACGAGTGGGTCCTTGTGCCCCATGAGGGGCCTCGCGAGAACCCGATCGTGGTGGTCCCCGACGTGGGGGACCTGGACGACTCCGATGCCTCGGGAGGCGGCGCAGAAGGGAGCGACGGCAGCCCCACCACGCGGACCCACTGCCAGCTCATCCGCGACCTCGAGGACAACGACGACGACGATGCCCGGTTTAGGGTCGTGCCCTCCCGTCATGCCGGGGGGGCGGCAAAGAAAGCTCCAGCGTGGCGGCAGGTGAGCCGCACATGGAGGAGACGGACGCTGGCGGTGGGGACACCATGCCCCCCACGGAGGATGCTGGCGCGGGCGAAGGGACAACTGCGCCACCCGCCAAGAAGGACGACGACAAGGACCGGGCCAGCGAGCCTCGGAAGGTTGTCTCTGGAGGCGGCCTCAAGAGGAAGCCTCTCGAGGGCAACCGCAAGGACCGCCCACCATCGGCCCTGAAGAAGAGGAAGTGGATCGCCAATGAAGAGTAAGTGCCTCCCTCACCTATTCCCCTTTGCGTTTGCCCCGCAGCATGGGGCTAAGCCTTCGGCCTGCGCAGGGCATCCACGAAGAAGGAGAAGAAGACGACGAAGAGGACCCCTGTCTCGAAGGGGGCCCCGGCACCAGCCGCAGGCGCCGAGGGGCGAGAAGAGGCCACCCGCCGCTCCGATGCTGAGACAGAGCGCGCGGAGGTGGAGAAGGAGCAAGCGGTCCTTCCGGAGCCGTAGGTGGACACGGCTCCCGAGGCTGGGGGCGCCAAGTCTCGGGAGGCGGCACCAAGGCTCCTGAGGCGCCTGCCACGGGGTCGGACTTGGAGATGGGGGAGGCGGAGGTGCGAACTCCTCCACCGAGCACCGTAGACGCCGGGGGCGCTCCAGGCAACCCTCAGCACACGCCGGAGCACGGGGCCCCCGACGCAGGCGCGACGAGCCCGCGGGTCACGCCACCATAGCAAGAGGAGGAGGCACCGACGATCCCCCTGCTGACGGACAGCGCCGGGCCTTCCCAGGCCATGACAGCGGAGGGCGGCGAAGAGTCTGATCCTGCCTGGGCCCTGGCGCTGGTGCGCAACCGCACCTTACTCAGGCTCGGGGTCCTACGGACCGCGAGGAGAACTCTGAGCCAGTTCGAGGCAGAGTTCCAGGAGGCCGAAGGGCGCCTCGCCGAGGAGCGCCTGCGCCTTGCCGAGGGGTGGCACCGGCTCGACGTCACGGTCAAACTGGGGCGCCGGCAGGACAGGGTGGCCCAGGAGAAGCGCGAGAAGTCTGCCGCTGAGGCGAAGGAGGTCTTCGAGAGTGCCCTCCGGGAGGCAGACGCGGCTGAGAAGCGCCGCGAGGAGGCGGAGGCCCGCACGAGGGTGCTACGGGAGCAGCACACCATCCAGGAGGAGCTGTTCCAGGCGTGGGAGAGGGCCGTCGCCTCCCGCGAGGAGGAGCTCGCGGCCCAGGAGGCAGACCTTGCGATCCGCGAGCGAGAGCTCGCACAGATAACCACCGAGCAGGCCACGGAGCACGAGCACCTAGAGACGCTGGAGCGGCAGGTGGTTGCCGCCCAGGATGCCTACACCAAGCGCATGGAGGCCGCCAACACCAAGTTGGAGGCCAACAGCATGAGCGCGCCAACATGTTTCGCTCCCTCCATTTTTGGGCCCGCCACGCCCTGGAGGCCATCTGCAAGAAGAAGCTCGAAGGCCCTCTCAAGACCCACGATGCCAGCTACATTGATTTCTTCACCAAGCTCGTGGAAAAGCTCGAGGCTGGCGCCAAGAGGGTGGCTGGCATCATCGAGGAGGAATGCCGCGACCTCCTCTTCCAAGCGGCGACGCGCATCTTCAGCCACCTTCTCCACGCCGATCCCAATTTCGAATTCGACAGGGTGATAGCCCCCATGCCCGAGGAGCTCTGCGACGGCCTCAGGAAGGTGGTGGAGGACCATGTGGATGCTCTACTCGCGAAGTTCTCCCACGACAGCAGCGAGAGCTCCAACGGGGTCGAGGGTGACGACGACGAAGGTGATGACGGCATTATGATGACGCCGCGGCTTCCTAGGTCCCCTTCCTTGGTGTATCTGTACCAGATTAATGTGGCCCCATTGGGGTATAAAAACAATGCCTTTTGCCTTAAGTAATGTATAATTTATCGTGATGCATGTTTCCTCGTGAGGCTCTCTCGTGAGGCCTGTTTCTCTCTCCTTGTTTTCCTTAGTGCTCTATGTCGTCAGGACCCAGCCCCCGAGCGGGCTACAGCCGTCGCTGGTATGTCAGGTCGCGTTGCCTGGACAAGGCCAGGAGGTGTAGGGCACTGAGAGGCGGTAAGGACTCCTGAGGCGTGATGCTCAGGAAGTCCCCCTTTGACGTGCAAGTGGCTTGCGCGGAGGAGAGAACATCAGCACTCAGTGAGGTTGTGAGGAGAGGAAACTTGAGAGGCACCTAGAGCGGCTCGTAAGATATTTTGTACTTAGCTCTTGCGAGTGTTGATTGCCGTGTCATGGCTGTGGGGCGCGCCTCGCGAGGCTCCTGCTCGTGAGGCCTCCCGCTAGCACTTGGTGGAGATGGTCGCCGTAGGCTGGCTCGCTAGGCCCCCTAGGGGTTTAGGAAGGCATCTTGTCGTGAGTCATCTCGTGAGGCAGCGCTCACGAAGCCTTTTGAGTGCCTTGTTCCTGTGACAACTTTACATCGATTTCATAAAGCGGGGAGGGGAGCGGTGCGCGCTTGCTAGCTTGCTCGTGGCTATCACGCGAGGAGACATGACACCAAGGACCTTGATGAGGTGGCGTGCACGCGAGCAGGCCCGCGAGCCAGAGCTTGATCACTTGGGTTTTTGCAGTGCTGCTGGGACTAACCCGAGCACAGGCACCGTGTCCAGCCCCCGCTCATGAGATGCACAGGAGGAAGGTCGCAAGCGTGCACAGCTCCTGAGGCAAGCAACTTAACAACAAATAAAATAACTTAGGAAATAGAGCTTTACTGAAACATAGCAAAAAGTTCATTATACGACCAAAAAGAGATATGATTGTCATGTTCGGCACGGATCAGCATGAGGTTGGTGCAGCCCATGGGGCGCCCTCAAGTGATTTTTCCGCCAGCGCGGAGCATGGGGCTTCCACTAGGTGTGGGCATGATCACGGTTCGATCGTTCCGCCAGCGCGGAGCATGGGGCTTCCACTGAGACGTGGGCGGGAGCTCTCGCGGGCCCATCAGGCGAACGCAATGAGAGGCTCCGGGGCGTGTACAGCCCCACTTCGTTCGTACGCGTGAGGGTCACGGGTAGAACTTGCAGAGGTGTTCGATGTTCCAGGCGTTAGGCATAGGAACTCCGTCCTCCATCTCCAGCCGGGCGGCGCCGGGCCTGGAGATATGAGCAACCCTGAAAGGGCCTACCCACATGGGTGAGAGCTTGTGGAGTCCCTCTCTGGAGAGGATCCTTCTCAGGACGAGGTTGCTGACCTCGAGGGTGTGCGGTCGTATGTTGCGGCTATGATAGCGACGCAAAGCCTGCTGGTATCTGGTGGTGCGGAGCGCGGCCTGGCGACGTGCTTCTTCGAGGAGCAGCAGGTCAGCCTCTCACGAGGTATCCTGACGAGCCTCGTCGAAGGCGAGGACTCGCGGAGAGCCGTGCCGGAGCTCAGATGGGAGGACTGCTTCGGCTCCGTAGACGAGGAAGATGGGAGTCTCGCCGGTAGGCTTGGTTGCCGTTGTGCGGATGGACCGCAACACAGACTGCAGCTCGTCAAGCCAGCCCTTGCCGCAAGCCTCGAGCTTTTTCTTGAAGCTTCTTGTCTTGAGGCCCTTGAGGACCTCGGTGTTGGCACGCTCGGCCTGGCCATTGCTTCGAGGGTGCGCCACAAAGGCGTAGCAAATCTGCGTGCTGAGGCTGGCGCAGTATGATTTGAAGAGGCCGCTTGTGAACTGGGGGCCGTTTTCAGTGATGATGCAGTTGGGGACGCCGAATTGGCTCACGAGGCCCTTGATGAACTTGACGACAAAGCCTGCTGGGATGGTGCGCACAGGCTCGACCTTCGCCCACTTGGTGAACTTGTCGACGGCGACGTAGAGGTAGCGGTAGCCACCAGCTGCGCGAGGGAAGGGTCCCAAGATATCCAGCCCCCAGACCGCGAAGGGCCACGAGAGGGGAATCGTCTGGAGGCCTTGCGCCGGCTGGTGGATTTGCTTGGCGTGGAATTGACAAGCTTCGCAGGATTGGACCAGCTCGGTGGCGTCGTGGAGCGCGGTGGGCCAGTAGAAGCCGCTATGGAACACCTTGCCGACAAGGGTGCGCGACAAGGAGTGGTGGCCGCAGTCTCCTCCATGGATGTCGGCGAGCAGCTCGTGACCTTGTTCTTCAGAGATGCACTGCAGCGAGATGCCATTGGGGCGCCTGCGGTACAGCTCGCCGTCTTGCAAGCAGTAAGCGGTGGCCTGCCGGGCCACGCGCTCTGCTTCTGAGTCCTTCTCCGGGAGGGTGTCGTGAAGCAAGTAGGCCTTGAACTCCGCAGCCCAGCTATCTGCTTGAGGATCCAGCGCCAGCAGCAGGCGGGCTCCTGAGGCTGGGCCGCAGTCTGGCGCTCTTGTGGGGGGTGCGGGTGGGAGTTCTTCGTGAAGAAGCGCTGTGCCCGCGGCAGGTGGTGCAGCTGAAGGCTTGAGGAGCCTTTCCTCGATGATGTCGGGGCTCTGAGGCTCGCGGCGGGATGCTCGTTTGGCGATGTCATCGGCCTCTTTGTTGCCGCCACGAGGAACGTGCTGCAGCTCCAGGCCGAGGAAACGCTTCTCAAGTTTACGCACCTCTTCTAAGTAGGCGGCCATGTGCTCGTCCTTGGGCTTGTAGCTTTTGTTGGAGAAGTTAACGAGGAGCTGTGAATCACCCTTGATGGTGAGGCGCTTGATGCCCAGAGCAGAGGCGGCCTTGAGGCCAGCGATGAGGCCCTCGTACTCCGCAATGTTGTTGGAGACCTTATCGTCGCGCTTGAAGCAGAGCTGGACGGCGAAGTAGAGCTTGTCTCCCGTTGGCGAGGTGAGCACGATGCCAGCCCCCGCTCCCTGTCGAGAGAAGGCGCCATCAAAGTGCATGGACCATCCGCCAGGCGCTTTGTCACCAGGCAAGAGGGATTAAGCCTCGCGAGGCTCCTCCTGAGGTGGGTCTGTCCATTCTGCCATGAAGTCAGCTAGGGCTGCGCCCTTGATCACCCTTGTGGTGCAAAACTCCAGCTCGAAGGCTTGAAGCTCAATGTTCCACTCGGCGATGCGGCACGCGGCGTTGGGGCTGTGCAGGACTTGCTCTAGGGGGTAAGACGAGATCACCTTGATGGGATGGCCCTGGAAGTAGTGGCGCAGCTTCCTGGAGTCGACGAGAAGCGCAAGGAGGAGCTTCTACTGCATGGGATAGCACTCGCGCGCATCCCGCATCACCGTGCTCACGAAGTACACGGGGTGCTCGACAAGGCGGGTAGTTGTTGCAGCAGCTTGGTCTTTAGGGGGCTCGTGAGGCTCAGGAGGCTCGGGAGGCGGCTCGCGAGGCAGCTCACTGGAGACCTCCTGTTGGGGGTGTTTACCAGCATGTAGACCCGGCAGGGTGTTAACCCGGCCATGGAGCAGGCTCAGCGGGTCAACTCACGGTAGGGTCGAAGGGCTCTTGGCGGGCCGGCTCAACGAGGCCTGGTGATTACAGGCCGGCTTAGGCAATGGGCCGGCTCACGGAGATGATGAGTGGCACGAAGGCCGTCTTGGAGGACAAGTAGAAAAGAGTAGGAGACGGGTCGAAGGACGACCCGGACTCTCATGTAATCTAGGGTTCCACCTGTATATATAAAGGGGAGCACCTATGTGAAAAAGACTAAGTTGCAATCTCCTCGAGAGCTAGGTTAGCGAATTCGCATCCTTGTAATCGAGATCTCCAGCAATATAAACAAGCAGGACGAAGGCTTTTACCTCCACCGTGAGGGGCCGAACCTGGGTAACCCAGTGTCTTCTCGTTCCCGATCAACCCCGTTAAGCTTCCACACACGCGCGATGGCCTCCTCTCTAAGTCCTTTCACAAGGGCATCTGCCGTGTCAAAACCATGACAGTTGGCGCCCACCGTGGGCCTACGCACGGTGGAGTTGAGTTCTTAGTGGGATCTCTTCCAGGGTTCGGGAAGTACGCGGTTAGCATGATGACCAAGAGCCGCCACGGGAAGCTCTACATCAACTATTCATACTGGGGCCCCGACGCCGACTCGATCGAGTACGGGTACCGGGCCCCCTTTGGCAAAATTCACACCTTCATCGGCGTGGTCGGCGAGTCGGCTGCCGGGTTGGAGAGCATTGCCGGCGTCGAGTCGGCGTGCCGCGCTGGGTTGAGCCAGGCGAGACCCGGCCCGCGTCAAGCCGCCCGAAAACATGTCTTCGTGGGTTTCACCCAAGGAGTGGCATCATCGGAGAACTACCTGTCTGGAGATGACACGCTCATTCAATCTGACGGCGAGTCCTCGACGGGAGAAACTGAGTCAATCCTTCCTCCGCATAATGGAGGGATCGGGCATATGGACGTCTTTCCAGAGAGCCCTGATCCGCCTCGCTTCGCGGCGGTATACATGGCGGGTAGGCAAGATCCGGTGCGTGACCCAACCAATCCAGCGGTGGGGCAGAATCTCCTTGCCGGCTCAGGAGGAGCCGGCGAGTCGGCCGCCGGCTCACAGAAAACCGGGTCTCAGGCGCTCGCGGATTTGATGACTACGCTGGCAGCCCTGTTAGCCGAGCCGGTCACCACGGAGAACGCAGCAGCGTGCAACACGGAGATCACGAAGTGTCGCGAGCAGATGGCCAAGATCCAAGAGTACATCAACGCGGAGAACGCTCGCATGGTACAGGAACAGGCCCGGATTGCTGAGGAGCGGCAGCGTCTGGAGGAGGAGGCGAGTTATCTAAGCCGCCGACAGGCCGAGTCAGAACTTGTTCACCGAAGGCGTCATCAGAGCCGGCTTCCGGCCAATCTCGAGCTGACTCAGCTGTTCACCACACCGCCGGCTCCGACTAACCCGGGGGCTGGAGTCATCCCCACGGGAGAGCCGCCTTTGCAACAGCCGGTTCAGCAGCGGGAGCCGGCCCAGCATCGTACGCCAGACCAGCAGCAGCAGCCGCCGTCTCACCGGTTCCAGACCCCAATTGGACACTACTCTAACCCGGTTGATAATGTGCTAGCAGCGACCCACAACTTGGCAGCTATTCCGATCGAGGGGGACGGCCCGATTCAGACCGAGGCCAGGAACGCCATTGCAATGCTCAAGACAGCAGTGGTGCAGCAAGCCAACTACTCGCATAGCCAGCATCGGCTTCACTCAACCCCTCATCAGAGCCGCACCAGGAGTCAGCGCCCTCAGTCGCCTGCGATCTCCAGCAGCGCACACCGCAGGAGAGCCGCCTAGTAGCTGGCGGAGCAGCACCAGCCCAGGATCCCGCAAGACGTTGCGGACGCGGCTCGGGTTCTACGAGCATGGGAGGAAGAAAATGCACGTGCAGGGCACAACCCGCCGGCCCACGTCAACACGCCGGCACGAGTCAACCCGCCGCCGAATGCCAACCCGCCGAAAGTGCATCACTCGCCGGAGGCAACCCGGTCAGATGGCCGACTTGGGGGCTCTTCGAGCCGCATGATCAGAACTCCCTACTTGGTACCGGCGCTGCGAGAGGCGCGCATCCCCCCGGATTTCAAAGGGCCTCGCAAGGTTCCTAACTATACAGCGAATCTAGAGCCCACTGAGTGGATCGAGAGCTAAGAGTTGGCAATGGACTTGTTGGGCGCAAGTGAGTCGGTCTTTGCGCGTTACCTGCCTTTGATGTTGGAAGGCCCCGCACGCACCTGGATGAAAAACCTACCGGCGAATTCCATCAACACGTGGCTGGAACTGAAGGAGCGCTTCATCAAGAATTTCCAGGGAACCTGTAAAAGGCCAACCACTATTGTGGATCTTGAGCGTTGTGTCCAGCGCGAGGATGAGTCGGCGCATCACTGGGCTCGCTGAGTTGCAAAGGTTATACATAGCTCAGACAACATCTCGGCCGCACAAGCAGTCCTCGTTCTGGAACGAACATGCAAGTTTCAGCCCCTGGTCCAGAAGCTTGGGCGGCTCAAGCGAAAGGTCCAGGACATGGGTGACCTCATGGATGTCTTAACCCGGTATGCAGAGTCAGATAACACCAAGGATCCACTGTCAGACGAGGAGAAATCCGATAAGGGGAAGAAAGCCGGTGGTAAGGGTCAGCAGCTGAACAACAGCAATGGTCAGAACAACAACGTCGGGAAACGTAAGGGTTATGATGGTAGCTCTGACCTGGTGGCGAATACGAACGCAGAGAACAAGGGTCAGCGCCAGAATGATGGTTCTAGGAGGCAGTCCATTGGTAATCGTCCTCTCACTTACGAAGAGGCTCTCAAGGCTCCTTGCCCGAAACACAGTTACAATGGTAAACCATCCAATCACTCCTGGGAAAATTGCTACGTCATGCAAGAGTTTGCCAAGTGGGTCTTCCAGAATCATCATAATGGGGGCGGCAATGGCGGACAACCCGCCCAACAGGGACCCGGCTTCTCAGGGGCCGGCTTGCAAGGTCCCTTCGCAGGACCCAGCTTCCAGGGGAACAGTGGCCAAGGCGGCGGGTTTCAGGGGGCTGGTAATACTGGAGGTGGCAATCAGAGAAACAACCAGGGGAATTAGCACCAAGCCAGCGCGACGGGATTTCAGAGTAACCCGAAACAGTTAAATAGTGGGCAGTATCATGTTTTCACCACCAGCACCTGCAAACAGGATCGAAAGGTGCAACGATGAGCCGCCCACACAGTTGAGCCGGCGGTTCCCTATTATCTCAACTGGTCCGAGCAGCCGGTTACCTGGAGCAGGGCGGATCATCCAGTCCTCCTCGATCACCCTGGCCACTTGGCTCTGGTGGTTGCGCAACAAGTCGGCGGTTACACCCTGACTAAGGTGCTCATGGACGGAGGCAGCAGCATCAACATTCTGTATTATCATACGTTCAGACGGATGAATCTATCCGATAAGCAGTTAACTCCATCTTCTACATTCTTCCACGACATTGTTCCTGGCAAATCAGCCTATCCCATGGGAAGGATTTCCCTTGAGGTGGCCTTTGGTTCAGAGGATAACTGGCGTTCTGAGTTCCTGTCCTTTGAGGTGGTTAAGCTCAAAAGTCCATACCACGCTTTATTCGGCCGGCCGGCTTATGTGCGGTTCATGGCACGGCCGTGCTACGTTTACCTGAAGATGAAGATGCCAGGACCAAGGGGAACCATCACAGTGGAAGGCAACCGGAAGATTGCACTCAAGTGCGAGGAAGGAGACGCAGCTTATGCTGAGATGGCTTGCGCTGCAGAGGAGTTGCGGTATTATAAGGACAATGTTGACCCGTCTGACAGGACATCCCTGAAGAAGCCCAGTACGGAGTCAGACCCCCTGCTCAAGTTTAAGTCGGCCAGAGACACAAAGCAAGTTGATTTCACCCCAGGCAATTCTTCTGAGCAGTTCACCATCGGGGCAAATATGGATCCCAAATAGGAAAGCGCGCTCATCGAGTTCATCCGTGAGAACCGGGACATTTTTGCATGGAAACCTTCTGACATGCCAGGTGTACCGAGAGAACTCGCTAAGCACTCCCTTAATGTGGATCCCAAGTTCAAGCCAGTTCGCCAGTATGTCTGTCGCTTTAATGAGGAAAGGCGGAAAGCTATTGGTGAAGAAGTGGCCCGGCTCCTAGCTGCCGGGTTCATCGTCGAAGTCTCTCATCATGAATGGCTAGCTAACCCAGTGCTTGTTCTGAAGAAAAACGGAACTTGGCGGATGTGTGTTGATTACACAGACCTGAATAAGGCTTGTCCTAGTGACCCCTTTGCCTTGCCCCGTATTGACCAGATCATCGATGCTATGGCTGGTTGTGAGAGTTTATGCTTCCTGGATGCTTACTCTGGCTATCATCAGATCAAAATGAAGCTGGAAGACCAGGAAAAGACGGCTTTCATCACACCCTTTGGAGCTTTCTGTTATATGACCATGCCGTTTGGTCTGAAGTGTGCGCAGGCGACTTACCAGCGCTGTGTCCAAAGCTGCTTTCATAAATAGATTGGGCGAAACGTTCATGCTTATGTTGATGACATTGTGGTTAAGTCCCGCAAGAAAGAAACTCTGTTGGAGGATCTCAAGGAAACATTTGACAACCTACGTGTCTACCAGATGAAGCTTAACCCGAAAAAGTGTGTTTTTGGTGTCCCTGCAGGAAAACTTCTGGGATTTCTTGTTTCCGAGCGTGGCATTGAAGCTAACCCAGACAAGATCAAGGCAATCACGACCCTGGCTAAGCTGGCCAGACTGAATGACGTGCAAAAGCTAGCTGGGCGGGTTGTGGCGCTAAGTCGGTTCATAAGACGGCTTGGAGAAAAGGCAATTCTGTTATACCAATTGCTTAAGAAATCAGATGACTTCGTCTGGAGTGATGCTGCAGATCAGGCTTTTGAGGCCCTTAAGAAGCAGTTGTCTGAGCCGCCAGTCCTTGCTGCCCCTTGTGAGAAGGAACCAATGTTGCTATATATTGCTGCCAATAACAAAGCGGTAAGCGTGGCAGTCGTGGTAGAGCGCAAGGAGGATGGCAAGGAATATCCAGTCCAACACCCTGTGTATTATATCAGTGAGGTGTTAGCCGAGTCCAAGCAGCGATATCCACATTGGCGGAAACTGGTCTACGGAGTATTTATGGCTAGCCGCAAGCTGAAGCATTACTTCCACGAACATCCAATCACTGTGGTCATCTCAGCACCTCTTGGAGATATAATCCAGAACCGGGAGGCGACAGGCCGGGTTGCTAAGTGGGCTATCGAGCTCGGTCCGCATCATCTAAAATACATGCCCCGCACAGCAATCAAATCACAGGCACTGGTGGATTTCATTAATGATTGGACAGAGTTGCAGGCTCCTGAAGAGAAGCCTGACACAACATACTGGTCCATACACTTTGACGGCTCAAGGCAGCTCGAAGGCTCGGGGGCTGGAGTTGTGATTACTTCCCCCCGAGGAGATAAGTTCTGTTATGTTTTGAGACTCATGTTTCCCTGTACTAACAATGCAGCAGAATATGAGGCCTTGCTTCATGGGCTTCGGATGGCCAAGGAAATGAACCTGAGCCGAGTCAGGTGTTTGGGCGACTCAGACTTGGTGGCCCAGCGGGTTTCTGGTACATGGGACTCTAAGGATCCCCTTATGGCGGCTTACCGGCATGCGGTCACAAATATTGCCGCACACTTCAAAGGTTACCAGGTTGACCATATTGATCGCCGGCAGAACGAGGCGGCGGACGCACTCGCTCGCTTGGGTTCTCAGAGCAAGCTAGTGCCACCCAATGTGTTCCTGGACGTTTTGCACAACCCGTCTGTCAAGTTACCAACAGAGGAGGACTTAGCTATTCCTGATCCGAAGGCGACTCTAGTGGCTGCTATCCACGCTATCCCTGATTGGACGGTCCCCTATTTGGCTTACCTAAGCCGGGGAGAACTGCGAACAGAGGAAATCCTCGCTCGACAGATCATCAGACGATCCATGTCTATGACTATTGTCAATGGCGAGTTGCACCGGCGAAGCGTCACTGGTGTTTTTCAACGTTGTGTTTCACCTGAAGAAGGCCACACAATTCTCAATGAGATTCACTCTGGCGATTGTGGTCATCATGCCGGCTCAAGTTCACTGGTCGCGAAGGCTTTCCGGCACGGTTTTTACTGGCTCACAGCTCATGCTGATGCAGAGGACATTGTCCGCAAGTGTGATGGTTGCCGGAAATATGCTCACCAGGCCCATGTGCCGGCTCAAGAGTTGAGGATGAACCCAATTACTTGGCCTTTTGCGGTCTGGGGGCTTGACATGGTGGGACCCTTCAAACGTTCTAAGAACAAGCATACACACCTATTGGTGGATGTGGACAGGTTTACCAAGTGGGTGGAAGCAGAGCCGGTCAGCAACTGCGACGCGGCTACAGCTGTCAAGTTTCTAAAAAAGCTGATATTCCGATTTGGCTACCCGCACAGTGTCATTACAGACAATGGGACTAATCTTTCCAAGGGAGCCATGGAACAGTTCTGTCAACAGGAGCACATCCGGCTTGATCTAGCGTCGGTGGCGCATCCTCAGTCCAACGGACAAGCAGAAAGGGCCAATCAGGAATTGCTGCATGGTATGAAACCCCGGCTCATGGTGCCTTTGCAGCGCATGCCAGGGTGCTGGGAAGAAGAGTTACCTTCGGTGCTTTGGAGCATATGGACTACTCCCAACAGGTCAACAGGCTATACGCCGTTTTTCTTAGTCTATGGTGCAGAAGCGTTACTTCCAAGCGATATTCGTCATGACTCTCCTCGAGTGGCGGCCTATGTGGAATCAGATAATGAGCTGGCTCGCCAAGACGCTCTTGATGCTCTGGAGGAAGAGCGCGACCTTGCTGCGTCCAGATCAGCAATTTATCAGCAAGACCTACGTTGCTATCACAGTCGTAGAGTTCGAAGCCGCACTTTTCAGGAAGGTGACTTAGTGCTCCGTCTGATACAAGACCAGTCAGGCATGCATAAGCTTTCGCCACCTTGGGAAGGGCCCTTCGTGGTCAACAAGAATCTGAACAACGGGTCATATTACCTGATTGATATACGAGAGGCAAATAAGTCACGTACTTCTGAGGAGGAAACAAGCCGGCCCTGGAACATTGCCCAGCTCCGGCCATACTACACCTGAGTCATTGACTAGGTCATAGCTTTGTACATACCTTCTATCATGTATATACCTCTTTTTCGATCAAATAAAATAACGACCAGTAGCACTGTATAAAAAGTATTGTCTTACCTCAAAATTTGTGTGCTAGATCTTTATTTGTTGATCTTGGTTACTTGGGGGCTTCCAACTCAATTGAGTTTAGCTTACAAAACCCTTTAACCCGGCGAGATGCCACAAAAAAGTTGGTAAAACATGCCTGTTAGCAAGATGCTACTCCCTAGAAAACGACCCGGTGAACGTCTGACGAGTCAATCACATAGGTGACCCTGAATTCGTCAGAGTTAAAACGTCGATTGGTTGTGTGAGAGCCGGCTTTCAGAAAGCGAGGACCAACCAACAGGCCAAAGTGCCAGCTTCATGAAAGCATATTCCAGCTCGCGCTTTATAAGCCGGCCGTTTCAAGTTGTGTTTAGTGGCCGGCTTGCACTTTATAAGCCGGCCGTTTCAAGCATATTCCGACTTATGCACTCATCTCATCTCTGCATACATGCATACATCCATGCATTGCATTTACTTTAGTTACTTAGATATTTTTGATTCATTTCCAATGGTAAAAAAGATCATTCGTTTATGTGCTTTCATCAGTAGCCATTTTATGCAATTATTGTTTCAGCGGGATCACTCTATTGCAAAAAGCCGGCTCTCGAAGCCCAAAAGAGGATTTACAGAGACAAGGCATCCATAGCATTGGTACAGGAAATTAACACAGCTCCATACGCCAGGGCACTGGCATCAGCACCAAGTGTTTCATACTATCCTATTACAAGCCGCCCACCAATGGCGGCCACATCAAAGATTTTTACAAGATTGGTCTACAAAGGATAAGCCGGCGTTCTATGTCGCCGAGTCAGAGCTGGCGCCAGCGCCCGAGGAAGCACCATGTGCTGGCTCTTCACGGCCGTCGTCATCCTCCGCCTCTTGACTTGACTCGCCGGTCGACCACTAAATTGAGCGTAACGCTTCAAAATAGGGCATCAGCGGTTATCAAGGAGGAAGGGTCGACTTCAGGGGCAAAAATTGGCTTACGCGTGCGGGTTAAGGCCACCGGCTCATGATTTGGCGGCTCTATCCGTTCATTATCCTTCGAGTAAGGCGCCTGGTACCGGGTCAGATCGGCCTCTTCTGCAATTGCGGTGGCTGCAACCCAGGTCTCTCTGATGCAGTGTTGGAAATCCTTCTTGGTGAAGGGCGTGTCGTCTACATTGAACTCTGGGTAGCCGCCCACAATTTGAGCCGGGTCGAGCTCTGGCACGTATGCCTTGGCTCGAGCGAGCGCCGTCAGTGCCCCAGCGCGACAGCACGCCTTCTTCCAGTCCTCAAACCACCTGGGCACAACAGATAGCTCTTTCAACATGTTCGCAATCAATTGAGGTGGTGAGGTGGTGTTTTTTGCGGCCATAATGCATCTTGAGCTGCCTATGTAGAGCTGTTCCACAAAGGTATATACTGCTTTCAACTTCACCAAAGGTTGCTGCACAAGAGTTTGATTCTTCCGCCCTACAAAGGTATACACAATCAGTCAAGCCGGCTCAGTATATTTAAGCCGGCACTATTGGTGCATGATGGTATGTTTGCTTACCGAAGATGGCCCGGCACATGGCGGTGATTTGGCCTTTCAGAGTCGCCAGTTCTTGAGTGACCAGCTCAAGTTTGGCTTCAGCCTCTTTAGCTCGCGCGGCTTGGGCGGCTCTTGCAGCTTCAGTCTCTTGCAAGGTGTTCCTCACAATGACCAAAGACTTATTGGCCTCAGCAGCGGATTCTTTAGCCTCTTTGCGCAATTTCTTCTCCTTCTTTGCTTCCTTTCGAAAGAAGGAGGCATGGGTCTCTACTTGATCCAGCATATCCTGTAGGGCAGTCTATTATACATCATATGCGCATGACCCGAGCCGCCCTAAAGGACAACCCGGCACATGGAGGCTACATGTTTTTGAGCTTAACGCGATCAGCAAGGCAAGCCCCATGCAGCTGCAGGCACTCTACATGGCACTTGGGGGCTAATGCATAAATTGGTCTATCTTGCTAAAGTTATGAAGACCCGCTCGTCATCAATAACGAGTCGGCCTTTGGGGTCGCAGGTTGAAGTTCTGTTTACAAGTTTATATTTTGAAGTCCCGGGTCATCATTTCATAATGACCCGGCCCTTGGGGGCTACATATATATATGGTACAAAACGAAGGGCGCAAATTACCTCATACTTCCGCTCCAAAGACGTTATCATGGCGATCTCTGTGTCCCGGCTTTTAGATAGCCAGGTCAGCACAGCCCGATGCAGGGTACTGGCATCTTGGTCTTCAAATGTAGAAAACTCAAGAGCCGTCTTCCCCTTGTCCTTCAGGGCCGGCTCAGGCTTGGCCGGAACTTTGGTAAGAGCGGTGGAGGATTCTAGTGCAGCAGTTTGCCGCTCACTCGTCACCACTACTTCTTCTTGAGCTGGCGCTTCTTCTTGAGCCGGCACCTTGGGCTGTGGGGTGGGTTGGTCTTCAATTATATTTTCCCTCTCCTAAGCAGGAGGGGATGTGCGAGCCGGGCTTGTTGTGTCCAGGGCGGCGGGCTGTTTTGGACTGCCGGCTCGTCCTGGGTGACCAAGGTGGCCTCTCTCTCTCCTTGGGGGCCTGGTTGAATGACCGGGTCAGATGACCCGGCAGGTGCTTTCTTCTTGATAGCCTTGGCACTGTACAAGAAACAAAGGAGTTATTCATTTGAAGGGGGGAAGAATAGGGAACTGCTATATGTCACAAGAGTGTTTGCTTACCCAAGGTTGATGTTGAAAGCCGGCGCCTGCGTAGCGCTTGACTCGCCCGAGGAGTGGGACGTCTGATATGCCGAGTCATTTAAATGTAAGGGCTCCTTAAAACGGCCAGCTAGAGGAATAGAGGAAGTTGGACTAAGAAGCACCTCAGCTCGCGCCTTACGGGATGGCGGCTCGTATGGAAGCCCGCCACTTAACTCGCCTTCACTGCTCCGGGTCTTCCTTTTGGAGGTCCCGGCTTGACGAGTTTTCTTCAAAACAAATTTGGGATCCAAATGAGCATCCTGGTGGGAGAAAGGGACCTTACGGACGGCAACCCGGGGCTTCCTTCGAACCTTGCGGATCACAGCCCGGGTTTTCTTCCGAATAGGTCTTGGAGAGTCAGAATCAGAGGAGATCAAGGTTACCTCTGGCTCATTGGTGTGTCTAATTTCGGCTTCATCCTGAAGAGAAGGGGCGTCAGCAAGTTGAATAAAAAGACGACCAAGCGAGTCAAGTTCTACCTCAGCCTCATTTTCGGCAGCCGGCTCATCCGCATCGGCCGGCTCATCTTGCTGCTCCACTGGGGCGGGGGCGGCTTGTCGAGGTTTCTTCCTCTTGCAAAACTTGTCGTCTGCCTGCAATGTGACAAGTCGGCAGTTAAGAATGAGAAGCAAAAAACAAGTCAAAGAATAGAATAAGAGGGTACAAGTACTTACTGAAGGCACCGGGTTGGTCAAACAGAAGGGTGCTAGCCCGGTCTTGTTGCATTTTTCTTGAGGCTCTCCCAATAATCTCCTGATGGCCTTGTTAATGTCACTCACAGATAAATTGACTTGGCTGAAGCGTTGAACGTCAGTTGGCTCACCAGTATAATTACACATTAAGTCGCCCCTCTGGCTAAGGGGCTGGATTCGCCAGCTTATCCAGCACCGGGTCAAGTCAACCCCGGTAAGGCCATTAGCAACCAAGGCCCTTATCTTGGAATAGATAGGGGCAATTTGCTTACGTTCTTCTGCAGATGGCCAACCCGGAAAGGCGACCGTGGCGTTGAGCCGGTCCAGTCTGTAACCCGGCAGGGGATTTTCATCTTGAGGGGCAGTGCTTTTGCAGTAAAAATAAGTCTTGTTCCAATCCTTGGGATGACTCGCCAGCTTGGCCTCAGGAAAAGGAGTGTTTCTTCGCCTTTGAATAGAGACGCCACCAAGTTCTTTGCTAGGGCCATCGGTGAACTCGGTCTGATGGTTGATGTAGAAGAATTCGCGAAAGAGCAGGACAGTTGGCTCTGTTTGGAGGTACACTTCGCAGAAGACTTGAAATTGGCAGAGATTGGTGATTGAGTTCGGTCCAAGATCCTGCGGTCGGAGGTCAAAAAAATGGAGAACGTCATGGAAGAATTTTGACCCGGGCGGACGAAAACCCTTATGAAGATGATCTGCGAAGACCACCACTTCATCTTGCTTAGGCTGGGGGTGCTCTCTTCATCGGGTGCCCGCCAGCTGATTGTGGCTTGAGCCGGCAAGAGGCCTTGCCCAACGAGCTCGTTCAACATCAGAGTTGAGACCTGGGATCTGACCCAGTTGTAGGACTTGTCGGTCTTGGGAGCCATGATGACTTCAGATTTTAACTGCAAAGGCAATAATGATAAGCCGGTGTGTTAATTTCATGAGGTGTAACCCAGCAAGGTAATGAGGCGATCATGGTTGCTAAAAGTCATGACCCGGATTTATACAAGCCGCCGAAAGTAGTGTAAAGCCGGCGTGACAATGAGCCGGTGTTGGTGAGTCAGTGGTGTTTTGGGTTTCTCCTAAGTGTGGAGCTAGTTACAAACAAGAATCTAACGGAGCGGTTATCGTTATGGATCTGGAAATGCCTTGAAAAAGAAACTTTAAGACCTAAAATGTGGATGAATGCGGGAGCCTATTTTGCAATGGAGGACGGATTGAAAGCAATGCAGAGATCTAGATGGGAAAAATGGTATCACCATGGCAACTAAAGTATTCCTTCCAGTTATTTAGGTGAATCAAGATCTAATAAGAGGAGGGAGATAAACTACTGACGAGCATTGATGAACTATGACGAACTGCTTCGAAGAATGAAGAGCTCTAGATCTAAAGGGAGAGAGATTTGAGTGTACCTACGTGTGGCGGCTGTGGCCGGAGTGTCCGGATGAGCTCCGGCGGCGACTGGGCGGCGGGGAAGGATGCTGTCGAGGTGGTTGGAGAGCTTGAGGGAGGCGGCGCTTCGGGTCTGAGAATGAGCGGACGCGAGGAAGAAGATGAGCCAAAGGTGAAAACGATAGTGGGGGTGAGCTGGCCTTTTATATAGGCACAGTAAAGATTAAAATGGCAGGGGCGGAACCCCAGGCGACGCAGTAATTTTCGGCTGTGGGCTCCTCGAATCTCGCGCCTGACAAGATGATACATACCCACTCAAAGATTCGATATGATGTCATCCCAGATTTTGCGGAAGTGGATTGTGATGTCATGAGGGAAAAAGAGCTAAAAATGCTAAGTCTGAACCTGAAGGGGTGGCCCGTCGATCCACTTAACCCGGCAAATTGAGCCGGTCAAGGATGGTGTTCTAAAAAGACCGGCTTGGGAAGCACTTGGAGAGTATATTACTGATGTTTTGCTCTTTCAGGGAAGTTTAACATGAATAAATTCAAGTCAAACTGAGGGCTAATGTTGGGGATGTTTACCAGCATGTAGACCCGGCAGGGTGTTAACCCGGCCATGGAGCAGGCTCAGCGGGTCAACTCACGGCAAGGTTGAAGGGCTCTTGGCGGGCCGGCTCAACGAGACCTGGCGATTACAGGCCGGCTGAGGCAATGGGCCGGCTCACGGAGATGATGAGTGGCACGAAGGCCTTCTTGGAGGACAAGTAGAAAAGAGTAGGAGACGGGTCAAAGGACGACCCGGACTCTTATGTAATCTAGGGTTCCACCTGTATATATAAAGGGGAGCACCAATGTGAAAAAGACTAAGTTGCAATCTCCTCGAGAGCTAGGTTAGCGAATTCACATCCTTGTAATCGAGATCTCCAGCAATATAAACAAGCAGGACGTAGGCTTTTACCTCCACCGTGAGGGGCCGAACCTGGGTAACCCGGTGTCTTCTCGTTCCCGATCAAACCCGTTAAGCTTCCACACACGTGCGATGGCCTCCTCTCTAAGTCCTTTCACAAGGGCATTTGCCGTGTCAAAACCACGACACCTCCTGAAGCAAGGCCTCGGCAGGCGACGGCGCGGCCTCGGGAGGCGATGCACCAAGGGACTCTTGAGGCGGGATCTCAGTAAGCGACGTTGTGACTTCACGTGGCGCCGACACGGCGGGCTTCTTCTGTGCGCAGACACGCTCTTCTCGAACTGTCACCAGGGCCGCGCTGGCCGTCTGGGGAGTAGCCGCCAAGTATAGGAGCAAGGGCTCGCGAGAGCGTGGCGCTACCATGGTGGGCGGGCTTGTGAGGTACCTCTTGAGATCTTCAAAGGCAGCGTCGGCCTCGGGAGTCCACTTGAAAGGGCCGGATCCTTTCATGAGCTTGAAGAATGGCAAGGCTCGCTCGCCGAACTTGGAGATGAATCGCCCAAGGGAGGCCATGCATCCCGCCAGGCGCTGCATCTCCTTGAGGCTCTGGGGAGGGCGCATTTTCTCGATGGCCTTGATCTTCTCGAGGTTGGCCTCGATGCCATGGTGGGAGACCAAGAAGCCGAGGAGCTTGCCAGAGGGGACTCCAAAGACGCACTTGTCTGGGTTGAGCTTGAGGTTGACCTTGCGCAGGTTGTCGAACGTCTCCTGGAGGTCCGTGAGGAGGGACCAAGCCTCGCGAGTCTGACAACAATGTCATCAACGTAGGCCTCGGCATTCCTTCCCATCTGGGGCCCCAAGGCGATGCGCATCAGCCTCTGGAAGGTGGCTCCGGCGCTCCGGAGTCCGAACGGCATGCAAATGTAGCAAGATATGTCGCAGGGGGTGATGAAGGCCGTTTTCTCCACGTCTTCGGTCGCCATCTTGATCTGGTGGTAGCCTGAGAAGGCATCTAGGAAGCATAGCAACTCGCACCCGGCGGTGGAGTCCACCATCTGGTCGATGCGAGGCAGCGGAAAGGGGTCTTGAGGGCAGAACTTGTTGAGGCTCGTGAAGTCGACACACATGCGCTCCTTGCCGCACTTCTTGGGCACCACGACGGGGTTGGTGAGCCATTCAGGGTGGCGTACCTCACGGATGACTCCAGCTTCTTGGAGCTTCTGAACTTCCTTAACGATGAAATCTTGCTTCTCTGGCGCCTGGCGCCGTGCCTTCTGTTTCACGGGGCGTGCCTTGGGGCACACCGCTAAGTGGTGCTCGATCACCTCCCGCGGCACACCGGACAAATCAACTGCCGTCCAGGCGAACACATCCGAATTTGCCCGAAGGAAGGTGATGAGCGTGTCTTCCTATGCGGGAGAAAGGCATGTGCCGATGGTGAAGGCAGGGCCCGAGCCGCTGCCGTCCACCGACACCTTCTTCGTCTCGGCGCGGTCCTGAGAGAACAGTTGCTTCTTCTTCACGGGTGCGGCCTCGTGAGGCTCGGCGGCGTCCTCGTCGGCAGGGTAGGCGGTGGCAACAGCCTTGTAGGTGCTCTCGAGGGAGCGTACTGGGTCCTTCTCGTCACAATAAATGGTGATGATGCCGCTGCAGCCTGGCATCTTGAGGACGTTGTAGGCGTGGTGTGTTGCCGCCAGGAACTTGGCGAGAGCCGAGTAACCCAAGATGGCAATGTACGGCAAGCTGATGTGCGCTACGTCGAAGTCAATGAGCTCAGTATGGTAGTTCTTGCGAGTGCCGAAGCTGACGGGGAGGCGCACTTGGCCCAGAGGAATGGTGGAGCCATCAGTCACTCCGGAGAAGGGCCTGGTCGGCAGCAACTGGTTATAAGGCACTTGGAGCTGCTCAAAGGTCTCGATGGAGATCACATTGAGGCCGGTGCCTCCGCCGATGAGCGTCTTGGTGATGGCGATGTTGTTGATGGTGGGGGTGCACAGCATGGGGACCGTGCCAGCAGCGCTTGAAGACTTGGGGTGATCATTGGAATCGAAGGTGATTGGGTACTGTGACCACTTGAGGGGGCGTGAAGCTTCAGGCCTCGGGAGGGCAACGTTTACCTCGCAAGAGAACAGCTTGAAGTGGCGGTTGGATGTGGGAGCCTGAGCTCTGCCTAGGATGCCTGCCACCCCACGAGGCTCTTGATAGCCCCCGGCGTCTTGGTCGAGCTGGTTGCCCTCATTCCGTCGTGGCGGCGGCGGCAGCGGTGGAAGGGCAGCATTGGCCTGAGGGTTGGCCTCACGAGGCTGGTCACGCCAGGAGGCCTCGCGAGGCTGGTCGCGCCAGCCCTGGCGGAAGTTGCCATTGCCGTTGCAGTCTCCCCAGCAGCCGCCATTGCGGCCACCTCCACGGCCGGTGCCGCGGTCGTTGCGGTCGCTGTGGCGTCCAAGACGCTCGTCGCGAAGCAACTTGAGCTCGTGGCAGAGTGTTGTGGGAGTGCGAGTTGTGGTAGGCGCAGAGAGGGTGGTTGTCTCTTTTGGTCTCGTCACGCTCGCGGCCGCGCTTCTGCTCGGGCTCCGCCGCGAGCACGGCACGGCCCTTGCACTTGACGTCCTTGTTCTTGGGCTTGGCGGCGTCCTGCACTGCGTCGGGGTCATTGTGTATGAAGAGGCGGCCCTCCTCGGCCTTGGCGCACTTGTCGGCAAGGTCGAATAGCTCGAGCACGGAGTCGAGCTCGTCATTGATGGTGAGCTTCTCGCGCATCTGGACGTCCGTGACGCCGTTAGAGAACGCGGAGACGATGGCAGTCTCGGAGGCGCGGGGGATCTTGTTGCGCACTTGGCTGAAGCGCTGGATGTACTTGCGAAGGGTCTCATCGGGGCGCTGGCGCACAGCGTGCAGGTCGTTGAGCGTGAGGGAGCGCTCGTGCATGCCCTTGAAGTTGGTGACGAACTGCCGGCAGAGTTCACCCCACGAAGAGATGGACGCCTCGGGGAGGTTCATGAGCCAAGAGCGCGGGCCATCCTTCAGGGCCATGGGGAATCAGTTCGCCAAGACCTTGTCGTCGCTGTTCGCCACCTCGATGCTCAGGGCATAGAGCTGCAGGAATTCCGCAGGGTTGGGGTGCCGTCGTAGCGCTGAGGGAGGTCCGGCTTGAACTTGGCGGGCCACACCACGGCAGCCCACGCAGCTGGAGGGGACGCCGCCGGCGAGGGCGGCGCGGTTCTGACGGCCGGCGGCTGCGACTTCTTGGACGGTCCTGTCATGGCGCTGGCGCTGTTGCTCGAGGAGGACGCGTGCGTCAGGGGGCGTGCGCCGGAAGATCTGGCAGCTGGGCTCGCCATGGTCCAACGAAGACGCGTCGCGGGAGTGCTCATGCGCCCGCGCGTCGCGATGGCACCGGGAGCCCTCGCCATGCAGAGGAGGCGGAGGAGGTGCGTCATGCGCCTCGTCCCCGACATGAGACGATGGGGGGCGGAGCGAGTGAGAGGGCATCGGGGCGTCGCCTGCGGCGTTAACGAGTGATACATCTCCAACGTATCTATAATTTATGAAGTATGCATGCCATATTTATAACAATTCTATATGGTTTTGGTATGATTTGATTAGAACTAACCCGGACTAACGCTGTTTTCAGCAGAACTACCGTGGTGTTGTTTTTTGTGCAGAAATAAAAGTTCTCCAAATGCAACGAAACTTTTTGACGATTTTTTGGACCAAAAGAGACCCCCGAAGCTTCGTGGAAGGACCAGAAGCCTCACGAGGTGCTCACAAGCCACCACGGCGCGCCAGGGGGGGTGGCGTGCCGTGGTGCCTCGTGGGCCCAACTTAGCCCATCTTCACGTGATTCCAACGCTGAAAAATCATATAAATAGAGAAACCCCTAGAAAATAACCCTAGATTTTGGACTCCACCGCCGCAAGCCTCTGTACCTTTGAAATACCATCTAGAGCCCTGTTCCGGCACCCTGCCGGAGGGGGGAATCATCACCGGAGGCCATCTTCATCATCCCGGCGGTCTCCATGACAAGGAGGGAGTAGTTCACCCTCGGGGCTGAGGGTATGTACTAGTAGCTATGTGTTTGATCTCTCTCTCTCTCTCTCTCGTGTTCTTGATTTGGCACGATCTTGATGTACCGCGAGCTTTGTTAATATAGTTGGATCATATGGTGTTTCTCCCTCTCTATCTTGTTGTGATGAATTGAGTTTGTACCTTTGAGGTTTCACTATTATCGGATTGAATATTTTTATGGATTTGAGAACACTTGATGTATGTCTTGCACATGAATACCCGTGGTGACAATGGGGTATTATATTGATTCACTTGATATATGTTTTGGCACTCAACTCGCGGATTCCCGAGGTGACATTGGGGTAATCTATGCATAGGGGTTGATGCACGTTTTCGTCCTACTTTCTCCGGTAGAAATCTTGGGGCACTCTTTGAAGTTCTTTGTGTTAGATTGAATATTATGAATCTGAAGTTGTTTGATGCATATCGTATAATCAACTCACGGATACTTGTGGTGACATTGGAGTATCTAGGTGACATTAGAGTTGGTTGATGCGTATCATATGGTGTTATTTTAGTACGAACTCTAGGGCTATTTGTGACACTTATAGGAATGGCTCAATAGATTGATCGGAAAGGATAACTTTGAGGTGGTTTCGTACCCTACAACAATTTCTATCTTATGTTCTCCGCGAATAGGAACTTTGGAGTGATTCTTTGTCGCACGTTGAGGGATTGTTATATGATCCAATTATGTTAGCATTGTTGAGAGATTGCACTAGTGAAAGTATGAACCCTAGGCCTTGTTTTTAAGCATTGCAATACCGTTTGTGCTCCGTTTTATCACTTGCTACCTTGCTGTTTTTTTATTTTCAGATTACAAAAACCTATATCTACTATCCATACTACACTTGTTTCACCATCTCTTCACCGAACTAGTGCACCTATACAATTTACCATTGTATTGGGTGTGTTGGGGACACAAGAGATTTCTTGTATTTGATTGCAGGGTTGTTTGAGAGAGACCATCTTCATCCTACGCCTCCCACGGATTGATAAACCTTAGGTCATCCACTTGAGGGAAAATTGCTACTGTCCTACAAAACTCTGCGCTTGGAGGCCCAACACGAGTCTACAAGAATAAGTTGTGTAGTAGACATCAAGCTCTTTTCTGGCGCCATTGCCGGGGAGGTGAGTGCTTGAAGGTATATCTTTAGATCTTGCAATCGAATCTTTTAGTTTCTTGTTTTATCACTAGTTTGGTTTATAAAAGAAAACTACAAAAAAATGGAATTGTGGTTGCCTCATATTAATCATCTTTATAATGTCTTTCTTGAAAATGTGCTAGTTATATGCTTCATGATGCTCTCTTTGTGTTTCAATTCTTTACTTTTATGCGAGCATCATTGAAATCATCATGCCTAGCTAAAAGGCATTAAAGAAAAGCGCTTGTTGGGAGAAAACCCAATATTTATACCTACTGTTTTTGTGTTTTCACA
Source organism: Elymus sibiricus (assembly GCA_039707655.1). Classification (NCBI taxonomy): domain Eukaryota; kingdom Viridiplantae; phylum Streptophyta; class Magnoliopsida; order Poales; family Poaceae; genus Elymus; species Elymus sibiricus. Next base: position 285,025,964 of record CM077670.1, read on the forward strand.
TGATTAAGCTACTGTAGTAATCATGTTTTATATGTTTTCTTTCAATAATGTGCCAAGTAAAGCCTTTGGGATAGTGTAGATGCTTGTTGATTTGATTCTGTGCAAAAACAGAAACTTTTGCGTCTAGTGCTGGAATTTCTATTATGTACTGGAGCGTGAGAAAATTCTTAAATTTGTACAAAGTATTGGGTTACAAATTTTTTACGTTTTTCTCATTTTTCAGAATTTTTGGAGGTACATAAGTATGGTTTTTAAATCGCCCACTACACACTGTTCTGTTTTTGACAGATTCTGTTTTCGGTGCATAGTTTGCTTGTTTTAGTGTTTCCATAGCTTATATTGAGTAATATAAATTGTGGAAATGATAGAATACAGTAGGCATTATGTGAGAACAATTATGAATCTTGTCTTGACAGTACCTAAGTGGATGATTTATTTTTATCATACTAACCTATCTCACAAGTTCCGTTAAGTTTTGTGTGATTGAAGTTTTCAAGTTTTGGGTGAGATAACGATATGAGGAGAATAAGGAGTGGCAAGACCCTAAGCTTGGGGATGCCCAAGGCACCCCAAGGTAATATTCAAGGAATACCCAAGCAACTAAGCTTGGGGATGCCCCGGAAGGCATCCCCTCTTTCGTCTTCAACATTATCGGTAACCTTACTTGGAGCTATATTTTTATTCGTCACATGATATGTGTTTTGCTTGGAGCGTCATTTTATTTTAGTTGGATTTGCTTGCTTTTATTTAGAATAATGTTTTGTATCTTTTATTTCAATAAAATGCCAAGTATATCCTTTACCATGCTCAGTTTGCAAGTTTATGTGTTGCTGTATGAAAACAGAAAGTTTTCTGTTATGTCCAGAATATTCCTGAATAGTCAGGACATGATAAAAATCTGAAATTTTTACACAGTAGGTATGCATTAGTTCTCTGTCATTTGGTAATTTTTCAGAATTTTTGGAGTTAGGGAAGTATGAATTTTAAATCCCCCTTTACAGACTGTTCTGTTTTGGCAGACTGCTGTTATGTTTGCATTGTTTGCATATGTTTGCTTGTTTAATGATTCTATTTGAGGATAGGATTATGAACTATGCAGAGGCATTTAGTATGCAATGTTAAATTATAATTTTAGTGATTTTCTACAGTAGGGAATGATAAGGTTTTGTATTGATTTATACTAACTTATCTCACGAGTTCTTGTTGAGTTTTGTGTGGATGAAGTTTTTAAGATTTAAGGAAACCGTGATATGAGAGGAATTAAGGAGACACAAGAGATCAAGCTTGGGGATGCCCAAGGCATTCCAAGTTATTATTCCAAGAAGTCTCAAGCATCCAAGCTTGGGGATGCCCCGGTAGGCATCCCACATTTTTCTTCTTCAACAACTATCGGTCAGTTTTGGTCGAACCTAAATTTTTGCTTCTTCACATGATATGTGCTATCCTTGGAATGTCATTTTATTTTGTTTTCTTTGATGTTTTAATAAAATACTTAAGATCTGAAATTTTTAAATGAGAGAGAGTTCTCACATAGCTACTTAATTACTTAACTACTCATTTGATCTTCACTTATATCTTTTTGGAGTAGTTTGTCATTTACTCTTGTGCTTCACTTATATCCTATGAGTAAATTGTGAAACAATTGAATATCATAAAGTTGAAATTATATGTGCTTCATATGCTTGTATCATGCCTAGTAGTAGTTTCACATTGGGTTTAGAAAGTGAAATCTATTGAAGCTTGACAATCACAATATTGGTCATACAAGCAATTCGTGAATGATTAGTATAAGGAAGAGAACTTTAACATATAAAAATATTATCTTGGACATCTTTTATGACTGTGAATACCCATTAATTATTTTCAAACTTGAGCAAATTAGTTGAAGTTGGACAAGGAAGACAACGTAATGAGTTATGTTCGGGTATATTTGCATAGAAGTTATATTGTTATGGATCCTCCAACATGTGGTGCTTGCTTAGGATCTTTTGCTAGCCAAAAATTCGTACTAAGTAAAGATACTACTTGTGCATCCAAAAACCCTTAAACCCAGTTTCTTCCCATGAGTGTTCACCATATCTAGCTATGGATTGAATAAGATCCTTCAACTAAGTTGTCATCGGTGCAAAAAGCAATAAAAATTGCTCCTAAAATATGTATGGTCTTTTATTGCAAGGGAAAATAAGCATTGTACGAACTTGTGATGGTAAAGAAATAAAAGCGACGGACTGCATAATAAAGGTTGCTATCACAAGGGGCAATATAACGTGACGTTCCTTTGCATTAAGAGCTTGTGCATCCAAAAATAAAAAGCGCATGACAACCTCTGCTTCCCTCTGCGAAGGGCCTATCTTTTACTTTATGTATTTACTTTTATGCAAGAGTCAATAGTATTACTTCTCATTCCAACCTTAATTATTCTCTAGTTGGCAAGCATCATGTGGTGGGGAAAGATCCAGGCATATATGGCCAGTCAAATATATTTGATCATGAATTATTATTGTTGACAATTATCTCTATGATAAATAAGTTGGGAGGCGAAACATTAAGCCCCTATCTTTCTCTGTGTTCGATGGATGCCATTTGTTCTAAAAATATGCTTTGAGTACTAGCAATCATAGAAGACTATATGATAATTGAGTATGTGGAGCTCTTACTTAGACTTTGTTGAAGATAAGTTGAATTGCAATTGTTTGGTGACTAACAACATAGGTTGTTAAGTTTCAAGAGAATGCATTGTTTGAACCATAACATGTGAATTGATTGCTACTTTATCATGATGAGTTTTATGAGAAAGAGTTGCTGTTATGGTGCTAGGAAAAGTGATTGAAATTATCATTGATCAAACTTATGCACTATGCTAGCATTCACACTTCATAAATTATTTCTTTTATCATTTACCTACTCGAGGACGAGCAGGAATTATGCTTGGGGATGCTGATACATCTCCAACATATCTATAATTTATGAAGTATTCATGCCATATTTATAACAATTCTATATGGTTTTGGTATGATTTCATTAGAACTAACCCGGACTAATGTTGTTTTCAGCAGAACTACCGTGGTGTTGTTTTTTGTGCAGAAATACAAGTTCTCCAAATGCAGCGAAACTTTTTGACGATTTTTTTGGACCAAAAGAGACCCTCGAAGCTTCGTGGAAGGACCAGAAGCCTCACGAGGTGCTCACAAGCCACCACGACGCGCCAGGGGGGGTGGCGTGCCGTGGTGCCTCGTGGGCCCATCTTAGCCCATCTTGACATGATTCCAACGCTGAAAATCCTATAAATAGAGAAACGACCAGAAATAACCCTAGATTTTGGACTTCGCCGCCGCAAGCCTCTGTACCTTTGAAATACCATCTAGAGCCCTGTTCCGGCACCCTGCCGGAGGGGGGAATCATCACCGGAGGCCATCTTCATCATCCCGGCGGTCTCCATGACGAGGAGGGAGTTGTTCACCCTCGGGGCTGAGGGTATGTACTAGTAGCTATGTGTTTGATCTCTCTCTCTCTCTCTCTCTCATGTTCTTGATTTGGCACGATCTTGATGTACCGCGAGCTTTGTTAATATAGTTGGATCATATGGTGTTTCTCCCTCTCTATCTTGTTGTGATGAATTGAGTTTTTACCTTTGAGGTTTCACTATTATCGGATTGAATATTTTTATGGATTTGAGAACACTTGATGTATGTCTTGCATATGAATACCCGTGGTGACAATGGGGTATTATAATGATTCACTTCATATATGTTTTGGCACTCAACTCGCGGATTCCCGAGGTGACATTGGGGTAATCTATGCATAGGGGTTGATGCATGTTTTTGTCCTACTTTCTCCGGTAGAAATCTTGGGGCACTCTTTGAAGTTCTTTGTGTTGGATTGAATATTATGAATCTGAAGTTGTTTGATGCATATCGTATAATCAACTCACGGATACTTGTGGTGACATTGGAGTATCTAGGTGACATTAGAGTTGGTTGATGCGTATCATATGGTGTTATTTTAGTACGAACTTTAGGGCTATTTGTGACACTTATAGGAATGGCTCAATAGATTGATCGGAAAGGATAACTTTGAGGTGGTTTCATACCCTACAACAATTTATATCTTATGTTCTCCGCGAATAGGAACTTTGGAGTGATTCTTTGTCGCACGTTGAGGGATTGTTATATGATCCAATTATGTTAGCATTGTTGAGAGATTGCACTAGTGAAAGTATGAACCCTAGGCCTTATTTTTAAGCATTGCAATACCGTTTGTGCTCCGTTTTATCACTTGCTACCTTGCTGTTTTTTTATTTTCAGATTACAAAAACCTATATCTACTATCCATACTACACTTGTATCACCATCTCTTCGCCGAACTAGTGCACCTATACAATTTACCATTGTATTGGGTGTGTTGGGGACACAAGTGATTTCTTGTATTTGATTGCAGGGTTGTTTGAGAGAGACCATCTTCATCCTACGCCTCCCACGGATTGATAAACCTTAGGTCATCCACTTGAGGGAAAATTGCTACTGTCCTACAAAACTCTGCGCTTGGAGGCACAACACGAGTCTACAAGAATAAGTTGTGTAGTAGACATCAACGAGCTCGGTGATGCGGCCGAGCCAGGCATCGTAGCCGGCGTCGGTGGGGCGGTAGTGCAGGAGCTCATGCGCCATGAGCACCGCGGCCTACGGTGCCGGCGCGTCGCGGCGAGCAAGCGACGAGGCCGTGGCGGTGTGGCCATCCGCCTGCACGGACGGGTGGAGGGAGGACGCCTGCTGCTCCCTCGCAGCGGGGTCGGTAGCGGCGCCGGCGGCGCGGCGTCGACAGTCGTCACGGGCGATGGGCTCTGTCTGGGCCACCCTGGCAGCTCGGCGCGCGTAGCGCTCGCGGCAAGCGTCGGCCATGGCAGCGAGGAGGAGGAAAGAACCGGAGTCGCCCCCCTACCTGGCGCGCCAAATGTCAGAGCCTGGACTCCGAAGATCTAGGGGTTCAAACACTGGGGGCCTAGCTAGTCCTCTCCAACCAACGGTGACCACGGCGAGGCTACAGCGAGAGCGTTACGCGGGAGCAAGACAAGGGACACAACGGTTACCCAGGTTCGGGCCACCTTGCGGTGTAAAACCCTACTCATGCTTGTGGTTAGGATTGTTGTGGGAGATAGTATGTCCTCGCGTACAAGGTAGGAAAACGGAGAAGTCCTCCCTACAATGGCAGCTCTGGCCCCTTTTATAGCTGCCCTGGTCCTCTTCCCCCAAAAACTAGGCGGGAAGGGCTGCCACACTTGGCGGGCTTTGAAAGGGGACAGGCGCTTAGTCTATCCTGACTAAAGGTGGTCTTCGCCTGCAAAAGCTTGATCCATGACATGCCGGTGGGCTCGGTGGTGACCTCCGCCCTGCGCGCCCTGCTGTCTTGGTCTTCTTTCACCAAACGGGCAGTCCTTGGGACTTGCTTTAGGGGTGGGCAGCTGGGGCTGCCCCCTTAGCACCAAAGAGGAAAGCTTCATCATCCGCTCCCGCTGGCGCCTCCTCTGCCGCCCTTCGTCGCCACGCGCGTCACCCACGTGGTGGGCATGGGACCGCGCAGTTAACGTTAGGCGAGGTGGCTTCGGGCGCCCGGCTCGGGAGAATGCCTCAGGAGGCAGCCTCGCGAGGCTCCTGCTCCTGCTGCTGCTAAGTGCCGGCAGGTCGTGTCTTGGGGAGGGGTCCTCGGGAGGCTGCAACCTCAGGAGGTGTCTTCACTTCGCGGCGCCCTTAGATGGGTCGCGTCTTGGGCCTTCGTCAGGCGTCGTTTCCTGGGCCGCAGATAGACGGGCCGGGGTACCCTGGTTCCCAATCGCCCGACAATAAGGCTTGACTTGTCGCTAAAGGTCATCCACAAGTTCAAGGAGTTGACTACGATGAGACTTACTCTCCGGTAGCGATGCCTAAATCAATTCGGATCATTCTTGCTATAGCTGCATATTTCGACTATGAGATATGGCAGATGGATGTCAAAACAGCTTTCCTTAATGGAAATTTAACCAAGGATGTGTATATGACACAACCTAAGGGTTTTGTCGATCCAAAGAAGTCTAGCATGGTATGCAAGCTTCAGAGATCCATTTATGGATTGAGGCAAGCATCTCGGAATTGGAACATTCGTTTTAATGAAGCGGTCAAAGAGTTTGGCTTCATCAAGAATGACTGTGATCATTGTGTATTCAAGATGGTCAGTGGGAGCTTAGTAGCATTTCTGATCTTATATGTGGATGACATATTGTTGATTGGAACTGATGTTCAAATGCTTGAATCTGTCAAGGACTCATTGAAAAATAGTTTTTCGATGAAGGACTTGGGAGAAGCATTTTATATTTTGGGAATCAAGATCTATAGAGATAGATCGAGAAAGCTTATTGGATTAAGCCAGAGTGTGTATATAGACAAGGTGTTGAAGCGGTTCAACATGCAAGATGCCAAGAAGGGTTTCTTGCCCATGTCACATGGCATTAGTCTTAGCAAGACTCAGAGTCCTTCGACTCCTGATGAGCGAAGACGCATGGATGGGATTCTATATGCTTCGGTTGTTGGGTACATCATGTATGCTATGGTATGTACTCGTCCCGATGTTAGCTTTGCTCTCAGCGTGGTGGGCAGATACCAGGCTGATCCAGGTCAGAGTCACTGGACATCGGTTAAGAATATCCTTAAATACTTGAGAAGGACTAAGGATATGTTCTTGGTTTATGGAGGTGAGGATGAGCTCGTTATAAAGAGTTACACCGATGCTAGTTTCCAAACCGATAGGGATGATAATCGATCGCAATCGGGGTTTGTGGTCATTCTGAACAGAGGAGCAGTGAGCTGGAGGAGTTCCAAGCAAGATACGGTAGCTAATTCTACAATAGAGGCCGAGTACATTGCGGCTTCTGAAGCTACAAAAGAAGGTGTTTGGGTGAAGAATTTTATTTCTGATCTTGGTGTGGTTCAGAGCGCGTCCAATCCATTGGACCTCTATTGTGATAATAGTGGTGCTATAGCGCAAGTCAAGGAACCACGGAACCATCATAAAACCCAACGCATACTCAGGCATTTTAACCTTATTCGCGACATTGTCGAGAGAGGTGATGTAAACATATGCAAGGTACACACGGATGCAAATGTTGTTGATCCATTGACGAAGCCTCTCCCAGGGCCGAAGCATGAGGCGCACATGAGTTCCATGGGCATACAATGCCTAAATGATTGCCTCTAGTGCAAGTGGGAGACTGTTGGAGATATGCCCTAGAGGCAATCATGTGATGATGATATTTCCCTATGTATTCATTTGTCTTTTGTATTGTCCTCGAACATCATCAATGATATGTATCAATAAGTATGTGACTTGTTTGTGGAACTATGTATTGTATGATGATCGTTCTAATGGTCTCTAGTTGATAAGGTTATGCGGACACATATCCTTGACTAGTATACGACTAGGTTGATGACTATGTTTCACAAGTCATGTGCATGGAGATGCTAAACCGATAGTATGGACTCGGGGATGGAGATCACCGAGTCGGACAAACCCACTTTGAGACGCAGCGAGATAATGCCATCTGTTAGTCTCAAGTACAATGTCTATGCCATGTCCTAGACCTGAGGTCCTCGCATGTTCTCGGGATGAGGATCGACTCACTTAGGGTCTATCAAACGCTACTCCGTAACTGGGTAGTTATAAAGGTAGCTTTCGAGTGAATCGTGATACATGTCGTGAGACATGGCTGACCAAGATGGGATTTGCCCCTCCTATATGGAGAGATGTTCTCTGAGCCCTCTTGAGTGATCAGATTCGAAAAGCATGGCCATGCGACTTGGGTTAAATGTGAACCCAGTTCGGGAATCTATATCACGGTTTCGAGAAGAGAGGTTGAGCTACCACAAGGGTGACAAGTACTCCCCTTGAGCTCGACAACATATATCATGAGGCAAAAGGAATGTTGCATATGACACATTGTCGAGGTTCGTCAAACGACTTTACGCACACATGGGAGTTGGCACGTTCTACTAGGAGTCGCTACCAACTATCGACTTCGGTCGTGTCCATGTGTACGTGAACCTATAGGGTCGCACACTTAAGGGGCTGCAGCCCATTCGGATTGGATCTGAGTGGAAAATGGATGTAGACTCCTAGTGGGCTCAAGTGTTGAGCCCACCTCGGAGGTCTATATAATGGGGAGTGGGTGCACCACTTAGGGTTGATCTTTTTCCACCCATGATAGCCGCCGCCACAACTCCCCACACCCATGCCGCGCGACCGGACCTAGCAGTCCACCGCCCGACGCTGCTCCCCGCACATGTGGATACCTTGGAGGCATCGCATTTGCGGTACTCGGATGAACCGTTCGAGGGATTCGCGAGGTACCATTCACGGGAGATCACCGTTCACGGGTCTTCGCTGTTCGTGGGAGATCGGTGACACGAGGAGGAGACGCCTCGGGAGATCTACTACACGCATCACCAACTCTACTTCCGCTGCGGTGACTGTGCGTCTAGTGGTAAACCCTATCCCGTGATCTATTTCCAGCAGCATGATCTTGGGTGTGCGGTAGAAATTTTTATTTGGCGCTAGCGTAGCGTACCGCATGTTCAAACATAATATTCAAGGAAGACCCAAGCGTCTAAGCTTGGGGATGCCCTGGATGGCATCCCCTCTTTTGTCTACAATCTATCGGTATATCACTTGGAGCTATATTTTTATTCATCACATGATATGAGTTTTACTTGGAGCGTCTTGTGCCATAGTTTTATTTTCTTTATTTGCTTTTTAGTTTGCCACATTCATCTTTTGTTGAACACACCTTTTGAGAGGGACACACATTTATCATGATTTTTTAGAATACTCTATGTGCTTCACTTATATCTTTTGAGCTAGGCAGTTGCTCTAGTGCTTCACTTATATCTTTTAGAGCACGGCGGTGGTTATATTTTAAAGAAATAGTTGCACTCTCATGCTTCACTTAAATCTTTTTGAGAGTATAATAAATAGTAATGGCAATTTGCACGGGTTATAAGATTAGTCCATAAAGGATAGGTATTCAACAGGGATATAATAAAAACTTTCATGTAGATCACTGAATATGATAAGTTTGATTCCTTGCAATAGTTTTGCGATATTAAGATGGTAATATGTGGATGTACTAGTGAATGATTGTGTTTTAGTAAGAATGTTGGTGTTAAGATTTGTGATTCCCGAAGCATGCACGTATAGTCCCTAGTTATGCGATGAAGTTGGAGCATGATTTATTATTGAGTGTCTACCTTATGAGTGGCGGTCGGGGACGAGCGATGGTCTTTTCCTACCAATCTATCCCCCTAGGGGCATGCGAGTAGTACTTTGATGCGAGGGGTAATAGACTTTTGCTATAAGTATGTGAGTTCTTTATGACTAATGTGAGTCCATGGATTATACGCACTCTTACCTTTCTGCAATTTGCTAGCCTCTTCGGTACCGTGCATTGCCCTATCTCACCTCGAGAGTCGGTGCAAACTTTGCCGGTGCATCCAAACCCCATGATATGACACGCTCTATCACACATAAGCCTCCTTATATCTTCCTCAAAACAGCCACCATACCTACCTATTATATCATTTCCATAGCCATTCCGAGATATATTGCCATGCAACTTCCACCGTTCCGTTTATATGACACACATCTTCATTGTCATATTGCTTTGCATGATCATATAGCTGACATAGTATTTGTGGCTCAGCCACTATTCATCATTTTTATACATGTTACACTAGATCATTGCACATCCTGGTACACTGCCAGAGGCATTCATATAGAGTCATATTGTTCTAGTAACGAGTTGTAATATCGAGTTGTAAGTAAATAAAAGTGTGATGATCATCATTATTAGAGCATTGTCCCAGAGAGGAAGGATGATGGAGACTATAATTCCCCCACAAGTCGGGATGAGACTCCGGCCGAAAAAAAGGAAAAAAAGAGGCCAAAAAGAGCCCACGGAAAAAATGAGAGAAAAAGAGAGATGGGGCAATGTTACTATCATTTTCCACACTTGTGCTTCAGAGTAGCACCATGTTCTTCATATAGAGAGTCTCCTGAGTTGTCACTTTCATATATTAGTGGGAATTTTTCATTATAGAACTTGGCTTGTATATTCCGATGATGGGCTTCCTCAAATGCCCGAGGTCTTCATGAGCAAGCATGTTGGATGCACACCCACTTAGTTCCAGTTTGAGCTTTCATACACTTATAGCTCTTAGTGCATCAGTTGCATGGCAATCCCTACTCCATGCATTGATATCAATTGATGGGCATCTCCATAGCCCGTTGATTAGCCGCGTCGATGCGAGACTATCTTCCTCTTTTTGACTTCCCCTTATTGATCCCTATCACCGCATTCTATTCCACCCATAGTGCTATGTCCATGGCTCGCGCTCCTGTATTGCGTGGGAGTTGAAAAAGCTGAAGCGCGTTAAAAAGTATGATCTAATTGCTCGGCTTGTCATCGGGGTAGTTCATGATTAATACTTTGTGTTAGGAAGACTAAGCATGACGGGCTATATGATTTTGTAGGGATAGCGTTCCTTAGCCTTTTTATTTTGAAAGGCATGATTGTTTGTTGGTATGCCTAAGTATTGGTGTCTTTATATCAAATTATAGACTATTGCCTTGAATCACTTGTTTCTTAATATTCATATAGTAAAAGAGATTACATGATAAACATGTTAGGTAGCATTCCACAACAAAAATTCTATTTTTATCATTTACCTACTCGAGGAAGAGCAGGAATTAAGCTTTGGGATGCTGATACGTCTCCAACGTATCTATAATTTTTGATTGTTCCCTGCTATTATAGTATCAATCTTGGATGTTTTATATGCAATTATATGTCATTTTATATCATTTTTGGGAACTAACCTATTAACCTGGTGCCCAGTGCCAGTTGCTGTTTTCTGCTTGTTTTTGGTTTTTCAGAAAATCAGTACCAAACGGAGTCCAAACGCTACGAAACTTTTTGATGATTTTTTCTGGACAAAAGAGACCCTAGAAGCTTCGGGAGAAGACCAGAAGACTCATGAGGAGGTGACAAGGCAACAGGGCGCGCCCAAGGGGGGTGGCCGCGCCCTGTTACCTTGTGGGCCCCTCGTGGCACCTTTTGACCTAATTCCACTTCTATAAATTCTCAAATATTGGGAAACCAACAGAGAACCACCTCGAATAACTTTTCCGCCGCCGCAAGCTTCTGTTCTTCTGCGATCCCATCTGGAGGCCTGTTCCGGCACCCTGCCGGAGGGGGAATCGATCACGGAGGGCTTCTACATCAAACTTGTTTCCCTTACGATGATGTGTGAGTAGTTTACCACAGACCTACGGGTCCATAACCTGTAGCTAGATGTCTTCTTCTCTCTCTTTGATCTTCAATACAATGTTCACCTCGATCTTCTTGGAGTTCTATTCGATGTAATCTTCTTTTGCGGTGTGTTTGTTGGGATCCGATGAATTGTGGGTTTATGATCAGATTATTCATGAGAAGTAATTGAGTCTTTTCTGAACTTTATTATGCATGATTTTTATAGCTTTGTATTTCTCTTCGATCTATCCAATTGGTTTAGCCAACTAGATTGATTTATCTTCACCGGGGGAGGTGCTTTGTAATGGGTTCAATCTTGCGGTGCTCTATATACCAGTGACAGAAAGGGACAAGCACTACTGCAGGCAACCGCTAACGCGACACATGAATCAGAGACCCCGCGACCAAACTGTGTGTGATGCATGAATCGCAAACGGTGTCGTAAAAAAACCGTTGCCAATAAGACGAACTATTTGCGATGCCGGAGACATAAAAAATGATTCAGATTAGAGACGCGTGTGCGATACGTGGCATACAGTTGATCCAAACAAACTATTTGCGATAAGCCAGAACAACAAACACGGTCAGCCAGTTCGTGGTGTGTCCGATACACGGCATATAGTTCACTCGGATGAACTGTTTGTGATTACCCAACACAACAAAAACAGTCAGGCAGATCAAGGTGTGTGCGATATACGGCATGCGGTTCACTCGGATGAACTGTTTGCGATTACCCAACACAACAGAAACAGTTCAACATAACAAGATGTGTGTGATACGCGGCAAACAGGTCAGTAATCAGAAATGTGTGGGAAGAACGATAACAACACAGACGATTCCTGCTAATAACCCGTGTGTGTTGTGGGCAAACGCTTGCTGGTAAACAATTGTCAGCGATTGATGAAATCATCACCGACGAGTTTCGTAGTTTAATCTATGTGCGATGTGATTTGCACAGTCTACACAACATCTACGCTCTCTATCTACAGAACAACAACATATATACTTATAAGGACATGATTGCATAACTAAATTAAACATCCAATTACATAACTGACTACACACATAACATATGCACACACCAAAGTAAACAATTACATGCATAATAAACTAGGATAAACGATCATATCTAATCATCATCTACTTCTTCTTGTGACGCTTGCCGTTGCAGCTCTGCTGGTGGCTCGATCCCTCATCATCTACAGGAAGGAGGCACTCCCTCATGTCGATGATCCGCCTGTGCATCTCGTAGCATGTGTACATGTTCTTGGCTACAAACTTGAGGTGAGGTTCATCCAGTCTCCGCACCGAGGCACCGTGCCAGGATCCAGGATTTCTCTTGGAACCTTCCTTCATGTTTTCGTAGTAGGGGTCGATGATGGCCGCGGTGAGTTCAACCAGGGAGTCCTTCTTCATGCTGCCCCAGACCCTGTAGTGGCCACGGATGTCGACAAGCTTCGGGCAGGCCAAGCCCGAAATCTGGAGCGCTTTTACATCGTTAGTCGGAGCTCTTGACAAACCTGGCGAAACGCTCGCAAGCACTTGTGGCCAGGCGGTAGTGGTAGATGAGGACGTGATGGCCCACGCACAACTGGGCGACGGCAACCGCCTGATCAACCCCGGGACGACCGGCGGTGTACTGGAGGTCGAAGCCGACCACTTTGTACTTATCGTCCTTAGCAAGCAACTGCTCCATGGTGTTGATGGAGTCCTCCACCACAGCCGGGTCGATGGTGTACACCACCGTGAGTTCCTTCCCCCTCACGTGGGTGTCCACACGATGCTTGCCAAACTCTATTGGAGCGCCGCTGGATATCCTCTCTCTATGTGTCGTCGTGGGTGTGCTTGTTGTGTTGTGGGGCGTGATCGAAAGGTTGAAGAGACTAAGGTTATAATGGCTGTGGGAATAAATGGGGAGGCCGAACGGCCTGGAGTATCGGCGCGCGCGGATGGCAGTTGTTGCAGCGCGTAACTGCATCATGCCGCACGTATTAACTGCATCGTGGCGATGCGTGCGGACGCAACCGCATGCATATGGCGCCCAAAATGTGATCATGCGCCGGCCCCAACCACTGAAAGAGCGCGTGCAGAGGGACGCGAGCAGAGCGCGCCGCGGCCACCTCAACGTCGAGCAGAGTGCGCGAAGGGACGCGAGCATAGCGCGCCGCGGCAGCCTAAACGGCGAGCAACCACCTGCGTATAGCAGTTCTGGTCAACCGTCTGGCACGCGTGGGAGGCGAGACGGCCCATCCATCGGACACGCTGACACACTGATCAAACCTAAACGTGTTCACACCGATCAAATTACCACGCAATGAGTAATTGCAAATCTCTTCACACCGATCAAACCTAAATGTCTTCCCACTTAGCACTGGGCTATAAAAACTAGTACCCACTCAAAAATAACTGCACATTCCTCTCCTCATCACCAAAAAAACAGGTCTTTCCTCTTAAGTCATTCCTTGCGTCTGCCATGGCCGGTAGGAGGAGTTCTAGGTCCACATATAACCAGGGAGCAAAAACCAAGACCGCGGAAGCACTAGAGAGGTCCTGCCGCAACGTGGCAGTCGTAGCAGAGATGTCCTATCGCGCCGCGGGGCCCTCGAATGAGCTCTCACGGGCAGGTGAGGGCTCTCACAAGTGTACTCGCTACGTCGGCGAACTCAATGAGCTGGCGGGGCTGACGTCCTTAGCCAGCGACGACGACATTCTCGCTGGCCTAATTAACCAGCAGGAGCTGCTCGCCGGCTTGGAGAAGCTGCTCGAGATTAGCAATGCCTCGGTTGATAAGGCAACCGGCCTCGTCGTGAAACTCATGGGTGACAATGCAAAGCTCCATGAGGAGCTCGACAAGCAGAAGGAGGAGGCCGCCGGCTGGAGGGAGCTGTATGAGAAGAGCGTTGCCTCGCGGATGACGCTGACAGCCGTCGTCCATGAACTTGGGGATGACTTGAAGAAGCTCCACATCGAGCGCGAGCTGCAGGTGGAGGAATCCATGGCTGCTATCAAGCAAAGTCATGCGGGTGTGAAGAAGTAGCTAGAAGAACTCCTCGCCCAGCGATCCATCGAGAAGTAGAGAGGAGCGACTTCCTTCTTCCTTTTTTTTTCTTCTTCTCGTTTTCCCCTGTGTCTTTCGGGCGTTGCCGCATGTGGCATTTTAAATTATCCGAGATATGTAAGACAATTATTATCCGTTGCCATTGTCAATTTGTTGTCATATTATTTCGTTCGTAACCTCGTAGGTACATGTATACGAGTCGAAAACAGGCTAAAAGTCACGTTCTTAGTGAGGCATGAACAAAACAATGCTATCTAGCGTTGAGCGGGGCCATGGGATCACAAGTTAACACCTTCCGTCCAGGTGCATTAACCGTATGTTAAACAGTGGCTCGGCCGCCATTAATGGAGAAGTTGGGAGTGAGGCGGTGGGTGGAGGTCAAAGAGCTCGCTTCCCGGTGAGCCTGCTCGGCTGCCATTAATGGAGAAGTTGGGAGCGAGGCGGCGGGTGGAGGTCAAAGAGCTCACTTCCCGGTGAGCCTGCGCAGCAGACAGCTCGCACGGGTCCCGTCGAACCTGCGCGGCGGACTGCTCGCACGCATCCCGTTGAGCCGCGCGGCGAACTTCTCGCACTCACCCGTCTAATCAAACAGTTGCACGCACGCCACCTAGTATGGTCAAATTTTTGCACAAAATACAAAGAGGACCAATATACCAGGACCGAGGTAGTACTCTCCAATAAAAAGAGGGACGCGTGGCCGCACGTAAATGGTTAGTGGAACGCCCACGGTTCAAACAATACAACCGTTTGTGATATTAACGTGTCATCTATTTGTTCCAAAATGCCTACGTTGGCTATTAATGTGTGCGCCTTGTCTCAAATTGGACAAAAAATTTACCACGGCATATATGTGCCATATAATGACACTATGCCAAGTTTCATGAATTTCGGGTGAGTTTTGGATTTACGGGGATTTAAAAACCGAGATTCTCAATGTTTGAAACCGAGCCAGGACGCCGAGATGTTTGTAATTCATTCTCATTTCTTGCATGTGACCTAAACATGCACCCAAGGACACATGTATGGTATTTGAAGCCATTTTGGTGCACTAGAGCATGTGCTTGTAATTCAAATTTGAATTATGGAGATTAAATGCCTAGAAAACTCAATTAATGTATAAAAAGGCCAAACGAACCCTGAATAATTCCATATTTCAGCGCGAATCACCTGTTGGTCTACGTTGCCTGTAGAAAAAAAGATACAAGGCGAGAAGAGGCAGTGACAATATGTCATTTCGCCCACAAGGGTGACATGTTCCCTATCGGAACCACGAGGCTTCTTGCTAGAAGCTCCGGTTTGTAAGAGGCTTGTACCAAAACTTGCCCCAAATTAGACAAAAAAATTACCACGGCATATATGTGACATGTCATGACACGATGCCAAGTTTCACGATTTTCGGGTGAGTTTTTAATTTACAGTGATATAAAAACCGAGATTCTCAATGTTTGAGGTCGAGCCAGTATGCCGAGATGTTTGTAATTCATCCCCATTTCTTGCATCGGACCTAAACATGCACCCAAAGACACATGTATGGTTTTTGAAGCCATTTTGGTGCACTGGAGCATGTGCTTGTAGTTCAAATTTGAATTATGTGCCTAGAAAACTCAATTAATATATGTATAAAAAGGCCAGACGAACCCTGAATAATTCAATATTTCAGCGCGAATCTCCTGTTGGTCTATGTTGCCTGTAGAAGAAAAATACAAGGCGAGAAGAGGCAGCGATTGTCGTTTCGCCCACAGGGGTGACACGTTCCCTATCGGAACCACGAGGCTTCTTGCTAGAAGCTCCGGTTTGTAAGAGGCGTGTACTAAAACTTGCCCCAAATTGGACAAATTTTTTACCATGGCATATATGTGCCATGTCATGACATGATGCCAAGTTTCATGAATTTCGGGTGAGTTTTGGATTTATGGGGATTTAAAAACCGATATTCTCAATGTTTGAGGCCGAGCCAGTACACCGAGATGTTTGTAATTCATCTCCATTTCTTGCATGGAACCCAAACATGCACCCAAGGTCACATGTATGGTTTTTGAAGCCATTTTGGTGCACTGGATCATGTGCTTGTAGTTCAAATTTAAATTATGGACATTAAATGCCTAGAAAACTCAATTAATGTATAAAAAGGCCAAATGAACCCTGAATAATTCCATATTTCAGCTCAAATCTCCTATTGGTCTATGTTGCCCATAGAAAAAAAAATACAACGCGAGAAGAGGCAGCGATTGTCGTTTCGCCCACAAGGGTGACACGTTCCCTATCGGAGGCTTCTTGCGAGAAGCTCCGGTTTGTAAGAGGCTTGTACCAAAACTTGCCCCAAATTGGTTAGTTTTTTTACCATGGCATATATCTGCCATGTCATGACACCATGTAAAGTTTCATGAATTTCAGGTGAGTTTTGGATTTATGGGGATTTAAAAACCAAGATTCTCAATGTTTGAGGCCGAGCCAGGACGCCGAGATGTTTCTAATTCATCTGCATTCCTTGCATGGGACCTAAACATGCACCCAAGGACACATATATGATTTTTCAACCCATTTTGGTGCACTGGAGCATGTATTTGTAGTTCAAATTTGAATTTTGCACATTAAATGCCTAGAAAACTCTATTATAATGTATAAAAAATGCCAAACGAACCCTGAATAATTTAAAGCAGTTCTGTTCAACCCATGGGTAAGCACTGTGCGCACGCGTCGTGCTAGCTCGCGCTTCCTTCTTTCCCAAGTTTTCCATATTAATGGTGTTATATATCCAAACAAGCTACCGTTTCCCGCCACTCCCCCAATCGGTTTCCCACCACTCCCCCCAATCGGTTTCCTGCCACTCCCCCCCATCGGTTTCCCGCTGCCAATGTTAGTGGGCATAGGAGGCTAGGCAGCGACACACCGGCCATACCGCAGTATACCATTCCAAGCATGCCAATCCGGCGAAGAACCGCCGCCGTCATCAACCTCCTCGATGAGGAGAACAAGCCGGAGCAGGCCGGAGAACTAGAACGGCCGAGCGCCGCCGAGCAAGAGAGGCAGCGCGCCGCCGAGCGTGAGCGGTATCATCACGCCCCAGTGCTTGAGCGGGCTAATGTCTACACATGTGTTCGTCACCGCCCATGGAGCGGAGTGGAGCAAGAGTGGCAAAGCGCTGCCTCGCAAGAGCGGGAGAACGCCGCCGTGCATCAGGCGCGGTGCGCCGCACTATCTGAGTGGAGCCGTGTCAGCATCCTGTTGACTCAACCACTCGAGAGGCCGTTTCCAGGGCCGGTAAGCATCCCAATTCCCCGCCAGGAATGGGCAGACGCCGTCAGTGCCATAATTGCACTGGACGAAGTTCGTAGTGCCAGAATCCGCCGCCATGATGCCAACGGGCTGGTCGATTGGCTCTTTGACCTCCTCGGCCCCCCATGTGCCGCCAACGATGAAGCAGAGCAAAATACTCGTCGTGGCTTGGAATCGACCATCGTCGATGAAATATCCTGGGCGGAGATCAATATTGCGGTACAGCAGTTCCGCGAGCGTATCAGACGCGTGGACGAAGGCCTGTACCAATTCATGCTCAGCCAAGAATTCCCGTAGGTTGAGGCCCTGTTTGTATCAGTTTTCGCCCGGTTTCCCGCAATTTGCTGGGCAACTATCTTGTTCTTAATTAATGAAAATGCAAAGCTTTTGCTTCTTCCGGCTAGTTTTAAGTAGTAAAAAAATAATGCAAGTTTGAATGGAAGTGGTTCGGTATGTAAAGATTGCACACAGTTTCTAAAAGCACAAACGTGTGTGATAGTAAGGAGTAGGTCCCACACGGTGACCATCGGTAAATGCCTTAAACGCGACGAGGCAACTCTTATTAGCAAGGGGCAGCTTCCCATCCGCTAGCCTAGTCGAATAGAATGCACAAGTTAAGTGAGCTTGGGGCTGGACCAGTCTAAGGATGGGTGACCGGGTGGGAAGTTGCCATATCTCAAGCTTCATTTAAGCGTCATGATATGGTCATTACAGACATTTAGCATCTAAATGTGTCTGTAGTGACCTGTCATGTCGATTAAATAAACCTTGAGATCCTTGTTTTGAAAATTACAAGAATGATGTTTTTTGTTATTTGTTATTTTGAAAAATCGGAGAATGATCGCGAGATTGATCTGTGGGCCCACCACGTTCTAATTTGGAGAATGATCTTTTTTGTTATTTGTTGTTTTGAAAAATTAGAGAATGATCGAGATTGATCTGTGGGCCCGCCACGTTCTATTTTGGAGAATGATGTTTTTTGTTATTTGTTGTTTTGAAAAATCAGAGAATGATCGAGATTGATCTGTGGGCCCGCCATGTTCTAT
The DNA here is from genome assembly GCA_039707655.1 of Elymus sibiricus. Classification (NCBI taxonomy): domain Eukaryota; kingdom Viridiplantae; phylum Streptophyta; class Magnoliopsida; order Poales; family Poaceae; genus Elymus; species Elymus sibiricus. Next base: position 285,044,673 of record CM077670.1, read on the forward strand.
CCTTTGACCCACAACGTTTGAGATCTATGGGCCCGCACGTTCTATCCTTTGACCCACAACGTACGAGAAGGGTTTGACCATGACGGGTTCCTCTTGGTATAGGTCACGACATGTCAGACCAAATTTAGTTGGGGAACATTTGTTCGATTCCCTCCCACCGGCTCGAAGTTGGGGAACCGACATCATACGTAACATGGCTTCCTCGGGGTACGGTGTTCGGTTTGTAATGCAGCTAGTGCCCCATCAAAGTTGTGCACTGGGGATTTGATCACATCACACACCACCCATATATACATATATTTGGGTCGCATGCAGGGTATAGGGTCTTCTGATCGACCCCGTCTCCCATATGCCGTTTTCAACGACACGCCTATCTGTGGGCCTGGTCTATATATATCATCCCTTTGGCCAACAACGAGGGGGTTTGGCCATGAATGGATTCCTCCTGGTTCGTGTTACATGGTGACATGTCCGAGCAAAGTTAGAGCTCTTGCGTTCTCAGGATTCCCTCCCATGCGCTCGAAATGGTGGGTTGGATCGACACCCTACGTACGTCGACGTCGTCCTTAATTACTAGCTACCTTTCATGGGGGTTGTCCATTTTGTGAGGTAGGCGCCACATCAAAATTGTACATTATTGGGTATTTAAAACACATCACCCTTCCAATGTACATCAATTTGGGCCCCATGCAGGTGGTGCTGGTTTTGTGGCCCCTCTCATGCAGTTTATGGTGATGGTCCAATCTATGGGCCCGAGCGGTCTATTATATCCCTTTTTGACCGACAACAACAGTGGTTGTTTGGCCAAGATATCACTTTGTCCGTCTTATGGTAGGTCATGGTGACATGCATGCATGTCCGACCAAAGTATGAGTACGTGCATGCATCCCGCCGACATGAAGTGGGGGTGGGGCAGGCACCTAGCTACGACCTTAACCTGTCATTATAGATATCCATGGGGGCTTTCCGGTTTGCAAGGGAGGTGCCACATCAAAGTTGTGCATTGTGTATTTAAACATCACACCCTTTATTCCTACATATATTTGGCCACTTCCAGGTGGTTCTTGTCTTCTGGCCCCTCTCACCCGATCTTCGACGACGCGCCCACCCGTGGGCCCGTGCGTCAAAGTTGTTGATACGTCTCCATCGTATCTATAATTTTTGATTGTTTCATGCCAATATTCTACAACTTTCATATACTTTTGGCAATGTTTTATATTATTTTCTTGGACTAACATATTGATCGAGTGCCCAATGCCAGTTCCTGTTTGTTGCATGTTTTTTGTTTCACAGAAAATCCATATCAAACAAAGTCCAAACGCGATAAAAAATTACGGAGATTTATTTTGGAATATATGTGATTTTTGGTAAAAAGAATCAATGCAAGACGATGCCCGAGAGGCCCACAATCTCGAGGGGCGCGCCCAGCAGGCTTGTGGCTACTCCGTAAGGTGGTTGGCGCCCTTATTCTTCCGCAAGAAACATAATATTCGGAAGAAAATCCCCTCAAAATTTCAGCCCAATCGGAGTTACGGATCTCGGGAATTTAAGAAATGGTTTTCGGCCAGAAAACAGGAACGTGAAACAGAAGAGAACAGAGAGAGAGATCCAATCTCGGAGGGGCTCCTCCCCTCCGGGAGCCATGGTGGCCATGGACCAGAGGGGGAACTCTCCTCCCATCTAGGGGGGGAGGCCAAGGAAGAAGAAGAAGGAGGGGGGCTCTCTCCCCCTCTCTCCCGGTGGCGCCGGAACGCCGCCGGGGCAATCATCGTGACGGCGATCTACACCAACAACTTCGCCGCCGTCAACACCAACTCTCTCCCCCTCTATACAATGGTGTAACACCTCTTCTCCCCGCTGTAATCTCTACTTAAACATGGTGCTTAATGCTACATATTATTATCCAATGATGTGTTGCCATCCTATGATGTTTGAGTAGATTCTTTTTGTCCTATGGGTTGATTGATGATCGTGATTGGTTTGAGTTGTATGTTTTATTTTGGTGTTGTCCTATGGTGCCCTCTGTGTCGCACAAGCGTGTGGGATTCCCGCTGTAGGGTTTGCAATACGTTCATAATTCTCTTATAGTGGGCGGCTAGAGTGACAGAAGCTTACACCCGACTAAGGGGGTTGTTGCGTATGGGAGTAAAGCAGACTTGTTACTTAATGCTATGGTTGGGTTTTACCTTAATGATCTTTGGTAGTTGCGGATGCTTGCTAGAGTTCCAATCATAAGTGCATATGATCCAAGTACAGAAAGTATGTTAGCCCATGCCTCTCCCTCATATAAAATTGCAATAATGATTACCGGTCTAGATATTGTTGGGGAACGTTGCATGGAAAACAAAAATTTTCCTACGCACACGCAAGATCTATCCATGGTGATGAGCATCTACGAGAGGGAGAGTGAATCTACATACCCTTGTAGATCGCTAAGCGGGAAGCGTTAAGAAACGCGGTTGATGTAGTCGAACGTCTTCGCGATCCAAATCGCCGAGCGTCCCGCGATCCCATCACGATCCATCTCGCGATCCAATCTCGATCCGTCCCGCGATCCCATCATGATCTGTCCCGCGATCAAATCACGAATCGTCTCGCGATCCTGATCACGATCCTTCCGATCTAGCGCCGAGCGGACGGCACCTCCGCGTTCAGCACACGTACAGCTCGATGACGATCTCCGCCTTCTTGATCCAGCAAGAGGGAGTGGAGAGGTAGATGAGTTCTCCGGCAGCGCGACGGCGTGGCGGCAATGGTGGTGGAACTATTCCAGCAGGGCTTCGCCTAAGCACCGCTAAAACTAGACTAGAGGAGAAACCGATCTAGATGAAGTAGAGGGAGCACGTGGCAATTAGGGTTAGCTCTTCCCTCTAAATCCTCTAGTATATATAGGAGGGAGGGAGGGGAGGAGGGAGCCTCAAACCCTCAAGGTTTGGCCGAAATTGGAGGTGGAGGAGTCCTACTCCAATCCTATTAGGAGTAGGATTCCTCCTCTCCACTTGGAAACCCTTTCCACCTTTCCTCCTTTCGATTTTTTCCACCCAAAGCCACATGGGCCTTAGTGGGGGGGTTAGGCCAGCCCACTAGGGGCTGGTTTGACTCCTCCCACAGCCCATGAGGTCCTTTGGGTCGAGACACCCCTCCCGATGGTCCCCGGTACCCCTCCCGGCACTCCCGGTACACTACCGAAATACCTGAAACTTTTCCGGTGACCAAAACAGGACTTCCTATATATCAATCTTTACCTCCGGACCATTCCGGAGCTCCTCGTGACGTCCAGGATCTCATCCGGGACTCCGAACAACCTTCGGTCACCACCATACATAACTCTACTATACCGAAACGTCACCGAACCTTAAGTGTGCAGACCCTGCGGGTTCGAGAACTATGTAGACATGACCAAGACACCTCTACGGTCAATAACCAATAGCGGGACCTGGATGCCCATATTGGTTCCTACATATTCTACGAAGAACTTTATCGGTTGAACCTCTATGTCAAGGATTCGGTTAATCCCGTACGATGTTCCCTTTGTTCTTCGGTATGTTACTTGCCCGAGATTCGATCGTCGGTATCTCTATACCTAGTTCAATCTCGTTACCGGCAAGTCTCTTTACTCGTTCTGTAATACAAGATCCTGTGGCTAACACTTAGTCACATTGCTTGCAAGGCTTATTGTGATGTTGTATTATCGAGTGGGCCCTGAGATACCTCTCCGTCACACGGAGTAACAAATCCCAGTCTTGATCCATGCCCACTCAACAGACACCCTCAGAGATACCTGTAGAGCGTCTTTATAGTCACCCAGTTACGTTGCGACGTTTGATACACACAAGGTATTCCTCCGGTGTCAGTGAGTTGCATGATCTCATGGTCATAGGAACAGATACTTGACATGCAGAAAACAATAGCAATAAACTGACACGATCATATGCTATGTTCATAGTTTGGGTCTTGTCCATCACATCATTCTCCTAATGATGTGATCCCGTTATCAAATGACATCTCATGTCTATGGCTAGGAAACCTTGACCATCTTTGATCAACGAGCTAGTGTATTAGAGGCATACTAGGGACACGGTGTTGTCTATGTACCCACACATGTATTTGAGTTTCCAATCAATACAATTATAGCAAGGATAATAAACGATTATCATGAACAAGGAAATATGATAATAACTAAATTATTATTGCCTCTAGGGCATATTTCCAACAGTCTCCCACTTGCACTAGAGTCAATAATCTAGTTCACATCACCATGTGATTTACATTGTTATGAATCTAACACCCAATGAGTTCTGGGGTTCGATCATGCTTTGCATGTGAGAGAGGTCTTTAGTCAACGGTCTGCAACATTCAGATCCGTGTGTTCTTTGCAAATCTATATGTCATACTGCAGATGCTACTATGCTCCACTTGGAGCTATTCCAAATGGTTGCTCCACTATACATATCCTGACTGCTACTCAGAGTCGTCCGGATAGGTGTCAAAGCTTGCATCGATGTAACCCTTTACGATGAACTCTTTATCACCTCCATAATCGAGAAATATTTCCTTAGTCCTCTAGTTACTAAAGATAATCTTGACCGTTGTCCAGTGGTCCACTCCTGGATCACTCTTGTACCCCTTGACAGACTCATGGCAAGGCACACACAGGTGCGGTACACAGCATGGCATACTATACAGAGCCTATGGATAAGGCATTGGGGACGACCTTCGTCCTTTCTCTTTCTTCTGCCGTGGTCGAGCTTTGAGTCTCACTCAACTCCACAGCTTACAAATCAGGCAAGAACTCTTTCTTTGACTGATCCATTTTGAACTCTTTCAAAATCTTGTCAAGGTATGTACTCATTGAAAGTTTTATCAGACGTCTTGATCTACCTCTATAGATAAAGATGCCCAATATTTAAGTAGCTTCATTCCAGGTTTTCCTTTGAAAAACTCATTTTCAAACAACCCTTTATGCTTTCCAGAAATTCTACATCGTTTCCGATCAACAATGTGTCATCCACATATACTTATCAGAAATTCTATAGTGCCCCCACTCACTTTATTGTAAATACAAGTTTCTCATAAACTTTGTATAGACTCAAAAACTTTGATCACCTCATCAAAGCATATATTCCAACTCCGAGATGCTTGCTCCAGTCCATAGAAGGATCGCTGGAGCTTGCATATATTTTAGCATCCTTAGAACTGACAAAACCTTCCGGTTGTATCACATACAACCTTTCCTCACGGATACCGTTAAGGAAATGATGTTTTGACATCCATCTGCCAGATTTCATAATCAAAAAATGCAGCAACTGCTAACATAATTCCAACAGACTTTAGCATCGCTACGGGTGAGAAAGTCTCATCGTAGTCAACTCCTTGAACTTGTGAAAAACCCTTTGCCACAAGTCGAGCTTTATAGACGGTGACATTACCTTACGCGTCCATCTTCCTTTTAAAGATCCATTTGTTCCGAATGGCCTATCGCCCTTCAAGTAATATTTCCAAAGCCCATACTTTGTTTTCATACATGGATCTCATCTCGGATTTCATGGCCTCTAACCATTTCTCGGAATCCGAGCCCATCATCGCTTCTCCATAGCTCGTAGGTTCATCGTTGTCCAACAACATGACCTCTAAGACAGGGTTGCCGTACCACTCAGGAGCAGTACGCGTCCTTGTCGACCTACGAGGTTCGATAGTAACTTGATCCGAAGCTTTATGATCATCATCATTAACTTCCTCTTCAACTAATGTAGGCTCCACAGAAACAACTTTCTGCGCTGCGCTACTCTCTGGTTGAAACACAGGTTCAACAACCTCATCAAGTTCTATCTTCCTCCCACTCAATTCTTTCGAGAGAAACTCTTTCTCGAGAAAGGACCCGTTTTAGCAACAAACACTTTGTGCTTGGATCTGAGATAGAAGGTTTACCCAACTGTTACGTTAGGGTATTCTATGAAGATACATTTGTCCGCTTTGGGTTCGAGCTCATCAGGTTGAAAACCTTTTCCACATAAGCATCGCAGCCCCAAACATTAAGAAATGACAGCTTAGGTTTCTGCCAAACCAAAATTCATACGGTGTCATCTCAACGGACTTATATGGTGCCCCTTTTTAAAGTGAATGTAGTTGTCTCTAATGCATAACCCCAAAACGATAGTGGCAAATCGATAAGAGACATCATAGTACGCACCATATCCAATAGAGCACGACTACGACGTTCGGACACACCATCACACTATGGTGTTCCAGGTGGCGTGAATTGTGAAACAACTTCCACATTGTCTTAAGTTGTATACCAAACTCGTAACTCAGATATTTACCTCTACGATCATATCGTAGATATTTTATCTTCTTGTCACGATGATCTCAAACTTCACTCTGAATTTGTTTGAACTTTTCAAATGTTTCAGGCTTGTGTTTCATTAAGTAAATATCCCCATATCTACTCAAATCATCAGTGAAGGTAGGAAAATAATGATATCCACCGCACGCTACAACACTCATTGGACCGAATACATCAACATGTATCATTTCCAATAAGTCACTTGCCCGCTCCATCATACCGGAAAACGGGGTCTTAGTCATCTTGCCCATGAGGCATGGTCCGCATGTCTCAACCGATTCGAAATCGAATGAGTCCAAAGATCCATCAGCATGGAGTTTCTTCATGCGTTTTACACCAATATGACATTTAGCGGCAGTGCCACAAGTATGTGGTACTATCATTATTTACTTTGTATCTTTTGGCATCAATATTATGAACATGTGTATCACTACGATCAAGATTCAATAAACCATTCTCATTGGGTGCATGACCATTGAAGGTATTATTCATGTAAACAGAATAACCATTATTCTCTAACTTGAATGAATAACCGTATTGCAATAAACATGATCTAATCACGTTCATGCTCAACGCAAACACCAAATAACATTTATTTAGGTTCATCACTAATCCCGAAGGTAGAGAGAGCATGCGATGGTGATCACATCAACCTTGGAAACACTTCCAACACTCATCGTCACCTCACCCTTAGCTAGCCTCCATTTATTCCGTAGCTTTTATTTCGAGTTACTAACATTTAGCAACCAAACCGGTATCCAATACCCAGGTGCTACTAGGAGTACTAGCAAGGTACACATCAATAACACGTATATCAAATATACTTCTATCGACGTTGCCAGCCTTCTTATCTACCAAGTATCTAGGGTTGTTCTGCTTCAGCGACCGTTCTCCTCATAATAGAAGCACTTAGTCTCGGGTTTGGGTTCAACCTTGGGTTTCTTCACTGGAGCAGCAACTGACTTGCCATCCATGAAGTTTCCCTCCTAGCCCTTGCCCTTCTCGAAACTAGTGGTTTCACTAACCATCAACACTTGATGCTCCTTCTTGATTTCTACCTTCGCGGTGTCAAACATCGCGAATAGCTCAGGGATCATTATTTCTATCCCTGGCATTTTATAGTTCATCACGAGGCTCTAGTAGCTTAGTGACAGTGACTTGGAGAACTATATCAATCACTATCTTATCTGGAAGATCAACTCCCACTCGATTCAAGCGATTGTAGCACCCAGACAATCTGAGCACATGCTCACCGATTGAGCTATTCTCCTTCATCTTGCAGGAAAAGAATCTTGTTGGAGGTCTCATACCTCTCAACACGGGCACGAGCCTGAGATCCCAATTTCAGCTCTTAGAACATCTCATATGTTCCATGACGTTCAAAATGTTTTGGAGCCTCAATTCTAAGTCGTAATGCATGACGCACTGAACTATCAAGTAGTCATCAGAACGTGCCTGTCAGATGTTCACAACATCTACAGACGACGCTTGAGGGGGTGGCGCACCGAGCGGTGCATTAAGGACATAAGCCTTCTGTGCAGCAATGAGGACAATCCTCATATCACGGACCCAATCCGCATTATTGCTACCATCATCTTTCAACTCTATTTCTCTAGGAACATATAAAAATTCAAGGGAGCTACAGCGCGAGCTAGTAATCTACAACATAATTTGCAAAGACATTTTGACTATGTTCATGATAATGAGTTTAGTTAATCATATTAATTAAAAACTCCCACTCAAATTGACATCCCTCTGGTCATTCGAGTGACACATGATCCAAATCCACCAACTCAAGTCCGATCATCACGTGAGTTGAGGTGGTTTCAATGGTGAACATCTTCATGTTGATCATATCTACTATATGATTCATGTTCGACCTTTCGGTCTCTTGTGTTCCGAGGCCATGTCTATACATGCTAGGCTCTTCAAGTTTAACCCAAGTGTTCCGCACGTGCAACACTGGCTTGCACCCGTTGTATGTGAACGTAGAGTCTATCACACCCGATCATCACGTGGTGTCTCAAAACGACGAACTTTCGCAACGGTGCACACTCGGGGAGAACACAATTTTATCTTGAAATTTTAGTGAGGAATCACCTTATAATGCTACCGTCGTCCTAAGCAAAATAAGATGCATAAAAGGATTAACATCACATGCAAATCATAAGTGACATGATATGGCCATGAACTTGTGCTTTTGATCTCCATCTCCAAAGCACCGGCATGATCTCCATCGTCACCGGCATGACACCATGATCTCCATCATCTTGATCTCCATCAATGTGTCGCCATGATGTTGTCGCGCCGACTGTTGCTTCCACGACTATTGCTAACTCATAGCGATAAAGTAAAGCAAAACGGCGAAAATAATTAAAGACAACCCTATGGCTCCTGCCGGTTGCCGTACTCATCGACATGCAAGTCGTGATATTCTATACAATACATGATCATCTCATACATCACATATATCTCATCATGTAATTGGCCATATCACATCACAACATACCCTGCAAAAACAAGTTAGACGTCCTCTAATTGTTGTTGCAAGTTTTACGTGGCTGCTACGGGTATCTAGCAAGAACAATTCTTACCTACGCAAAAACCACAACGGTGATACAAAAATTGCTATTCAACCTTCTGAAGGACCGCCTTTGTCAAATCCGATCCGACTAAAGTGGGAGAAACAGACACCCGCCAGCCATATTTATGCAACGAAGTTACATGTCAGTTGATGGAACCGGTCTCTCGTAAGCGTACGAGTAATGTTGGTCCGGGCCGCTTCATCCCACAATACCGCCGAATCAAGAAAAGACCAAGGGAGGAAGCAATCTGAATATCAACGCCCACAAACTCCTTTGTGTTCTACTCGAGATCTCATCTACACATAGACCTAGCTCTGATACCACTGTTGGGGAATGTTGCATGGGAAACAAAAAATTTCCTACGCACACGCAAGATCTATCCACGGTGATGAGCATCTACGAGAGGGAGAGTGAATCTACATACCCTTGTAGATCGCTAAACGGGAAGCGTTAAGAAACGCGGTTGATGTAGTCGAACGTCTTCGCGATCCAAATCGCCGAGCGTCCCGCGATCCCATCACGATCCATCTCGCGATCCAATCTCGATTCGTCCCGCGATCCCATCACGATCCGTCCCGTGATCAAATCACGAATCGTCTCGCGATCCTGATCACGATCCTTCCGATCTAGCGCCGAACGGACGCACCTCCGCGTTCAGCACACGTACAGCTCGATGACGATCTCCGCCTTCTTAATCCAGCAAGAGGGAGCGGAGAGGTAGATGAGTTCTCCGACAGCGCAACGGCGTGGCGGCAATGGTGGTGGAACTATTCCAGCAGGGCTTCGCCTAAGCACCGCTAAAACTAGACTAGAGGAGAAACCGATCTAGATGAAGTAGAGGGAGCACGTGGCAATTAGGGTTAGCTCTTCCCTCTAAATCCTCTAGTATATATAGGAGGGAGGGAGGGGAGGAGGCAGCCTCAAACCCTCAAGGTTTGGCCGAAATTGGAGGTGGAGGAGTCCTACTCCAATCCTATTAGGAGTAGGATTCCTCCTCTCCACTTGGAAACCCTTTCCACCTTTCCTCCTTTGGATTTTTTCCACCCAAAGCCACATGGGCCTTAGTGGGGGGGTTAGGCCAGCCCACTAGGGGCTGGTTTGACTCCTCCCACAGCCCATGAGGTCCTTTGGGTCGAGACACCCCTCCCGATGGTCCCCGGTACCCCTCCCGGCACTCCCGGTACACTACCGAAATACCCGAAACGTTTCCGGTGACCAAAACAGGACTTCCTATATATCAATATTTACCTCCGGACCATTCCGGAGCTCCTCGTGATGTCCAGGATCTCATCCGGGACTCCGAACAACCTTCGGTCACCACCATACATAACTCTACTATACCGAAACGTCACCGAACCTTGAGTGTGCAGACCCTGCGGGTTCGAGAACTATGTAGACATGACCAAGACACCTCTACGGTCAATAACCAATAGCGGGACCTGGATGCCCATATTGGTTCCTACATATTCTATGAAGATCTTTATCGGTTGAACCTCTATGTCAAGGATTCAGTTAATCCCGTACGCTGTTCCCTTTGTTCTTCGGTATGTTACTTGCCCGAGATTCGATCGTCGGTATCTCTATACCTAGTTCAATCTCGTTACCGACAAGTCTCTTTACTCGTTCTATAATACAAGATCCCGTGGCTAACACTTAGTCACATTGCTTGCAAGGCTTATTGTGATGTTGTATTACCGAGTGGGCCCTGAGATACCTCTCCATCACACGGAGTAACAAATCCCAGTCTTGATCCATGCCCACTCAACAGACACCCTCAGAGATACCTGTAGAGCATCTTTATAGTCACCCAGTTACGTTGCGACGTTTGATACACACAAGGTATTCCTCCGGTGTCAGTGAGTTGCATGATCTCATGGTCATAGGAACAGATACTTGACATGCAGAAAACAACAGCAATAAACTGACACGATCATATGCTATGTTCATAGTTTGGGTCTTGTCCATCACATCATTCTCCTAATGATGTGATCCCGTTATCAAATGACATCTCATGTCTATGGCTAGGAAACCTTGACCATCTTTGATCAACGAGCTAGTCTATTAGAGGCATACTAGGGACACAGTGTTGTCTATGTACCCACACATGTATTTGAGTTTCCAATCAATACAATTATAGCATGGATAATAAACGATTATCATGAACAAGGAAATATGATAATAACTAAATTATTATTGCCTCTAGGACATATTTCCAACAAATATCGATTGCCTAGGGACAAATCTTTCTCTTGTGTTACAAAAAGCTTTCTACTAAACAACTAACTTTTATTATCTTGCAAATTACTCGTAGTTTTATTCTTGTTAAGTACTTCTAGTTTTATTCTTGCAAACTTATCCTATTACACCTACAAGTAGTTTCATTCTTGTTCTAGGTAAAGCGAATGTTAAGTGTGCGTAGAGTTGTATTGGTGGTCGATAGGACTTGAAGGGAATATTGATTCTACCTTTAGCTCCTCGTTGGGTTCGACACTCTTATTTATCGAGAAAGGCTACAACTGTTCCCCTATACTTGTGGGTTATCAAGACCTTTTTCTGGCGCCGTTGCCGGGGAGCAATAGCGTGGGGTTGATATTCTCGTGTGTGCTTGTTTGCTTTATCACTAAGTAGTTTTTATTTTCTGTTCTAAGTTGTTTTATATCTTTAGTTATGGATATGGAACACGAAACACCAAAAAAATAGTTGTACTTGCTACTCGTGGAGATGGGGAACCTCCTAAAACCCTCGATGCTGGTTATGTGGAAAACATTAATTACTACTTTGATAATCCTGATAAATCCCCATTCAACTTGATAATGGGAGACACTTTGGATCAACAGGAATACTTTAGGGATTATCGCTTGTCTCAAAAAGGGAAACTCTTATGGGATCAAATTAAAATGTTGCGTTGGTATGCTTGGAATTTATGCTTAAGGTGTGATTATACTTGTTGCTCTAAGATGAAGGCTCCACACCTTTCCTTTCAATGTGAATTTAATGATAATGAAACCTTGGCTTCTTATGCTAATGGTATATATGATTACTATGATGTGGAACTAATAGAAGAATTTGTTGCTTTTATGGGTGCTTATGAAATTAAATCTTTGTTTGAAAAGTACGAAGATTGTGATGCTGCTATTTATAGATCTGAAAATTATGCTATACTTAAATATTTCCATGAGAATTATGAATACAATGCCTTTATTGATGAATTTATTGAGAAAGTCTCCGCTGTCCAAGAAGAGACTAATATTTTACATGAATCTATGGAAGAAGAAATTAATGACATTATGAGCTCATTAGATGAAAAAGATGACGAGGAGAGCGAAGAACAAAGGGAGGAACAGCGGATTAGCTACCCGTGCCCACCTTCTAATGAGAGTAACTCTTCAATTCATACATTGTTTAATTTCCCTTCATGCTTACCGAAGGATGAATGCTATGATAATTGCTATGATCCCTTGGATTCGTTTGAAATATCCCTTTTTGATGAAATTGATGCTTGCTATGCTTGTGGCCTTGTTGCCAATATGAATGATGCTTATGGAGATGAACTTGCTATAGTTCCTTATGTTAAGAATGAAATTGTTGCTATTGCACCTACACATGATAGTCTTATTATCTTTTTGAATTCTCCCAACTACACTATATCGGAGAAGTTTGTGCTTATTAAGGATTATATTGATGAGTTGTGTTTTACCGTTGCACATGATGATTTTAATGGATATAATATGCATGTGCTTGCTGCTCCTACTTGCAATTATTATGAGAGAGGAACTACATCTCCACCTCTCTATGTTTCTAGTACGATAAAATTGCAAGAAACTGTTTATACTATGCATTGGCCTTTACTTGATGTGCATTAATTGTTCTTTTATGACATGCCGATGCATAGGAAGAGAGTTAGACTTCATCATTGCATGATATATGTTGCTTTGTGCTCATTACTAAATTACAAATCATTGTTAATTAAAATTGGCTTTGATATACCTTGGGATCCGGGTGGATCGATTACTTGAGCGCATTATGCCTAGCTTAATGGCTTTAAAGAAAGAGTTGCCTGGGAGACAACCCGGAAGTTTTAGAGAGTCATTTTATTCTGTTGAGTGCTTTTAAAAAGTTTAAAAAAATATAGAGGGGAACCTAAAACTTTTCAAAAAGAAAAGTGAAAGTGAGAAAGACGAACACCGTTGAAGTGGGGGACGTCCTTGAACTTTGTTCATGCCCATGGAAACTTTGTGAATCTTGATTACAGAAACTTTTCAACAAAAATAATTATCCCCTTGTACAAATCCATTGTATTATAAAAATAATGTGCCAAGATTTACCTTTAGGATGTTTAAATTGCTTGTTTGGTGTGTGCTGTGAAAAAAAACAGAAACTTTTGTTGTAGTGTTTGAATTTCTATATTTTACTGGAACATGCAAAAATTCTTAAATTTTTACACAGTACTGCTATGCAATTTTTTTATTTTTTCCTAATTTTTCAGAAATTTTGGAGTTACAGAAGTATATGTTTCATTTGCATCTTACAGACTGTCCTGTTTTCACAGATTGTTGTTATAGTTTCTTTATTTGCGTATGTTTGAAATCTTGTTGAGCCCCATTGACTTGGGAGCCATAGAATTGTGATAGCATACAATGCTTAATGTTTGATTATAATTATACAATAATGTTGCAGCAGGACATGATGGGATTTGATGTTATATGTACTAACCCCTCTAATAAAATGTTAGGTTAAGTTTTGTGTGGATGAAGTGTTCGAAGATCGAGGAGGTATCGATATGAGGAGAATAAGGATAGACAAGAGTTCAAGCTTGGGGATGCCCAAGGCACCCCAAGTAAATATTCAAGGAGACTCAAGCGTCTAAGCTTGGGGATGCTCCGGAAGGCATCCCATCTTTCTTCGACAATTATCGGTATGTCTCGGTTTTTGTTTTGTTCACATAATATGCGTAAATTCTTGGAGCGTCGTGTGCTTTTTATTTTTCTTTTAATAATGCACCATGCTGGTATGAGATAGTCCTTGGTTGATTTATAGAATGCTTCATGCACTTCACTTATATCTTTTGAGTATGGCTTTATAGAATGCTTCATGTGCTTCACTTATATCATTTGAAGTTTGGATGCCTGTTTCTTTACATATAGAAAACCGTTATTTGTAGAATGCTCTTTTGCTTCACTTATATTTATTAGAGCGTGGGCAAGTCTTTTGTAGAAAGAATTAAGCTCTCATGCTTCACTTATATCTATTTAGAGAGTCAACAGGAATTGGTCATTCACATGGTTAGTCATAAAATCCTACATAAAACTTGTAGATCATTGAATATGATATGTTTGATTCCTTGCAATAGTTTTGTGATATTAAGATGGTAATATGTGGGTGTACTAGTGAATGATTGTGGTTTAGTAAGAATATTGGTGTTAAGGTTTGTGATTCCTGAAGCATGCATGTATAGTTATGCGACGAAGTTATATCCTACCCATGTTAGTACCCAATGTTAATTATTCGCAATGCATGATTATGACCGTTGTCGCTCTCTGGTTGGTCGCTTCTCAATCTATTTACTAGCCTTCACCTGTACTAAGCGGGAATGCTGCTTGTGCATCCAAATCCTTAAACCAAAGTTGTTCCAGATGAGTCCACCATATCTACCTATATGCGGTATTACTCTGCCGTTCCAAGTAAATTTGCATGTGCCACCTCTAATCATTCAAATAAGCATCTGTTTTGTGTGCCCGTGTGGGTGGTCAGTATCTTCCATGCTAAGCGGGTTATTCTCACGATGGGTGTTTATTCACTTGACATTGCACGAGAGGCGCTGGTAATTGGGGTGCCCAGTCCTATGGTCAAAATTGAATTATAAATGCAACAAACTCCCCCGGAAAGTTGATTGTATGGAGGGCACCCGAGGATCCGGCTAGCCATGGCTTGTGTTTGAATGGTTGAGGGGGAGTAAACTTTACCTTTCTACTTGGGAACCGCCTATAATGTGTTTAGCATGGAAGATATTGAGAACCCTCGGTCATGGCGTTGACAGGAAAAGTACACCTCTCAAAATGTTTTCATCTCTGATTTAAGCTTCGAGCTCTGGCACCTCTACAAATCCATGCTTCCCTCTGCGAAGGGCCTATCTATTTACTTTATGTTATTTTAATTTTATTGTTGAGTCATCACCTTCTCATTCAAGCACCAGTTGGAGAGCACTATTGTCATTTTTATGCATTGAGTATAGTTAATGTTATGTACATCGTGACTGGATCAATGATTGAGCATGACGGGCTAGGGATAGTGTTCTTTAGCATTTTTATTCTGAAAGGCATGATTGTTTGTTGGTATGCCTGAGTATTGATGTCTTTATATCAAATTATAGACTACTGCTTTGAATCACTCTTGTCTTAATATTCATGCCATGATTAGATTATATGATCAAGATTATGCTAGGTAGCATTCGACATCAAAAATTATCTTTTTATCATTTACCTACTCGAGGACGAGCAGGAATAAAGCTTGGGGATGTTGATACGTCTCCCTCGTATCTATAATTTTTGATTGTTTCATGCCAATATTCTACAACTTTCATATACTTTTGGCAACATTTTATATTATTTTCTTGGACTAACATATTGATCCAGTGCCTAGTGCCAGTTCCTGTTTGTTGCATGTTTTTTGTTTCACAGAAAATCCATATCAAACGAAGTCCAAATGCGATAAAAATTTACAGAGATTTATTTTAGAATATATGTGATTTTTGGGAAAAAGAATCAACGCGAGACGATGCCCGAGGGGCCCACAAGCTCGAGGGGCATGCCCCCCTACCCAAGGTCCGCCCAGCAGGCTTGTGGCTACCCCGTAAGGCAGTTGGGGACCTTCTTCTTCCGCAAGAAAGATAATATCTGGAAGAAAATCCCCTCAAAATTTCAGCCCAATCGGAGTTATGGATCTCTGGGAATTTAAGAAACGGTTTTCGGCCAGAAACCAGGAACGCGAAACAGAAGAGAACAGAGAGAGAGATCCAATCTCGGAGGGGCTCCTCCCCTCTGGGAGCCATGGCAGCCATGTACTAGAGGGGGAACTCTCCTCCCATCTAGGGGGGAGGCCAAGGAAGAAGAAGAAGGAGGGGGGACTCTCTCCCCCTCTCTCCCGGTGGCGCCGGAACGCCGCTGGGGCAATCATCGTGACGGCGATCTACACCAACAACTTCGCCGCCGTCAACACCAACTCTCTCCCCCTCTATGCAGTGGTGTAACAACTCTTCTCCCCGCTGTAATCTCTACTTAAATATGGTGCTTAATGCTACATATTATTATCCAATGATGTGTTGCCATCCTATGATGTTTGAGTAGATTCTTTTTGTCCTATGGGTTGATTGATGATCGTGATTGGTTTGAGTTGTATGTTTTATTTTGGTGCTGTCCTATGGTGCCCTCCGTGTCGCGCAAGCATGTGGGATTCCTGTTGTAGGGTTTTCAATACGTTCATAATTCTCTTATAGTGGGCGGCTAGAGTGACAGAAGCTTACGCCCGAGTAAGGGGGTTGTTGCGTATGGGAGTAAAGAGGACTTGTTACTTAATGCTATGGTTGGGTTTTACCTTAATGATCTTTGGTAGTTGCGGATGCTTGCTAGAGTTCCAATCATAAGTGCATATGATCCAAGTACGGAAAGTATGTTAGCTCATGCCTTTCCCTCATATAAAATTGCAATAATGATTACCGGTCTAGTTATCGATTGCCTAGGGACAAATCTTTCTCTTGTGTTACAAAAAGCTTTCTACTAAACAACTAACTTTTATTATCTTTCAAATTACTCATAGTTTTATTCTTGTTAAGTACTTCTAGTTTTATTCTTGCAAACTTATCCTATTACACCTACAAGTAGTTTCATTCTTGTTCTAGGTAAAGCGAACGTTAAGTGTGCGTAGAGTTGTATCGGTGGTCGATAGAACTTGAAGGGAATATTGATTCTATCTTTAGCTTCTCGTTGGGTTCGACACTCTTATTTATCAAGAAAGGCTACAACTGGTCCACTATACTTGTGGGTAATCAGTTGTGCATTGGGAATTTGAACATCACACACCACCCTTTTCATACATATATATTTGGGCCACATGTTGTTGTGGTTGTGTTCTTATCCTCTCTTGCGCCTTTTTGTTGCCAAATGGTGCTATATAAAATAGCAGATGCCTCGGATGAAAAACTGCATGCGAACGTACGCGCAACGGACACGGGTGCACTGGCTTAACCGTGTGCGAAGCTCGTGCCCTGTAAAATCGCCACGACTTCACAAGTGCCAGCAAGGGTGAAGGGGTAATGTGTACACGGTATTTAGGATGAATTCCACGTATGCGTCTAAAAATTAGGACGAACCATGTGCGATAAATGTGGCACCCCAGCTCAGAGAGACCGGAACACCCCGCATTCCAACCCAGAGATCAAGTCTTCTGGAATACGGCACTACTTGGCATAGAACAAATCAGCTCTTTATTACAAATAATATGGGTACAAGGGTTCGGGTATACAAAGGTTACATAGGCACGGCGACACTACGCCTGCTAAGGTAGCTCTATGCTAGGAGCGGAACATCTCGTAGCAGAATAACTTCTAGCAGCGGAACAACGACGACGGTGATGGACTCCACTCCGTAGGGACTCTGGCTGGGACACATCCTAGAGCACAAACTCGGGATCCTCGACAAGCAATCAATTACGGCATGTCCTGCAATCTGGCATGACACGCCAGGTGAGTACTTTGAATGTACTCGCAAGCTCACAGCAACCAAAGCAAGCAAGACAAACAACAGCATGGCATTTACAGGTTAATTATCAATGATGAACATGATACTACTAGAACAACATGAGAGTGAACATGGCATCTACATGTTAATCATGAGATGAGCATGAACATGATGCTATCATACATGATGTGTACGTGGATTGTTGCCGTGGTCCCTTGGACCAACTTACCATCTCGGGGTTACCACCGTCAACATCTTACCATCGTGATCCTCACTTGATCACAGCCATACCAACCATAGTGATCATCACACAAGCACCAACTTCTGCATGTGGCATCTTGTTGTTCTTAGTGTGTAGGTTTATTATTTCTGTTGACCCATAGTGTGACCTACTACGAACTGTGTCCATATCCGACGACGCGACTATCAATAGATTATACACTCTGCAAAGGTTAGTACACTATACCCACACCACGGAATTCATGTCCTCGTGCTCCCATTCGGGTGGACCAATGACGTTCCGACAAAACCAATCTATTGCATGACACTTTCCCGGCCACTCCGACAAACTCCCCTTTGGGCTATGTCATGGGTGGCCCCGATGTCAACCCGTGACATCCTGCCACCTCGTGGCCGGCCACCGTCGTGGCAAAACGAAATAGTCCCAAACAGGGACAAACGCGCGCAAACAACTCGGGCACACAAGGCTTATGGCCGCCTACCTGATCAGGGTAACGCGCGCACATAACCTTCCCTAGTTGGAGGCACCGGCGAGAGGCATGCCAATAGACCGAATTAGGGCCTCCCCATCCAAGCAAGTGTGGTTGCACTGGTGTGCTTGATTCGGTGGCACCATGACTCAGCCAACAGATTTGTTCAAGTTCGATTAATGTCAGATTTAACTTGAATGCTGATGAGCTGAGTCATAATAAAATAACATAATGAAATAGCAATGCATATGAGCATGATATCAGGGTAACCATGGATGGGCAACATAACCATTTCACAACATAACATCAACAATGATAAATCATTTAGTCTACGGGATGCAAATGAGCATAGCATAACGATGATCATGAATATCACAAGTATTTTCATATCAAACCATAGCAATTCATATGAGCATATCATTATCACTAGCATCTGAAATGATTACAAGAATAAAACATGAGAATAATAATAACAGCAAATAATCATTTACTTACTAGATGAAAATGAACCTGGCATAAGAAATGAGCATGGATTCACAAGCATAAGTAGCATTCAAAATAATTACATGAACAAATAATTATTTGAACATTCAAGTTGGAACCATGGCTATTGCAACGCCATCATGCAAGTGGCTGTCGTGGCTTGCCTAGAGATGAAGGATTCACCGGGAAGAAGTGCGAGGAGCTCGCGGAAATATTTTGCCAGAAAAGTTTCTCTCTCGGCGGAGCTGATAAAAGGGCAAGGGCAAAATGGTCATTTTCAGAATGTTACAACATGGTGAAAATGATACCATCGGAGCGGGCTCGACAAACAGAGAACGTGGGCTTTGGAATCACCTGATTCGGAGTTACGGTTGCGGAGATACGGCCGTTCATTCGTTAGGCAGAAATCGAATAAAAATGTGTTCATTTCTGGTGTTAACGGACGAACGTCCGCAATATAAGGATTTTGGCGCCGGCGGCTGAAACAGAAAGTGCATTCCAGGAAATACGCTTTCGCTGCGGGAAAATGTATTCTATTCCGAAGACACGGCCGAGAGCGTTTTCGCTTAAGGGAAAGCGTATTCCGGAAAATACGTCTCCACTTAAACGACCGGGCCCGGCCGGCTGGGTCACTGGCGCGCGGGGCCCGCTGGCAGGTCCATCATCCTCCTCCCGCACGCGCCTGGCAGAGGGGAGGGGCGGCTCCCGACGGCAATTGCCGGCGGCTCTGACCACCTCTCATGGAGCTCGGCCTACCGGCATGCTCAGGAGGTCGAGGCACATCCATCCATGTAGTAGACGGACCTCGAGGGAGTCAAGCTCGAGCGCTCCTTTGACCGCGGTGGACGGCGGCGGCGAGCGACGATGGGCTCGCGGCTATGGGCCACCGAAGGAGAAGGAGAAGAGGGCAAGAGCTTCGCCTCGTCCTGGGGGTCTCTCTGGAGGAGAATGAAGGGGAAGGGGGCTCGAGCTAGCTCGAATTTGAGCCGAGGGTGGCGGTGGCCATGGCGACCGTGGGAGGCGAGGAGAGACTCCGGGGCTCAAATGAGAAGTCGGGGAGGTAGCTAGGATGGAGGAGAGGAGGTGTGAGAGCTCGAGGGGTTTCGGGAGGGCTATATGTAGTCGGGGCAAGATGCCCGAGCCGGATGCCGCCGTGGAGGCGAATGGCGATGGCACTGGAGCTCTAGGCCACGCGGAGGAAGAGGGAAGACGTCGAGAGGGTCCACTGGGAGTGGAGAGGCCAGCTGTGGCTTCGGGAGAGCTCGGGGAAGAAGGGGACAACAGGAAAACGACGGCGGCCGTGGGCGCACAGTGCGGCGTGGCACGCCGGGGAGGAAGGAGGAGGGGAAGAGGGGTCCAGGGAGGTCGCGTGGACGGAGGAGAGGTAGGGCAATGCTGTAGACATGGTTCGGTGGCGAGACCACGGCGTTTGGGCGGCGGCAAAGGGGTCCCGGCGTCCAGAGCGCGCCAGACGCACGCCAAACACCTTTAGGCCACGCGGTCACCGCGTGCACTGGCATACGCGGGGCTTTTGGGCCGCCCAGACCATGTCTAGCATGTAGTCCATCCCAAGTGGGACCTCTCTGAAGTGATGGTTCGAACAAAGCAACTATGTGCTGATGGGAGGGATCATCTAAAGTTTGTTGTAGCAAACTTGGACTAGAAGCTGTGGTAAAATGGGATGGGTAAATGGAGAAACAAGTTATCACAGATGTCTAGGGTAGGAAGGACTATAATACTGTGAAATATGAAAAGATTTGGACCAATATTTATCATAGTTGCTTCACAACTGCATATCTGGTCCAGAAACTAGATCTTGAAGCTGCACTCACATGGATGATTGGATTGAGCTGAAATTTGGTGGAGAATGATCATTTGGGCATATGAAGGCACTATAAAAATTTCATACCATTTGGATAAATAAAAAGGGTACTTCCTTCACAATGCTTTCCTCTGGACAGAAACGTGGGGGAATTATAGAGAAATATTGGATGAATGAAATAATCCCAAATTTGGTGGATGGAGGTTATATAGGTAGGAGAATGTCCTGGTAAAATTTCAGAATTTATGAAGCCACATAAAGTATAGTTGCTTCACAAACTGAAATTATGACCAGAAACAAAGATTGGATGGTGTGCTCACCATGGGCATGAAATCTTGAATATTTTTACATATCCAAGGTCCAAATGGTCCAAAGGAATTTTGAGAATTTTGTGGGAATTTTAGGAAAGACAGAAATATAGGTTGCTTCACAACCTAGAGCAAACAGGGTTATTCCTTTAATAGAAAAAGGAATATTCCCAATAAATAAATATTGGGGTTGGGCTAAGATGGAAATGACCTGGTCTGGGGATGGATTTGAGGGTGACAAGCCACTTGGGAGAGGAAGAAGAGATGATCTTCCCAGGTTTCCAGACCACAGAGCCACAGAAAATAAATCCAAATCAAAAATCCAAAGAAACCAAAAGAAAAAAGAAAGGGCTAAAAATCAGGGTGTCACAATAAACCAGCTAGCTAGAAATCTCAAAAAAAGCTACCCGCCTTGAGCGATGCAAAAATTGGTGGTTCCGCGGCTTTTCCTTATTATCATACACAATTATTATGTTTGGACCGTGTGCGATCTGGTTGCTCCCGCCCCGCTTCATTTCCTTTACCCAAATTTTAGTTGCCACGGTATTTCAACCGTCGCCCTCACTCCTCCACCACCGACCTCATAGTAAAATTCCAGTAGCCGAGGCATTTGAACCGTCGCCCTCCCTCGTCCACCACCATCTCCACCCACCATTACTAAATTTTTCAGTAGCCGCGGCATATCCTCAAACACCTCCCGCCCTAACCCCGCCCCCCTCCACAGTCTACACCCCACCCCCCGCTCGAACCCTAGCTCGCCGCCACCGCCGAAGCCGCCGCTGCCGCCGCCACCAACCCCTGCCGGTCTGCCCGTGCCTCCTAGCTTAGATAAGTTCAGGTTACCCACCGATTCCCATACCCTCGCCGCCCTGAGTTTTTAGATGAGGCCTGCGGTGTCCCTCCCCCCCAGATCCCCATCCCCTACTACAGAGAGTCGCAACCTAAGCCCGACCACATATCCCGGGGAGCCCAAGGAGCGTACGGCCAAAAGGAGGTCTATCATGACCTCTCCGCCGGACGATGTCTGGGTGGCCGCCGTTCGTGCCGACCTGTCGATCCCGGAGGAACACCTCGCCGCGGAAGCTAGCGAGGACGTTGACTACATCGCCATGGCGAAGGCTTCACGTCAGCGGGCTCACGTATTACTGAATCTCAGAACAACCGGATACGACATCAAGCTCGTCGACAGCGAAGGCTTCACGCGGGCCATGTCACAGGTTAAGTGGTTCATCCCCAACGCCTCTGGTTCAACCGCCGTCGATCTCTTCAAAGGCCCCGCCGCTAATCTCCTCCACCTCGCGGTCAAGGATTTGCGATCCTTGTACGCCATCGAGCCCATTATGTCATTTCTGAAGGACACATTCTACGGCAGTGGCTTGGGATCCTCAGCTGCCAAGTCAGATCTCATCGACCATGACCACGCAAAGGGCACCCACTATGGCTCTTCCAAGGTGAGACAGCTCATCTGTGACATCAGGGATCGCACCCTGGGTCTGTGCTCTTCCAAGTGGAAGGATCCCGTCCATGACAAGTGAGGCAATATCCTATAACCAAATCTTACTTTTTCTAGCTAGCCAACTCGTACCCATTGTTGTAGTAGCTTTTGCCATGCGATGTTTTAACCGTGCCGTGTTTAATTATTTCAGTTATGCAAAAATGTAATGTTCAATAGGGCTATCTGATGTTTAAGTATGAATTATCCACTTCAGTTTCACGAATGGCTATATTTGGTTGTTTATAGTGAGTAGATGCCTTGTTTATCTGTATTTGGTTGTTAGGTTGGTTGCAGTGAGCATTTGCCCAGTTTTCAAGCAGATGCCCTGTTTATCTGTATTTGGTTGTTAGGTTGGTTGCAGTGAACATTTGTCCAGTTTTCAAGCAGATGCCATGTTTATCTGTATTTGCTTGTTAGGTTGGTTGCAGTGAGCCTTTGTCCAGTTTTCAAGTAGATGCCTTGTTTATCTGTATTTGCTTGTTAGCTAGGTTGGTTGCAGTGATCCTTTGTCCAGTTTTCAAGCAGGTGCCTTGTTTATCGGTATTTGCTTGTTAGGTTGGTTGCAGTGAGCCTCTGTCCAATTTTCAATGGCTATATTAGGTTGTTATAGTGAGCATATATGCCTTGTTTATTTCAGTTATTCACAATGTGATGTTCATTATGTGCAAGTAT
Source organism: Elymus sibiricus (assembly GCA_039707655.1). NCBI lineage: Eukaryota > Viridiplantae > Streptophyta > Magnoliopsida > Poales > Poaceae > Elymus > Elymus sibiricus. Next base: position 285,067,823 of record CM077670.1, read on the forward strand.
GAACAGTGCAGTTCGATTTCATCAATACCAGTTTGAACGGCTATATTTGGTTCCTATTATGCCTGGTGAAGTTAACACATGCCCTTTATTTCAGTTTTACACATTTATGCAGTGTGATGTTTAAGCATGAGCTATGTTCTATTCATTTGCAACAGTACCTGTTTGAATTACAATATTTGGTCCCTGTTAAGCCTGTTGTACTTAACATTCCCATCCATTTTTAACTGATTTAACATCATGCTAAAACCAACACATTCAAGCTGTCATTTTGAGATGTTGTTGTTTACCATGGCTATATTTGGTTGATGTTAAGCCTGTAGTACTTATCATGCTTTTCCATGTACTTACGCAGGACAACAACGGGAGTGGCCAGCATTTTCCACCGAGGTTAGTTTCATCCCTCGGCTTATACTGCCTCCGTTCCATAATGTAGTGCATACAAATCCACGGCTGGACACTTTTTAGCTTCTAATATTGACTTGTCGCTTGTAGGTACATATATCCTAGGCAAAGATCCACGCCTCGACCCTTTTTGCGTATGGGGCGATGAGATATTCACGAACCAGCATCAAGTGAGGAAACTGATAAGAATTATTAGCAAAAAGATACGACCGATGACAATTAAATTATTTGTCTACGCTCTATCCAACACAACAGTGAGCTATAGGATGGTAACTACGAACTCTGTAGCCTTCTCTTTTTACTGCCCATAATGAGTTGTTAGACAACAATGTCTGAATCTTTTTCGTTTGCAGTGGTTCCCAAAGCAGTTTACTCAAGATTACCTCGCAAAGTACATGATTGGTGGACATGCAATGAAGGTTAAAGTATTTCATCGAGACTACAATGAGCATCGAGAAGTCCTAATGAAGACAGTGAAAGGTGGGTGAGCAGCCATCACAAGGGGTTGGCCTAGAGTCGTGCGCGCATTAGGCATGGAGGAGGGCACAATATGGGCATTCCACTTCACCTTCTCCAGCAACCAGAATGTCTTCCACCTCTCTCTTTACAGTCTTTAGTACAACTGTGGTTCATCATTCTTTCCTTTTTGCTTCTCTAGTTCTTCAGCATATGTACTTGTGCATCGAATTATTCATTCGTCCTTGAACTTGTATTTGTAATAAACATGGTTCGATGTGAAATAAGTGATTGCCTACTTTCATATTGAAAATATGTTTCGATTTAAAATTAATTTTAAATGCAGGGATTAAATTAGGGATAAACTATGATCTGCATGCCATTACACTGCACACGGTTTGCGACAGCAAAACGTCTGTGATAAACGTCAAGATCAGACACGTTTCTCATATCAGTACGTGTGCGATGAAACTCTACTGCACACACGATCAGACAAGAAAAAATGTGTGAGATTAACAACAACAACAATGCACACAGTTCCTTCTTAATAAATGTTTATGAAAGTCACCTTATCACACACGCTAGGCAATTATGAACTGTTTATGATGTCGTGTGCATCGTAAACGTTTGCTCATAGAAGAACGCGTGCGATAGGCCTTCATTCGACACGGGTAATACAGATGAATCGTTTGGGACATTTTATACATCTCAAACGTTTATGTACAAACAAATGTGTGGGATATTCAAGCTTCGCATATGGTGTACAATTGTGAACTATTTGTGATGGGGTGAGCATCGAAAACGTTGCAGCACTAAATACCGAGTGCGATGGTAATGCGAGCACAAACGAGTAGCAAGGACGGAGCGTTTGGGAAAGATGCGGGCATCGCATACGCTTAGTTCTGCGAAACGTATGCTTGCGTGCTCCCTATCGCCGACGGTTTCTGGGTCGTATGGGAAGACCCCCCCCCCCTATCGCACACACAGGCAAGGCGATGGTTTAAAACTACGTCGCGGAAAGGGGTTAAAAACCGTTTGTATAGCAGCTCGCTGTACAGTGAAGACACGTATTTGTATTGTTGCCATTAAGGGTAAAACGACGGGGTTTATTCATATTGATTGGGTTTACTTTGTCTACATTATGTCATCTTGCTTAAGGCGTTACTCCGTTTTCATTAACTTAATACCCTAGATGCATGCTGGATAGCGGTCGATGGGTGGAGTAATAGTAGTAGATGCAGGTAGGAGTAGGTCTACTTGTCTTGAACGTGATGCCTATATACATGATCATTGCCTTGAATATCGTCATAACTATGCGCTTTTCTATCAATTGCCCAACAGTAATTTGTCTACCCACCGTATGCTATGTGTTCGAGAGAGAAGCCTCTAGTGAAAACTATGGCTCCCGGGTCTACTTTAAATATAAAAAGAAAACCTAAATATACTTGCTGCAATTTTCTTTCTTTTATTTTGTTTTGCAATTTAGCTATCTACCACTACAAGATTTAATCCTTGCAAGTAACGAGTTCAAGGGGATTGACGACCCTCTTGCCCGCGTTGGGTGCAAGTATTTGCTTTTGTGTGTGCAGGTGCTATTCACGAGGCTTTGTGTGATTCTCCTATTGGTTCGATAACCTTGGTTCTCATTGAGGGAAATACTTATCTCTACTGTGCTGCACCTCCTCTCCTCTTCGGGGAAAATCCCAACGCAGCTCACAAGTAGCAGATAGTAACATTGCCCCTTCTCTCTTTTTCTCTATTTTTTTTTATTTTTTCTCTCTTTTTTTGTGGCCTCTTTTTGGCCTCTTTTTTCCTTTTTTCGTCCAGAGTCTCATCCCGACTTGTGGGGGAATCAAGGTCTCGATCATCCTTTCCTCACTGGGATAATGCTCTAATAATGATGATCATCACACTTTTATTTACTTACAACTTGATAAAAACTATACAAGATGACTCTATATGAATGCCTCTGGCAGTGTACCAGGATGTGCAATGATCTAGCGTAACATGTATAACAATGATGAATGGTGGCTGAGCCACAAATACTATGTCAGCTATATGATCATGCAAAGCAATATGACAATGAATATGTATGTCATAAAAAAACGGAACGGTGGAAGTTGCATGGCAATATATCTCGGAATGGCTATGAAAATGCCATAATAGGTAGGTATGATGGCTGTTTTGAGGAAGATATAAGGAGGCTTATGTGTGATAGAGCATATCATATCACGGGGTTTGGATGCACCGACGAAGTTTGCACCGACTCTCGAGGTGAGAAAGGGCAATGCACGGTACCGAAGAGGCTAGCAAATTGCGGAAAGGTAAGAGTGCGTATAATCCATGGACTCACATTAGTCATAAAGAACTCACATACTTTTTGCAAAAGTCTATTAGCCCTCGAAGCAAAGTACTACTCGCATGCCCCTAGGGGGATAGATTGGTAGGAAAAGAATAAAACTACTTTGTAGGTGTAAGGATAAGTTTGCAAGAATAAAACTAGATGTACTTAGCGAGAATAAAACTAGGAGTAATTTGCAAGATAATAAAAGTTAGTTGTTTAGTAGAGAGCTTTTTGTGACAAGAAGAGAAAGATTGTTCATAGGCAATTGAATATAACACGATAGATACTTATCATATGCAATGAGGGAGAGGCATACGCTAACATACTTTCCGTACTTGGATCATATGCACTTATGATTGGAACTCTAGCAATCATCCGCAACTACTAAAGATCATTAAGGTAAAACCCAACCATAGCATTAAGTAACAAGTCCTCTTTACTCCCATACGCAACAACCCCCTTACTCGGGTGTAAGCTTCTGTCACTCTAGCCACCCACTATAAGCGAATCATGAACATATTGCAAAACCCTACAGCGGGAATCTCTCACGCTTGCGCAACACGGAGGGCACCATAGGATAGCACCATATTAACATACAACTCATGTCAATCACACAATACCATAATTAACCCGTAGGACAAAAAGAATCTACTCAAACATCATAGGATTGCCACACATCATTGGATAATAATATATAGCGTTAAGCACCATGTTCAAGTAGAGAATTACAACGGGAATAGAGAGGTTACACCGCTGCATAGAGGGGGAGAGAGTTGGTGATGATGGCGGCGAAGTTGTTGGTGTAGATCGCCGTCACGATGGTTCCCCCGGCGGTGCTCCGGCGCCACCAGAAGAGAGGGGGGAGAGCCCCCCTCCTTCTTCTTCTTGCTTGGCCTCCCCCTAGATGGAAGGAGGGTTTCCCCTCTGGTCCATGGCCGCCATGGCTCCCGAAGGTCAGGAGCCCCTCCGAGATTGGATCTCTCTCTCTCTCTCTCTCTCTCTCTCTCTCTCTCTCTCTCTCTCTCTCTCTCTCTATTTCTCTTCTGTTTCGCGTCTGTTTTTGGACCCCTTCACCATTTTTTATATTCCCGGAGATCCGTAACTCCGATTGGGCTGAAATTTTGAGGGGATTTTATCCGGAAATTATCTTTCTTGTGGCGAAATAAGGGCTCCAACCGACTTACGAGGGAGTCACAAGGCAACACGGCGCGCCCTACCCCCTAGGGCGCGCCCTGTTGCCTTGTGGGTCCCTCGGGCACCGTCTTGCGTTGATTCTTCTTCCCAAAAATCACATATATTCCAAAATAAATCTCCGTAAAAATTTATCGCGTTTGGACTTCGTTTGATATGGATTTTCTGCGAAACAAAAAACATGCAAAAAACAGGAACTGTCACTGGTCACTGGATCAATATGTTAGTCCCAAAAATAATATAAAATGTTGCCAAAAGTATATGAAAGTTGTGATATTGGCATGAAACAATCAAAAATTATAGATACGACGGAGACGTATCAGATTCCATGAACACTTCTTTAAATATGTGGAGGCCAAGAACTACTCCTTCCTTTTTTTGAACCCTCACACGTCAAGTAGCTCTTTCATCACAATCATATCTTTTGTGGGAGAGATATCCTATGGGTTCATGAGAGGGATTTGATTAAATATCTTTTGAGGAGTTTCTACCAAGTGAATTTGTTTTTCTTGTTACTCTTGATGGATGTGCGCCTCCAGGGCGGTTAGGAGTCACTTGAGCACCTTTGTTGACGACATTGTGAAGGACTCAAGAGTTTGTAAAGGCATGGAGATCATCTACTTTATGAAGATCTACCCATTAGTGAGGCTTAACATAGAAGGTCGATAAAGTCATGGTGCAATAGGTTGATTGCCCTCAGTGAGCCTCTTGGTGGGTGACATAATCGAGATACTTGTGATCATATAAATATCTGGTTCAAAGTTGTGAGACGGTCGTGGATATAAAAGGGTGGATAGACCTATAAAAAAATATTCATTTTAAGGTTTGACAGTTTAAGAACAAGGAACTATTTAGCCTTTAGTACAATAAAAGCAAGTTAAACAAGTTGACCTTCATCTTTGAGCCCATGCCTCGCCGGACCAAGATCGCTGGAACTCCATTGGCGACGGGTCTAACAACCACAGACCCATTCCCCTAGGATCCTCATGGCCCTCCCAAAAATCACAAGCTCAATGGTGTGAAGGGCTCGAAATTAAAAGTTGTTCTCATGCACGCATCCATGAGAGATCCATTTTAGAGCAGTGGAGGGAGAATCTATAACATAGCAACTGATCAATGGAGAGTGTCGACGGTGTTGGAGCCAGCGGGAGCTGGAAGGTAGGAAGTGGAGCACTGGCATGCAATAACAACGCAACTAGTGGAGCTACCGTGCATAGAGCAAGAGAGGTTCTGGGCAAAGGTGCGAAACATTTTTTTAGCGAGCACCCTGACTAAATTCTCCATAGAATCAGTTAGTTGATACAAAATGTTTTCCTTGTAATTATGCAATAAATTATAAAGCTAATTTCATTTGAGATGGAGGATTTTTAGCTTAAGATAGATCTAGCTCTAAATGAGGTGGTTAAGTTTTGCGGGACTCCATAATGCGGGACACAACCGCATGGATGTGCATGTATGGTGATGTATTTGCTACTTCATATTTCTTGCAAAAAAGTTTATTTATAGCCACTTAAACTATTGTGCAAGTTAATTTTGGCTCCAAAACTCTAAAACACCCTAAGCTTGCGTCAACTTAAAAACTAGATAGATTTGGTCTCATAAGCCACCAAAAAATGTTTGACCGATGACATGGAGGTGATTTCTCACGTGTCAATCTAGTCAACACAACATAATGTAAGAAACATTAATTAAATAATGTGAATAATTGTGAAATAATTAATAACATACACAAAATAAATTAGTTTTATTAACCATTCAAAAGTTAAAATTTGGAAGTCAAGAAACATCCAAATAAAGGAACAATGAAAGAAAATCTGGATAAGTTATCAAACGAACATGGGAATCTTAGAACTAGGATTCATTACAAAATAATCTGAAAATTTCTAGAAAAACTGGAGAAGTTATGAACATCCATTAAAAATCACCACATTTAAATATTTTTTACGAATACCTTTTTTCAAGTTTTCGTCTTAATAATATCTTGAAATCTCAACTTTCCAAATATTAATTCTTTTCTCACCTTCCCTATTTTTTTTTAAAAATCATTTATGTGATATATTTTTGACTTGGTTGCAAGTGCGAGTAATCACTACAAAATCATCAATACTATAAAGCAATGTGACATGTGATGAAATTTCTAGGCACTATGATCGTAGACTTCGAATTGGACGTAAAGGGTTATTTGTAAGGACTTGTGATACTTAATAAGTTTTTTTTTTTGAGAGGTGATACTACTTAATAAGTTAATATGGCATTAGGCTTTCCATAAAAAAAGAAATAGGCACGTGAAGGTCACCACTATTGAACGCCCTTATGACAAAAAATGTTTCATTTAGTTGTGAGTTTTAGAAAAATACACCAAAAAAATGTCGTGTAATTAAAAAAGAAGTTTCATACATTCAAAAAATGTTTAGTTCCATGTGCATATATGAACGTGGCGTTTTTACTCTTTCTTTTTTGGCAGTGGTAGCGTGTACACATTTGCTTTCAGCACTGAAAAAGAACACATTTGTTTTCACCACTCAATCAATTAAAAAAAGAAGGAAAGACACGGCAACGGCACGCACGGGCATCAGCTGGCTGGAAATCTCCCGTTCCGCCCCCAATTCGAGACGGAGACGGACGCGCCGCCGCCGACCTCGTCCTGCCCACCCGCCCTCCCTCCGGATCCAGCCCCAACCCACCAGCTCCACTTATATCAGTACAGTTACTAAGCTCCCAGGAATTACTCGCCTGTGGTTAATCGAGGCTTTGGCAGCGCTCGTGGCCCCACCTGTAAGGGACGAGTCATTGGTCGGTTTGGTCCCTTCGCTGCCCTCGCAAGTCGCAACCGTCCTATCGAATCCTCTTCGAACAATCCACTCCTTCCCCTAGAGCCCGATCCCCTTCTCTTGCCGCCGCCGCCCGCGCCGCCGCGAGCATCCACTATCAGCGGCGGTGACCGCCATTATCCTTCTGTGTGTTGTAGCCCGATCTTCTCCGGGATGCCGCGTCACACCCCACCTCCCCGCCCCGCTCCTCTGTGCTGTCGTGCCGGTCGCTGTGCCCCGCCACTGCGGGTCGGCGGCGTTGGCGCCAGGGATCCGTTTCGCGCAGCGCTTGTTCGCCTCGGCTCACCACTGCGCCACCTGACTCATCTCTCTCTCCCCACGGCGAGGCAATGACCGGCGGCGGCGACGCAAGGGACCTGCAGAGCAGTCAGCGCGGGAAGCTTCCAAGGCCCTCGCCGTGCGCCACGCTGCTGACGAGGACGCGATGCGGCCGTGCGCTGGATGGGGACGTCCGTTGCCTCCAGCTCTCTGCCGTCTTCGTGGCCCTGCCATGGTCGACAAGGTCAGCGTCCCCTCCCTCTCTCTCTCTCAGCCTTATCATTTAATCTTGCTCGCTCTGGCGCTGATTCGGATTTGGAAAAGCAGATCTTGATTCGACATGGTATAGATTTGTGGTTCACGCATGGAATTGTTCGATGCTGCTTGAGGAGGTAATAAATCTTCATGCAATTTTTTGTGTGCTCAAGCTCTAGCCGAACGATTTTCAATTTGAAAGCCTGGGTGCTTCACTGTTATTTCACATGTGTTGTGGACTTCCTTCGGCACTGTAAGTTGTGTCATCTCTTAGCTCGAAAGTTTTAATCATCTCTTAGCTCAAAAGTTTTAACCTGAAGCTAGAGGATTACTACATATGCTAGACAAACTTAATTCTGATTCTCTCGTGTATTATTTGGCATGGATGAACACATAATCTCAGTTGCATCCTAGCGTTCTGGTTATGCCTAATGTTTTCGATTCTGACTTTGAGTGTCTGGGGGTGATCCAGCTCATATTTATTGGAAGAAGTAAGAACGAATACCTTCCCTTGATTTGTCTATTTGTTCTGTCCCTTGATGTTGCATTTTCCATCCAACATATTTAGATTGTGCATTTAGTCTCCATTTATTTACTTATGATGCTGGTCATCAAGTTGGGTCATCGAGTTGTGGCGATTCTATGATTTGGACATGGTGGTGATATGGGCATACTTGTTCTTGCTCGCGTACTGACTCCCGATTCTACTCTCGAGCTCCTCGGCGATGGTCGTTTGCAATTACCGCAGAGTTACTTATAGACATGTGTCAAACAAACCGAAACAAAATCAATGTAAAACAAAGAAATAAAAAACAAAGGAAACCGGTAAAAGCCGACAAAGAAACAAAAAGAAAAGTAAAAAATACGCACATGCATAAAAAATAACACCGGCAAATAGCGAAAAGGAAAAAAAATTAAGTGAATGATGAAATTCAATATTTTTATGTTGTTCAGAAATTAAATCCACAGCAAAATTTTGGTTACAAACTCGGCCTAAATCAACCTATAATAATAGTTTCTCTTCTTTTTTTTGAAGCTTATAATAATAGTTTTACTCGAATCACATAATAGTACTACTAGTATATAAGATGGGTAGCTTCACGCCATGAGCATGATTTGAGGTTTTGGAGACTCGTAATTGTCACTAGCAGACGCCGTTGGTCTTCTTGGCGAGCACAAACTTCTTCCAGGCCTCCGTGACCGACTTCTGCGTCTCGAGCTCGGTCTTCTTGACGTGGCCGTTGCCCACGACGACGGTCTTGGGCAGCGTCGCCGGCAGCAGGGCGGGTGGCGTGAGCTTGGAGGGGAGCGCGTCGAGCTGGGCCATGACGGTGTCGATGTCGAGGACGAGGCGCTCGGCGAGGGTGCGGCTGAACTCCTCCCGGATGACGACGCGGAGCACGGTGACGTGCTGCGCGTCGGCCGGCATGGTGTAGGCCGGCACGATCCAGCCGAAGCGGCGCAGCATGTCGGAGATCTCGAACTCGTCGTGGCGGCTGTGGTCCTTGAGCGAGAAGGCCACCAGCGGCACGCCCTCGTCCTTGGACACGATGTTGAAGCGGCCCGTCTTCTCCAGGCCCTCCTTGACCACCATGGCGTTCTCCTGGCAGTTCTCCATGATGTTCCTGTACCCCTGCGTTATTGCCATCCATCGTGTGAGCTCACCCAAAGGAAGGAATTCTCATGGTCGATGTTTGAATCCATGAAGATCGTCAGTTACCTCGAAGCCGTGGCGGATGAGCTGGTAGTACTGCGCGATGACCTGGCTGGAGCCCTTAGAGAAGTTGAGGGTGAAGGTGGGCTGGTCGGAGCCGAGGTAGTTGATGTGGAAGATGAGCTCGTCCGGCAGGTCCTCCTTGGTGCGCCAGACGCACCAGCCGATGCCAGGGTAGACGAGGCCGTACTTGTGGCCGCTGACGTTGATGCTCTTCACCCACGGCAGCCGGAAGTCCCACTCCAGCTCCGGGTACAGGAACGGCGCGATGAAGCCGCCGCTCGCCGCGTCCACGTGGATCGCCGTCTCCCAGCTGCAAAAATACACGGCACGTTTAGGCTAGCACGGCAGATGCAAATGACGAGGCTCTGTTTCTGGTTCAGCAGTTGCTCTGCTCTTGCTGTGGCATTGTATTGCTTACCCTGTCTTCTTGTTCTTCTCCTCCAGTAGGTCGTTGATGCGCTTGACGTCCTCGAACTCGCCGTTGAGCGTGGAGCCGAGGATGGCGGCGACGCAGATGGTGTTCTCGTCCACCATCTCCACCGCCTGCTCCGGGTCCATGACGTAGTACCCCTCCCGCAGCTTCACCTCCTTGAGCTCCACCTCAAAGTACCTCGCGAACTTCTCCCAGCAGACCTACACACGAAGGATCTTAAATTAGTAATTCAATTCAAATGTCTGGTTGGGCTTGTGAATTCTCAGCTCTCAATTTAACCTGGACGTTGGCGCCGGTGATGATGTTAGGCTTGTCGAACGGCTTGCCCTCGGCCTTGCGCTTGTTCTGCCACCTCCGCTTGAAGGCCAGCCCGGCCAGCATGATGGCCTCCGACGACCCCACCGTGCCCACGCCCACGGCCGTCTCCGACTCGCCCAGCGGCGCGTGGAAGAGATGCGCGATCATGTTCACGCACCGGTTCTGCAATGCAATGCCGCACAAGGAGAAATCGACGTGAATAAGAACAATCCTCTGCTTTCCTCTGTAAGCGCGGCGGCGGCGGCGAGGAAACAGGAGCTCGAAGCAGAGAGAGACTGGGAGTGACCTGGAGCTCGGTGGTGACTGGGTACTCGTCCATGTCGACGTAGTTCTTGTTGATCGAGGCCATGATGAGCTTGTCGCACTCGGGCTCCATCCACGTGGTGACGAACGACGCCAGGTTCAGCCGCGGGTTGCCGTCCAGCATCAGCTCGTCGTTGATGATCTGGTACGCCGCCTCCTTCGGGATCGAGTTCTCCGGCATACGGTACCTGCACGCACCAATCAACAGATCCACCAGCCGGTCAATTACTCCTCGAAGGACATGCTATTAGGCCGGCGATGAACAAGAACAACAGGCACGCAGGCGCATACCTCGGGAGGGACGACCGGACATAGCGGGAGGCGAAGGTGGAGTGCACCGACACGTCGGTGTCAGAGGCGGCCCTGGAGAGCACCATGGCTGGCTGCTGCTCGCTCTCGGCTCTAGCTAAGCTGGGGCTCGAATCAGGCGCAATACGATGCGATGACTCGACTCTGTTGTGTGCTATGGCGGAGGCGGCACCCCGGGTATATATACGCGGCCGAGGGACGACGCGGGGTGTGCAAACATGGAAGTTCTTGGGCAGGGGGGCAAGACGAAGGCCGTGCGGTGGTGCGTATGCCATTGCCGCGCGTTCCCAAAAGGAAAGGTCAAAAGAGGAAGGAGAGGGTCAGCCTCGGGCCTGGTCCATGTGTGCTACTACTATTCGTCTTGTGCCGCGAAATAGGCAAGAGCAGCACCAGCAGAAAGTCACCTGCCTTAACTTTGTGGTTAGACCCTAACAAAGGTTCAAACTCGTGTCAAACAACAGATCTTTTTGCCGGAAAATGTCCAACCGAGAATGCTACTCCCCCCGTCCCATAATATAAAATCGGGCATTGCTAATGCGCGCGCGCGTCGCAGCGCTCAATTTCAGACCAGGTGTGTTTCCCCCATCAAGTAAGTGCGAAATCAGGGGGGGGGGGGGGGGGGGCAGAGAGATTATGGGAGATTGTGGGCCCGGGCGCTTGCATGTGTGAGCAAAAATCACGACAGAAGAGAGATCGTGGTGGAGCAGTGCATGCATGGCGCAGCACCTCCCTTGCATGTCTCCTCAGGCTGACCACACGGTGGGCCCAATTAATGATGATGTTGTTGCCTAAAATGAAAGTGGATGTAGATACGGTGCTGTCCATTGGGGCGTCGCAACGCACGCGCGCAAAGGAGTAAAACCGTATAAAATCGTTTAGCAAAACGATCTTATATTATGGGACAGAGGAAGTACTATTCAACACAATGGGTTGGGGGGGCAACGTCGCCCTTTCTGTTAAAGCCGAAAATGTCATGTTTATTACACCAATTAACAATCGAGGATGCTACTCAATATTACATTTATTAAACCAAATTAACCATGCATTCACTGGGCTGCACTGTCCAACCCAGAATGCATGCTACCTTAACACAAGGGGTTGTGGGATGCCCCCCTCTCCAAGACTGAATATTACATTTGTTGAATCAATTATTAAGAATGGAATGATATACTATTATGATCGGACTTTTGTTCCAAGAAAATGGTTCTACTCGCACTAAGAACTAGGCACAATTGCGATGACATTGTGTCTTCTCTTTTTTCTTGAGTACTCGTGTAGAGTCACGTTGTAAGTAGATCATCAAATTGAATTTCTACGACATGCTGCTTCAATTTTAATTATAATCGATTGATTTTGTTAAGCACTTAGGGTAGCTACGAACTCTAGCTTTGCTCAATTCGATCAATTCGATGGAAGCGTAGTTCTGGCACATGTTTGAGATAGTAAAGGGGAAGCTAGAGGAATGGCGAAGGAAGGAAGATGAACAGTGATCCGAGATGCCTAACCTCACCTGCTTCTCACCTACTTGTCACCCCTACATGGGCTCTTGCAGAAATTTGGTGGTATGTAGGTAAGTAGTTCAGCTGATTACTTCCTAGATTGACAATCAGCCGCCGTCGCATATATTGCCCACCTCGGAAAAGAAGTGCCCTTGTCCTGGTCCGGGACCGGGAGCTTGGAGGGAGGTGGAGCCATTGGTGGAGCGATGCTTAGCAAGTGATTAGGAAAGAGTTTTGCAGCGAATTGTCATTAACATATGTGCTCCTCACTTTGCCCATTCCGGGCCAGTGACTCTTGCCCCCCCCCCCCCAAGACTATACATATTATTTTTGTTATACCAATTATCAATCAATCGAATGTTGTGTTGTGCACAAACTTTGTTCCAAGAAAAATGATTCTACTAGCACTAAGAACTAGACATAGTTACGATCATGTGTTGCCTTTTCTTCTTCTTGCGCCCGCATGTGAAAATGCAGTTGAAATAGACCATCTGTTTGAATTCAGAGGAATATGTTGCTTCAATTTTATTTATAGTCGATCACTCTTTGTGTTTGTAGGGTCTGGGTCGATATGGCACATGCCCTGGCCGACACCCTAGTTCTCACGAGCTACATGTTAGGTGCAACTCCTGACTCAGTGCTCAAGGCTAGCCTAGACTTCTTCATCCTAATTGTGGATGAAGAACTCGCCGAGCATCTCATTGCTCTAAAACTCTCAATGCGCGATTATGGACGATTGAGCTCCAAGAATCACTTGGGCAGGACTCTTGGGTAATACGCGATTTGGTCGATCCATGAGACCCTTAAGCCTATGGCATGTAGAGAAGCACTAGCTTTGGTAAATGATCTTTATGAATAGAATCTGCAAGTAGTGAACAATTGTGCAGCATCGATCAAGCATCTGAGAGAGCAATATAAGTGCGTAAGTAGTATGATTATTGAATATAGAATAAATTCTGAAGGTTTTTGATGAAGTGTAGTTTGCTCATGCAAGGCGAGAGACTAAAGCCGATGCTCATAACTTAGCTAGGTGTGCTACCACAATTGTTATTGGTTGTCATGAATGGCTTCTAGCCACGCCGGCTTTTGCATGTATTCATGGCACTGGCTTGGCTGGAGTTTTGTTCGATCGCGGTTGAACACTAACTGGAACCCATCTAGTTTCTCGGATATTTTTTACTGCATTAAGAACTATTCGGGCCATTTTATTCATGTTTTTTGGATGGCTTTTGCTGCTTTTGCCTGGTGCTTCTGGAGTACTAGGAATAAGTTTACTACTGAACATATGTTTCCTAACCGTCCGGCTGATTGTTTGATTAAAACGGTGCTCTTATAAAGCAATGTAAGGCACTATCTAAGGCGATTGATGACGATGTGGTTGCCTCGCTCGTTGCGAGGATCCGTGCGTCCGCCATCTCCCTATGCCCTCCCTCCCCCCCCCCCCCCCCCCCTCCCTCCGCTTGTGCCTCCTTGAGCGTAGTTCTCTGTTTTTTTTATATTCCTGCTAGCTTGCGTGACATGTTGCCCTTTGGTGGTTGTTATAGTTGAAAACTTGTTCGTTGGTTGTACTGAATTATGTTCACTCTGCTCGTTGGGCTTTATTTATAAAGTCGGACACTATGCCTTTTCTCTAAAAAAAATGAAGTAAAGTGTTTTACACCCTCAAAGAATTAAGACTAAAATTATTGTGTTTATCAAACCAATTAACAAGGAATGCTATATTGCACAGGTTCTTTCGAATTACGAAATATGTACTGGTACTACAATAATCTAATACCAGCGGTACATTAAGAACTAAGATAAGAATAAATATGACTCCCTCCATTTCACAATGTAGCACACACATATTATTATTTTCAAAAGTCAAGCTTAGATAACTTTGACCAAATTTAGTGACAACATTATGGGTAACGCTACGCGTCGGCCGGCAGATAATGAGAAAATATCCGCCACCTGGCTAACCATTAGATGAACACGCTAATGACCGTTGGATTACCCACGTAAGCAACCATCCCTTTGCAACAAGAGTGGTGTCGCAGAAGGTCTTCTACATCAGGATGCTTGTTGCAATCACCTTAAAGCGTTCATTTTTCTTCTGATTTTTTCTGCAACAAAGGCAATGTTGTAGAAAATATTTGCAACAAAGGATGTGTTGCAGAAAATGTTGCTGGCCATTTTCTACCGTAATTTTTGTAACAGAGCTCGTGTTACAGAAAACCTTTTGCAACATCGGACATGTTGCATAGAGCATTCTAGTGGTAGTTGTGTGCAGTTTGCCGGAGAAGCTCATCAGCGTGCTTTCCGGCGCCAAGGCCGGCGGCGACAGTCGGAGCAGCACGAGTAGGCGACAGCTCAACGGGGGAGCTCGGTCTCTCTGGTTGCACACCTTCCAATAGCGTGCGGCTCGCTAGAGAAGCTCGTCGGCGTGCCAGTCGACAGCGAGCACCGGTGGCGGCAGTCGGAGCAGCACAAGGAGGCGGCGACTCGACGGGATCTCGGGGCAGTCGAAGCAGCGCGGGGAGGCGGCAGCATAAACGGGAGTTCGGGAGGAGCACGAGAAGCGACGTCTCCAAAGGATCCAGATCCTGCAACAGAGCCGTTGTTGCAAGAGAGAAATTGTAACAATGGGCCAGTTGCAAAAACTAGTGGTGATGGCAATGGAGCATGTCACGTGCAGAGAACGCGGTGGACGCGAGCCTGCGATCCGCCGGGTGATTTATAGCGTTTTCCCAAAATTATCTGTATGTAAAATAAATACCAAACATATATAGTAGGAAAATATCTCTCACGTTGTATGTAATGATATTTATTTGGCATTTTTAAATATAGATGCTTTTCTCTATATAAGCCTGTTCAATCTTTGCAAATTTTGGCTTTTAAAAAGAATGTGTATGCACTGTATATGGAACGGCTATCGCCTATCGCCTATCGCCTCAAGCTAAGGAATGTGCGCGGCTTTTGGGAATAGTACTGACAGGACGGGATGCCTAAAACCGAGCAGCGATTACCAATTTACCATGGAACGCCTCGCCGTGCCGCTGGGGTCGTGGCGTCCGAGTCACGTCGCACGCGCGCGCGGCGCGGGTGCAGTGACCGCGTCCAGCACCGACCGACGCCCTGCCGCGGGTTTTCCCGGACCGGACCAGGCGAAACCGCCGTCACCAGTCGCGCCTCCCTGCGGGCGGACGCGGCGGCGGCATCCCGCGCGCGCGCACCTTGCCGTCCAAGAGAAAAGGGAACGGGTGCGGGTGGATTCCCTTCCCCGTTCCGCGTGCCCACCGACTCGCGCCCCTCCTTTTTTTGCCCGCAGAAAATTTCGGTGGTTCGGTGTGAAGCCACCGAAAGGGTCATCGCCCGTGCAAGTTACGAATCATGCAGCTCCCGATATTGTCGCTGGAGTCAGTGGTAAAGAAGGGACGCGGCTACTGGTAGAGAGCAGCCGTATAAAATCATCTCGGGGAGGTGCTATGCTATAGCGGTTCGGTTCAGTTACAACCGGAAGGAACATTCCACGCCGCCGCGGCGGGTCTGCATGCCTTCCCCGGTTGCGACTTGAGATCACGTTGAATTGCTGGTGTGCACCGTCGTTTGCTTCTTGCCAACAAGCGAGGAATCCGAAGACTTTTTTGCGCTCCGTTTAGCTTGAACCGACCGTGTCGCCTCAACCTTTTCTAGACTAGCATCTCATGGCCGCGCCCTTTTTGGGTTGAAAATTAGAATCTTCTCTGTCGCCATAGAGGTATTATTACAATCTGATGTAAAAAAACAAGAGATATTATTACAATCCTACAGGTCATTTTTTTAGCCCAACAATCCTACAGGACATTTCTCTCTAGCATGCTCGTGAAACCAATTAAAGTCCGCTTACCATGTTGGCGCAGAGTTGCCTTCCAGAGATTTGATTCTGTGAAACATGCGAACCATGGTTTTATGTTATATTTCTGAAATCTGCGAACCCTGATTTAAGCTGGCTCTTTTGGTCAGCACAGCCACACCCTTCCTGACCTCCCACGTCAGGGGTTTGTGTCGCCCTAGCCTAGACTATAGGGCGGCTTCCCATACCGTGGGCTGCCGAGCTCGTCGGTCATCGCGCCGCGCGCAGACGGGGATCGATCGAAAGCACAAACCGAAGCTCGCTCATGGTCGCGACGCCACAGCTCGTCATAGGCTTGTAGGTCGTACCTACTAGAGGCAGGGAGGCTCACTGCAGTGGGCGGTGGCGCAACAGACACGCCAATGCGAGCGCGCGTGTCGGCAATCTGCGCGGGCGGGTGACCGGTTTTCAGGTAGCCAGTACCGGTAGCCTGGGCGACATGCGACCCTAGTCAGCGGACAGGATTATACTACCCCACGCTGTATATTATTATAATGAGAATTATTTATAATAATAATATGAAAACAATGATGAAAAATGCCACATTTAATGGTTGACGAAACGAAAAATTCACCCAAACATTTATAGGGCAACTCTAACGCGGTGCACCAAACCGCCTCTAAACGTTCTGGACCGCGGTATTCAAACTTTTTTACCATCCAACGACGTCCCCCACGTCCGAAATCCTACAAACCGGTTGCAATGCTGGGGAGGTTTGCGGGCGTCCGGACCTCCGCCACGTAGGCCTCCGTCACACCCGACCTATCAAAAAAACCACTTGGACCCATGTTTTCCGCACTCCGTCCCTCTTCCCTTCTCTATATCTGCTACGTTCGAGTCCAACGTCGTTGCTGTGACACCCGGCCGCCCACCCAGGCCTTGCCGAACCTCCACTGCTACACCAAGGCGACAAGCCTGCTCTGCAAACGCCATCGATCTACCCCTGATTCGACCGCCGCCCAGGTACCCTCCGCCCCTGCAGGTGTCATCCATGGCAGATACCATCTTCGACAAGTGTTCGACCAAATGCCCTAGCCAAGTTTTTGACTGTTTTTTCTTACTTTGAAGCAAACACGATGAATTCAGACACGGGTACTTCTACTAGAACTTCATGGATTTGTCCTCGTCGGACCAGGATAATTTTTTCTTCTTTTTTACAAAAAGGAGGTTGAGCCCCGACCTTTGCATCGAGTGATGCACACAATCATTTTTATTATATTACTAGGTACGTGCTCGTGCGTTGCCACGGGGATGAATATTTTTTTAGTGCAATAGAACGACCATATGCAAAACAAATAGAAAAAATAAATTATGTTTTGGTTATATAAAGCGTAAATTTTCTTTCATTTCTTAAACTTGCAAAATATGTATGTGTCCATGACTGATCTGCTTTATTGGGTTACCAAAGATAAGATATTGATTGATATTTATTTGTCTACAGACCAATAATTTACTGCTTTTTATTAAGTTACCAAAGATGTCTGAGCAGTATTAGGTTTTACCACAAAAAAAAACAATTTATTTATGGACCATGAATTTATTTCTATACTAGTAAAATGCCCGTGCTACGCTACGGAACCACATGAAAGTATGGAGACAAAAATAGTCCATCCTCGTGTAGCATTTTAGAGAGGTGCGGTACTCCTACAGACCCTCGGTTTGGCCGAGAATCCTAAATGTTTGGGAGTGTCACCATAAAAGTATAGCTGCAAATGGCCTGAACAAGATTCTCTTGGACCGGATAAATATGTTACAGTACATATTCCCATGTGCCCGAAACGTGTACTCCGCTGGCCTCATGTTTGTATATTTGTTATCAACGCCCAAACCAACGGCGTTGTAGGAGAAGTGTCCACTGAAGCACCTAATGTTTTCTCAAAATGCCTCATGTCGGCATCTGAGCTCGACCAGAATATCTGGAGTTTCTATGGTAGTGAAGTTCTTGGAATGAACTAAAGTCACAACAAGAAATGTTATCGTTTTGACTCACTCCATGATGTACACTTTCTATCCAACTTTTCTGTTCTTATTAGATACTTCAAGAGCCCTCAGTAATATAATTCCAAATCTCAATTTAGTGCCCGAATGTTTAATTTTTTTCCTTTTGATGAAATGTTATATCGGTTTCATTGGTTGTTCAAAGTTACACCGGGCAATAATTAGTTATTTTCTATTATATATAGGGTTGTTCTACTTTGGAAGGCAAGACAGAACAATAAAGAAACGTTTGCTTTTGACATTGATCTTCGTTCTATCTTCTATATGTTCTAATGCCAAAGTTATGGCTGGCGCGTGCATCAACATGGAGGAGGAATGGCGAGTGAGCATGGCGATAAAAGAGAAGAGGCGGTAAGAAGAGGGTGGATAGGCCGAGGGGGTGGACCACAAACATGGGAGATTGTTGAAGAAGCGTCGTTGGGTCCTACGACACGATACCAGTAAAGAGGGAAAAGCACGGAGACAAGAAGGGGTCGTTGATGACGCGGTGGTAGAGAAATGACTAAAACGCACCATTGGTCTAACGAACAGGTCCCAATCGCACCAGGGCAATGTGTCTTGCTAATGAGGCTTTTTATTTGCTACTCCCTTCGTTCCAAAATAAGTGTTGAGGTTTTAGTTCAAATTTGAACTAAAACCACGACACCTGTTTTGGAAACAGAGGGAGTAAATCAAGACTCATGAAAACTTTTCATTTTTTTGAGCAATTTTTTTAGGACTTTCATGCTAGACAATATATTCATCCTCTCTTTCTTCAGGGTGTTGTTCGGTGGATGTGGAGGTGCCCCAGGTGGTTGTGGCGGGGATGTTTGCTGGTGGTGGATGTGATGCGCGTGGTGGGTGGATGCCGGGGCGGCGGCCCCGGGCTGTGTGGACGACGTCGACTCTGCGGCGAGCGGCGGCCGTGGGTGCTAGTCCGCGACTTCGGCCGTGCGGGCGGCGAGGTTGTGGCGGACGAGTTCTGCGATGGCGGGGTGCCCCGTCGGCCGGCGCTCCTGCTTCTGACAAAGACCTCCGTTCCTATCCGCTGGCTTGCGCCCCTCTGGTCAGTCATGTGGCCTTGTGGTCGGGGTGTGGAGCGGGACCGGGGGAAACCCTTGGTCATCGGCGGCGGCCACGACAATGGCGGCGCCATTGATTGGCGTCGGCTCCCTTCTTGGAGGCCTTGTCGAGATCCCCTCCCTCTCGTTGCCTTGCTTTCTTGTGGCGAAAGCTCCAGCTCCCCTTGCGGACGGCGGCGGCGTGCTGTCGTCGCATCCCTTCCTGGAGGCGCCGTCCGGGGTGCATGGAAGCAAGGTTGGCGCTTGCTGCCGGTTTGGATGTGGATGGTGGCGGCTCATTGTGCATCTTCTTCCGCCGGTCTTCGTTTTGCAGTATTGTTCTTCAGCTTGCGTTTGGATGTGCGGTTGGCTCTGCTTGGTGGCGAGGTCGCGGGAGCGGTGCGGCTGTGGTTCGAGCTCTGGTTCCTCTTGCCTAAGGTGCTCTGTTGGTATTGTCCATGCGGCTCTCGGTGAGCCGCCTACCTCCCGACGGTACGGCGCCCCTCGAGCCTGGGCGAGAGGATTGTGGTCCTCTTTGGAGGTGGAATCGGATGGCTTGCTGGCAGGTTCTGCGGGAGTAGGCGATGTGGCGATGGCCACCGTTGCTGGTGCTGCTGATTGGTTCTTACCTGTGGCCGAGCTAGTTGCTGTTCTAGATGTTTGGCTGTGGTAATTTAGGCTGAGCTCCTTCTTGTATCTTTCGTTTGCCTGTATTGTTGTTAGGCTGGGAGCTGATGTAACACTCTGTATCTTTGCCGTTTCCTTGTTTTCCTTTCTTGTAAGTTGTGTACTTGTAATCCTGACCGGTTGATGGCTTTGTTAATTCAAAGCCAGGCTAGGTTCGAGCCTTTCTTGGGCTCGGCCGTCGCCTTTTCTCTAAAAAAATATCTGGCTACGTGAGCACCTAACACCTAAGATTAGGTGCTCTCGTAACACCTGATACTTTCCCCTCTCTTCGTGTCGGCTGAGATTTGAGCCGAGCTTATTTTTACACGACACAAGGTCCGGCGATTGGCCTGCATGGCTAGCACGGCCTGATGTCATGTGCCGAGCCTTTTTTTGAGCGAGTTTTTTTTTTTTTGAGCGAGCTGGGACATATAAATTAGACGATGGACGGCACAACCCAATACTGACGCGCAGGCATGGGCACGGCCCGACACGATATAGGCCCATTGTGGCTTGTGCAGAACATCCATAAGCCCGTTTGAAAAATCTCGTCCGTGTCTTCCAAGCACACCAACGAGCATGAAAAGCGGCTAAAAGAAAACGAGCATGGAAAGGCAACATTGACTAGTCAAAACAAAACCTACCGTCTCCAATTCAGGACGAATTTAGTGTTTTGACCCTTTTGCCAAACTTTAGTCAGATCTGACCCCGCTCTCAAAAAAATTCGGCATCTGAAACTTTTCCTACCGTCGGGGTAGATGTAGGATATAACTGCCTACCGCCAGGGTCCCTGATGATAGGACTTAACTGCGCCGTCCCCTCCGTTTAACATTTAAAAAAAACCTACTACCAATGCCCTTGGCGGTAGGCTGTGCAACCCTACCGCCAAACAGTACTGCGGTTGGCTACTCCCATGTGTGAATCGGCCTCGCATGCATGCACAGCGCCCAATGCAGGCAGCACATCCATCCGAATTCCATCCATCCATCCATCCCATGCATGCACCCAGCCCCACGCATGCTCCACATCCATCCATCCTATGCATGCACAGCCCACGCATGCATGCCGCACATCTAGTATTTTTTAGAGCCCTGCCATACGTACGACATTTTCACGTCCGAACACACGTACGATCGTTGTTGCATGTGCTTTCGTCCAATCAACGCTCCATCGGGAAAAGAAAAGGAATGCATCATGGAGTCTAGTAGAGACACATCAGATCGTATGTACAAAGATCGTGTGCAAAGCAATTTCGTATTTTTTAAGCAGTCAACTTTCAGCTTGCGGGGAGCAGCGCACGCAGCTTAGCAGGTCAGCCCCAGCCTTTGGCATTTTATTGAGATCCTACTGCCAAGGTCTGCCAAGGTCCTTGGCGGTAGGTTATAATGGGGTATTTTCCACGTTACGCGGACGTCACTGTACAGTCAAATCCTACCGTCAGAGATCTCGGCGGCAGGCAGTTAAAACCTACCGCTAGAGGCAATGGTGGTAGAAAAAAGGGTCAGATCCTGAATTTTTTTGAGACCAAGTTCAGATCTGTCTAAAATTTGGCAAAAGGGTCAAAACAGTAAATTTGGCCTCCAATTCATAATACACTCATGGAGCTCGTCAGCCGCTCAACACTCCTCTACCTCCTCACCTGACCCGGGGACGCCATCTCCTGACTCGGCCGCGAGAGAGGAGACCACTGAGCACACGATGCTAGATCATGGCAAGTCGTCGTTGGCATCTATGGCGGGCACTGAGGCATCCATGGCAGGCACAACAACGGCATCTCCCTCCTATCTCCGGCGACAAATGGGCGGCACGACGTGCTGCTTACCGTGCTTCAGCACTGCGGTGAGACATCCGTGCCATGCTGGCCTGACCTGGCCCAAGTGGCCGATTCAAGCCCAACACATCTTCTTCTTGCACTACGCCGCAACACAGACAAGAGCGACGGCGCCACGTGCTGCTCCGTCTACATGTGCCTTCAGTTCTGCACACGTTGAAGGTCACGGCCGCGCTCGAGCCCGCTGCGCCGAGTGTGGTCACGCTGAAGGGTGAAACTGCTCCGCGCAGCGCGCTTGTCGCTCGGACAACGGCGACCAAGGTCGACGTGCTGGACACCATGTACCAGGTGCTCTCGCTCAACGCCGCCCACCCACTGCCTTTGCTTCCCCACGTACTCGAGTCCATGCGCCGGTGGCTCTGCTCCCCGATGTCGTCGAACCCAACCGGTATGGCTCACGAAGCACTTCCCTGCCGTGCATACTGGTTGTTGTCGCCCAAGATGGCGGTGCTCCTCCTCCAGTGCATGTGCTTCTTCTTGCTTTTCACATGTGGGAATCTTGTCCGGGGAGCAGTCGTCGCTGCTGTCCACGGGGAGGATGGCCGCGGCGCGTCTCCAATGCATCATCTTGGCGGCCGCCATGACAGAATACCAATCACCCATGGCGTCGAACTGAAGCACCCATGGGGAGATGGTGGTTGAATTAGAGGACAACATTTGGAGAGCTAAGGCGGCTGGAGGACGGCGATTGGGGAGCGATTTGGGCGGAGATGGATTTTTCTTTTTTTTCTGTAGAAAGCGAAGCCTATGTATATAAAATATTAATTGATGTCTGTACATGATTGCTTGCCTTGTTAGGAGGAGATCGCTCTGACAGAACATCCAAAGTTCGAGTCATGGTGGTGATTTTTTTATTCCGGTCACTGTTGCACTTGGCCCATGTGTAAGAGTGAGGTGGGTGAGTGAACTCACCACCAATTCCAATCTTTATACGTAGAAAGATATCGTAGATTGATCTTGTTTAATGAAGGGTTGGAGGTTGGACGAAAACTGGATGAAACATGGAACCTTGCATTCTTTTAAGCAGTATAATAAAGATTCAACAATGCCTTACAAGATAAACATCAATCTTCCGAATCCATCTTCTAGACGACAAAAATCGCTCCACCTACAAGGTTGATGATAATGGTGGTCATGATCAGGGCCGCTTGCCCTGACCTCACTCCTACCCACATCATCTAAAACCGGAGCACCGGTCCAGCAGACCCTTAGCACACATCGCATGCGCACGCTTCAGAAGTCACCGCCGCCATCTTCCGCGAACCCATCTTCATGGTAGGGATCAATGAAATGACCTTGAAGAAGGTGGTTCTTGCTGACGCACAACATGCGGAGGAGCATGTTCTGAACTACAAGGGATCAATTAAGGGACATCGAGTGTTGAACCGGAAGCGGGCAAGGGGACATTTGACGCTCATGGACGACTAATTCAATGAAGATGCGCTATTCGAGTCCTTTTTCCGCGATCGCTTTCGGATGCGGTGAAGTGTGTTTGATCGCCTCTGCTGTGCTGTCCGGACCTACGATGACTACTTCATCTTGAAAAAGGATGTTGTCGGAACCATTGACTTCTCTGATTAACAGAAGGTAACGGCTACCTTAAGGATGCTTGTCTATGGCACGATGAAGCCACATATTCGTGGGACGAGTACCTCCGAATGCCTGAAAGGACATTATTGCCTCGAAGCCATGGTTAGAGTTTCTTGAGCTTAGTAATTTATTCACCCCCTCTCCCCCTAGACATACTTATCGATCTTACATTAACGTGTTACAAAATTCAATGTGCGGCCATTCAAATTGTATGGCTTGTGCCCGAAAACTAATGGAACAAAATTTAACAGTTCAATTTGGTTATGCACTTCAACAACATTTAAACTTTATTACCTATATGCTTTTAAAAAACTGTAAACTACATTTATAAAATGTTTCAAAATAAATTCACTAGAAACATCTAACAATAAACGCAACAAAGCATGTGTTTTACACTAGTATTTACTCCCTCCGTTCCATAATCCTTGTCGTGATTTTAATTCAAATTTGAACTAAAACCACTACAAGAATTATGGAACAGATGGGGTATTAAACATGTGCGATACAATAGAATGGAGTATCTAAGTTTTTTTTTCATGCATGGTTTATGTGGAGGTGGGTCTTTTATCATGCATCATGCATGGTTGCATGTTAAGGAGAGTCATTTTTCATACATGGTTATGCGGCATGTTTAAATGTTACGACAGATGTGTTCAGTGGCGGAGCTTGCAACCCAAATGTGGGCGGGCCAACAAGAAGAAAATAGCTTATGGGCTACTGTTTTAAGGCCCAAGAGTAGATGTATACTGCATAGAATTTCATGGACTGGGCGGGCCATGGCCCATTCGGCCTTGCTGAAGCTCCGTCAGTGGATGTGTTAGTGGGATCATCTATTTAGTTATATATGACTTGTTTCTAAAAAAAAAGTTATATATGACTTGTGAGTTTTTTGTAGTAGTTTGTGTGTCGCGCTCCTCAGGCCAGGCTCGGGTTCCATTTGTTCGCTCGAAAGCCTGAATTGACCAAAATCTAATATTTCATTCCGAAATAGGTGTAACATTTTGTTTTTGTGTCCCAGAAATGAATATATATATATATATATATATAGATTTAAATGAAGAACAAATGTTTGTATGTTTTGGGTTGGCTATGGGCTTGGGATTTTCAGATTGACCGGGCTTTTCACAAGCTCGAAGAGCTGTTCTGAAAGACCATACGGGGATGCCCTACTCTCTAAGGTATGGTTTTTGCTTGGCGGTTGGTTACCAATTTCTTAGCTACATCGGCGAACAAATTCTCAAAATTTGGAAACTAACGACCTTTGCCCACTGTGTGGTGGGAACGCGAGGATGGATTCCACGCATTGTAATGCAGCGAATGTTTCTGCAGGGCCATCTCCAGGAATTTGGGGCCCCCGAGCGAAATGCAAAATGAGGCCTTAAAATTTTGGAAGTTCATATAACTGTAGAAAAAAAATCACTTAATTATACATAAAACTTAGTGTCATTCCATACAACTTAGAAATACATTGAGTATTAATTCAAAATAGTAAAAGCAGTACTGAATCAATAATCTGGCTTCATATTATATTGAAAAGCATGATCATAATTTTTCAGTTTTTCTTGAATATACCCAATAGCTAGGCGAGCTACAGACCTACAGTAGGGGATCACATGATGAATAATAAATTGATCAATAATCGATCGAGTGTTAACTTACGTTGTACGACACGCCTTCCGATATTCCCTGATGTCCTGATGGCATGACTACGATGTTATTAGTACATGCTCAATGGAAAACAATTCTGAAACCAAAAATCAAGGCCACATATCAGTTTAGATTTATTGTACGAACAATTCAAGTAATTCAAGTTACCTGCGATGCTAGACTTTGAGACGGTGAACGAGGCACATAGTATCAGCAAAGAAGTTTTGCACAACGTAAACAAAGCTCATCATGCTCACAGAAAACGGAGGGCATTTTTTCTGAGTCCAGTACCGTCGCAGTAGCCTATCTCCGGATCCGGCAAGACAACGTCATCGTGGTCGCCGGCAGGGCTGGGCACCACCGCGGAAGAAGCGTATAGCTCCACCATCAATACGCACGACACCAGCTTTCAGGGTGGGATCTGTTCTTCTTCATCGTTAACGCTACGTCGCCGTCGGCCTCAGCGCCGCCATCATGGACGGCTGCGCCCGGGGTCCCTAGAGCCTACGTTTCATCGCTCTGGTCATCGCCGCGCAGCAGATGCCTTGTTTGATCGATCGGGACTCGCCTCGACGTGTGGTTGATTGGTTTTCAAGGCGGCACCAAACGAATCGGGTGAATTGCTGAATTAGGGCAGCGCAACGCTTTGGCTTTCCCTCCGACTGGACGCAGAACGGGGCGTGACTCGTGTTCGCGTTAACTAAAATCACTACAGATACTAAGCTCCCGTGAAATGAGCTCTCCTGGTGAATCGAGGGTGTGAAAAGTGCGTGGGTCCCGGATGACAGTGGGTGAGACGTGTTTGTGTGGGCAGCTAGGTCCCTGCGTATCAGTTTTTTGTGTGTACGTGTCTTCCGTGCAATCCGTATGAATTAGCTGAGCGCCGCGTGCCTGCATGGGCCGCTGAGAGTTCTCTGGTGTGGTCGCGGGAGAGGTCGGTTGGGACGGCGTGCAGCAACGACGAGGGAGACGGCTGGGTCGGTTGCCGTGGATTAACTGTGTGTCTCATAGCATCTCCAGCAGCTCGTGCACACCATCGTCTAAAGCCCATATACACGACCAAGGCCCGAAATCGGTCCCCACAGCTCGCATCTCTGCCGGAGCCGGCGGCGGGCGCACCTACCCGTGCCGGATCGTTTGAGGATGGGCCCACCCGCAGCTAGCAACTGTGCCGGAGCCGGCGGCCGGCGCGCCTACCCATGCCAGATTATTTGAGGATGGGTGGAACAGCGAGCGATTGCATGGATTTGGAGGAGGGGAAGGGGGAACTGCGGCCGATGGTATGGTTGTGCTCGTTGTTGTCTGGGCGGAGGAGGGGGAAGGGAGCTGCAGTCGCCGACGTGGCTGTAACGGGGAGCTCTGAGCGTGGCTGCATATGCCGGACAGCCGGAGGAGGAGGAAACACAAGCTTGGCTGCAGCCGGGAGCGGACGGAGGAGGAAACACGGTCAGACAATGGGAAGGGAGCAGGCAGCAGCGGCTGGCTTCGTGGCTCCGTTTGCTGTGGTCTGAGCATGGGAGTGGGAAAGGAGCTCACGGCGTCACTATTGATTGTGAGGAAGCACCGGCGGCGACGTCGTTTCGGCTGGGTTTAATTAGGGAAGCTGTTGCTACTGCTATTTATTTAGAGAGAAGCTGATGTTGGATTTGTTTGCTGTGATTACATACGCTGCTACTGCTATTTATTTCAGAGATGTTGCTGTTGGATTTTCTTGCTGTGATTGGGGAGGGGAACTTTTGGTCTATGGTTGTATATACACCCTATATGGAAAAATAATTTAGTAATTAAATAAAAAGTCCACAAATTCAGAAAATATTTTTGAAATAAACTTGACCTTTCCTTGTACTGGTGAAAAAAAATTCACAACAAGAAAAAATCTTGTTGACTTCTTTTCAAAAAAGAAAAAAAATCGGTCAAAATAGTGTGAATAGTGACCTATAATAGCAAATAAATCTTGTTCTTTTTGCCCTGAAGTCAATGTTGGTTTTCTATTCGTGAAAATTTATATACTAGTGCAAAAGAAAGTCAAGTTTATTGTAAAAAAAATCCAAACTTCTTTGACTTTTTTTTAATTATCAATTTTTTCCCATATGAGGTGTATATACACCCAGGAACCAAAGGGTATTTCCCCTGTGATTGGTGATTACATACGCTGCTACTGCTATTTATTTAGAGATGCGCTGCTATTGGATTTGCTATATATGAAATTTGTGTTAATTTTTGCTTATGGAAGGCGGTGAAAGTTTTATAAATTTGATGAGTTTCTGTGTTGTCTGAATTATAATTGTTGAAATGGTAGTTGAATATGTAGTTATAAGATAATATTTCCCCGCAAAAAAAAAGATAATACTGAAATATAAGAGAGAACATAGACAATATGCTAAAAAACTGGTTGTGTATATAAGGGAATCTTTTTAGACTACCGTGTACATGAAATTTTAGACAACGGGATACACACATGCTGCTGCAGATGCTCTCAGGTCTGCGTCCGTTGGTGATGGACGATAGGTGGGAGTTGTCCAGCGGTGTTTCTTCGTTGTTATTTCCGCAGAATCTTTCTTTGCTGTGTCCCAAGCGAAAGTGTCCTTCTGCTCCCGAGCTCAAATGAGCTCGGTGAATAGTAAAATAAAAAAAAATAAAAAAACCTGAATTTTTTTTGTGACAAACATTGACAAAAGTTTCAAGTGCTTGCAAAAATTCGTTATGGAATCACATTCCTGTAAGGTGTGACAAAAAAAACAAATTCAGTGCTCTAAAATGCTTTTGAAAGCAGCATTTTCAGAGTACCGATTTTATTTTCTTTGCCACACCTTGTAGGAATGTGATTCCATGACGAATTTTTGCAAGCATTTGAAACTTTTGTCAATGTTTGTCACAAAAAAAATTCAGTTTTTTTTTGAATTTTTTTACTGTTCACCCGAGCTCATTTGAGCTCAGGCTCAGAAACTCTGCGTCCTGTCCCCAGTTCTCTCTCCAACTTTTTTTTGGTTTTGATATTAAGCATCCCTGTGTGTATGGTTTTCGACATTGCCCCGCTTGGCTCCGGCCACAATCATCGGCTCCGATCGTAGCTTTGCCCCACGCACCTCCTTGCCCAAGATCTGGGAATCACCCTCCCATGGCTTGCTGCCCACCCTCATCCTAGATCATTGACGGCGAGCCACCACAGAGTGATTCCCAAATCTTTGTCTCTGCAGAGGAATTGTCCCCTCCATTTGTTGCCAACACCGCGGATCCGACTCATGGTAGGACTTTTTCCTCCACACGTCCACCTCCCGACGGTGGTCGGCAACCTAGCAATTGAGTTTTTGAGTTTAGAACGTCAAGAGAGGATATTATTTCACTTTACATTGCAAGACCAGATCTTTTGTTTTATCTTCGCCCGATCTTTTGTTTTAAGAAATATTTTTTAAGTGGGAAGCTTGAATTGGTAATGGAACTTCTAAAGTTTCCAAGTTGGTGCTTCCGACTATGGTGTATTATCTCGCTGTAGTAAGAGTAATCCGAATTTTTATTGAAGATTTGAGAAACAAAACCTCTTTGTTGTCAGGAATACACGTTATATTACTTAGGTTGACACTCCGGAATTATCTAACGGCATACTTTGCTTGTTGTGTTCTACTCCGTATCATTTTTTGATAGTCTTCACATTTTTTTACTACACTTCAGTAACAAAAAATAATGCAATCATATTGTGTGGCCTTAAAACAAGATACGTTATACCCTTATATGTCGATAAGAAAGGTAATACAACAACAATTAGAGAAAAACAGCGCAGCAAAGCGCGCGCATCCTTCTAGTTGCCATTGAAACGTTGGCAATTGCCATCCAAAAAGGGTTTCCTTTATATTATAAAGCAACCATCACCGATTACATCCGAGTAGACTGATACAAACACACGCCACCACTGCACACAACACACACCTAAGGCAAGATACAAAGGTGCTGGGCAACGAGGCACACCACCCCACCGACTACCAAGCAAACTACAGATGTGCGAAGAAGACCGCTTGGAGCCGACGGAGACCTCCACCATGAACAATCCACAAAGGAGAGGTGAGACGGACAACGACGAAGCCAGGACTCCAAAACGGGGCCTCCCAGAAGGGTACGACCACGGATAGCTGCCACCGCCCGATCCCGTAGATCAAATTTTCACCGGGAGCAAGACAAAACGAGTGGAAATGCCGCGACGGAGCCTTCAGGAAGGATACGACATCAAAGGACGCCGCCACCGTCAGCCAGTACAAGGACTGGGCAAGTAATGTACCCCGGCGCTCACACCCCTCCGTCGCCCCCTAGCTCCGTCAACCACCCACAACCAAGCTACACGCGTGGCCATGGCTGCCCGCCCGCACCTGAGACGCACGCTCCGCCCACGAACGTCGGGCCTCCCGCCGTCAGGGTCGCCGCCCTACATTCAGACACCCCCAAGACCTGCCAAAGTGAGCGGCTTCGGTCCAAAGGGACGCCCCCGACTGACGAAACCGCAGCCCATGTCCCGCCTTGAACATCACCGGAGCTGCATCCGCGCGCAAACAGACGGCGAAAGGGGGAGGAGGTGGAGCGGACGCATCCACGACCGGCACACCCCCGTGCCGGCAACAGGCAGCCTTAGCGACGCCGTTGAAAGGATCGATATGGTTGACTAGAGGGGGGGTGAATAGGCAACTACCAATTTTTAGCTTTTCTTAACAATTTAGGTTTAGCGACAAAATAGGTTGTCTAGATGTGCAACTAGGTGAGCAACCTATATGATGCTAACAACAACAACAACAACAACAACAACAACAACAACAACAACAACAACAACAAGCAAACAAACAATACAACACAACAATATCTTGCACAAAGTAAAGGGAAGAGATAACCACAAGTGGAGTCGATGAAGACGAGGATGTGTTACCGAAGTTCCTTCCCTTTGAGAGAAAGTACATCTCCGTTGGAGCGGTGTGGAGGCACAATGCTCCCCAAGAAGCCACTAGGGCCACCGTATTCTCCTTACGCCCTTGCACAATGCAAGATGTCGTGATTCCACTAGTGGTGCCCTTGAAGGCGGCGACCGAACCTTTACAAACAAGGTTGGGGCTCTCTCCACAACCGAATTGGAGGCTCCCAACACAACCACGGAGCTTCACCACAATGGATTGTGGCTCCGAGGTAATCTCTACCGTCTAGGGTGCTCAAACACCCAAGAGTAACAAGATCCGCAAGGGATTAGTGGGGGGAATCAAATTTCTCTTGGTGGAAGTGTAGATCGGGGCCCTCTCACCCAAACCCTAGAAGATCAACCACAGTTATCGGCTAGGGAGGGAGATCGGGCGAAAATGGAGCTTGGAGCAACAATGGAGCTTTGGGGAAAAGAGGTAAGTCTTCTTGGGGAAGAAGACCCCCTTTATATAGTGGGAACAAATCTAGCCGTTATGCAGTCTCCAGCCCGCGCGGGAGCGGTACTACCGCCCAGGCGGTAGTGCCGAAATGTACAACGTAACTGCCACAGGGGCACGAGCCGGTAGTGCCGCCGGAGCGGTACTACCGCTCGCCCCAGCGGTAGTACCGCTGGGTAGTACCGCTGGGGTTACAGTACACCGGCTACGGGAACAGGGGAAAATGCAGAGCCAAGAGCAGTAGTAGCAGCGGAAGTAGGTGCGGTACTATCGCTTATAAGCGGTACTACCGCTCCTACTGCCGCTCCTACTATCGCTCGTCCACCTGGGTCAAGTAAGACACAGCGGTAGTACACCAGAGGGACTACCGCTGGACTACCGTAGAACCCGACACGAAAAAGTCGAGACCCGAGGCAGAACGGTAGTACGTGCGGTACCAGCAGCGGTACTACCGCCTGTAAGCGGTACTACCGCTGGCAGCACAACAACACACATCTGCAACATGGAAGGAGAAACTCCATCGAGGCGGAAAGGCAATGAGGGTGCAAAGGGAAGTGTGTACGTGATGATTCCACCCAAACCTTTCCGAAGCGGACCCCCTCTTAATAGTATGGTTTTCCTACGACTCAATTCCACCGAAAAAGAATAGCGGGAAAAGATAACCGTCTCGCTTAAACACTCCGAGGGGCATCAATCGTCTTGTGCCATGTGATAAATATCTGAAATGCTCAACGCACATGATTAGTCCGCAAATGCGTTGTCATCAATCACCAAAACCACTAAGGGAGAAATATGCCCTAACAATCTCCCCCTTTTTGGTGGATTGATGACAACACGGGATTTGCACAAGGGATAAAACTAGATAATAGGCAAACCCAACATCTACAAAATATAGACGGGCTCCCCCTAGATGTGTGCATTATTTAGGTATGCTTTTGGAATGCAAAGCACACACACTAGGATCAACACACCCCCTATATTTTAGAGACAAGGCAACACTTGCAACAACATGATATACGAGAGAGGCATGTATACAAGTCATGGCATGTGAGCATAAAGATAAGGGCACAAGGATAATAACTCACAAGCAAGCATAATACTAGACATAAAGATAATGATAGGGTAGCATATGTCTCACACCATATGATAGGATAGGTACTAAGGTTCTCACAACCACAAATCAAACCAAAGCAACGATAAAAGAGTTCACGAGAGAAGAAAGGCAACTGCAAATAAGATGCACTCGTGACTCGGCAAATCCCTAAGCTCTCTCCCCCTTTGGCATCGAGACACCAAAAGGGGCAAAGAGCACTAAACATGACCCAAGGTGGTAGCGAAGCTCCTGAACATCATCAGTACTCCTCGTGATTGTCAGACTCCTCCTCTGCTGCAGCTGGCTGATCATCCTCCTCCTCTGACTCTAACCACTTGCAGTTCTTAGAGATCCACTCCTCCTCATCAGTGATCCTGTCCTCTGAGCCACTGGTAATCTCCATGCCCAGATGCCTCATCATGGCCTTGTCGCGACTACGAGCCTTCTTCTCCGCCACATGTGCCTTGTACTGCCCCTTAGTCTGAATACAGAACAGCTTCTTCATCTTCGCCTTGAGCTTCTTAGCCCAAGATGGCTCAGTGGAGGGAGCAAACTCAGACCCCTCAGACTCCTCTGACTCAGTGCCAACAGTCTCTGTCTCAGGAGGAACATGAGTTGGAGTGCCCCACTTCTCCTTCTGCCTCAGCTGAATCACATCATGAGAGACCAAATCCCCAGTGACAAGCTCCTCGTCAGGATAAGCAGACTTCCAAGTATCCTCAGTGAGCTGCATAAGGTAAGGGCCATAGATGGGGCACTTACGCTCCATAACGGCAGAGTGAAGCTCAGAGTACATCACATGAGACACATCTAACACCTGCTGAGAACCCTTCTCCGACTGACAAAAGAGAAGCATGTCCACAAGGTAGGAATGCACTTGATCCAAGTTCCCAATGCGAGGAAAGAGATAGTTCCTGAAGATGCGATGCATGATATCAAGGAACGGGCACACACTACTGGAATCAGAGAATTTGCCATCAGTCCATTCTTTGCCGTCTGCTAGCGGACGGCAAATATGGTGTGTGCCGTCTGTTTCCGAAAAGCAGACGGCAAAGAACGGCCTCAAGGCAAACATGAGTTTTGCCGTCAGTGCGTTCTTTACCGTCGGCTAGCAGACGGCAAATGGGAGATAGCAGACGGCAAAGAGCGGACTTGGCCCCAGAGGAGCGCGGCGGTGGGCAGGTCAAACAGACGTTTCATATACCGTCAGTCCAGTCTTTGCCGTCGGCTAGCAGACGGCAAAGAGCACAGAAAGCGGACAGCAAAGGAAAAGCAGACGGCAAAGATGTTTTCAAAACAAACAAAAAATAACCCTTCGCCGCGCGCCCCCCGCAGCTCTATCCAATTTCTCCCCCGCGCGCGCCCCCTGCAGCCAACTGCTTTGCCCCACCTCCGCCCGTCCCCGCCTCCACCGCCGCCGACGCCTGTCCCCGCCTCCACCTCCCCCTGCCCTCGCGCGGCCCGCTCCCCCTCCCCTCGCGCGACCCCTCGCCCCTCCCCTCGCGCCGCCGCCCGATCCAAGCCGCCGAGGCCCAGTCCATCTCCGCCGCCACCGAGGCCCAGGCCCGAGCCCGACGCCCCTCCCTCCCCGCGGGCTCGACCTCTCCTTCCCCGCGAGCTCCTGGCCCGGTCCGGCCCCTCCGGCGACCCACTGCGGCGGACGGCGCCCCACCCCCGTTCCCCCTCCCCTCGTCCTGGTCGTGTGGCACCAAGGTGAGCAGCTCCTGTTTTTTTTGTATGTTGAGCCACCAATGCTAATTAGTATTTCAATGTCCAAACACTAGCTGAATTGTTTCTTTATGTGAAAGTACTTGTTGTAATGGGTTTAATATTGTCAAATGCTTGCTGTAATTTTTCTTTAAGCTGAAATGCTTGCTGTAATTAGTATCTCAATGTCCAAAAACTTGCTGAAGATGTTTAAATTAGTTTGTATTATTGTTTTGGTATGTGTTGTGGAATAGCTATTTTTTTGAAACTATTAGTATACATATCATATTTGTAAATTATGTGGGTAATCTGACCACCTCAGTCAAAAAGGTTACCACAACCCTTATCCATCATTTATCCCTCAAACCAAACACTCCATGGCTATCCTCAACCATGTTTCATCCTTCAAACCAAACAAAAGATGGGTTAACCTCACCCACCCAACCAAACAGAAAAAAGGCTATCCCTAGCCAGGTGGTTAGGGATACCCACAACCACCCTAGCTTGTCCCTCAAACCAAACACATCCCAAGGTGTAGTACCAAAACTATTGCAGCTGTGTAAAATGATCAGTCAAATCTTCAGGTACAAACATAGGCATTGTGGTATATCTGGCCGTATAATTAATGACATTGCAAACAAGAACGAACTAGCCCTATACTCAGTTTAGTGATATAGTATATTATACTCACACATTGTGGAGACCTCAATTGATTGTGAGGCCTCCAATCTTAGGGAGTTTAGGGATATAGTATATTATACTCACACATTGTGTAGATTTTGATTTGATGCATAAAGCACAAAGCATATGTAATTTCATAGTGCAGAGTTCTGCGGTGCTTATGTTGGTTGTGGCGTTGTGCCGGTGCTTTTCATGTGCAGGGGATCTTCTCTTCACCTCCACGAGCACCGTTCCCCCTCCCCTCGTCCAACAAGGTGAGGACCCCATCCCCCCTCCCCTCACTGATTTTTTTCAAATTTGCTATGGATGATGATTTTGCTATAGATGTACTAGATGAATAGAAATTGATTTGGACAGATTGTGCAAGTAGTACTAGATGATTGTGCAAGTAGTTGTACTAGATGATTTTGCTATGGATGTACTAGATGATTTTGTTCTGGAAACACTTTGGGCATGCAGCAAGAACATTGATGTGATTTACCAAAAAAGTCACACTAATATACTAAAATGATTTGTAGCAGAAATAAATTTGCACATAGCAGCATTGATAAGTTTATAAAAAATATGAGCAATTCTGGAAAAAAAATCATATACCTTGACCTGAAATTGGTTGTGGCGTTGTGCCGGTGCTTTTCATGTGCGAGTGCTTATGTTGGTTCTGCCAGTCCATTCTTTTTTTTTCATTTAATTGCGTTTACTCTTTGTCATGGCAGGTGTTGAAAGATGGTGGGCGCGGGTCCAGAGCGCTCCGCGGGTACTTCTTCGGCGGCGGCCCGCACGAGGGCTACTTCCATTCCACCCCTACCTCTCCGGAGAGCATTGATAGAGAGTATGGGGACACCGGCGGGCGGTTCTTCGTCTGCGTCGTTGCCCAGCGGGAGAGGAGGTCGGGAAGGGAAGAAGAGAGGTGGAGGACGTGGCCGCGTGAGAGGTAGGCAGGCTGCTACGCCTTCCTCGCCGCCACCCCCAGCTCATTCACCCAAGCACAGGACTGCTAGGGTGGACCCGTATGAGGTGGAGGCTACAGGGACTCCGGACCACGAGCCTCGGGTCGACGGGCCTTCGGCCCACGAGACTCCGGTCCCAGAGGCTTCGGCCCACGAGACTTCGGGCCAGGCTACATCCCAGGAGACGTCCGGATGGGGTACCTGGCCGGATCCGCCTGAGGGGGCGAGTGGGCATGCTGATGGTGGCGGGGATGAGTGTACTGATAGTGAGGGCGAGATGGTTGAGGGGGCCACCGTCTACCAGCGTGGTGGTACACGGCTCCCGCCCCTGCCGGCGACCCGCGAGCAGAGGCCGGTGATTAGGCCTAATGGGGAGAAGTAAGTGCATTTACTATTTTTGTACATTTTACCTTCACGTTTCTTCAAATATCTAATGCGTTGACCTTGTCATACTGCAGGGGTTGGGTACACGCCAGTGACGTCCGCAGGCCCAACACCGTCCTTGGTGTGCTTTGCCGGCAAAATTTCCCGGGGTTTCTCATGTTGCCCGGTGAGGGTCAGCTTCCAGAGCTAGGATTGAGCTGGGAGCACTACTTGGCTGCCCCGGCCCCGCAGGAGGAGATGATCGACGGTGTCTTGTGCCACACGAGGGCCGAGATGGTGATCAGAAGCTTTTGGGTAATTTCTCCTTTACACAATTAAAAATTAACAATAGCTAGTTATTGTACTAATCAGTGTTGTCTCGTTTGATTGCAGACCTTCTACAGGTGTGAGGAGGGATACGAGGAGGACGCGGCAAAGGTTATCGATACCGAGTGCAAGCGCCTACTACAAAACTTACGGCACGAGGCTCGGCCGCAGGCTGTTCGAGACTACTACGCCAAGCGTGGTATTAAGAAGGACAAGCCGTCGTGCCGGGCTAAGTTTCTGAAGAAGGATCAGTACATGAAGGTAATTACCTATTCTTAAGGCATTGTACTTAGTTTCCTTGATTTGATTCGTAGGCGTAGCGCTCAAATTTCTCTTTACTAACTTAGGTGCCCCCGAGATGGTGTGCGGATAAGATGGATTATTGGGAGGCGTTGGTGGATGAGTGGTGCACAGGCCGCTGGCGAGCCGTCCACGACAATGCCAAGGACCGGCGTGCCCAAATGGTTGGTGTGCCACACCATCAAGGCAGCGCCAACTTATATCAGTTCGGGCGGAACTGGGTATGTGGTTTGCTTCATGATTCATGCAATTCATTCTTCATGCTAGCTTGAGCCCTTTACTAATACTTTGTTCCTCTCTTTTAGGCGCGACACAATAACACGGAGGTGCCTGAGGTGTACGACCTCTATGCCATGGCCCATACTGCCTCGTACAAGAAGGCCAAGGCATGATTCTGACCTCGATCATCCAGAGAATTTCACCAACATCTCCTCCCACCACAAGCTCATGAGGTACAACCAGGAGGGGAAGGCGAGGAAAGGGGAGGACTTTAACCCGAGCCAGAATCATATTGATCCAGAGCTGGTGATGATATCTGGTGGCGGGAGGCCCCATGGCTCATTAGCCATTGGAGATGGACTGATACGTTGTCCTCTCACTCTCCCGGAGATCAAGGCGCGCCAAACGAGCTCCTGTCCTGAGATAAGGACTCGTCCACGGCCAGTCGATCTCGCCATCGAGGTTAGTTATACGGACTCAGATATCTTTCCTCCATTACATTGTGT
Source organism: Elymus sibiricus (assembly GCA_039707655.1). NCBI lineage: Eukaryota > Viridiplantae > Streptophyta > Magnoliopsida > Poales > Poaceae > Elymus > Elymus sibiricus. The sequence goes on from CM077670.1 coordinate 285,104,315, forward strand.
GTGTGGCCATCGATGATTACAATGCTAACGAGGAGTGGTGTTGCAGGCTGCTCTTCAGAAAGAGAGAGCGACAACCCAGGCGCTTCTGGAGGAGAGGGACCGGGTGGCGACGGAGAAGGAACTGCTGGCGGAGGAGAAGACGGCTAGGTTATTGGAGGAGGAGAGGGCACGGAATGACGCGGCTCACCGGGCCATGTACGAGCTCCTCGTGGTAAGTTTCTTCTGCATATTAGCCAAATCATGCACGTAATGTTCGTTTCATTACTAACTAATATGACGGACTCGTCAAAACCAAATGTGCAGTCTATGTGCGAGAAGACCGGTCAGACCCCTCCGCCGATGCCGGTCATTACTAGAGCGGGAACGGTGAGTTTCATTTGAATGGTCATTATTTACTAGTCTTAACATTTGAGTGTCATCATGCTAACGAGACTTTGCAAATGATCTTTGGTGCAGCATAACTCCGGAGCCGCATCGCACACCCCTTCTCCAGGGCAACCTTCTCCAGGTGATCATGGCTGCCAGAGCAACCCCGGTGCTTGACCTCCGTGATGACGATGACGGTAAGTTTTCTCTAGTGTTTTCCCCAAAAAAGTTTGACCCCAAAAAAGACATGCTAGTTAGCCCTATTATGCCAGATACTTAGCTTATTTTCCCCAAAAAATAGATACTTAGCTAATTATCCTCCAAAATGACATAATTAGCTTATTTAGTTCATTTATGACATAATTAGCTTAGTTAGGTCAAAAATGGCATAATAACCTTGGTTAGCTCATAAATGTCATATACTTAGCTTATTTTCCTCCAGAATGACATAATAAGCTTAGTTAGCTCTAAAATGGCATAATTACCTAAGTTAGCTCTAAAATGACACAAATAAGGAATAAGAAGAAGAAAAACAAGGAAGAGGAGAAAAAGAAAGAATAGAAGAAGAAAGAGAAGAAAAAGAAAGAATAAAAGAAGAAGAATGAGAAGGAAAAGGATAAAAAGATAGAAGAGAAGAAGAAAGATGAGAAAAGGAGAGAAGAAGAAGAAGAAAATATATTCTTATTCTTCCTTTTTCTCTTCTTTCTTTTTCTCCATCTTCTACTCCTTTTTCTTATTCTTATTCTTCTTCTTTCTTTCTTTCTTCTTCTTCTTCTTCTTCTTCTTCTTCTTCTTATTCTTCTTCTTCTAGTCTTCTTCTTCTTCTTCTTCTTCTTCTAGTCTTCTTCTTCTTCTTCTTCTTCTTCTTCTTCTAGCCACCTAATGACATAATTAGCTTATTCATTTAAAAAATGGCATAATAACCTTGGTTAGCTCATAAATGTCATATACTTAGCTTATTTTCCTCCAAAATGACATAATTACCTAAGTTAGCTCTAAAATGACCTATACTTACCTAAGTTAGCTAAAAAATGGCATAATTACCTAGGTTAGCACAAAAATGACCTATACTTACCTTATTTTCCTCCAAATTGACATAATAAGCGTAGTTAGCTCAAAAATGGCATAATTACCTAAGTTAGCTCTAAAATGACACAAATAAGGAATAAGAAGAAAAACAAGGAAGAGGAGAAAAGGAAAGAATAGAAGAAGAAAGAGAAGAAAAAGAAAGAATGAAAGAAGAAGAATGAGAAGGAAAAGGATAAAAAGATAGAAGAGAAGAAGAAAGATGGGAAAAGGAGAGAAGAAGAAGAAGAAAATATATTCTTATTCTTCCTTTTTCTCTTCTTTCTTTTTCTCCATCTTCTACTCCTTCTTATTCTTATTCTTTTTCTTTCTTTCTTCTTATTCTTCTTCTTCTTCTTCTTCTTCTTCTTGTTCTTGTTCTTCTTCTTCTTCTTCTTATTATTCTTCTTCTTCTTCTTCTTCTTCTAGTCTTCTTCTTCTTCTTCTTCTTCTTCTTCTAGTCTTCTGCTTCTTCTTCTTCTTCTTCTTCTTCTTCTTCTAGTCTTCTTCTTCTTCTTCTAACTTTCTTACTCCCATTTTTGCAGGTTTGATTCACTTCATGGAAGCTGGCATTGATGGACTGCTAGTGTTTAGTTTTTGTTTTGATTTGTATTGATGAACAATGTGAAACTATGTATGTATATATGGATGAACTCCGTGAAACTATGTATGTATTGGATCTTTTAATACCCTATGTGTTCTCTTGCATTGATGGACTGCTATATATATCATATTTGTGTTTTGAAAATGCAGGGAAATAACAGAAAACAAACAAAATAGTAGCAATACAGGCACTTTGCCGTCTGCCAGCCGACGGCAAAGCCCTTTGCCGTCGGTAAGTGGACGGCCAAGGTGCCACGTGGCAGCAACATGTGCAACCTGGGAGCATCAGGTCTGACCATTTGGTCATTCTGCCGTCTGCTGGCAGACGGCGAAGACAAGCCTGGCAGACGGCAAAGACAAGCCTAGCAGACGGCAAAGACAATCCTGGCAGACGGTAAACACTAAGCAGAAGTGACGGTTAGCCACGGGTCTGCTGACGTCATAGGGCTGACGGCAAAGTTTGCCGTCCGCCGGCAGACGGCAAAGTCTGCCATTAGCCACCTAACGGGGCTAACAACTATTCTTTGCCGTCCATGATCTTTGCCGTCAGCTTGGCCAGGAAAGCAGACGGCAAAGTTCTTTGCCGTCCGCTCTCGTTAGGCAGACGACAAACAAAGTCATTACCGTGACTTTCAGTGCCGGAAGTGTTTGCTGTCCGTGGCAGACGGCAAAGTCCTTTGTTGTCGGTGGACTTGTTCTTTGCCGTCTGCTATGGCAGACGGCAAATTAGCTGATTCCTGTAGTGACAGCTCATAAGTCTCCTTGCCACTGAGTGATACCTTTAGCGTGGAGAAGGGCCAGAGGGTAGACTTGTGCATGGCAGCAGCTCCCTTGTGAGGACGAAACCCAATTGGGTTGTGGGCCCCCAGATCATTGTAAGACAAGAGCTCCATGAAATCCTTCCACTTAGCTGACAGACGCCTTCCATTTGTCATCCACATGAGAGTCCTATCCTCATCAGTCCCAAAGTGAACCGTGGCATAGAATTGAGCCACAATCTCTGCATCGAAGTCCTTGTTGAAGGAGATGATCCTCAGAATGTCCAGCTCACCACATCTCTCCAAAGCCTCACCAAAGTAGGCCCTGTCTGACTCCATATGAGTGATATTAACTGACTTGACTCTCACGAACAGGTTTTTCTTGCCTTTCAAAACATCATGGTAGATCGAACGTTGCATCTTGTTCCAGAAGGGACGGTTGGCAAGAGATGGATCTTGAGGAACTCGGTACGGGTTACGACAGCGAGCCACACAGAACTCCTTAGAAGGTAAGGTATCCATTGATGGCTCCTTTGGCTTGGCTTACTGCTTGCTGGCAATCTTCTTGGTCCCTGACCTGGGCTGAGCACTGGGAGCAGCACTGGCACTAGCATCCTCTGATGTGCGATAGCGCTTTGATCCACCTGGACGCTCTGGATTCTTGCGACGCGCCTGGTGTGCAGAGCTACTACCACCACCTGGAACCAAACAAACACAACACGAGGGAAAGCAGGTGTAAACAATCGCATAAGCCAAAAGAATGAATCAAAAGAATTGAAGATTGGTAACAGGGAAGTGGAAGTTGGCAGCTCAGGGCGGTAGTGCCGTGGTCCACAGCGGTAGTACCACCTACAAGCGGTAGTACCGCCCGAGGCGGAAGTCAACGAACGACACCACAACCGCGGCGAGATCCGGTACTACCGGAGGTGCCAAATTCAAATTCCCTCCAACCAAACTTCAATCCACCTATTCTAGCAGCCTTCTACGCCCTACTCATGCCTCGATTTGACCTAAAATCGAAAAATGCAACAAATATTGCCCTAGAACCTAGATCCAAAAACTAGAATCATAGGAGAGGAAAACGGGGGCAATACCGGCATCCATGGCAAGAGGAGAAGGTGAGGATTGATCCCACCGGACGGAATCGCGGAAGACGGCACGGAATCGGCGGCCCAGAGGTGGCCACCGGAGCAAGAGCGTCGCCTGGGAGAGAGGAGAGCGTGAGGGAGAGAGAGATGAATGGGTATGGGGGAGTTGGAACTCCCCCTACCCGACTCATAACCCCCTCGCGAAATCCGCAGAGCGGTAGTACCGCTCGAGGAGCGGTAGTACCGCCCCGGTACTACTGCACGGCAGGAGGCCGGGTAGTACCGCTCCAGCGGTAGTACCATGGGCCAGAGCGGTAGTACCGTCCGAGCACCAGCGGTAGTACCGCGCAGACGACCACTTGCAAGATCAAATTTAGAAGGGTGGCTTATGCAAAATTTAGGGGCTGTAGATGAGATGGCTTGGGTTGGAGACAAGAAAACCAGCAAGGGGAAGAGACAGTCCAAGTTTTTTTTTAAAGACCAAGCAATAGAAGAGCAAACTTGGAGTGACTCAAACGCACAAACAAAGCCCTAAAAGACTAGATAAAAGCAAATCGAACCAACTCGAACAAACACCTCTCAAAGAGAGGGCGGTGGCCGAAGCCACCTATGTTTGAGTCAATTGGTCTGGCACCGCGAAGATTTTAACCTTGGGCCCATGACCAAAACTCATCTTTGAAGCACAAGTACCATAAAAAATGGCTAATGTGAAAGACTTGATCGATTTATGCATAATGGGGGGAGGGAGAGTTCATTGAGAGAACAACACTCCCCCTATATCCATGCATACATCTAGAACAGGATAATCATGATGAATGCGGTGGGGTGTGTCGAGATTCAAGCCACATTGCTCGAATCAATGATATTTAGCTCATGCCTTAACTCGCGAAATCTTGCTTCATCTAATGGCTTCGTGAAAATATCCGCTAGTTGCTCTTGAGTGTTGACGTAGATAAGATCAATCTCTCCACGCTTGATTTGCTCCCGGATGAAATGATGACGAATCTCAATATGCTTCGTCTTGCTATGTTGCACCGGATTGTAGGAGATCTTGATCGCACCTTCATTGTCACATAGAAGAGGCACTTTGTCACAAGTGACACCGTAATCCTTTAAAGTTTGCCTCATACATAGCAATTGTGCACAACAACTTGTGGCGGCTACATACTCGGCCTCAGTGGTGGAGAGAGACACACAATTTTGCTTCTTTGAAGACCAACTCATCAAAGAGCGACCAAGGAATTGGCACCCTCCGGAAGTTGACTTCCTATCCACACGGTCTCCCGCCCAATCCGAATCCGTATAACCCATGAGATCAAAACTTGCACCTTTGGGGTACCATAAGCCAAAGTTTGGGGTATGAGCCAAATATCGAAAGATTCGCTTGACCGTCACATAGTGGCTTTCCTTAGGTGTGGCTTGAAACCGTGCACACATTCCCACACTCAACATGATATCCGGTCTAGATGCACAAAGGTAAAGCAAGGATCCAATCATGGAGCGATATACCTTTTGATCCACCGCTTTACCATTGGGATCAATGTCAAGTTGGCACTTGGTGGGCATTGGAGTCTTGGCCGGCTTGACATCATCCAACTTGAATCTCTTGAGCATGTCTTGGGTATATTTGGCTTGGTTGATGAAGGTTCCTTCTCTTCTTTGCTTGACTTCGAACCCGAGAAAGAACTTCAACTCTCCCATCATAGACATCTCAAACTTCTCCGTCATTAGTGCGGCAAACTCATCATTGAAAGCTTTGTTAGGAGAACCAAAAATAATATCATCAACATATAGTTGGCATATGAACAAATCCCCCTTAACCCTCTTTGTAAAAAGAGTGGGATCGATTTTCCCAATTTCAAACCCACGATCTTGCACCAACTCGGTAAGGTGCTCATACCACGTACGTGGGGCTTGTTTAAGGCCATAGAGTGCCTTATCGAGCTTGTATACATGATTGGGGAACTTGGGATCCTCGAACCCCGGGGGTTGTTTGACATATACCAACTCATTAAGAGGACCATTAAGAAAAGCACTTTTCACATCCATTTGTTGCAACTTAAAATCATGATGAGATGCATATGCAATCAACATGCGAATAGATTCAAGACGAGCAACGAGAGCAAAGGTTTCACCGTAGTCGATACCCTCGACTTGGGAGTAGCCTTGTACTACCAATCTTGCCTTGTTTCGAACAACAACACCGTTCACATCTTGCTTGTTCTTGAATATCCATTTGGTTCCAATGACATTATGGTTCTCCTTTGACCTTGGCACCAATTACCACACTTTGTTGCGCTCGAAGTTGTTGAGTTCATCATGCATGGCTTCAAGCCAATCCGTGTCCTTGAGCGCCTCATGTACCTTTTGGGGTTCAACACAAGAAAAGACGTGTGATGCTCACAAAAGTTTGTTAATTGACTACGAGTGGTTACCCCTCTTTTTAAGCTTCCATAAACATTCTCCATGACATGTTGTTGATGCTTGAGTTTGGAGGCAATCTTGGCGGCATGACGCTCCAATAGCTCCTCCATAGGCATTTGAGGAGGATCATCTTGAACATCTTGAGCGCCGTCATGAGCTTGCTCTTGATCTTGTACTTGCTCTTGATCTTGAACTAGTTCTTGATCTTGATCCTTAGCTTGCTCGGTGTCTTGAGCTTGCTCGGAGTCTTGAACTTGATCTTGGGCATCACTTGGTGAAGCACCATCATCGTGAGATTGATCTTGCCCTTGATCTTGTTCACTCGGTTGAGGGTCTTCGGTTTGCTCTTCGGAAGCGTGTGGGTCAATGGTCGGTGATGGCTCCACTTGCGTAGAGCATTGTCCTTCTCCTTCGGCCATAAGGGGTTCCTCAATGGGGAGAATTTGACCAATCCCCATTCTTCTTATGGCTTGGGGAGGAATTTCATCACCTACATCACAAAGACCACTTTGCTCCACTTGGGAGCCATTATTTTCATCAAACTCTACGTTACACGTCTCCTCAATGAGTCCATTGGACTTGTTGAAAACACGGTAAGCATGAGAGTTTGTAGCATAACCAACAAATATGCCCTCTTGAGCTCTAGGTTCAAATTTAGACAAACGCGCACCCTTCTTGAGAATGAAACACTTACACCCGAACACCCAGAAGTACTTGAGGTTGGGCTTGTTACCGGTAAGTATCTCATATGGAGTCTTGTTCAAGCCTTTGCAGAGGTAGAGCCGATTGGATGCATGCATGCGGTGTTGATGGCTTCGGCCCAAAAGTTGTACGGAGATTTGAATTCTGCCATCATGGTTCTTGCCGCGTCCATCAACGTCCGGTTCTTCCTCTCCGCTACACCATTTTATTGAGGGGTATATGGTGCGGAGTATTGATGCTTGATCCCCTCGTCACTAAGGAACTCATCCAAGGTGTAGTTCTTGAACTCGGTGCCGTTGTCACTTCTAATCATCAATATCTTTGCTTCATGTTGACATTGAGCTTCATTTTCAAAGTCGATGACGGTTTGTTGGGTCTCACTCTTCCTCTTGAAGAAGTATACCCAAGTGTATCTTGAATAGTCATCCACAATCACCAAGCAATACTTTCTTCCCCCAAGACTATCAAAGGATGGAGGTCCAAAGAGATCCATGTGAAGGAGCTCCAAGGGCCTATTCAAGTAGATGATAGTCGTGGGTCGGTGAGCCGTCTCATGTAGCTTTCCTTCGATACAAGCACTGCAAGCACGATCTTTGGCAAAGCTCATATTTGTTAGTCCACGAACGTGATCCCCTTTGAGGAGACTTTGCAAAGATCTCATATTAACGTGGGCTAGACGGCGATGCCAAAGCCACCCCACATCAACTTTAGCCATTAGGCAAGTCGCGATCTTAGTGGGTCGCTCCGAGAAGTTAACCACATAGAGACCGTTCTCGACATGCCCAACAAAAGCTACTTTAAGAGTCTTGCTCCACAAAAGGGCCACGGTATCAAGATCAAAGAATGTGGCAAAGCCCATAAGTGCAAGTTGACGAACGAAAAGTAAATTGTATGCAAGGGTCTCAACAAGCATGACTTTCTCAATTGATAAATCATGAGAAATCACAACCTTGCCAAGACCCAATACCTTAGATGTTGAGGAATCACCAAATTGAACATGGGTGGGCATAGATGGGGTTGGTTACACGTCCACCACTAAATGCTTGCTCCTGGTCATATGATTTGTTGCTCCACTATCGAGCAACCATGATCCTCCACCGGAAGCAAACTCCTACAAGAGATCAATGCTTGGTTTTAGGTACCCATTCTTGAATGGGTTCTTTGATGTTAGTAACAAGGGTCTTAGGAACCCAAATAGACCATTCAATGTACTCATAATAAGACCCGACAAATTTGGCATAAACATGCCCATCACTAGCACGGCATAAAACATAAGAAGGGTTAAAATCGTCGGCTTTGTTCGATGGAGTGGGATTGCCCTTCTTGACATTTTCACCCACCACCTTGTCCTTTTTCTCCTTATGAGCACCCTCTCCCTTCTTGACAAATACCTCGTTGAGAGGGAGAGGTTTCTTGGTCTTGTTGTTCTTCTTCTTTTTTGACTTGGGCACAAACCCAAGTCCCTCCTTTGCCACAACTTCCTTTTGATGGCTCAAAAGTTCGTTGAGGTTCTTCTCGCCTTGTATGCAAGTCACAAGGCCTTTCTTGATTTGCTCCTTCAACTTGGCATTCTCCTCCACAAGATGAATATGCTCACAACAAGGGTTAGTAGCATGAGCATTATCAATTAGCACAAAGGGAGGACATGTGGCTATTTCCTTAGTGAGCTTTGCTTGGAGTTGATCATGAGACTCCTTGAGAGTAGCATGTGCACTTTTCAAGGCCTTGTGAGCCTTGTCAAGTAGCTCAAACTCCTCTTGAGTCTAGCATGGCCAACCCCAAGCTCAACATTCTTGGATTTAAGCACACGAGCAAGAACTTGAGCATGATCATGATCTTTCTTTAGTTTAGCAAGGTCAACGTTTTGTGACTCCTCAAGAGCCGAACGAAGACCTCGCTCTTCCTCAGGAGCGATGGAAAGATCCGCAATCTCATCGGCATAGTCATGACTATGGCCTTCCAAGTTAGTGATGTTCTCCTCGTGAGACTCAATGATATCATTGGCCTCACCAAGTTGTTCCAAGAGAGCAACAAAGTGCTTCTTGGTCTCACCTTTAAGCTTACCCAAGAACTTGTCGAACTCATTCTCATCCACCTTTACCTCCTCTTTTTCATTCACACAATCCATCAAAGAAGGATTAGAGGTGAAGGAAGTTTTGATGTTGGAGGTTACCTTGTTGATGCCTCTTGCCATGAGGCACTTGGGGATGGAGTTCTCGTTGGGGGCGTCGAAGAGAGACACCGAGGTTGGGGAAGAGGTGGCAATGGCCACGGTGGCCGTTGCAAACACTTCACCACTTGCGTCATTATCATCATCGTCGGATTTGTACTCTTCTTGCACCACCAATCCCTTTTGTGGCGCCTTCTTTGTGGCATTACTCTTGTTCATGGAGGACTTGGCCTTGTCTTTGCGGATGAGCTTGCCACCATTGTCTTCCCTCTTCTCGTAGGGGCAATCCACCACAAAATGACCCACATTGCCACAACTGTAGCAAGTTCTCACACGTTGCTTGCCCTTGGAGCCACTTGAGTTGTTCTTGGAGAAGTTGGGCCTTGAGTTTCTCTTGTTGCCCCAAAATTGCCTTGACGCAAGAGCCATGTGCTCGTGGTAAGCATATTTGGTGTCTTCGGGGCAACTCTCCTCTTCATCTTCTTCCGGAATTGCCTTGGCCTTCAAAGCAAGGTTGATCTTCTTTGACCGTTGGACACGAGCTAGAGCGTTGTCGGCGGTCTTGTTCAAGATATTCATTGCAATGAATTCATCCAACACTTCACTTGAGGACAAGGTGTGGAAGTCCGGTCTTTGACGGATCACGGAAGACATGCTCTTGTTGAATGGCATGATGGCCTTTAGGAACTTGCGCTTGACCCAAGTGTCATCCGTATCCTTGCTCCCATGATCTCGGAGTGAGACCGCGAGAGTAGTCAATCTCCAGTATAGCTCACGAGGATCTTCATCATCCTTCATCACGAACTCATCGGCCTCATCAAGAATGACCTCAAAGTTGGACCGTTGAATGCTTGAGCTTCCTTTGTACAATGAGACGATGTGCTCCCAAGCATCCTTGGCGGTAGTGAATGGCCGCAAATGAGAGAGTTCTTCCGGCGGCATTGCGGATTGGAGAATGAACAAAGCGGAGTGGTTGAGTTGATTGTCCACTTCTTCTCTTGGTGTCATGTTGTACCGATCATGACGATGGAAGCCTTGCACAATGACCCTCCAAAGTGTGTTGAGCTGTGATTCAAATGAGACTTGATACGAAAAACCCAATCATGAAAGTTATTTAAATCAAGCTTAGGAGGAGGACCAAGAGGATTAATGCGAGGTGAAGGTACCGGACCTCCATAGTCCAGGGGAGGGCCAACCGAGGCATGGATGCCCGTCCCATTTTTCCCTAGAGGGGAAGAAGTTTGAGTACCTTTAGCCGCTTCCTTACCGGAGTTGGCCTCGGACTCCGATGCGGTGGGATTACCCACTTGCATCGGACCGGTAGAATATTTCAACCCCTCAAAGAGTTCTTTGAACATGGACTTGACCTCGGCCGTCATAGACGTCTTAAGTGAAGCCATAGATTCATTCAAGTCATCTCGGGTGACCGAGTTCAACTCCACGGCCTCGGGAACTTCTTCATCCCAATCCCCGTCGTCAACCATACTCTTCGGGTGGTGAAACCCTTAATAAAGAGACGAGGCTCTGATACCAATTGAAAGAATCGATATGGTTGACTAGAGGGGGGGTTGAAGAGGAAACTACCAATTTTTAGCTTTTCTTAACAATTTAGGTTTAGCGACAAAATAGGTTGTCTAGATGTGCAACTAGGTGAGCAACCTATATGATGCTAACAACAACAACAACAACAACAACAACAACAACAACAACAACAAGAAGCAAGCAAACAATACAACACAACAATATCTTGCACAAAGTAAAGGGAAGAGATAACCACAAGTGGAGTCGATGAAAATGAGGATGTGTTACCGAAGTTCCTTCCCTTTGAGAGGAAGTACGTCTCCGTTGGAGCGGTGTGGAGGCACAATGCTCCCCAAGAAGCCACTAGGGCCACCGTATTCTCCTCACGCCCTCGCACAATGCAAGATGCCGTGATTCCACTAGTGGTGCCCTTGAAGGCGGCGACCGGACCTTTACAAACAAGGTTGGGGCTCTCTCCACAACCGAATTGGAGGCTCCCAACACAACCACGGAGCTTCACCACAATGGATTGTGGCTCCGAGGTGACCTCTATAGTCTAGAGTGCTCAAACACCCAAGAGTAACAAGATCCGCAAGGGATTAGTGGGGGGAATCAAATTTCTCTTGATAGAAGTGTAGATCGGGGCCCTCTCACCCAAACCCTAGAAGATCAACCAAAGCTATCGGCTAGGGAGGGAGATCGGGCGAAAATGGAGCTTGAAGCAACAATGGAGCTTTGGGGGAAAAGAGGTAAGTCTTCTTGGGGAAGAAGACCCCCTTTATATGGTGGGGACAAATCCAACCGTTATGCAGTCTCCAGCCCGCACGGGAGCGGTACTACCACTCCCAGTGCGGTACTACCGCCCAGGCGGTAGTGCCGAAATGTACAACGTAACTGCCACAGGGGCACGGGCCGGTAGTGCCGCCGGAGCGGTACTACCGCTGGGGTTATAGTACACCGACTACGGGAACAGGGGAAAATGCAGAGCCAAGAGCAGTAGTAGCAGCGGAAGTAGGTGCGGTACTACCGCTCCTACTGCCGCTCCTTCTATCGCTCGTCGACCTGGGTCAAGGAATACATAGCGGTAGTACACCAGAGGGACTACCGCTGGACTACCGTAGAACCCGACACGAAAAAGTCGAGACCCGAGGCGGAGCGGTAGTACGCGCGGTAGCGGTACTACCGCTGCCTGCAGCGGTACTACCGCTGGCAGCACAACAACACCCATCTACAACATGGAAGGATAAACTCCATCGAGGCGGAAAGGCAATGACGGTGCAAAGGGAAGTGTGTACGTGATGATTCCACCCAAACCTTTCCGAAGCGGACCCCCTCTTAATAGTATAATTTTCCTACGGCTCAATTCCACCGAAAAAGAATAGCGGGAAAAGATAACCGTCTCGCTTAAACACTCCGAGGGGCATCAATCGTCTTGTGCCATGTGATAAATATCTGAAATGCTCAACGCACACGATTAGTCCGCAAATGCGTTGTCATCAATCACCAAAACCACTAAGGGAGAAATATGCCCTAACAGCCGCCCATCCCTCTAGCCAAGCTCCCAACCGAACACCCCCTGTGTCGGCCCACCGCGGCGGCCGATGCAAATCCATGCAAGGCCACCAACGAACGCCCGTCCACCGGCAAGGGGCCCCAAAGACTACTGCCCACTGCCAAGACTGCTCACCGGGGAGCCCATCGCACCACCCGCCATCGTCCAGCCGCCGGATCCGGCTAGAACCCGGCCAGCACGCCCGCCAGATCCGTCACTAATGTGTGATGTCTACTACACAACTTATTCTTGTAGACTCGTGTTGGGCCTCCAAGCGCAGAGTTTTGTAGCACAGTAGCAATTTTCCCTCAAGTGGATGACCTAAGGTTTATCAATCCGTGGGAGGCGTAGGTTGAAGATGGTATCTCTCAAACAACCCTGCAACCAAATACAAGAAATCTCCTGTGTCCCCAACACACCCAATACAATGGTAAATTGTATAGGTGCACTAGTTCGGCGAAGACATGGTGATAAAAGTGTAGTATGGATAGTAGATATATGTTTTTGTAATCTGAAAATATAAAAACAGCAAGGTAGCAAGTAACAAAAGTGAGCACAAATGGTATTGCAATGCTTAAAAACAAGGCCTAGGGTTCATACTTTCACTAGTGCAATCTCTCAACAATGTTAACATAATTGGATCATATAATCATCCCTCAACGTGCGATAAAGAATTACTCCCAAGTTCCTATTAGCGGAGAACATAAGATAGAAATTGTTTGTAGGGTACGAAACCACCTCAAAGTTATCCTTTCCGATCGATCTATTGAGCTATTCCTATAAGTGTCACAAACAACCCTAGAGTTCGTACTAAAATAACACCATATGACACACATCAACCAACTCTAATGTCACCTAGATACTCCAATGTCACCACAAGTATCCGTGAGTTGATTGTACGATATGCATCAAACAACTTCATAATCATAATATTCAATCCACACAAAGAACTCCAAGGAGCACCCCAAAGTTTCTATCGGAGAAAAGATAATGAAAATATGCATCAACCCCTATGCATAGATTACCCCAATGTCACCTCGGGAATCCGCGAGTTGAGTGCCAAAACATACATCAAGTGAATCAATATAATACCCCATTGTCACCACGGGTATTCATATGCAAGACATACATCAAGTGTTCTCAAATATGAATATTCAATCCGACAATAACGAAACCTCCAAGGGAAAAGATTCGATTCATCACAACAAAGATAGAGAGGGAAGAAACATCATATGATCCAACTATATTAACAAAGCTCGCGATACATCAAGATCGTGCCAAATCAAGAACGCGCGCGAGAGAGAGATCAAACACATAGCTACTGGTACAAACCCTTAGCCCTGAGGGTGAACTACTCCCTCCTCATCATGGAGACCGCCGGGATGATGAACATGGCCTCCGGTGATGATTCCCCCCTCCGGCAGGGTGCCGGAAAAGGGCTGTAGATTAGATCGTGGAGGTACAAAGGCTTGCGGCGGCGTAAAAACTCATCTAGGTTAACTTTCGGGGGTTTCTAAATATATATGATTTTTTGGCATTGGAATCACGCGAAGAAGGGCCACAGGGGGCCCACGAGGCACCAGGGCGCGCCTGGGAGGTGGCGCGCCCTGATGGCTCGTGGGGCCCCTGTGGGTCTTCTGGCCACCTCCCGAAGCTTCTAGTGTCTCTTATGTTCCAGAAAAAATCGTCAAAAAGTTTCGCTGCATTTGGACTTCATTTGATAAGGATTTTCTGGAAAACCAAAAACTAGCAGAAAACAGCAACTGGCACTGGGCACTAGGTCAATATGTTAGTCCATGAAAATCATATAAAAGCCATATAAAAGTGCACCAAAATCATACAAAACTATAATAAACATGGCATGAATACTTCATAAATTATAGATACGTTGGAGACGTATCAGCATCCCCAAGCTTAATTCCTGCTCGTCCTCGAGTAGGTAAATGATAAAAATAATAATTTATGAAGTGTGAATGCTATTATAGTGCATAAGTTTGATCAATGATAATTTCAATCACTTTTTCTAGCATCAATATATATCATAATCAGTAGCTCATCTCATAAAACTTCTCATGATCAAGTAGCAAGCTATTCACATGTTTAAAGTATAGGCCATAAACTTTCTTGAAAACTAACAAACTATGTTCTCAGTCATCAAACAATTGCAATTCATCTTATTTTCAGGAAGGGTCTAGGTAATAGCTTTGATCTAGCAAATTCCACATACTCAACCATCATTTAGTCTTCCATGATTGCTGACACTCAAAGTATATTTTTAGAACAAACCGTTTCAGTCAAACACATAGGAAGATATGGGCTTAATGTTTCGCCTCCCAACTTATTTGTCTCAGGGATAATGTCAACAATAATAACTCATGATCACCTATATTCAACTGGATATATGTGCCTGGGTCTTTCCCTACCACATAATGCTTGCCAACTAAAGAATAAATAGAGCGGAATAGGGATGAACATTAATGACTCTTGCATAAAAGTAAATACAGAAAAGTAAATACAGAAAAGTAAAAGATAGGCCCTTCGCAGAGGAAAGCAGAGGTTTTCATGCGCTTTTTGTTGTTGGATGCACAAGCCCTTAATGCAAAGGAACGTCACGTTATATTGCCCCTTGTGATAGCAACCTTTATTATGCAGTCGTCGCTTTTATTACTTTACCATCACAAGTTCGTACAACCCTTATTTTCCCTTACAATAAAAGATCATACATATTTTAGGAGCAATTTTTATTGCTTTTTGCACCGATGACAACTTACTTGAAGGATCTTATTCAATCCATAGGTAGATATAGTGGACTCTCATGGCAAGAAACCGGGTTTAAGGGTTTTTGAATGCACAAGTAATATCTCTACTTAGTACGAATTTTTGGCTAGCAAAAGATCCTAAGTAAGCACCACATGTTAGAGGATCCATGACAATATAACTTCTATGTGAATATAAACAAACATAACTCATTACGTTGTCTTCCTTGTCCAACGTCAACTACTTGATCAAGCTTGAAAATAATTAATGAGGGCTCACAATCATAGAAGATGTCCAAGATAGTATATTTATATGTGAAATTTCTCTTCCTTCAAAATTCTTTCATGAATTGTTCAAGTGACCAATGCTATGTTTGTTAACTTTCAATAAATTTTACCACTTATACTTCTTGTATGTGAAGTCACTACTCCCCATGGGACAAGCATATGAAGCATATAAATTTCAATTTTATGATATTCAATTCATTTTAACAATTTACTCATAGGATATAAGTGAAGCACAAGAGTAAATGACAAACTACTCCAACAAGATATAAGTGAAGATCAAATGAGTAGTTAAATAAATAGGTAGCTATGTGAGAACTCTCTCTCATTTAAAATTTTCAGATATTAAGTATTTTATTCAAACAGCAAGAAAACAAAATAAAATGACATTTCAAGAATAGCACATATCATGTGAAGAAGCAAAAACTTAGGCTCAACCAAAACTGACCGATAGTTGTTGAAGAAGAAAGGTGGGATGCCTACCGGGGCATCCCCAAGCTTAGATGCTTGAGAATTCTTGAAATATTGACTTGGGATGCCTTGGGCATCCCAAAGCTTGAGCTCTTGTGTCTCCTTAATTCCTCTCATATCACGGTTTCTCCTAAATCTTAAAAACTTCATCCACACAAAACTCAACAAGAACTCGTGAGATAAGTTAGTATAAATCAACTCAAAACCATAACATTCTCTACTGTAGCAAATCACTAAAATTATAATTAAACATTGCATACTAAATGCCTCTGCATATTTAATACTCCTATCCTCAAATAGAAACATTAAACAAGCAAACATATGCAAACAATGCAACTATAACAGCAATCTGCCAAAACAGGACAGTCTGTAAAGGGTGAATAAGAATTCATACTTCCCTAACTCCAAAAATTCTAAAAACTTACCACGTGACAGAAGACTCATGCATGCTTACTGTGTAAAAATTTCAGATTTTTATCATGTTCTGACTATTTAGGAATATTCTGGACATAATAGAAAACTTTCTGTTTTCAAACAGCAACACATGAACTTGCAAACTGAGCATGGTAAAGACTATAATTGGCATTTTATTGAACTAAAAGATACAAAATATGATTATTGATAGCAGCAAGCAAATATCAACAGAAGAAAATGACGCTCCAAGCAAAACTCATATTATATGACGAATAAAAATATAGCTCCAAGTAAGGTTACCGATAATGTTGAAGACGAAAGAGGGGATGCCTTCCGGGGCATCCCCAAGCTTAGTTACTTGGGTCTTCCTTGAATATTACCTTGGGGTGCCTTGGGCATCCCCAAGCTTAGGGTATTGCCACTCCTTATTCTCCTCATATCGATATCTCACCCAAAACTTGAAAACTTCAATCACACAAGACTTAACGGAACTTGGTGAGGTAGGTTAGTATGATAAAAATAAATCATCCATTTAGGTACTGTCAAGATAAGTTTCATAATTGTTCTCACATAATGCCTACTTTATTCTATCATTTCCACAATTTATATTACTCAATATAAGCTATGGAAACACTAAAACAAGCAAACTATGCACCGAAAACAGAATCTGTCAAAAACAGAACAACGTGTAGTAAGCGATTTAAAAACCATACTTCTGTACCTCCAAAAATTCTGAAACATTAGGAAAACGTAAACAATTTGTAACCCAATACTGTGGAAAAAATTCAGAATTTTCTCACTCTCCAGTACAGAATAGAAATTCTAGCACTGGACGCAAAAGTTTCTGTTTTTGCACAGAATCAAATCAACAAGCATCCACACTATCCCAAAGGCTTTACTTGGCACATTATTGAAAGAAAACATATAAAAAATGATTACTACAGTAGCTTAATCATGTGAACACACAAAAATAGTAGGTATAAATATTGGGTTGTCTCCCAACAAGCGCTTTTCTTTAATGCCTTTTAGCTAGGCATGATGATTTCAATGATGCTCACATAAAAGTAAAGAATTGAAACACAAAGAGAGCATCATGAAGCATATGACTAGCACATTTAAGCCTAACCCACTTCCTATGCATAGGGATTTTGTGAGCAAACCATTTATGGGAGAAAGAATCAACTAGCATAGGAAGGCAAAACAAGCATAACTTCAAAACTTTCAACGCATAGAGAGGAAACATGATATTATTGCAACACCTATAAGCATATGATCCTCTCTCATAATAATTTTCAGTAGCATCAAGAATGAATTCAACAATATAGCTATCACATAAAGTATTCTTTTCATGATCCACAAGCATAGAAATTTTACTACTCTCCACATAAGCAATTTTCTTCTCATTCATAATAGTGGGAGCAACCTCAACAAAATAACTATCATGAGATACTTGATTGACATAATCAAATTGAAAATTAAAATCGTGATGACAAGTTTCATAATTATCATTATTCTTTATAGCATACATGTCATCACAATAATCATCATAGATAGCAACTTTGTTGTCATAATCAATTGAAACCTCTTCCAAAATAGTGAAATCATCATTAAATAAATTCATGACCTCCCCAAATCCATTTTCATAATTATAATCATCATAAATAGGAGGCATGCAATCATCATAATAAATTTGCTCATCAAAACTTGGGGGACTAAAAATATCGTCTTCATCAAACATAGCATCCCCAAGCTTGTGGCTTTGCATATCATTAGCATCATGGATATTCATAGAAAGCATACTAACAACATTGCAATCATGCTCATCATTCATGGATTTTATGCCAAACATTTTATTGAATTCTTCTTCTATCAATTGAGCACAATTTTCTGATCCATCATTTTTAAGAAAGACATGATAAAGACGAATAATATGAGGCAAGCTCAATTCCATTTTTTTTGTAGTTTTATTTTATAAACCAAACTAGTGATAAAATAAGAAACTAAAAGATTCAATTGCAAGATCTAAAGATATACCTTCAAGCACTCACCTTCCCGGCAACGGCGCCAGAAAAGAGCTTGATGTCTACTACACAACTTATTCTTGTAGACTCGTGTTGGGCCTCCAAGCGCAGAGTTTTGTAGGACAGTAGCAATTTTCCCTCAAGTGGATGACCTAAAGTTTATCAATCCGTGGGAGGCGTAGGTTGAAGATGGTATCTCTCAAACAACCCTGCAATCAAATACAAGAAATCTCTTGTGTCCCCAACACACCCAATACAATGGTAAATTGTATAGGTGCACTAGTTCGGCGAAGAGATGGTGATAAAAGTGTAGTATGGATAGTAGATATAGGTTTTTGTAATCTAAAAATATAAAAACAGCAAGGTAGCAAGTAACAAAAGTGAGCACAAACGGTATTGCAATGCTTAAAAACAAGGCCTAGGGTTCATACTTTCACTAGTGCAATCTCTCAACAATGTTAACATAATTGGATCATATAATCATCCCTCAATGTGCGATAAAGAATCACTCCCAAGTTCCTATTAGCGGAGAACATAAGATAGAAATTGTTTGTAGGGTACGAAACCACCTCAAAGTTATCCTTTCCGATCGATCTATTGAGCTATTCCTATAAGTGTCACAAACAGCCCTAGAATTCGTACTAAAATAACACCATATGACACACATCAACCAACTCTAATGTCACCTAGATACTCCAATGTCACCACAAGTATCCGTGAGTTGATTATACGATATGCATCAAATAACTTCATAATCATAATATTCAATCCACACAAAGAACTCCAAGGAGCACCCCAAAGTTTCTATCGAAGAAAAGATAATGAAAACATGCATCAACCCCTATGCATAGATTACCCCAATGTCACCTCGGGAATCCGCGAGTTGAGTGCCAAAACATACATCAAGTGAATCAATATAATACCCCATTGTCACCACGGGTATTCATATGCAAGACATACATCAAGTGTTCTCAAATCTGAATATTCAATCCAACAATAACGAAACCTCCAAGGGAAAATATTCGATTCATCTCAACAAAGATAGAGAGGGAAGAAACACCATATGATCCAACTATATTAACAAAGCTCGCGATACATCAAGATCGTGCCAAATCAAGAACGCACGCGAGAGAGAGAGAGATCAAACACATAGCTACTGGTACAAACCCTCAGTCCCGAGGGTGAACTACTCCCTCCTCGTCATGGAGACCGCCGGGATGATGAAGATGGCCTCCGGTGATGATTCTCCCCTCCGGCAGGGTGCCGGAAAAGGGCTGTAGTTGAGATCGTGGAGGTACAGAGATTTGCGGCGGCGTAAAAACTCATCTAGGTTAACTTTCGGGGGTTTCTGAATATATATGATTTTTTGGCGTTGGAATCACGCGAAGAAGGGCCACAGGGGGCCCACGAGGCACCAGGGCGTGCCTGGGGGGTGGCGCGCCCTGGTGGCTCGTGGGGCCCCTGTGGGTCTTCTGGCCACCTCCCGAAGCTTCTAGTGTCTCTTTTGTTCCAGAAAAAATCGTCAAAAAGTTTCGCTGCATTTGGACTTCATTTGATATGGATTCTCTAGAAAACCAAAAACAAGCAGAAAACAGCAACTGGCACTGGGCACTAGGTCAATATGTTAGTCCATGAAAATCATATAAAATCCATATAAAAGTGCACCAAAATCATACAAAACTATAATAAACATGGCATGAATACTTCATAAATTATAGATACGTTGGAGACGTATCAATGTGCCGCCACCCCCACCAACCGAGCGTCGAGGTAGGGGCGGCCGTCCGCAGCCCAGGTCAAGCACAACCCGCACCGCTGAATGGGACACCCATGAGAACCGGTGCCGAACCGGAGCGCCGCCACCACCGTCCACCTAGGGTGCACCACCATCATGACGTCGCTGCCTCCACCCGAGCAGAGGAGGGGGCGTCCACCACCGCAGCTGCGCCGTCAGCCCCAACAGCGACCGCCCGCGGCCCTCTCCTCCCAAGGCCGACGCTGGCCGCACCGCCGCCTGCAGCACGGACCAGACCGCCCCGAGAGAGCACCACCACCTCCGCCTGCAGCACGGACCAGCCCGCCCCGAGAGAGCACCACCACCTCCGCGTGGACACCCGTCGCCCCGCCGCCAGGACGCCGCCGCCGACAGGGCCCACGAGCCGCAGAGCCGCCGCACCCGTCCCCCAGCACGGCACCCAGTCCCGACAGATTGGCCCGCGCCAGATCTCTCACGTGCGAGGACGAAAGGTGGCCCCACCGCCGCCTGCGACGACCGGGCTTCGCTCGGCCGCGCCCCCCGACGACGGCGAGGGAGAAGGAAGAGGTGGGGAGGAGACCTGACGACGACGGCGGCTAGGGTTTGGCCTCCCGGTCGCTCCCGCCGACGCGGGAGAAGGGGGGATTTTCCTTGATTTTTTTCATTGCCATCCCTTCCCAGGAACGGTCCCCGGCTATTTGTGGTAAAAAAAGAAAGAACTCGGAGAGCCGTTCCACGTATGCGCTCCAAGCCTCCAAAAGTGTACCACTGGATTTCTCCTACCACTGCCAGGTGGGCCTTTCCGCGGAGCGGCAACAGATATTTCGGGGGAGTGCTGCGTGGTGCGTCCTCTCGCCCCGCTTCTCTTTTTCCTCTCGCCCCGCTTCTCGTCCCACAGTCGCTCGCTCTCCGGTCTCGCCGCCTCGGGCTCTCCGCTCAATCCAGTTCGATGCTGCGCGGCGCCCACGCGGTGAGCAACTCACCAAGTTTCTAGCAGCTCTTCTCCGAGTACTATCTCCATGTGCTTCTTCGTTGATCTGGCAAGGTTCTTCCAACTGCTGCCTGCGTGATGCAGTGGAGAACTCCACGGCGCTCGCTGCTGCTCTTCTTCCTCGGTTTGGAAGAAATTCGGGCAGCAGCATGGCGTAATTTTCCTTTTGGAGTAGTTCGTTGGTCGTTTCTTAGCTGACTCGTGAGACCCACCACGATGGGGTTTGAGGGGGGGGAGGTTGGCACTGGCACACCTGCCAACACCATATCAATGATAGCCCCTTTTTAAGAGTAACAAAGAAAAGAAAAGGCTCCATATGTCAAAATAGAAATGCATATTTATAGATACCGGACATAAAAAATAGAGATATGTAGTAGCTGAATCCTATTGCCCATATCGTTTGTCTATACTTGATGATTGCGACGTCTGAAGCAGTTGGAATGGGCATCTCACACAATTCCACTGCTGTTGGAGCCGCTGGCTATCATTTGTTGCTTACTCTATTTCGGTGCATCATTGTAGGGCCAGATATATGTTGATTGAGGCATCCGACCTGCAGCTCCATCCTTTTCATGATATCTTCTTCCTCCTCTTGCTTTCTCAGGACATCAACCTGGTTTCTTCACCTGCAACTGCAAGAAGAACATGGTCATGGACTCCACGGATCGATTTGACAAGAGCCCTCTGCTCGACGGAGGCAGCTCATCACAGGAGGTTTGTGCTATCCCTCTCCCCCTCTCTCTCTCGCACGCGAGTATCACCTTGCGAGGCTTGTTTGCGCGAACTCTGTTGTCAGATATGTATTCAGACTTTGCTCTTTGTAGTCCATTCATAAGAACATCCATTATGTTGGTGCTGTGTGATTCAGATCATGGATGTATTAGTGTATGCTGTTCGGGCAACAGTGTCTTGCGTACTTCTAAACAGCTCGACAATTTCCATGCTTAGTCATCGAAGCATGAAGTATTGAGGCTTACTCTAATTAAATTTCAAAGAAAAATTAGTGAATAGTTTCTCTCTTTTTTTTAACCATGAACCCCTTCGTACTTAATAACACAGATAAAATCAAAGAAAATATAATTCGCAAAAAAATCAAAGAAAATATACTCTCCTTTTTTTGTGGGAATAAAGTATTGAGTACTCAATTCTTTTGTGACCTTCTTTGGTTCTACTTCCCAAGTGAAATTCGTGTTATATATTTTAAAGCTTATTTGATTTGTTATATTTTTCAGTTTGAGGTTAACTATTCCCATGTACTGTTTACAGTCGGAGTAGTATTTACCTGCTACCAGTCCTCCCTCAGTTCATATTGTTTTACCTGTCAGCGCCATTATATTACTTTTTCATGTTCACTATGGTTACTTCTGCTTTATTGTGAAAATGCAGAATTCCACAGAATATACAGGTGATGGATCTGTTTGCACCAGTGGGCATCCTGCTTCCAGAATACATACAGGGAACTGGAAGGCCTCCTCCTTAGCCATAGGTCAGTCCAGTACAGCACAATGCTTGTGCATAAATAACCTTTCTATTGTAAGACCATAGAAATGTCACGGTTAAGATACTTCTATAAATTTTGTCGAAGAATAAATACTTGAACAGTGACACTTATATTTCACACTCAAACGTTCGTATACTGATATACATCCAGAGTCCCAACGAACTATATTTGTGAAGATATTTTGTCTCTTCAGACACTGAACCGAACTCTTGGTTAATTTGACACTAGAATTTTATGGCCGCATTCTGTATTAACTGTAGATCTAACAGAAATCAAACTACTTTGTTGCAGTCTGTTCATTCTGCTGTTATCTGGCCTATTCTTCAATCGGAAAAAACCTAGTCAGTTATCTCACAAAAGTCCTACATGAAACAAATCTGGATGCTGCAAGACATGTTGCAACTTGGCAAGGTACTAGCTATCTCGCGCCTCTGGTTGGAGCCTTCGTTGCTGATTCATACCTGGGGAAGTACCGGACAGCTTTGATCAGCTGCACAATTTTCATTATGGTAAGCGCTACAAATCACTCATGCCCATTTATGATTCAAAATAACCACAAAGAGTCAATAGTACCTTTTTTTTCAATAATCACTGTCAACAGAGATCCTACTACGCTGAAAAAAGTAAAAGAATTATCTTTAGTACATGATATCATGACTGTTCTGATGGATGAACGATACAAATGCCACTAGGTTCTGGTGTTAAGTATTCAGATGCACTTATGCATAGTTATGATATGATATGCGCATCCAACACATCTCGAACATGCATCTAAATGTGCAACATTTTGTAGTGGAAGAACAACCTAAAAATTGCACAGAGCTATAACACCTGAGAATACATTGGCCCTTACCAAAACAAAAGAAAAGAGAAGCTACAAAAACCAAATACACCAACAAAACTAGCAACAACCTATAGACCTAATGACAAGAGATCAAACGATGTTTGTTTACCTTAACATGTGCATTCAATATCTGAACTCAGTTTTCTTAACATTTTTGTTTAACTTGTTTTTTTCGTTCTGTTATTCAGGGAATGATGATGTTGCTTCTATCAGCAGCACTTCCATTAATCTCTGCCGGTCCTCATGCTTGGACTCTTTGGGCAGATCCTATCTCTTCTCGGTACATTATATTCTTGGTTGGGTTGTACATGGTTGGTTTAGGGTATGGTGCACAGAGCCCTTGCGTCACGTCTTTTGGAGCCGATCAATTTGACGACACCGATCAAGTGGAGAAAACCAGAAAGAGCTCTTTCTTCAATTGGCACTATTTCACAATCAATGCTGGTTCATTGATCGCTGGGACTATTATTGTCTGGGTTCAAGAACATGAAGGCTGGCTGTGGGGTTTTACAATTTCTACGCTATTTGTGACTTTAGGTACCGGTATTTTTTTCTTGGGCTCCATTGTGTATAGATTTCAAAAACCTGGAGGAAGCCCTCTGGCCAGAATATGGCAGGTTGTCGTTGCAGCTACTCGGAACTTCGATAAAGTTTTGCCATGTGATTCCTCAGCTCTTTATGAGTTTTCGGGGCAAGGTTCGGCAATCGAAGGTAGCCGAAAATTGGAGCATACAACTGGACTTGAGTAATACTCTGCTGAGATTTCAACTCTTAAATTTATAATCTATGCATTCATTTTATTCTTAATGTGCTTTCAATGATTCAATTATAGTTGATTAGTTGATTTTCTAACAATATATCTTAATCTAGATTTTAACTTGTATCTGAATCCTTAAAAGGAAAAAAAATATTGCACAATTTTGTGAAATTCTATGGTGGTACAAATAAATGTGCTGAAATTCGTACAAAAATATTTTCTCTTCTACGTATTTCAGTAGTAACTAGTAAGGGAAGCTGAAACACTGTATGATCAGATAGATTTCTATAATTACGAAAATAGTAATATTTTTCTTCCTCATTCAGGTTCTTTGATAAAGCTGCAATTGTGACACTATCTGACTGTGAATCTGCTGGCCAACTTAATAAGTGGAAGATTTGTACCGTCACTCAGGTAGAGGAGTTAAAGATTCTGATCAGAATGTTCCCTATTTGGTCAGGAATGGTATTGTTTGCTGCAGTTCAGGAACAAATGTTTTCAACATTTGTAGAGCAAGGGATGACAATAGAGAAACATATAGGGTCTTTCGAAATACCCGCTGCATCCTTTCAATCCATAGATACAATTACTGTCATTATGCTGGTTCCAATTTATGAGAAAGTCCTTGTTCCAGTACTAAGAAAATTCACCGGCAGAGCGAATGGCATTACGTCGCCACAGCGAATAGGGATTGGTTTATGTTTCTCCATGTCCTCAATGGTGATAGCAGCATTGGTGGAGAGTAACCGGTTACAGATTGCACAGGCCGAAGGTTTGGTGCACAGCAAGGTGGATGTTCCAATGAGCATCCTGTGGCAAGGACCCCAGTACTTCTTGCTAGGCGTCGCGGAGGTCTTCTCCAACATTGGGCTAACTGAATTTTTCTACGATGAATCTCCAGACGCCATGAGAAGCTTATGCATGGCATTCTCGCTTCTTAACATCTCGGCTGGAAATTACCTTAGTTCGTTTATCCTTTCCCTTGTGCCGGTATTCACAGCCAGAGGAGGCAGTCCAGGGTGGATACCTGATAACTTGAATGAAGGGCATCTGGATAGATTCTACCTGATGATGGCTGGGCTGAGTTTACTGAATATATTTGTCTTTGTATTCTATGCTAGGAGGTACAAATGTAAGAAGGCTTCCTGAGCCTCCTTGACCTTGGCATTATAATTGGAGACTGTAACTCTGTAGATATTTCTTTTTCGAAACCGGAGACACTCAATGTGAGACTCTACATCTCATTATGAGAAATGGTGCTATTAAAAAGTGTTTTTATCTGGAAAAGAAACTTAAATACCTAAATTTTCCGGTTACTTCTATATTACTTGGTAGCAATGGCTCCGGAGAGTTATTTGCCAGTGTTTGTTTGGCACAGAACTATACATATTTTGAGTGGATTTGAGCTTTAGGGATACTACTTCATACTTCATTTGGTTAGGGATGGCAAAGGGTGTGAGGAAATTGTACTGTACTATCATCATATGTGCACAGGTAAACTATACAGTATAGTTTACCTGCCCCACATACTTCAGGCGAAGGGTTCATCGCGGATTGCATACTCAACTGGACCTCCCGTTGCCTATCTTCCTTCTCATAGTTGGTGTTTGTGAGGCAGTGCGCCAGGGTTATAATCAAGCTACTGCGTCATCAGTAGCTTAATTGACCCTAACATACTGTTAAGCTGCTTAATTTGTTCATTCAACTGGAGCTACGATAACTGTGGGAATCGAGGGCAAAGGAAATGTCAAGTTCATTCTCATTTCCAACAAGGGCCAAGAGATGTTCAACTGCCATTGAAGCTCATAGGTGAAATTGTCGATTCTAACATGGATGTCACAAACAAGATGCCCTTCTACCACTACAACATGTATGCAGATATAATAAGCTACAGGTTGATCCGAAAATCTCCATTGCACGGCGACCTTTTCAGATGTCCTTCATATCCACCTCCACTTCATCCTCTTGCTCAGTGGGTGGTCGTGGAAAAATCTCATTTACAAGACCCAATAGTTCCTTGGCACGTTCCTCTTCATTCTGAGCCCCTCCTTGCTCATCCTTGCTGAATCTTTTCCCACACTACTCTACCATCTGCAACGGAGAACGGAACAAATTAGATGAACGACATCTTAACCTAAAACCCATAATGTTTACTAGACAGATGGATCAACGAGGTAGGTAATTCTGGGAATCCAGTAGTTGGTGCCCAAAGCACTTGCCAAAAGGATTTTCCAATACATGCAAAAGTAGAGCAAAGACACCCATGCCCCAAAGAACACACCTCGTCTAAATTCTGTACTAATTTAATAATCCATCAAAGAAAGATACAAAATTGACTACTCAATAAGTAATAAATAGTCAACTTTCAGACAAATTAAATTTCTTTACGATAAATCAAGTACATATGAAGGCACAAAATTTTGAAACATGTGTCATTGCTATTCATATATATTTGCTTCACTATTCTAGAAATCAATCAGAGTTGGCTAACAAAGCTGGACGATGTTGAATGTTGAATTTAATCTCTTGCCATGATGAGACATAGGAAAACTAAGGGGCTGCTTGGTTTGGCGCCAAAATTTGGGATGCCGATTTTTGGCAAACCAACATTTGGCAACTTTGGCTACTGTTTGGTTACAAGAACTTCAAAAATTGGAGCCTAAACAATCAGCTGCCACTTTTTTTAGAGTTGCCAAATATTGGCTCCAAACCAAGCTCTACATGCCATAGAAAAAGACAATTCCATTTCAAGATCTCATAAATGCTATACTACATATCTTGGCTTGTCTCAGCTAACGAAGATATCATACTAACGGGCATCTTCAGATCAGCAAAATAAAGATGGCAATACCACATAAACATCAGCAACTGAGGTTGGCCTCCAATTGATAATGTTTTGCTTGTCAGCATCGGTAAGCTTGAAACCCTCACATCTGTTTGCAAATTCAGTAACTGATTCCCTTGTCTGGTTGCAAGCAGGAGTTTTTAGTAGGTACTCATATACCTGTTTTGTCACAACAATAAACATGAGATCAGTTTAAGCATAAAAAAAGGACACGGATTGGGTCAAGCATCAGATAAACAAATGACCACCTTGCACTCTGATGCAGCAACAGCCCCCAAACACCCCATGGGATCAGATTTTGCACCTCTAGTTCGTAAGAAGTCAAGAACTTCGCAGTTGGTGAGATGTCCTGCATTTGCTTTCTGTCTGCAGAGCAATAAAGAGCATTGGATAGTCAGAACTTCAGATTAGAAAGAAAGCTGACAGATAATCAAGATTCAGCTTTTGATTTATTCAACATCTAGCTATCAAGTTGACTCAACACTAACGCAAGACAAAATTAGGCTAGGACAATATGTCAGTCTCAACAATTTATGTGCACAATTTCCCAATCAAACCAAACAAACTCCTCGTTGATAGGATCATCGCTCAGGGACCATTATGTACTCAACTTAGTTTTGCAAGGGATTGGACAATGGAGAGGGTAGTGTGGAGCTACAAGATTGTACGGCACACAAACCATAAACAGCAAATGAGTACTGACATCTTCATCGTACTGTGCAAAGTCGATGCAGTGTTCGGGCTGGACTGGAATGGGACGGTGCAAATTCGACCGATGAATGTCTCGGTCTGTGTGCTCAGAGGCAGCGGCGTCGTGGTCTTGGTCAGGGCGGCGAGGTGGTTCGACGGCGGCGACTAGAAGCGGTGACTGCGGGGAGGTCGGGGAACAACGGCGCGATGGTCAGTCAGGGGAGGCAGGGTGGCAGCGTGCTCAGTGGCGGCAAGGAGCTAGCGTGCTCAGGTGCGTTGGGGAGGCGGCGAACTCAGGGGCGACGACCTGGTCTTGGACTGCGCGAGGACGACTGTGACGACTACGAGGGGAGGGGAGGTGAGCCGGCGACAGATGGGAGAAGCAGTGAGGGGGAGGCGAGATGAGTCGGCGTTGGATGGGAGATGCGGGAGCGGCGGCGTCGGCTGGTCGGTCCGTGGACGGCGGCGGTGGGTCGATCCGGGCGCGAGTGGTGGTGTGGCTCGCGAGCCGGAGGGTGGCGGCGGCCTAGATTTCTTTTAGGAAATGCCATTCATTCTTTATTAAATCTTACATAAAATCAATGATTTTTTTTTTGAAACGAGGCAAAAGATTTGCCATTTTCATTGATTAAGAAGAAGAGAGTTGCCCGATTAATTAACGGAAACCCGGGCAAAAACCGATACAACACGCCCATAGAAAAGGGCACTCCGGCCGACCTGGCACCCGCAAGACCACACACACCGCCGAGGAGAGGACACCGTCAAGGTTGCCTGCAAAGTCGTCGTCATCACCTCTCCTCGAGCAGGCGACTCCGACTTCGCCGCAGACGACCCGTCAAGACCCCTCCGAACGAACGACACCCGAGGGCCTCGCCGGCCAAAGCCAAACAATCAGCCGAGACGTCGAGGACCGGCAGCTCCGATTTTGTTGAAGCGCTTCACTGAAGAAAGTTGCAAGCCTCGCACCGACCTAGTCCATCGCAACCTTCGGAGAGCACCGTCCGCTAAAACCGCCCTCATGGAGTCATTGTTGCCGCAAGGGCCCCGCCACGCACAGCTCCAACTTCTTTGTCACAGCGAGAACCAAACATAGGCGCACCCAATGGCGCACCGGACCGTCGACATCAGAAGGACCAGCCGCGACCCAGCTCCGCACACCACCATTGTCGTCGCCACACAAGTCGCAACGCCAACCACTCGCATCTCCGGTTGAGCACCAGCCAACCGAGATGCCGTGCATGTCCAACCCAGGGAAAGCGCGGAGGGGAACAAGTCTTCAAGACGACGCCCCAAGGAGGGAAGCGACGCAGGGACGACGCCGTCGCCCGACCCTGCGACAGGGCCATAGGCTTTCACCCGAAGACGAACCCCGGCGGTGGACAAGGCCAGAGTGCTCCATGATACGTCTCCGTCGTATCTACTTTTCCAAACACGTTTGCTCTTGTTTTGGACTCTAATTTGCATGATTTGAATGAAACTAACCCGGACTGATGCTGTTTTCAGCAGAACTACCATGGTGTTGTTTTTGTGCAGAAATCAAAGTTCTCAGATTTGGACAAAACTTTTTTGGAGAATTTTTATGGAATATATAAAAATTATTGGCGCAAGAATCAACAGAAGAGGGGCCACCTGTTGCTCACAAGGCAACATAGCGCGACCCTCCCTAGGGCGCGCCCTGATGCCTTGTGAGGCCCACAGGCGGCCGTCTGACCTAATTCCAACGCTATAAATTCTCTTTCCCCGAGAAAAA
The DNA here is from genome assembly GCA_039707655.1 of Elymus sibiricus. NCBI lineage: Eukaryota > Viridiplantae > Streptophyta > Magnoliopsida > Poales > Poaceae > Elymus > Elymus sibiricus. The sequence continues at coordinate 285,133,645 of CM077670.1, forward strand.
AATAAGAGAAGAAGGTTCATCGCGTTTTACGATACGGAGCCGCCGCCACCTCCTGTTCTTCATCGGGAGGGCTGATCTGGAGTCCGTTCGGGGCTCCGAAGAGGGGGATTCGACGCCGTCGTCATCATCAACCATCCTCCATCACCAATTTCATGATGCTCACCACCGGGCGTGAGTAATTCCTTCGTAGGCTTGCTGGACGGTGATGGGTTGGATGAGATTTATCATGTAATCGAGTCAATTTGTTAGGGCTTTGATCCCTAGTATCCACTATGTTCTGAGATTGATGTTGTTATGACTTTGCTATGCTTAATGCTTGTCACTAGGGCCCGAGTGTCATGATTTCAGATCTGAACCCTTTATGTTTTCATGAATATATTTGTGTTCTTGATCCTATCTTGCAAGTTATATGCACCTATTACGTGTTATGATCCACATACCCCAAGGTGACAATAATTGGGATTCTTTCCGGTGATTGTCGTAGTTTGAGGAGTTCATGTATTCACTAAGTGCTAATGCTTTGTTTCGGTTCTCTATTAAAAGGAGGCCTTAATATCCCTTAGTTTCCTTAAGGACCCCGTTGCCACGGGAGGGTAGGACAAAAGATGTCATGGAAGTTCTTATTATAAGTACATATGACTATATACGGAATACATGCCTATATTACATTGATGAATTGGAGCTATTGTGTATCGCCCTAGGTTGTGAATGTTATATGATGAATATCATCCAACATAATTATCATCACCGATCCAATGCCTACGACTTTCTCATATTGGTTTCTGCTAAGTTACTTTGTTGCTACTGCTTTACACTTGCTACAAAACTGTTACTGTTACTATTACCGTTACTATTGTTACTATTACTACTGCTATCAAAACTATCATATTACTGTGCCACTAAATATTCTGCTGCAGATATTTTATCTCCAGTTGTGGTTGGATTGACAACTCAGCTGCTAATACTTGCAAATATTCTTTGGCTCCCCTTGTGTCGAATCAATAAATCTGGGTGAAATACTACCCGTGAAAACTGTTGCGATCCCCTATACTTGTGGGTTATCAAGACCTTTTTCTGGCGCCGTTGCCGGGGAGCATAGCTCTATTTGTTGAATCACTTGGGATTTATATCTATTGATCACTATGAAGAATCTGAAAGACGCTAAGACAAAGATCGTTCCCTCTAAGACGAGGGGAGGTAAGGAACTGCTATCTAGCTCCGCACTTGATTCACCTTCTGTTTTGAGTAGGCTTGCGACACCACCACCTGCTATTCATTTTGATATGTCGCAAGTTATTGATGATACTACTTCTGCTATGAATGATACTTATGATGATGCTAGTACTATGCTTGATAATTCTGTGCCACTTGGTGAATTTCTTGATGAAGAAATTGCTAAAGCTAAAGAAACTGAAAATGTGGAAACTCTTGAAAGCTATGATTCACCTATTATGCCTAGCTCTCCTACTAGAGTTGAAATACCTGAAACATCTGATGGTCATGTTTTTGATAGAGAGACAACTAGAGCGATTCTTGCTTGTAATGATAGAGATGAGGTTATAAAATTGCTTGCTGAAATGAAAGAAAAATCTATGAGGGGGAGAATGAAATATGATCCTAAGTTTGCTACCTCTCCTATTTTTGTTAGCGATAAGGATTATGAATTCTCTGTCGATCCTGAGTTAATTACTTTGGTTGAATCTGATCCTTTTCATGGTTATGAAACTGAAACTGTTGTGACACATCTTACTAAGTTGCATGATATTGCCACCCTATTTGCTCATGAGGAAAAAAATTCGCTATTACTATATTCTTAAGTTGTTTCCTTTCTCATTAAAGGGTGATGCTAAGAAATGGTTTAATACTCTTGCTCCTGGTTGTGTGCGTAGTCCCCAGGATATGATATATTACTTCTCTGAAAAATATTTTCCTGCTCATAAGAAACAAGCTGCTTTACAGGAAATATTTAACTTTGTGCAAATTGAAGAAGAGAATCTCCCTCAAGCTTGGGGGAGGCTTCTCCAATTACTTAATGCTTTGCCTAATCATCCTCTTAAGAAAAATGAAATACTTGATATCTTTTATAATGGACTAACCGATATTTCTAGGGACTACCTAGATAGTTGTGCTGGTTGTGTTTTCAGGGAACGAACTGTTGAACAAGCTGAAGTACTATTGAATAATATATTGAGAAATGCCGATGATTGGACACTTCCTGAACCACCACCTAGGCCAACTCCGAAGAAGAGAGGTATTCTATTCCTCAGTCCAGAAGATATTCAAGAAGCCAAGAAATCTATGAAAGAAAAAGGTATTAAAGCTGAAGATGTTACCACCTATTGAAGAAATACATGGGCTCGACATCCCGACACAGGTAGTGGAGGTAAATTCTCTCACTAGATTTGATAAAGGTGATATTCCCTATAATAAATCTGCTAGCCAGTGCCTGTATGAATTTGATAATTACATCATTAAATTGGAACACTTTAATATGTATGTTAGCAATCAACTAAAACGGAATTCCATCATGATTGAACGCTTGAGTGATTTGATGTTTAGAACTGCTAATGATGTTAAATGCTTGAGTAAACATGCTTCTATGGTTCAGACTCAGTTAGAACAAATTGCTAAGTCACAAAATGATTTGCTTGATGAGATGAATAGTAAAAAGAATGACCATGCTGTTAGAGTTGTTACTAGAGGAGGTAGCATGACTCAGGATCCTCTATATCCTGAAGGTCATCCTAAAAGAATTGAACAAGACTCTCAAAGAAATAATATTGATGCACCTAGTCCATCTAAGAAGAAAAAGAAAAAGAAAAATGATAAAACTTTGCTTGCTCCTAGTGAACCTGAGATAGAAAAACCTCCTGAGAATCATAATGATACTTCTATTTCTGATGCTGAGACACAATCTGGTAATGAACATACACCTAGCGATAATGATAATGAGAAGGAGAATGATAATGATAATGATGATGTTCATGTTGATGCTCAACCAGATAATGATGTAGAAATAGAACCTGCTGTTGATCTTGATAACCCACCTCCTAAGAATAAAAGATATGATAAAAAAGACTTTGTTGCTAGAAAACATGGAAAGGAAAGAGAACCATGGGTTCAAAAACCTATGCCTTTTCCTACTAAACCATCTAAAAATAAGGATGATGAAGATTTTGAGCGCTTTGTTGAAATGCTTAGACCTGTCTTTTTGCGCACCCGCTTGATTGATATGTTGAAAATGTCTCCGTATGCTAAGTATATGAAAGATATTGTCACTAATAAATGAAAGATACCTGAAGCTGAAATTTCCACCATGCTTGCAAATTATTATTTTAAGGGTGGAATACCTAAAAAGTTAGGAGATCCGGGAATACCTACTATACCATGCTCCATTAAAAGAAGTTATGTCAAAACTGCTTTATGTGATTTGGGAGCCGGTGTTAGTGTTATGCCTTTCTCTTTATATAGAAGACTTGATTTGAATAAGCTCACACCTACTGAAATATCTTTGCAAATGGCTGATAAATCTACTGCTATACCTATTGGAATTTGTGAGGATGTGCCTGTTGTTGTTGCGAATGTTACTATTTTAACGGACTTTGTTATACTTGATATGCCCGAGGACAACAACATGTCGATTATCCTTGGAAGACCCTTTTTGAATACTGCAGGGGCTGTTATTGATTGCAACAAAAGCAAGGTTACTTTCCATGTCAATGGTAAAGAGCATACGGTTTATTTTTCGAAGAAACAAAGTTCGGTGAATGGTATCAATTGTATTGAAAAAGTTTCAACAATTACTATTGGGGGATTCAAATTTCCTCTTCCTACGGTCAAAAAGAAATATGAAATTCTTATTGTTGGGGAGATGCATATCCCCGTTGAGGTAACTTAGTGTTATACGAAAATTCTTCGGTTTCATGTCACTCAGAAATAGTTTGTTAATAAGACTTGATCAACCTTATTAATGGATTCTTTTTGAAGGGCATGTGGTCGATGAATTTAGTAAGCACAACTTTCTGTAATCTTAGTTTGCTCTCTGTTATTTCTAGTTTAAATAAAATAAAATGCCATGATTATCTTGTTTTCTGAATTATTTGTGCAATAAAAAATGGCCCAAAAATAAAAGGGCTCAGAATGCAATAAAATTTTAACATGATTTTTTCTGAAATATTTAAGAATTTTTGGCACTGAGAACAACCCAGGGGGGTGCACCTGTTGCCCAGAAGGCAACAGGGCGCGCCAAGATGCCTTGTGGGTCCCACAGGGACCCACTCACTTATCTCTTCAGCCCACTTCATCTCCTACCTCCAGAAAAAAAATCGTGGTAGCTCTCTCTCTCGTGTTCTTGCTCCCAAACCTGAGATTTTCGATCTATTTGCTCGGAGCTCCGTTTCCGAAACTGTTTTGGGGGATTGCTCCTTGGTATGTGACTCTCCCATTGCTCCAATTAGTTTTTGCTTTAGTGGATTATATTTTGCATAAATTGCTGCTATTGGTGCTACTGAAAATGAGCTTACATGTTAAATTCTTTGAGTTCTAAGTAGTTTGAATGCTTGATATAGCCTGTAGGCACTTGTATGAGTAGTTGCTATCAATCTTGTGAAGTTTTGTTAATATGTTTTTGTGGTCCAAAAATTTTCAGAAATTTGTTCTTAGGAAAATGAACTTTCTTCGGAGGGGTTCTTCGAGCCGGAGCTCCAAGGGTGTCCTTGGGGATGCCCATGACCACGACCTCAACATTCTGTGCAGGATGGAGGTCCGACCATGCGAGTGGCCACACAACACCTTCATGAACGAAGCCGGGTTCCGTCAAGAGTTCGCACAATTTGTTGCGAACGCCGGGCTGACCGACTTCCTCGCAGATGAGTGTGACCCGCACCACATCCTTACAAATTCCTTTGTTCAAATTTTTTATTTCATGCCTAGGCTCGATATCCCCATGGTGCGTTTTGATTTATATGCTGAACATCATGAGTTAACGCTAGATGAGTTTTGTGAGATATGTTTGATCCCTTCTGATGGGGATTTGAGGGAGCCTCGGCCTGAGGAGTTCGAGGACTTCCTTCGCACTTTGACTGTGGGGGAATTTAGGGGCATTTCAAAAGCCCGTGTTACTAGCTTGCATTTTCCTGCTGTGCACTACTTTGCTTTATTCATAGGGAAATGCTTGACTGCCAGGGAGGAAGGTGGTACGCTCAGTGCCCCTGACCTCGCTATCTTGCGCCGTGCTATTCACGGCGATAACACTTTTAGCTTGGGAGCTATTATTGCACGCCGCTTACACACCAACATAACTAAGGGTAAAATCCATGACGGTATTTATGCTTCGTGTCTTGCGAAACGTTTTAATGTTGCTATCCTCCCAAATGACTACTTGCTGCCCAAGGCTTATTTAGACCAACAGTGCATGATCGATCACCACTTTATTGATGAACCTGAACCTCCTCAATATATTCGTTATAACCTGGTTTTTAGCGAGAGAACTCGCAATATTATTCCGTTGCCTGCACCCTCTTTGTTTGACTCTCATGCCAGGAACGGATACACCATCATGCCGGCGGACATCACAGCTTATAGGAATGAGCTGGCAGGAGCGGAGAACGAGGTCCAGCAGTGGGACCCTCAGGTGCCTCCACCCCAGTACTATCCGCCCGGTCCTGATGGATACTACGGGTGGTGATTACCAAGCTAGGCCAAAAGACTAATCTTGGGGGAGTACGTATCTCTCACCGACATTACATTCATGTTCACACATTCATTTCAGTTGTCGGTGTTCATGTTTTTTCATTGTATATCCATGTTAGTTTTATTTTCGCTTTCTTCTTGTGTGTTTGAAAAACTTCAAAAACCCAAAAATATTTCTCGCTTCTTTTCGGTTTTTCTTTCCCATTTGTTAGTTCGTAGTATTAAAAGAAAACCCAAAAAGATTTCTCATTTCTTCTTTTGCTTGTTGGGAGTTCTCCCGTGTAAATAGTTTTTCTCGCTTTTCATTTTTCTTCCTTAATTTGCTTCCTTCAGAAAAACTAAAAACTCCAAAAATATTTCAGTGTGTTTCTCTGAATTTCTTTTCTTTTCGTTGAGTCGTAGTAGGGAGAGGATCACGATGAAAATGTTGAGTTGCTCTCATATGCTTTATTGTTGATATAACGAAGAGCCAATATTACCTTGTCTTCTCCCTTGAATAAAATGCTTGCAGATTCCAGCTTAGTCCACAACACACTTGCACTATTATTATTTTCACATCATTCGGTCGTGCAAGTGAAAGGCAATAATGATGATGATTTGATGAAGTGACCGTGGCAAGGAAAAGCTGGTATGAACTCTTCTTGTTTTTGTTTTTGTAAATATGTTTAACTCAGTATCCATGATTCAGCATATTATGAGTAAACATGTTTGTGATGACAATTAGAGATTATAGTTGTTCATGCCATGCTTAAGTAGCTAGGAGTGGATAATGATTTATCTTGGATGTCAACATGCATTAAAATGGTTATGATGTAGTATGTTAATATGGTATCCTCCTCTGAATGTTTCAAGTGGCTTGACTTGGCACATGTTCACACATGTAGTTGATTCAAAACCAACATAGCCTCCATGATATTTATGTTCAGGGTGATTATATCCTACTCATGCTAGTATTCAATGTTAATTATTCTCAATGCATGATCATGACCGTTTTCGCTCTCTAGTTGGTCGCTTCTCAACCTATTTGCTAGCCTTCACTTGTACTAAGCGGGAATTCTGCTTGTGCATCCACAATCCTTAAACCAAAGTTGTTCCAGATGAGTCCACTATATCTACCTATATGCGGTATTACTCTGCTGCTCCAAGTAAATTTGCATGTGCCACCTCTAATCATTCAAATAAACATCCGTTTTGTGTGCCCATACCGCTCATGGAGCGACAGGGGGCGGTCAGTATCTTCCATGCTAAGAGGGTTATTCTCGAGATGAGTGTTTATTCACTTGTCATTACACGAGAGAGGCTGGTATTTGAGATGCCCGGTCCTATGCTCAAAATCGAAAATACATAATGCAAACAAACTCCCCCGGAAAGTTGCTGGTATGGAGGGCACCCGAGGATTCGGCTAGCCATGGCTTGTGTTGGTATGGTGGAAGGGGAGTAAACTTTACCTTTCCGCTTGGAAACCGCCTATAATGTGTTTAGCATGGAAGATATTGAAAACTCTCGGTCGTGACGTTGACAGGAAAAGTACACCTCCCAAAATTATTTTTCATCTCTGATTTAAGCTTCGAGCTCTGGCACCGCTGCAAATCCCTACTTCCCTCTGCGAAGGGCCTATCTATTTACTTTTATGCTATTTACTTTATGTTATTTTATTTTTATTTTTGAGTCTCACCTTCCTGCACTAAGCGCCAATCCTGAGAGCACTATTGTCATCCTTATGCATTGGGTCTAGTTAATGTTGTATGCATCATGACTGGATCTCTTCTACCTTGAATTACAATGTTTAGTCGCTGCTTGAACTTTGGAGGTGCTCTGCATTTATGTTTTGTGGTCTTAGAAAGGGCTAGCGAGATACCATGTTATCATATTATATCATGATTGTTTTGACAAATTGTTGGCCTTTGAGATATGTTATTATTTCTCGCTAGTTGATTACGCCATTGATATGAGTAAATATAATTCCTAAGTGTTATTATGAGTATGGTTAGTTCATGATCTTTACTGAAAACCTACGTACTATTTAAGCTTATATACGGATACAAGAACAAAAGAGTTCGTAAAAGTTTTTTCTTTATCACTTTCAGTTTGTCAACTGAATTGCTTGAGGACAAGCAATGAGTTAAGCTTGGGGGAGTTGATATGCCTCCGTCGTATCTACTTTTCCAAACACTTTTGCTCTTGTTTTGGACTCTAATTTGCATGATTTGAATGAAACTAACCCGGACTGACGCTGTTTTCAGCAGAACTACCATGGTGTTGTTTTTGTGCAGAAATCAAAGTTCTCAGATTTGGACGAAGCTTTTTGGAGAATTTTTATGGAATATATAAAAATTATTGGCGCAAGAATCACCGAAGTTTCATCATGTTTTACGATACGGAGCCGCCGCCACCTCCTGTTCTTCATCGGGAGGGCTGATCTGGAGTCCGTTCAGGGCTCCAGAGAGGGGGATTCGACGCCGTCGTCATCATCAACCATCCTCCATCACCAATTTCATGATGCTCATCACCGGGCGTGAGTAATTCCTTTGTAGGCTTGCTAGACGGTGATGGGTTGGATGAGATTTATCATGTAATCGAGTCAATTTGTTAGGGCTTTGATCCCTAGTATCCACTATGTTCTGAGATTGATGTTGCTATGACTTTGCTATGCTTAATGCTTGTCACTAGGGCCCGAGTGCCATGATTTCAGATCTGAACCCTTTATGTTTTCATGAATATATTTGTGTTCTTGATCCTATCTTGCAAGTTATATGCACCTATTACGTGTTATGATCCGCATACCCCAAGGTGACAATAATTGGGATTCTTTCCGGTGATTGCCGTAGTTTGAGGAGTTCATGTATTCACTAAGTGCTAATGCTTTGTTCCGGTTCTCTATTAAAAGGAGGCCTTAATATCCCTTAGTTTCCTTAAGGACCCCGCTGCCACGGGAGGGTAGGACAAAAGATGTTATGCAAGTTCTTATTATAAGCATGTATGACTATATACGGAATACATGCCTACATTACATTGATGAATTGGAGCTATTGTGTATCACCCTAGGTTGTGACTGTTATATGATGAATATCATCCAACATAATTATCATCACAGATCCAATGCCTACGACTTTCTCATATTGGTTTATGCTAAGTTACTTTGTTGCTACTGCTTTACACTTGCTACAAAATTGATACTGTTACTATTACCGTTACTATTGTTACTGTTACTGCTGCTATCAAAACTATCATATTACTGTGCTACTAAATATTCTGCTGCAGATATTTTATCTCCAGGTGTGGTTGGATTGACAACTCAACTGCTAATACTTGCAAATATTCTTTGGCTCCCCTTGTGTCGAATCAATAAATCTGGGTGAAATACTACCCGCGAAAACTGTTGCGATCCCCTATACTTGTGGGTTATCACTCCACGACAACCCTTCAGGAAGGAAGAACGACGCCCACGGGTGCCGCGTTGTCGGCGACAGCAGAAGCCGCGCAGGCTATCACCTGGAGCAAATGGCCTCCACAAACCCCACGCAACCAACCACCAGCAGGGACGACCTGCAGCTAATCCGCAGAGCCGCTGGCCCGCACACCCCGGCGCCGTGGCAGCGCCACCACCATGCCGGAGCAATCCACCTCACCGCCGGCAGGCCGGTTGTGACGCCCCCGACTTAATCGTGCACTAATCATACACGCAAATGCACACGATCAAGCCTAAGGACTCACTTGAAGATATCACAACACAACTCTAAACACAAATAAATGTCATACAAGCTTTATATTACAAGCCAGGGGCCTCGAGGGCTCGAATACATAAGCTTGAGTCAAACAAGCATCAGCGGAAGCATTAGATATCTGAGTACAGACATAAAGTTAAACAGATAAGCCTGAAGAAGGCGGGGCAAAACACAACACTGGATCGAAAGGCGCAGGCCTCTTGCCTGGGTGCCTCCTATCTACTCCTGGTCGTCGGCGGTCTCCACGTAGTAGTACTCTCCACCGGAGGGGTAGTAGTAGTAGTCGTCGGCTGGCGCAGCTGGCTCCTGGGCTCCGTCATCTGGTCGCATCAATCGGGTATGTGAAAAAAGGGGAAGCAAAGCAATCGTGAGTACTCATCCAAAGTACTCGCAAGTCTTACATCAGATCTATTCTACTTATGCATTGATTTCAAAGGAAGGGCTGTTTCGGTGGACTGAACTGTAGAAATGCCAGAAAAGAGAGAAGGACCTAGCCTATCGTAGACTAGCATCTTCAGCGTCTTGCAGCATTAGAAGAGTGCAGATTAGTACATAAATATAGTAGTAGCAACAAGTAGTAACAACGCCCAGAGATCCTTCCTCGACTCCCTGCAAGAAAGCGATCCCGGAGCTAACATATTCAAACCATTTCTAGTTGCAGAAGATCGGGATATTTTCCGAGCGTCCTGTTACCGTGGACACGGCTATTCGAATAGATATACTTCCCTGCAGGGGTGCACCAAATTACCCAACACGCTCGATTAACTCTGGCCGGACACACTTTCTCGGTCCATGCCCGGCCTCGGCTGATCGACACGTCGTAGCCCTACCTAGGCTCAACAGAGAGGCCAGCACGTCGGTCTACATCCTAAGTACGAAGGGGTCTTGGGCCCATCGCCCTTTTCACTCCTACGCGTTGCGTGGGCGGCAGGGAGCAGACCTAGCCCTCTTAATACAAGCGCGGGCGTTCCCAGTCCAACCCGGCGCGCGCCGCTCAATCGCTGACGTCTAAAGAGCTTCGGCTGATACATACGACGCCGAGTGCCCATACTTATTCCCGCGTGGTGGTTAGTGCGATAAGGCCAGAGACCTACTCAGATTACATATCCTAACCCATTAGTGCGTCGGGAGCTCGCGGAAACGAGCGGAGACTCACGATCATGTGACCCCATCGCCCCGTCTCATGGAGTTACGGCAAGGGCTAAGAATGCCCGGCCGTGCCACGTAATCATCTCTCGGTTACCCTCTTGGTCAACCCGATACCACATCTCTCGCGGGTACCCCTCGGGGCTGACCCGATTTTATCCAGTACCAGTAGTAAAACCAAAGTATCCGTGTGTCCATAACATCAAGAAGGAATCCGAGGAATCACCCTCGTTGGATTCCCACTCGATGTACCCGTCAAGGTGAACCCGGAGGAATCACCCTCGATGGTATTCACACTTGTGGGGTTGCACGACAGAAGCTTCATTGGAAGTGGTGAAAGAGGAATCACCCTCGGTAACCCACAACCAACTAGCTGTACTACAGAGGCAACATCAGGAGTGAGATAAGAGGTATCACCCTCGGCACCCGATGATAGCTCTGCAGAGTCGAGCAACTTAGGGGGTTGTGCGGTGATGTGCTGGTCTCAGCCCGTCGATCACATCGAACGGGGCACTGGTAACTAAGCGGGGCAACTGAGAACAAGGAAGAGGGGCCACAGATGGTTTACTAACCAACCTACACTAAGCATTTAGGATTGCAGGTAAGGTATCAATAACAGTTTACAAAAACAGGCTATGCATCAGAATAGGTATTCGGAACAATAACTGTAGCAATTCTAATGCAAGCAAGGGGGAGAAGGAGTAGGCGATATAGGCATGCTCAAGGGGGGTTGCTTGCCTGGAAGCTCTGCGGCAAAGGAGGGGTCGTCAACGGTGTAGTCGGACTCCAGAGCTGCGTCGGTCACGGGATCTATTGGATAAGAAGAGGGGGAAGAAACAATAAATAAAGGCAAACAATGCAACACAGATGCATGGCATGACGTTATGCAGTGCTGGTGGTGACCTAATGCAATGCTACACGTCGCAGACGAAGCGGGAAAATATCTGGGATATTTTCCTAGCGTTTAGGCAGTTATCGGTATACTGAACCGGAGGGGAAGGTTCCATGTTCAGATAGATAGGAGTGATGGTCAAGCATTTTGACCACGTATTCGGATTCGTCTCGTTTTTCTGATCAACTTTCATGTTGAAAACTTTTCGATCCGAGCTACGGTTGAATTTCTACGAATTTTCAAAGATTTAATCCTTTTGCTGAAATTCCTGGAATTAAATCTAATTAATAAATCGCATTATCTAGAACAGTGCATGTGTGACGTCAGCATGACGTTAGCAAGTCAAACCCAGCTGTTCCAGGTTAAACCTGACAGCTGGGTCCCACCAGTCAGTGACACAGAGCTAATTAGGGGTTAATTTAAACTAAACGGGGTTAATTTAAACTAAACGGGGTTAATTAGGGAGTGGACCCCACATGTCAGTGACTAACTAATTATCAGATTAAATTTAAAAACCTAATTAGTTAATTAAGCGCAGGGGCCCACACGTCAGCGGCACTGTGCAGCCACGTCAGCACAGTTGACCGGTCAACGCGGTCAACTGGGGCCCCTGGGCCCACTGGTCAGTGACCCAGGGAGCCCCACGTGGCTGCCAGCGCGGCGGTGGCCGGCGGCAAGTCGCCGGCAACCTCCAAACGCGGCGGAGAGCCACGGGAGTCGCCAGAATTCGGCTACAGAGGGCCGTTCAACGCGCGGTTAGGCGCGTTCGAACGTGCGTTGCGTGGCGCGTCGATTTACGGCGACGGCGCGGGCTGGGGTGGCTTATCTCAATGGTGGCGAGCTCGCGGGCGGCGTCGGAGTTCGGCCGCGGTCGGCTACGGCGAAGCAGGGCACGACAGAGCGAGCTAACAGCGGCATTCGACTCCTACGTGCGTACTGAGCACGGCTGCGTGCTCGAACGAGCTCGACGGCGACGGCATTGACAGCGACGAGCTCGGCGGCGGCTACGAGTACGGCCATGGCGAGATCGGCCGCTACGGGCGCGGAGAAGGGCGGAAAGAGAGGGGAGAGGAGGAGTAGCTCACCGAGAGGCTCACGGTGGCCGGTGAAAAGCTTAGGAGCTGCAGGGGTGGCCGAAATCGGCGGAGCACGCCGGCGACCGAAACGAAGAAGACGACGGCGATCTCGATGAGCAGAGCTCCCCAGCTCCAACGGCTGGCACCGGTCGGCGTAGTCGATCACGGCGAAGGCGATGGACAAGGTGGTGCGGCTCGGGGACGACGGTGGCCGCGGGATCTTGGCGGCGCGGCGACGGGCGCGTTCGGGTGAGCTCGCGCGCGGGCGAGAGAGGCGATGGAGAGGAGGAGGAGTGGATAGGGGAGGACGAGGGGGCCGAGGGGCGAGTCCTTATCCCCTCGCCCGGCCTCGGGCGTTGCCGTGTCGGCGTTCGGCCGGTGCGCGCGCGCGCGGCCATGGCGGCGACGACACGCGGGGAGAGAGCGCGGTGGGCTGGGCCGTGCACTGTGCACTTAGGCCCAGCTCACAGTAGAATAGGGCCTTTTTGCATTTTCTTTTCTGTTTTTCTTTTTACAGAAAGATTTGAAAAATAAATTGAGCTGCCAAAATGCATTTAGTAAAATGTGAGACTAGCACACAAAAATACCTTGCATTATTCTGCACTGCCACAGAAAGTTTGGGCAATTTTGGAATCTATTTGAATTTTTCAAAAATGGAAATGGCATTTAAAGTTGCTGTTTTTGCACTGTTTTAATGCTCTAGCCCATTTTAGGAAAATAGGTGATGTGGTTTTCCTGAACATTAATTTGTTTTGGAATTTTTGCTACAACATGAACTATTTTCCAGCAATTTTTGAGCAACTTCAAATTTCACTTTGAATTTGAATTGAATTCAGTGGAGGAATTTGAAATGAGATATTATTCCAACATGATTAAACATTGCAAATCACAGTAGCTTAGCATAATCAAGATGGATCACTGTAGCTCATTACACAAGGGTGTTACACCGGCGAGCCAAATCTGGCCAGCACCAGCCAGATCCTGCACCCAGCAACCTAGTAACGCACGAAGGGGCCAACATCCAACACGCCGTCGAACTGAACTAGCCCGCGCAGGGAGGAGGGGCTTCCACCTCACTCCATCACGCCGGATCGGGACGCCAGATCCGCAATCCACTGCAACCCCAACACCGGTTGTCGCTGCCGAGAATCCGGACCGGGAGAGCACCGCACGTGCTGCCAGGGCGTGGCCGCGGGACGATAATACGTCTCCAACGTATCTATAATTTATGAAGTATTCATGCCATGTTTATAACAATTTTATATGGTTTTGGTATGATTTGATTAGAACTAACCCGGATTGACGCTGTTTTCAGTAGAACTACCGTGGTGTTGTTTTTTGTGCAGAAATAAAAGTTCTCGGAATTGGACGAAACTTTTTGACGATTTTTTTGGACCAAAAGAGACCCCCGAAGCTTCGTGGAAGGACCAGAAGCCTCACGAGGAGCTCACAAGGCATCACGGCACGGCCTGGGGGGTGGTCGCGCCGTGCTGCCTTGTGGGGCCCTCGTAGCTCCTTTTCGCGTGATTCCAACGCTGAAAAATCCTATAAATAGATAAACCCCCAGAAATAAACCTAGAACTTTGACGCCGCCGTTGCACTCCTCTGTACCGAAGAAATACCATCTGGAGCCCTGTTCCGGCACCCTGCCAGAGGGGGGAATCATCACCGGAGGCCATCTTCATCATCCCGGCGGTCTCCATGACGAGGAGGGAGTAGTTCACCCTCGGGGCTGAGGGTATGTACTAGTAGCTATGTGTTTGATCTCTCTCTCTCGTGTTCTTGATTTGGCACGATCTTGATGTATCGCGAGCTTTGTTAATATAGTTGGATCATATGGTGTTTCTTCCCTCTCTATCTTTGTTGGGATGAATCGAATCTTTCCCTTTGAGGTTTCGTTATTGTCGGATTGAATATTTCAGATTTGAGAACACTTGATGTATGTCTTGCATGTGGATACCCGTGGTGACAATGGGGTATTCTATTGAGTCACTTGATGTATGTTTTGGTAATCAACTTGCGGATTCCCGAGGTGACATTGGGGTAATGTAGGCATATGGGTTGGTACACGTTTTCATCTTCTTTTCTCCGATAAGAAACTTTGGGGTACTCTTTGAAGTTCTTTGTGTGGATTGAATATTATGAATCTGAAGTTGTTTGATGCATATCGAATGATCAACTCATGGATACTTGTGGTGACATTGGAGTATCTAGGTGACATTAGGGTTGGTTGATGCGTATCATATGGTGTTATTTTAGTACGAACCCTAGAGCTGTTTGTGACACTTATAGGGATGGCTCAATAGATTGATCGGAAAGGATAACTTTGAGCTGGTTTCGTACCCTACAACAATTTCTATCTTATGTTCTCCGCTAATAGGAACTTTGGAGTGATTCTTTATCGCACGTTGAGGGATTGTTATATGATCCAATTATGTTAGCATTGTTGAGAGATTGCACTAGTGAAAGTATGAACCCTAGGCCTTGTTTTCAAGCATTGCAATACCGTTCGTGCTCAATTTTGTTACTTGCTACCTTGCTGTTTTTTATTTTTCAGATTATAAAAACCTATTTCTACTATCCATACTACACTTGTATCACCATCTCTTCGCCGAACTAGTGCACCTATACAATTTACCATTATATTGGGTATGTTGGGGACACAAGAGATTTCTTGTATTTGATTGCAGGGTTGTTTGAGAGAGACCATCTTCATCCTACGCCTCCCACGGATTGATAAACCTTAGGTCATCCACTTGAGGGAAATTTGCTACTGTCCTACAAAACTCTGCACTTGGAGGCCCAACAACGTCTACAAGAATAAAAATTGCGTAGTAGACATCAGACGCTGCCACCAAAGTCGCGTGTCACATGAAGCAGGGTCGAGCCTCCCTCCACCCCAGCACCACCGTCCGCGCACGAAGCCCGCCGCCAGTCGCAGATCGACCGGCGCAACAGCCTGCCGCAGCACCACGGCGGCACCCCAGCCCGCAGCCGACGCCAAGCACCGCTCGCCAGCCGCCATCCGCCACCCGCCGCCGCGATTTCCCCCTCGCGAGCGCCTAGGAGACGGGAAGAAGAGGCCCCACCGCTGCCGGATCCGCGCGGGCTTCGCCCGGCGGAGCCCACCGGCGATGGCGAGGGGAGGGGGGTGGGAAGGAGGCGCGGTGGGAGGGAGGCTTGGGCCGCCACCCGAGTCACCCCAGGGAAGGAGCGACGCGAGGGCAGAGGAGTTATCAATGATTTTTAGAACTTAGATGTACAACACTTAGGACACATCTATATGTGCTTTAATGCGAACCAATCTGTGGTTGGATGGTTTGGACTTTGGAGGACAGTGGTATCCCAGCCCATCAGAGTTCGAGTCCTAAACTTGACACTGGTGCTCGCATTTTCCTGGATTTATTCCAGACCTTTAGGCGATGTATGTGTGTATGTATGAGTGTCTACGTCTGTATTATTTAAAAAAAATGTGATTTAGCAAAACCCTTAAATCAAAAAATAGTCATGGTCATCTGCTAATAAACTGATAACTGAACTATTTTGACACTACAATATGTAGATTATATTAATTATTAATAAGAAAAACGAGTATACAAAGAAAATACCTAGATTTATGACCAAATCTCCCGCAAAGTTAATAGTGAAACCTCTAAAAAAATCCTAAAAACGGAACCTCTAAAAAAATTGTAGTCGAAGGAAAGGAAATTCGGTCTGTGATATTTGTTTTAGTTTTAGTCATCGGAGAAAGTTATTTTGTGATGGTGTCATTTGGAGATTGTTTGCTATTGAGTTTGTGGCAGTCGATGTATCAATTTTTTTTCTCAATAATTATGTGAGATGTGAACTCACCTCTACTAGTAGAGTGTCTGGCATAAACTACTTATTTTCGTGTATTGTCTGGGTGCCACTTTACACTACTCTTTTGTCATTTTGAGATATTCATTGTGTGTTTGAACCATACTTGTGTCTGTTACTAATGCACGGCCTACAATCGGTTTTACAAATGCATGCATGGCCTACAGTCAATTTTACTTAAAATTAGATTGAGCCATAAAAAGTGGAAAAATAATTTTATGTTTGAAATTAACTAAGTTTACATACAAATTGGACTCTCAAAAGTGATGTTAACATTTAACACCACCAACATCCTCACATGTTATCTACCACAAGCAACGAGTTATTTATGAGTAGTAAATTAATTTTAAAGCCCCGCAAAAAAATTAATTTTAAAGGCTATTTGGTTCATAAGGACTTTAAAGACACGAGAACGGAAAGTGTAGCATTGCAGAGCCCATTGAAATTAAGGGGTCGAGTTTGCACCATTTTTTTCTGTTTCATCTCATGAAAAACAAAGGTAGCTTTGCAAGTACAAATATCAATCAAGTTTCTTCTTTTTTTTTTAGAAAATCAATCAAGCTGCTTTGTGTGTAGCTAGCTTTGCACGTATAATATCGTCCTGGTAAATCGATTTGGTTATCTAAAGTCAACATTCACTAATGGAATGTACCAAAGTGCTTAATATACATAGTTAAAAATTCTTTGCACTTTTGAAAGGGAGGTCACAACCCCCTTTCGCCTCCAAGAGGCCCCGTCAGTGGTGGTACGGACACTATATTGTGCTCCAGGCCAGCCGGTTCGATCCTCACTGGGAGCGATGATTTCAACCGCGTTTCTCGTTCCTTTTGTAAAAGTATACTAGGGTGTTTGCTCCTCTGGTCTCATTGTTTAATATCTGGTGTTTTGCACCCTTACAACGTGTTTGGTTCGTGAAAATTAGAGGTGGGGAATGAGATTTGAGGGGTGCAGAGATTTAACGTCTTCTGATTGATTAGAGGGAATGCGAATTTAAGTGGGAAGAGGAATGAAAATTGAGAGAGTTAGGGGATATTAGAGGTAGGGAATGGGAATTTAAGGGGTACGTGACATATAATTCATTGTTTGGTTGGAGCAAGGAAATTGAGGTGGGATGGGGGAAAGGAAATTAAGGAGGTTAATTCCCATGTATCTCTTCCCAGCCTCTCCTTGTTAATTTACGTGGGAAGTTATTTTCTCTTAGATTCCCTTTATTAATTCTCACCACACACCAAACATGGGATTAGGATTAAAATTCAAGTTCCCACGCCTAATCCCCTACTAAACTCCCATATGTAAACTACCATTCCCTTTCCTCATTCTAGCCAAACACACTGGTACCCTGTTAATTCATGGATTGGCGCTGGTACCCTGTTTTTATTTTCTTTCCTCATTCTAGCCAAAAAAAAGAGCTCTATCCCAATCTAATTCCCATTTTATACCAAACAAAGGACTGGGAGTAAAATTATACTTCCCATGTCTAATCCCTATACAAACTCCCATTCACCTACCCTGATGGCTACCAAACAGACTATTACAGAAAAAGAATGCTTTGCAATTACATAATTTTAAGAGGGCATGGATGCAATATCGCCAATAAAATTGAAGACTAATCACTACTCTGCCGGAGGCAGCTGCAGAGATAAATCTTTGCTGCTTCGCTGTCGTCCCTGTCTCTGGCTTCAGTAATTGAATAGAGGTGGCGGTTGCACTAGTCTCCAAGTAAGTAGGAGTCAACTCAACGTTCATCGAGCATTCAGAGTTTTCTTTGAAGGGGAACAGCCCTCGGAGCTTCCCAAGCCGCATTCATGGGTTCGTCGCTGGGGGAAGAGGAGGAGGAACGGATCCTGCTACCGCGCGCGACGCCGCCGGAGGTACTCCCGTCTTCTCATCCCCCCTCCATGAAATTTCCAATGGTTCTGCTTGTTTGTTCCATCAAGATTCAAGAATCCCGAGTAGGGTTTGGACTCTTCTCTAATCCCCTTTAGTTTCTTGTTTTGGTTGCGTATTCCTATCGATTGCAATGCTTTAATTGGACGCAATCGCTAGAAAAAAGAAGAGGGGATATACTTCGATTGCTGGATTCTTGGGTTCGCTTTCAGCTTTGAGTGGATTGGCATGCACTTCTTTGATTGGTTTGATGCGAAATAATGGTCGTCGGGAAGAAAAACGACGAAGGGGGGATTCTGTAGAGGACTAGTGGCGGCTGACAGATGAGGCCCACATGAGGACGCCTACCGCTTAAGAATTGCGGTATACCCCCTTTTAAATTGAATTCTGGTATATCTTGTCATTGGATGTATTATCTGGGTTATATATTGGAGCACACAATTATTATGAGGGCTGCAGATCGATTGACTTGTAGAAAATACTTAAAATTTGAAACTGAATAAATTGTTTTTCCTGAAATGAATATTTGCTTTTCTGTGTGAACTTGGCTGGTGTTGTGTTGCTTGTGAGGTCGGATGGTTAATTTGACCGGTACGTTCTTTGATGGTTTGGTTGAAAGCGATGGAATGGAATGGGATAAACGCGTTTGACTGGAAGGTTATGATTGTGAATGTTATAACATGGATCACTGTCTTTCAATCAATTTATCCGTGAAAAGAAACTTCAAATATTGAGCAATAGGCTATTCCAGATTACTAGGTAATAAACGTAGAACACTGTAAAATTTGGAGTTATATACTTATATGCATCTAGGATGAATCGGATTACTTTTTTATCCAAAATGATAGTTGAATTTTGGATGCTTTACTGTACCATCCATAAAAAACACTATAAAGTGACAATCGGATGTACACTGTCTCTTTATCCAGTTGTCATATCTGAACTATCGGATCCATTTCCAATCCATCGAAACATGATATGACTCCCTGCTAATTTGTGTTCTTAAACTGTAGCTGTAGTAATCTGTACTTAAGTAACAACAAGGAAAAGCCATGTGAAATGTTCAACTCTTTAGACTGATCATTTATTTTGGAAAATAATTTACTGCATGCCATTTATGAAGTTGAAAAATTGCTCCATGGCTGGATTTTTCCAGATCGTCTCAGAATTTTTTTCCCACTTCGTGCATATTTTTTCTCAAGGATATATGCCTTGTGCATACATACATGCTCCTAAAATATCAAGCATCTTGGTAGCTCTTTTTTGCATGTTTGAATCTACATTTATTCTGAACCCACAATGTTTTTTCCTTTTCTTTTTGAGCAACACAGAAGCTCTGTGTATCAATGCACTGATAGATTGAAAAAGTATTTACATGGTTACAAGTATCAGTCACAACAACCGCCTGTGCCACAGCCTTGAGCGCTAAGCTCCTCCAGTACTGATGCTTGGAGTCTAGTCACTCCCGCTCAGATACAAAACCTTGCCTCCCGTGGCCAAGTAGCACGAGCCAATGAACGCGTCTCCAACGGCAGGAGGGCACACAGTTGATCAGATCCATGAGAGCACCTTGTTCCTCCAGGGTCGGGAGAAGGGATAGTCCAGCAAGAGGTATCCCATGGAAACTAGGGCCCTCTCCAGACAAACCCACGTATAGAATCTTGTCAACACGTTTTTGCATTTTCTTGTAGAGTCCGAGCACCATAAGCTAGCAAAGTGCATAGACATCAACACCGATTTGACCAGAACCAGTCATCATGCCAGCTTTCCAGTATGGTTGGCGGCCAGCAATCCGATCCACCAGCTGCCTAGAAGGCTCGCTGGGTAATTTGCGAACCATCAGTGGGGTTCCTAGGTACTTCACCAGGAAGGTGGTAATGGCATCCCATTAGCCTTCTTGCTTATTTTCATGCTATCCTTCTGAGGCTAATCTGGGAAGAAATCTGTTCTTATGAAAATAAAGACAAATTTCCTTCTTATTCTGTGTGCGCTAGTTCCACTTCTAGTACAATTACTAATCAGTAATTTGATAAGGATCAACAAACAAAGTACATGATGATATTTTGTTGTTGACAAGTAAATGTGTCTGAACAACGTATGATGATCATATGGACACCTGCCAAGGGCTTTATCTCATATTAATTCTGAGAAAGATCAGGCATCGTCTGCTGTACTAGTTTTAGGAAGCCTGCTTTACATAATTGATCAGGCATTATCTCATATTTTCTGCAATTAATTGTAGTGATCTATCTTAGATTTATTTTATCTGTGGGGTCAATTATTAATTTTAAATATTCAGTGAGGCAAATCCTTTAAAAAAAATGCAAATGTTCACGTTGTCATGCTGTCACAGGCTCACAACCTCTGGCAATGTATGTGCTCTTTTCGTTTCGTGCAACAGTTTTTTCCATAGTTTTAAATAGCCGGCTATAGCTCCGCTATAGCCCGCTATAGCCTTTTCAGCAGGGTGCCGCTAAATGGTCTCATGTACAAATAGCCCGCTATAGCCCGCTATAGCTCCGCTATAGCTGATTTGGAGGTCTGCCGCTATTTGGCATAGCCCGCTATTTAAAACATTGGTTTTTTCATGCTTCCATTTTCTTCTGACTTCGATGGAGCTATGAAAAGCTTCCACTTGTCAAATGATTTGTAGATCAACCATTAACAAATTTACTTTATTCACAGAACTTTGATGAATACACAGGCGATGGCTCAGTTGATTTTAGAGGTCACCCTATTTTAAAGCACAATACAGGCAACTGGAGTGCATGCTCATTGATTCTTGGTAATAATTCATCGAGAAATCTCCATTAAGGAACAATGTAACCCTCTTGTTTGTTAGGGATAAAATCATTAACATCCTGTGAGACCATCTTTAAGAAAATATATTCTCAGTTGACTTGCAAAGTTGTAATCTTGCAATTCATTGAATTGGAAATATTTTCTTTTGTTTAGGGATAAAAGATTATCATGAAACATGGACTCAATTCCCGAGAAAAAAAAATTCATCAAACATAGTCTCTTAAACTGACAAATGCTGACATAGACTTTAATGAATCACCTTTGTACTTGTATGTTTATATGTAATATCAAATTCACATGACATTTGTTTATTTATTACATGGCAGGGACTGAAGTGTGTGAACGCTTAGCCTACTATGGGATCTCCAAAAGTTTGGTCACTTACCTTTCAACAAGACTGCATGAAGGCAATGTGTCCGCAGCTAGAAACTTCACGACCTGGCAAGGAACTTGTTATCTCACACCACTTATTGGAGCAACATTAGCAGATTCTTACTGGGGAAAGTATCGGACTATTGCTGTTTTCTCAACTATTTACTTTCTTGTAAGTTTCAACTAACCACATCCAAATGTACCTCAAAATTTCTTACTGGGGGAAAAGAACTCTCTTTCTAATTGGTTCAATTGAATGGGCTGTGTATTAGTGTTTAGTACTTTGCACATCTTAATGTATTTGGTGCCACATAATCATGTCATGGTGCTATTTTCGTTGGTATTTCTTGATGGATGAAAGGTTAGCCATAGACAGGGTGAATGTGGACACGTAGAGCTTATCTTTTTCTTGAACACCCATATATAGCTTATTTTATCGAACACGTGCATATAGCTTATTTCATGACAAAGATTATGAAATGTGCATAATAGTGATTTCAGATATATTTCTTAACATAACACATATGTTTGCAAACCTACTTGTCTTAGTTGTGCATCTGATATCCCAATATGTGCTTATTTCTGCTGATAAATTGTGCTAATGACTCCTCAATGTGCATTTTGATTGAAGGGGATGTCAGCATTGACGCTTTCAGCATCGGTTCCTTATCTCCAGCCCCCTCAATGTATTGGGTCTTTTTGTCCACAACCAGCCTTACACCAGTATTTGATATACTTTGTTGGACTATACATGATTTCTTACGGGCTGGAGGTATCAAGCCATGTGTTTCGTCCTTCGGTGCAGACCAATTTGATGATACCGATCCAGTTGAGCGAACAAAGAAAGGCGCTTTCTTCAATTGGTTTTATTTCTCCATAAATATTGGTTCATTGATCTCTGGCACTGTTCTTATTTGGGTACAAGAAAAATATGGATATGGCATTGGATTTGCAATCCCTACCTTTTTCATTGCCTTAGCTATTGGAAGCTTTTTTCTAGGCTCAGAGGTATACAGATTTCAGATACCTGGAGGAAGCCCGCTTACAAGAGCATGCCAGGTAGTTGTTGCAGCCATTTACAAGCGAAATGTGGACTTGCCAGTTGATAGTTCTCTTCTCTATGAGTGTCATGGTAAGAGATCAGCTATTGAGGGGAGCCGCAAGCTGGAGCACAGCAGTGAATTCAGGTACTTTTCTTGGTTATCATCAGGAATCATTTGTTGTGCAAGATGCTTTTACCTTACCAAATTAATTAGTTGCAAAAACCATTCACATGCTGTTCACATGTTGGTATTAATTAATTAATTTGGTGGAGTTCAGATTGCTGTTCTGGAAGAACTAAAAACATATTTTTAAAGTTCAAGAACTAAAAGAAAATAGTTTACAATTTAACAAAGCTGACACGGATTTGCAAAGTATGCTACTCTTTTGGTCTGACATTCACATGCTTGCAAAGCTTGTGTCTTGGGGCTTCCTGGACACAGCAATCCCTTTTCAGAACCGTAACAGGTAAACCTTGCACAAGATGTAAGTAGCATAAAATTTGCATACCCACTGACCCGATGCATATTTTTCCTCTACAGTTTCCTTGACAAATCAGCAGTCATTTTGCGGAGTGAATGTGGCGGTTGTCATAATCCTTGGAGGCTTTGCACTGTCACACAGATTGAAGAGCTCAAAATATTAATGAGGATGTTTCCAATCTGGGCAACGGGCATCGTGTTCTTCACTGTCTGCGCTCAGAATTCATCAATGTTCATAGAGCAAGGGATGGCACTCAACAACCAAGTGGGATCATTTAAGATCCCGCCAGCCACCCTGTCGTCCTTGGACGTAATCAGCATCGTTGTTTGGGTCCCTATTTACGAGAGATTCATCGTGCCGATAGCGAGGAGATTGACTGGTAAGGAGAGGGGCTTCTCGGAGCTTCAGCGCATGGGGATCGGTCTTTTCGTGTCCACCATCGCAATGGCGGTAGCAGCATTGGTCGAGGTCAAGCGCCTGGAGAGCGCAAGGTCCGAGGATCTGGTCCATCAGAAGGTGCCTGTTTCCATGAGCATTCTCTGGCAAGCGCCCCAGTACTTGTTGATCGGTGTCGGTGAGGTGTTTACGTCCATCGGGCAGGCTGAGTTCTTCTATAACCAGTCTCCGGACTCCATGAGAAGCCTGTGCTCGGCCTTCGCCCTTGTTACCGTGTCGCTCGGAAGCTATCTTAGCTCGTTCATACTGACCCTGGTGTCATATCTTACGACGCGGGGGGAGCAGATGGGGTGGATTCCTGACAACCTGAATGAAGGCCACCTTGACCGCTTCTTCTGGCTCATTGCTGGCCTCAGCTCCCTGAATTTTCTCGCTTTCGTTTACTTTGCACAGCAGTACAAGTGCAAGAAAGCTTCTGTACTTTGATGTTTTCGCCTTTGCCATGTATTGTACAGAAAGTTGTGTGCATATTTCTTTCATGAACAAGCTAACAATGTACAGGCTACAATGTACAGTCTTGTATCCTTTGATAGTTGGATACATTTGTTTACTTGGACAGTGGCAATAGTTTACTTCTCCCTCTTGTTAATGAAGCTTATAAAACCATGTAGCTTTAGCTAACACGCCTGATGTCTCAATCATTTCAGTTTGTGACCTCAAGTGTCAGGGATCTGCGTGCTTTTTAGCGGCAGAATAACTGATCTGGAAAGTGATTGCAAACATGCAATGGTGGGTAGCACTACAGTGCACCCAGGTGTCTTGAGTTAATGCATTGCAAAGGGTTTGTAAGTTATGATGTGTGCTCTGTGGAGCACATGCTCCCTTTATATTTTAGAAAATTCAAAACTGAGTTCAAACTTTTCAAAAGAATCCAAAAATGTATGGTGTGTAGGTATTAGAGTGAGTCGTGCGTCAGCAAATCTTTGTGGAAAAATCTATTCGTTTGCGGTCTATGTAAAAAATAAAATTGGAAAGCTAGAATAGCAAATAATCTCTTGAAAAGGGGTTTGAATTTTTTTCTTTTTGAGCTGGCAATTGAACCGAGCCTTTAACGAAACTTGAAATCCAAAAAGGTAAAAAAAAAAAAGAAATCTTAGAAAAACTGATTCACTAACTAGTAGTGTCCGTGCGTTGCTACGGGCTTATGGAAAAAAAATACCGTCTTGTAATCTTCAAAATTATGTCCATGAACATATTATAACCTAATAAAAGGGAGGATGAAAATACCATATTGCAATGTTCAATATCTTTTATCATTGGTCAGTGAGGTATAACCAAAATAATCGTTCTGTACATGCAAGATAGTAAAGAACTTCTCCTTCTCACGAGCATGCATACTTTGAGCCTTGAAGGATACATTTGTTCTTCTACTTCACTGCATGAAATGTATTCAGTACATTGGCATATATCATGCATGCTTTGCACCTATAGTTTTGATCTACCCACCTGATCCATTGTCCGAAGAATGTTATATGACTATATAGACTTCACTGGAGAGAATACATTATGCAGTTTCCACGTGTCAATGTTAAATAATCATGTAAAAGGAAAGAGAATAAAAGTAAAAGTGAGTCCAATGATAGAAATGAGTAAGAAAATGAAAAGTTGAAAATAAAGAATCTTAGGGCATGTCCAATGCTGTCTGCTAAAACGGACAAACTATTGTGTGGTCATATTTATGTTTTCGTAGCGTGCAGGTGGACGAATTTGGCATATCAATATAAATATGAATCAACATGATGAAAGCATATCACGGGTGTAGTGACTGTTGCAACTCTTGTTCTCTTATTCCATCTTTCTGCATTTTTATTAGCCTTTGAATACACCCTTGTTTGCAGATAAACCTTTTCTGTGTGATGGGCGGCACATTAATATTTTGTCAAGAGATGTCTACCTAGATTTGTTTGCTGAAGCCACTGCTCGATGTCCACTATTCGATAGAAATGTTGAATTAAACACTTTGAATTAATCTTTCAAATTGATTAGGAATTAGAGATAGTATATACTCTATAACTAAGGGAATGTAAGAGAAGTACTTGCACGACAATGAAGGAAGACTTGCTAGTTTTTGTAAAACCTGTTCAACTCTGACATCACTGTTATATGTTTTTATTTCTCCAGGGACCGCGGAGTTATTCTGCATAAGGGAAATAAATAACATAGTGATACATGTTTTTCTTGCCTTAACCCAATAAGGTGTAGTAAACATAAATATGACCAATCAGAATAATAAGGGGATAAAAAGGATGCCAAGAAATTAACCATCAAGCATAAGAAGCAATATATTATCAATATGACAAAAGAGTCACTACAAATTCAATTAAAATCCTTTTTTAAATAGGGGTTTCCACCAGGTTCAGAAATCAAGCAGAAAACAACAGTTCAGTGCATGTTCAAGGAGTGTTACAGGCCAGCCATTATATTAGCATCTCATATTACACATTTCAAAGTATACTTTGTGACACATACTGAACTACATAGTTCTTGTTTATTTCATCTCACCTATTTTTTACATCTAACAGTAGATTTTCTAGATCAACTCCCCGCAAAGACCCGCGTCGAGGGAGGAGGACCTCTACCTACTACACAGCGCTGTGCATGTCGGTGGCGAGCCAGGGAGAAGAGGGCAAGCTAGGCTGGCTGGGGAAGCGAAGGAGATGCAATGTTGTGATGGTGCCGGCTTGCTGCCCCATGGTGGCGAAAGTCGTCGGAGCGTAGGTGGGGAATGGTTGTTCATGCCCATGGAGCGGATCTCATCGCATCTAGAAGATACGAGAGAAAGCCATGCGCGTGAGCCCCGTGTCCTACGTGGCAAATGCGACGCGCATGGCGTGCGAGCGTGACCGACCGAAATCTTAGCCGGTCAGGCATCACAAATCATTTACCTAGAAAGTTTTGATTGTTTTCTTTTTTCAAATCCGTACTTTTTTTACGAATCTAAGCAAATTGGATTGGACAACGCCGCACACTCACTACACTCACTCTCAGTTGCGTGATTTCAAGAGTTAATATTCTAGAGAAATCTGTAGGAGATATGCCCTAGAGGCAATAATAAATGTTATTATTTATCCCCATGTTCCTAATTAAGTTTATATTCCGTGCTATAACTGCTATGGTTCTCGAGTCTGCAATAACCATGAGGCTCGGAGGGAAACTCATATGCACGTGTGGAATAATAAACGGTGAAATGTATTCCTAGTCTGGCCTCTAAGACTAGCTCAAGTGTTGCATGATGGTTCTGTTTTCCTGATCATGGGCATGACTATGCCGGCAACTTTGAGGGCACAATGTTAGGAGAACACTTGTGTTGAATCGACCCGAATTGATGTTATCCTATGAGATACATTCGTCACAAGTTAATGGTTAATAACACAGAGGAAGTTTACGTCTGCTTAATTCCCTGGACCATGAGAGTATCGAGTTTCTTCATGCTTGATTCATGAACTTTGGGGTTTGTTAAACGTCATCCGTAACTGGGTGGCTATTACGGCGGCTTACGGGTTCATGGGAAAGTATGCCAAGTAACTTGATAGCTCAAGATTGGGATTTGCTCCTCCGACGATGGAGAGATATCTCTGGGCCCTCTCGGTGTTACGGTATCCACCATCGTTTGGCCAGACACAATGTGATTTGATCACAGGGATGCCGGAACACGGGAACGAGAAAAGAGAACAAACCCGGTAACGAGGTAACTGGCATTGTGGACAAGTGTTGATCCACGGGGATGCCGATAAATCTCATCTCGGGTGTTTGTAACATATCACGAAGCAACTAGCACACGGCAACTGGAGGTTCACTCGAATATTATTCGTGTGGGTATAGGGGTCAATATGGGTGTCCACGGCTCCGATGTTGATCATTGATCGGAAAGTGTTCCGGTCATGTCTATACTTCACCGAACCTATAGGGTCACACGCTTAAGGGTCATCTATCTGCTGAATTCTAGATAGGGAGTCTGAGAGAAAGTCACCGGAAAAGTTTCGGAGACAACGGAAAAGTTCCGGAGAGAGAACACCGGAATACTTTCGGTAAAACCGAAAAGTTGTTTCGGAGTATACCATTAAGTCAAATTGGTTTCGGCACACGCCTGGAAATTCTTGGAGGGTGCCAGAATTGTTCTGGGAACTTCTGGGATTTTTCCGGAGAAAAAACCCGGAAATGTTCCGGAGCTGCCGGAATCGCTTTGGTTGCTTTTCGCAGATGAAAATCACTAATCCGGAATTATTTCGGAACGCGTCCAAAATTATTTTAGTGGGTACTGGAATTATTCTAAGACCTACAGAAATATTTTCGGATTTAACGGTCGCGGAAAAATGTTTCCGTGAATAGTGAAAAGCACTTTTTGGTGGCTTCTTGGAGAAGCCACCCTTGGGCTTGGCCTATAAATAGGGGTGGAGGGGGCTGCCCAAAACTCACTCTTTCTCACATACAAATGCCATGCATGATCTGGCCTTCTCTCTCCCTCCCCGCGAAATAGTTTCGTAGAGTCGAAAGGCTGTCTAGGTTCCGGTGGGAACTAGTTCTGGACGGCGAAGCCTTGCCGGATAGATGACACCGTATGTGTGCAACCCCGTAGAGAGGTCGTAGGTTCGATCTTTTTGCCCGAGGGGCTGTTCGAGAGTGCCTCCCGAAGGGCTGTCCGAGTGACCGTCCGAGTTTCTGTGAGTGCCTCCCGAAGGGCTATTCGTGACACCGTCCGGGGGACTGTCCGACCCCTCCCGAAGGGCTGTCCGAGGGGCTGACAAGGGAGTACATCCTCCCGGTTGGGAGGTTGTAAATCCTAGCTGCGGGGATCTGCACCAACGATCTACATCGACTCTACTTCCGTTGCGCTACGAGTCGGTAACGATCAGATCCAAACCTTGTATGCATCTCCATAGTGATCCTGGGCGTGCTCGCTGTACCGATTTTTTTTTGTTTTCTGTCGCGTTCCCCTACAGTGGCATCATGAGCCGTGCTATGCGTAGATGCAGGTTACGATCTAGAATACATGAGATGTATGGGTGTTGCATAATATAATTTTGGAGTAGATGAGATCTATTGCTGAAAATTATTTGTGCGGATAGCAGATGAAATCTGTTACCCGATGTTCTTGTTACTTCCCTAAAATTTGCGTATTTCTGATCTTGATTGATCTTGAGTGGAGTTTCAAAGTTCTGGCAATCCGCGATCCTGATTGATCAACGAAGTGCTAACAGTTCATTGAATTCCACCATAGTTAAAAAGAAAGATGAAATTTCGCAGACAAAAGGGCAATGCAGATATGATCTGCATGGGTGTCATGCGTATGACGAAGTTCAGTATGGGGCTCGAGATTTTATTATCTCGTGTTTCATACACCCCGCAAAGTTAATCTAGCGACTTGAATAATCATACTTGATGATAAACGTTGGTAGATTCGGTTTGTTTTGAAACCTTAGAAGCCACGGAAAATAAAATTTTGCATAAACCGATTAGAGGCGTCTAACTTGGTTTTGCAGGATGTGCATGTGATGTGGTATAGCAGTGCTCATATTAATTTGATTATGTATGAGATGACTATACAATGTATATTAACATGACCCGCGTGTCATGATTCGGCATGATGGCTGGAGCCATATGATTGTCACTTTAATGACCTACGTGTCAACCTTAAGTAATGCACATATTTTATTAGCTATAGAGATAGCAATATTATCTGGTGCATCGACAAGGTGGTGGCAATCTTCGCAAAGGTGAACACTGACGCGAATGCCGAAGACGAAGAAATTAAAGACTTCTCCGTCAGAAAGGGCTATACCATATCATGGTATTATGAATTGCCTGAGATGTTAATCCCTTATGATGCACCCTTCTTGATTGCGCGGTAGTCGCTTTTATTAGGGTGATCTCTCACAAAAATACCAAGTAGTTAGTGTTCTCCCAAGTGTAGCACCGTCACGACACCTATCTTTTCGGAGTGTGTCATGTTTCCATGAGTACAAACGATTAGAGAAGTGTGAGGCGGGTGAGTTGAGACCTCGCAGCGAGATCACTTGGTTGTCTTGACGTTCTGGCTTGAGAGCCTGAGCTCGGAACACGCCCATCGAAAGATGAACAAGAATCACATAGAGATGTGATCGACAAGTTGGCCTACCGATTGAAGTTCCCGTCATCAGTGATGTTCCCATCAATGGCGTGGAATTGAAATGCGGATCTTGTATCACTCGCAATCAATTATGAGAGATATTGATTTGAGTGGGAGCGCACTGTAGAATTAACTTGTTTAATTCTCAGTGCAATTACTTATGAACACTGTCTAAGTGTGATTTGCATAATAGTTGTAGAATAATGGCTCGCGTTTCCACCTTTCCTATTAAAATTGAATAAGCTGTTATTTATCTGGTTAAAACTTTACGGTTGGTAACGTAATGTAAGGATTGTCCTCAAAAGTGCCGAGAAGGACTTTGTCCTATCACATGCTTTCGGTATCCTCCCGCTAATGCTATGGATGATGTGACTCTCGTCCTTCAATCCAAAAGCTAGAATTTCGTTACGGTCAAGTGCAATATGTTTGCTTCCATGAGACCCGAACTTCAAAAGTTTGGGATAGTTATGTGATATTCATGGAAACTGAAAATCATTTTCAGAGACAGACAAAGGCTAAAAGATATGTAATATCCAAAGCAATGTTTGTTTGCAAATTATTAGTAAAGTGTTTACTATGCATTTGACTGATAAGAGAGGGATCCAGGAGAACGCCTGTCATATGATGAAAGGTGAATAAAACAACAACTTAAAGAGAAAGAAAATGTCCAAAGGTTGTTAGTGTGACTTACACACCTAGGAAGTCCGGGGCTAACGCCACTCTTAAGTTGGGTGCTTCTTCTGAGAGTAGGAGAAATATTGAAAGTTAAACTGTTAGAAGTATAAAGGCAAAAAGAGAGAAGACTGGAATATCCAGCTCATGTATGAATGTCATACAAGTTATTGATGTATAGAAGGCTGGTCAAAGATATAATTCTTGGGAATTATGATTAAACATGTTAATCACTGATTCTTGGGTATTGTGAGTTGATCACAGAGATACCCGCTCGATTGCATTCTGTTGCGACTCGATGCAAGAACTACTACGGCCTAAAAGACTTGCCGGAGTGAGGTTTAGATATGCGCTGGGAACATAGTAAATGTTACTATACCTTCCATCAGTGTATTACCTATGTATTTATTTTCATAATTCATTTTTAGATTTTCATACACTCTAGCCCATTGCATAAGGTATCTTGCAAGAAGGTTGTTCATAAGAGAACTTTTAATGTTCGGTGTTATGAATAACATAAGGGCCATACTTTCATTGTGAATGAGACGTATGTTATGAATATTGATAATAATACATTACCTCTGTATTTACTTTCATAATTCATTTTAGAGTTTTATACACTCTAGCCCATTTGCATAATGTTTGTTGCAAGAGTGTTGCTCATAAAAGAACAATTGTTGTTCAGTATTATGAATAACATAAGGGCCATACTTCCATCATGGATGGGACGTATGTTATGAATATTGATGGTAATATGATACATCCATAACACTGACGCTAAATGTCGCAAGACTAAAAGAATACCGCATATATGTGGCACTGCATTTGGTCACATTGGAGAAACCCGCATGGAGAAATTCCATTATGATGGATTTTGAAGTCATTGATTATGAATCATCTGACACTTGCAACTTTCGTCTGAAAAGTGAAGTGACTGAAATACCATTCACAGGCCATAAGGAACGAGCAACGAACTTATTGGTGATCATACATTATGATGTGTGTAGTCCAATAAAGGTTATTGCTAGCAGTGGATTTGTCTATCTTCAAAAATGACTCAAGTAGATATATTGATATTTGCTTGATGAGACGTAAGTCTGGATCTTTTGAAATCATTTGAAAGTTTTCAACATGAAGTAGAAATTATTGTAACAAGAAAGATTATGTTTCTGCAAACTAGATTGCAGAAAGGAATTTTTGAGTTGCAAGTTTAGCGAATGTCTGATGAGTTGTGAAAAGAGTTTCATAACTTACACCTCCCGGAACACCACTGTGAGTGGAATGTCCGTGAAGATGTAATCAAACCATTTATGACATGGTAAGATCAAAGATGACATAAATCAATTTGCCATTATCCCTTTTAAAGTAATGCTTTAGAGACTGCGGCTTTTACACTGAATAGAGCACCATCAGATCTGTTGAAATGACGCCATGGTATGGTACGCCCAACCATGTTTTGTCTTTTCTTAACATTTGGAATATGGGGCTTGTGTAAAATGTTTACAAACCTATTCTAAATCAGACAAGTGCTACTTTGTAGGTTATCCCAAGTTATTGGGTATTCCCCTACCACTATATCGAGGCAAAAGGTTTTGCCACAAAGAACGGTATGATTTTGAAGAAAATGTTTCTTGCAAAAAGATGAGTGGGAGGACAGTGCAACTCGACGAGATAACAGTATCTTCATTATCAGGTCAAAGAAAAGAGACCTTGGAAGTGATTCCAGAGTTTCCTCCTGCGACTGATACGGAAGTCTCTACAATAAAATGTATGGACTTCGGTCGAACTTGCAGCTGAACCACGTAGGCGAAACTCGTGCAAACCTCTCAGGTGCGCAAACGAGATATTATTGTTAGACAACAGTATACCTACAATACACAAGGAAGCGTTGATGGGCTTTGACTCCGTAATTGGCTAAGTGCCAATACAATCCGAGATAGTTTCCATATAAGTGATTCAAGATCATATCTTGATACCCCTTTCGGAAGACTTAGAGTCTAACGAATATTAATGGAACTATAAACTGATACGGATAAAAATGTTTTATCCATAAAGCTCGACTTGTTGCTTATAACAAATTCAAGGAATTGACTACAGTGAGATTGTCTCTCCGTAGTGATTCTTAAAGTCGGTTCGGGTTAAACTAGCAATTGATACATATTTCAATCTTGAGATATGATACATGGATGCCAAAAGGATTTCCATGAAATGGAAATACAACCTAGGACTTGCATGTGATACAGTCCAAGGTATTTTGTCAATCCAGAGGATGCTAGTGAGTATGCAAACTTCAGAGTTCCAGCAATGGGCAGAAGAGAGCAAAATGGAGTTGGAATCTTCATTTTTGATGAAATAGTCAAAAGAGTTTGATTTCATCAATGGGTAAACGGAAATGCTTGTGGTTTCAAGAAAGTAAGTGGGAGCATAATAATATTTCTAAAAACCTTGTGTGCTTGACACATTGTTGATTGGAAATAATATAAATTTCTTGATACGAATTAGGACTTCATTGAAAATAGTTTTCGATGAAGTGCTTAGGCTAGGTAGCCTTGGTATTAGGCATAATTATCTATGAGATGAAATTTCCTGATAGAGCTAAAGCCAAAAATACATATTGACAAGATGCTAAAACAGTTTAGCATTAAAACGCCAAGGAGTGATTCTTGCCGAAGTCACATGAAAAGGGTTTTTGCAAGACTCGGTGTCCCAAAACACTAATGAGCAAAATACATGATGGAGATTCCACACACTCTTGTGTTTGGATTAATCATGTATTCCATGGTATGTAAAACAACCAGATATGTCCGATACTCCCAAAGTTGTTGCGAGTATAGATACCAAAGTGATCAAAGTACTGATCATGGGACAACAGTGAAAAATGTCACTACTAAAGTAGCACTGATGACATGTTTTCTCGCAAGCAGAGATTATGAAGTGCTCGTTGTAAGTAATTACATTGATACAGTCTTCATCAATGCTCCATGCGATTTTCGATTTAAGTTAAGAGTTTTGTGTAATACACAATATGGTGGCACGGTAGTTGGAAATTGTTCCAAATATGTTACTGTGGCGATTTCTATAACAAAGGCTAAGTATGTTGACGCTTTGGAAGTGACAAAGAAGATGTTGGATCATATAGTTCATTCATGAACTTAGTATGGTTCCAAGATGGCTTTAGTCAATGGGACACTATTGCAGATAGTTGCTCCATAGCTCAGTCTGAGGAATCAAGGTTTGACCTGTGATTCACATATATACAAAGCCAAGTCCACACAAAATATGAATTTTGTGAAAGCGTGAAAACGCGAGGAGATGCAAACATACACACGGAGCTGAAGTTGTCAGATCCGTTGGACATCAGGCTATACCACAAGCGAAGCATATTTTACACCGGTATGCAATAGGTGTAAAGTGCATTAGCATTGACTAGATTATTGACTCTAGTGCAAGTGGGAGTCTGTAGGAGATATGCCCTAGAGGCAATAATAAATGTTATTATTTATCCCCATGTTCCTAATTAAGTTTATATTCCGTGCTATAACTGCTATGGTTCTCGAGTCTGCAATAACCACGAGGCTCGGAGGGAAACTCATATGCACGTGTGGAATAATAAACGGTGAAATGTATTCCTAGTCTGGCCTCTAAGACTAGCTCAAGTGTTGCATGATGGTTCTGTTTTCCTGATCATGGGCATGACTATGCCGGCAACTTCGAGGGCACAATGTTAGGAGAAAACTTGTGTTGAATCGACTCGAATTGATGTTATGCTATGAGATACATTCGTCACAAGTTAATGGTTAATAACACAGAGGAAGTTTACGTGTGCTTAATTCCCTGGACCATGAGAGTATCGAGTTTCTTCATGCTTGATTCATGAACTTTGGGGTTTGTTAAACGTCATCCGTAACTGGGTGGCTATTACGGCGGCTTACGGGTTCATGGGAAAGTATGTCAAGTAACTTGATAGCTCAAGATTAGGATTTGCTCCTCCGACGATGGAGAGATATCTCTAGGCCCTCTCGGTGTTACGGTATCCACCATTGTCTGGCCAGACACAATGTGATTTGATCACAGGGATGCCGGAACACGGGAACGAGAAAAGAGAACAAACCCGGTAACGAGGTAACTGGCATTGTGGACAAGTGTTGATCCACGGGGATGCCGATAAATCTCATCTCGGGTGTTTGTAACATATCACGAAGCAACTAGCACACGGCAACTGGAGGTTCACTCGAATATTATTCGTGTGGGTATAGGGGTCAATATGGGTGTCCACGGCTCCGATGTTGATCATTGATCGGAAAGTGTTCCGGTCATGTCTATACTTCACCGAACCTATAGGGTCACACGCTTAAGGGTCATCTATCTGCTGAATTCTAGACAGGGAGTTTGAGAGAAAGTCACCGGAAAAGTTTCGGAGACAATGGAAAAGTTCCGGAGAGAGAACACCGGAATAGTTTCGATAAAACCGAAAAGTTGTTTCGGAGTATACCATTAAGTCAAATTGGTTTCGGCACATGCCTGGAAATTCTTGGAAGGTGCCAGAATTGTTCTGGGAACTTCTGGGATTTTTCCGAAGAAAAAACCCAGAAATGTTCCGGAGCTGCCGGAACCGCTTTGGTTGCTTTTCGCAGATGAAAATCACTAATCCGGAATTGTTTCGGAACGCGTCCAAAATTATTTTACTGGGTACTGGAGTTATTCTAAGACCTACAGAAATATTTTCGGATTTAACGGTCGCGGAAAAATGTTTTCGTGAATAGTGAAAAGCACTTTTTGGTGGCTTCTTGGAGAAACCACCTTGAGGGCCTTTTGATATTTTTTCCCCTAGTGGCTTCTTGAAGAAGCCACCCTTGGGCTTGGCCTATAAATAGGGGTGGAGGGGGCTACCCACAACTCACTCTTTCTCACATACAAATGCCATGCATGATCTGGCCTTCTCTCTCCCTCCCCGTGAAATAGTTTCGTAGAGCCGAAATGCTGTCTGGGTTCCGGTGGGAACTAGTTCTGGACGGCGAAGCCCAGCCGGATAGATGACACCGTATGTGTGCAACCCCGTAGAGAGGTCGTAGGTTCGATCTTTTTGCCTGAGGGGCTGTTCGAGAGTGCCTCCCGAAGGGCTGTCCGAGTGACCGTCCGAGTTTCTGTGAGTGCCTTCCGAAGGGCTGTCCGTGACACCGTCCGGGGGACTGTCCGACCGCCTCCCGAAGGGCTGTCCGAGGGGCTGACAAGGGAGTACATTCTCGTGGTTGGGAGGTTGTAAATCCTACCTGCGGGGATCTGCACCAACGATCTACATCGACTCTACTTCCGCTACGCTACGAGTCGGTAACGATCAGATCCAAACCTTGTATGCATCTCCATAGTGATCCTGGGCGTGCTCGCTGTACCAATTTTTTTTGTTTTCTGTCGCGTTCCCCTACAAAATCTTGGTTGTAGTAGATGACTGATTAGAAAACAACTATCCATAAATTGGTGCATGTTGTTTTGATCAATAAACACTATAGGATACTCCATCTGGGTTTATTTTTTCGTTGCATTTTTATTACTTCCTGGAACAGCTCGTAGATATGTTATATGGTGGCTTTCATTGACAAACCATGCTGTTGTCCCTGCCATTTTATATTTAAGCACATCCAAATGCTCGCCTGTGTCCTCGGTCAACGCCAAAATTTTGGCAGGGTTGTCGTTGGCTTCTATCCAAACGGACCCTACTACTCAAGCTGACCGACCATAAACTCACTGTAATATGAGATTTTAGAATCCACCCCATTCACTAAAATTGGAAAAGCAAAATATGGACTATATTGATGAATCATGTAACAGCTAGGTTATATTAGAGCTTAGAACTACTTGAGTGAGCACAATGAATCTAGATAAAACAGTAAAATCACCGGCTTGCTAGTTCTCTCTTCTGGTTGCCTATAGATCTCATTGATTGTCAGAGTTAAGCAATGTTTGCTTGCCCAAGAAGTATAGAAATCCTAACTCTACTTAGGAAGATGATATTATGTTATATAAATGCATGTAGCTCCTATGTTATATAAGGACATGAGTTAAAAAAGTACAAACAACAAATATGTTACACATGCCAGTGTGTGTGCGTGTGTTGCTAGTCGATCAATCAAATCCACCTGTTGGCTAGCCACGCTGTACCAGATTCAATCCATCTCAAGTCAAGCTAGCTTTGCTATATGGGCATTTTGCCATTGGCCAGGCGGAATAATGGTTTCACGGGCACAAATACGTCAAAAGGATTGAGATTACGCAACTTTGACAATGCCCTTGACGGAGGCAAAGGGCATCAAGTCCGAGCTGTTGGCCACACGTCCTAGTACTCCATCTACTTCGCCGCACATGTCCTCGCCTGCGATGAAAACGGCCCGTCAACTTCTCATAGAGGAGGCACCCTCCTCACATAGTTTACGCCTGCCACAAACCCAAATCGTGAAAGCTGGCATGGTCGTGTGGAGGACGACGATGGCTGCGGGATGAAGCGGGCGAGGTGGAGGCTGTGGAGCAAACCAGCCTTTCCTATGGTCGTCTTGTTCCTACAGATGTTATGCTAGTAATACCGAATCCAAGATTTAAAACCAATCCATCTTTACTCTCCTTCTCTCTCAGTGAAAGCTAATCTCTGGTGCCCTCCGTTCAAATTGAATTAGATCAAAACTGAGCAGGACCGAGATAACTATGGGAAAGGCATATGAGAGAGATTAGTGGGAAGGAGAGGATTGTGTCCCGGATTTTCAGGAGAAACGGGTGTTAATGGGAAGGAGGGGATCGTGTCCCGATTTTATACAGGAGAGATGTGCATTAAAGGAAAGATGGATTGCATCCTTATTTTTCTGGATAGAAAAAATAAACTGGAAACGTGGAGTTGATTGTGCGAGGGGTGGGGCTGGAGACTTCCTTCGATGGATCGGGAGGGGACGAAACGAACGAACCACGTACCTACTGCCTTTAGGATTATTATTATACTATATAATAGTAAATGTGCACGTGCAGTGTGCAGATCAAAGGGACCTACACGAGTCTCGCGATCGTGTCGCCCCCGCGGGCGACCGGCCGCGCCCCGGCCCTTCCTCCTCCAGCTCTCCCTCACCCCTCCCTCCCCGCCGCCGGGCCTGGCCCGGGCGACGCTGGCGGCGGTGGCCCATGGCCTTTCCCCTCTCGGTTGCTCTCTGGCGCGGGGCGGAGCAGCGCCGGGGGGTGTTCCTAGGCGGCGGCGGTACGGCGTGGCAGAGGGGTTTCTTGGCGTGGCGCGGGAGATCGGCTGGGCGGCGGCGTCACTGTTGGCGGCGGGGTGGCACGGCGGCACGGCCAGGCGGCGCCCGCTCGGCCCAGATCTGGGCCCCATCTGGGTCTGGGCGGGCCGACGGCGGGGCGGGTCGGCGGCGTGACTTCCGGGAGGCGGGGGAGCGGCGATGGGCGGTAGGGTGCTGGCGGCACTGGCGCCGCCCTGCTGCAGCGTGGCCGGCGGGGCTTAGCGGGCCCAATTTGGGCCTGGCCGGGCCAGGGGTGGCCTGGTATGCCCTGTTGCCGCGTCCGGACGACGACCGCGACGGTGCCGGAGGCACGGGCCTCCCGCACGACGGCGGTGGAGGTGGTTCCCTCCCGCGCGGCTACGGTGCTGCTGCTCCCGTCGCCCGGCGCTTCTCTCCTCGTCCTCTTGGCCTCGTGGTGGTGATCTCAGTGAGGCGGCGTGGGTGACGTCGCGACCGCGGTGGCGCATGCTGGTGGGCGGCGAGTTGGCTGGTTGGCTTCGGTCCGGTTGGGCGGTGGGGTATGGAGTGCTGGAGAAATCCTTGCCGGTTCTTCTGACTCCGATGCGGTGATGCCTGCGGGTGCCGCCATTCCTTCCTGGAGGGTGTCGGTGGTCTCCATCCCCCACTCCCCTCCGCGTGCCAGGGGAAACCCTAGGACACGTCCGGGCAGCAGCGTCATCGGCGTCGCATTCCTTCTTGGAGGTGCTGCTTGGTACGCAGCGGATCAGAGCCTTGGATCGTGGTGGGTCGATTCCGGAGGGCGCAGCGGTGGCGGGTCATCCGCGCTTTGTCGAGCTGCCGTTGTTGGCATTTGTTTCTTCTTCTTCTTTTTTCTTTTGGGCTTGATGTGCTGCTCGCCCCAGCATTTGCTATGTGATCGGTGTTGGTTGCTTTGGAATACAAAGCGGGGGAACCCTTTTTCGGTAATGTGCACGTGCAATGCACGTGTAACCTAAGAATTTCCTTGTTCATCATAGTTAGGAGTGACATATTTTAGTATACCACAACTCAAGTTTCGATATTGAAATTTCAGGAAAAAAAATAGTACAATAGTTTAATGTCCGAAAATTCAAAGGCGGTAAAAACATCTGTGCGTGTGTGCAGTGTGCTCCTCTTCATTGGCATATATAGCTGCGGACAAACATTTAATTACTTGCATTTTTTCTTGTACACTTGTCTCACTCTTCCATTAAGGTAAAAGCATGAAAATATGTGCTGGAACAATACAAACCCCTGGAGACAAATTTCATAAGCCCAAACAAAAAGCAGGCATTACATAGAAAATTGGGGAAACCTTACACCAAGCATAATACCCTCCAAGAAGTAAAGGATGTACATAGAAAGACCGGAGGAGTATGCCATGCTTGCATTACTAAAGTAATAGTTTCTGGGAATTTTGGTATCCTACGTGATATAATTATGTATGTACATCCGCAGGTGCAAATGCAAACAACAAATGTGCATGCAAAAGCAATAATTCAGACGAACACACATATGCACAAAGAGATAAAAGATACCACCTCACCTTGAGAAAACCCATGAGTGAACGGACATTGTCGTGCGACAGCATTACTGATCCTCACATACTTCATCCCTCATCGCCACCATTGTATACAAGAAAAGCCTGGACACAACATCAACGCCTCGACCTACTTCATCCAGAACCCCTGAAGCACATCCCTGGTCTCTCCATACAAGAATAATCTGTATATACAAAATATAGCATACAAGCACAAAAAATTGACATCAAATATTGGTGCTGATCCACATGTAAATCATCTGAAAATACACAAAAAATGCAGTGTATAAATGCATTCACTTCCACCGGTTCGTACTGAACAGTAAAAACATAACCACATCCAGCAAACAACATTTATATAGTAAGAATTAAGAAAGCTGATAAAATTATGACCCACCAGGAAAGTATGTGGAAACACGGCAACTGGAATTATAAAGCACCTCAACCAATCTTTCGAACAACTTGTAATCAGGAGTTCATAAAGTAGATAGTATACAGGGTATAGAAAACATGACCTCCTGATCAGATTGCCTAGATAGATCCTTTGGCATATAATTTCCGAATACCACCTGAAATCCTATAAATCCTGGAAAAGTAGGTGACACCTAGAAATTACATGCCGATTAAACACGCCCAATATTGTTCATGGCTTGTGCAACCTGTAACCCCACTGTAAACAACTATTCATGCCATCTTCTCGTAAGTTTGAGGCTACTGCAGCCTGCAGGTACTACAACAGTAGAAGGATAAGCATTGCTTATGGTTCTTTAATGTCTAAAAACAGAAAGTAAGAATACGGGGTGAGCTTGCAAATGTGATGAGTGAGGCTGAGGGCAATGTGATGTAAATTCTAAAACTTAGTGGATATGCCTTTGTTATCAGAATATGATCTGCGCTCGAGAAATATTTATCTGTATGCACTGGTAGTGCAACAAAAAATTAATTTTCAGTGAGATTTGTATGCACTGGAAGTGCAACAGGAAACCAATTTTCAGTGAAACTTGGAACTGGGGCAATGTTTGATGTCCTATGCATCCAAAACAATTATACTTGGATAGCTCATTAACACATACCGATTGCATGTGACATTAAGTATGTGTCAAGTCGCACGTGATTATAGATGTTAGCTTAATGTGCCTTGGGGAGTTACTGTCCGACCTTACTTCGTATCTGAGTCGGGAAGAGATTACTATAAATGGCACGGTCAGCCCCTTAATCATAGAACAGAATAAATGTATGTATGCAGCATTCCTAAACCAAGCATACCGAGAGCTGATCATGGCTCTCAGTTATCAACCGAACTCCAAAAAGAACAAAAGGCTGAATTGATAGTTACAGGAATACATCAAGTACATTTTGAAATCAAAATTGGATTGCGCAGCGGCATGGCAACATATATATGAGAGAGGAGATGATGATCCGATCGGGCACCACTGCCCCGTCCATGGCGAGAAGCCGTACAGAAAGAAATTAGTCAAGAAATTACCTTATTTTTTATCTTGTCTTCTTCTAATCAATCAATTATCTGAAGGTGCTTGTGAAGTCAGTGTATCATTCATTCATTATCTGCATTCAAACAGAATATATTTCACAGGACCGCACCGCTTTGACTGCTCGAGGAGGTTTTGGCTATAGCAGAGGGGTTGCATGATGTCTAGAATTGGGAAAGGAAGCTGCTGCAGTGCGCAGTTCCCTTATGGCAAATATTTCCGAGGCCCTTGAAGGTTTGTTGTCTACTGATGTAGTTGTTATGTCTGAAGCGATGTCAAAGGGAAGAGATAAGAATAAAGCAATGTCAAAGGAAAGAGAGCAGAATAACACCAGTATACATGCCTCTTAGTCATGGAAAGGCATTATGCCCAGATCTTTTGCAAAGTGATTCTTCAACTGAGAAGGATAAAAGCTCTTCTGGAAGCAGGGAAGGTGTCTCTCAAGATTTAGTTGTGGTTGTCTAGAGGATGAATGTTGGATTTCTCCACCAGAGCACTAATATAATCAGGAGGAGCCAAGAGATGGTAGGGCTAATTCACAGTAAGACTCGATTAGCAATAATTCTGTGCTCTTGTTATCTTACCATCCCCGCAGTTTCTCGTTTAACTATTTTTTGATTGTTGTGCCACAGTAATGTTTATGCTCACCGTGTATGTTGTGCGATTTCATAGCCTATGCACAAGGGAACTGCTGTCATCCGAGTATGTGCAAAAGGAGAAAGGAAATTACCATCATCCTCAGTTCTTTGTTGTAGCAGCGATGACGTCCTCGGAAACTTGGCCACAGCCTCCGGCGCTCGGCCTCTCCTCCGCCAAGTGCGGCTGGCACGGGACGCCACCATGGCAGTGGTGCCCGACCATGCCCCTGTTCCTATTGGCGTCTCAGCGATCCTAGCGGCCGTCTGGCACGACGCAGAAGCTGGGCAGCAGGCCATGCCACCAGGCACCGCAACAGCACCCTCCGGTCCTGGTTCTGGTGTGGCCCTCAGCTAGGCCACGTCCGCGGTGCCAAGAAGCCTCCTAGCGGCGAGCCGCGGCGCCATGTGGCTTGTCCCGCACGGCCTCAGCCTCGACGAAACTTCCCGCGAAACAGCCGCAGTCGCGGCCGCGGCGGCAATGCCCTCCGGTGAGAAGCGCGCGTTGCCCAAGCCCTCGACGTCCGGTGGCGGCGCAGCGACAGGCACCGAAGTCCACTCAACCCTCCATCTCCTCCCTCAGCCCATCAACAACGCAATCTTGTTCCCATCCCTGACCAGGATTTGGCGCCAGGGTGACGGAGTGGGGAGCGCCAGGAGGGCGGCAGGTGAAGGGCGCCAGTCGAGAGCGTCGGGAGGTGGCGGGAGCGAGCGTCCGGAGGCGGCGAGTGAGGGGCGGCGGCGGACGGCATCCTGGAAAGGCAGGGATCGTTGCGTAAGGGAATTTATGATTTGGAATTGATTTTCATGAAACTGAATTTTATTGTTTGGTAATGTGTTATCGGTTCCTGCCCGTTTGTAACGTGTCTGGTTGGTAAAGTTTGAAAAGGTTAGGAAAGTTTTTATTGGGAGGATGAAAAAACCAACGTGAGGCGATGATGGTGGGAGGTGAGACGAAAATAAACTAGACGAAAAAAAACCGTAGAGGCTATCCTACCAAGTGAGACATTAGGAGTAGAGATAACTAGCATGTGATTGCTGTTAGATAAACACAAAATCTTTTTTTTTTTGAAAGGGGAGCACACTGGATGGTTTTCTCATGGAAAGCGACTAGTATTTCAGTTGCTGATCTCGATCTTGGTGAAGTGCTGATCTGTAGAGATCCTGTGTATTGTGGAATAGTAATCAGGATTAGCGTGCGCGTGCTACTAGTGGACAGCCATTACAGCGGGTGGGCCAGCGCTACGGTCCACCCAGCTACTTTTTTTTTTCATTCTGAATACACTCGTCGCTTTTGATAAGCTTTGGTCACAAGCAACTACAACTTACTCCCTCTGATAGTGTTAAAAAAGTCTAACTCCCTCCGTAAACAAATATAAGAGCGTTTAGATCACTACTTTAGTGATCTAAACGCTCTTATATTTTTTTATGGAAGGAGTACATTTTAAGACATAAGGAGTACTTATCACCTTCAAGTTAAACTTTCCAAAAGCCTAATCTTCCCAGCTCAAAACCAAAATATTGGGCTGCTTGCTCACCAAAGCCACCATCCACGTCAACTTTAGTTCTTCACCATCTTGCCACCCATAGCAACGCGACAACTCCGACTTCTCTAGTTTCTACCACACGGTGAACGAACTCAGGATCGGCCAATCCATGCCGACCAATCGGCACCGAAGTCCATCCCACCTTCCAACTTGGTTCATCATCATCGTCGTTGCCACAAGAGCCAGGCCAAAATCACTGTTTTGACCTTGTCAGAATTTTTTTTATCACAAAATGACATCTCCCAAATTTTTTAAGCACGATCTGACCTTTTTTACAACGCCATGGCCTGCGGCGTTTCTAGCCCATGTAGAAACGTCAAACCACCGGGCGTTTCTAATCTGGTCGAGTAGCAGTTGAGTTTCTTTTTGTGGCATGAAAATATGCCATTGGTTATGGCGTTGCTAGAAACACCATCACTTGTGGTGTTGCTGCCCCAATGAGAAACGCCACTGCTTGTGGCGTTTCGAGCAACGAGTTTCCGTGATAACTTATCTATTTAGGGTAGGAACGCCTAGCGGTTTGACGTGTCTAGGTGGACCAGAAACATCACAAGCCATGACGTTACTAAAAAAGTCAGATCGTACTAAAAAAATCTATAAGGATTCAGATCATGGTAAAAAAAATCCTGACAAGGTCAAAATAGTGATTTTGGCCGCCGCGCTAACCGTTGCTGCCTCCTGCTCTGGAAGGCTTTTCGTCAAATCCATGCACAGAAAAATTCAATGCAGAAGGAATCTCACAAATACCCGTATCCCATAAGATACATAGCGGCTGACTCCTGGCTCTCTCAGAGTTTAGCGACATCTGGCCGTCTGTTGCGTTTGCTTGATGCGTTTTGAGCCGTCGGATCGACCCGCTGGAGGACGCAGGCCGTCGGATCGAGCCCGCGACACTGTCGCAATGAATAGTTACGTCTCGCGGTAGAGATCTCGTGCCACCGCGTGTAATTCCCGTGCCCCGCCGAGGGCATTTTAGACATTTCGCGTACCCCTTTAAAAATGAAGTGGCAGCCAATGGAAACCTAGCCGCTTCCTCCCGCACTCGCGCGGTCGCGCCCGCTTCCCGCGTCCTCCCGCATCCCAGCCCCCGCCTCGCCGCCGCCACCAACACCGGGCGATTCCGGCGAGTTCCGGCGGCCCTCGCCGGAGCGCAGCACACCCACGAGCTCCTCTCGTGACGGTGCTTCCTTCCCTCCGGCCATATTCGCTCCTCACGGCCGCAAGCGCTCGTGCGCGACCCCTCCCCCCGGCTAGGGTTTCGGCTGCCTCCAACTCCGGCGCGGTGAGCTCTCCTCTTCCCTCGATTCATGCCCTCTCCTCTCCCCTTCTTCCATCTCTCCCCGCCCCACTCACTCATTTCTTTGATTCGGTGTAGCAGCCACTCTCCTCCATGGACGAGGACGACCACCACGGCCCGCACATGGTCGAGCTCGCCGTCGTCTGCTCCGGTGCGGTGTTGGGCCAACGACCTCCGCCTCCACGGCTCCTAGCTCGGGTAAGCACCCCCATCCCCATGGCCGTTTCACTTTCCAGAGCCTCCTTCTCTTATCTTTTGTGTGTGTGTGTGTGCTCATGAAGATTCTCTTCTCCATGGACGAACCTCAACAGGCAACAGC
This sequence comes from Elymus sibiricus, assembly GCA_039707655.1. Classification (NCBI taxonomy): domain Eukaryota; kingdom Viridiplantae; phylum Streptophyta; class Magnoliopsida; order Poales; family Poaceae; genus Elymus; species Elymus sibiricus. Next base: position 285,177,927 of record CM077670.1, read on the forward strand.
GAGCCATCTCAAGGGAGGGGATTCTCCCTCTCCGGTGAGTGAGCCCATCTCCTACCTATGGCTCCCTCTCTTTCTCTTGTGCTGCTCTAGGTAGGTAGCACCATATGCTCTGTTTCATGGCTATGTGTGGGTTATTTAGTCAGTGCTTGATGTGCTTCTGTGCTGGATCGAGTCCAATTAGCTACTGCTCATTATTTTCCCTATGTACTGTCACCTCCAGATTACTTACTTGTTTGTTCGATATATTCGGAGCTGCAGGCACCCTCCGTGGATGAGGACGACGACCAGGGCATCCATGGTCGAGAGCTCGACGGCTCCTCGGGTAAGCAGCACCCCCACATGGTCGCTTCAGTTTTCAAAGCCTTCTTTTTTGTTTGTGTGGGCTGGAAATGTGTGAGCTTTATATGGCACAAGGGTGTGCATTCACTGATGAATCATTATATTTTGCGCATGGACTACTTAGTTCCTTTTGATATGGTGAGTCTTACTCCGAAGTCTTATATCTTTGATATTACGACTGTTTGAAGTCTGAACCTCCTATGTATGACGATGTGTATATTGTAAAAGTAGTGTGTTCGTGCATATCTATTTTGAAGCCCTTCACTAGCTGACATGAGTGACATAAGAATCAGAGTCCACTGATGAACAATTAATTATAAATGCATTGTATATCCTTTCTCTTGGGGGTTATTTTTTAGTCTTCTCTGATATTAACTGTAAAATGCGCATTTTCATCATTTGACTGATAGTCTAATACTGAACTTAAACATGTGTTCTTGGATGATACGTGTGAGTTGTGGACTTCCCGCCCTTTATCACGAATCGACAGTACATACTTCATAATTTAGTTGGCATAAGATTAATCGTGCTTTTTATGGTGCGGTGTAGGAAGCGGTTCCTCGCCGGTTGGACGGCGTTCAGGCGCAACCCCGGCGCCCACTGAGTACTGCCTCGGCTACAACCTCCCTCGGTGAGCTCCATCTTCCTCCTGCTCCTCTGCTTCGGCTGCTGTATGGGACATGGCCGTGGCTATGTTGATGTGGTGCTCGTCTGGTTGATGCTCTATGCCCTACTCATGCATAGGGTTTGCAGGCTGCTGTTCATGTTATAGTTGCTATCATAGGATCTCCTGTGATGCTCTGGTTTACATGTGGATGCCCTGGTCCTATAGCTATGCTCATGGATTTGCTAAATTGATTAGTGGCAGTGTTGATTTCCTATTTGCAAACTGCCAAATGATTTCTTGCTCATAGCCACGTCCACTTTTGTAGTGTGTAATTTGGTGCTGGCAGGGATAGATGATCTACCACCACTTGAATGGGCTGATAGGTGATGCCACTGGAGCTGCTAGCCCTGCGGAGCTTGCTAGAGCATTTTGTGATTTGAGCTTTCTTGGCAGGCGAAGACTCCTCTCGTGCCCTGGACTTTAATTTAGGTAGACTAGAAGGGCTACCCTTCTGATGACTGTGGCGGGAGCCACCGCGCGCTCTCAGAGTTTAGCAACATCCGGCCGTCCGTTTCGTTTGCTTGATGAGCTCTGGGCCGTCGGATCGAGCCGCTGGAGGACGCTGGCCGTCGGATCGAGCCCGCGACACTGTCGCAATGAATAGTTACTCTCGCGGGGAAAAAAATGCAAGATTGCATTGTTAGGGCATCTCCAACGTTGATCCCGAAAGTTCTGTCCGCAAATGTCCGCGTACATGTCCTGACGTGTCCGCGGACAGCCGGCCGGTCGGAGGCCATGATTAACCGTGGCTGAAATAAGTGTGCCTTTGAGCAATCGAGGCACCTGTGGTATCAAGTTGGATCCTCCCTCTTGTCTCTAGAATCCTTTTTGATCCTGTGATACTTATTGTTCTGTCCTTGGATGGTCATTCTTGTTGAGTGATAACCAGGACAGCTCCACTGTATAAACAGATTGATCTGGTGATAAGAGATGACGGGGGTAGGTTATATGATCGAGGATTGGCGAATCTGAGCCCACTATGCAATGAACCCTGAACCCTTTTTATTTTTATTTAAAGGTGTTGCTTATTTATGCTCCAGTGTTTATAGCCGTCTTATGTGAAGGTTTCTTCTCTCTCATACCTTTATTGCATATAAGTTGTTCTTGATCTTTTATTGTTTGTTGTTGGTCCTTGATTTAATCTGGTTAAGATTTCTTCTCTCTCTTATGTAAAGATTTTTTCTCTCTCATACCAATGTTTTGTCCATGTAGTGACAGATATATATTTCAGGCATGACATGAATAAACCTGAATGGTCTTTGAGATGAGATGCATGGTTGTACAATATAGGGTACTAAGTTAGAGATCGGTTGTCCCTGTGAATGCAAACTATTGTTAGCTATAAACATGTTCGACTCCTACAGTGTTTTGCCTAATTAGTTATTGGGTTAATTTTGTTAGTTCTACTTTTTTGCTGCCAACAACATGCAAGTTAATGTTCAGGGTGTGCTTTGGCCTTGGGATTCTTTACTGTTCTTATTCTAGATGTGGTGGTCTTATTAGTCTGATCAACATGTCTTTTATCGGCCTTTATATGGCTAATATGCATATCCGGTAGAACAGAGTCAGTTCATGCATTCTTATGCTATTTTCACATGTGTTTATCTGTTTAAGTTGTGTTCAGCTGGTTTCCCTTCAGTCAGTTCATTGCATGAAACAAGCACTATAGCTGACATGTAACTCGAGTATTCAGTGCATATAGTTGGTGCCTGACATGTAACTCGAGTATTCAGTGCATATAGTTTGTCCCTTTGTGTATGCACATTTTTCTTTCTTTCTTACAAAGCTGCTATTTTTCATTTATTTGGAGAACACCTCTGAGTTTTCATTGCACATGAAACGAGTCGCTGTCACTACCCAGCACATGAGTACTCAATGTGTGTATTTTGAGGTCTACGTCTTCAAAAGAAATCCGACTATTTATTATATGGGGAACTATAGTTAGTAGCGTGTAACTGGACTCCTATTTGGAGCAGTGGCATCGTTGATACTGGTCTCTGATTTACGATTTGAACCGCTGCCCCTGGCCTGCCCGCCGGCGGCATGCTGCTCTTCCGGCCGCCCCTCATCTCCCTCGCCGTTCGCCGCCCCTGAGCACCACGCGGCTCGTCGGATCATGCGCCGCCCCTGAGCAGCGCGCAGCTCGCCGGACCGATTTGTGCCACCCACACCGACCTGAGATCCGCCTCTGCAGGTATGAACTCCCCCCCAATGTCCTCTTCCCCTCCATCCATTATTTCTCTATTTTGTTCAACTTGTTAGCCAAAGGACTCAGATTCTTGCCATGATTGATTGTTAGGGATTACAGTTCTTCAGATTGTTAAGGATTACAGTTCTTTAGATTAACTGTATTATCGCTGTTTCTATTAGAATAACTGAAAATGTGGTGCAGGGCTGCAGGCTACATTTCAGACTGAGAGGGCGAGACAGGGGAGGCTTGGAGGAGACCAGAGAGCAGCGATGTTGAGGTGGAGGGAGCCAGGAGTGCCATTATCGACAGTATGAGTACCATCTCTGGGCATACTACTGTAAGTTGCAACCCATAACCAACATCTAGATGCGTCTACTTCATGTACAAGAGTTTCATGTGCATTGATTATGTCCCCTAAATCCATTCATCCTACCAATAGTTTACCTTGGCTTTGTCCGATGTGAATGGTATTCTAATTGTGGTGTCCATCGGTTTGGTCGTCTTGATCTGTTTGGTAACTACCTTTTCTTATCTATAAATGTGCATATATTCTACTGCTTTGTAGTTAATTTCTGCTCGCTCTCTTCTTTGTGGTGTATATATTTTAGTGGAATTTGACTATATATTCCTTATAGCATACTTGATTTTGCTGCTGTCATCATAACGAACCTAATTGTTCGTTGATGTTTTCTTATGTTCTCCTGTTAGCTCAGGTCGATAATTGAGCTCTCAGTAATGATTTTTATGTTGCACTAGCTTTCTCATGTTCAGTTTAGCCGCCACTGGTTCTTCTCTTTGTTGTGTCATTTCTACATATATCCTTTAAAGTTTGAGAAAATTTGGCTCTGTGATTGTGATTTTAAGACGCTGATGCCTTATTGGTAAGAGGACGTGGATTGTGAGGAGAAACGCACATCAGCTAGCAAAAAGAAGGCTAGGTAACTCCTCCTATGGTTTATTAATGATACGTACAGATCTAAGTGGATTCAATGCTTTTCCTCATCCAATGTTTTATTCTTTGCGCAAAAACGATTTTACTTGGCACAATAGATAGCTTACAATGAGATGGCAGTAGATCAGTGTATTTACAGAATAAAAATAGACAAATGGTCGTGTGTGTGCGTGCGTGCGTGCGTGCGTGTGTGTGTGTGTATAAGAACAATCTTTTACTATTTCTTGCTGTATGCTATCGTATAGTGCCTCCCTACTTGCTCAAAATCAAATGTACATCTATGAAAAGGTAAAAATTAAGGTCGGTAAGATGGCAGTAGATTGGCATGTTTGCAGAAAAAAAATAGCCATGTAAGTTCAAAAGAACATCTTTAACTATTGCTGCTACATGCTTTGTATATTTCCTCTCTGGTTCCTTTAAAATCGGAGAGGACCAAGGTCGCCATCGTTGATTTTGAAGGAAGCAGAGAGGAAAGAAAAAGTATGTAGCAGGAAATATGTTAAAAGATGTTCTTTTGAACTTACATGGCGACGGCGGCCCTTGATGGCGAGTAAATAGTTAAATGATGTTCGCTTGATGGCAAGGGCGGCCCTTGATTGTAGTAGATCCGCGTCTATGAAAGGATAAGTAATTAAGGATGCTATCTAAGAATCTGCAATGTTGTATCACACTTCTCATATATTAGGACAAAGAAACATACATTGTTTTGGGTCATCCTTTTGTTCTTACCTGTATATTTTGTGCAAACAAAATATCTCATTCCGCAATGTTGTATCTCTGGATTTTGTGTTTTTTCCTGGCGCCCTTTTGTTTGGTGTCCAATTCTACATATGCTTTGATGCCTGGGTTTGCCCTTTTGTTAATCTCCTGATGATATGTGAGGCAGGCAAGTTTCATTCTTTGGTTTCTTATGATACTTCTAAAACCTACTGCCTATTAGGGATGCATAGCTGAAATGTGTTGATCAAGCCGACGGCTTCTTTGTTGCACCTATATACTTGCATTTTCGAAGGAGAAAACTTTATTTAGAATTTGACATGTCCTGCACTTATAGGCTAATCAAGTGATCTTTTTTGTCAATGTTTGCGGAATCAGACTCTCCAAATTTTGTGTTTGCTCTAAACACTCAAAATTTATGGTTATAAGCAGTACTGAACATTATTGTTCTTAACAAATAGTGCAGTACCATAAGATGACATGTGCTCGGTGCTAACTGCTTCATATCGGGTGGTCTGATGTGGATTTCAGCTGTTCCACGGTCGAAGCAGGGTGGGTCAGCAGGTGGGCTGCAGCAGCCGGATTAATCCAATTATGGTCTCATCTTTGAAAGATTAAGGTTACTTTGCAGGGAGATGAGACCCATACCGAGACATAACAGATGGATGGATGGAGAGCTGGCTAGGCGCACAACACTATAATAAACATTGGGCACTTTGCACAATCTAGATGCACTTCTTAAACTTCTGTAATCAGCAATCCATAGAAACATGCCGGTCCCTCTTCATTGGTGCCCGTAGTAAATTCAAATTTGTTAGTGACACTGCATGCCTAAAACTCCTGTAGGTTGATTCATTGATTTTTTTTTTACGTAACCAGCAGGAGCTCTGCTATTTCATTAAGTAGGGGGAAAACTGTACAAAGGCCAGCGATGACCTGGGAGGGTTAACCGAGAAGGAAAGAAAGAAACAGAGAAAAGGAGGCAAGGTTGATTCATTGATTTTGATCGATATAATTATCCAAGAAGCCAATTAATTGATTTGGAATCTGTTGTGGTGCATTATTTCTAAGCTTGCACTGTTAGTGTCGTCTAAAAATAATTCTTGCTTTTTAACAGTATCAGTAAAATGGCTAAATCGCACATGGGAGTCTAAATTAGTTTAAATCATAGCAGTCTCATGTTTTCTTCAAAGAGTTTTGTGGTTCCATAAATAAGTCGTGAGGAACATTTGGATGCAAGCACCCATTTTTCATGAGAGAGACCTATGCTGTACATTTCAAATCTTCTCTCTTTATACTCTGTCAAGTTATCTCAAAGCGTATGATTTTACTTTGGTACAGGTTGATTCTATAAGTGGATGCATAGGCTTAAAGCAGAGGACCTTCCTACTCAGGTTTCAGATTTCTCAATCCATACTTTTGTGCAAATATCATTTTCTTGACTGGTTATTCAGTAACCTCGCACATGTCCATTTTCTCTCTATATCGTCAGTATTAAACTTCATACGTAATACCTTATATTCTTGGGTTTAGAACATTGCAAATCAGGGCAGGCGGTGCATTTGGGAAGTTCATGTTCTATTCAAAAGTACTTCATCGATAGTCTAATGTTTCACAGTAGAATATGCTACCTCATTTTTAGCTGTCCTAAGGTTCATATTTCGTTGCGTTAACTAAAGCAGCATGTTTTATTATTTTAGTAAGCATTGAGCTAATCACAGACCACAAAAAATACACACGCGCACGCTTAAAGAATCGCATCTATATATGTTCCGCTCTTTACTGAATCTTGATGTTGCGTATTGAACCTTATGTATATTCTCCTTGCATCTAAATTGTTGCTTTCTACTCAATATTTCTATAGCAAGGCCGACGATTTGACTGTAACATTATTTCTCCTCTGGTTGAATACTGCATCTTCTTTGCAATTGTCCTAAATGTTTTATAGCTCCTAAGTTATGTGTCGTCGAAGTCAGTGGGAAAATATGCTGTGTCTTAAGATAATTATAACAGAACTGAATATATCAAAATGATACTGACATTGGATTAACTTTTGAGGAATATGACAGAAGGTTTAACCTTCGATATTGTAGGCTTTCCTGATTGTCTGGCACCTTAGTAGGAGACGACGACCGCTACCATGAATAGGTTTAAATGTCGCATTGCTTCCATTGAACAAACCATGATAGAAAACAACTATGCATAAACTTATAACATAAACTGCTGCTGCTTTGTTGTTTTTATCGAGGATGTTTTCTTTAAGCATATGCTAATCACACGCTATCTTCTATTTTCACTTACATTATCCCTAGGGCTCCAGGGATAACCACATTATTTTCACTTACATGTTCCTGATTCCTTCGTCGTCTCGCAGCTGGATCGGTGGGCGGTGACACGTTCGCTGTTTGGTCGAGCCATCCACGGCGATGTTGCTGCCGTCCAGGATGAGCTGCTCAGCCTGCTGCTCCACGATACTCCCTAGCAGCAGCTGAGGAGAGGTTCCATGGGAACAAGCAACCATGGTTGTTGCCACCGTTAGCACCATCCCTTTACTGCGGCCCTTTAGACCCTCTGCTGATCCAGCTCACAGAAGGTCGGTGCTTGGTATAATTCCCCTTCCCTTCACCTTCTCTAACCCCTGTAGTTTTAAGTCCTGTTCTGATCCTGTTTTTAATGATATGCTTGGCTTAGGGGAAGGGAAGTGGTTTCTCTCCGTTGAGGAGGACAGACAGAGATAGAGGAGGAGGTAGAGGTGATTTGCTTGGCATTATGCTGCGAGGATAGAGGGCCATGGATCTGGATGTGGAGGTCAGCGGCAGTATCGATGCCTTTTTCCTGTTCTACTCGATTCTTTCACTGTTCGATTGTGAAACTCCATGTGACGTTGGTGTCAAGATGAGCGGCCGGGGCTGCTGACATTGTGTCAAGTAGATGGTTGTATTCTTAAAGTTTGAACTTATCAATTGGAGTCAGTTTCTATAATTGTTTTCCCTTCAGATGTTTTTAACCTGCTTAATGCTTATTGTTCAGAATTTTAGGTGCCCTTTTGTCAGAGATTGCTTGATGGTTTGGTTGGGACTGTATGATTTAGCCTATTCTTGGTGGCAACTAATTAGGCATCGATACTGTGAATCAATAAACACTCGCAACATGACTGTTTTTTTCCTCCGGACATTTTTATTTAGGTGAAAAATACTTTGTTTGGCGATACACTAATTCAGAATATTCATGCTTCTATTCATCATGAACTTTATTCCTCTATCCTTTTTTCTGTGTACTAATGTGTCTTTTTCTCTATCCTTTTTTCTGTTCTATTTCTGATTTCTTGCTTGGTCCTGTACATGTCTACCGTATTGTAGTTAAAGTTTCTGATGTACACATGTTCCAGCCACAAACATGGAAGCAAGTTGTCCCTATAAACCGATGATACCCACAAACATTTTTAGATCGTTATTCACAAAAGTGTCATGTAGATCATTATTCACAAACCCAGCCACAACCATATGCTAAACATGGATTTCTACTAACTTAGCATTACGTGCTTAATCAAAACGTTCGGACCGGCACCCTCGCGCCTTGGCGCGATACCGATCTAGTGTCTATGATACGTGCAGTGCACCACCGATCATGATCTGCATTCTCGGCTGAAAATAATAAATGTGAGCGGCCTGGAAGCCTGCAACGGCAGGGAATAAAAACATGCGCGGTCGTGCATCTCAGGCCAATGTCAGCTGGCAGACGCTTAATTACTCCCAAAGATCTACGGAAGCACCAGGTTTTGTTTTCAAAAAGCACATGCACGAGTTAGAATTATATATAGTCGTCTAGGATCTGGGTGCTGCTAGTGGACAGAACGATTGGTCTGGACAGCCGTTACAGCTATGCAGGTAACGGTGGAACAGCACTAGTGTCCACCCAGTTACTTTCTCTGTTTGAATAACTTATCATTTTTGATCAACTTCGGTTACAAGTGAGTGTAACATTTGTGGTCCTAAAGACCAAGGAGGTCCAGGGTAAAAGGCCTAGAGATTAGAAATTAAATGTCTATCGAGCAAATGGTTATATAAGTTACTTACCGAGGGCGGAGTTCGACAAGAATTACTTAGGACCTTTATTCTAAATTCTCTCCGAGGTTGAGGCAAAATCAACTGACCCGCCCTTCTGAAAATGCCTCATGGGGTTACAAGATGACATCGGAGTGGCTTCGTTGGTTGAAAGTTTTCCATGGAGTGCGTCCAGTTCATGTTTTCGTCGCCATGTTGGTTAAGGTGCCCCATGGCTCGGACCTAGAACAACTAGGTTTCACAAAGCCTTACTATGGGTGAGATGTAAAATCTGTCAACCATCCTAGATAAGCAGATTTTTTTAGGAATGTGTGGTACATGTCAACCCTAAAGGGTATTTGATAAAAAAACACATTTTTTAAGTTTCAAAAAATACAAAAGCATGCATTTAGAGAATGAATGCAAGTATGCATGCGTAAGATTTGAAACTTAAACATGACCTTCTGCGTTATGTGAAAAGTCGCAAAATTATCAAGGAACAATATAAGTTAAGAGTTACTTGCTGCAAAAATTAGCCAATTAATCATATTAAAGTTTCAAAATTTATGCGCACATACTTGTATCCATTTTCTACAAGCATGTTTCTTTTTATAAAAATAACTTGAAAAGTGCTTTTTAAAAAAACTTTCCTATAGGATGTTATTTGCATAGACTTGTTTGCAAGTTAGGTGATCACGTGTACCATGTCCCGGTGGTGCGTCTAGCATCATCGGTGGGCGTGTGGAGGTGTACCTCCGGCGGATCTGTCTTAGATGGATCTGGTCGTTGTTCGTCTACACTCGTGTGTCTTCAGGTTGGATCCTTCCGATCTACGATACTCTTCATCGGCAGCGGTTGCTATTCTGGTGCGTTGGTCCTATGGGGCCTTAGCACGACGATTTCCCGACTGTCTACTACAACAAGTTTTGTCCAGCTCCGGCGAGGGAGGGGCGATGACGGTGGCGCGCCTTCGGCTCGTTTCAGTGCTTGTAGTCGTCGCTAGGTGGTCTACGGATATATATATATATATATATATATATATATATATATATATATATATATATATATATATATATATATATATATATATAATTTATATTATTTCTGGTGTTCATTGTACTGTCATGATAAAAATAGATCAGAAGCTTTCCGGCCAAAAAAGAAAAAGAAAAAAAAAGTGATCACGTGTACCCTGGACTAGAGGAGCACTTTCTTGTCCTAGAGAGTAGAGATGAAAACAGGCTCTTTTAACTTCCAAAAAAAAAAATAACAGGCTCTGTTTTTTTTTTAAGATGGAACACTCGTATATTCCATTAAGGCATGGCTAAATCGCTGGTTACAGCACGTGTTACATCATCAGGATAGTTAGAGAGCCACCGCTATATCAGTCAGTGTGCGGGAAAATTAGCAAAAGGAATCTCACAAATATTTTTTTTTGAGCTAGGAATCTCATAAATATACTTATGACCTCTCTCCGTGTCAAAATAAGTGACTCAATTTTGTAAAGTTAGTCCTTTATTTTAGGATGGAGAGAGTATTTTTTGAATGGAAGAGGAGACGTCCCAACTTGGTGCATCAATCAATGCACAGCAATGCAAAGGTGATCTCACAAATATACAATTCATATTTTGATACGTGCACTGCCGATCGTGATCTGCACTCAATTATCGGCTGAAAATAATAAATGTGAGTGGCCTAAGAGCATGCTAACGGCTATACGAAACTGTCATGTCATTCATCTATAGTCACTCATATAGTAATGTGGACTATAAAGTTGGCTATTACATTACAGGGAAGGCCGTTTTGGTTCTAAGAGCATGTGCTCTGGGTGAACAGTAAATTCAAAATAAATAAATAAAATTAAAAAATTCTGATTGTTTTGAATGTTCATGTTAGTTTAACAAGCGTGCTTGATAATTTTCAAGTAAAATGGGATAGCAGTGCTTCGTCGGTGAAAAAATAAATAAATGTAATATTTGGCATTCGATTTGTTTTTCTCCGCACATGTCAAAGCTTAAGACTTTCCACTAAAAAATTGCAGGTAGAATTTGGGTGTGACAATGAACACATCTAATTTTTTCAATTTTTTTGGACATTTGCAAAAAAAAATTGGCGGGCAGTAGCATATGCTTCCAAGAGCCGAATTGGATTTCTTGTTACATTACTATTTTGTCTATCTTCTTTCTTTCTCTTTCTTCACATTTATTATATTTGTCTACGAGAGTCGTATAGCTAAACCCAGCAGCCAACGCGCCTACACCTATCTACTAGGGCAGACGACTGGAACCTATGAGCCCCTAGGAACCGCCGCAGAATGCTTATGATGATCCGTGAAATTAGGGAGAGGCTAGGTGTGCTTCGGTTGTTGAGCCAATATGTACCTTGTCGCCCCACGGATCTTGCCTCTGCATGCACTTGGTTGTCCGACCTTCTATCCGAACTACCCGAGCTGGAATTGACAGTCCCAGTGCGATAAATTTCACAAGAAATCAACAGTATTAGTATAAATTTTCATTATATCTGTGTTTTTGAAGTATGTTCGTGTGAATACGAGTGGGCAGACGTTTTGAAATTAAAATGGTTTACCCTTGGTCATATGTGCTACGTGTTTGAAACTGCCTCAAAGGATTAAAGCACCAGGTTGGGTTTAGTGGGGTAAGACAGGAGGAGGGAGACTCGGATTGTGCACTCGCTATCCTTACTTGTGCTCCTTTCTGTGTGTCCGGTCATGCAATGTTGGGGGTTTACCCTTGGTTATATGTACTGTGTGTTTGGAACTGCCTCTACAGGTTAAGGTCGCTAGGCTGAGTTTAATCAGAGTAAGGCACGAGAGGGAGACTCGGATCGTGTATACAGTGTCCCTCCTTGTGATCCTTCCCGTATGCCCGGTCGTGCAATGCTGGATGGTAGGGGCGTCATCTTTTTTTAAAACGGACGGTATCATTCTGAAGTTATTGGGTTTGTTCCCATCTGCTCTGCTCATAAGTACTCCCTGGTTGGATTTGGTGATATCTACTCAGCCTATGGTCATACTCCTTCCGTTTCTTTTTTACTTCGCGTGACAAGTTTATCTGAGATCAAACTTTGTGAAGCTTGACCATGACTGGCTTGCGTGCGTCGGTCCTTGTGTGGCGGATGTGGAGGTGTTTTGGCCACCCAGCATGTTTCATCATGGCCCCTGGCCGGATGGCGTGTTTTCAAATGTCTGCCTATCTTTTCAACGTCGCGTTCTTCCCGTCTGTCGTGTTTGGTATGCGTGTTGCTGCACGTGTCCTCTGATCGTGCTCCCCCTGGATTGGTTGATCGTTTCATCGGCTTCTTTGCTTGTGTCATGTTGGGTGGATGTCGGGTTGTGTGCCATCGCATCCCCTGGCCGGATGGCGTGTTTTGGACTCCCAGGTAGTTCACGAAAAATGCATCAAGGACCCCCGGGTGTCCAGCTCCATGGCTTATTGGGCTCTTGATGTGCGCCGGGCTGGATTACGACGGGCACCTCTCCTAATCTGTTGCCAGGCCGGTGGAGAGTTGTTGCTTTCTGGTTCCGGATTCTGACCGCTTTGGGTATGCTGCCGGTGGCCGGTTAGGAGGTCGTTTGGAAGGATGGTTCACGGTTTAAAATATTTTACGATTGGTTATATGTGCTAAGTGTTTGGAACTGCCTCTATGGGTTAAAGTCATCAGGTTGGGTTTAGTCGGGGTAAGGCAAGTGGAGGGAGACTCGGATCATGCATTCGATGTCCCTACTTGTGCTCCTTTCTGTGTCCCTGGTCGTACAATGTCGGGGGTTTATCCTTGGTTATATGTATTACGTGTTTGGAACTGCCTCTACAGGTTAAGGTCATCAGGCTGAGTTTGGTCGGAGTAAGGCAGGAGAAGGGAGACTCGGATCATGTATACAGTGTTCCTCCCTGTGCTCCTTCCCGTATGCACGGTCGTGCAATGTTGGCTGGTAGAGGTCTCATCCTTTTTTTAAACAGTCGGTATCGTTCGGAATTTATCAGGTCTGTTTCGATCTGCTCGGCTCATAAGTGCTCCCTGGTCGGATTTGGTGACATCTACTCCGCCTCTGGTCGTACTCCATCCGTTTTTTCTACTTCGTGTGACAAGTTTGTTTAAGATCAAACTTTGTGAAGCTTTGACCACGGCTACTGATCATACCATACTTGAATTAACAGGGCCTGAAATATAACATTAGATTTGTGATTCTTATGTATAAATTAGTAAATATGTGTGTTTTATATATGGGATAAGTGTAAACTGAATGAATGTGGGTGAAGCTGGGAGTCTCAGGCTCCTGCTACTGGCTATTTTGGCAATGTGCTAGGATAGCTTTTACTAAACTGCTTTTGCTTACTTTGCATCTGTGTAAAGATACAATTTCCACACGAAGAAATGTCGGGGCATGGAAAAAAACTTACAATCCATTAGCCTGGTCAAGCAATCGACAATGCAAATGTAGTGTGAACATAATCATTTTTATAAAACTCAGGAAAAACATACAACCCAAAAAAGCGACTGACAGGCGCCAGCCGGCAAGGGTCCGCGACGACAAGGATCCCGACAGGCAAAGCTCGGGTAAAAGCGCCGCGCAGCGCCTGGGCGTGCAGCACGCTGACCCGAACGTACGCAAACAAAGCCGGCCAACTAAGTCCCTCAATTCCCCACGTGTCAACGTCAGGCATGCAGCACGCCGAGTAGGGCGCACACGCAGGCCGGGTGAGCCCAGGTGCACGATACGCTGCATGAAAGCGATGCGAAGGACCCGGGCCCGGATACATGCACGATAAAGACCTGGCTAAGAAGGAGGTCTAAGTCGAACAGTACGAACAAACAGTTGCTATGATCCAGAAATAATTATCCCTGTTTGTTAGCCTGTCTCTTGCTTCTTGGTGTTCATTACCGTATGTATTTTTATTCATGTTAACATCCTTTGAGGGTAATTTATAAAACGTACATCTATTAAACATGTTGCCTACAATTTGCTGATCTTCCTGATTGCAGTTGGTCTTTGCGCCAATGACGTAACGGGTAATCTAGTAAAATAGGAAGCGCATGGGCAATTTCATTAATGGTTTATTTTCCTACTCTCAGGTTGAATGGCTTGCTATTTAATTCCGATCACTGGGATTCCATGGATACCGTGCAATACATAATACATACTTGATCATATCTCCTCGAGCTGATGATCAGCCTCCGTAGAAGAATCATAAATCTCCAGTAACGTGCTCTGCTCAGTGCTCTCTGCCGATCATACTGCGCGACGGGCTACCAGCCATTGATTCCCCGTGCAAAGCGCGTGTGTGCCGTGGAGATCCTGTATTGGCTGATTGTCCGGCGAGGTGCCAACGTCCGCACGGCACGCACGCGCCGTGTCAGTGTCCAAAATCTTAAAACACATAGTAAAGTAGGAGTACTTAGCAAACAAAGTTATTTAATTTTCCAGTAAAGTGTTATCATTTTCCAATTTCAGGTATGAATAATCTTTACTGCATGAAGACAATACAATAGTACTCACAATCGGCATCTGATTTTCTCAATTGATTCCAAGCGATCGTATGTGTTGTCCAAATTTTCTGAAGTATTTGTGCCGCCTATTTTATTTTCTCAAATATTCCTATCGTTTATTCCTCAAATCTTTTTTGAGATGTCGTGACGTGAGGCATTTGCAGCAAAGCTTTTTTAGAACAAGTATCCGTTAACCATTCTAGAAACCCATACACGTACAGACCCAAACTTGAACCAGCCACAAGTTCATTAGACCTAAGAAGAAGAAAAATCAACACACTTTCTTGCAATTAAATCGGATTCTCCCCTCAATTACTTTTTCTTTTTTGAATGATCTCCCTTCAACACACTCGACGCGGCTCCATCGCTGATATGCAGCTTTGCGGACCTTCAAGATGGCTCGCCAGAGGCGAAACCATTACCGTTGAACGAATTAGATCGGGGCAACACCCCGGACAGGCCATCGAACTCCAGATCTGGCACCTCCAAATGACTAAGACGTCGGAGGAGGAAACCATACCTGCCATCCATGTACCACGAACCCAGCACACGATCCACCTTCTTTCAGATGCCGCCGATGCAGACCACAATCTGCATCCGCTCCTGGACTACCTCCCAAGCTCCGCGTCGACGCTGGAGCAAACGCCGTCGCAACGGCGGAGCCCGAGGACATAGGTCACCACGAGGATGCCGCCGCCGCCGCACAATCCTTGCTTGAACAGACTGGATTTTAGATCCATCTCCAACCATAGGACCGATCGCCTCGTCGGAGTAGGATCCGAAGAAACTTTATTCAGCGCCGCCGCCAAAACCAAGACGATGAACAGGCTAAAAACTAAACTACTTTAGCCTAAGACTTTGTATGCGACGACCGAGGTTGTCGACGGAGGGGAGCCGCCGGAGGACGGCGGCGGAGAAACTCTTCTGGCGAGAGGCACCGGCGTGGTCGCTTTTTTCCTTCGAGACGAAGAAAGAAAACGACGCCCACACATACAAAGTTATTTAATTTTCCAGTAAAGTGTTATCATTCAGTTTAGCTACATTTCAGTCAGCTGAATTTCGAATTTGGGTCGGTCAATTTTTGAATGAAGGAAGGAGAAGGAAGGGCCTCGTCGGTGAGAAGGAAGGGGCTCGCCGTCATCACCCCATTATCTATCTTAGGGTTCAGGGTGGGGGTGGTGGTGGGGCTTCGCCGGAGAAAGAACTCGGTGCGGGGGGGCTAGAAGGATGGCCGGGGGCGGCGGAAGACCGGTGGTGGGGGGTGGTTCAGGGGAGGGCAGGGCGGTCGCGGGAGCGCTGCCGGCCGCGGGAGGCGGGGGCCGGCGGTTAGGGCTGGGCTAGATCGGCCGGTGAGAGAGAGGAAGAGGAGACAGGAGGTTGAAGACGAACAGCGTCCGTTGGATCTTGATCGAATGGTCGAGACAGGAGGAGGAGAATCGACTGACCCTTTCTCGATTTTCAGTCGACTGTCGCCTAGCCGCTCCCGTTATCATTTCCCAATTTCAGGTATAAATAACGTATTATTGGATGAAGGCAATACAATAATACTACACAATCGGCATCTGATTTTCTCAATTGATTCCAAGCGATCTTATGTGTTGACCAAATTTTCTGAAGTATTTGTGCCGCCTATTTTTTTTTTAAACATTCGTACTGTTTATTCCTCAAATCTTTTTTGAGATGTCGTGACGTGAGGCATTTGCAGCAAAGCTTTTTCAGAACAAGTATCCGTCAACCATTCTAGAACCCATACACGTACAGACCCAAACTTGAACCAGCCACAAGTCCATTAGACCTAAGAAAAAAATCAACACACTTTCTTGCAATTCAATCGGATTCTCTCTTCAATTACTTGTTCTTTTTTGAGAATAAGCAGACTTTATTCCTCAAATGACCCCCCTTCAACTACTTTGTAAAACGGTACTTTCCTCCTCCATAAGAAAAGTTGTTCTCCTCCCGTCGCCGCCGCCGCCGGTCCACCCCATCTCTGATGGCCTCTAGGCCATGGAGGTGCGGAGGATCTCGGCCCCCCGCCGGCGGGAGGGACCCCGTTCTCGTTCTTGTTAGATTCGGCGTCTTGGTTGGGGCTGTGTGGCGGCGGCGATGTCCCTTAGTAGGAATAATGTCTCCCACGTTCTATTCCCGTCCCGATGGTGTGTCTAGCATCGTCGAAGGACGTGTGGAGGTTTGTCTCCGTCGGATCTCGCGGGATTCGGTCGGTGCTGGTCTTCGGTGGATCTGTTTGGATCCGGTCTTCGTTCGTCTTCGTTTGGGTGTTTACAAGTTTGATCCTTCTGATCTACGACTTTCTTCATCGGCGATGGTTGCTACTCTGGTGCGCTGGTCCTATGGGGCCTTAGCACGACGACTTCCCGACTGTCTACTACAATAAGGTTTGCCCGGCTCCGGTGAGGGAGGGGCGATGACGGCGGCGCAGTAGCATATGCTTCCAAGAGCCGAATTGGATTTCTTGTTACATTACTATTTTGTCTATCTTCTTTCTTTCTCTTTCTTCACATTTATTATATTTGTCTACGAGAGTCGTATAGCTAAACCCAGCAGCCAACGCGCCTACACCTATCTACTAGGGCAGACGACTGGAACCTATGAGCCCCTAGGAACCGCCGCAGAATGCTTATGATGATCCGTGAAATTAGGGAGAGGCTAGGTGTGCTTCGGTTGTTGAGCCAATATGTACCTTGTCGCCCCACGGATCTTGCCTCTGCATGCACTTGGTTGTCCGACCTTCTATCCGAACTACCCGAGCTGGAATTGACAGTCCCAGTGCGATAAATTTCGCAAGAAATCAACAGTATTAGTATAAATTTTCATTATATCTGTGTTTTTGAAGTATGTTCGTGTGAATACGAGTGGGCAGACGTTTTGAAATTAAAATGGTTTACCCTTGGTCATATGTGCTACGTGTTTGAAACTGCCTCAAAGGATTAAAGCACCAGGTTGGGTTTAGTGGGGTAAGACAGGAGGAGGGAGACTCGGATTGTGCACTCGCTATCCTTACTTGTGCTCCTTTCTGTGTGTCCGGTCATGCAATGTTGGGGGTTTACCCTTGGTTATATGTACTGTGTGTTTGGAACTGCCTCTACAGGTTAAGGTCGCTAGGCTGAGTTTAATCAGAGTAAGGCACGAGAGGGAGACTCGGATCGTGTATACAGTGTCCCTCCTTGTGATCCTTCCCGTATGCCCGGTCGTGCAATGCTGGATGGTAGGGGCGTCATCTTTTTTTAAAACGGACGGTATCATTCTGAAGTTATTGGGTTTGTTCCCATCTGCTCTGCTCATAAGTACTCCCTGGTTGGATTTGGTGATATCTACTCAGCCTATGGTCATACTCCTTCCGTTTCTTTTTTACTTCGCGTGACAAGTTTATCTGAGATCAAACTTTGTGAAGCTTGACCATGACTGGCTTGCGTGCGTCGGTCCTTGTGTGGCGGATGTGGAGGTGTTTTGGCCACCCAGCATGTTTCATCATGGCCCCTGGCCGGATGGCGTGTTTTCAAATGTCTGCCTATCTTTTCAACGTCGCGTTCTTCCCGTCTGTCGTGTTTGGTATGCGTGTTGCTGCACGTGTCCTCTGATCGTGCTCCCCCTGGATTGGTTGATCGTTTCATCGGCTTCTTTGCTTGTGTCATGTTGGGTGGATGTCGGGTTGTGTGCCATCGCATCCCCTGGCCGGATGGCGTGTTTTGGACTCCCAGGTAGTTCACGAAAAATGCATCAAGGACCCCCGGGTGTCCAGCTCCATGGCTTATTGGGCTCTTGATGTGCGCCGGGCTGGATTACGACGGGCACCTCTCCTAATCTGTTGCCAGGCCGGTGGAGAGTTGTTGCTTTCTGGTTCCGGATTCTGACCGCTTTGGGTATGCTGCCGGTGGCCGGTTAGGAGGTCGTTTGGAAGGATGGTTCACGGTTTAAAATATTTTACGATTGGTTATATGTGCTAAGTGTTTGGAACTGCCTCTATGGGTTAAAGTCATCAGGTTGGGTTTAGTCGGGGTAAGGCAAGTGGAGGGAGACTCGGATCATGCATTCGATGTCCCTACCTGTGCTCCTTTCTGTGTCCCTGGTCGTACAATGTCGGGGGTTTATCCTTGGTTATATGTATTACGTGTTTGGAACTGCCTCTACAGGTTAAGGTCATCAGGCTGAGTTTGGTCGGAGTAAGGCAGGAGAAGGGAGACTCGGATCATGTATACAGTGTTCCTCCCTGTGCTCCTTCCCGTATGCACGGTCGTGCAATGTTGGCTGGTAGAGGTCTCATCCTTTTTTTAAACAGTCGGTATCGTTCGGAATTTATCAGGTCTGTTTCGATCTGCTCGGCTCATAAGTGCTCCCTGGTCGGATTTGGTGACATCTACTCCGCCTCTGGTCGTACTCCATCCGTTTTTTCTACTTCGTGTGACAAGTTTGTTTAAGATCAAACTTTGTGAAGCTTTGACCACGGCTACTGATCATACCATACTTGAATTAACAGGGCCTGAAATATAACATTAGATTTGTGATTCTTATGTATAAATTAGTAAATATGTGTGTTTTATATATGGGATAAGTGTAAACTGAATGAATGTGGGTGAAGCTGGGAGTCTCAGGCTCCTGCTACTGGCTATTTTGGCAATGTGCTAGGATAGCTTTTACTAAACTGCTTTTGCTTACTTTGCATCTGTGTAAAGATACAATTTCCACACGAAGAAATGTCGGGGCATGGAAAAAAACTTACAATCCATTAGCCTGGTCAAGCAATCGACAATGCAAATGTAGTGTGAACATAATCATTTTTATAAAACTCAGGAAAAACATACAACCCAAAAAAGCGACTGACAGGCGCCAGCCGGCAAGGGTCCGCGACGACAAGGATCCCGACAGGCAAAGCTCGGGTAAAAGCGCCGCGCAGCGCCTGGGCGTGCAGCACGCTGACCCGAACGTACGCAAACAAAGCCGGCCAACTAAGTCCCTCAATTCCCCACGTGTCAACGTCAGGCATGCAGCACGCCGAGTAGGGCGCACACGCAGGCCGGGTGAGCCCAGGTGCACGATACGCTGCATGAAAGCGATGCGAAGGACCCGGGCCCGGATACATGCACGATAAAGACCTGGCTAAGAAGGAGGTCTAAGTCGAACAGTACGAACAAACAGTTGCTATGATCCAGAAATAATTATCCCTGTTTGTTAGCCTGTCTCTTGCTTCTTGGTGTTCATTACCGTATGTATTTTTATTCATGTTAACATCCTTTGAGGGTAATTTATAAAACGTACATCTATTAAACATGTTGCCTACAATTTGCTGATCTTCCTGATTGCAGTTGGTCTTTGCGCCAATGACGTAACGGGTAATCTAGTAAAATAGGAAGCGCATGGGCAATTTCATTAATGGTTTATTTTCCTACTCTCAGGTTGAATGGCTTGCTATTTAATTCCGATCACTGGGATTCCATGGATACCGTGCAATACATAATACATACTTGATCATATCTCCTCGAGCTGATGATCAGCCTCCGTAGAAGAATCATAAATCTCCAGTAACGTGCTCTGCTCAGTGCTCTCTGCCGATCATACTGCGCGACGGGCTACCAGCCATTGATTCCCCGTGCAAAGCGCGTGTGTGCCGTGGAGATCCTGTATTGGCTGATTGTCCGGCGAGGTGCCAACGTCCGCACGGCACGCACGCGCCGTGTCAGTGTCCAAAATCTTAAAACACATAGTAAAGTAGGAGTACTTAGCAAACAAAGTTATTTAATTTTCCAGTAAAGTGTTATCATTTTCCAATTTCAGGTATGAATAATCTTTACTGCATGAAGACAATACAATAGTACTCACAATCGGCATCTGATTTTCTCAATTGATTCCAAGCGATCGTATGTGTTGTCCAAATTTTCTGAAGTATTTGTGCCGCCTATTTTATTTTCTCAAATATTCCTATCGTTTATTCCTCAAATCTTTTTTGAGATGTCGTGACGTGAGGCATTTGCAGCAAAGCTTTTTTAGAACAAGTATCCGTTAACCATTCTAGAAACCCATACACGTACAGACCCAAACTTGAACCAGCCACAAGTTCATTAGACCTAAGAAGAAGAAAAATCAACACACTTTCTTGCAATTAAATCGGATTCTCCCCTCAATTACTTTTTCTTTTTTGAATGATCTCCCTTCAACACACTCGACGCGGCTCCATCGCTGATATGCAGCTTTGCGGACCTTCAAGATGGCTCGCCAGAGGCGAAACCATTACCGTTGAACGAATTAGATCGGGGCAACACCCCGGACAGGCCATCGAACTCCAGATCTGGCACCTCCAAATGACTAAGACGTCGGAGGAGGAAACCATACCTGCCATCCATGTACCACGAACCCAGCACACGATCCACCTTCTTTCAGATGCCGCCGATGCAGACCACAATCTGCATCCGCTCCTGGACTACCTCCCAAGCTCCGCGTCGACGCTGGAGCAAACGCCGTCGCAACGGCGGAGCCCGAGGACATAGGTCACCACGAGGATGCCGCCGCCGCCGCACAATCCTTGCTTGAACAGACTGGATTTTAGATCCATCTCCAACCATAGGACCGATCGCCTCGTCGGAGTAGGATCCGAAGAAACTTTATTCAGCGCCGCCGCCAAAACCAAGACGATGAACAGGCTAAAAACTAAACTACTTTAGCCTAAGACTTTGTATGCGACGACCGAGGTTGTCGACGGAGGGGAGCCGCCGGAGGACGGCGGCGGAGAAACTCTTCTGGCGAGAGGCACCGGCGTGGTCGCTTTTTTCCTTCGAGACGAAGAAAGAAAACGACGCCCACACATACAAAGTTATTTAATTTTCCAGTAAAGTGTTATCATTCAGTTTAGCTACATTTCAGTCAGCTGAATTTCGAATTTGGGTCGGTCAATTTTTGAATGAAGGAAGGAGAAGGAAGGGCCTCGTCGGTGAGAAGGAAGGGGCTCGCCGTCATCACCCCATTATCTATCTTAGGGTTCAGGGTGGGGGTGGTGGTGGGGCTTCGCCGGAGAAAGAACTCGGTGCGGGGGGGCTAGAAGGATGGCCGGGGGCGGCGGAAGACCGGTGGTGGGGGGTGGTTCAGGGGAGGGCAGGGCGGTCGCGGGAGCGCTGCCGGCCGCGGGAGGCGGGGGCCGGCGGTTAGGGCTGGGCTAGATCGGCCGGTGAGAGAGAGGAAGAGGAGACAGGAGGTTGAAGACGAACAGCGTCCGTTGGATCTTGATCGAATGGTCGAGACAGGAGGAGGAGAATCGACTGACCCTTTCTCGATTTTCAGTCGACTGTCGCCTAGCCGCTCCCGTTATCATTTCCCAATTTCAGGTATAAATAACGTATTATTGGATGAAGGCAATACAATAATACTACACAATCGGCATCTGATTTTCTCAATTGATTCCAAGCGATCTTATGTGTTGACCAAATTTTCTGAAGTATTTGTGCCGCCTATTTTTTTTTTAAACATTCGTACTGTTTATTCCTCAAATCTTTTTTGAGATGTCGTGACGTGAGGCATTTGCAGCAAAGCTTTTTCAGAACAAGTATCCGTCAACCATTCTAGAACCCATACACGTACAGACCCAAACTTGAACCAGCCACAAGTCCATTAGACCTAAGAAAAAAATCAACACACTTTCTTGCAATTCAATCGGATTCTCTCTTCAATTACTTGTTCTTTTTTGAGAATAAGCAGACTTTATTCCTCAAATGACCCCCCTTCAACTACTTTGTAAAACGGTACTTTCCTCCTCCATAAGAAAAGTTGTTCTCCTCCCGTCGACGCCGCCGCCGGTCCACCCCATCTCTGATGGCCTCTAGGCCATGGAGGTGCGGAGGATCTCGGCCCCCCGCCGGCGGGAGGGACCCCGTTCTCGTTCTTGTTAGATTCGGCGTCTTGGTTGGGGCTGTGTGGCGGCGGCGATGTCCCTTAGTAGGAATAATGTCTCCCACGTTCTATTCCCGTCCCGATGGTGTGTCTAGCATCGTCGAAGGACGTGTGGAGGTTTGTCTCCGTCGGATCTCGCGGGATTCGGTCGGTGCTGGTCTTCGGTGGATCTGTTTGGATCCGGTCTTCGTTCGTCTTCGTTTGGGTGTTTACAAGTTTGATCCTTCTGATCTACGACTTTCTTCATCGGCGATGGTTGCTACTCTGGTGCGCTGGTCCTATGGGGCCTTAGCACGACGACTTCCCGACTGTCTACTACAATAAGGTTTGCCCGGCTCCGGTGAGGGAGGGGCGATGACGGCGGCGCGCCTTCGGCTCGCTGCAGTGCTTGTAGTCGTCGCTAGGTGGTCCACGGACATGGTTGTAATTTTTATTGCCTCTGTTGTTCTTTGTACTGCCATGATTGAAGATGAATATATTGGAAGTTTCTCGAAAAAAAAAACTACTTTGTAAAACGAGTTAATTGCAGAAAACTACCACATTTGCGGCTAGGTTTGCGAAAAACCATCAAGTCGGTAATCAAGTGCAAAAAACACTGTGTTTTCACTAAACTCTTTGCAGAAAGCACTGATCGGGTGATTTGGCCCGTTTGATCACTTTCTGACAAGTGGGACCATATTGTAAGGAGGTGTCTTAGCAAAAATATTACATACACACCCCTGGATCTAAAAATAACAAGCAATCAACCCCCTGCTCCCGATCCCCTGCTCCCGATCCGATCGGGAGGAGGCAACCGCCGCGTGCCCTCGTAGCCGACCGCGCCGCCCCCACCGGAAGCCCACCCCGCCGCCCTCCCTCCATGGCGCGGACGCCCTGAGCCGCCGTGCCCTGCTCCTACCCGATGACATCGCCGTCGACATCCTGAGCTGCCTTGCCCAGATCAGATGATGGCCTCGTCCGCCCGCTCGGATCCGTCGTCGTTGAGCTCGGTTGCGACCGGATCCACCGATATGAGGTGCTGCAGCCACGGCCACTCCGCGCTGGCGTCGGCGCCCTTCACCTGGAAGAAGTCGAGGTAGGGCGCGAGCGCTTCTAACGTGGACGACGCCGGAGGGGCCTCTGGTTCGAGCTCGTCATCCATCGTGGAGGAGGGCGACGGGAACAGCTTGTCGAGCAGGTGGACTCAGCTCGTCGCCTCCTCCCCCTCTACCCCCGCCCTTGACCACATCGGAGGAGGAGGGTGTTGCTCCTCCGCTTCGGCTCCCGCCTCGTGCTCCACGTCGCCGACCCGGCCGCCACCGTCGCTGCAGCACCGGCAGGCCAACGCCTTGGAAATGCGCGCACCCCAGCCGCCTCTTCGTCATCCGCCGCGGCCGTAGCCGTCTCCGACGCCGACGAGGGCGTCGCCGTGCGTACCGGACGGCAGGGCTAGTGCGCCGCGGTTGTCCACACCGGGGGTCTGATTGCGTTTTTTTTAAATATCTAGGGGTGTGTGTGCTAAACTTTTACCAGTTAAGCTCTTTACAATCCGGCCCCACTTGTCAGAAAGTGATCAAACGGGCCAAATCACCCGATCAGTGCTTTCTGCAAAGAGTTTAGTGAAAACACAGTGTTTTTTGCAACGAATTACCGACTTGGTGATTTTCCGCAAACCTAGCCGTAAATGTGATAGTTTTCTGCATTTAACTCTTGTAAAACAAGAGGCAAGCACAAGTTGCAAGAAATTGCAATACCGCTTCAAAGCGCTGCAAACAATTTTATAGTCACTTCATAATCCTAATAATTATAGAGCCGAAATAGCCAGGGCGCGGCAAGGCGCGCCATCAACGATCTAGTATGTGTAAACATGATCAATGAAAATTACACTCGATGAACTATTACTGTTCATCGCCTCTCTCGTTCACACTCAAACAAGGTTAAAGAGCAAAGCTCTACATGCACGCTGAAGATATAAGCCGCCGTTGTTTTGGAAAGTCGGTGATATTGTTATATTGCTTCATACCAGTAACGTTGCTGTATGATCACGCACAGTGGAATGTGGAATCAAAGTGGGTCACCCTCTAGAGATCGATGGAATTTAATGTCCACCTTTCGACCGTGAGCGCTCATACTTCCAAAGTGCGCCATGTATGCTGGTATTAAACTAATGCCTTTTAGTTTACTGTAGAAATTTGACCCTGTGCAGATTTCTACCAAGTGAGATCTATATATTGAGGTGCCGTACCGCTGTGTTCAGCTTGTACCACCATGGCGTCTCTCAAGGAAAATTTGCAGCTGGAAGAACCACTTCTTGAGGTCAGTTTCTCTGCTACTTCTTCTACATCCATGTCTAGCCGTAGCTTGACTGACTTTCTAAAGGAATTGTTCATTCTTATGTGCTTCGACGTCCTTCGAAGTACGAACATATATGTTTCTTGATAAATTTGGAGAGAATTAGCTCGTTTTGCTGCCCAAAGCAGCATGCTGGGTAGCAGATGGATTTCATATCGATCCTTGGACACTGAAATACTGGAGGCAAATGGATCTCTTTTCTTTTTACCGTTGCAGATTAGCGCGTTATGACCTGCATATTGCTGTGCTGAGATGTGCAAAATGCTGGCTGTTACATGCATGATGCAATACTGATTTTTCTCATAATATTGTCCCCTGAAAAAGGATGGTCTGCTAGCTTGGCAACATCAGTAAACAACAAAATTATTAACAATTAACTTGGCACCAGTTTCTGTCTTCTATTCTTATTCTGATCCCAGCCTCTGTTTTTCTATCATGCAGTTACTTGGCTCCTTTGATGTTTCTCCATATACAGTTACTTGATGCTTTTGCAGAAAGATACATACTAGTACTACTACTAAAGAGTATCAGGCTTGTCTTATACAGGATTCTGTGGTACACAGAGGGGACCGAGTTGTAGACATCGAAGGAGCTCCAACTCCTACAGCGAATCACCGTACCGGCAGTTGGAAAGCATGCAAGTTTATCTTAGGTATAAAATGAAAATGTCAAGTTTTCATGCAGATCTGGTAGAAAAAACATCAAGGGTACTTCATTTCAGCTCAGTTTGTCCAATTTTTGTGCTCAGAGTGCACAGATGCATGCATGGCTTTTTCCACGAACATTAATTACTCGTAGTTTCTCTGTGCTGCCCATTATTACTTTGGAGTTTGCTTGAGGAATACTACAACTAACTAGATCTGAGTTCCGGCAGTTGGATAGCATGCAAGTTTATCTTAGGTAAACGGTTCATGCAGATCTGGTAGAAAAACATCAAGGGTACTTCGTTTCAGCTCAGTTTGTCCAATTTTTGTGCATGGTTTTTTCCATAAACATTACGGTTATTTCTCTGTGCTGCCCATTACTTAGGAACTTGCTTGACAAATACTTACTACTACTACTGACTAGATCTGAGTTCCGGCTTGCAATGCAGTGACTGAATGCTTCGAGGAGCTAGCATACTACGGGATCCAGTTCAACCTGGTAACTTTCCTCAAGACGATACTGCAGGAGAGCAATGTGTCCGCGGCGAGGAACTACACCAACTGGCAGGGGACTTGCTACATCGCCCCCCTCGTCGGAGCGATCGTGGCCGACTCCTATCTGGGCAGATACCTGACCACGCTGGCCTTCTTCGCAGTTTACCTAATCGTAAGCACACACAATCTATGATCCCTTCGGTGCCATGCATACCTCAAATGGAGCTAGTTTCTTAACAATTCAGGATTTTTTTTGGCGCGACACCAGGGAATGGCCGCCATGTCAGTTTCAGCATCGTTCCCGGCGGCGTGCACCGGGCTCGACTGCCTGCAGGACGTTGGCTCGTCGTCCTCGTCCCAGTCCGCCGTGTTCTTCCTCGGCCTGTACATGATGGCCATCGGGGCCGGCGGCATCAAGCCCTGCGTCTCCTCCTTCGGCGCCGACCAGTTCGACGACAGCGTCCCGGCGGAGAGGCTGAAGAAGAACTCCTTCTTCAACTGGTTCTTCTTCTCCATCTACATCGGCAGCTTCGTCTCCGGCACCGTCGTCGTGTGGGTGCAGGACCACTGCGGGTGGGTCGTAGGCCTCTGGATCCCCACCCTGTTCATCGCGCTGGCCATCGCGAGCTTCTTGCTGGGCTCCGGTTCGTACAGGGTGCAGAAGCCTCTGGGGAGTCCGCTGGCAAGAGTTTCCCAGGTCATCGTCGCGGCCGTGCGGAAACGGAATGTAGGTTTGCCGCGTGATGCTTCTCTTCTCCACGAGCTGTCGGAGGTTGAATCAATGGCGGAGTCGGACGGTACCAAGAAATTGCAGCATACACCAGTGCTCAGGTAATTAGCTTTCTTAATAATTTTCACAGGCTGAATCTAAAAAGTAAAAACTGACTGAAAGTGTTTCTTGCCCAGTTTCCTGGACAAGGCTGCAGTGATCTCTTCGGCCGAAGAGCTTTACTCGGATCCATGGAAGCTTTGCACTGTCACGCAAGTCGAGGAGCTCAAGATCGTGATCGGCATGCTCCCGATCTGGGCCACCGGCATCGTGTACTTTTCCGTCCTCGCGCAGTTCTCCTCGACATTCCTGGAGCAAGGGAGGATGATGGACTCGGTGGTGGGCACCTTCGCCATCCCTCCGGCGTCCCTGGCCTCCTTCGACGCCGTCAGCGTCATCCTCTTCGTGCCCGTGTACGACAGGGTGCTCATCCCGGCGGCGAGGAGGTTCACCGGCAACGAGCGGGGGTTCTCGGAGCTGCAGCGGTTCGGCATCGGCCTGTTCCTCTCCGTCCTGGTCATGGCGGCCGCGGCGGTGGTGGAGACGCGGCGGCTGGCGCTGGACCGGGTGGCGGCGGCGCCGATGTGCATCCTGTGGCAGGTGCCGCAGTACCTCCTAGTCGGCTCCAGCGTCGTGTTTGCGTGCGTCGGGAAGTCGGAGTTCTTCTACAACGAGGCGCCGGAGTCCATGCGGAGCCTCTGCTCCGCGCTGGGGCTCCTCACGGTGTCGCTCGGGAGCTACCTGAGCTCGTTCGTGGTGACCGTCGTGTCTGGCGTCACGACGAGGGGTGGCGGGCCCGGGTGGATACCTGATAACCTCAACGAGGGCCACCTCGACCGGTTCTTCTGGCTCATCGCTGCGCTTAGCGCGCTCAATCTGGCGGTTTTCGTCTGGTGTGCCAAGAGATACAAGTGCAAAATTGTCTCTTGATCGTAGAAATGCTCTAGATTTATTTGGTGTCCTGTAGTCTGCAGTCTGCACACGCATGTCCATTACTGAATGTGGGATGATTGATTTTTCGTTAACGGTGTTGATAAATCTCAGTCGACTGTCTCAGTCGATGCGATATTCATATGATCTTACATGAAGATCCATGCAATATTTTATTTTTTATTTTTTCTTTTATCTTTTCTAGATGTTATTATGTCACTCGTTTGAGACTTGGTTAAATCTCAGTCGACTGAGATCTAGCCACAGCCTTTCGTTAATTTCAAGACAAGACTAGATTGTTTCTTCCTTTCCCATTGGCTCATAACGTCACACAAAACCTTTTTTTTTTCTTCCTATAAACACTATAGAGCTGATGTCAGATCTTTCGAGTTGGCAAGTGAACGTTGTTTGCGCCGTCGGATGATGCGCACGAATCTTAGCATGGGGAGCCTCCCCACGTCACGCGCGGCAACTGTTCACGCTAACCGCCGGCCGAGGGAACACACCCATTAACCCCATTTCCTCGCTCCACTCTGCTCCACTTACCGCACTCGCCCATTCATTCTCTTTCCCTCCCCCTCTCCGCGCTGCAGGCGATTCGTGGCAGTTGCTTCGCCTTTGCCGATGATTCGAGCGCCTACGACCGCCGGCGTCGGGTTCTGCATTCTTCTGTGGCGGCGTGCTAGGGCTCGAGGTACGCTGCTCCCCCCTCCTCTCTGATGGATTTCTCCGCCATGGGTTTAATGGAGGTTGAACGGTTGCCCATGGCGGCGGTGACAGTGTTGATTCGCTTGACGGCGGTGATTTGCGACGTGTTTGAGGGTTTAGACTAGAGGTTTGTCGTCAGATGATGAGTCCAAAAATGCATCATGTTTTATGTTTTGTTTTGTTCCATAGTTGTGGGAATAGTCGGAACTTTACCGCGTTCGAGCACCTTTTTTATTTATTTTACCAGGATCCTTAACATTGAGAAGTTCTTGAGGCAAAGAAAAGAAATCCACAGATATGGTGGGAAAATCATGATAATTTGCATGATAAAAACATACCATAAAAAGTAGAAGGCAAGAGGGGAGAAAATCAGCCTCAACAAGGCTTTCAAGGGAGAAGACAACGTCTGGTACGAGCACGCGCGCTCGTATTACCGCTCGTACCAGTCGCCGCCGCCACTACCTGGTCAACAATTATAACCCCGTGTCATCGGATCAGAAAGGGGGGGAACACAGAGATTAGAAACTTTGCCAGACTCAAAAACCCTAGCCTTCAAAAGGAATCCGGAGGGGGAATCAATGGAAGGGCTCTGCAACATCATCGTCTTGGCCAAGAGGACTACGACATCAACCAATTTCCATCATCATCACCCCATTTCCATCTCTTTGTAATACAAAAACCCTAGTGAATATATTCTTGTATTGCTTTGATGGTTCATCTATGTTTGTCATGATTTACCCTTTGATACTTACCGTTCTCATGTCCGAGTAGACTCCCTAGTTCTTGGGGATATAGAGGAACCTAGTATGTTTACGTGTTGAACGCCGATAGGATTTGATATCATCTTTGTATATTTATGTTAATAATCTTCTCGATGTTTGTCGAAGTCGGCCAAGCAACATTTGCCTCTTTTGGACGAAAGGTTATTACTGTATGGTGGGTTTGCGGAGGTACCATGGTGACATAAGCTACCTCCCTCATTCCCTCACCACTAAAATAGGGGATCAACCGAAACCGCCTTTAGCTGCGTCCATGGAGAAATGCTTAATCACTGTTCTGAAACCTGAATGTGAAGAGAAACGGTGGTGGCGCATGTGATGCGTGGCTGTTGCATGTACGCACACATCCGTACTTGGCTCCACCCACTTATAGAATAATAAAAAGTGGACAGGAATTCGAACCTAGAATTGTGTGTTAGCATAGTTACGTTAGATACATACTAGTGGGGAATCGAGACTCCCGGGAACGTCTTCACCCTATTGATTTTGAAAAACCTTCATTACTCTCTATTGCATTTACTTTATTCTTCCACTTTTTATTAACTTGTTGTCACCATTCTTTCAAATTATTTCAACCTCTGGATTGGCTTTGCTTCGGACCTTCATTAACTTGCAGGCACTCTATGATACTCCCTCCGTCCGGGTTTATTAGGCCTAAAGACCACTTCTCTTGGACCAAGGCACATAATAATTTGCTCACATTAATTCTTCCATTCCACTCCCAATGCACGCTCTCACATGCCAGCTCAGGCATTTAGCCAATGAAAAAGCACACATGCAACTTATTAATTCCCCAGCCATGGCACCAACAACAATGGCTCTCAATGCAACCAATGGAGTGGTTGCATGCATGCACCTTTCCAAAGCGAGGCCTTATAAAAGCGGACATCCTTGTGATGCTGTGAGGCCTAATAAACCCGGACGGAGGAAGTAATTCACTACAAGGAACAAAGACCATTTCATGTGCTCCCTGTGGTATTGATACTCTTAATTTGAAAAAGCTACAACTAAACCTTATGCATTTGTAGGCTATCAAGCTTTTTCTGGCGTCGTTGCCGAGGGCCTAAGCGTCTTTGGTATTTGTTTTAAGTTTTGATTTATTCATTGTATACTAAGTTATTTTGTAGGTCTAAGGCAACCCTGCTGATTTTGGGCACATCTACCAACTCGCCGCAATCAAGTTCCCGAGACCACCTATTAAAGAAATCTTCACATCTTTAGAACTGAGACCTAATGGTGAAACTTACGAGATAAATCCAAGTCTACTTGAACTTTTGCATAGTAAGCAATTTAAAGGTAATGAGGATGAGGATCCTTATCAACATATGCAATTGTTTGCTGAAATATGTGGGATAGTCAAATTGAATGTTTTCACCTTTGATGAAATGAAACTAAAAATATTTGGGCAGACACTAACTGCCGAGGTGAAAGCATGGCTACTTTCTCATCCCTCGGGTACCTTTGACACTTGGGACAAGTTATGCAGCGCGTTCCTTGCTCACTTTTACCCAGAGATGAAATCCTATAGAGCAAGGCAAAAGATTAGTAATTACACTCAGAGACCAGGTTAGAGCCTACTAAAGGCATATTTAAGGTACCAAATTCCTCTCATTGATTGCCCCCATCATAATACACCTTCTTGGTTGGTATTGAACTTCTTTTATGAAGGGCTTAGTGATGGATGTAAGCAAGAGGTAGACCTTGCCTCTGGAGGAGCATTCACCGATTGTGAGGTGTCCATAGCCTAGGAAAATGCTAGATAATATACGTGCTAATCATGAAACTTGGGGATTGGATGAAGGTGGAGATGGAGGAATAGAGAGACTACAGTTGTATCAAAACCTATATAAAGTCAGGGACAGTTAATAAATTGAGCGAACAATTTTGTCGTGACTCTTAACATTGTGTTGCAGATTGCCCGGTGTTACGGTAAGTATTTACAGGTACCTAAGAAGAAATGGGAATATTATATCGATGAAGAAGAGGAAGAAATCATGGAGACATCTGTGGTTGAACCTGAAGCTGAACTCATATGGAGGACTTAGACATATATCAATATACTCCGCGCATGCCATTCCCAGAAAGAGTGGCACAACTTGAGAGCGGACACAAAAAGGTTTCGCAGAGGAAAGAGGCAGAGCAAAATATCGTCCCTATGCGTACCAAGCCAAAATATGCAAAGAAAGGTAAAACAGAAGAGCCGGTACGTAAAAATATAATAGAGATGGAAAAGGAGATGATGTGTCTAGTCAAAGGATATAAAAATGCTAAAGATACCAGGGAACCGGTGTTACGATGCTCCTTTGGAAGTACATCTTATTACGGTCTTTGTGATATTGGTTCTTAAATTATTTCATGCCTTATACTCTTTACTTGAAGATACAAGATGAAATCTATTTCAGTGAACTCCAAACCACCGATATAAACATTAAGTTAGCAGATGATACGTCCATTTTGCATCATTATTTACTACTATATTTATCCTATTTCAATGATATATTTCACAACAAGATGCAACTCTAATGCCTTTTCTCTCTTAAAATGCAAGGAATACAAAGAGAGGTAAATCACCGGACAGCTGGAAATCTGGACCAAAAATTCAATAGAAGAAAAAGCAATTTCCTAGATCTCCAAATGAAGCGTGGATTTTTCTGAATTAGTTCCAGAAAATATGAAGCCAGAGGACCAAAGATGGGCCAGAGGGGACCCATCAGGCCTCCATGCGGCCTGGTGGCGCGGGCCACCCCCTAGCCGCGCTCCATGCCCGTGTGGGCCCTGGTGGCTCGCCTCTCATTGCCCTATGGCCATAAATTCCCATTTGCCCTAGAAAAAATAATAGGAAATTCTCGGTATTTTCCTCTGCCGTATGTGAGGTGGAACTTGGGCGGAGCACTTTTGCCCTCCGGCGGAGCGATTCCGGAGAAACTTCCCTCCGGATGGGGAAATCAAAGTCATCGTCATCACCAACACTCTGTTCATCATTGGGATCATCATCTTCATCAACATCTTCACCAGCACAGCAGCACCATCAACATCTTCACCAGCACGACATCACCATCTGATCTTCAAACCAGTTCATCCCTCTTGCTCAATCTTTGTATCAAACCTCAGATTGGTACCTGATACGTCTCGATCGTATCTATAATTTTTGATTGTTTCATGCTATTATATTACCAATCTTATATGTTTTATACATCATTTTATATCATTTTTGGGAACTAACCTATTAACCCAGTGCCAAGTACCAGTTGCTGTTTTCTGCTTGTTTTTGGTTTTACAGAAAATCCCTACCAAACGGAGTCCAAATGCTACGAAACTTTTTAACGATTTTTTCTGGACCAGGAGGGACCCTAGAAGCTTTGGGGGAAGACCAGAAGCCAGATGAGGAGACGACAAGGCAACAGGGCGCGCCTTGTTGTCTTGTGGGCCCCTCGTGGCTCCGTTTGACCTAATTCCAGCGCTATAAATTCCCAAATATTTCAAAAAACCCAGAGCGAGACCCGAAACAATTATTCTACCACTGCAAGCCTCTATTCTTCCGTGACCCCATCTGGAGGCCTCCACGGGTACTCTGCCGGAGGGGGAATCGATCACGGAGGGCTTCCACATCAACCTTGCTGCACCTCTGATGATGTGTGAGTAGTTCCCACTGGACCTACGGGTCCATAGTGATTAGCTAGATGGCTTTCTCTCTCTCTTTGATCTTCAATACAATGTTCTCCTCGGAGTTCTATTCGATGTAATCTTCTTTTGCGGTGTGTTTGTTGGGATCCGATGAATTGTGGGTTTATGATCAGACTGTTCATTGAAAGTAATTGAGTTACATTCTGAACTTTATTATGCGTGATTGTTATAGCTATGTAATGCTTTTCGATCGATGAGTTTTCTTTGGCCAAGTTGATGATTAGATCTTCAGTGGAAGTGGTGCATAGTAGTAGGTTCAATCTTGCGGTGTCCTCACCTCGTGACAAAAGGGGTAGAGAGGCACGTATTTGTATTGTTGCTACTAAGGGTAAAACGACGGGGTTTGATCATATTGATTGTTCTTATTTTGTCTACATTATGTCATCATACTTCAAGCATCACTCTGTTTGTTATGAACTTAATACCACGAGATGCATGCTAGATAGCGGTTGAAGGGTGGAGTAATAGTAGTAGGCGTCAGTAAGTTTAACGGTCTACTTGTCACGGACGTAATGCCTATGTACTGATCATGCCATGAATAACATCATAACTATGCACTTTTCTATCAATTGCCCAATAGTAATTTGTTTACCCACTGTATGTTATGTTCTTGAGAGAGATGCCTCTGATGAAAACTATGGCCCCCGGGTCCATTCACCATATTTACTAAAACCCTAAAAAGCTTGATGTAATTTATTTATCTTTTATTTCTTTTACAATTTATATATCTATCACTATCATAATTAATCCTTGCAATTAACGAGTACAAGGGGATTGACAACCCTCTTGCCTGCGTTGGGTGCAAGTATTTTGTTTGTGTGTGTAGGTACTGTCGACCTTTGTTTGCGTGAATCTCCTATTGGTTCAATAACCTTGGTTCTCTACTGGGAGAAATACTATCCGCTACTATATTTGAAAGCACATTTGCTCCCTTGGTGGTTTTGGTAATCAATGTCAACATACATGTTGTTGGACTAATACTTTTATCTAGTGTATTTTTCAGATAAGTTCAACAGTGGCATGGCAAGGACAAGAAGATGTGGATTCCCTCAAAATGTCAAGGACAAGAATTGGCAACTACGAGACTCTACATTTTTGGTTTAGTAATCCAAGATCACATTGAGTCCCTTAGGAAAGCCAATACTATTTAAAGGGGATGAGGTATTAATGATGAGGTTGTTGCTCAAGTGCTTTGTGATATTACTCCAAAAACCCTCAGTCATTGTCTCACAAACACATATGTCCAAACCCTAAATCTCCATCTCGGTCCCACCAAAAGTACCCCATCCGGACCCACCGAGATGACCACTCCCAATGCCACTGCCAAACACTAGCAATTCGCTTTGACCGAAATGGATCTCGGCCCCACCGAGATGGCATTGCCAAGTTTCTGTGATGACATTGTTTCACTTCGGAATCACTGAGTTGAAATAATCAGAATTTCCGAAACTGGGTTTTGCCCTAGCCATTGCACTTCGGTCCCACCGAAAAGCCCAATGTTCATATCTTTTACACTAATCGGTCTCACCAAGTTCACATTCGGTCTCACCGATTTGGGTCAAAAGTGTGTAACGACTGGATTTTGGGTGAAGGCCGCACTTACTCTCAAAGAGAGCCATCAAAACGTGCCTACACTTCCACCATTCATTTTCTGAGAGAGAACCACCTACTCATGTGTTGAGATCAAGAGATTCCAATCCAACCATTTGAACCTTGATTTCTAGCCTCTTCAAGTTGCTTTCCACTCCAATCCTTCTCCTACCCAAGCCAAATCTGTGAGAGAGGGATTGAGTGTTGAGGAGACTATCATTTGAAGCACAAGAGCAAGGAGTTCACCATCAACACACCATCTATTACCTTTTGGAGAGTGGTGTCTCCTAGATTGGTTAGGTGTCACTTGGGAGCCTCCAAGATCATGTGGAGTTGAACTAAGGAGTTTGTAAGGGCAAGGAGATCGCCTACTTCGTGAAGATCTACCCCGAGTGAGGCTAGTCCTTTGTGGATGGAAGCCATGGTGGAATAGGCAAGGTTGCTTCTTCGTGGACCCTTCGTGGGTGGACCCCTCCGTGGACTCGCGCAACCGTTACCCTTCGTGGGTTGAAGTCTCCATCAACGTGGACGTACGATAGCACCACCTATCGGAACCATGCCAAAAACCACCGTTTCTTCATTGCGTTTGATCTTCTTTTCTCTACCCCATTACTTTCCACACATTTGCATGCTTTACTATTTCCGCTGCTCTATCTCTAGATATGCATGTGTAGGAAGTCTTGGTGATATCTTAACTAGTGCTAAAATTTGCCTAAATTCCAAGAGAATTAAAAACTGCACCTTTGATTGGTTAAGACTCTATTCACCCCCCTCTAGTCCTATCTTCTCGACCCTACAATTGGTATCAGAGCTTTGGTCTCCATTGCTTTGGTTTAATCACCATTGGAGGAAGATGGATGTGTCTACTTTTGGGAGTCTTAGACGTAGTGTGCCTATTCTCAATGGAGAGTATTATCACTTTGGGAAGGATGAAATGCTTGATATCTTTGATGAATTTAATTTGAGCAAGTATATTCATAGTTCATATGTGCCTCCCATTGATCCCTTGCATCCCACTCTTGAGGAAGAAATTGACATGCTTCGTAATCTTAGAACCATCAATCTTATCCTTAGAGGATTACGTAAAATTGTGCTTGGTTGTATGCAAAACTTTGAGTGCACCTATACTCTATGGAATGACTTGGAAAAGCGATATCCCAACTACTCTTTAAAGAATCTTGATGAGATTCTTCGTAAGACTATTGCTTTTCACAAGATGAAGCCTAGTGATCCTAACTTTGATAATTGCTTGTTTGAGCTTCGTGATCTTATGCGTGCTAAAGGAGATGTTACAACCATTAGTAACATTATCATGGAAGCCATTAGAATTCATAAACTTGAACATTTTCATGATCATGAAACTAATGAATCCATTGCCTTAGGTGATGATCACATACATGTTGATGATGATGTTGAAAGAAGACTATGAGGAATCTTAGTCTCATGGCTAATCTTCGAGATTACATGGCCGGAGGAAAAGAGTGGATTCTTGATAGCGGATGCATCGATCACATGACCGGAGATAGAGACATGTTTCGTGAGCTTGCAAAAAATGATGGTCCACACAAGTATGTGACTTTTGGAGATAACTCCAAGGGTAAGGTACTTGGCCTTGGTAAGGTGGCCATATCCAATGATAGCTCCATTCAAAATGTTATGCTTGTTGAATCTCTTGGTTACAATCTTCTTTCCATATTTAGACTAGCCGACTTTGATTTCAATGTTCTATTTACATTGCCAAGTGTTTTGATGAGACAATCATAATATGGTCTTTACCGGCATTCGTAGAGGTGATCTATACATTGTTGATTTCACTAAGAGAGCCCAACCTCGCACATGTTTAATTGCTAAATCTTCTAAAGGTTGGTTATGGCATAGAAGGCTTGGACATGTTGGCATGCGTAATATTGATAAACTTGTTAAGGGAGATCATATTCTTGGTGTAAAAGATGTTATCTTTGACAAGGATAGACTTTGTCACTACAAAAAAAAGACACATCCGTGACATTATGGCCTGAATGAAAAGTTTTTCTGTCATGGTTGTGACACTTCTATGACAATAATTGTGACAAAAACACATATCATCATAGATGTGGTGGGCTCCTACTTCTATGACAAAAAATTATGACCGAAAATGGGCTTTTCGTCCTGGGCGGGCCGGAGATGCACCCGCATGACATTCTTTGGGCCGTCCATGACGTAAAAAATCATGGTAGAAGTGAGGGCGAGGAAATTTTCGGGGAGTTCCCGGTTACGGTGGGTGGTCGGGGCCGAGCGATGCAGTGTGGTTTGCGCGTTTCTCTCGTACGCGCACGCGTGTGCGAGGCGTTCGCTAACTAAACCCGAGCGAGGCGTTCGCTTACTGAACCCGAGAGATCGATCGACCCCTCGCACTACTACATGTACTGAACCCGAGCGATCGATCCCACTGTGTACTGAAGCCGAGTGATCCCTTCGCTACTAACTGAACCCGAGCGATCCCTTCGCTGCTAACTGAACCCGAGCGATCCCTTCGCTGCTAACTGAACCCGATCGATCCTTCTCGCTGCTTACTGAAGCCGATCGAGACCCTGTGCAAGACATAGCCAGCCGATGTTGGGTTGCCTCTTGATGAACAGTGCCCGTTGCTGCCGCGCGCGCGATACACGTAGACACGAGTCGAGACGCATCGATTGAGCCGGTTGGTTGGCTGTGGATGAACAGTTCCTGTTGCTGCCGCCCGCTCGTACGCCCCACCCCAGCCGGTGGGTTGGCTCTGGATGAATAGTACCCTGGCTGTGTGAAGGTGGTTGGCGCTGGATGAACAGGACCCCGAGGAGGCTATGCCGCGGTACGCCATACCCCAGCCGGTTGGGGGTGGATGAACAGGACCTCGTGGAGGCTCGATGAACAGCAGCCGGTGGAGGCTGGAGGAAGTCGACGGTGGATGAACAATAGCTGGTGGAGGCTGGAGGAGGTCGACCGTGGATGAACAATAGCCCGTGGAGTCCCGTTTTGCGGTACGCCACATCCCTCCCGATGAACAGGACCCCCGTTTCGACCGTAGGTAGTTGGGGAGAAGTCTGTTTCCTCCATTTTGCGGTATGCCAGAGCCCTCCCGATCAACAGGACCCCATTTCGACCATAGGCGCTCAAACAGAAGTCCGTTTCCTCCGTTTTGTGGTACGCCAAAGCTCTCCCGATCAATAGGACCCCGTTTTGACCGTAGGCGCTCGAACAGAAGTACGTTTCCTCCGTTTTGTGGTACACCACACCCCTCCCGATGAACAGGACCCCGTTTCGACCGTAGACGGTCGAACAGAAGGCCGCCTCCGTTTTGCAGTACGCCAGACCCCGAGTCGATGAACAGGACCCCGTTTCGGCTGTTCTGTCCATGCCGGTTGGCTCCCGATGAACAGGATGAGTTCCGACCCAGTCGCTTGGCTCCTGATGAACGCGACGCTGTTTCCTCCGTTTTGACCCAGCCGGTTGGCTGCCGATGAACACGAGGCCGTTGCTGCCGTCCGTTGCCTCTCCATGTACACGAGCCCTGGCCGTACGTATGCGCGAGTACGCGTTCCAGACCCCGCCCATATGTACGTACGTGGCCGTTTTCTTTGCCGTGTGGCTGTACGTACGTGTACACGATTTAGACGAGACTGTCTGAACTGCTACGTCGGGGGCTCAACTACGGCACGTGCCGCTACTTTCTCGGCCACGGTTCATCCTTGCAGAGAGACCGATCGACCAGTATGTACGTACACGTTCGCGACCAGACAGACAACGCTACGTATGCTTCGACCGGGTGGGTCCCTGCTGTCAGGGAGGATAAGGAGGCACTTCCTTGCATGCGACGATATAGCAGGTGGGTCCTAGCTGTCAGGGTGAGGAATCAATTTTTTTTGCGCGTAATAAGGAGGTACTTCTTTGCGTGCAAAGATGTAGCTGGTGGGTCCAGCTGTCAGCCTCACCGCGTACAGTCCTCTGCCGACAACTGTCGTTCATTGACCACGTTGACTACGCCGTGCCGAGAGCACCAAAGCGGTGGACGATGGCGAGGCCTAGGAAGGGAACGACGCGGAGCCGGGGAAGATGAGGCAGTGGATGCCCACGCGGAGGGGAGTACGAGGGTTGACTGGTTTGGCTGCGGTGTGAGGCTGCCGTCGCCGGAGAATAACAGGGAATGTGGGTGAGTAGAGGGAAGGCCTGGCCAGCGGTGGGAGTAGGGTGGGGCGGTGAGGCCTGCGCGGCAGCACAGACGGCCACGGGAGGTAGGAGCAGGCGGTCCCGCCGGCGCTGGTTTGGGCGGTTGGAGCAAGAAGATCAGAGATTGAAGAAGCAGCACGGCCGTTGGATGAACATCCAACGGTCACTACTGCTAGAATCGTTTGTTGACTAAGTTGACAAAGCCCTGCGTACGGGTCAACTTAGTAGGCCCACAAGTCAGCCTCCAAATAAGGTGGGTCCCAGTAAGCAAGGGGAGGAATCATTTTTCTTGCACGTAATAAGGAGGCACTTCCTTGCGTGCGACCATGGACCTCGTGGGTACCAGCTCTCAGCCTCTCCACGTACAGTCCTCTTCCGATGGCTATCGTTCGTTGACCGCGTTGACGACATCGTGCCGAGAGCACCAAGGCGGTGGACGACGGTGAGGCCTAGGAAGGGAATGACCCGGAGCCGGGGAAGACGCGGCAGTGGTTGCCCACGCGGAGGGGGGTACTAGGGTTTACTGGTTCGGCGGCGGTGTGAGGCTGCCATCGCCGGAGAATAACAGGAGGTGTGGGTGAGTAGATGGATGGCCTAGCCAGCTATGGGAGTAGGGTGGGGCGATGAGGCCTGCGCGGCAGCACAGCCGGCCACGGGAGGCGGGAGCAGGCGGTCCCGCCGGCGCTGGTTTGGGCGATTGGAGCTAGAAGATCAGAGATTGAAGAAGCAGCACGGCCATTGGATTAGCATCCAACGGTCACTG
Source organism: Elymus sibiricus (assembly GCA_039707655.1). Lineage (NCBI taxonomy): Eukaryota > Viridiplantae > Streptophyta > Magnoliopsida > Poales > Poaceae > Elymus > Elymus sibiricus. Next base: position 285,217,109 of record CM077670.1, read on the forward strand.
CTGTTAGATCGTTTGTTGACTATAAGTTGACAAAGCCCTGCGTACGTGTCAACTTAGTAGGCCCACAAGTCAGCATAACATCTGTGGCGGACAGCATATAGCCCATTTGCTATTTTTACAGACCAATTGCTAATTATTACGTAATTTATTGCGGCCCATATTATATTTTTATAATACCTGACCATTTTCTCCAAGGACAGGATTAAAAATTTCAACGATATTTCATTGAAATTGCCAAACTATTTTTAATCCCGAAATTTCGAGCCCAATGATGTCTAAATTTAAAATATATTTAAATTATGTTAAAATCCAATGAAATTTGAAATATCAAAAAATAAAAGAAAATTCGCAATTTGAAACTAATTGCCCATTTTCTTTGTTTTTATATATATACAGCCCATTTCATATTACTTATATGATTTACACCCCTTTTTGTCTGGGCAGGCCGAATGTATCCCTCATTGTCTTGAAAGATTTGCAGCCCATCAGGATGGAGAAAAAGAAATTGGCCTGTGTAGGCTATTCTACAAAAAAAGGTGGGCTAGTCATTTTCACTAAGAAAAAAAAACAGCTGGGCTCGTCATGTTGTAAACAAAAAATAAAAGCCTGGGCTAGACGGGCCACAGACACCGCACAGCCCAGTTGATAACCTACTCCGTCTCAACAACAATAACAAAACTGCTCGAGCAACTGGGTCCTACGTGTCAGCCGCTCCATGTGCAATTCTCTCGTAGTATGTTGACAATGTCGTAGGTCCCAGATGTCGGCAAACCAATTGGAGGATGCATTTTTTTCATGTAATAAGGAGGAGCTTCCTTGCGTGCGAAGATGTAGCTGGTGGGTCCCAACTGTTAGGGAGTGGAATCATTTTTCTTCCGCGTAATAAGGAGGCACTTCCTTGCGTGCAACCATGGACCTCGTGGGTCCCAGCTATCAGCCTGTCCACGTACAGTCCTCTTCCGATGGCTGTCGTTCGTTGACCACGTTTACGACGCCGTGCCGAGAGCACCAAGGCGGTGGACGACGACGAGGCCTAGGGAGGGAACGACCCGGAGCCGGGGAAGACTCGGCAGTGGATGCTCACACGGAGGGGAATACGAGGGTTTACTGGCTCGGCTGCGGTGTGAGGCTGCCGTCACCGAAGAATAACAGGAGGTGTGGGTCAGTAGAGGGATGACCTGGCAAGCGATGGGAGTAGGGTGGGGCGGTGAGGCCTGCGCGGCAGAACAGCCGGCCACGGAAGGCGGGAGCAGGCGACACTGGCGCTGGTTTGGGCGGCTGGAGCAGGAAGATCAAAGATTGAAGAAGCACGTCGGCTGTTGGATTGACATCTAATGGTCTCACCCTGGTAGAATCGATTTGTTGACTAAGTTGACATAGCCTTGCGTACGCATCAACTTAGTAGGCCCACAACTTAATATATAAACTATTTTTTTGCGAATATAATATATAAACTAATAAAACTATAGATATATAAAGTAGAGATGACAAAAATAGAACTGGGCTGTGCGTTTTCTTCAGTAAAAAAAACTGGGCTGCTGATGTTCTAAGAAAAAATAAAACCAAGGCTGGGTGGCCCAGAGGCTAGTTGATACCTGCTAGATCCTTGTGGCCGCATGTCGTCATGGGCTGCGCCTGTTAATAAACAAAACATAACCTGGGCAGTCTACAGCCCAGTAAATATTTGCTCGACCTCAAAAAAAAATACTTCCTGCTGGATCCCAGTTTTCAGTCTCTCCTTATAGAATTCTCTCGTTTATTGACTACATTGAAAATTTCATGGGTCTCAGATGTCAGCATATTTTTTCCATCGTGATAATAAGTGTGTGCACTTGCTTGCGTACGGCCATGGACCTGCTGGGTCCATACTGTTAGCCTCTGTATGGACAGCCCTCTTCTGGTTCCACGGACGAATTTCATGCAAATCAGATGATTTTCATTGAAACCGGACCAAATTCATTACATTTTACATGTTTCTTTTTCTTATGGAACACTTTACATATTTCAACTAAACGATAGCCGACTAGGCCTTTTTTTAGTCCAAAAAAGATTGCTGGAAGCGGCGACTCTCGTTTCTCACGCCTGTTAAATTTTTTGTTAACTGAGAACTCGAACGAGAGAACATGTCGTATGCGGTTTTTTTTTGAGTGATACTGTATGTGGTATGTGGGTTAGAGGGATGTCATGGGAGGCACTGATGACCCACAAGTAAAGGGGATCAATCGTAGTCCTTTCGATAAGTAAGAGTGTCAAACCCAACGAGGAGCAGAAGGAAATGACAAGCGGTTTTCAGCAAGGTATTCTCTGCAAGCACTGAAATTGTAGGTAACAGATAGTTTGGTAGCAAGATAATTCGTAACAAGTAACAAGTAGTAACGGTAACAAAAGTGCAGCAAGGTGGTCCAATCCTTTTTATAACAAAGGACAAGCCGGAACAAACTCGTATAATAAGCAAAGCGTTCTCGAGGACACATGGGAATTTCATCTAGTCACTTTCATCATGTTTCTTTGATTCGCGTTCGCTACTTTGATAATTTGATATGTGGGTGGACCGGTGCTTGGGTGCTGTTCTTACTTGAACAAGCCTCCCACTTATGATTACCCCCTCTCGCAAGCATCCGCAACTGCGAAAGAAGAATTAAGATAACTCTAACCATAGCATGAAACATATGGATCCAAATCAGCCCCTTACGGAATAGCGCATAAACTAGGGTTTAAGCTTCTGTCACTCTAGCAACCCATCATCTAATTACTACTCCACAATGCCTTCCCTTAGGCCCAAAGATGGTGAAGTGTCATGTAGTCGACGTTCACACGACACCACTAAAGGAAGCACAACATACATAGCATCAAAATATCAAACGAATACCAAATTCACATGATTACTTATGACAAGACTTCTCCCATGTCCTCAAGAACAAAAGTAACTACTCACAAATCATATTCATGTTCAAGATCAGAGGGGTATTGAATATCATTAAGGATCTGAACATATAATCTTCCACCAAATAAACCAACTAGCATCAACTACAAGATGTAATCAACACTACTAGCAACCCACATGTACCAATCTGAGGTTTTGAGACAAAGATTGAATACAAGAGATGAACTAGGTTTTGAGATAAGATGGTGCTGGTGAAGATGTTGATGAAGATTGGTCCTCCCATGATGAGAGGATCGTTGGTGATGTCGATGGCTTTGATTTCCCCCTCCCGGAGGGAAGTATCCCCTGCGGAATCGCTTCGCCGGAGAGCAAAATAGCTCCTGCCCAGGTTCCGCCTCGAGATGGCGGCGCTTCGTCCCGAAAGTCTTCTTCTTATTTTTTCTAGGGCAAATGGCTTCATATAGCAGAAGGAGGGGGCCGGAGGCCTGCCAGGGGCCCCACAAGCTCGGGGGCGCGCCCCCAGGCTTGTGGCTTCCTGGTGGGCCCCTTTCTGTTTATTCTTTCGCCAGTATTGTTTATATATTCCAAAATAATTCTCCGTAAATTTTCAGGATAGTTGGAGTTGTGCAGAATAGCTATCTCTGTTTCACCCCTTTCAGGTCCAGAATTCCAGCTGCCGGCTTTCTCCCTCTTCATGTGAATCTTGCAAAATAAGAGAGAAAAGGCATAAGAATTGTACCATAAAGTGAAATAATGATCAAAAACATAATAATTTTTAGTAGGAAATCATGATGCAAATTGGACGTATCAACTCCCCAAGCTTAGACCTCGCTTGTCCTCAAGCGAAAGCCAAAATCGATAATCATGACCACATGTTTAGAGAGAGAGACGTCGATAAAAAATAAAATACGGACATGGAGCATCATGATCTTTATTATAACAACAATATATCATCATAAAACTTCTCATGAAAAAGTGACAATTCAATCACAAGTTAAAGTATGAACCGTAAACCAAATTGAAAACGAACAAACTATGATCTCAGTCACTGAAGCAATTGCAATTCATCATATTATCAGAAAGAGTCTATGTAAGAGCTTTGTTTAGCAAATTCACATACTCAATTATCATTTAGTCTTCTATGATTGCTGACACTCACGGCATACTTATGGAGCAAAAGTTTTAGTCAGACACATAGGAAGATAGGGGCTTATAATTTTGCCTCCCAACGTTTTTACCTCAAGGGTAATGTCAACAATAATAACCCATGATCACCTACATCCAACTAGATATATATGCCTGGATCAATCCCCACCACATGATGCTTGCCAAAAGAGAAAATAAAAACGTAATAGAGGAGAATACTATTGACTCTTGCATGAAAGTAGATACATAAAGTAAAAGATAGGCCCTTCGCAGAGGGAAGCAGAGGTTGTCATGCGCTTTTTCTTTTTGAATGTGCAAGCTCTTAATGTAAAGGAACGTCACTTTATATTGCCCCTTGTGATAGCAACCTTTATTATGTAGTCTGTCGCTTTTATTCTTCACCATCACAAGATCGTACAAAGCTTATTTTCCCGTACAATAAAAGATCATACATATTTAGGAGCAATTTTTATTGCTTTGCACCGATGACAACTTACTTGAAGGATCTTATTCAATCCATAGGTAGATATAGTGGACTCTCATGGCATGAAACTGGGTTTAAGGGTTTTTGGATGCACAAGTAGTATCTCTACTTAGTACATAATTTTGGCTAGCAAAAGATAGGGGGCAAGCACCACATGTTAGAGGATCCAAAACAATATAACTTCTATGTGAATATAAGCAAACATAACTCATTACGTTGTCTTCCTTGTCCAATGTCGACTAATTGACATAGAATATTTAATGGGGGCTCACAATCATAAAAGATGTCCAAGATAGTGTATTTATATGTGAGACCTCTCTTCCTTTATTACTTTTTCATGAATTGCAACAATGACCAATGCTATGTTTGTCAACTTCCAACAAGTTTTATCAATTATACTTCTTTTATGTGAAGTCATCACTCCCCATGGGATTAGCATACGATCTAATTTTTTTATTTTTTTATTTCTAGGATTGGATCAGCAAAAGCAAAACACTCAACTCAACTACTCTTTATTATATAACTTTCACACATGATTACATAGATAGATGGATCACATAGCAAGCACTCGAAACTAAATCATACTAACTTTATTCTTCTAAATCATGAAATAACTAAGGATCGAACTAAGATAGATAATGATGATAAAAAGTGATGGTGATACGATACCGGGCCACCTCCCCCAAGCTTGGCACAAGCCAAGGGTGGTGCCCATACCCGTGTACTCAATTCTCTTTCTTCGGCGATGGTGGCGATGAAGTGATAGGCTTGTCCTCCGTCTTCCAAGGCATAGGTTCTCCATCATAAAAGGACGAACGTGTATCCGGAGTCCTGAAATTCGCAGCTAAACTCATACCTTTGAACTTGGCCTCATACTCAAAATTTTGGTTTTGTAGATAATATATTTGGGCCTGAAGATAATCAATCCAGTCATTGAGCTTGAAGATGATGTCCCCAATATTCTTGCCGTCCACCTTGTGCTCACAGATGAACTCCGTGATCATGGAGTGGTTAGCACTAAGTCCGCGCTCCACCATCCCCTGGCACTTGGAGATCTCCTTTTCCACCGCTTCCAGCCTGGCCTTCTCGCTCCCGGTCTTCTTAGGTCCTTGAACGTCCCGGATGTGGAGCACCCCCTCACGCATCTCAATGGCTTGAGGGTGCTTCATCACCTCCGGTAGGTACGAGTTGATGACCTTCTCATAGAACTTGTCCTTGGACGAGCTTGGAGATGCCATGGCGATCTAGATCTGTCAGAAAAACAGCCTGAAACAAGAACAGAGGAGAAACTTGTGATGCGGTGGTCAAAACACCCATGAGTATATATAATGAATATTTCCCGTGCAGGACAAGTAATATGGAAGAAAAACGGAGCCGGGAAAGTCCACGAGGGGGCCACAAGACTGGTAGGCGCGCCCCCCAGGCTTGTAGCCTCCTCGTGCACTTTTCGGACTGTTTATTATTTTCCTAATTTTTTATATATTCCAAAACGGACAGAAATTACTTTTATGGAAGTTTTTGGAGTCGGTTTACTTACCGTACCACATACCTACTCCTTTTCAGGCTTCTGGAGCGTTCCAGAAGGTTTCTTCTATGTGCTCTTCCGGTGTTATTGTTTGAATAATATTAGTTTCAATATTAATGGGAGTACCTGAGATATAATGTTTAATTCTTTGCCCATTAACTACCCTCGGATTATTGCCTTCAGAGTTGTTTATTTTGATGGCTCCGGAGCAATAAACTTCTTCGATGATATACGGTCCTTCCCATTTAGAGAGAAGTTTTCCTGCAAAAAAATCTTAAACGAGAATTGTATAATAGAACATGATCACCTACTTTGAATTCCCGTTATTGAATTCTTTTATCATGCCATCTTTTAACTTTTACTTTAAATAGCTTGGCATTTTCATAAGCTTGGGTTCTCCATTCATCTAGAGAGCTAATATCAAACAACCTCTTTTCACCGGCAAGTTTAAAATCATAGTTAAGTTCTTTAATTGCCCAATATGCTTTATGTTCTAACTCAAGAGGTAAATGACATGCTTTTCCATAGACCATTTTATATGGAGACATACCCATAGGGTTTTTATAAGCAGTTTTGTAAGCCCACAGTGCATCATCAAGTTTCTTAGACCAATTCTTTCTAGATCTATTAACGGTCTTTTGCAAAATTAATTTTATTTCTCTATTAGTTAATTCAACTTGACCACTAGACTGAGGATGATAAGGAGATGCAATTCTATGATTAACATCATATTAAGCAAGCAATTTACGGAAAGCACCATGAATAAAATGTGAACCACCATCGGTCATTAAATATCTAGGGACCCCAAACCTCGAAAATATAACTTCTTTAAGCATTTTAATAGAAGTGTTATGATCAACACTACTAGTTGGAATAGCTTCTACCCACTTAGTAACATAATCAACAACAACTAGAATATGAGTATACCCATTGGATTTAGGAAACGGTCCCATATAATCAAAACCCCAAACATCAAATGGTTCAATAACAAGTGAATAATTCATAGGCATTTCCTGGCGTCTACCAACATTACCAATTCTTTGACATTCATCACAAGAGAGGACAAACTTACGTGCATCCTTGAAAAGAGTAGGCCAATAAAAACCAGATTGTAATACCTTGTGTGCAGTTCTGTCTCCCGCATGGTGTCCTCCATATGCCTCGGAGTGACACTTTCGTAGGATTTGTTCCTGTTCATGCTCAGGTACACAACGTCTAATAACACCATCTACTCCTTCTTGATATAAATGTGGGTCATCCCAAAAGTAATGTCTTAAATCGAAGAAGAACTTTATCTTTTGTTGGTATGTGAAACTAGGTGGTATATATTTAGCAACAATGTAATTAGCATAGTCTGTATACCAAGGAGTGTTACGAGAAGCATTTATCACAACTAGTTGTTCATGTGACGCCCCTGCTCGACCGTGCACTAATCATACACGCAAATGCACACGATCGAGATCAGAGACTCACGGGAAGATATCACAACACAACTCTAAACACAAATAAAAGTCATACAAGCTTTATATTACAAGCCAGGGGCCTCGAGGGCTCGAATACATAAGCTCGAGTCATACAAGCATCAGCGGAAGCAACAATATCTGAGTACAGACACAAAGTTAAACAAGTTTGCCTTAAGAAGGCTAGCATAACAACGACACAGATCGAAAAGGCGCAGGCCTCCTACCTGGGAGCCTCTGAAACTACTCCTGGTCGGCTGGCTCAATCCAGTAGTACGTGCCTCTGGGGATCTCCTGGTAGTAGTCTCCTACGGTGGCGTCTGGCTCCGGGACTCCATCGACTGATTTCAGCAAGCGGGTATGGGGAAAAAGAAGTAGCAAAGCAACCGTGAGTACTCATCCAAAGTACTCGCAAGACTGACATCAGAACTATACTAAGTATGCATCGGTATCAATGGAATGGGGCTATATCTTTGGACTGAACTGCAGAATGCCAGAATAGAGGGGGAGAAGCCTAGCCTATCGAAGACTAGCATCTTGAAGCAATCTTGCAGCATCAGAAGAGAGTAGACATAGTAACATATAATAGTGGTTGTGTAATAGCAACGCCCTGAGATCCTTTCTCGACTCCCTGTGAGAAAGCGATCCCGAGAGCAATATTAACAGTTTAATATTGAATCATCATCAGTTTGTAGTTGTAGTGGATCAGGATACAACTCCGAGTGTCCTGTTACCGTGGACACGGCTATTCGAATAGATAACTTCCCTGCAGGGGTGCACTACTATTACCCAACACGCTCGATCACATCTGGCCGGACACACTTGCTGGGTAATGCCCGGCCTCGGGTGATCGACACGACGCAGTCCTACCTAGGCTCAGCAGAGAGGTCAGCACGCCGGTCTAAATCCTAAGTGCGAAGGGGTCTTGGGCCATCGCCCTTTGCACTCCTGCACGTTGCGAGACTGGCCGGGGCCCAGGCGCGACACTGTATACACAAGTGACGTAACCAGCCCACCCCAGCAATCAGCCCGCATCTCTGAGCTGTGACGTCTGAAGAGCGTTCGGCTGATACATACGACGTAGAGGGTCCCATAACCATTATCCCACGTGGTGGTAGTGCGTATAGGGCCAACGACCCACTCAGATCAAATACCCAAATCCGTTAGGCGTATTTAGTAGCTCGCAGAGACGAACAGGATTCCTGTCACTCTGACTTGGTAACACATGACTCGCGGGTGCTCTTGGAGCCAACCCGTCTTTATCAAATGACAGTAGTAAAGTCCAAGTACTCGTGTGTCCAAAGTATCGAGAAGGAATCCGAGGAATCACCCTTGATGGATTCCTACTCGAAGTATCGGTCAAGGTGAACCCGGAGGAATCACCCTCGATGGATTCACACAAGAGGAGTTGGACGACGGAAGCTTTAGCGGAGGTGATGAAAGAGGAATCACCCTCGGTAACCCACAACCGGATAGCTATTCTACAGAGACATCATCGGAAGTGAGATAAGAGGTATCACCCTCGGCACTCGGTGGTAGCTTTGCAGAGTCGAACAACTTAGGGGGAATGTGCGGTGATGTGTTGGTCTCTGACCGTCGATCATACTGATCGAGTCACTGTTGGAAAAGTGTGGCATCAAGGACAAGGGTGTGGGGCCATTGATATATCAATAACCAACCTATACTAAGCATATAGGATAACAGGTAAGGTATCAACAATAGGTTACAAAACCAGGCTATGCATCAGAATAGGAACTATTGGAACAGTAGCAGGGGCAATTCAAATGCAAGAATAAGAGGGAAAGAATAGGCGATATCTGGATGATCAAGGGGGTTTGCTTGCCTGGAAGCTCTGCTGATAGGGGCTGGTCGTCTGAAGGCTGCTCGTCTGGAGCGTAGTCGTACCCAGCTGCGTCGGCGGCGGTCTCGGCGTCTATCGGGGAAGAAGGAGGGGGAAGAAACAATAAATTCACGGCAACAATGCAATAGCGATGCATGACATGCCTAAATGATATGCAGAGGTTGTATATCGCCTATCTAAATGTTTTAGATAAATCAGGAAGTTATTTGGATTTATTTTATTAAGGTCATGCACTATTCATCGATTGAATACGGGCAAAAAGTTCCATGTTCAGTATGTTAGAGGGGTGTGGCAGGTATGTGGGTAGGATATTCGGATTCTTCACATTTTTTTGATCGTTTTTCATATATAAATTATTTTCATCCGAGTTACGGTTTATTTTATACGATTTTTCAAAGTTTTATAGATTTTCTGAAATTTTCTGGAATTAATTTAATTCGAAACATAAACAGTGCAATTACATTTTTATACTCAACAGGGGCTAGCCACAGTCAATGACATGTGGGGGCCAGAGTCAAAGTCAAAGGCCCAGTCATTAGTCAACAGATTGACTGTTGACTAGTCAACCTAACATGTGGGGGCTACATGTCATTGTCGCAGGGTTAAAACAGATTAATTAAACAGGTTAAAAAGAGAGGGGGCCCACGTGTCATAGTCACAGTTAGCATTAGGGGCATTTTATTAGGTTATTTAACTGAGGGGCCCACACGTCAATGTCTAATAGCCTTTGGGTTAGAGTTAATTAGGGGAGGGGGTTTAGGTTAGTCCCTAATTAAACCCGGCCGGGACCCACAAGTCGGTGGGCCCGCCCGCTGTTTCAAACCAGCACGCGCCGGCGGCGGCGAACAGGGGCGGCGGCGACGACCAAACGGGCGCCTCCGGCGGCCATTCGAGGCGCGGAGAGGCGCGTACGAGTGCGGGCGCCCGCGCGCGTCCAGTGGTGCGGCAAGCTGGAGCTGGGGGTGGCCCGAGTGGTGATAACGACGACGGCCGAGCGGCGGCTAGTGGCGGCGGCCGGCAGAACCAGAGCTACGGGGGACGACCGAGGCCAAGAGGAGGTGCGGGAGTTGCGCGAGCTCACAGCGGAGGTGAAGGAGGGGCTCGGGGAGGCCGGGAGTGTAGCGAGGCGGCGGATCGAGGGGCGGTGACTGGCGGATGTGGGGGAAGAGATGGACGATGGCGACGGTGTAACGGCGTCTCCGCTCGATTTGAGGCAGGGAGAGGACGAGGTCGACCTCGGCGGCCCTCCTGGGCGCCTTGGCTGGTCGTGGGGAGGCCAGTGGCCACGTCAACGGCGAGGCGCGGCCATGGACACGGCGGGAGTGCTCCCGAATGGGAGGGAGAGTGAGAGAGAGGGGAAAGGGGGAGAGTGAGGTGGCCTAGGGTTCGAGGGAGGAGGCTAGGGTGGTCTCATCCACCGCGGGGACACGCGGGATGGCCGACGCATGGCCATCCATGGCCATAAACGCGCGCGCGGCGTCCAGCGCGCCTCTGGTGAACAGAGGAAGAAGGAGGCAGGGGAGGTTGAGCTGGGCCTGCACAGTAGCAAGTGCAGCCCAAGTGCACAGAGAGATCTTCCCATTTTTCTTTTTTCCTTTTTTTATAGTTTCTGTTTTCTATTCCTTTAGCTAGTAAATGACTTTTGTAAAATATGCCACTTGTCCAATAATTAACATTGCATTAATTAGCACTTCCACAAAAAGTTTGGGAGCAATATAATTTCGTTTGAATTTTGCATAATTGAAAAGGGATTAAATGGTGCTGTTTTGGCAATGTTTTAAATAGGTTAGGGCCATTTAAATAATTCAATTAATGTTAATTTTATTTTTATAATTGCTTTGGGAATATTTGCAATATTATGAACATTTTGTTCTACTGTTTGGATAACTTTTAATTTTGACTTTATTTTAAATTTGAATTTGAAGTTGGATTATTCTCTAAATGCAATTTATTTAGGATGATCATGATGACATGGCAATTTAATAGCTTAATGACAGGGTTAAGAACTGGGGGTGTTATAGTTCATCAGGAAAATCATTATTAATAGGAAGTGGGTCATCAGGAACATTTTCCGTTCTAGACAAATTATCAGCTACGGGATTCTCAGCTCCCTTTCTATCAACAACATGCAAGTCAAATTCTTGCAGCAAAAGAACCCATCTAATAAGTCTTGGTTTAGCATTTTTCTTTTCCATAAGATATTTAATAGTAGCATGATCGGTATGAATAGTAACTTTGGAATCAACAATGTAAGATATTAATTTATCACATGCAAACACAACTGCTAAAAATTCTTTTTCAGTAGTAGCATAATTTCTTTGAGCACTGTCTAGAGTTTTACTAGCATAATGAATAACATTCAATTTCTTATCAACTCTTTGTCCTAGAACAACACCAACAGCATAATCACTTGCATCACACATAATTTCAAAGGGTAGGTTCCAATCAGGTGGTTGAATAATAGGTGCAGATATTAAGTCTTTCTTAAGTATTTCAAAGGCTTCTACACAATCATCATCAAAAACAAATGGAACATCTTTTTGCAAAAGATTAGTAAGAGGCCTAGAAATTTTAGAGATGTCTTTCATAAACCTTCTATAGAAACCAGCATGACCAAGGAAACTTCTTATACCTTTGATATCTTTAGGACATGGCATTTTCTCAATTGCATCAATTTTAGCTTTATCAACTTCAATACCTCTTTCAGAAATTTTATGCCCAAGGACTATACCTTCATTCACCATAAAGTGACACTTCTCCCAATTCAAGACAAGATTAGTTTCTTCACATCTCTGCAAAACTCGATCAAGGTTGCTCAAGCAATCATCAAAAGAAGTTCCGTAAACGGAGAAATCATCCATGAAAACCTCAACAATCTTTTCACAAAAGTCAGAGAATATAGCAGTCATACATCTTTGAAAGGTAGCAGGTGCATTACATAAACCAAAAGGCATACGACGATAAGCATAAGTTCCAAAAGGACAAGTAAATGTGGTTTTCTCTTGATCTTCAGGTGAAACAGGTATTTGAGAGAAACCAGAATAACCATCTAGGAAGCAAAAGTGTGTATGCTTAGATAATCTTTCTAACATTTGATCAATAAAAGGCAAAGGGTAATGATCTTTCCTAGTAGCTTTATTTAATTTCCTGAAATCAATTACCATCCTATAACTAGTTACAATTCTTTGTGGGATAAGTTCATTTTTATCATTAGGAACAACGGTAATACCTCCTTTCTTAGGAACACAATGAACATGACTTACCCATCTACTATCAGCTATGGGATAAATTATACCTGCCTCGAGAAGCTTTAATATTTCAGTTCTTACCACATCCTTCATTTTAGGATTAAGCCTTCTTTGATGATCAACAACGGGTTTAGCGTCTGGCTCCATATGAATTTTATGCTGACATAAAGTGGGACTAATGCCCTTAAGATCATCGAGAGTATACCCAATAGCGGCACGGTGCTTCTTCAGAGTTTTAAGTAATCTCTTTTCTTCATGCTCTGAAAGGTTAGCACTAATAATAACAGGATATATCTTCTTTTCATCAAGATAAGCATATTTAAGTGTATCAGGTAATTTCTTTAATTCAAACACAGGATCACCCTTGGGTGGAGGAGGATCTCCTAAGGTTTCAACATGCAAATTATGTTTAAGTATAGGTGCTTGTTTAAAGAACAGCTCATCTATTTCATTTCTTTCATTCATATGCATATCATTCTCATGGTCTAGCAAATATTGTTCTAAAGGATCAGTAGGTGGCACAACAATAGAAGCAAGACCAATAATTTCATCTTTATTAGGTAATTCCTTATCATGATGTTGTCTACTAAACTTAGAGAAATTAAATTCATGAGATATATCACCAAACTTAACTCTAACCTTCTCTTTAACACAATCAATTTCAGCATTAACAGTATTCAAGAAAGGTCTACCAAATATAATGGGACAAAAATTATTTTGTTGTGAACCAAGCACAAGGAAATCAGTAGGGTATTTGATTTTACCACACAAGACTTCAACATCTCTAACAATCCCAAGTGGTGTAATAGTATCTCTGTTTGCAAGGTTAATAGTAACATCAATATCTTCAATCTCAACAGGTGCAATATCATTCATTACTTCTTGATATAAAGAAAACAGAATAGCACTCACACTAGCACCCTTATCACACAAACCATGATATCAATGATCTCCAATCTTAACAAAAACAACAGGCATGCCAACTACGGGGTTGTTCTTATCTAGCATATCTCGTTCATTTCTAACAGGTTTAGCAATTCTAGCAGCCTCATCACAAAAGTAAATAACATGCCCATCAATATCATCAACCAAAAGATCTTTAACCATTGCAATATTAGGTTCAACTTTAATTTGTTCAGAAGGTCTAGGTGTACTTATATTACTTTTGTTAACCACAGTTGAAGCTTTAGCATGTTCCTTAATCCTAACAGGGAAAGGAGGTTTCTCAATATAAGCAGTAGGCACAACTGGATCAACACTGTAAACAATTGTTTCTTCTTTAACACTAACAGGTTCTTCATTTAATTCAATAGGTGGATGATATTTAAACCATTTCTCTTTAGGGAGATCAACATGAGCAGCAAAATATTCACAAAAGGTAGCTACTATCTCAGAGTCAAGTCCATATTTAGTACTAAACTTATGAAAAACATCAGTTTCCATAAAAGATTTAACACAATCAAACTCAAGATTTATACCTGACTAATTACCTTTGTCGATTTCCCAATATTTTGAGTTACATTTAATTCTTTCCAGAAGATCCCATCTAAATTCAATAGTTCTCTTCGTAAAGGAACTAGTAGAAGAAGTATCGAGCATGGATTGATCATTATGAGAAAGCCGAGCATAAAAGTTTTGAATAATTATTTCTCTTGAGAGCTCATGAATGGGGCATGTATGCAACATATACTTAAGCCTCCCCCAAGCTTGAGCGATACTTTCTCCTTCACGAGGCCAAAAATTATATATATAATTCCGATCACGATGAACCAAATGCATAGGATAAAATTTCTGGTGAAATTCCAGCTTCAACAGGTTCCAATCCCATGTTTCAGTATCATCACATAGCCTATACCATGTAAATGCCTTTCCCTCCAAAGATAAAGGGAATACCTTCTTCTTAACTCCATCTCCGGATAGACCTGCAAGCATAAGCAATCCACAAATTTCATCCAGATATATCAAGTGCATATCAGGATGCACCATTCCATCTCCTGCATAAGGATTAGCTAGCAGTTTCTCTACCATGCCCGAAGGAATTTCATAATAAATATTTTCAGTAGGTTCAGTAGGTTGAGGATCAACTCTTAATGCTTCCGGTCGAGGTGAAGATACCCCAAACTAACCCCTCAAAGGATTACTTTCGATAGTGAAAAGTGACAATAAATTTCAGCACGTTATATAAATATTTCCTTACCAAATTCCACTCACCAAAGGCACTTCACTCCCTGGCAACGGTGCCAGAAAAGAGTCTTGATGACCCACAAGTATAGGGGATCAACTGTAGTCCTTTCGATAAGTAAGAGTGTCAAACCCAACGAGGAGCAGAAGGAAATGACAAGCGGTTTTCAGCAAGGTATTCTCTGCAAGCACTAAAATTGTAGGTAACAGATAGTTTGGTAGCAAGATATTCGTAACAAGTAACAAGTAGTAATGGTAACAAAAGTGCAGCAAGGTGGCCCAATCCTTTTTATAACAAAGGACAAGCCGGAACGAACTCGTATAATAAGCAAAGCATTCTCGAGGACACATGGGAATTTCATCTAGTCACTTTCATCATGTTTGTTTGATTCGCGTTCGCTAATTTGATAATTTGATATGTGGGTGGACCGGTGCTTGGGTGCTGTTCTTACTTAAAAAAGCTTCCCACTTATGATTACCCCCTCTCGCAAGCATCCGCAACTACGAAAGAAGAATTAAGATAACTCTAACCATAGCATGAAACATATGGATCCAAATCAGCCCCTTATGGAATAGCGCATAAACTAGGGTTTAAGCTTCTGTCACTCTAGCAACCCATCATCTAATTACTACTCCACAATGCCTTCCCTTAGGCCCAAAGATGGTGAAGTGTCATGTAGTCGACGTTCACACGACACCACTAAAGGAAGCACAACATACATAGCATCAAAATATCGAACGAATACCAAATTCACATGATTACTTATGACAAGACTTCTCCCATGTCCTCAAGAACAAAAGTAACTACTCACAAATCATATTCATGTTCAAGATTAGAGGGGTATTGAATATCATTAAGGATCTGAACATATAATCTTCCACCAAATAAACCAACTAGCATCAACTACAAGATGTAATCAACACTACTAGCAACCCACAGGTACCAATCTGAGGTTTTGAGACAAAGATTGAATACAAGAGATGAACTAGGGTTTGAGATGAGATGGTGCTGGTGAAGATGTTGATGAAGACCGGTCCTCCCACGATGGGAGGATCGTTGGTGATGTCGATGGCTTCGATTTCCCCCTCCCGGAGGGAAGTATCCCAGGCGAAATCGCTCCACTGGAGAGCAAAATAGCTCCTGTCCAGGTTCCGCCTTGAGACGGCGGCGCTTCGTCCCGAAAGTCTTCGTCTTATTTTTTCTAGGGCAAATGGCTTCATATAGCAGAAGGAGGGGGCCGGAGGCCTACTAGGGGCCCCACAAGCTCGGGGGGGGGGGGGGGGGGGGGCGCACCCCCCAGGCTTGTGGCTTTCTGGTGTGCCCCTTTCTGTTGATTCTTTCGCCAGTATTTTTTATATATTCAAAAACAATTCTCCGTAAATTTTCAGGTCATTTGGAGTTGTGCAGAATAGCTATCTCTGTTTCACCCCTTTCAGGTCCAGAATTCCAGCTGTCGGCATTCTCCCTCTTCATGTGAATCTTGCAAAATAAGAGAGAAAAAGCATAAGAATTGTACCATAAAGTGAAATAATGATCAAAAACATAATAATTATTAGTAGGAAATCATGATGCAAATTGGACGTATCAGGCGCTTCCCGCGATCGAGGTACCGACACTTAATTGTTCTTGAAGGCCCAAATCCATCGCTCCTCTGTTTAACAATTTGCAGGTGGGCTTGGCGTGCCACAGCCCAGTCCCGACATGCTGCGTCCAACTGTCAGCCTGGGAAACCTGATGGATCCCCTGTGTACTGGATGATGTTAGTAAAATTTTGGAGAATTGGGAATTCGAACGGCAGGTGCTTTTGCTACTTATATCAGGTGCCTGAAAATTCGTTTCACAACAATTACTTTAGCGTTATATCCATTTCGACCCTCGACATGATGGTTGGAAGTAAATGCCAAGTTCAGACTGGAAGATCCTTAACAACAACACCAACTTGCAGATGATTAGGTAGAACTAGTACTACCTAACTAACTTATAATCTTTTTAGTCCTGGCCCTCATTTTTGTCTGGTAGAAGATCTTGCAGACGACCAGCTCCCACTCCTTCTCTTGCTCGACGTCCCCGAGGTGGTACTGGTGCATCACCCAGTTGGTCCTCTGCTGGTCGAAGTTCTTGTTGGTGTGCAGCACCAGAACCTTTTTGCTGCCCCTCTGCCGGCCGTTGACCATCACCGGCATGGTATTGCCGGTCTTGTGCCACATCGTGTGCATGCCGCACTCCGATTGTATCTTGCGACGCGTCTGCGTACCCCTTTTGAACGCCCTGGAGTTGCGCTGGAAGAAATGCTTACTTAGGCCACTCAGTGTGATACCTGCAGTATTGGCGAAATACAATCCCAGGCCGGGCAGCATACATCAGAAATTTGTAAAAAGAAAGGAATATATTTTGTGCAAGTAGACGGTCGATCGGAAGCTTGATCGCTTGGAAACTTGATGCCTTTCACACACTGAAGTTCATCTGGCAACAAGCTGTGTCGATGAATCTCTGGATATGGTGCTTCATGAAATCCATGGTACGATGTGTAAACACAGTTCCCCCTGGCGAATGGAACTTGCATAGCACGATAATCATCGTCGGTGATATGTTCGATGATTGGTTGGATGATCAGATAATTGAGCCCGAGGAATAGGGAGTGGTTGCCGAGGCTGTAAACCCACCTCCAATTGAATACGCCTGGCCCAACGGAGCTCAGATGTTTCTCGAAGACGAATCAGCCATAGCCATCACCGTCGCGAACGCCCCACGCATTGTACTGCATGTGGTTTGATGAAATGGTTTGGTCACTTTGGTACGTGCGAATGAGCAACAAATGCCCACTATCAGCTGAACGAGCGATAAACCACCACCCATTGACATTTATATTTCCAGGTCCTGGAATTATAAAGGCCAGCACATCTGCGTCTGCTGCAACAAATCAAATTGGAGACCAAAAGGACAAAAATATACAATCATGTTCAGAGTATGTGTGGAATTAAGATTATTATAACAGTGACACAGATCATAGCCAGAGAATTACAATGCCGTGGTCATAATCATACCCTAATTTAAAAAAAATGCCAATGGTTTCAAAAATGCCAATGGCTTTCATATTCTAGCAATATGTCATGGTTCAAAGATGATGTAAAAATGAGAGGAAAACAGCTATGCCAGGGCCTACTCATATTCTACCATAACAGTTAGATGCCAACTGTTCTCGTATCAACTCTAACAATAACATGCGTGGTTATAAAAATCTTGGAAATGAGAGTAATATATAGCAATCATGTGGTTATACTCATAATATCTATTCTAACAATCATTAGATGCCAATTGTTCTCATATCAACTCTAACAATAACATGTGTGGTCATAAAAATCTAGGAAATGAGAGGAACATATAGCAATGATGTGGTTATACTCATAATATCTACTCTAACAATCATTAGATGCCAATTGTTCTCATATCAACTCTAACAATAACATGTGTGGTCATAAAAATCTAGGAAATGAGAGGAACATATAGCAATGATGTGGTTATAGTCATACTATTTATTCTAAATTTGTAACAATCAACAGGCAGTCGTATTCATATGGTAAAGATGAGATGAGATAGAACAATTACACGATGATAGATTCCACCAGTATATGCAGCCAATCTGTCCGCCCACCGCGTAAACGATGCCATCGTGCACTATAGCATCAGACAGAAATGGAGGGTAAATAGGATTGATGATGAACCATAACCGTGTATGGCGACCGGATTCCAGATAGGCTAATCCCCCATCGAATAAGGCAATGAACTTGTAATCTATGTAGTCTTCTGATCGTGTGGGTACCTCGCAGATTACAACCTTCAGCAAACGGAGGTCCAACCAAGTGCTCGACGCCTCTCGTGTGTAGTAAGCAGGAGTGTCTGGCGGGCCGCGAGGCTCGATGTCGCCAGTATCCAACGATGGAAGGGTGATCTCTCGCTGGGTGTAGATTGCTACTTGTAGTCTGCGTTGGTATTTCCCTGAAGAGGAGAGGATGATGCAGTACATTAGAGATAAGTATTTCCCTCAGTTAAGAACCAAGGTTATCAATCCTGTAGGAGAACCAAGCAAAATTCCGTTAAGCACACCTGCACACACAAGAGGAAACACTTGCACCCAACGCAAATAAGAGGGTTGTCAATCCTCTTAGCGGTTACTTGCAAGGATTAAATCTTATAAAAGTAAATAGATAAACTAAACTACTAATTAAAATAAAAGTAAATAAATTGCAGCAAGGTATTTTTAGTTTTTTAATATGATAAAGATAGACCCGGGGGCCATAGTTTTCACTAGAGGCTTCTCTCTTGAGCATAGAAACATATGGTGGGTAAACAAATTACTGTTGGGCAATGATACGTCCATTTTGCACCATGTTTTGCTACTGTTATTTATAGTGTTTTTGATCAATATAACACTTTGTGGAGCAATTCTAATGCCTTTTCTCTCTTAATATGAAGGTTTACACAAAGAGGGATAATGCCGACAGCTGGAATTCTGGACCTGAAAAAGCTATGTCAGAGATACCTATTCTGCACATCTCCAAATGAGCTGAAATTTCATGGAGAATTATGTTGGAATAAATAAAAAATATTGGAATCAAGAAATACCAGAGGGGGCCACCCAAGTGTCCACGAGGCACCAGGGCGCGCCACCCCCCCAGGCACGCCCTGGTACCTCGTGGGGCCCCTCGCAGCCCTCTAGCCCCCATTTTCTGGTATATAAGTCATTTTGCCCTAGAAAAAATATAGAGAAGACTTTTGGGACGGTGCACCGCCGTCTCGAGGCGGAACTTGGGCAGGAGCACTTTTGCTCTCCGGCGGAGAGATTCTGTCGGAGATACTTCCCTCCGGGAGGGGGAAATCGTCGTCATCGACATCACCAGCGATCCTCTCATCGTGGGAGGACTAATCTTCATCAACATCTTCACCAGCACCATCTCATCTCAAACCCTAGTTCATCTCTTGTATTCAATCTTTGTCTCAAAACCTCAGATTGGTACCTATGGGTTGCTAGTAGTGTTGATTACATCTTGTAGTTGATGCTAGTTGGTTTATTTGGTGGAAGATTATATGTTCAGATCTATTATGCAATTCAATACCTCTCTGATCTTGGACAAGATTATGATTTGTGAGTAGTTACTTTTGTTCTTGAGGACATGGGAGAAGTCTTGTCATAAGTAATCATGTGAATTTGGTATTCGTTCGATATTTTGATGATATGTATATTGTTGATTCCCTTAGTGGTGTCGTGTGAACGTCGACTACATGACACTTCACCATCTTTGGGCCTAAGGGAATGCATTGTGGAGTATTAATTAGATGATGGGTTGCTAGAATGACAGAAGCTTAAACCCTAGTTTATGCGCTATTCCGTAAGGGGCTGATTTGGATCCATATGTTTAATGCTATGGTTAGAGTTATCTTAATTCTTCTTTCGTAGTAATCATAAGTGGGAGGCTTGTTCAAGTAAGAACAGCACCCAAGCACCTGTCCACCCACATATCAAATTATCAAAGTAGCGAACGCGAATCAAACAAACATGATGAAAGTGACTAGATGAAATTCACATGTGTCCTCGAGAACGCTTTACTTACTATAAGAGATCGTTCCGGCTTGTCCTTTGCTACAAAAAGGATTGGGCCAACTTGCTGCACTCTTTGTTACTATTGTTACTTGTCACTTGTTACAAATTATCTTGCTATCAAACTACTCGTTACCGATAATTTCAGTGCTTGCAGAAAACACCTTGCTGAAAACCGCTTGTCATTTCCTTCTGCTCCTCGTTGGGTTCGACACTCTTACTTATCGAAAGGACTATGATTGATCCCCTATACTTGTGGGTCATCAAGACTCTTTTCTGGCGCCGTTGCCGGGGAGTGAAGCGCCTTTGGTGAGTGGAATTTGGTAAGGTAACATTTATATTACGTGCTGAAATTTACTGTCACTTGTCACTATGGAAAGTAATCCTTTGAGGGGTTTGTTCGGGGTATCTTCACCTCGACCGGAAACACAAATAGTTTCTCCTCAACCTACTGCACCTATTCAAAATATTTCATATGAAATTCCTCCGGGTATGATAGAGAAACTGCTAGCTAATCCTTATGCAGGAGATGGAACAGTACATCCTGATATGCACTTAATCTATGTGGAAGAAATTTGTGGATTGTTTAAGCTTGCAGGTTTATCCGGAGATGGAGTTAAAAAGAAAGTATTCCCTTTATCTTTGGAGGGAAAGGCATCGATGTGGTATAGGCTATGTGATGATACTGATACATGGGACTGGAACCGATTGAAGCTAGAATTCCTATGCATTTGGTTCATCGTGATCGGAATTATATATATAACTTTTGGCCTCGGGAAGGAGAAAGCATCGCTCAAGCTTGGGGGAGGCTTAAGTACATGATGTACACATGCCCCTATCATGAGCTCTCAAAAGAAATTATCTTACAGAATTTTTATGCTCGGCTTTCTCATGATAATCGAAATACTCTCAATTCTTCTTCGACTGGCTCCTTTATGAAGAAAACTATTGAATTCAGATGGGATCTTCTGGAAAGAATTAAATGCAACTCTAAAGATTGGGAACTCGACAAAGGTAATGAGTCAGGTATAATACTTGAGTTCGATTGTGTTAAATCTTTTATGGCCACCGATGCTTTTCATAAGTTTAGCACTAAATATGGACTTGACTCTGAGATAGTAGCTTCCTTTTGTGAATCATTTGCTACTCATGTTGATCTCCCTAAGGAGAAGTGGTTTAAATATCATCCCCTTGTTAAAGAAAAAATTGAGGAACCCGTTAGTGTTAAAGAAGAAACAATTGTTTACCATGTTGATCCAGTTGTGCCTACCGCTTATATTGAGAAACCACCTTTTCCTATTAGGATTAAGGAACATGCTAAAGCTTCAACTGTGGTTAACAAAAGTCATATTAGAGCACCTAGACCCTCTGAACAAATTAAAGTTGAACCTAATGTTGCTATGGTTAAAGATCTCTTGGTCGATAATATAGATGGGCATGTTATTTACTTCTGTAATGAAGCAGCTAGAATTGCTAAACCAGATCCTAAAGATAAAAACAGACCCGTAGTAGGCATGCCTTTTGTCTCTGTTAAAATAGGAGATCATTGTTATCATGGCTTATGTGATTTGGGTGCTAGTGTTAGTGCTATTCCGTTTACCTTATATCAAGAAATTATGAATGATATTGCACCTGTTGAAATAGAGGACATTGATGTTACTATTAAGCTTGCAAACAGAGATACCATTACACCACTTGGGATCGTTAGAGATGTTGAAGTCTTGTGTGGAAAAATAAAATATCCTACTGATTTTCTAGTCCTAGGTTCACCACAAGATGACTTTTGTCCCATTATATTTGGTAGACCTTTCTTGAACACTGTTAATGCTAAGATTGATTGCGCTAAAGAAACTGTCAGTGTTGATTTCGGTGGTACATCTCATGAGTTTAATTTCTCCAAGTTTCGTAGACAACCTCATGATAAAGAATTGCCTAGTAAAGATGAAATTATTGGTCTTGCTTCTATTGCCGTACCTCCTACTGATCCGTTAGAACAATATTTGCTAGACCATGAAAATGATATGCATATGAATGAAAGAAATGAAATAGATAGGATGTTCTTTGATTAACCACCTATCCTTAAACATAATTTGCCTGTTGAAACCCTTGGAGGCCCTCCTCCACCTTAGGGTGATCCTGTATTTGAATTGAAGCAATTACCCGATACATTGAAATATGCTTATCTTGATGAAAAGAAGATATATCCTGTTATTATTAGTGCTAACCTTTCATCGCATGAAGAAAAGAGATTACTAAAAACTCTGAGGAAGTACCGTGGTGCTATTGGATATACTCTTGATGATGTTAAGGGCATTAGTCCCACTCTATGTCAGCAAAAAATTAATATGGAGCCTGATGCCGAACCAGTTGTTGACCACCAACGACGATTAAATCCTAAGATGAAAGAGGTGGTAAGAACTGAAATATTAAAGCTCCTGGAAGCAGGTATAATCTATCCCATAGCTAATAGTAGATGGGTAAGTCCCGTTCATTGTGTCCCTAAGAAAGGAGGTATTACTGTTGTTCCTAATGATAAAAATGAACTCATTCCACAAAGAATTGTGACTGGTTATAGGATGGTAATTGATTTTAGAAAATTAAAAAAAGCTACTAGAAAAGATCATTACCCCTTACCTTTTATTGACCAAATGTCAGAAAGATTATCTAAGCATACACACTTTTGTTTTCTGGATGGTTATTCTGTTTTTTCTCAAATACCCGTATCACAACCCGATCAAGAGAAAACCACCTTCACTTGTCCGTTTGGAACTTATGCTTATAGACGTATACGTATGCCTTTTGGTTTATGCAATGCACCTGCTACCTTTCAAAATGTATGACTGCTATATTCTCTGACTTTTGTGAAAAGATTGTTGAGGTTTTCATGGATGATTTTTCCATCTACGGAACTTCTTTTGATGATTGCTTAAGCAACCTTGATCGAGTTTTGTAGAGATGTGAAGAAACTAATCTTGTCTTGAATTGGGAGAAGTGCCACTTTATGGTGAATGAAGGCATTGTCTTGGGGCATAAAATTTCTGAAAGAGGTATTGAAGTTGATAAAGCTAAGGTTGATGCTATTGAGAAAATGCCATGTCCTAAAGATATTAAAGGTATAAGAAGTTTCCTTGGTCATGCTGGTTTCTATAGGAGATTTATTAAAGACTTCTCTAAAATTTCTAGGCCTCTTACCAATCTTTTGCAAAAAGATGTTCCATTTGTTTTTGATGATGATTGTCTAGAAGCCTTTGAAACACTCAAGAAAGCCTTAACCACTGCACCTATTGTGCAACCACCTGATTGCAACTTGCCTTTTGAAATTATGTGTGATGCTAGTGATTATACTGTTGGTGCTATTCTAGGACAGAGAGTTGATAAGAAATTAAATGTTATCCATTATGCTAGTAAAACTCTAGACAGTGCCCAAACAAATTATGCTACTACTAAAAAAGAATTTCTAGCAGTTGTGTTTGCATGTGATAAATTCAGATCTTATATAGTTGATTCTAAAGTAACTGTTCACACCGATCATGCTGCTATTAAATATCTTATGGAAAAGAAAGATGCTAAACCTAGACTCATTAGGTGGGTTTTATTGCTACAAGAATTTGACTTGCATATTACTGATAGGAAGGGAGCTGAGAATCTCGTAGCAGATAATTTGTCTAGAATGGAAAATGTTCTTGATGACCCACTACCTATTAATGATGATTTCCCTGATGAACAATTAGCTGTCATAAGTGCCTCTCGTAATACTCCTTGGTATGCAGACTATGCTAATTACATTGTTGCTAAATACATACCACCTAGTTTCACATACCAACAAAAGAAAAAGTTCTTCTTTGATTTAAGACATTACTTCTGGGATGACCCACACCTTTATAAAGAAGGAGTAGATGGTATTATTAGACGTTGTATACCTGAGCATGAACAGGAACAAATCCTACGGAAGTGTCATTCCGAAGCTTACGGAGGACACCATGCGGGAGACAGAACTGCACACAAGGTATTGCAATTTGGTTTTTATTGGCCTACTCTTTTCAAGGATGCTCGAAAGTTTGTCCTATCTTGTGATGAATGTCAAAGAATTGGTAATGTTGGTAGACGCCAGGAAATGCCTATGAATTATTCACTTGCTGTTGAACCATTTGATGTTTGGGGATTTGATTATATGGGACCTTTTCCTAAATCCAATGGGTATACACATATTTTAGTTGCTGTTGATTACGTTACTAAGTGGGTACAAGCTATTCCAACTAGTAGTGCTGATCATAACACTTCTATTAAATAACTTAAAGAAGTTATTTTCCCAAGGTTTGGAGTCCCTAGATATTTAATGACTGATGGTGGTTCACATTTTATTCATGGTGCATTCCGTAAGTTGCTTGCTAAATATGATGTTAACCATAGAATTGCATCTCCCTATCACCCTCAAACTAGTGGTCAAGTTGAATTGAGCAATAGAGAAATAAAATTAATTTTGCAAAAAAACGTCAATAGATCTAGAAAGAATTGGTCTAAGAAACTTGACGATGCGTTATGGGCTTATAGAACTGCTTATAAAAATCCTATGGGTATGTCTCCTTATAAAATGGTTTATGGAAAAGCATGTCATTTACCTCTTGAGTTAGAACATAAAGCATACTGGGCAATTAAAGAATTTAATTATGATTTTAAACTTGCCAGTGAAAAGAGGTTATTTGATATTAGCTCATTAGATGCATGGAGAACCCAAGCTTATGAAAATGCCAAATTGTTTAAAGAAAAAGTTAAAAGATGGCATGACAGAAGAATTCAAAAACGTGAATTTAAAGTAGGTGAGCAAGTTCTATTGTACAACTCTCATTTGAGATTCTTTGCAGGAAAACTCCTCTCCAAATGGGAAGGACCATATATCATCGAAGAAGTTTATCGCTCCGGAGCAATCAAAATAAATAACTCCGAAGGCACTAATCCGAGAGTGGTGAATGGGCAAAGAATCATGCACTATATTTCAGGTACTCCCATTAATGTTGAAACTAATATTATTGAAACAATTACACCAGAGGAATACATAAGAGAGACCTTTCGGAACACTCCAGAACCCTGAAAAGGAAGAGGTATGTGATACGGTAAGTAAACCGACTCCAAAAATTCCATAAAAATATTTTCTGTCAGTTTTGGAATATTAAGATAAATACAAAAATAAGAAACAGCCGGGGGACCCACCTGGTGCCCACGAGGCACCAGGGCGTGCCACCCCCAGGCGCGCCCTGGTACTTCGTGGGCCCCACGTGAGCCTTACCGACTCCGTTTTTCTTCTGGATTACTTGTTTTGCAAGATAAAAAATCTTTATATATACTTCCAGATGTTTTGACCACCGTATCGCAGAAATCTCCTCTGTTCTTGTTTCGTGCTATTTTTCTGACAGATCTAAATTGTCATGGCTCCCCAAAAGCTCCGTGCCAAGCACCGCATTGTGCAACCATCGCCGGGAAAACGCCCCTACAGCGAGGTTTACTATGAGTTGTCCTCGGGAGAAAAAGACAATGGCAAGGAGGAGAAGGTCGAGGAAGTTGCAGGAGCCCATGCTCCGGGAGAAGGGCAAGCCATCCCCATGGAGGAGACCGCAAAGAAGGGAGATATCCTTCAACCTTTATATGATCATCTCTCCCCATCCGTAATTGAAGCCCTAAGAGTCTTTGAAATAGTTAGTCCCCAGAATACATCTCTCACTCGTGAAGTTATTTTGTTGGAGGAGCAAAACATCGCCCTTCGGAGCATCAACTGCAGAATGATGTATCTGCTTGAGTTGAAAGACAAGCTTGCCACCTCATCACCACCGCCATCACCGAAGAAGGAGACTTGAGCACACGGGTATGGGCACTCCCCTTGGCTTGTGCCAAGCTTGGGGGAGGAGCCCCGGTATCGTATCACCATCACTTTTATTATCTTTACCTATTTTTAGTTCGATCCTTAGTTATTTCGTGATCTAGTTGAATAAAAGTTTAGTATGATCTATTTTTGAGTGTTAGCTTCGTGATCTATCTATCTATGTAATCGAGTTGAGAGTTATATAATAAAGAGTAGTTTGAGTTTTTGCTTCTTTACTTTCATGTTCCAATTCTAGCAATGAAAATAATGAAAAAGATCATATGCTAATCTTATGGCAAGTAATGACATTACATAAAGAAAAGTATAAGTGGTAAAATTTATTGGAAGTTAACAAACATAGCATTAGTCAATGATGCAATTCATGAAAGAGTTAATAAGGGAAGAGAAGATTCATATGCAAATATACTATCTTGGACATATTTTATGATTGTGAGCCCCCATTAAGTATTTTATGCCAAATTGTTGACGTTGGACAAGGAAGACAACGTAATGAATTATGCTTGTTCATATTCACATAGAAGTTATATTGTTATATATCCTCCAACATGTGGTGCTTGCCCAATATCTTTGCTAGCCAAAAATCCGCACCAAGTAGAGATACTACTTGTGCATCCAAAACCTTTAAACCCAGTTTCATGTCATGAGAGTCCACTATATTTACCTATGGATTGAATAAGATCCTTCAAGTAAGTTGTCATCGGTGCAAAAAGCAATAAAAATTGCCTCTAAATATGTCTGAACTTTTATTGTAAGGGAAATAAGCTTTATACGAACTTGTGATGGTAAAGAAATAAAAGCGACAAACTGCATAATAAAGGTTGCTATCACAAGGGGCAATAAAAAGTGACGTTCTTTTGCATTAAGAGCTTGTGCATCCAACAACAAAAAGCGCATGACAACCTCTGCTTCCCTTTGCGTAGGGCCTATCCTTTACTTTTATGTATTTACTTTTTATGCAAGAGTCAATAGTGTTCTCCTCTACTTCCTTTTTATTTTTCTCCTTTGCAAGCATCATGTGGTGGGGAAAGATCTAAGCACATATATCCAGTTGGATATGAGTGATCATGAGTTATTATTGTTGACATCACCCTTGAGGTGAATAAGTTGGGAGGCGAAATCACAAGCCCCTATCTTTCTATATGTCTGGCTGAAACTTTTTGCTCCATATATATGTCGTGAGTGTTAGCAATCATAGAAGACTAAATGATGGTTGAGTATGTGGACTTGCTAAATAGCTCCTACATTAGACCCTTCCTGAAAATATGATGAATTGCAATTGCATTGTTGACTGAGAATATAGTTTGTTAGTTTTCAAGAAAGTTTATGCCTTATACTCCATTGTTGTGATGAATTGTTACTTGCTCATGAGAAGTTTATGATAATAAATATTGCTGTTATAATAATGATCATGATGCTACTATGTCTGTATTTTGTTTTTATCGACACCTCTCTCTCTAAACATGTGGACATGATTATCGATATCGGCTTTCGCTTGAGGACAAGCGAGGTCTAAGCTTGGGGGAGTTGATACATCCATTTTGCATCATGTTTTGCTACTGTTATTTATAGTGTTTTTGATCAATATAACACTTTGTGGAGCAATTCTAATGCCTTTTATCTCTTAATATGCAAGGTTTACACAAAGAGGGAGAATGCCGGCAGCTGGAATTCTGGACCTGAAAAAGCTATGTCAGAGATACCTATTCTGCACATCTCCAAATGAGCTGAAATTTCACGGAGAATTATTTTGGAATAAATAAAAAAATACTAGAATCAAGAAATACCAGAGGGGGCCACCCAGGTGCCCACGAGGCACCGGGGCGTGCCACCCCCCCAGGCGCGCCCTGGTACCTCGTGGGGCCCCTGGCAGCCCTCTGGCCCCCATTTTCTGGTATATAAGTCATTTTGCCCTAGAAAAAATATAGAGAAGACTTTTGGGACGGTGCGCCACCATCTCGAGGCGGAACTTGGGCAGGAGCACTTTTGCTCTTCGACAGAGAGATTCTGCCGGAGATACTTCCCTCCGGGAGGGGGAAATCGTCGTCATCGACATCACCAGCGATCCTCTCATCGTGGGAGGACTAATCTTCATCAACATATTCACCAGCACCATCTCATCTCAAACCCTAGTTCATCTCTTGTATTCGATCTTTGTCTCAAAACCTCAGATTGGTACCTGTGGGTTGCTAGTAGTGTTGATTACATCTTGTAGTTGATGCTAGTTGGTTTATTTGGTGGAAGATTATATGTTCCGATCTATTATGCAATTCAATACCTCTCTGATCTTGGACATGATTATGATTTGTGAGTAGTTACTTTTGTTCTTGAGGACATGGGAGAAGTCTTGTCATAAGTAATCATGTGAATTTGGTATTCGTTCGATATTTTGATGATATGTATGTTGTTGATTCCCTTAGTGGTGTCGTGTGAACGTCGACTACATGACACTTCACCATCTTTGGGCCTAAGGGAAGGCATATGTTTCATGCTATGGTTAGAGTTATCTTAATTCTTCTTTCGTAGTTGCGGATGCTTGCGAGAGGGGGTAATCATAAGTGGGAGGCTTGTTCAAGTAAGAATAGCACCCAAGCACCGGTCCACCCACAGATCAAATTATCAAAGTAGCGAACGCGAATCAAACAAACATGATGCAAGTGACTAGATGAAATTCCCATGTGTCCTCGAGAACGCTTTACTTACTATAAGAGATCGTTCCGGCTTGTCCTTTGCTACAAAAAGGATTGGGCCAACTTGCTGCACTGTTTGTTACTATTGCTACTTGTCACTTGTTACAAATTATCTTGCTATCAAACTACTCGTTACCGATAATTTCAGTGCTTGCAGAAAACACCTTGCTGAAAACCGCTTGTCATTTCCTTCTGCTCCTTGTTGGGTTCGACACTCTTACTTATCGAAAGGACTACGATTGATCCCCTATACTTGTGGGTCATCAGGCAATTGACAGAATAGCAAATAATTATGACGGATTCATGGCAATGGTCATGTATATAGGCATCACGTCCGAGACAAGTAGACCGACTCCTGCCTGCATCTACTACTATTACTCCACTCATCGACCGCTATCCAGCATTCATCTAGAGTATTAAGTTAATAAAAACAGAGTAACGCCTTAAGCAAGATGACATGATGTAGAGAAGCAAATTCAAGCAATATGAATAAACCCTGTCTTTTTATCCTTAATGGCAATAATACAAATACGTGTCATGTCCCCTTCTGTCACTGGGATTGAGCACCGCAAGATTGAACCCATCACAAAGCACCTCTCCCATTGCAAGATAAATCAATCTAGTAAGCCAAACTAAACCGATAGATCGGAGAGAAATACAAAGCTATAACAATCATGCATAAAAGAGTTCAGAGAAGACTCCAATATTTCTCATGAATAATCTGATCATAAACTCACAATTCATCGGATCCCAACAAACACACCACAAAAGAAGATTACATCGGATAGAACTCCAAGAACATCAAGGAGAACATTGTATTGTAGATCAAAAAGAGAGAAGAAGCCATCTAGCTACTAGTTATGGACCCGTAGGTCTGTGGTAAACTACTCACACATCATCGGAAGGGCAGCAAGGTTGATGTAGAAGCCCTCCGTGATCGATTCCCCCTCCGGCAGAGTACCGGAAAAGGCCTCCAGATGGGATCGCGGAAGAACAGAGGCTTGCGGCAGCGGAAAAGTTATTTCTTCTGGCTCCCTGTTGGTTTCCCAATATTTGTGAATTCATAGAAGTGGAATTAGGTCAAATGGAGTCACATGGGCCCCACAAGGCAACATGGCGCCCCCCTGGGGCGCCCCCGGTTGCCTTGTGAATCCTCCGTGAGGCTTCTGGCCTCCACCCAAAGCTTCCAAGGGTTCTTTTGTCCAGAAAAAAATCTCCAAAAAGTTTCGTGGCATTTGGACTTCATTTGGTACTGTTTCTCTGAAAAGCCAAAAACAAGCAGAAAACAGCAACTGGCACTGGGCACTAGGTTAATAGGTTAGTCCCAAAAAATCATATATAATTGCATACAATTGCATATAAAAACATCCAAGATTGATACTATAATAGCATGGAACAATCAAAAATTATAGATACATTGGAGACGTATCAAGCATCCCCAAGCTTAATTCCTGCTCATCCTCGAGTAGGTAAATGATAAAAACAGAATTTTTGATGTGGAATGCTACCTATCATGTTTCATCATGTAATCTTTCTCTTACGGTATGAATAATAAGATCCAAATGATTCAAAGCAATAGTCTATAATTTGATATAAAGACATCAGTACCCAGGCATACTAATAAACAATCATGTCTTTCAAAATAAAAATGCTAAAGAACGTTATCCCTACAAAATCATACAATCCTGTCATGCTCCATCTTCTTCACACAAAGTATTTATCATGCACTACCCTGGTTTTAGCCAAGCAATTGGTTCATACTTTTTAACGCGCTTTAGCTTTTTCAACTCCCATGCAATACATGAGCGCAAGCCATGGATATAGCACTATGGGTGGAATAGAGTATGGTGGTAGAGATAAATAGGAGAAGTCAAAAATGGAGAAAGTCTCACATCGATGAGGCTAATCAATGGGCTATGGAGATGCCCATCAATTGATGTCAATGCGAGGAGTAGGGATTGCCATGCAACAGATGCACTAAGAGCTATAAATGTATGAAAGCTCAACATGAAAACTAAGTGGGTGTGCATCCAACTTGCTTGCTCATGAAGACCTCGGGCATTTGAGGAAGCCCGTCATCGGAATATACAAGCCAAGTTCTATATTGAAAAATTTCCACTAGTATATGAAAGTGACAAAATAGGAGACTCTCTATATGAAAAACATGGTGCTACTCTGAAGCACAACTGTGGAAAAAGATAGTAACATTGCCCCTTCTCTCCTTTTCTCTCATTTTTTTTCATGGCTCTTTTTCGCCCCATTTTTTTAGAACTATCTCATGGACCTCATCTCACTTTTTCGAGGATTCATTAGTCTCCATCATTCTTACCTCACTGGGACAATGCTCTAATAATGATGATCATCACACTTCTATTTACTTACAACTCAACATTACAACTCGATACTAGAACAAAAATATGACTCTATATGAATGCCTCTGGCAGTGTACCAGGATGTGCAATGATGCTAGCATAACATGTATGACAATGATGAGCGGTGGCTGAGCCACAAATACTATGTCAGCTATATGATCATGCAAAGCAATATGACAATGATGATGTATGTCATGAAAATGGAACGGTGGAAGTTGCATGGCAATATATCTCGGAATGGCTATGGAAATGCCATGATAGGTAGGTATGGTGGCTGTTTTGAGGAAGATATAAGGAAGCTTGTGTGTGGTAGAGCGTATCATATCATGGGGTTTGGATGCACCGGCGAAGTTTGCACCAACTCTCGATGTGAGAAAGGGCAATGCATGGTACCGAAGAGGCTAGCAAATTGCGGAAGGGTGAGAGTGCGTATAATCCATGGACTCACATTTGTCATAAAGAACTCACATACTTATTGCGAAAATTTATTAGCCCTTGAAGCAAAGTACTACTACGCATGCTCCTTGGGGGGAGGTTGGTAGGAGTTAACCATCGCGCGCCCCCGACCGCCACACAAAGGAAGACAATCAATAATAATTCATGCTCCAACTTCTTAGCATAACGACAGACCATACGTGCATGCTTCGGGAATCACAAACCTTAACAAAATTATTCTTACTAAACCACAATTATCTACTAATACCTCCCACATATTACCATCTTAATATCGCAAAACTATTGCAAGGAATCAAATTCAGTGATCTACATGAAAGTTTTTATTATATCCCTCTTGAATACCTATCATATCAGGACCAAATTCATAACCCGTGCATATTACCATTGCTATCATGAGACTCTCAAAAAGATATAAGTGAAGCATGAGAGTGCAACTATTTCATTAAAATATAACCACCGCCGTGCTCTAAAAGATATAAGTGAAGCACTAGAGCAACTACCTCGCTCAAAAGATATAAGTGAAGCACATAGAGTATTCTAACAAATCACGAATAATGTGTGTCCCTCTCAAAAAGGTGTGTTCAGCAAAGATGATTCTGACAAACTAAAAAGCAAACAAAAGCAAGCAAACTATTTCACAAGACGCTCCAAGTAAAACACATATTATGTGATGAATAAAAATATAGCTCCAAGTGAGTTACCGATAGATTGTAGACGAAAGAGGGGATGCCTTCCGGGGCATCCCCAAGCTTAGACGCTTGAGTCTTCCTTGAATATTACCTTGGGGTGCCTTGGGCATCCCCAAGCTTAGGCTCTTGCCTCTCCTTATTCCTTTATCCATCGTAGTCTCACCCAAAACTTGAAAACTTCAGCACACAAAACTCAAGAGAAACCTCGTGAGATCCGTTAGTATAACAAACAAATCTTAAACTTTAGGTACTGTAGTAAATTGATTCATATTTAATATTGGCATAATTCTACGGTACTCCAACTTCTCCATGACTCATACCCCCCGATACGATCCATAGATTCATCAAAATAAGCAAACTATGCAACAAAAACAGAATCTGTCTAAAACAGAACAGTCTGTAAAGATCTATTTAAGAGCCATAGTTCTGTAACTCCAAAAAATCTGAAAAAGTAGAACAACGTAAAAAATTCATACACCAATACTGTGTAAAAATTTCAGATTTTTCTGACGCTCCAGTACAGAATTAAAATTCCAGCACTGGGCGCAAAACTTTCTGTTTTCCAAACAGCATCAATTATACTATCATCAACATCATCCCAAAGGCATTACTTGGCACAAACACTAATTAAAACATAAAAACACAATCATAACAGATGCTATAATCATGCAAACATGCAAAAACAGTAGGTA
The DNA here is from genome assembly GCA_039707655.1 of Elymus sibiricus. Lineage (NCBI taxonomy): Eukaryota > Viridiplantae > Streptophyta > Magnoliopsida > Poales > Poaceae > Elymus > Elymus sibiricus. The sequence goes on from CM077670.1 coordinate 285,250,266, forward strand.
AAAGAAAAAAAAATTATTCATTGGGTTGCCTCCCAACAAGCGCTATTGTTTTATGCCCCTAGCTAAGCATAATGCATAGTTTCAAGTGTTGTCATCCTTCGTTTTGACATCCTTAGGTGTGGGATTTTCAGGAGGTTTTTCAAAAACAATAGGGAACACATCATCAACCAAAATACTAGGGTTATTAAGGCTACCTTCTTCAAACCCCTCTTGGTTCCCTTTTACAATCCAAGCATACTTACGATTAATCCCATTGAAAACTTGTTGGATGATATGTATGGGAGGAACTTCCTTTTTGGTATTTTCATCAAAAGCATGGTGATCATGAAAAACATATCACAACATATACTCCTCATTATATAAAATTTCATCTATCACAGGATTTTCTTGACTCATATTATAGAAGTCAAAGATCTCTCTAGCTTCTCGCACTATGTAATCAAACTCATTCATAAGGATAAGAGTAGCTATCTTTTTGGCTTTGGGGTTATTTATAACCGGCAACTCATAAAACAATCTTTGCAAGGTAGGATGAGTACGGATAAATCTTCTTTCAAGTTTAAGAATGAGTGCGGAGATAGCCTCCCCATAACTATTGGTTCTTTTAAGGATTGGAGTGTCATTACAAACCAGAGTTCCCGTGCAATTAAAGAACTCTTGAATAATGTTTTTCCCTATGATATTTCCACTCCCTACTACAAAAAAATTTCATTCTAAATTTGAGGGAATTTCTATCTTAGGAACTTTAGCATCCTCATCTTTTTCAATAACAAAATCAGACATGGTGGTAACTTTAAGCAAGCAAACTAGCAAACAAGCAAATAAAATATTTTTGTGTTTTTGTAAAAAAAAATAGAAGTGGGGGAGATGATAACAAGAGGCAAATGCAAATAAAAGGTAAATAAAGTAAATGCAAGGGAATGATAATTTGTGCGAAGGTACTTGGTAATTTTGATGATGTCTCCCCGGCAACGGCGCCAGAAATTCTTCCTGCTACTTGTAGTCTGCGTTGGTATTTCCCCGAAGAGGAGAGGATGATGCAGTACAGTAGAGATAAGTATTTCCCTCAGTTAAGAACCAAGGTTATCAATCCAGTAGGAGAACCAAGCAAAATTCCATTAAGCGCACCTGCACACACAAGAGCAAACACTTGCACCCAACGCAAATAAGAGGGTTGTCTATCCTCTTACCGGTTACTTGCAAGGATTAAATCTTATCAAAATAAATAGATAAACTAAACTACTAATTAAAATAAAAGTAAATAAATTGCAGCAAGGTATTTTTACGTTTTTAATATGATAAAGATAGACCCGGGGGCCATAGTTTTCACTAGAGGCTTCTCTCTTGAGCATAGAAACATACGGTGGGTAAACAAATTACTGTTGGGCAATTGACAGAATAGCAAATAATTATGACGGATTCATGGCAATGATCATGTATATAGGTATCATGTCTGAGACAAGTAGACCGACTCCTGTCTGCATGTACTACTATTACTCCACTCATCGACCGCTATCCAGCATGCATCTAGAGTATTAAGTTAATAAAAACAGAGTAGCGCCTTAAGCAAGATGACATGATGTAGAGAAGCAAGTTCAAGCAATATGAATAAACCCCATCTTTTTATCCTTAATGGCAACAATACAAATACGTGCCATGTCCCCTTCTGTCACTGGGATTGAGCACCGCAAGATTGAACCCATCACAAAGCACCTCTCCCATTGCAAGATAAATCAATCTAGTAGGCCAAACTAAACCGATAGATCGGAGAGAAATACAAAGCTATAACAATCATGCATAAAAGAGTTCAGAGAAGACTCAAATATTTCTCATGAATAATCTGATCATAAACTCACAATTCATCGGATCCCAACAAACACACCGCAAAAGAAGATTACTTCGGATAGAACTCCAAGAACATCAAGGAGAACATTGTATTGAAGATCAAAGAGAGAGAAGAAGCCATCTAGCTACTATCTATGGACCCGTAGGTCTATGGGAAACTACTCACACATCATCGGAAGGGCAGCAAGGTTGATGTAGAAGCCCTTAGTGATCGATTCCCCCACCGGCAGAGTACCGGAAAAGGCCTCCAGATGGGATCACGGAAGAACAGAGGCTTGCGGCGGCGGAAAAGTTATTTCTTCTGGCTCTCTGTTGGTTTCCCAATATTTGTGAATTTATAGAAGTGGAATTAGGTCAAACGGAGTCATGTGGGCCCCACAAGGCAACACGGCGCCCCCCTGGGGCGCGCCCTGTTGCCTTGTGAAGCCTCCGTGAGGCTTCTGGCCTCCTCCCGAAGCTTCCAAGGGTTCTTTTGTCCAGAAAAAAATCTCCAAAAAGTTTCGTGGCATTTGGACTTCATTTGGTACTGTTTCTCTGAAAAGCCAAAAACAAGCAGAAAACAGCAACTGGCACTGGGCACTAAGTTAATAGGTTAGTCCCAAAAAATGATATATAATTGCATACAATTGCATATAAAAACATCGAAGATTGATACTATAATAGCATGGAACAATCAAAAATTATAGATACGTTGGAGACGTATCATAGATATCCACGAGACGCCACGGACTACCCGATTGGTGGATGAGGACGATCCAGTTGGCCTTCATGCCCGCCCAGTAGTGGCGGCGCATGAAGGGCAGGTGGGCAGGGAGTGGTAGCATGTTGAGGTGCACGACGGCAACCTCCGTAGGATCGTCACGTCGATGTCTGGGCCAGTTGCGAGGATCGGGCGTTAGCAAGCAGGGTGTCTTGAAAAGGGTCGGCCGGCTGCCGATGAGTAGACGGTGCATAGACACCGAGCATGCGGCTAGACGCACGGTGCTGAGCAGGTCCGTACGATTACAGATCTGCTCCAAGAGAACATCGGGGAGGGAATTCCAATCGCGGCTCTGCGTGTCAGTCGGTTCTGCCATTGGGTTTTTTAGGGCGCTGAGTGATTGGGGTTTCAGTGCGTGAGGGCAAGCGGGGAAGTGGATGTGGGTGGGTGAGAGAAGAATATGGCGTGTGTGGGTGAGCAGTGAGTGGGAGGAGATGGTGCGTGATGTCTACTATGCAACTTTTATTCTTGCAGACGTTGTTGGGCCTCCAAGTGCAGAGTTTTGTAGGACGGTAGCAAATTTCCCTCAAGTGGATGACCTAAGGTTTATCAATCCGTGGGAGGCGTAGGATGAAGATGGTCTCTCTCAAACAACCCTGCAATCAAATACAAGAAATCTCTTGTGTTCCCAACACATCAAATACAATGGTAAATTGTATTGGTGCACTAGTTCAGCGAAGAGATGGTGATACAAGTGTAGTATGGATAGTAGATATAGGTTTTTGTAATCTGAAATAATAAAAACAGCAAGGTAGCAAGTAACAAAAGTGAGCACAAACGGTATTGCAATGCTTGAAAACAAGGCCTAGGGTTCATACTTTCACTAGTGCAATCTCTCAACAGTGCTAACATAATTGAATCATATAACAATCCCTCAATGTGCGACAAAGAATCACTCCAAAGTTCTTATCTAGTGGAGAACATAAGAAGAAATTGTTGTAGGGTACGAAACCACCTCAAAGTTATCCTTTCTGATCAATCTATTGAGCCATTCCTATAAGTGTGACAAACAGCCCTAGAGTTCGTACTAAAATAACACCATATGATACGCATCAACCAACTCTAATGTCACCTAGATACTCCAATGTCACCACAAGTATTCGTGAGTTGATTATTCGATATGCATCAAACAACTTCAGATTCATAATATTCAATCCACACAAAGAACTTCAAAGTGCACCCCAAAGTTTCTATCGGAGAAAAGAAGATGAAAACGTGCAACCAACCCCTATGCCTAGATTACCCCAAGGTCACGGGAATCGGCGAGTTGATCACCAAAACATACATCAAGTGAATCAATAGAATACCCCATTGTCAGCATGGGTATCCACATGCAAGACATACATCAAGTGTTCTCAAATCTGAAATATTCAATCCGACAATAATGAAACCTCAAAGGGAAAGACTCAATTCATCACAAGAAGATAGAGAGGGAAGAAACACCATATGATCCAACTATATTAATAAAGCTCACGGTACATCAAGATCGTGCCAAATCAAGAACACAAGAGAGAGAGAGAGATCAAACACATAGCTACTAGTACATACCCTCAGCCCCGAGGGTGAACTACTCCCTCCTCGTCATGGAGACCACCGGGATGATGAAGATGGCCTCCGGTGATGATTCCCCCCTCCGGCAGGGTGCCGGAATAGGGCTCTGGATGAGATCACTTCGGTACAGAGGCTTGCGGCGGCGGCGTGGAAGTTCTAGGTTTATTTCTGGGGATTTCTCTATTTATAAGATTTTTCAGCGTTGGAATCATGCGAAAAGGAGCTACGAGGGGCCCACAAGGCAATAGCACACGCCCCCCAGGGCGTGCCGTGTTGCCTTGTGACCTCCTCGTGAGGCTTCTGGTCCTTCCACGAAGCTTCGGGGGTCTCTTTTGGTCCAAAAAAAGTCGTCAAAAAGTTTCGTCCAATTCCAAGAACTTTTATTTCTGCACAAAAAACAACACCACGGTAGTTCTGCTGAAAATAGCATCAGTCCGGGTTAGTTCTATTCAAATCATACCAAAATCATATAAAATTGTTATAAACTTGGCATGAATACTTCATAAATTATAGATACGTTGGAGGCTGCTACTTGTAGACTGCGTTGGTATTTCCCCGAAGAGGAGAGGATGATGCAGTATAGTAGAGATAAGTATTTCCCTCGGTTAAGAACCAAGGTTATCAATCCAGTAGGAGAACCACACAAAATCCCTTTAGCAGCACCTACACACACAAAATCAAACACTTGCACCCAACGCAAATAAGAGGGTTGTCAATCCTCTTAGCGGTTATTTGCAAGGATTAATTCTGATAGTGATAGATAAAATAAAGTAAAATACTAAATAAAATAAAAGTAAATAAATTGCAGCAAGGTATTTTTGGATTTTAATATATGATAAAGATAGACCCGGGGGCCATAGTTTTCACTAGAGGCTTCTCTCTCGAGCGCAGAACATACGGAGTGTAAACAAATTACTGTTGGGCAATTGATAGAAAAGCAAATAATTATGACGGATTCATGGCAATGATCATGTATATAGGCATCACGTCCGAGACAAGTTGACTGACTCCTGCCTGCATCTACTACTATTAGTCCACCCATCAACCGCTATCCAGCATGCATCTAGGGTATTAAGTATAAAATAGAGTAACGCCTTAAGCAAGATGACATGATGTAGACAAAGTAAACTCAAGCAATATGATTAAACCCCATCTTTTTATCCTTAATGGCAATAATACAAATACGTGTCATGTCCCTTTCTGTCACTGGGATTGAGCACCACAAGATTGAACCCATCACAAAGCACCTCTCACATTGCAAGATAAACCAATCTAGTTGGCCAAACCAAATCGATAGATCGGAGAGAAATACAAAGCTATAACAATCATGCATAAAAGAGTTCAGAGAAGACTCAAATATTTCTCATGAATAATCTGATCATAACAAACACACCGCAAAAGAAGATTACATCGGATAGAACTCCAAGAACATCGAGGAGAACATGGTATTCACTACAAAAAAAAACACTTCCGTGATGATACGTCTTTGTCACAGTAGGTAAAGTTTTCTGTCATGCATGTACATCCGTGGCAATTTTATGACAGAATCAAGATAGTCATACCTGTGCTGTCGTAGAAGTGTTCCATGACAATACTGAAATTATCATCACGGAAATGTCCACTTCCATGACGATAAATGTCGCGTCATGGAAGTGTTTTTGTCAAGGGTGACTGACACGTGGCATCCACCGTAACGGGTCGCCGTTAAGCTATCGGGTTCCGGTTTGGATCCGATAACCCGTTAACAGCCCTGACCAATGGGGATTTTCCACGTGTAAAATTCTCATTCGCCGGCCGATCCACGTGTCCGCTCGGCGTCGCAACAGATGTCATCCACCCAATGGATGAGACGCGCCTATGGAAAAGTGACATGTGGCACGGCCCAATACAGGCCCATTTAGCTAAAAAGGCCGGCCCAGTCGAAATAAGCGGGCCGACCCATTTATGGCCTACTTTTGTCTGGCCCATTTACAAAAACGGCCCATACGAGATATGCCAATTCGGCCCGTCAATGGCCCATTAACGATTTGACACCATTGCGGCCCATCTTCTGTTCCAGCCCGTTAACAGCCCGCTATGTCTTTGGGCTCATTTGCCGGCCGAGGTTCTTTCGGCCTGTTAGAGGCCCATTATGGAGATGGGCCAATTTCCAGGCTGTACGACTTTCGGCCTGTTAGAGGCCCAATATAGGCATGGGCCAATTTCTTGGCGGTACGTATTTCGGCCTTTTAGCAGCCCATTAGGGGTTTGGGCCAACTTCCAGCCCAGTGTATCTTTTGGCGTGTTAACGGCCCACACCGTAGTTGTGCCATTTACATTCCGAACTGACTTTCGGCCTCTTAACGGCCCATGTTCTCCATGGACCAATTCAAGCCCAATATGACTTTCGGCCTGTTAAAGGCCCGTTTTGTATATGGACCCACTTATGGCCCAATTGGCTTTCGGCCTGTTAACGGCCTGACTCAGAATGGGCCAAGCAGTAATTTTGATCTATTTTGGCTTGCTAAGGGCCGGTAGGCCCGTTTCCACTATTGGAGCCCAATCGAGGTTTCGGCCTGCTAACCGCCCGTCAACTAATTAGGCCTGCTAAATTTCTTGCATGGCTACAGGCCCATTGAATGACAGGGCCGAATACAGTCCATCGAAGGCCCATGTCGATTTGAGCCCAGCTACTACTTTGAGCCCATTACAAGGAACAATTATGGACTGTGGCAGAGCCCATCTAGTAACTGCAGGCAGACTACCGGGCCATTACAGGCCCTGGGCCGTTCCCCTAGAAGAAGGGCCCACGTCGCATTGTTCCAGTTATTAATTTCACTGCATATTTTGGCTTGTTTGCCGCCAGTTGAGGTTTTGGCTGAGAAAGCTTGGGTGCAACCCCGTGCTAAGCAAATATACGCATAAAAGGGAAAATGTAGCACATCGAAGCATATATTACAGGAAATTACATCCACTGGGCAATCAAAGATTGATGCCAGTGCAAATAAACGAACAGAGCTTAACGATCTACAACCTCACAATCTGCAACCTCAGTGCGGATGACGCCCATAAGCATGTGAGCAAGTTCTTTCTTCTTTGCTATACTGTCACTGAAATCATCGATCAGTTGTTGTTGCGCAAGAATGTGCACCTCTGATTCCTCCACGATTTCCATCATTGCTTCAGCCAGTAATTGGTTCACAAACGTACATCTTTTCTGTTGGATTCAAGACAGAGGAAACTGAACAGATTCATATGGGGATTTTGGCAGGCTTGTATCAATGATAGTGGAAAGTGTCTCGACCACTGGATCATAACTTAAATAAGAGGGGAAACTGAATAGATTAATCAAGAGTTATTGCCATATTACCTTCGCTAGATTTATTGGAGAGAAACAATGGGGTTGCCTTGCTATCTTGAGACTTTGTCGTATTATCTTTAGCAGCCTGCACCAAATCATCGGCCAGGTCAGTTAATACTTAATAGGAAAATAACATTCACACAATGAACGTTTGGGCAACCAGACACACCAGCCTACACCGAATTAACACAACATGGCACTGCTATCATCAGCCGAGTAAGTTTATAGGAAAGCAACATTGACACCATGAATGATTGGGCAAAAAGACCACACCACTAGATTTTAGTAATGTGCAATATATGAGATAGTACAATCATGTAGCTCAATAAGCAAAACTACCAGGCAGTTACCCTTACAAAAATCTACATTAGCGCCTTAATTATACATTTTGCTACAAGTAAATTTAGATCATATAATTGGTGTAGGGTAGTGAAGGTTGGATTCACGCCCATGGTACTTAATAAACTACATACTGATGTAAAATTATAGTGATATACAATAGGTACTTACATCAACATTGGAGCGCAGAGCATTGCTGCAAGATACTTTACTCGAACACGATCCCAGTTTAGAACGTTTGTTGTCCTTTAAGCATATTTTCTACAACAAAGATGTGTAAGACAGATGTAGAATATATAAGATCAAATGTGATCTAAATCCTATAAAATTTCATGATGCGAGGATACGCACACTCTTCCTAGCAAGGAGTTGACATGTTTTTGTTGAAATGGAGCTGACTGGTTCTTTGGCCACTAGAATCTGGTTATTATCTGGAGGACTTGGGTTTCTCTGTGCTGGATCAGTTCCGATGAACACTTGAGTTGGGTTACTATCTCCTGGAGTTTGGATCTTTTGCAAAGAACTTGTTTGTACCCCTTCAGATTCTAACATAGCCCTCTTCTACTTACATGCCTTGTACAGAAGAATGGTGCTTCAGTTATAAAACATGCTATGGCAGAGAGATGGAATAGGTACTGAAGAATAGAAAGGCATGACATATTAACATGTCCTCCCTCCATCCGGAAATAAATGGATGTGTCTAGACATATTGTAGTCCTAGATACATCCATTTTTATGCATTTCTGCCACAAGTAATACAGACGGAGGGAGTATGATGTACTCCCTCCGTAAAGAAATATAATAGTGTTTAGATCACTGTTTCTTTACAGAGGGAGTATAAGCTAAGGATACGACAGGGCAACAGAGTAAAAGAAACAGTCGTTGAATGTAAAACTGTAATATAGCTGGAATAGGTATAGAAAAACAGCAAGGCAGCATATTCACATGTCTGATGGGCAAACTAAGATCACATTGCAACAGAGCAGTAGAACAACACTTCAATGTAAAAAACCATGGTATGGTAGACGGATGGAGTACATACTAACAAACAACAATGCATGAGATATTCAGAAGGATGATGTCCAAACTAAGCAGATGGCATTGCAGCAGAGTAGATGTATTGCAAGACATTATATGTTATCATGAATGGAATAGGTACAGACAAACTGGAAGGCATGACATATTCACATGTATGATCAGCGGGCTAAGCACATGGCATTGCAACAGAGTAGATGTATTGCAAGACATTATATGCATGATGCTACCCATATCACCGGTCAAGATAGAGCAAAGACCTTCTGCGGTGAATAGGAATCATTATCCCTATGCAACTCTTCTGAAGAACTACATTTAACTGTTCCATCATATTGAATATCATTGAGGTCGAGTATGTTGGCCGTTGCATTGCTCCGGGAGTTTCTTTTAGTGGGTTTGTTCTGATTTTCAATATCACTGTGTGCAATAATATCTGACATGCATGGAAAACAACTAGTAGTGAGATTATGTAATGAGTGCCTGTAGGAGACGACATAAATAGTAGGAGTCCACTTAAATAGCAGCAACATGATGATACCTCAAAGACTAAAGAGAGAGCACACATGATAGCTACAAAATATATACTGTTTGTACTCGAGATTAACTAAATGGCACACAAAAGTACTACAGAACAATAGCATAGGTAATACTAGAAGGGGTATAATCACCAGCCTGTGGGATAGCTTTGGCTAGGGTACGATAACTATGGAACAACGTTAACTCCTGCACAAGTCTCTCATCTGAAGTAAGACTAAGAGATCAACATGAATGTACAGTGACAAGTGATAATCTATTTTCCATGCTTAGATGAAGAACGAAGCCATAAATGCTGCACACAAGTAAGATGAGGGTACAGCCTATCTTGCTGCCCTCCGTAGGAGTGAGCATCATCTGCTGAATCGTCGATGGTGCTGCGGTTGTTATGGTTGTCCATGTCTGGCTGGCACATACGAGGTAGGGAACTCTTGAGTGGGGAGTATAGCTCCCATCTGGTGCATTCGTCCCTTGTTGGAGCAGCTCCGGTGAGAAGGAAGACGGTGTGGCTGAAGATGCAGAAAACACACAATGTTAAGAATGACACATATTTCTGATCTGAAGAAATATGATCAACACTCAGGTACGAGACATGTCACACGTTAGTTCACTGAAAACTAAATTGTGGTTACACGCTTTTTTTTCACTGTCCAATCTACGCCGGATGGCTGGATGGCCGTCTTGTGCCTCCCGGCTGTCACTGTTTAGGATCTTCCTCGAACAGCCAGCGAGCACCGGCAGAGCAGCCTGCCTCCGCCGTCCCTGGCCACGGCAGCTCTGACCTCGACCCCGCTCCCCGCCCCACCGCACTGCCGTGGTTGCGCTGTCCCCTGGCCATACCTCAAAGACTCGCCGTCATCCAGATCCGGCACCAGCAGTACCTTGACCCCACGCAACACTAAGATAGGCACCGAAGCGCTACTTTCGCGGTGAACCTGCGCACCCTGCCCGCACCCCTACGATGGACACCGAGGCACTCCTTCCCGGCCAACCGACAGCCTAGGAGCTCCGCCACCTCGAGGGGAGCTACTTCCTTCCATTTGGAACCGACTGACCCAGAATAAAAATCCAGGCGACTGACGCCTAGGTAAAGTGAATAAGATGAGTGTACGACCTATCTTGCGGCCCGGCGAAGTAGGCAGCTCCATCCGCCGAGTCGGTGAGGCCGGCGCGGTTGCGGTGGCTGCCGGCGGCGGGAAAGCAGATATGTGGCGACGGTCGACGGCTACGAGGGACCAGCGCCGGTGCGCTGGACGCGTCCGAAGTACGAGCCGCTCCAGCACCGTGCATGACGGCGTGGTTGAATCAGCTCCTGCACGGTTCACGCGGTCGTCGTCGAGGCAGCTCTGGCAGCACGGAGTAAGAGGCACACGGCCCAGTGCCCGACGGCAAACGGACTACAGCTCCGGCATTGGGGAGGAGGGCGGCGGTGAATCTGGTGCGGTTGGGGGGCCATGGAGGAGGGGCTGAGGTTTCGCGGCAGGGGAGAAGGTGATTTGGCTCCCGCGGTGTATGAATAGGGAATTGGGAGGGGGCCATGTCTTACGGACGCATTTGTCTGAAATATGGGGGAAGTTACAATTCTACCCCTGTCTATTGGCTTGTGGGCTTGGGTCTGAGTCTTGAGGGTCGGGGATAGTAGGGTAACTTTGCTTCTCCCAAATAGTGGGCGCCAGCGAGGAGGGCGTGCTTGAAATAGTGGGCGCGAGCGATTTCGGCCGAGGAGAGGGTGTTTTGCCACCCATGGTTTATGAATTATTCGGCGCTTGCGATTTCGGCCGAGGAGAGGGTGTTTTGCCGCCCATGGTTTATGAATTATTCGGCGTCTGTCATTTCGGCTGATGAGAGGGCGCACTTCGATGAAGTTACAAACCTACCCTCGGTATACAACGGGCCAATTCATGCGGGTCCCAGATAGGCTAGTAATTTCACATCTCCCATTTATTTGCTCGGGCGAATTCCACCGAGCAGAGGGTGTTTTAGCGGTTCGTTCAAATTTTGGGAGAACAAGCATCCACGTCTACCATACCAAGTCGATCCGAATCATATTTAGAAATATTAGTTCTATAGTGTCACGTCTTGCCACTTCTTTTTTAGATGGTGAGATGATGCTCGGGACTAATGTGTATTTACATGCTCGTTGCTACCAATTAATTTGACATATAGTTGACCCACTTAAAAACGGGAACCAATCCAGAAATGAAATATCTCAATTCAATGAAATAGCTTTTTGACCCGGTCAAAATTGTGGACTACATCCAAAATTGAACACATCAATTGAATAGCATGTTGTATTATAATACTCCATGAACATGCTCAAAGTCAAATTAATGAACCTGTTTGATACGCATATCTCCGTTCATGTGTGAATTGCAAACACCATGTTCTCCAATTCAAACATTTGAATACAATTTTATACTGAATCATGGTTTATATCAATCTTCAATGCAAAAACGCGACCTCTCCCCTCTTCTCTCTCTAGCCGACACTCTTTCTTTCTATCGCGCGCACACGAACAAAATCCTTATCGGTCTCTCTCTCTCTCTCGCTCTCTAGGTCTTTCTAGTTCGCATGCACACTCTATGTATAGGTCTCCCTCACACACAATGTATGACTCTCTGGTATAGGCTAAATAGCTAGCTAGGGTGCACTCATAGTACACACACAAATTCTCTCGCTCGTTGTCCATAACTCTCTCACGCACCACTCCGTCGTCTCCCGGCTCCTCTCTCTCTCTCTCTCTCTCTCAAACATTCTATCTCCCTAGGTCACACATACACATATCTCACTCGCACTAGATAGACCCATCTAACATTCTCTCTTCCTCGTTCTCTCTCTGTCTCACACGTGCGCGCGCGCGCACACACACACACACAATCTCCCCCCTAGCTAAGTACGAGTATCAACGCACTCCCCGTAGGTATGACTATCTCTCACACTCTCCATCAGAAACACACGCATTGTCTCTTTCGCTCCCTAGGACTATCTCGATCTCTCTTGGGGCATCTTTCTATCGCACACACACCTTTATCTCTCGATCTCCCACCCATATAGTCCCCTCACGATCTCGAGGGGATCTCTCTATCACAAACACACCCTATCTCCCACCCCATGCCTCCATTTTCTCCATACGTCCCTCTCGACCTCTGTCCCTTGTTTGCCAGACCACTCTTGGACACGTGCTATAGGGGTCTTTCTCTCTGTTGCAAACAACCACACACTATTTGCGTGTATATCCTCACCTCGCTTTCTCTCTCGGAGATGCATGCGTGATATGTTTGCATAAGAGACACACACACTTTCTCTCTATTTTATCGTGTGTTGTCCCTTTCTCTTTCAGACACACACTCTTTTTGCACACTCACTCTTTCTTCTTCACACACACTTGATCTCTCTCTACCTAGGTACTTTCTCTGGTCCATAGCATATGGATTTTTTGAAAAGTCAAACCTCACAAAGTTTGACCAGGTATGTGGAGAAAAACATTTACATCTGGAATGGGAAACATATATCATTAGATTCATCACAGGATGTAGTTTCATATTATATATACATCTTTGGTATTGTATATATAAATGATTTTTTCTATAATCTTGGTCAAAGTTTCCAAAGTTTGACTTTCCAAAATTTATAGGCACTACATTATCGAACGGAGGGAGTATCTCTTTCTCTCTCTCAACTCCCTCACGCACCACTCCACCGTCTCGGGGCTCTTCTCTCTCTTTTTCAAACTTTCTATCTCCCTAGGTCACACATACACATATCCCGCTCGCACAAGATAGATCCATCTAACACTCTCTCTCTCCCTCGTTCTCTCTCTATCTCACACGCACGCACCCCCCTAAGTACAATTATCTCTCACTCCATCACACGGATATGCACTTCCCCCTAGGTATGACCATCTCTCACTCCCCATCACAAACACACACATTGTCTCCTTCCTTCCCTAGCTAGGCATATCTCATTCTCTTCCGGGGTATCTTTCTATTGCACACACACCTTGTCTCTCGATCTCCCACCCATATAGTCCACTCACGATCTTGAGGGGATCTCTCTATCACAAGCACACCCTCTCCCCCCCCATGCCTCCATTTTATCCATACGTCTCTCTCGACCTCTCTCCCTTGTTTGCCAAACCTCTGTTGGCCACGTGCTAGGGGTCTCTCTCTATCCGTTGCAAACAACCACACAATATATCTCCATGTATCTCCTCACCTCGCTTTCTCTCTCGGAGATGCATGCGTGATATTTTTTTCATAAGACACACACACTTTCTCTCTAATTTATTATGTGTTGTCCCTTTCTCTTTCACACACACTCTCTCTCTTTTTGCACACTCACTCTTTCTCCTTCACACACACTTGATCTCTCTCTAGTTATGTACTCTCTCCGGTCCATAGCATATATACATTTATTGAAAAGTCAAACCTCACAAAGTTTGACCAGGTATATGTGGAGAAAAACATTTACATCTGGAAGGACAAACATACATCATTAGATTCATCACAAGATGTAGTTTCATATCATTTATCTTTGGTATTGTAGATATAAGTAATTTTCTCTATAAACTTGGTCAAAGTTTCAAAAGTATGACTTTTCAAAAATTTATAGGCACTACATTATCGAACGGAGTGACTATCTCTTTCTCTATCTCTACCTCTCACGGGCCTCCCCTCTCACTCGACCTCTCTTTACCGAGGGATTATACGGTCACTGGCTCAGCGTACAGCTCCGTATATTGTCTAGATGACCAGTCAATCAGTCTACATGGTGCCTTGTTAGCTCGTGTTCTCTATGGGTGTGCGGGCCCATGTGGCAGTGGTGAAATTAAATATACTAGAGGCCCATCTGCCACGGGGTGAAATAAACAAACTAGAAACCACTTGCGGTAGAACCCCGCACGCTACTAAATTGAGTGCACACTTCTTCCTCATTAAAACAATACTGTAGTACTCCCTCCGTTTCTTTTTAGTCTGCATATAAAATTTGGTCAAAGTCAAACTTCGTAAACTATGACTAACTTTATAGGAGAATATCAACATTCATTGTATGAAATCAATATATTTAGATGCATCTTGAAATTAATTTTCATAGCATATAGCTTTAGTATTGTAAATGTTGATATCTTTTGATATATAGTTGGTCAAACTTTGCATAGTTAGACTTTGACCAAATTTTATATGCGGACTAAAAAGAAATGGAGGGAGTACTAGATTAACACCTTCTTAGATGCCACCACGGACACAAACTATGACAACGCACATACACCACTACACGGTATGCACACAAGGACGCACTCGCGCACACCCAGCACACAATACACACCAGCACACGTGTACACCGGCGTCGTCGCCGGCTGAGATGGAGGACGAGGCGGCCAACAAGTGGAGGCGGCTCGAGCCAAAACCGTATCCGGCGAGCCTGGACTTCATCAGCAGCCTCCCCGACGACATGCTGCTTGTCATCATCGCCCTCCTCCCCACAAAATCTGGCGTGCGGACCACCCTTCTCTCCCGGTGGTGGCGCCCCCTCTGGCGTTGCGTCCCCCTCAACCTCACCGTCGACAGCTGCCTCTGCGATGGGGATTGCAAACGCATGGCCGCAGTCTCCAAGATCCTTGCATCGCACCCTAGGCCAGCCATACGCCTTGACATCTGCATGTTCTGTACCAACTACAATGTCCAAGACAAGTTCGACGAGTGGTTCTTATCCCCCGCCCTAGATCAGCTGGAGGAGCTCAGGTTTGAAGGTGGACGATGTTGCTCTCTGCCGCTATCCGCGCTCCGCCACGCGCCAACGCTGCGCCGCGACAGGTTCAGCTCCTGCTATTTTCCCCAGATTGATGCCGCGCCCGCTCTTCTTCTCCCTCAATTCAAGCAGCTCAGCCTCTTCGACATTGGTATCTCAAAGGAGGCTATGGAGTGGCTGCTCCGCGGCTGTACAGCCCTCGAGTACCTTTGTCTTCAACAGATCCACGAGTTCATTAGCCTCCACATCGCCTCGACGAATCTCCAATGGATTTATGTGTCTTGCTGGCCCCGCAACAGGACATTACTTGGGAAGAGATCAGTTGAGCTGTTTCACGATATGGTCATTAAGAATGCGCCTTTCCTTGAGAGAATGCTTGTATCTGATCTAGAAGGTCCAACAAAAATTAGGGTCATTGATGCGCCGAAATTGACAGCGTTGGACTACTCGTCTGCCAAATTCTCCGAACTTGTTATTGGATCCATAATTGTTCAGGTACAACACTCTTCTTCTTCTCGTTCTTATTCTTGAAATTCACATTTTAATTTTTTTCTTGATGTATGTTCAACTGTCATCCAAAAAATGATTCCCACAAGCTTGACCCAGTCTGTGTGCACAGTGAAGATTTTGGCAATAAAATCTATCGGCCCCAATCTGGATCAAGTTGTTGGATTCCTTAGATGCTTTCCGTGCACGGAGAAGCTACTCATCGAGGTGAAACTCCTTTCCTATTAAATGTGAACCACAACGGAGCTCAATTTTTTCGTAATTTTTCCCAAGTTACATTGACAAATGTAGTGTTCAAAACTGCATCTAGGCACTATACTGAAAGAAATGTTTTTAGTATTTTTTCTCACATGATCACCTACATCATTTTGTTGTTGTTGTAGCCAAGGCTAGTCATAGTGGGAAGTAACTTTATCCTAGGAGCAAGTACTACCTCCGTCCTGGTTTACTAGTCCCCTTCGTATTTTGGAGTATGAAATCTTGACCATAGATTTAACTAACGAAATGTTAATGCATGTCACTAAAAATTATATCGTTGGATTCATATTTGAACATAATTTCCAATGGTATAATTTCTTGTGATATGCATTGACATTTTGTTAGGTAAATCTATGGTCAAAATTTTACACTAAATACGAAGGGGACCTATAAACCAAGACGGACGTAAAGTGAGTAAATGAGAGGAAAGAGAGAGAGAGAGAGAGAGAGAGAGAGTGAAAATTATCACTAGCCTTACAGCCAACCCTATTGTATGAGCGAATGATATTGGTAGCTCTTGATGACACGACAATCTTATACGGAGTATATCCAGCTCCTCTAATATGTTCTCTTCTTTGCAGATAAAAAAAGACCCGAAAGTGAAAAATGTGTTGTAATATAACAACCTCATCGAATGCCTTGATCTCCATCTTACAGAAATTGATTTGATCGACTACCGAGGCACCACATCCAAGATTAAATTGGCCAGGTTCTTGTTTCTGAAGGCAAGTGTGCTCAAGGTAATGAGGTTTGGTGTTCTCTGGAGCAACAATGAATGGTGTGCTGATCACCGCAAGCATCTAAAGCTGAATGACAAAGGCTCTGCAGAAGCTGAATTTGTTTTAAAAGATCAAGTGCCGATAGACGCGCAAGTTTATTTGCCGATTAGTGACTTGTCAGGGGTGGTGGATTTTAGTTTGTATGGTAATGTTGCATCCACCTAAAGTAACGAAACTTCTTACGTAAACTTCCTAATAATTCCCTCTTCGTAGGTGCAGTATTACTACTAGCATTTGTAATATCAGTTTGAACCTTGTAAAATTACGACTATCCAGCACGTGGTAGTACGTTACGATTATGTTCGTGTGCATAGGTGCTGCAACGATGTAACCAATATACCCATTGCAATATATTATTCTAACTCGTGGCAACGCATGGGAAAATATCTAGAACACGGCTTGTTGTAAGCAGGGTAGCTCTACAGCCTTGATGATAGTGACTGCACACGGTGAGGCTGACTTTGGTAACCCGAACACGCCGCCTGCACTCTGGTGTCATCTTCGGCGCAGGGTCTTGTCACTTCACTGTGAGGAGTAGCACGTAATAATTTGACCAACGGGTAGTACTTTGGTAGTACTAGTACTACAACTCCCTCCGTCTGGATTTAGTAGTACTACCACCTCCGTTTGGATTTAGCATTTGACTAACAATATATAGTAATGCATGTCACAAAAAAAATATACTACTACTCCCTCCGTAAATAATACTACATGGAGTATTGTTTTATTCGTATTGGAGTGTAGTTTTTTTTGACGGGGCGTATTTGAGTGTAGTTTCCGATGATATTATACACTCTCCCTTCCGGTTGAGGGCTCAAATATGAAATCTCATCAACCACACTAGTAGTACTTGCACTGCATTCGCCTTGCATTAATTGCGCCAGCTTCCAACATAATTGCACGCAGAGTTTACCTCAATCTTCTCGTAACTATGCGCGCATGCAACGAGACAGGGAGCAGTGTGTGCATGCGGAGCGGGATTTGAGGTAGCAGCAGGCATGCGATACTCTGCAAATGCAAGGGCAATTATGTCCAGAAAAAACAGACTGAGTCTACCCTTGGTATGCGTGCTCGACCTTAGACGTAGAGAAAAAAGGACCGGCGGGAGTACTACTCCACTAAGGAGCGAGGAGTAGATAGGCAACGCACACGTGAATCCAAACGCAGTCTGCACTTCTCATATAAAGGCTCCCCACCAGTCCAATCCATCTACGAAATCCTACACACCTACGCACCCTAACCAAGGGCAAGAGTTATCACTCCAATCGCAAGATCAATTGACCAGAAGCTAGAGACATGGAGGCGATGAGCGCGAGCATGAGCCGGCTGTGCCAGATGGTCCATGACGCCGGCCTGTGGCCCGACACCGAGGAACGTCTCCAGTTCGTGCTTGAGGCCGCCAGGGCAAGAGGCCTCTTGGACGACAGCTTTGTCCCCTTGTTCGACGAGGCCCTCGTCGGCTTCCTCGACAAGTTCACCGTCGTAAAGAAGCTCGCGGACGACCTTGACGTACGCTTCCAGCCCACGCGCCGAGGCTCTGGGATGCCCGCCCTCATCGGCCTCTATGGCGACAACCTCTTCGACACACTGGTGGCCCTGCGACTACCTGCGGTCGCGCCGGAGAATGTCCACCTCGAGGTCGCGCTCGCCGCGCAGCACCCCGCCCAGCAAGACACCATCGACATAATCACCCACGTCTATGAGGAAATCGTCCACAAGGACCACTACGTGCCAGAGGAGGACGATAGGACGGTGGCCTTCTTGGACCGCAAAGCAACCTTGGACGGCATTGTTCAGAAGCACGTTGACCTCGCCACCAATGCCGCTGCTCCTCACCCGTCGGTTGGTGGCCCGGCGCACTAGGGCTAGAGGATGTCGTTTATGGATCCGTATGCGTATTAATATTAACCTGTAAATTATGGGCCGACATACGTACTAGAGAATATATATAGCTCGTTGCAATGCTCGGGCAATTATGTACTAGTATTGCGCTAGAAAATATTTGTCCGCGTGGCACCACCCACTCTGATAAACGACTCAGGAGGGAGGGAGGGTTCATCGGTCTTGCGTCCCACAAGTAGTACGTGCAAAAGCTTGGCTCTACGTGCAATAAAACCTTGTCCTAGGGGACGAAGTACTACTAACGTCTTATCACCGAATAAACAAATCAAATGTCCCACTTGTGCACATGCAAGAAAATGGAGAAGGGCAGATGGTTAGGTTATAGGAGTAGTACTTATTTTTTTTAGTGAAGGAGGATCACCCCTGCCCTCTAGAAGCATCCAAACTTTGCAAGATTTTCCCCAGTACAACTACCAATGTCTGGATTATTAGTCTCATCTTATTTTCGGTCAACGATGGACAAACATACTACTCCTACTACTCCAATGACATTACCACGTAGTAGGAGTATTTGAGTAGCATGTCACACATTTTTTTTGTTGGATTCATATTTGAATATGTTTTCCAATGACATTATATTGGACACACAATTTTATTAGTTAGATTAAGGGCCAAAATATGACACAAAATACAAGGGGGACTAGTAAACGAGTACGGTTTCCGGGACAGCTTGAATGCAAATAAAGTAGAGGGTAGCGGTTCCCGATGAACGGCCATTGATGTTTATCCTCCTTCAATTCGCTTGCTGAGGGAAGTAGTACTACTAAATGGGAGAAGCGGCATGCAGCCAACAACCCAGCACCATGGGCATGTTTGGTTGGGTCGCTCGCAAGTTTCATTTGGCCTCGTGTAACCACCATTGCATCGCGTCGTCGTGGCCTTGATTCTGACTGTATTG
This sequence comes from Elymus sibiricus, assembly GCA_039707655.1. Classification (NCBI taxonomy): domain Eukaryota; kingdom Viridiplantae; phylum Streptophyta; class Magnoliopsida; order Poales; family Poaceae; genus Elymus; species Elymus sibiricus. Next base: position 285,269,762 of record CM077670.1, read on the forward strand.
CATTCTCATTCCAGCTGATAAAGATGTGTGTGATCCCTTGCTCAACACATAGTCCGGTTCACGTACAGTCCCGTTCGCGTCACACCCCAGACGGTCATTCCGGCCCGCCACTCAACGCACAGTGGCTAGGCATATCACTTACATGTTGGACCACATGCAAGCAAAGCGATGATTTCCAAAATTGGCAAAACACCCCCGCTTATCGCGCGGGAAAAGCCCAGCGCTAGCGTTTTTAATCGTTATTTCTAATTTCTGAGGGAAAATCATTATTTCTATCTATCGGTCGCGCCAAGGAGCAGAAACGAATGTTACAACTTAGAAGTTCAAAAGGAAAAGCATGCCGTGTTCGCGTCGCACCCCCCCCCCCCACACGGATGGTGCGGCACGACGCTCAAGGGGGAACGCGCGATGTCTTGCATTTTCACTTACAAGTGAGACCGCAGTTGAGCAAACCGACTATCGGCAAACCCCCACCCTGCCCGCCGCGCGATGGCTGAGTTAGAGAAACGAGGAGGGAGAAGAGATAGCTGTAGCACGGACTCCAAGAAATAGTGTCAGATGGGACTCATGGTGGTGGCGTGTGCCGTACTCCTGGACGTGAATGCTTGTTCTGGCCCATGCCACCCCACTATATCGAGGTGCTGGTTATCTCTCCTGGAGTACGGTACCACTAGTAGTAGTACTAGTTTTATTAACATATGGCCCACCTCACACTGTTGCCAAATTTCCTGGAGTCCATGCTCGACCCTCCTCCCTCTCTCCTCAGCCGGCAAGCAGACGCGCAGAGTGTGCCCATCGTCGGTTTGCTCACATTCGGTCCCACATGTCAGTGAAAACGCAAGACGACGCACATTCGCTAGGTGAGCGGCGTGCCTAACCCACTGTGTGCGGTGCGATGCGACAAGCTGGAGGTTTAGGAAGATGATCCCGCCGTCCATTTTTCATCCAATGGCCGAAGCCAAATTGACTGGCCACAAAAAATATTCAGGCGACTGTCATCTAGCAACGCCCCTTGTTTCCAAAGGAAAATATCCATGCGGTCCATTTTTTTGGCGGGTATACTAGAATATATATATAACCTGTTGCAATGCACTGACAATTATGTATGGCGGTAAAAAATATTTTGCCGCGTCGCAGCACCCACTCTGAGAAGTGCGAAAACCAATCATAAATTAAGTAAGTTTATAACATGCATATGCAAATATGCCATTTATTACATACTACAAGTCAGCAACGCACAACCACAACGAGGATACATTCTAAATACTAAAGTTTTTATCACACAAGAAATAACAAGCAATGGAATGAACATCAGTTCAACCAATCCTCGGCGTTGGAAACACTTGCTTTGAACCATAAGTGAACCTCTGGGTTGGGCCAGCTATTGTCAACATCGAGAGCAACGCAAGACCCACCATCCAGGCTGAAGCGGCCTATATTAGGAATATGGAAATTGTGATAGCTAGCGTAGGGAATTATACCAATGTGCAAGGTATAGATACAGTTGCTTCTCATAAATGCTAACGTTGTGCCAACAGCCGCCGGATCGCCTTTCACCATAATTGGATAGTTTAGTCCAAGGAAAAGCGAGTATTCTCCAAGACTATCAATATTGAACCAGGGAGAAGGTTCTGGCGCTAGCACACTAGTATCTATTCTGAATACCCTGCAACGGATTTTGGAACGGGTCCGGAGATGACTGCGACCATGGTAGACAACACCTGCTTCCTCTGTAACATCACCAGTGCCCTATATACAGACAAGAAGAGGTGATCCATCAGAATAAGTAGCTAGGCACCACTGAGTAGGTAGGTACTGCGCGTCTTCATGCTCGTGATCATCACCATCGTCATCTCCCACTTGGTTATAAAAGTTTCCAAGTATCGGTGGGGGGATGTTGACAGGACCTTGGAAACACAAGAAGGTTAATTAGTACGGGACCCCGCAAAAAAAGGTTAATTAGTACGGGGATAACTGGCATGAATGGTGAATGAAACAATTATAATTACGGTGGAAGACAAACAACGTATCGAAACAATCAGGATCCCATCCAAAAAGTGCCAGAGTGGTGGCAGCAAACACAAGACGATCGTATTGACTTGCATCACAGTACACATGCGTGCCCAGAAACTGGTTTTCAAGCAATATCCATTGAGGCACAGAAGTAAGGACGACAACAAGCTTGTCGAAGACAGTGACAACACAATAGTTCGTATAACTTCAAGAGTGATTGGGAACTTGACAAATTGCTATCTTCCCTAGACGATAGTCACGAGAATCATATTTGAACATACATAGAGTATCGGTGTGCTCAACCTTAGGGTGGTCTGAGATTTTTGGAAGTGGAATCCGGTGACGAGTGTACACATTCACAAGCTCCCACTCGCTGTTGTCCCCAATATAAACAACCCAATCTCCATTTGCGCCTGCCCAGGCCTTATGCCGAAGCGATGGCATCTTAACATCACACGGATCATTATTGTCAAGTGGCATCAACTTGCACAAGGCGAGCCTTCCGTCGTCCCCGCGCCAGCGAGCAGGGTCATAGCGAAGAAGATAGGGGAGATCAAACCGTGCTTGAACCCTTGGGTTGTTTGTAATGATCTTATTTGTTGAGTCGAGAATGTTCTTGAACGAACCTGCCATGCTAGCCGCGGTGATGACGTCGCACCGATCAATGATTTCCTCCACCGCATCATCTGTTAGATTGGGGCAAGAATAACGGGGTCGGGTCCTGCTACTTCCCTCCATAGAGAAGACGAACAATGGCAGAAGGAAGAGTCAAGGCAAATGGAGGGAGGAAGAGTGTGCGACAGCAGTTCCAACTCCCAAATCAAGAGGGAAAGGAGAAGAGGCGGTGGACGGTTGCCACGGTACAGGAAGAGGCGAGTGGGGAGCAGACAGTTGCCACGGTACAGGAACAGGCGACCCGACCTACACGTCCGTTCGGAAATTATACAAAAGGACTCGTCGTCTTCTCACTGACATGTTGGAACGGGACCCTCTCCAGATCTAAAAAAAGACGACGGTGGCCCAGCGACAGCGTTTTTAATCGTTATTTCTATTTTTTGAGGGAAAATTGTTATATTTGTATCTATTGGTCGCGCCAAGGAGCAGAACCAAATGTTACAACTTACAAGTTCAAAAGGACCCCACACGATTCGCGTCGTACCCCCTCACGGTTGGCCTGGCACGCCGCTCAAGGGGGAACGCTTGCAGTCTTGCATTTTGACTAACAAGTGGGACTGCAGTTCTGCAACCCGACTATCGGCAAACCAACTTGTTCATGCTCCCATGTTACCAGCTTCTGAGAGCCCTTGGATCTGAAATCGAATGCTCGCATGCCGAGATTCTAGACCTGTGCGTAAATATCAGATCCTAGTGGGCTTTTTTGCAAACTTGCAGGAGCTCAGCATGCAACCGTTCGATTTCAAATCCAAGGGCTTTCAAAAGGCCATATCATGGGAGCATGGGCAGATTCGTATCACCTGAAACTCCCCCCCCCCGGCCGCCGTGCGATGGTTGAGTTAGAGAAATGAGGAGAGAGAAGAGCTAGGTGTAGCATGGAATCCAAGAAATTGGTGTCAGATGGGACTCTTGGTGGTGGCGTGTGCCGTACTCCTAGACGTGAATGCTTGTTTTGGCCCATGCCACCCCACTATATCGAGGTGCTGGTTATGTAGAGCGAACACATTATCTCTCCAGCTTGCAAAAAGAATAACACGTTATTTGTTCAGGAGTTCGGTACCACTAGTACTAGGCGGCCCACCTCACACTATCGGCAAATTTCCTGGAGTCCGTGCTCGGCCCTCCTCTCCCTCTCTTATCAGCCAATCGACAGACGCGCGGAGTGTGTCCATCGTCGGTTTGTTGACATTCGGTCCCACATACTATCAGTGAAAAGTATTTTGCCACGTCGCAGCACACACTCTGAGAAGTGACTCGAAATCCATTCATAAATTAAGTAAGTTTATCACATGCATATGCAAATATACCGTTCATACTACATACAACAAGTCTACAACGCACAACGACATCGAGGATACATTGTAAATACTAAAGTTTTTCTCACACAACACGTACAAGATTTTTTTTGAAATAAAACACGTACAAGAAATGAAAACGACCTTCACTTCAACCATTCCTCGGCATTGGTAACGCTTGCTTTGTACCAGAAGCGAGTCTCTGACCAGGGCCCGGTGGTATTGTCAATCTTGAGACCAACGCAAGACTCACCATCCAGGCTGAAGCGGCCAATATCAGGAGCAATACTTGCATTGGAGTAGTGAGCAACAATAGCAATGTCGGTGGTATAGATAGAGTTGCTTCTCATAAACGGCAAGGTTGTGCCAATAGGCACTGGATCGCCTTTCACCATCATTGGATAGTTTAGTCCAAGGAAAAGCGAGTGTTCTCCAAGACTGTCAATATTGAACCAGGGAGAAGGTTCTGGCGCTAGCACACTAGTATCCATCCCGAAGAGCCTACAACAGAAGTTGGCATAGGTCCGTAGAGTACGACCATGAGAGACAATACTACTACCTGCTTCCTCTGTAACATTAGCAATGCCCTGTATACAGACAAGAAGAGGTGATCCATCGAAATAAGTAGTTAGGTACCATCTAGTAGGTAGGTATTGCTCGTCTTCATGCTCGTGATCATCACCATCGTCATCTCCCCCTTGGTTATAAAAGTTTCCAAGTATCGGTGGTTGAATGTTGACAGGACCTTGAAAAATTTGAAGGTTAATTAGTAAAGGGACAACTCGCATGCATGGTGAATGAAATAATTCTAATTAAGGTGGAAGACAAACGTACCGAAGCAAAAAAGGATCCCATGCAAAAACAGTGCCACAAGTGGTGACAACAAACACAAGACGCTCGTATTGAATTGCATCACAGTACTCACTCGTGTACAGAAACTGGTTTTTAAGCAATGCCCATCCAATCCCTCCAGGAGTAAAGACGGCAACAAGCTTGTCGAAGACAGTGACAACACAATAGTTCCTATAACTCCAAGAGCGTGTGGGAACTCGACAAATTGCTATCTTCTGTAGACGACAGTCACCATGATCGTATTTGAACGTACGTAGAGTATCGGTGTGCTCAACCTCAGGGCAGTCTGAGATTTTTGGAATTGGAATCCGGTGACGAGTGTACACATTCACAAGCTCCCACTCGCAGTTGTCCCCAATATAAACAACCCAATCTCCATTTGTGCCCGCCCAATCCTTATGCTGAAGCGATGGCATCTTAACATCACACGGATCATTATCAAGTGGCATCAACTTGCACAAGGCGAGCCTTCCGTCGTCCCCGGACCAGAGAGCAGGGTCATAGCGAAGAAGATAGGGGAGATCAAACCGCTCTTGAACCCTTGGGTTGTTTGTAATGATCTTATTTGTTGAGTTGAGAATGTTCTTGAACGAACCTGGCATGCTAGCCGCGGTGATGACGTCGCACCGATCAATGATTTCCGCCACTGCGTCATCTGTCAGATTGGGGCAAGAATAACGGGGTCGGGTCCTGCTACTTTCCTCCATCGAGAAGACGAACAATGGCAGAAGGAAGGGGCAAGGCAAATGGAGGGAGGAAGAGCGTGTGACAGCAGTTCCAACTCCCAAATCGAGAGGGAAAGGGGAAGAGGCGGTGGACAGTTGCCACGGTACAGGAAGAGGCGAGCGGGGAGCGGACGGTTGCCATGGTATAGGAAGAGGCAACCCAGCCGTACATTGACGTCCGTTCGGAAATTATACAAAAGGACTCACCGTCTTCTCACTGACACGTTGGAACGGGACAACACGTCAACGAAACATGGTTTGTCATTTCTCGTGCAAAATGCGATCGGGCCGCGTTATTTCTTGACCTTTTTTTTATTAATGGCATGCCGTTCAATTTTGAAGCATTACTACACGTCGTCCCGATTTATTAGGCCGAACGTTACATGCACGCTATCCATTGGGTGCACGCAGGAGAGAGAAAAAATGCATGCATGGGAGAGAGACCGAAGACCTTAATTTGCCCCTTTTATTGGTCATGTTGCTCCGGCTCGCGGGACTTAGAAAACCTTGACGGAGGTACTCTACCAAGTATAATATAGTAGTATATAGGCTGGAGCTTCAGCGCTTGCTTGCTAGGCCTGCCTACTTGCTTCTCACACTATCACCCTCTCCAGATCTAAAAAAGACGGCGGTGGCCACTCTCTCTCCCTCCTCACCGGTGGCCACAGATCCGGCCTGATCCCATCCGCCGGGGAAGAGGAGGACGTGCACTGACGACAAGGCCGTCTTCTCAGACCTAGCACTGGCGCGGGATGGCCTCCGTCCCCAAGCTCGCTGTCGTAGTGTCGGCAGAGGAGGAGGACGCCGACCCTCTGGTATGGTACCTCTTTTCGAACCATACCCTTGTGCTATTGTCCCATCTGCCCACGTCGCTGCATGCGGTTGTTTTTCCACTGCCCCATCTCCCCAAGTTACTAGCCTCTGCTGGTCATGCAGACGAAAACCTTAATTTGCACTATTAAAGGAAACCCTACTTCATGCAGACTAATCCATGTCTGGGTTGAATAAGGAAAGAAAGGGGGGGAAATTAGTACTGTAGAAGAGACTTGGTATCGAACCTGCATCTTGGTTGAAAAGGGGAAAAGCAGTAGTAGCTAAGGAACTAGTCTCTTGTCTCTTGGTTGAAAAAGGAAAGAAAGGCAGGACAACGCAATAGAGAATGACCAGGTCGATAGGTTTGTTGTCCTCACATAGGTAAAAGGTGGCTGACGAGAACAAAAATGGGACGTAATCCAGATATGCTGCTTGGATATTTGTTGCTTTGGGCAACCATCCCTGCTTCACTAGTCTATGCGTCCGTGGAGGTACATTGTACTTTTTCGACAAAGGGTGGATTGTATTGGCTCAAAACGGAGCATCAAGAAGATACATAACATAGTGAGCACACACCCGGCCTCTGCACAGCTAGGATGCACACAGCCAACACCATGCTCTTATTGCCACTTTTTTGCTGTTAGTATAACGCCACCGGTAAAATTATGCTACTGCTAAAGTGATGCCACTTTTAACTAATGCCGCAGTCAGTCTAATGCCACCGATAAATTGAAAAAGGAAAGAAAGGCAGGAAAACTACTACCTCTCTTTCAAAATACAAGACATTTTGGTACATTAAATTGAACTGTGAAAACGTCTTATATTAAGGAACAGAGGGTGTAGAATTCTTCAAATTATGCTGGCAAAGCTAGTCACACCTTTGTTAAAATTAATGTTCATTATGTTATCGGTGGAGGTCTGCATTTTTGTCTCTATTGCCTGTTGATTACAGACCTAACATCATTATGTAATGGTGAGTCAATTTTTTTGTATAGTGTCACCGAAATGTCAAGGCGGTGATGGCATTTTATTTCAATTGAATTGCACAAAAAATTCTTAAAAGAAGAGGAAAGGTCAGGAATGGTTCAATCTTTCACAAAATACTATGTATGCCATCATGACATCCGTCGCTGTTGCCTTCTTTATTCCTTTAAACAGGTGGTTAGAAACTGTCTTGCTACCTTTTCCCATTAAGAAATTTGGAATGCTTAAATTTGTGAGTCTATGCTAACTGTCAACTGGTGCCACTTTTAATCACACTTTCAATATCTGTGCAAACAGGGATGCTCAATTTTAGTGGAACTGCACAAAAAGTCCAGATGGTTCAACATTATGACCATTATTTTTTGCAAACAGTTATATCCAATCGGTGGCACTATGAGCTGTTCGTTACCAAGGTACATGGTTTGCTGCTATCTTGCTTCTGTTTTTGTACTGTCATTACATAGTAATATTAGTGGTTTGCATGTAAATTTATTGCCAGGGTGGACCTCCATTGGTGGTGCAGGACATGAATCAATGATTGGATGCTCACTTTCGGTTGTATCGATTTCACCTCTTCCATCCCTGCAAACATGGATATCCTTGGTCTGATGAAGAATAGGCGCTATATTTCTGCTCTGTACCAGCAAATCAATTCAGTATCAAATTGTCCAGTGCAAAACATGACAGATGCTAGGCGGAAACGACTAGCAGAGACGTGGTTAAACCAAAAATACAAGATGGAGTATATGTTAACTAGCTACTTGATATTTGTGCAAAAAGATGTCTGCTCATTGCTATTTGGCAAACAAACACAGGGACCTCAATTTTTGTGGAACTGCATAAAATAATAGGATAGTCACTGCATGCAGTGCCATTCAAAAATAGACACAGAAGTATTGGATAGTCACTGCATGGACTGCACAAAAGTAGTACTGTACTATTTATTGGCCAACACTAGGTGCTTCATTGCTCTGGTCTGATTATCCAATGGGCATCATCTTGCCAAACTTAAAGTTGAATTCCGAAAATAGTCTTGCCGTGTGATCGACAAATGACCATAACATATTTCAGTGGATGTTCCTCCATCATGTGTGGTTGATTCTCATGGTTCCATCTGTTGGTGAAACCACTTAGGTTTGCTAGAGGAACTGTAGACTTTACAAACAAATTTGTCATTCACTCTGTACTGAATGTTGGCCCTGAGAAGCATCCATGTTAGTAGCAAGAATAGATATATTGTGTATGATCTGTGAATCATTGAGATGCATAAGCATGTTGATCTTATGTATGGGAATCCTACTAGTTTGTTGTGAATTTGGGCTATTAATGTGAACATATTAGTAAGCCAGGTCTGTGAGTCTGGTCTGAACATTTAGAGCGGATCGGCTCTCACTATTGTGCACAACAGTTCCTTTTTTCTCTTCGCTCAGTTTTTTCTTTTTTTTTCAAAACGGAGGCAAAAGATTTGCCTCATGCGTTAATTAAGAAGGAGTTCATACTTGCTTTTACAAAGAAAAGCGAGACAGAAATTACAAAGATACTACTCTCCCGACATGATGTGTCCCAAATGTTTTGCGCCCGCGGTGACCCAAAGTTTTGCCACAGACTAGATGTTGAACAACAGGATGGACGGAAGAGTAGACTTGTGCCGGAACACCCTAGCATTCCTCTCGCACCAAATGGTCCAACATGTTCCTTATTTCTCTTCGCTCAGTGTTTACAAGTTACTGATCGATCACTAGCTAGCCTACTAATACACTCCTGGTAGTTTTAGTTGGGACACAAGATCCAAGGGTGGCAGTTTTTAGAATAAAATGCCTTCCTCTGAAGAAACTGACATGCTGTTCTGAAGAAAATGCCATGCGAATCTGAAGAAACTGCAAGCAAAAACATTCGCAAATGCCTTCTCTCCCAGCGAACATTCATCAGCTATTGCGATCCTACACGTACACTATCGGACCGACTCGATCCTACACGAATAACCAGCGGATCACGCACGTACCTCATCTGGATGAATGGAGTGCACTCGTTTGACTATCGTGCCGATGTGTGACCTAGCACTGACGGGACGGGACGGGAGTACGGTACAGTCATAATTTCAGTTTTTCCAGTTTTCCACGGCAAGCTGGCGCGCTAAGCCATGCCTGCTTATGCATTGAATTCCGATGACCGTCGCGTTTCCCGTGACGTGCTGGTTTACCTATCGTCCGCCTATAATTACTGGTTCCCGGCGTGCTCCGGTGGCACCTTCACCCAACGCACCCTATCCTCACAAGACCCCACCGGCCTGACGTCGCTCGCCACTTGCCCTCGCTCTCGCCACGTCCGTGATGCCCCCGTGCGGCAGCAATAGGCGCTGCCAGAGGCGCTCACCGCCGGAGTTAGTGTTCAGTTTTTCACGGGAAGGCAGATGGAGGGAGGAGGCATTCTGGCGGTCTTTAGATGGCAATGCGGAGTATGAGGATGCCTTGGAGCGCGACCGCATGGTGGAGGAGCAGCGTACCACCGATTTGCGCCGCCAGCAGAGCATGGAGGAGGAGCAGCGCACCGCCGCTCTGCGTCGTGAGCAAAGTGCCCACAACTGGGCCGACTACGTGGAGGCCGGCGCCCGGCGATAGCTCTAGAGGCTGTCGGGCACGCTTGCATGCGCGATGCTGAATTTTACTGCCAGCTCGTCAAGTGGGTTTCCCACTTAAAAGCCGAAGCTTCGGTGGACCACGTCGGCATGGAAAGGGCCAACGGGCGCAAGCAACTCGCCCTATTGCACCTCTGCCAAGTCCGAGGAGACGTGGAGGACGTCGGTGCTGGTGTTTAGCGTGAGTCGCAGATGGCGGCCGGCATCGTTTAGGTAGTTAAGAGTATGTTAGTTATTCTAAACTCGAGTATTAGTGGGAGTAGATAGTTAAGTTGGCTATGACGGTTGTCAACGTGGAAGTTCAGTACTCTATCTCTGAATCAGTCATGTTACTTTGCTCTGAATGTTGAACTTTTTGATTGAACGTTTGGAATGGGCTATTATATTTTTAAATGGGCTGTATTTGTCCGCCACGGATTAAGAGGTTGACTTGTGGGCCTTCTAGGTTGACGCATACACAAGGCTTTGTCAACTTGTCAACAAACGATTGTGACAGCCTACGCCGTTGGATGTCAATCCAACGTCTGTCGTGCTTTTTCAATCTCTTGTCTTCTTCCTCCAGGCTCCAACTGCCCAAACCAAACCAACGCTGGCGGGATTGCCTGCTCCCGCCTTCCGCGGTTTGCTGCATAGCCGCGCACGCATTGCTATCCCACCGTATCCTAACCGGTGCCAGGCCATCCCTCTACACCCCCACCCACCCCAACCTCCTGTTATTTTTTGGCGACAGCATCCCCACCCCGCACCAACCCTCGTACTCCCCTTCGTTTCTGACCACACTGCAACATCTTCCACGGCTCCTTTTCGTTCCCGTCCGAGGCCTCGCCGTCGTCCTCCGCTTTGGTTCCCTCGCCGCGACACCGCCTTCTGGTGTTGTCAACATGGTCAACAACCGAGAGGAATCAGGAGATGATTGTACGTGGAGAGGATGACAGTAGGGACCCACCAGGGTCATGGCAGTATGCAAGCAAGTGCCTCCTTATTACAAGCCAAAAAAAATGCTTCCTCCTAATGGTTTCCCGACATCTTGGTCCCACCCCATTGTCAACATAGTCAATAAACGAGAGAATTGCACAACGAGCAACTGTCAACAAACGATAGGAATCGGTGAGGACTGTTCGTGGAGAGGATGACAGTAGGGACCCCCAGGTACATAGCCGTACACAGGCAAGTTCCTCCTTATTACATGAAAAAAATGCTTCCTCCTAATGGTTTGCTGACATCCGGGACCTACGACATTGTCAATGTAGTCAATAAATGAAAGAATTGCACAAGGAGCGGCTGACACCAGGGACCCAGTAGCTCGAGCAGTTTTTTGTTGTTGTTGTTGAAACGGAGCAGGGTATCAACTGGGATGTGCGGCGTCTGTGGCCCGTCTAGCCCAGGCTTTATTTACAACATGACGAGCCCAACTGTTTTTTTTGTCTGTGAAAATGACCAGCGCACCTTTTTTTTCTGCACAATACCCTACACAGCTCGATTTCCTTTTCCCCGCCCTGCTGGGCTGCAAATCTTTCAAGACAACGAGGGATACATTCGGCCTGGCTATAAAAAAAGGCTGTAAATTTTGTGAGTAATATGAAATGGGGTGTAAATATATATAAAAACACAACAAATGGGCAATTAGTTTCAAATTGCAAATTTTATTTTATTTTTTCATATTTCATTTCATATTTCATTGGATTTTAACATAATTTAAATATATTTTAAAATTTGTTTTTATCGGGCTTGAAATTTTGGGATTAGAAATAGTTCGAAAATTTCAATGACCAGTCTTTTATTTTATGTTTACCACATCACCAGCCCAGTTTTGTTTTCTTTCTTGAAACGGCTAGCCCAGTTCTATTTTCTTTTGCACAATACCCAACCGAGGCCTACTTGCTTTTCTCAGCCCTGCTGGGCTTCAAATCTTTCAAGACGAGGAGGGATGCATTCGGCTTGCCCACAAACTGGCCTATTTTCCCTAAAAAAAGAAAATGGCCTATAAGCAATAAGAAATGTGCTGTAAATTTTAAAAAACATAGCAAACCGGTAATTAGTTTCAAATTTCATTTCATCCGGATTTTGAAATTTTAAATTTCATTGGATTTTTCTACGGTGAAAATATCATTGTATTATAATTAATATAATTTTATTTTTCAAATTAATCTGAATCAGGCTCGAAACATCGGGATTAAAAACAGTTCGGAGCCCACCAAAATATGCAAAATTTCATTGAAATTTTTAACCGTGGCCAGAATATTGGCTGTAATGCTAACAAAAAGAATATGTGCTGCAAAAAAATCCTTAAGAAAGAGCAAATGGGTTGTAAATTATTAAAAATAATAGCAAATGTGTTGTATGATGTTTGCCACAGATTTGGAGGCTGGCTTGGGCCTACTAAGTTGACGCGTACGCAGGGCTTTGTCAACTTAGTCAACAAAAGATTCTAGCAGCAGTGATCGTTGGATGTTAATCCAACGGAACATCCAACGGCCGTGCTACTTCTTCAATCTCTGATCTTCTTGCTCCAGCCACCCAAACTAGCGCCGGTTGGACCGCCTTCTCCCGCCTCCCGTGGCCGGTTGTGCTGCCGCGCAGGCCTCACCGCCCCACTCTACTCCCATCGCTGGCCAGGACATCCCTCTACTCACCCACATCTCCTGTTATTCTCTGGCGACAGCAGCCTCACACCGCAACCGAACCAGTAAACCCTCGTAGTCCCCTCCACGTGGGCAACCACTGCCAAGTCTTCCTCGTCTCCGGGTCATTCCCTTACTAGGCCTCGTCGTCGTCCACCGCCTTGGTGCTCTCGGCACGGCGTCATCAACACAGTCAACGAACGGAAGCCATCGGAAGAGGACTATACGTGGAGAGGCTGACAGCTGGGACCCACGAGGTCCATGGTTGCACGCAAGGAAGTGCCTCCTTATTACGCGCAAGAAAAATGATTCCTCCCCCTGTTAGCTGGGACCCACCTGATTTGGAAACTGACTTGTGGGCCTACCAAGTTGACGCGTACGCAGGGCTTTGTCAACTTAGTCAACAAACGATTCTAGCAGCAGTGAAACATCCGTGCTGCTTCTTCAATCTCTGATCTTCTTCCTCCATCCGCCCAAACCAGCGCCGGCGGGACTGCCTGCTCCTGCCTCCCGTGGCTGGCTGTGCTGCCGCGCAGGCCTCATCGCCAAACTCTACTCCCACCGTTGGCCAGGCCATCCCTCTACTCACCCACACCTCCTGTTATTCTCCGGCGACAGCAGCATCACACCGGAGCCAAACCAGTAAACCCTCGTACTTCCCTCCGCATGGGCAACCACTGCCTTGTCTTCCCCGGCTCCGGGTCATTCCCTTCCTAGGCCTCACCGTCGTCCACCGCCTTGCTGCACTCGGTACGGCGTCGTCAACGCGGTTAACGAACGATAGCCATCGGAAGAGGACTGTACGTGGAGAGGCTGACAGTTGGGACCCACGAGGTCCATGGTTGCATGCAAGGAAGTGCCTTGTTATTACGCAGAAAAAATGTTTCCTCCCCCTGACAGCTGGGACCCACCAGCTACATCTTCGCACGCAAGGAAGAGCCTCGTTATTACACGCAAAAAAATGATTCCTCCCCCCTGACAGCTGGGACCCAGTAGCTATATCTTCGCACGCAAGGAAGTGCCTCCTAATCCTCCCTGACAGCTGGGACCCACTCGGTCGAAGCGTACGTAGCGTTGTCTGTCTGGTCGCGAACGTGTACGTACATAACGGTCGATCAGTCTCTCTGCAACGATGAACCATGGGCGTGTAAGGAGCAGCACGTGTCGTAGTAGAGCCCCCGATGTAGCAGTTTAGGTAGCCCCATCTAAATCGTGTACACGTACGTATAGCCACACAGCAAAAAATAGGGCCACATACGTACATATACGGGCGGGGTCTCAAACACGTACTCGCGCATACGTACGGCCAGGGCTCGTGTACATGGAGAGAGAGGCAACGGACAGCAGCAACGGCCTCCTGTTCATCGGCAGCCAACCGCCTGGGTCGGAACGGAGGAAACAGCATCGTGTTCATCGGGAGCCAAGCGACCGAGTCGGAACGCGTCCTGTTCATCGGGAGCCAACCGGCTTGGACGGAACAGCCGAAACGGGGTCCTGTTCATTGACTCGGGGTCTGGCGTACTGCAAAGCGGAGGAAACAGCCTTCTGTTCGACCGTCTATGGTTGAAACGGGGTCCTGTTCATCGACTCGGGGTCTGGCGTACCGCAAAACGGAGGAAACAGACTTCTGTTTGAGCGCCTACGGTCGAAACAGGGTCCTGTTGATTGATAACCCACAATTATAGGGGATCAGTTGTAGCCTTTCTCGATAAATAAGAGTGTCGAACCCAACGAGGAGCTAAAGGTAGAATCAATATTCCCTTCAAGTTCTATCGACCACCGATACAACTCTACGCACACTTAACGTTTGGTTTACCTAGAACAAGTATGAAACTAGAAGTACTTTGTAGGTGTAATGCTAGACCTACTTTGCAAGAATAAAACTAGGAGTACTTTGCGAAAATAAAACTACGAGTGATTTGCAAGATAATAAAAGTTAATTGTTTAGTAGAAAGCTTTTGTAAAACAAGAAAAGGATTTGTCCCTAGACAATTGATAACTAGACCGGTAATCATTATTGCAATTTTATATGAGGGAGAGGCATGAGCTAACATACTTTCCGTACTTGGATCATATGCACTTATGATTGGAACTCTAGCAAGCATCCACAACTACCAAAGATCATTAAGGTAAAACCCAACCATAGCATTAAGTAACAAGTCCTCTTTACTCCCATACGCAACAACCCCCTTACTCAGGTGTAAGCTTCTGTCACTCTAGCCGCCCACTATAAGAGAATTATGAACATATTGCAAACCCTACAGCGGGAATCCCACACGCTTGCGTGGCACGGAGGGCACCATAGGATAGCACCAAAATAAAACATACAACTCAAACCAATCACGATCATCAATCAACCCATAGGACAAAATGAATCTACTCAAACATCATAGGATTGCCACATATCATTGGATAATAATATATAGCGTTAAGCACCATGTTTAAGTAGAGATTACAGCGGGGAGAAGAGGTGTTACACCACTGCATAGAGGGGGAGAGAGTTGGTGTTGACAGCGGCAAAGTTGTTGGTGTAGATCGTCGTCACGATGGTTGCCCCGGCGGCGTTCCGGCACCACTGGGAGAGAGGGGGAGAGAGCCCCCCTCATTCTTCTTCTTCTTCCTTGGCCTCCCCCCTAGATGGGAGGAGAGTTTCCCCTCTGGTCCATGGCCGCCATGGCTCCCGGAGGGCAGGAGCCCCTCCGAGATTGGATCTCTCTCTCTGTTTCTCTTCTGTTTCGCGCTCCTGTTTTCTGGCCCTTCACCGTTTCTTAAATTCCTAGAGATCCGTAACTCCGATTGGGCTGAAATTTTGAGGGGATTTTTATCCGGATATTAGCTTCCTTGCGGCAGAAGGACACCCTCAACTGACCTACAGGGGAGCCACAAGCCCCCTGGGCGCGCCCAGGGGGCCCGCGCCCTCCAGGCTTGTCGTCTCCTCGGGCATCGTCTCGTGTTGATTCTTCTTCCCGAAAATCACATATATTCCAAAATAAATTTCCGTAAATTTTTATCGCGTTTGGACTTCGTTTGATATGGATTTTCTGCGAAACAAAAAACATGCAACAAACAGGAACTGGCACTGGATCAATATGTTAGTCCCAAAAAATCATATAAAATGTTGCCAAAAGTATATGAAAGTTGTAGAATATTGGCATGAAACAATCAAAAATTATAGATACGACGGAGACGTATCAGCATCCCCAAGCTTAATTCCTGCTCGTCCTCGAGTAGGTAAATGATAAAAAGATAACTTTTGATGTGGAATGCTACCTAGCATAATCTTGATCATATAATCTGATCATGGCATGGATATTAAGATATGAGTGATTCAAAGCAATAGTCAATAATTTGATATAAAGACATCAATACTCAGGTATACCAAGAAACAATCATGCCTTTCAAAATAAAAATGCTAAATAAAGTTATCCCTACAAAATCATATAATCCTGTCATGCTCCATCTTCTTAACATAAAGTATCTATCATGCACTACCCCGATGACAAGCCGAGCTATTGGTTCATACTTTTTAATGCGCTTCAGCTTTTTTAACCCCCACGCAATACATGCGTGCAAGCCATGGATATAGCACTATGGGTGGAATAGAATGATGATAGAGATTAATAAGGGGAAGTCAAAAAAGGAAGATAGTCTCACATCGACACGGCTAATCAACGGGCTATGGAGATGCCCATCAATTGATGTCAATGCGAGGAGTAGGGATTGCCATGCAAGGGATGCACTGGAGGCCATCTTCATCATCCCAGCGGTCTCCATGATGAGGAGGGAGTAGTTCACCCTCGGGGCTGAGGGTATGTACTAGTAGCTATGTGTTTGATCTCTCTCTCTCTCTCTCGTGTTCTTGATTTGGCATGATCTTGATGTACCGCGAGCTTTGTTAATATAGTTGGATCATATGGTGTTTCTCCCTCTCTATCTTGTTGTGATGAATTGAGTTTTACCTTTGAGGTTTCACTATTAGCGGAGTGAATACTTTTATGGATTTGAGAACACTTGATGTATGTCTTGCATATGAATACCCGTGGTGACAATGGGGTATTATATTGATTCACTTGATGTATGTTTTGGCACTCAACTCGCAGATTCCCGAGGTGACATTGGGGTAATCTATGCATAAGGGTTGATGCACGTTTTCGTCCTACTTTCTCCGGTAGAAATCTTGGGGCACTTTTTGAAGTTCTTTGTGTGGATTGAATATTATGAATCTGAAGTTGTTTGATGCATATCGAATAATCAACTCACGGATACTTGTGGTGACATTGGAGTATCTAGGTGACATTAGAGTTGGTTGATGCTTATCACATGGTGTTATTTTAGTACGAACTCTAGGGTTGTTTGTGACACTTATAGGAATAGCTCAAAGATTGATCGGAAAGAATAACTTTGAGGTGGTTTCGTACCCTACAACAATTTCTATCTTATGTTCTCTGCTAATAGGAACTTTGGAGTGATTCTTTATCACACGTTGAGGGATTGTTATATGATCCAATTATGTTAGCATTGTTGAGAGATTGCACTAGTGAAAGTATGAACCCTAGGCCTTGTTTTTAAGCATTGCAATACCGTTTGTGCTCACTTTTGTTACTTGCTACCTTGCTGTTTTTATATTTTCAGATTACAAAAACCTATATTTACTATCCATACTACACTTGTATCACCATCTCTTCGCCGAACTAGTGCACCTATACAATTTACCATTGTATTGGGTGTGTTGGGAACACAAGAGATTTCTTGTATTTGATTGCAGGGTTGTTTGAGAGAGACCATCTTCATCCTACGCCTCCCATGGATTAATAAACCTTAGGTCATCCACTTGAGGGAAATTTGCTACTGTCCTACAAAACTCTGCGCTTGGAGGCCCAACATGAGTCTACAAGAATAAAGTTGCATAGTAGACATCAAGCTCTTTTCTGGCGCCGTTGCCGGGGAGGTGAGTGCTTGAAGGTATATCTTTAGATCTTGCAATTGAATCTTTTAGTTTCTTGTTTTATCACTAGTTTGGTTTATAAAAGAAAACTACAAAAAAATGGAATTTAGGTTGCCTCATATTATTCATCTTTATAATGTCTTTCTTGAAAATGATGGAGCAGAAAATTGTGCTCAATTGATAGAAGAAGAATTCAATAAAATGTTTGGCATAAAATCCATGAATGATAAGCATGATTGCAATGTTGCTGGTATGAATTCTTTGAATATCCATGATGCTAATGATATGCAAAGCCATAAGCTTGGGGATGCTATGTTTGATAAAGATGATATTTTTAGTCCCCCAAGTTTTGATGAGAATATTTATTATGATGATTGCATGCCGCCTATTTATGATGAATCCACTCTTTTGGAAGAGGTCCCAATTGATTGTGACAATAAAGTTGCTATCTATGATGATTATGGTGATGACTTGTATGCTATAAAGAATAATGATAACCATGAAACTTGTCATCATGATTTTAATGTTCAATTTGATTATGTCAATAAAGTATCTCGTGATAGTTATTTTGTTGAGTTTGCTCCCACTATTATGAATGAGAAATTTGCTTATGTGGAGAGTAACAAAATTTCTATGCTTGTGGATCATGAAAAGAATGCTTTATGTGATAGCTATATTGTTGAATTCATTCATGATGCTACTGAAAATTATTATGAGAGAGGATCATATGCTTGTAGGTGTTGCAAGAATATCAAGTTTCCTCTCTATGTGTTGAAAGTTTTGAAGTTATGCTTGTTTTGCCTTCCTATGCTAGTTGATTCTTGCTCCCATAAATTGTTTGCTCACAAGATCCCTATGCATAGGAAGTGGGTTAGGCTTAAATGTGCTAGTCATATGCTTCATGATGCTCTCTTTATGTTTCAATTCTTTACCTTTTATGTGAGCATCACTGAAATCATCATGCCTAGTTAAAAAGGCATTAAAGAAAAGCGCTTGTTGGGAGACAACCCAATATTTCTACCTGCTGTTTTTGTGTGTTCATTTGATTAATCTACTGTATTAATCATGTTTTATGTGTTTTCTTTCAATAATGTACCAAGTAAAGCCTTTGGGATAGTGTGGATGCTTGTTGATTTGATTCTGTGCAAAAACAGAAACTTTTGCATCCAGTGCTGGAATTTCTATTCTGTACTGGAGCGTGATAAAATTCTGAAATTTTTACATATTATTGGGTTACAAATTTTTTACGTTTTCCTATTTTTTAAGAATTTTTGGAGGTACAGAAGTATAGTTTTTAAATCGCTCACTACATGCTGTTCTGTTTTAGACAGATTCTGTTTTTAGTGCATAGTTTGCTTGTTTTAGTGTTTCCATAGCTTATATTGAGTAATATAAATTATGTAAATGATATAATATAGTAGGAATTATGAGAGAACAATTATTAATCTTGTCTTGACAGTACCTAAGTGGATGATTTATTTTTATCATACTAACCTATCTCACAAGTTCCGTTAAGTTTTGTGTGATTAAAGTTTTCAAGTTTTGTGTGAGATATCAATATGAGGACAATAAGAAGCGGAAAGACCCTAAGCTTGGGGATGCCCAAGGCACCCCAAGGTAATATTCGAGGAAGACCCAAGCAACTAAGCTTGGGGATCCCCCGGAAGGCATCCCCTCTTTCGTGTTCAACACTATCGGTAACCTCACTTGGAGTTATATTTTTATTCGTCACATAATATGTGCTTTGCTTGGAGCGTCATTTTATTTTTTTGATATTTTCTTAATGTTTTTAATAATCATGTTTTGTATCTTTTAGTTCAATAAAATGCCAATTATAGCCTTTACCATGCTCAGTTTGCAAGTTCATGTGTTGCTGTTTGAAAACAGAAAGTTTTCTGTTATGTCCAGAATATTCCTGAATAGTCAGAACATGATAAAAATGTGAAATTTTTACACAGTAAGAATGCTAGAGTTCTCTATCACGTGGTAATTTTTCAGAATTTTTGCAGATAGGGAAGTATGAATTCTTATTCACCCTTTACAGACTGTTCTGTTTTGGCAGATTGCTGCTATAGTGGCATTGTTTGCACATGTTTGCTTGTTTAATGTTTCTATTTGTGGATAGGAGTGTTAAATATGCAGAGGAATTTAGTATGCAATATTTAATTATAATTTTAGTAATTTTCTACAGTAGAGAATGTTAAGGTTTTGAGTTGATTTATACTAACTTATCTCATGAGTTCTTGTTGAGTTTTGTGTGGATGAAGTTTTTAAGATTTAGGAGAAGCCATGATATGAGAGGAATTAAGGAGATGCAAGAGCTCAAGCTTGGGGATGCCCAAGGCACCCCAAGATAACATTCTAAGAAGTCTCAAGCAACTAAGCTTGGGGATGCCCGGTTGGCATCCCACCTTTCTTCATCAACACCTATCGGTTAGCCTAATTTTTTACTTGTTCACATGATATGTGCAATTCTTGGAGTGTCCTTTTATTTTCATTTTGTTTGCTTTTTGAATAAAATTATCAAGATCTGAAATCTTAAATGAGAGAGAGTCCTCACATAGCTACCTATTTACTTAACTACTCATTTGATCTTCACCTATATATTTCTATTTGGAGTAGTTTATCATTTACTCTTGTGCTTCACTTATATCCTAAGAGTAAATTATTGAATGAATTGAATATCATAAAGTTGAAATTATATGTGCTTCATATGCTTGTATCATGTCTAGTAGTAGTTTCACATTTGGGTTAGAAAGTGAAATCTATTGAAGCTTGACAATCACAATATTGATCATACAAGCAATTCATGAATGGTTAGTATAAGCACTGTTCCAAAAATCTTCCGATTCAGCGATTAATCTTCCGATTTATCGCTACTCGGGGGGTGACCGATAAGATAATGCCTTATCTTCACCGTTTATCTTTTGGGCCGATTTATCGCTCTGACAAGCGATTTATCGGGAATCTACCGATAAATCGGACCTATTCATAGCACTATGTTTGCAAAAACTATGCTTATTTGTGTTTTGTTGAAATTGTTATGCAATATGTATTGTTGTCCTATTTTGTTTGTCGTTATACGAGGATTCAAAGGCTAGGAATCAAGGTAACACATCTGTCCAATATAGTTTTGGTGTTGAATATAGCATATTTTAATGTTGGGAACCTGGGATTTGCAAAAATTATCCGATTAATAGTCGACCGATAAAATCGATTAATCGACCGATTTTCAATTAATCTCTAATCCCCAGCTGACCGAGACGATAACGATAAGCGATATCCTCAACAGTGAGTATAAGGAAGAGAACTTTCACATATAAATATATTATCTTGGACATCTTTTATGATTGTGAATACCCATTAATAATTTTCAAACTTGAGCAAATTAGTTGAAGTTGGACAAGGAAGACAACGTAATGAGTTATGTTTGGGTATATTTGCATAGAAGTTATATTGTTATGGATCCTCTAACATGTGGCACTTGCTTAGGATCTTTTGCTAGCCAAAAATTCGTACTAAGTAGAGATACTACTTGTGCATCCAAAAACCCTTAAACCCAGTTTCTTGCCATGAGTGTCCACCATATCTACCTATGGATTGAATAAGATCCTTCAAGTAAGTTGTCATCGGTGCAAAAAGCAATAAAAATTGCTCCTAAAATATGTATGATCTTTTATTGCAAGGGAAAATAAGTGTTGTACGAACTTGTGATGGTAAAGAAATAAAAGCGACAGACTGCATAATAAAGGTTGCTATCACAAGGGGCAATATAACGTGACGTTCCTTTGCATTAAGGGCTTGCACATCCAAAAATCAAAAGCACATGACAACCTCTGCTTTCCTCTGTGAAGGGCCTATCTTTTACTTTATGTATTTACTTTTATGCAATAGTCAATAGTATTCCTTCTCATTTCAACCTCAATTATTCTCTAGTTGGCAAGTATCATGTGGTGGGGAAAGATCCAGGCATATATGGCCAGTCAAATATATTTGATCATGGTTTATTATTGTTGACAATTATCTTTACGATAAATAAGTTGGGAGGCAAAACACTAAGCCCCTATCTTTCTCTGTGTTCGATGGATGCCATTTGTTCTAAAAATATGCTTTGAGTACTAGCAATCATAGAAGACTAAATGATAATTGAGTATGTGGAGCTCTTACTTAGACCTTGTTGAAAATAAGTTGAATTGCAATTGTTTGGTGACTAAGAACATAGGTTGTTAAGTTTCAAGAGAATGCATTGTTTGAACCATAACACGTGAATTGATTGCTACTTTATCATGATGAGTTTTATGAGAAAGAGTTGATGTTATGATGCTAGGAAAAGTGATTGAAATTATCATTGATCAAACTTATGCACTATGCTAGCATTCACACTTCATAAATTATTTCATTTATCATTTACCTACTCGAGGACGAGCAGGAATTAAGCTTGGGGATGCTGATACGTCTCCAACGTATCTATAATTTATGAAGTATTCATGCCATATTTATTATAGTTTTGTATGATTTTGGTGCACTTTTATATGGCTTTTATATAATTTTTATGGACTAACATATTGACCTAGTGCCCAGTGCCAGTTGCTGTTTTCTGCTTGTTTTTGGTTTTCCAGAAAATCCATATCAAATGAATTCCAAATGCCGCGAAACTTTTTGACGATTTTTTTTGGAAGGAAACAGACCCAGGAAGCTTTGGGGGAGCAGCAGAAGACCCACAGGGGCCCCACAAGCCACCTGGGTGCGCCCCGGGGGGCGCGCCCTGGTGCCTCGTGGGCCCCCTGTGGCCCCTCTTCGCGTGATTCCAATGCCAAAAATTCTTATAAATAGAGAAACCCCCAGAAATAACCCTAGAACTTCGACTCCGCCCCCACAAGCCTCTGTACCTTCGAAATACCATCTGGAGCCCTGTTCCGGCACCCTGCCGGAGGGGGAAATCATCACCGGAGGCCATCTTCATCATCCCGGCGGTCTCCATGATGAGGAGGGAGTAGTTCACCCTCGGGGCTGAGGGTATGTACTAGTAGTTATGTGTTTGATCTCTCTCTCTCTCTCGTGTTCTTGATTTGGCACAATCTTGATGTACCGCGAGCTTTGTTAATATAGTTGGATCATATGGTGTTTCTCCCTCTCTATCTTGTTGTGATGAATTGAGTTTTACATTTGAGGTTTCACTATTATCGGAGTGAATACTTTTATGGATTTGAGAACACTTGATGTATGTCTTGCATATGAATACCCGTGGTGACAATGGGGTATTATATTGATTCACTTGATGTATGTTTTGGCACTCAACTCGCGGATTCCCGAGGTGACATTGGGGTAATCTATGCATAGGGGTTGATGCACGTTTTCGTCCTACTTTCTCCGGTAGAAATCTTGGGGCACTCTTTGAAGTTCTTTGTGTGGATTGAATATTATGAATCTGAAGTTGTTTGATGCATATCGAATAATCAACTCACGGATACTTGTGGTGACATTGGAGTATCTAGGTGACATTAGAGTTGGTTGATGCGTATCATATGGTGTTATTTTAGTACAAACTCTAGGGCTGTTTGTGACACTTATAGGAATAGCTCAATAGATTGATCGGAAAGAATAACTTTGAGGTGGTTTCGTACCCTACAACAATTTCTATCTTATGTTCTCCGCTAATAGGAACTTTGGAGTGATTCTTTATCACACGTTGAGGGATTGTTATATGATCCAATTATGTTAGCATTGTTGAGAGATTGCACTAGTGAAAGTATGAACCCTAGGGCTTGTTTTTAAGCATTTCAATACCATTTGTGCTCACTTTTGTTACTTGGCTACCTTGCTGTTTTTATATTTTCAGATTACAAAAACCTATATCTACTATCCATACTACACTTGTATCACCATCTCTTCACCGAACTAGTGCACCTATACAATTTACCATTGTATTGGGTGTGTTGGGGACACAAGAGATTTCTTGTATTTGATTGCAGGGTTGTTTGAGAGAAACCATCTTCATCCTACGCCTCCCATGGATTGATAAACCTTAGGTCATCCACTTGAGGGAAATTTGCTGCTGTCCTACAAAACTCTGCGCTTGGAGGCCCAACACGAGTCTACAAGAATAAAGTTGCGTAGTAGACATCAATGATCTAGCGTAGCAAAGATATCATAAAACAGACACGCCATGAAAATATCATGTTAGCTATCTTACGATCATGCAAAGCAATATGACAATGAATGCTCAAGTCATGTATATGATGATGGAAGTTGCATGGCAATATATCTCGGAATGGCTATGGAAATGCAATGATAGGTAGGTATGGTGGCTGTTTTGAGGAAGATATAAGGAGGCTTATGTGTGATAGAGCGTATCATATCACGGGGTTTGGATGCACCGGTGAAGTTTGCACCAACTCTCGAGGTGAGAAAGGGCAATGCACGGTACCGAAGAGGCTAGCAAATTGCGGAAAGGTGAGAGTGCGTATAATCCATGGTCTCACATTAGTCATAAAGAACTCACATACATATTGCGAAAGTTTATTAGCCCTTGAAGCAAAGTACTACTACGCATGCCCCTAGGGGGATAGATTGGTAGGAAAAGACCATCGCTCGTCCCCGACCGCCACTCATAAGGTAGACAATCAATAATAAATCATGCTCCAACTTCTTAGCATAACAACAGACCATACGTGCATGCTTCGGGAATCACAAACCTTAACACCAATATTCTTACTAAATGTGGCACCCCGGCTCAGAGCAACCGGTTTACCTTGCATTGCCAGCCCAGAGATCATGTCTTCTGGCAACACACAACAACTTGGTACAGAATATAACCGCTTTATTGATCTCTTGCGGATACATGGGTTCGGATATTACATAACAAGCGAGGCCAAGCGGCACACACGGTGCGGCTGCACTTATGTACATTATTTAGTAGACATCTCAGTGCCTCAATGATAAGGGAAATTTCTACTCGGCAGCGGAACGAACGAGGTAGCGGGACTCCACTCCACAAGGACACTACTGGGACACGGCCTAGATCGCGACGGATAGATCGACATCAACTCCTTGCATAGCTTCTCCTGCATCTGGCATGACACGCCAGGTGAGTACTTTGAATGTACTCGCAAGCTCACAGCAAACAAAGCAAATACGACAAACAATAACAAGGCATTTAACAAGATTAATGCATGAACATGAACATGATACTACCAGTCATGATGTGTACGTGGATTGTTGCCATGGTCCCTTGGACCAACTTTCCATTTCGGGGTTACCTCGTAACCACCGTCAACATCTTACCATAGTGATCCTCACAAGATCACATCAATACCAACCATAGTGATCCTCACACGATCACCAACTGTTGCATGTGCCATCTTGTTGTTCTTAGTGTGCAGGTTTATTATTTCTGTTAACCCACAGTGTGACCTACTACAAACTGTGTCCATATCCGAGGACACGGCTATCGATAGATTATACACTGTACAGAGGTTAGTACACTGTACCCACACCACGGAACTCATCGCCTCGTGCTCCCATTCGGGTGGACCAACGACATTCCGACAAAACCAATCTATTGCATGACACTCTCCCGGCCACTCCGACAAACTCCCCTTTGGGCTATGTCATGGGTGGCCCTGATGCCAACTCTTGACATCTTGCCACCTCGTGGCCGGCCACCGTCGTGGCAAAACAAAACAAACGGTCCTAAACGGGGACAATGGTACCATACAACTTGGGCACACAAGGTTATGACTGCCTACCGGGCCAGGGTAGCACAAGCGCACAACCTTCCCTAGTTGGAGGTACCGGCGAGAGGCATGGCAATAGACCAAATTATGGCCTCCCCATCCAGGCAAGTGTGGTTGCACTGGTGAGCTCGATTCGGTGGCACCATGACTCGATCAACAGTTGTTCAAGTTGGATTAAGATCAGGTTTAACTTGAAGGAATATGATTCAAGCCATAGTATGCAATGAGGTGCACGGGTCATGATCATATGAAAATGAGTAACGAATGCATCATGCTACCATGAGAGTATATGACATGATCTCTACTGCACAGAATAACAAGATGACATATTCTCTACTGCATAATAATAATATGACATGTAACAACTATGTAGCAATAGGTTATATATAGCAAATCATTTTAATAGTGAAGCATATAATGAATTTAATTCAAATAAAACCATTATCATTGAAATGCCATCCGTGCATATGAATGTTGTGGCTTGCCTTGGTTCAGAGGAGTGTCACACCACTCCTGGTCTTCTTCAACACAACTAGGAGCTTCTGAAAATAATTTAAAATGCAAAAACAAAATGTCACAAAACACATTTTATTGCACCAGAAATTCTAGACAGCAGAGAAAATTCTCAAACTTTGCAGGCAGAAAATATGGATCAAGACAAAACAGTAGCAAAAAGTTTCAAATCATTTGGACTTATAGAATAAAAGATATAGCTGGTCAAAGTTTTGGTCAACATTTGAATTAAAAATGGATTTAAATAGAAATTCCAGCGAGGCCACGTCGAAGGCGTACTTTCCAATTACACTTCCACTTAAAAAATGGGTCGGGCGAGGGTCAGAGACTGACTGGGGGTCCCACCATAAGATTTAAAAAGAGAGATAGAGGGAAACAGAGAGCGGCGCCTCTGTCCTCGGTGGTTCTCCGGCGAGGAGACCACGTCTGCCGCCGGCGAGGGTTGGGATAGGTCCGGCACATCCTGGCGATTACGCACATACCAGAAACGGTGGCTGAGATGGACGGATGGCAGCTCGAGCTCCTTCTCCAGAGACGGCAGGCGGCGGAGCTCGTCGGATATGGAGGTTCCGGCGATGATCCGACGACCCAACCGCTCAGGCGTACTCAGGAGGCTCCCAGGAACTCGACTGCAGTAGCAAGCAAAGGAGAGGATGGCCGGAGTGAGTGGACGACCGAGGGGGGGATCCGCGGCCAACTCCGGCGAGGTTCGGTGGCAGGAGGCCCTCCCGGCCTTGCGCCTCTTTCTGGTGATTGACTTGTGGCCAATGTGAGTGAGAGCGGTGGCTAGAATGACTCGGGGAGTGTCCTATATATAGGAGGAGAGGTGGCCGTGCTTGGGGCTCGTCCAGAGAGAGGTTGCAAGCAAAATGAGAGTGAGAGGGGCTCGGGGTCGATGTGGAGGGCAAGTAGAGGCTGCCAGGAGGCTGTGTACGCAGGCGGACACAGTGCGGCGCACTAAGTGGGGCAGGAGCCGCACTAGTGGCCACTGTTCCACCCGGATGCGCGGTGTCCGAGTCTGGTGTGCTGCCTGCCGGCGTCGGGGAGGAGCAAGGGAGGAACAGGTGGGCATGACGACGATGGCTACGGCATGAGGGCAAGCTTCGGTGGCGCCAGGAGAGAGGACGGGCGGCGGCCGAGGGCCTCGATGCCCAGAGCGCACGAATGACCTATTGAACACCTTGCATCCGCGTGGTCACCGCGTGCTCTGGCATACGTGGTGATTTAGGAGGAGGCAGACCGTGTCTGGGGTATAGTCCCTTCAACGCGGTGCCGGAAAATGCTCTTGGTTTGCCACCTAGCTCGATGGATGAGACTTGAGCGTGCTGCAATGTTTCTGGACTGAAACTTGTGCATGCTCTGTAGCTCACATGGCTTGGAGGCTAAGGCTGAAACGTGGTGTGTAGGCTTCACTCAGCAGTGTGGTAAAAATTTCAGCCTCAACAGATCAAGGAAAAATACACTTGCTTCACAAAGTGCCATTTCTGACCAGAAGCAAAAATATTTTTCCTAGCTGAAACTTTACAAATGACTATGGAATATTTTTGCATGGGGAGGTGAGACATGATCCAAAGAATATTAGGGAATTTTCTTGGAATTTTCTGAGTAAAGAAAATGGTGGTTGCTTCATAGCATAAAGTGAAAATATTCATTTCCAAGGAGAAAATGAATATAGTGCCATAAAAGAAAATTATGGCATAGCAAATCTTGTGAGAGTGATGAAGTTTTGGGAGGGTTTTAGAAAGTTAGGCTTCACTTGGAAGAAAGTCAAAATAAATCCAAGTGATAAGTCCAAAAGAATTGACAAAAAAACCCATTTGCAAAAATAAATATTCAATAAATCCAAATAAAAAGAAAGGCAAAACCCAGGGTGTTACAAACCACCCCCCCTTAGGATGAATCTCGTCCTCGAGATTCGGTTGCTCAGCAAACAAATATGGATATGCAGTCCTTAAATAATCTTCTCTTTCCCAGGTGGCCTCATCCTCGGTGTGATGCTCCCATTGCACTTTATAGAATTTTATAGCTTTGCTGCGGGTAACCCTGTCCATTTCATCCAAGATTCTTAAGGGTTTCTCTTCATATGTTAAATCTTTGGCGAGCTCTAGTTCTGCCATATCCGTCTGTTTTGCGGGCGGTGCGATACATTTCCATAGCTGAGACACGTGAAAGACATCATGAACCTCGGATAGCTCTAGAGGCAATTCTAACTGGTAAGCCACTTTGCCCACTCTGGTCATGATTGGAAACGGACCGATGTATCTTGGTGTGAGCTTTCCCCGAGTATGAAACCTTTTAACTCCTTTCATGGGGGTAACTTGGAGATATGCATATTCACCTGGTTCAAAACTGATCTGCCTATGCTTTGGGTCATAGTAGCTCTTTTGACGAGATTTCTCTACTTGCAATCTGTCCCGAATTTCTCTAACTTGTTTTTCTGCTTCCATCATCAAATCAGTCCCAAAGATTCGGCTGTCTCCCGTCTGAGACCAGTTCAGCGGGGTGCGACATTTATGTCCGCATAGAGCCTCAAAGGGTGACATCTTGAGACTAGTTTGATAGCCATTGTTGTAGGAAAACTCGGCGTAAGGCAGACTGTCTCCCCACTTGGTTCCATAGGCAAGAGTGCGTGCCCACAACATGTCTTCCAAGATTTGATTAACCCATTCTGTCTGTCCATCTGTCTGAGGGTGATAAGCGGTGCTATGTTTCAAAGCGGTCCCCAGGGCTTGGTGGAGACGTAGCCAGAACGCCGAGGTAAACAAAGATCCTCGGTCTGAAGTGATAGTCCTGGGTACTCCATGCAGACTAGCAATCCTGGATATGTAAAGTTGAGCGAGTTGGTCTGCACGGTAGGTTGTCCTTGTTGGAATAAAGTGAGCCACCTTTGTAAGCATGTCGACCACCACCCATATAGCGTTATTTCCACGTGGCGTCTTTGGCAATCCCACGATGAAGTCCATGCAAATATCATCCCATTTCCATTGTGGAATTGGTAAGGGTTGAAGTAAACCAGTGGGTTTCTGATGTTCAGCCATCACCTTATTGCATATATCACAACAGGCGACGTAATAGGCGATATCTTTCTTCATACCTTCCCACTAGAATGTTTACTTCAAATCTTGATACATTTTAGTGCCTCCGGGATGAATAGAATATGCAGACTCATGAGCTTCCTTCAGAATCTGCTGCTTTAATTCCCCAAGGTCAGGTACACAGACTCGAGTCCGAAATCAGAGGGTACCTTGATCATCAATGTTGAAATCTTGTGTCTTCCCTTCTCGTACTTGGGCCATTACCTTGAGTAACATTGGGTCACCAGGTTGAGCCTTACGGATTTCGTCTTCCAGAGTAGGGGTGACTTCCAAGGTAACCGAGCATGTTGCATCATAAATGATCATATTGAGCTGAGCTATTTCTTCTCGAAGTGCTGGGTGCAAAGGCTTGATTAATGAGTTTGATGTGGCCGGTTTGCGACTAAGAGCATCAGCGACCACATTAGCTTTTCCTGGATGGTAGTTGATACCAAGGTCATAGTCTTTGACCAATTCAAGCCATCTTCTTTGCCGGAGGTTCAATTCCGGTTGAGTGAATATATACTTGAGACTCTTGTGGTCGGTGTAGATTTGACATCGTTTTCCAATGATGTAATGCCTCCAAATTTTTGAGGCATGAACCACAGCTGCCATTTCCAAGTCATGTGTAGGATAATTCTCCTTGTGCGGCCATAATTGTTTGGATGCATAGGCCACGACCTTTCCATCTTGCATAAGCACACACCCAATGCCACACCTGGATGCGTCGCAATAGATGTCGAAGCTTCGGTAAATGTCTGGCAAAGTCAACACTGGAGCGGTGGTCAAACGAGTCTTTAGCTCATTGAAACTGTTCTCACATGCTTCCATCCATATGAACTTCTGATTCTTCTTGAGCAATTCTATCATTGGCTTAGCGATCTTTGAAAAGCCTTCAATGAAACGACGGTAATAGCCTGCCAGCCCTAAGAAACTCCTGATTTCTGACACCGAAATAGGTGTCTTCCAATTTAACACTTCTATGACCTTGCTTTGGTCCACGGCCACTCCTTGAGCGGAAAGAGTATGCCCAAGGAATCCCACTTCTTTAAGCCAAAATTCACATTTGCTAAACTTGGCGTAGAGTTGATGAGCTCGTAATCGCTCTAATACTGCACGGAGATGCTGTTTGTGCTCTTCTTCACCTTTGGAATATATAAGGATATCATCAATGAATACTACCACAAACTTGTCCAAAAAGTCCATGAACACCTTGTTCATCATGTGCATGTAGAATGCAGGAGCGTTGGTCAGTCCAAATGACATGACCGTATACTCATACAACCCATATCGGGTAGTGAAGACTGTCTTGGGGATATCTTCTTTTCTGATTTTTAGCTAGTGATACCCGGTTCGCAAATCAATCTTGGAGAACACTTGAGCTCCACTAAGTTGATCGAACAAATCATCGATCCTGGGAAGCGGGTATTTATTCTTGATAGTGACATCATTGAGAGCGCGGTAGTCAACACACATCCGGAGACTGCCATCCTTCTTGCCCACAAATATGGCAGGTGCACCCCAAGGAGACGAGCTGGGGCGAATATACCCTTTTCGAAGCATCTCATCCAACTGTTTCTTCAATTCCACTAATTCGGATGAAGGCATTCGATAATATTTCTTGTAAATCGGCGCTGTCCCGGGTACAAGCTCAATGGAAAACTCAAGCTCCCGATCGGGTGGCATGCCTGGCAATTCCTCTGCAAACACATCTGGGAATTCACATACCACTGGGATTAAATTCATATCTATAGCAATCGCTGCATAAACCATCCCCTGCTTTGGCATGGCTCTACCGGCAAAGAACCGAGCTGGCTGGCCCAAGGGATTTATTAACGTGACTTCTCTTGTTGCAGAGTTGATGCAGACCTGGTGTTTTGTCAACCAATCCATCCCCAAAATAACATCCAATTTTGGAGATTCAATGGATACGAGGGATGCGGGGAAGATAATTCCATTGATTGATATTTCCAATCCTCGGCATACAATATTTGTCCTGAGCATGGACCCGGGGGATTGTACCACCATAACTTTGTCCAGAAGAGTATAGGAAAGTTGATGCTGGGCAACAAAACTCCGCGAAATAAAAGAATGGGAAGCCCCAAAATCGAATAAAATTGCTGCAGGTATGTTATTAACAAGAAACATACCAATGCCCACCTCCGATGCTTCTTGAGCTTCTTCTGCGGAGATATGATGAACTTGCCCTCGAATATACTTCCGGTTGGGGAATTGTCCCACATGATTGACTTGAGGTTTCAGGTTGGCTGGCGGCTTTCCGTTCTTGGGACACTGCCTAGCGTAATGCCTAGTTTGACCGCATGAGTAGCATGCATTGTTACGCTGACAGTCTTCCTTTACTGGTTTTGTAACCACAGTCTTGAACTGATTTTCAGTCTTGGTGTTCCCCTGCTGCCACGTTGGCTTAAACTCGAACTGTGGCTGCTGCCAAGTATGAATCTTCTGAAAAGCTTGTCCTTCCTTCTTAGGTTCAAACTTGTGTTTGCGGTCTTCATATGCAGGCTTATGATCATTAACAAGCTTGTGTTCCCTTTCGGCAATGAGTGCCTTGTTCACCAAAGTTTGGAAGTCGGAGAAATCCAGCATACTGAGTGCACATCGGAGGGTATGGTTAAGCCCTTCGAGGTATCGATCTATCTTCCGTTCTTTGGTGGCTATATCATGTGTGGAATAACGAGCCAAGTGATTGAACTTGTTTAAATACTCACTTACAGTCGAGTTCCCTTGAGTAAGGGCGAGGAACTCTCGCTGCTTGACCTTCATGATACTGGCGGGAATATGATACTTGCGGAATTTATCTTTAAATTTTTCCCAAGTAATCTCGTCTTCCGTAGGCCACATGAGCTTGGTATTATCCCACCATATAGCAGCTGGTCCTTCCAAATAATGAGTGGCAAAAGGTACCTTGTCATCTTCTTCAGTACGGGCAATTTCTAGCTTCTTTTCAATGGTCCTCAACCAGTCATCGGCTTCCATCGGATCTACTGCTTGACTGAAGCTTGGCGGTTTGGTCCTCTGAAAATCTGACAGCTTGGAGTACATACCATTATGATTGTTTTGTCCAACCATAGTCTGCATACTTCTCAAGAATTCCATCAGATCTTGGTTTCTCTTTTCCTCAAACATTCGCATAATCTGCTCTATTGTGGGTGCTTGAGGTGGAGGAGGGGGTGGCTGATATGGTTCTAGGGAATGTCCTGCTTGCCTGGCGGATCAACGAACTGGGGTATCGTCGCCACCATGACAGCTGCTGCCACACCTTGTCATCCTATATATGTTTCCCAATACAAAGCTTCGAGATGAGCAACATCCATTAGGGGAAAATAGGAAGGTGAAGCAACAACCCCAAAAAAGGCGAGGAAAAACCAAAGTGAATAAAAGAAAACAGCTTAATTATACAATACATCATCCAACATACATATCAGGACGACAACATGGATAGTACTACTACAGACATACAACCAAACACCACATCATCATCGTCTACTCGTGACGGCAATGATCGCACTGGCACTCTGACGGTCCTGTGGGTGCCTCCCCGGTATCGGACTCCGAATCGGAACTGGTAATACTAACAGACACCTCCGGGCAAAGGAAACACGACGACGCTGACGGGATGGCTCTCCCTCAGAGTTGGGTGGAGGGTGGCTCCGCAATATAGGAGCAGCTGGGGTAGCGAGAAGTAAAGCCCACTTGGCTGGGGACTCATGAGGAGTCACCGTTGAGGTATCTGAGTTACTCTGAGAAGGTGCGGGAGTCACGGGTGTAGGTGGAGGTAAAGTAACTAGAGGGATGAGAGGTGCATAAGCAGGTGAAGGTGGAGCAAATGCAGATCGAGTGGCAGCTAGCGCGTATCGAGTGCGGTTCAGCTCCTGGGCTAAGCTGACAATCAGAAGATATCCAGCCGTTATGTAACGAGACATGTGGCTGGCAAAACGATCACACTCTGGATCAATAAAAGGGAAACGGATTTGTCCTGTGTGAAACATGAACGGATAGAAGTAGAAACATGGGTGAGTCTGCATCTGAATCTCGTTGTAGCGCAAGTCAGTGAGAGCCTCGAACGCTGCAAACTGGATTGCCTGGACAGGTGTAGAAGTCAAACCACCCTTGGAGGAGTGGGTGTAGGTGCCCACCAAGGTGTTGTTGTGCATGATGACCTCCACGTGATACTCGTACACACCATCTGCAAGCTGCTCTCGATACACCTGGTACACAGGGTCGTCACCGTCGGCATAGAGTCGGTGCCACACGTTGCGAAGCAGATGCGGAAAGGTGGAAGGTGCCGGTTCAGGTTGATATGGATAGGGAACTGGTGCCATCTACACTCACAATATGAGCTGATCAGCATCAAAAGTAAACTATATGCATGCAATGCAACACCCAAGTGAGAGGCATACTCAAATCACCACAAAGACTTAAAACTACTGTTTTCTAACGCGTCAGCTGTCTAGGGTGTCCTACAGTCAACGCGGCTCTGATACCAAGCGTTGTGGCACCCCGGCTCAGAGCAACTGGTTTACCTTGCATTGCCAGCCCAGAGATCATGTCTTCTGGCAACACACAACAACTTGGTACAGAATATAACCGCTTTATTGATCTCTTGTAGATACATGGGTTCGGATATTACATAACAAGCGAGGCCAAGCGGCACACATGGTGCGGCTGCACTTATGTACATTATTTAGTAGATATCTCAGTAGCGGAACGAACGAGGTAGCGGGACTCCACTCCACAAGGACATTGCTGGGACACGGCCTAGATCGCAACGGATAGATCGACATCAACTCCTTGCATAGCTTCTCCTGGATCTGGCATGACACGCCAGGTGAGTACTTTGAATGTACTCGCAAGCTCACAGCAAACAAAGCAAATACGACAAACAATAACAAGGCATTTAACAAGATTAATGCATGAACATGAACCTGATACTACCAGTCATGATGTGTACGTGGATTGTTGCCATGGTCCCTTGGACCAACTTACCATTTCGGGGTTACCTCGTAACCACCGTCAACATCTTACCATAGTGATCCTCACACGATCACATCAATACCAACCATAGTGATCCTCACACGATCACCAACTGTTGCATGTGCCATCTTGTTGTTCTTAGTGTGCAGGTTTATTATTTCTGTTGACCCACAGTGTGACCTACTACAAACTGTGTCCATATCCGAGGACGCGGCTATCGATAGATTATACACTATACAGAGGTTAGTACACTGTACCCACACCACGGAACTCATCGCCTCGTGCTCCCATTCGGGTGGACCAACGACATTCCGACAAAACCAATCTATTGCATGACACTCTCCCGGCCACTCCGACAAACTCCCCTTTGGGCTATGTCATGGGTGGCCCTGATGCCAACTCTTGACATCCTGCCACCTCGTGGCCGGCCACCGTCATGGCAAAACAAAACAAACGGTCCCAAACGGGGACAATGGTACCATACAACTTGGGCACACAAGGTTATGACTGCCTACCGGGCCAGGGTAGTGCAAGTGCACAACCTTCCCTAGTTGGAGGTACCGGCGAGAGGCATGACAATAGACCGAATTAGGGCCTCCCCATCCAGGCAAGTGTGGTTGCACCCGTGAACTTGATTCGGTGGCACCATGACTCGATCAACAGTTGTTCAAGTTGGATTAACATCAGGTTTAACTTGAAGGAATATGATTCGAGCCATAGTATGCAATGAGGTGCACGGGTCATGATCATATGAAAATGAGTAATGAATGCATCATGCTACCATGAGAGTATATGACATGATCTCTATTGCACACAATAACAAGATGACATATTCTCTACTGCATAATAATAATATGACATGTAAGAACTATGTAGCAATAGGTTATATATAGCAAATCATTTTAATAGTGAAGCATATAATGAATTTAATTCAAATAAAACCATTGTCATTGAAATGCCATCCTTGCATATGAATGTTGTGGCTTGCCTTGGTTCAGAGGAGTGTCACACCACTCCTGGCCTTCTTCAACACAACTAGGAGCTTCTGAAAATAATTTAAAATGCAAAAAGAAAATGTCACATAACACATTTTATTGCACCAGAAATTCTAGACAGTAGAGAAAATTCTCAAACTTTGCAGGCAGAAAATATGGCTCAAGACAAAATAGTAGCAATAAGTTTAAACTCATTTGGACTTATAGAATAAAAGATATAGCTGGTCAAAGTTCTGGTCAACATTTGAATTAAAAATGGATTTAAACAGAAATTCTAGCGAGGCCACGTCGAAGGCGTACTTTCCAATTATGCTTCCACTTAAAAAACGGTTCGGGCGAGGGTGAGAGACTGACAGGGGGTCCCACTGTCAGAGTTAAAAAGAGAGAGAGAGAGGGAAACAGAGAGCGGCGGCTCTGTCGCCGGTGGTTCTCCGACGAGGAGACCACGACTGGCTCCGGCGAGGGTGGGGATAGGTCCGGCACATCCTGGCGATTACGCACGTACCAGAAACGGTGGCTGAGATGGACGGACGGCGTCTCGAGCTCCTTCTCCAGAGACGGCAGGTGGCGAAGCTTGTCGGATATGGAGGTTCCGGCGACTATCGGACGACCCAACCGCTCAGGCGTACTCAGGAGGCTCCCAGGAACTCGACTGTAGCAGCGAGCGAAGGAGAGGATGGCCGGATTGAGTGGACGACCGAGAGGGGGATCCGCGGCCAACTCCGGTGAGGTTCGGTGGCAGGAGGCCCTCCCGGCCTTGCGCCGCTTTCTAGTGATCGATTTGTGGCCAATGTGAGTGATAGCGGTGGCTAGAATGACTCGGGGAGTGTCCTATATATAGGAGGAGAGGTGGCCGTGCTCGGGGCTCCACCGGAGAGAGGCTGCCAGCGAAATGAGAGTGAGAGGGGCTCGGGGTCGACGTGGAGGGCAAGTAGAGGCTTCCAGGAGGCTGTGCACGCACGCGGACACAGTGCGGTGCACTAAGTGGGACAGGAGCTGCACTAGTGGCCACTGTTCCGCCCGGATGCGCGGTGTCCGCGTCCGGCGTGCTACCCGCCAGCGTCGGGGAGGAGGAAGGGAGGGACAGGTGGGCATGACGACGACGGCTACGACATGAGGGCAAGCTTCGGTGGCGCGAGGAGAGAGGACGGGCGGCGGCCGAGGGCCCCGATGCCCAGAGCACGCGAATGACCTGTCGCACACCTTGCATCCGCATGGTCACCGCGTGCTCTGGCATACGCGGTGCTTTAGGAGGAGGCAGACTGTGTCTGGGGTATAGTCCCTTCAACGCGGTGCCGAAAAATGCTCTTGGTTTGCCACCTAGCTCGATGGATGAGACTTGAGCGTGCTGCAATGTTTCTGGACTGAAACTTGTGCATGCTCTGTAGCTCACATGGCTTGGAGGCTAAGGCTGAAACTTGGTGTGTAGGCTTCACTTAGGAAGGTAGCAGTGTGGTAAAAATTTCAGCCTCAACAGATCAAGGAAAAATAAACTTGCTTCACAAAGTGCCATTTCTGACCAGAAGCAAAAATATTTTTCCTAGCTAAAACTTTACAAATGATTATGGAATATTTTTCCATGGGGAGGTGAGACATGATCCAGAGAATATTTGGGAATTTTCTTGGAATTTTCTGAGTAAAGAAAATGGTGGTTGCTTCATAGCATAAAGTGAAAGTATTCATTTCCAAGGAGAAAATGAATATAGTGCCATAAAAGAAAATTATGGCATAGCAAATCTTGTGAGAGTGATGAAGTTTTGAGAGGGTTTTAGAAAGTTAGGCTTCACTTGGAAGAAAGTCAAAATAAATCCAAGTGATAAGTCCAAAAGAATTGACAGAAAAACCCATTTGCAAAAATAAATATTTAATAAATCCAAATAAAAAGAAAGGCAAAACCCAGGGTGTTACACTAAACCACAATCATTCACTAGTACCTCCCACATATTACCATCTCTATATCACAAAACTATTGCAAGGAATCAAACTTATCTTATTCAGTGATCTACAAGTTTTATGTTGGATTTTATGACTAACCATGTGAATGACCAATTCCTATTGACTCTCTAAATAGATATAAGTGAAGCATGAGAGTTTAATTCTTTCTACAAAAGACTTGCCCATGCTCTAATAAATATAAGTGAAGCAAAAGAGCATTCTAGAAATAACGGTTTTCTATATGTAGAGAAACAGACATCCAAACTTCAAATGATATAAGTGAAGCACATGAAGCATTCTATAAAGCCATACTCAAAAGATATAAGTGAAGTGCAAAGAGCATTCTATAAATCAACCAAGGACGATCTCATACCAGCATGGTGCATTATTAAAATAAAAATAAAAATCACACGACGCTCCAAGATTTTACGCATATCATGTGAACAAAACAAAAACCGAAACATACTGATAATTGTCAAAGAAAGATGGGATGCCTTCTGGGGCATCCCCAAGCTTAGACACTTGAGTCTCCTTGAATATTTACTTGGGGTGACTTGGGAATCCCCAAGCTTGAGCTCTTGCCTCTCCTTATTCTCCTCATATCGATACCTCCTCGTTCTTCGAACACTTCATCCACACAAAACTTAACCAAACTTTTTATTAGAGGGGTTAGTACATATAACAGCAAATCCCATCATGTCCTGCTGTAACATTATTGTATAATTATAATCAAACATTACCCACTGTATGCTATCACATTTCTATGGCTCCCAAGTCAATGGGGCTCAACATGATTTCAAACATACGCAAATAAAGAAACTATAACAGCAATATGTGAAAACAGGACAGTCTATAAAGATGCAAATGAAACTTATACTTTTGTAACCTAAAAAATTCTGAAAATTAGGAAAAAATAAAAAAATTGCATAGAAGTATTGTGTAAAAATTTCAGAATTTTTTCATGTTCCAGTAAATTATAAAAATTCAACCACTAAAGCAAAAGTTTCTGTTTTTTCACAGCACACACCAAACAAGCAATTTAAACATCCTAAAGGTAAATCTTGGCACATTATTTTTATAATACAATGGATTTTTACAAGAGGATAATTATTTTTGTTGATAAGTTTCTGTATTCAAGGTTCACAAAGTTTCCATGGGCATGAACAAAGTTCAAGGCTAGCCCCCACTTCCATATTGCTCATCTGTATCACTTTCACTTTTCTTTTTGAAAAAGTTTTAGGTTCCCCTCTATATTTTTTTGTTTTTAAACTTTTTTAAAAGCACAAAACAGAATAAAATGACTCTCTAAAACTTCCAGGTTGTCTCCCAGGCAGCGCTTTCTTCAAAGCCATTAAGCTAGGCATAAAGTGCTCAAGTAATCGATCCACCTAGATCCCAAGGTATATCAAAGCCAATTTTAATTAACAATGATTTGTAATTTAGTAGTGAGCACAAAGCGACATATTTCATGCAATGATGAAGGCTTACACTCTTCCTATGCATCAGCATGTCATAAAATAACAATTCATGCACATCAAGTAAAGGCCAATGCATTGTATAAACAGTTGCTTGCAATTTTATCGTATTGGAAACATAGAGAGGTAGAGATGTAGTTCCTCTCTCATAATAATTGCAATTAGGAGCAGCAAGCACATGCATATTATATTCATCAAAATCATCATGTGTAATAGTAAAATGCAACCCATCAATATAATCCTTAATAAGCGCAAACTTCTCCGATATAGTGTAGTTTGGAGAATTCAAAAAGATAATAGGACTATCATGTGTGGGTACAATAGCAACAATTTCATGTTTAACATAAGGAACTATAGCAAGTTCATCTCCATAAGCATAATTCAAATTGGCATCATGGCCGCAAGCATAGCAAGCATCAATTTCATCAAAAAGGGATATTTCAAATGAATCAAAGGGATCATAGCAATCATCATAGCATTCATCCTTCGGTAAGCACGAAGGGAAATTAAACAATGTATGAGTTGAAGAGTTACTCTCATTAGAAGGTGGGTATGGGTAGCTAATCCGCTCTTCCTCCCTTTGTTCTTCGCTCTCCTCGTCATCTTTTTCATCTAATGAGCTCATAGTTTCAGCAATTTCTTCTTCCATAGATTCCTGCAAAATATTAGTCTCTTCTCAGACAGCGGAGGTGTCCTCAATATATTCTTTAACATAAGCAGTAGAAGCATAGTTTTCATAGGAATATTTAAGTATGTCAAAATTTTTAGAATTGTAAAGAGTAGCATCACACTTTTCAATCAAAGAAGCAATTTCATATGCAGCCTTAAAAGCAACAAATTCTTCTATTTGTTCAATATCATAGTAACTATAAAAACCCTTAGCATAAGAAGATAAGATTCCATTATCCTTAAACTCACATTGGTACTGAAGATGTTTTTTAGGGTTTTCAGAACAACAAGTAAAATCATGTATTTCGCATAAATTCCAAGCATAGCATTCCAAACAATTAATTTGCTACCTTAAGAGTTTCCCTTTTTGAGACAAGCGGTGTCGCACAAAATAAGTATGCTCATCTAATGATTTTCCCTCAACTAAGCTAGTTGGGTTTTCAGCACGAGCACAAATGGATCGAAGATGATCCAAGTAGAAAGCTTCAGCAGTATGATAGATTTTGGGTGGTTCTTCAACCATTGGTTTAGCAAGTACAACTAATTTTTTTGGTATTTTATGTTTCCTACCCATACCTAAAGATAGAAAACAAGAGCACAAAATAAAAACTACTTAGTGATAAAGCAAACAAGCACACACGAGAATATCAACCCCACGCTATTGCTCCCCGGCAACGGTGCCAGAAAAAGGTCTTGAAAAGCCACAAGTATAGGGGATTAGTTGTAGCCTTTCTCGATAAATAAGTGTGTCAAACCCAACGAGGAGCTAAAGGTAGAATCAATATTCCATTCAAGTTCTATCGACCACCGATAAAACTCTACGCACACTTAACGTTTGCTTTACCTAGAACAAGTATGAAACTAGAAGTACTTTGTAGGTGTAATGCTAGAACTACTTTGCAAGAATAAAACTAGGAGTACTTTGCGAAAATAAAACTACGAGTGATTTGCATGATAATAAAAGTTAGTTGTTTAGTAGAAAGCTTTTGTAAAACAAGAAAACGATTTGTCCCTAGGCAATCAATAACTAGACCGGTAATCATTATTGCAATTTTATATGAGGGAGAGGCATGAGCTAACATACTTTCCGTACTTGGATCATATGCACTTATGATTGTAACTCTAGCAAGCATCCGCAACTACCAAAGATCATTAAGGTAAAACCCAACCATAGCATTAAGTAACAAGTCCTCTTTACTCCCATACGCAACAACCCCCTTACTCGGGTGTAAGCTTCTGTCACTCTAGCCGCCCACTATAAGAGAATTATGAACATATTGCAAACCATACAGCGGGATCCCACACGCTTGCGTGACACGGAGGGCACCATAGGATAGCACCAAAATAAAACATACAACTCAAACCAATCACGATCATCAATCAACCCATAGAACAAAACGAATCTACTCAAACATCATAGGATTGCCACATATCATTGGATAATAATATATAGCATTAAGCACCATGTTTAAGTAGAGATTACAATGGGGAGAAGAGGTGTTACACCACTGCATAGAGGGGGAGAGAGTTGGTGTTGACGGCGGCGAAGTTGTTGGTGTAGATCGTCGTCACGATGGTTGCCCCGGCGGCGTTCTGGCGCCACCGGGAGAGAGGGGGATAGAGCCCCCCTCCTTCTTCTTCTTCCTTGGCCTCCCCCCTAGATGGGAGGATAGTTTCCCCTCTGATCCATGGCCGCCATGGCTCCCGGAGGGCAGGAGCCCCTCCGAGATTGGATCTCTCTCTCTTTTTCTCTTCTGTTTCGCGCTCCAGTTTTCTGGCCCTTCACCGTTTCTTAAATTCCCGGAGATCCGTAACTCCCATTGGGCTGAAATTTTATGGGATTTTTATCCGGATATTAGCTTCCTTGCGGCAGAAGGACACCCTCAACCGACCTACAGGGGAGCCACAAGCCCCCTGGGCGCGCCTAGGGGGGGCCCATGCCTTCCAGGCTTGTCGTCTCCTCGGGCATCGTCTCATGGTTATTATTTTTCCGTAAAATCACATATATTCCAAAATAAATCTCCGTAAATTTTTATCACGTTTGGACTTCGTTTGATATGGATTTTCTGCGAAACAAAAAACATGCAACAAAAAGGAACTGGCACTGGGCACTGGATCAATATGTTAGTCCCAAAAAAATCATATAAAATGTTGCCAAAAGTATATGAAAGTTGTAGAATATTGGCATGAAACAGTCAAAAATTATAGATATGATGGAGACATATCATTGATCGGGAGGGCTCTCGCGTACGGCAAAACGGAGGAAACGGACTTCTCCCCAACTGCCTACGGTCGAAACGGGGGTCCTGTTCATCGGGAGGGGTGTGGCGTACCGCAAAACGGGACTCCACGGGCTACTGTTCATCCACGGTCGATGTCCCCTCCAGCCTCCACCAGCTATTGTTTATCCACCGTCGACTTCCTCCAACCTCCATCGGCTACTGTTCATCCAGCCTCCACGGGGTCCTGTTCATCCACCCCCAACCGGTTGGCCTCCTCGGGGTCATGTTCATCCAGCGTCAACCACCTTCACACGGTCAGGGTACTGTTCATCCACAGCCAACCCATCGACTGGGGTGGGGCGTACGAGCGGGCGGCAGCAACGGGAACTGTTCATCCACAACCAACCAACCGGCTCGATCGATGCGTCTTGACTCGTGTGTACATGTATCGCGCGCGCGGCAGCAACGGGCGCTGTTCATCGAGAGGCAACCCAACACCGGCTGGCTACGTCTCGCACGGGGGCTCGATCGGCTTCAGTAAGCAGCGAGAAGGATTGATCGGGTTCAGTTAGTAGCGAAAGAATCGCTCGGGTTCAGTTAGCAGCGAAGGGATCGCTCATCTTCAGTACGCACTGGGATTGATCGCTCGGGTTCAGTACGTGTAGTAATGCGAGGGATCGATCGATCGCTCGGGTTCAGTAAGCGAACGCCTCGCTCGGGTTCAGTTAGCGAACGCCTCGCACACACACGCGCGTACGAGAGAAACGCGCAAACCACACTGCATCGTTCGGCCCCGACCACCCACCGTAACCAGGAATTCCCTAAAAATTTCCTCGGCCTCACTTCTACCACGATATTTTATGTCATGGACGGCCCAAAGAATGTCATGCGGGTGCGTCTTCGGCCCGCCCAGGACGAAAAGCCCATTTTCTGTCATAATTTTTTGTCATAGAAGTAGGAGCACACCACATCTATGATGATACGTGTTTTTGTCACAATTATTGTCATAGAAGTGTCACAACCATGACAGAAAAAGTTTTCGTTCGGGCCATAATGTCACGGATGTGTCTTTTTTTGTAGTGATTGAAGATCAAAGAGAGAGAAGAAGCAATCTAGCTACTAGCTATGGACCCGTAGGTCTGTGGTAAACTACTCACACATCATCGTAAGGGAAGCAAGGTTGATGTAGAAGCCCTCCGTGATCGATTCCCCCTCTGGCAGAGTACCAGAAAAGGCCTGTATATGGGATCGCAAAAGAACAGAGGCTTGCGGTGGCGGAAAGATTTTTTCTTCTATTTCTCTGGTATATTGGGAATATTTGGGAATTTATAGCGCTGGAATTAGGTCAGGATGTGCCACGAGGGGCCCACAAGCCTGGGGGGCGCGTCCTACCCCCCAGGGCGCGCCTCCTGAGCTTGTCGTTACCTCATGGCTCGTCTGGTCTTCTCCCGAAGCTTCGAGGGTCCCTTCTAGTCTAGAAAAAATAATCCAAAGTTTTTTCTTCATTTGGACTCCGTTTGATAATGATTTTCTGAAAAGGCAAAAACAAGAACAATAAAAAATTATAGATACGTTGGAGACGTATCAGAG
This sequence comes from Elymus sibiricus, assembly GCA_039707655.1. NCBI lineage: Eukaryota > Viridiplantae > Streptophyta > Magnoliopsida > Poales > Poaceae > Elymus > Elymus sibiricus. The sequence continues at coordinate 285,312,524 of CM077670.1, forward strand.
ACGTATCAGCATCCCCAAGCTTAATTCCTGCTCGTCCTAGAGTAGGTAAATGATAAAGGAAATATTTTATGAAGTGTGAATGCTAGCATGGTGCATAAGTTTGATCAATGATAATTGCAATCACTTTTCCTAGCATCATAACAACAACTCTTTCTCATAAAACTCATCATAATAAAGTAGTAATCAATTCACATGTTATGGTTCAAACAATACATTCTCTTGAAACTTAACAAGCTATGTTCTTAGTCACCAAACAATTTCAATGCATCTCATTTCCAACAAAGTCTTAAGTAAGAGCTCCACATACTCAATTATCATATAGTCTTCTATGATTGCTAATACTCAAAGCATATTTTTAGAACAAATGGCATCCATCGAACACAGAGAAAGATAGGGGCTTGATGTTTTGCCTCCCAACTTACTTATCATAGAGATAATTGTCAACAATAATAATTCATGATCAAATATATTTGAATGGATATATGTGCCTGGATCTATCCCCACTACATGATGCTTGCCAACTAGAGAATAGGTTGGAATAAGAAGTTGACTCAACAAAAAATAAATAACATGAAAGTAAATAGCATAAAAGTAAATAGAATGTCCCTTCGCAGAGGGAAGCAGGGATTTGCAGAGGTGCCAGAGCTCATAGCTTAAAACAGAGATGAATACATTTTGAGTGGTGTGCCTTTCCTATCAACGTCACGACTAAGGTATTCAATATCTTCCATGCTAAACACATTATGGCCGGTTCCCATGCAGAAATGAAAAGTTTAACTCCCCCTCAACCATTCAAACACAAGCCATGGCTAGCCGAATTCACGGGTGCCCTCCAAACTTTCAACTTTCTAGGGGAGCTTTTGTTTTATTATATTTTTTTCTTTTTGATTGACGGGACTGGGCATCCCAATTACCAGCCTCTCTCGTGCAATGACAAGTGAATAAACACCCATCATGAGAATAACCCGCTTAGCATGGAAGATACTGACCACCCCGTCGCTCCATGAGCGGTACGGGCACACAAAACAAATGTTTATTTGAATGTTTTAGAGATGGCACATGCAAATTTACTTGGAACGGCAGGGTAATACCGTATATAGGTAGGTATGGTGGACACTCATGGAAGAAACTTGGCTCAAGGATTTTGGATGCACAAGCAGTATTCCCGCTTAGCACGGAAATTTTGGCTAGCAAAAGATTCTAAACAAGCACCATGTTAGAGGATCCATATCAATATAACTTCTATGCAAATATACCCAAACATAACTCATTACGTTATCTTCCTTGTCCAACTTCAACTAATTTGCTCAAGTTTGAAAATAATTAATGGGTATTTACAATCATAAAAGATGTCCAAGATAATATATTTGTATGTCAAAAAGTTCTCTTCCATGTACTAATCATTTATGAATTGCTTGTATGACCAATGTTGTGATTGTCAAATTTCAATAGATTTTACTTTCTAAACCCAATGTGAAACTACTACTAAGCATATGGAACATGGATAATTTCAGATTTATGATATTCAATTCATTCAACAATTTACTCAAAGGATATACGTGAAGCACAAGAGTGAATGACAAACTACTCCAAAAGATATAAGTGAAGATCAATGAGTAATTGAGTAAATAAGTAGCTATGTGAAGACTCTCTCTCATTCAAGATTTCAGATCTGATAATTTTATTAAAATAGCAAACAAAATTAAAATAAAAGGACACTCCAAGAATAGCACATATCATGTGAACAAGTAAAAACTTAGGCTAACCGATCGGTGTTTATTAAGAAAGGTGGGATGCCCACCGGGGCATCCACAAGCTTAGTTGCTTGAGACTTCTTGGAATGTTATATTGGGGTGCCTTGGGCTGTAGGAGATATGCCCTAGAGGCAATAATATATGTTATTGATTATCTCCCTGTTCATAATTAGGTTTATGTTCCATGCTATAACTGCTATGGTTCTCGAGTCTACAATAACCACGAGGCTCGGTGGAAGACTCATATGCATGTGTGGAATAATAAACGGTAAAATGTATTCCTAGTCTGGCCTCTAAGACTGGCTCAAGTATTGCATGATGATCCTGTTTTCCCGATCATGGGCATGGCTATGCCGGCAATTTTGAGGGCACAATGTTAGAAGAACATTTGTGTTGAATTGACCCGAATTGATGTTATGCTATGAGATTCATTCGTCATAAGTTAATGGTTAATAACACAGAGATGGTTAACGTTTGCATAATTCCTTAGACCATGAGAGTATCGAGTTACTTCATGCTTGCTTCATGAACTTTGGGGTTTGTTAAACGTCATCCGTAAATGGGTGGCTATTACGGCGGCTTACGGGTTCATGGAAAAGTATGTCAAGCAACTTGATAGCTCAAGATTGGGATTTGCTCCTCCGACGATGGAGAGATATCTCTGGGCCCTCTCGGTGTTACGGTATCCAATAGCTGGAGGGCTGTCCAAGGATCCGTCCGGTGGGACTATCCGAAAGACTTTCCAGAGGCCTCCCGGAGGGCTGTCCGAGGATCCGTCCTGTGGGACTATCCGAAAGACTGTCCAGAGGCCTCCCGGAAGGCTGTCCGAGGATCCGTCCGGTGGGACTATCCGAGGGACTGTCCCGAGGCCTCTCGAAGGGCTGCCCGGAGATCCGTCCGGTGAGCTGACAAGGGAGTACATCCTCGCGGTTGGGAGGTTGTAAAATCCTAGCTGCGGGGATCTGCACCGCCGATCGTCATCGACTCTACTTCCGCTGCGCTACGAGTCGGTAACGAAAAAGATCAAACCTTGTATGCAGTCTCCATAGTGATCCTGGGCTGGTACGTAGGTCGGAAATTTTTTGTTTTCTGCTGCGTTACCCTACAGTGGCATCAAGAGCCATGCTATGCGTAGATGCAGGTTGCGATCTAAAATACATAGAGATGTATGGGTGTTGCACAATATAATTAGGTAGTAGATGAGATCTATTGCTGAAAATTATTTGTGCGGGTAGCAGATGAAATCTGTTACCCGATGTTCTTATTGCTTCCCTTGAATTTGCGTAGTCCTGATCTTGACAGCATGGTGGAATCTCACAAAGTTCTGGCAATCCGCGATCCTTTCATGCTGCTCCTGAGTATGCTGATTCACAGATCAACGAAGTGCTAACAGTTCTTTGGGTTCCACCATAGTTAAAGAAAGATGGATGTTTCGCAAACGAAAGGGCAATGCAGATATGATCTGCACGGGGGTCACGCGTATGACGAAGTTTAGTATGGGGCTCGAGATTTTATTATCTCGTGTTTCATACACCCTGGAAAGTTAATCTAGCAACTTGGATTATCATGCTTGATGATGGACGTTGGTAGCTTCGGTTTGTTTCGAAACCTTAGAAGCCACGTAAAACAAGTTTTTGCATGAACCGATTAGAGGCGTCTAACTTGGTTTTGCAGGATGGTTTGCATGTGCATATGATGTGGTATAGCAGTGCTCATATTAATTTGATTATGTATGAGATGACTATATGATGTAATTTGATTAACATGACCTGCGTGTCATGATTCGGCATGATGGCTGGAGCCATATGATTGCACTTTAATGACCTACGTGTCAACCTTATGTAATGCACTTATTTTATTTGCTATAGAGATAGCAATATTATCTGGTGCATCGACAAGGTGGTGGCAATCTTCGCGAAGGTGAACACCGACGCGAATGCCGGAGACGAAGAAATAAAAGACTTCTCCGTCAGAAAGGGCTGTACCATATCATGCTATTATGAATTGCCTGAGATGTTTATCCCTTATGATGCACCCTTCTTGATTGCGCGGTAGTCGCTTTTATTAGGGTGATCTCTCACAAAATATCAAGTAGTTAGTGTTCTCCCAAGTGTAGCACTGTCACAGCATCCTTCCTTTCGAGGTGCGCCATGATCTATATGGGTACGAACGATTGTACGGGTGTAAGGCGGGTGAGGTCAGACCTCGCAGCAAGATCACTTGGTTATCTTGACGTTCATGGCAGGATCGTCCTGAGCTCGGAACACACGCATCGAAAGATGAACAAGAGTCACATGGAGATGTGATTGGCAAGTTTGCCTACCAATTGAAGTTCGCGCCATCAGTGTTCATCTCGAACAATGGCGTTGAATGGAAATGTGGGTCTTGAATCATTCACAATCAATTATGAGAGATATTGATTTGAGTGGGAGCGCACTGTAGAATTAACTTCTTTTAATTCTCAGTGCAATTAATTTTGAACACTGTCTAAAGTGTGATTTGCAAAATAGTTGTAGAATAATGGCTCGCGTTTCCACCTTCCCTATTAAAATTGAATAGCTGTTAAATATCTGGTTAAAACTTTACGGTTGGTAACGTAATGTGAGGATTGTCCTCTAGAGTGCCGAGAAGGATTTTGTCCTATCGCATGCTTTCGGTATTCTCCCGCTAATGCTATGGATCATATGACTCTCGTCCTTCGATCCAAAAGCTAGAATTCCTTTTCAGTCAAAGTGCAAAATGTTTGCTTCCATGAGACCCGAACTTCGAAAGTTTGGATAGTTATGTGATATTCATGGAATGTGAAAATCATTTTCAGAGACAGACAAAGGCTAAAATATATGAGATATCCAAAGCAATGTTTGTTTGCAAACTATTAGTAAAGGAGTTTACTATGCATTAGACTGATAAGAGAGGGATCCAGGAGAACGCCTGTCATATGATGAAAGGTGAATAAAACAACAACTTAAAGAGAAAGGAAGTGTCCGAAGGGTGTTAGTAACACTTTCACGCCTAGGAAGTCTGGGGCTAACGCCACTCTTAAGTTGGATGCTTCTTCTGAGAGTAGGAGAAATACTAAAAGTTAAACTGTTAGAAGTATAAAGGCAAAAGGAAAGAAGACTGGAATATCCAGCTCATGTATGAATGTCATACAAGTTTTTGATGTATAGAAGGCTGGTCAAAGATATAGTTCTTGGGAATTATGGTTAAACATGTTAATCACTAATTCTTGGGTATTGTGAGTTAATCACAAAGATACCCGCTCGATTGCATTCTGCTGCAACTCGATGTAAGAACTACTATGGCCTGAAAGACTAGCCAGGGATGAGGTTTAGATACACGCAGGGAACATAGTAAATGTTACTATGCCTTCCATCGGTGTATTCCCTATGTATTTATTTTCATAATTCATTTTAGAGTTTCACACTCTAGCCCTTTGCATAAAGTATCTTGCAAGAAGGTTGTTCATAAGAGAACTTTTGATGTTCGGTGTTATGAATAACATGAGGGCCATACTTTCATTATGAATGAGATGTATGTTATGAATATTGATAATAATACATTACCTCTGGGTTTACTTTCATAATTCATTTTAGAGTTTCATACACTCTAGCCCATTGCACAATGATTGTTGCAAAAGAGTTGTTCATAAAACAACAATTGTTGTTCAGTATTATGAATGACATGAGGGGCCATGCTTCCATCCTAGATGGGATGTATGTTATGAATATTGATGGAAATATGATACATCCATAACACTGACGCTAAATGTCGCAAGACTAAAAGAATACCACACAAGTGTGGCACTGCATTTGGTCACATTGGAGAAACCCGCATGGAAAATTCCATTATGATGGATTTTGAAGTCGTTTGATTTTGAATCATCTGACACTTGCAACTTTCCTCTGAAAAGTGAAGTGACTGAAATACCGTTCACAAGCCATAAGGAATGAGCATAGAACATATTGGTGATCATACATTATGATGTGTGTAGTCCAATAAATGTTATTGCAAGTAGTGGATTTATCTATCTTCAGAAATGACTCAAGTAGATATATGGATATTTACTTGATAAGATGTGAGTCTGGATCTTTTGAAATCATTCGAAAGGTTTTCAAAATGAAGAAGAAAATATTTTAACAAGAAAATTATGTTTCTACAATTCGATTGCAAAAAGGAATATTTGAGTTACAAGTTTAGCGAATGTCTGATGAGTTGTGAAAGGGGTTTCATAACTTGCACCTCCCGGAACACCACTGCAAATGGAAAGTCCGTGAAGATGTAATCGAACCATTTATGACATGGTAAGATCAAAGATGACATAAATAGATTTGCCATTATCCCTTTTAAAAGGTAATGCTTTAGAGACTGCGGATTTTACACTGAAAAGAGATCCATCAGGTCTGTTGAAATGACGCCATGGTATGGTACGCCCAACCATGTTATATCTTTTCTTAACATTTGGAATATGCGGCTTGTCTAAAAGGTTACAAACCTATTCCAAATTAGACAAGTGCTATTTTGTAGGTTATCCCAAGTCATTGGGTATTCCCCCACCACTATACCGAGGCAAACGATTTTGCCACAAAACGGTATGCTTTTAAAGAGAATAGTTCTTACAAAAGGTGAGTGGGAGGACAGTGCAACTCGACGAGATAACCAGTATCTTCGTCATCAGGTCAAAGGAAAGGAACCTTGGAAGTCTCTACAATAAAATGTATGGACTTCGGTCGAACTTGCAGCTAAACCACGTAGGCAAAGCTCGTGCAAACCTATCAGGTGCGCAAACGAGATATTGTTGTTAGACAACAGTATACCTACAATACACAAGGAAGCGTTGATGGGCCCTGACTCCAGAATTGGCTAAATGCCAATACAATCCGAGATAGTTTCCATATAAGTGATTCAAGATTAAAATCTTGATACACCTTTCGGAAGACTTAGAGTCTAACGAATATTTATGGAACTAAAAACTGATACGGATAAAATGTTTTATCCATAAAGCTCGACTTGTTGCAATAACAAGTTCAAGGAGTTGACTACGATGAGATTGTCTCACCGTAGCGATGCTTAAAGTCGGTTCGGGTTGAACTAGCAATTAATACATATTTCAATCATGAGATATGAAACATGGATGACAAAAGGATTTCCATCTGATGGAAATGAAACCTAGGACTTGTATATGATACAGTCCAAAGTAATTTGTCGATCCAGAGGATGCTAGTAAGTATGCAAACTTCAGAGTTCCAGCAATGGACAGAAGAGAGCAAAGTGGAGTTGGAATCTTCGTTTTTGATGGAATGGTCAAAAGGGTTTGACTTCATCAAATGTTTATCGAAGATGCTTGTGATTCAAGAAAGTAAGTGGGAGCATGATAATATTTCTAAAAACCTTGTGTACTTGACACATTATTAATTGGAAATAAATTTCTTGACACGAATTAGGACTTCATTTGAAAATAGTTTTTCGATGAAGTGCTTAGGCTAAATAGCCTCAATATTAGGCATGATGATCTATGGAGATAGATTTACCTAATAGGGCTAAGCTATGAATACATATTGACAAGATGCTAAAACTTTTTAGCATTTAAAAACGCCAAGGAGTGATTCTTGCCGAAGTCACATGGAAAGAGTTTTGCAAGACTCGGTGTCTCAAAACACTGATGAGCAAAATACATGATGGAGATTCCACACACTCTTGTGTTTGGATTAATCATGTATTCCATGGTATGTAAATCAACCAGATATGTCCAATACTCCAAGGTTGTTGCGAGTATAGATACCAAAGTGATCAAAGTGCTGATCATAGGACAACAGTGAAAGATGTCATTAAAGTACTAGAGTAGTAGTGATGACATGTTTTCTCGCAGGCAGAGATTATGAAGTGCTCGTTGTAAGTAATTACATCGATACAGTCTTCATCAATGCTCCATGCGATTTTTGATTTAAGTTAAGAGTTTTGTGTAATACACAATATGGTGGCACGGTAGTTGGAAATTGTTCCAAACAAGATACTGTGGCGAATTCTATAACAAAGACTAAGTATGTTGACGCTTAAGAAGCGACAAAGAAGTTGTTGAATCATATAGTTCATTCATGAACTTAGTATGGTTCCAAGATGGCTTTGGTCTATGGGACACTATTGCAGATAGTTGCTCCATAGCTCAGTCTGAGGAATCAGGTTTCGACCAATGATTCACACATATGCAAAGCCAAGTCCACACAAAATATGAATTTTGTGAAAGCGTGAAAATGCGAGGATATGCAAAGTTACACACGGAGCTGAAGTCGTCAGATCCGTTGGACATCAGGCTATACCACATGCGAAGCATATTTTACACCAGTATGCCATAGGTGTAAAGTGCATTAGCATTGACTAGATTATTGACTCTAGTGCAAGTGGGAGTCTGTAGGAGATATGCCCTAGAGGCAATAATATATGTTATTGATTATCTCCCTGTTCATAATTAGGTTTATGTTCCATGCTATAACTGCTATGGTTCTCGAGTCTACAAAAACCACGAGGCTCGGAGGAAGACTCATATGCATGTGTGGAATAATAAACGGTAAAATGTATTCCTAGTCTGGCCTCTAAGACTGGCTCAAGTATTGCATGATGATCCTGTTTTCCTGATCATGGGCATGGCTATGCCGGCAATTTTGAGGGCACAATGTTAGAAGAACATTTGTGTTGAATCGACCCGAATTGATGTTATGCTATGAGATTCATTCGTCATAAGTTAATGGTTAATAACACAGAGATGGTTAACGTTTGCATAATTCCTTAGACCATGAGAGTATCGAGTTACTTCATGCTTGCTTCATGAACTTTGGGGTTTGTTAAACGTCATCCGTAAATGGGTGGCTATTACGGCGGCTTACGGGTTCATGGAAAAGTATGTCAAGTAACTTGATAGCTCAAGATTGGAATTTGCTCCTCCGACGATGGAGAGATATCTCTGGGCCCTCTCGGTGTTACGGTATCCATCTGGACAAATTAAAGTTGAACCTAATATTGCAATGGTTAAAGATCTTTTGGTTGATGATATTGATGGGCATGTTATTTACTTTTGTGATGAGGCTGCTAGAATTGCTAAACCTGTTAGAAATGAACGAGATATGCTAGATAAGAACAAGCCTGTAGTTGGCATGCCTGTTGTTTCTGTTAAGATTGGACATCATTGCTATCATGGTTTATGTGATATGGGTGGTAGTGTGAGTGCCATTCCATTTTCTTTATATCAAGAAGTAATGAATGATATTGTACCTGTTGAGATTGAAGATATTGATGTTACTATTAAGCTTGCAAACAGAGATACTATTGCACCACTTGGGATTGTTAGAGATGTTGAAGTCTTATGTGGTAAAATCAAATACCCTACCGATTTCTTAGTACTTGGTTCACAACAAGATAATTTTTGTCCCATTATATTTGGTTTACCTTTCTTGAATACTGTTAATGCTGAAATTGATTGTGTTAAAGAGAAGGTTAGAGTTATGTTTGGTGATATATCTCATGAATTTAATTTCTCTAAGTTTAGTAGACAACCTCATGATAAGGAATTACCCAATAAAGATGAAATTATAGGTCTTGCTTCTATTGTTGTGCCTCCTACTGATCCCATAAAACAATATTTGCTAGACCATGAGAATAATATGCATATGAATGAAAGAAATGAAATAGATGAGCTGTTCTTTAAACAAGCACCTATCCTTAAACATAATTTGCCTGTTGAAACCTTGGGAAATCATCTACCACCCAAGGGTGATCCTGTGTTTGAGGTAAAGCAATTACCTGATACACTTAAATATGCTTATCTGGATGAAAAGAAGATATATCCTGTTATTATTTGTGCTAACCTTTCAGAGCACGAAGAGAAGAGATTACTTAAAACTCTGAAGAAGCACCGTGCCGCTATTGGATATACTCTTGATGATCTTAAGGGCATCAGTCCCACTCTATGTCAGCATAAAATTCATATGGAGCCAGACGCTAAACCAGTTGTTAATCATCAAAGAAGGTTGAATCCTAAAATGAAGGATGTGGTAAGAACTGAAATATTAAAGCTTCTGGAAGCAAGTATAATTTATCCCATAGCTGATAGTAGATGGGTAAGTCCTGTTCATTGTGTTCCTAAGAAAGGAGGTATTACCGTTGTTCCTAATGATAAAAATGAACTTATTTCACAAAGAATTGTAACTGGCTATAGGATGGTAATTGATTTCAGGAAATTAAATAAAGCTACTAGGAAAGATCATTACCCCTTGCCTTTTGTTGATCAAATGTTAGAAAGATTATCTAAGCATACACGCTTTTGTTTCCTAGATGGTTATTCTGGTTTCTCTCAAATACCTGTTTCACCTGAAGATCAAGAGAAAACCACATTTACTTGTCCTTTTGGAACTTATGCTTATCATCGTATGCCTTTTGGTTTATATAATGCACCCGCTACCTTTGAAAGATGTATGACTGCTATATTCTCTGACTTTTGTGAAAAGATTTTTGAGGTTTTCATGGATGATTTCTCCGTTTACGGAATTTCTTTTGATGATTGCTTGAGCAACCTTGATCGAGTTTTGCAGAGATGTGAAGAAACTAATCTTGTCTTGAATTGGGAGAAGTGCCACTTTATGGTGAATGAAGGTATAGTCCTTGGGCATAAAATTTCTGAAAGAGGTATTGAAGTTGATAAAGCTAAAGTTGATGCAATTGAGAAAATGCCATGTCCTAAAGATATCAAAGGTATAAGAAGTTTCCTCTGTCATGCTGGTTTCTATAGAAGGTTTATAAAAGACTTCTCTAAAATTTCTAGGCCTCTTACTAATCTTTTGCAAAAAGATGTTCCATTTGTTTTTGATGATGATTGTGTAGAAGCCTTTGAAATACTTAAGAAAGCCTTAATTTCTGCACCTATTATTCAATCACCTAATTGGAACCTACCCTTTGAAATTATGTGTGATGCTAGTGATTATGCTGTTGGTGCTGTTCTAGGACAAAGAGTTGATAAGAAATTGAATGTTATTCATTATGCTAGTAAAACTCTAGACAGTGCTGAAAGAAATTATGCTACTACTGAGAAAGAATTTTTAGCAGTTGTGTTTGCATGTGATAAATTCAGATCTTACATTGTTTATTCCAAAGTTACTATTCACACTAATCATGCTTCTATTAAATATCTTATGGAAAAGAAAGATGCTAAACCTAGACTTATTAGGTGGGTTCATTTGCTACAAGAATTTGATTTGCATATTATTGATAGAAAGGGAGCTGAGAATCCCGTAGATAATAATTTGTCTTGAATGGAAAATGTTCTTGATGACCCACTCCCTATTAATGACAATTTCCCTGATGAACAATTAGCTGTAATAAATGCTTCTCGTAACACTCCGTGGTATGCAGATTATGCTAATTACATTGTTGCTAAATATATACCACCTAGTTTCACATACCAACAAAAGAAAAAGTTCTTCTTTGATTTAAGGCATTACTTTTGGGATGACCCACATTTATATAAAGAAGGAGTAGATGGTATTATTAGACGCTGTGTACCTGGGCATGAACAGGAACAAATCCTACGGAAGTGTCACTCCGAGGAATACGGAGGACACCATGCGGGAGACAGAACTGCACACAAGGTATTACAATCTGGTTTTTATTGGCCTACTCTTTTCAAAGATGCACGTAAGTTTGTCCTCTCTTGTGATGAATGTCAAAGAATTGGTAATGATGGTAGACATCAGGAATGCCTATGAATTATTCACTTGTTATTGAACCATTTAATGTTTGGGGTTTTGATTATATGGGACCTTTTCCTAAATCCAATGGGTATACACATATTTTAGTTGCTGTTGATTACGTTACTAAGTGGGTAGAAGCTATTCCAACTAGTAGTGCTAATCATAACACTTCTATTAAAATGCTTAAAGAAGTTATATTTCCGAGGTTTGGAGTCCCTAGATATTTAATGACTGATGGTGGTTCACATTTTATTCATGGTGCTTTCCGTAAATTGCTTGCTAAATATGATGTTAATCATAGAATTGCATCTCCTTATCATCCTCAGTCTAGTGGTCATGTTGAATTAACTAATAGAGAAATAAAATTAATTTTGCAAAAGACCGTTAATAGATCCATAAAGAATTGGTCTAAGAAACTTGATGATGCACTTTGGGCTTATAGAACCGCTTATAAAAATCCTATGGGTATGTCTCCATATAAAATGGTCTATGGAAAAGCATGTCATTTGCCTCTTGAACTAGAACATAAAGCATATTGGGCAATTAAAGAACTTAACTATGATTTTAAACTTGCCGGTGAAGAGAGGTTATTTGATATTAGCTCTCTAGATGAATGGAGAACGAAAGCTTATGAAAATGCCAAGTTGTTTAAAGAAAAGGTTAAAAGATGGCATGATAAGAGAATTCAAAAACGGGAATTCAAAGTAGGTGATCATGTTCTATTATACAATTCTCGTTTAAGATTTTTTGCAGGAAAACTTCTCTCTAAATGGGAAGGACCGTATATCATCGAAGAAGTTTATCGCTCCGGAGCCATCAAAATAAACAACTCCGAAGGCAATAATCCGAGAGTGGTTAAGGGGCAAAGAATTAAACATTATATATCAGGTACTCCCATTAATGTTGAAACTAATATTATTCAAACAATGACACCGGGAGAGCACATAGAAGAAACCTTCCGGAATGCTCCAGAAGCCTGAAAAGGAGTAGGTATGTGGTATGGTAAGTAAACCGACTCCAAAACTTCCACAAAAGTACTTTATGTTCGTTTTGGAATATATAAAAAATTAGGAAAACAATAAACAGTCCGAATAGCGCACGAGGAGGCGGCAAGCCTGGGGGCGCGCCCTACCCCCCAGGGCGCGCCTACCAGGCTTGTGGCCCCCCTCGTGGACTTTCCCGACTCCGTTTTTCTTCCATATTACTTGTCCTGCACGGTAAAAATTCATTATATATACTCACGGGTGTTTTGATCACCGCATCGCAAGTTTCTCCTCTGTTCTTGTTTTGGGCTGTTTTCTGACAGATCTAGATCACTATGGCTCCCCGAAAGCTCCGCACCAAGCACCGGATTGTTCAACCTTCGCCCGGCAAACGCCCATTCAGCGAAGTATATTATGAGTGATCATCCGGAGAGGAAGATACTGTTATGGAGGAGGAACCAGGGAAGGTCGTGGAGGACCGGGTTCAAGAAGAGGGAGATCAAGCCATGCTCGGGATGGAAGCACCAGAAAAGGGAGATTCGTGGCAAACTCTTTATAATAATCTTCCCCCATCTGAAATTGATACACTAAAAGTTTTTGAAGCAATTTGTGCTCAGAATACGTCACTTACTTGTGAAGTTATTGTGTTAGAAGAGCAGAATCATGCTCTTCGGAAGATCAATGGAAATTTGGAGTACTTACTGAAGCTGAAGGACAAGCCTACCACTTCATCACCACCATCACCGAAGAAGGAGAATTGAGCACATGGGTATGGGCACCACCCTTGGCTTGTGCCAAGCTTGGGGGAGGTGCCCCGGTATCGTATCACCATCACTTTTAATCATCATTATCTATCTTAGTTCGATCCTTGGTTATTTCGTGATTTAGAAGAATAAAGTTTAGTATGATTTAGTTTCGAGTGCTTGCTTTGTGATCTATCTATCTATGTAATCGTGTGTGAAAGTTATATAATAAAGAGTAGTTTAGGTTGAGCGTTTTGCTTTTGTTGATCCAATCTTAGAAACAAAATAAAATAAGATCATATGCCAATCCCGTAGGGAGTGATGACTTCACATAAAAGGAGTATAATTGATAAAACTTGTTGGAAGTTAACAAGCATAGTATTGGTCATTGTTGCAATTCATGCAAAAGTAATAAAGGAAGAGAGGTCTCACATATAAATATACTATCTTGGACATCTTTTATGATTGTGAGCCCCCATTAAATATTCTATGTCAATCAGTCGACGTTGGACAAGGAAGACAACGTAATGAGTTATGTTTGCTTATATTCACATAGAAGTTATATTGTATTGGATCCTCTAACATGTGGTGCTTGCCCCCTATCTTTTGCTAGCCAAAATTCTGTACTAAGTAGAGATACTACTTGTGCATCCAAAAACCCTTAAACCCAGTTTCATGCCATGAGAGTCCATTATATCTACCTATGGATTGAATAAGATCCTTCAAGTAAGTTGTCATCGGTGCAAAGCAATAAAAATTGCTCCTAAATATGTATGATCTTTTATTGTAAGGGAAAATAAGCTTTGTACGATCTTGTGATGGTGAAGAAATAAAAGCGACAGACTGCATAATAAAGGTCGCTATCACAAGGGGCAATATAAAGTGACGTTCCTTTACATTAAGAGTTTGCACATCCAAAAATAAAAAGCGCATGACAACCTCTGCTTCCCTCTGCGAAGGGCCCATCTTTCACTTTATGTATTTACTTTCATGCAAGAGTCGATAGTATTCTCCTCTATTCCGTTTTTATTTTCTCTCTTGGCAAGCATCATGTGGCACTAGTACAGCGAGTTGCTATACAAATGGTTTTTACCCCCTTTCAGCGACAAAGTTTTAAACCGTTGCCTTGCCTGTGTGTGCGATTAGGGGGGGGGGTCCTTTCCACATGACCCAGAAACCGTCCGCGATAGGGCCTCTGGTCACACACACGGGGCAAAAAGAGCTCATGTGCGATCGGGTGAGCCATCACAGACAATTATACTGGCACAATCATTTTCGTTCGTATGTACATCCCACACAGTGAATCCAAGATAAACGTTTCCGTTCGTATATACATCCCACACAGTGAATCCCAGACAAACGTTTCCGTTCGTATATACAAAGCACACAGTTTTCCACATCACATCGTGTGTGATAGCGTTGCCTTTTGTTGATCAAATGTTACAAAAGCGTGTATGCTTAGATAATCTTTATTTGATCAACAAAAGGCAAGGGGTAATGATCTTTCCTAGTAGCTTTATTTAATTTCCTGAAATCAATTACCATCCTATAGCCAGTTACAATTCTTTGTGAAATAAATTCATTTTTATCATTAGGAACAACGGTAATACCTCCTTTCTTAGGAACACAATGAACAGGACTTACCCATCTACTATCAGCTATGGGATAAATTATACTTGCTTCCAGAAGCTTTAATATTTCAGTTCTTACCACATCCTTCATTTTAGGATTCAACCTTCTTTGATGATTAACAACTGGTTTAGCGTCTGGCTCCATATGAATTTTATGCTGACATAGAGTGGGACTGATGCCCTTAAGATCATCAAGAGTATATCCAATAGCGGCACGGTGCTTCTTCAGAGTTTTAAGTAATCTCTTCTCTTCGTGCTCTGAAAGGTTAGCACAAATAATAACAGGATATATCTTCTTTTCATCCAGATAAGCATATTTAAGTGTATCAGGTAATTGCTTTACCTCAAACACAGGATCACCCTTGGGTGGTAGATGATTTCCCAAGGTTTCAACAGGCAAATTATGTTTAAGGATAGGTGCTTGTTTAAAGAACAGCTCATCTATTTCATTTCTTTCATTCATATGCATATTATTCTCATGGTCTAGCAAATATTGTTTTATGGGATCAGTAGGAGGCACAACAATAGAAGCAAGACCTATAATTTCATCTTTATTGGGTAATTCCTTATCATGAGGTTGTCTACTAAACTTAGAGAAATTAAATTCATGAGATATATCACCAAACTTAACTCTAACCTTCTCTTTAACACAATCAATTTCAGCATTAACAGTATTCAAGAAAGGTAAACCAAATATAATGGGACAAAAATTATCTTGTTGTGAACCAAGTACTAAGAAATCGGTAGGGTATTTGATTTTACCACATAAGACTTCAACATCTCTAACAATCCCAAGTGGTGCAATAGTATCTCTGTTTGCAAGCTTAATAGTAACATCAATATCTTCAATCTCAATAGGTACAATATCATTCATTACTTCTTGATATAAAGAAAATGGAATGGCACTCACACTAGCACCCATATCACATAAACCATGATAGCAATGATGTCCAATCTTAACAGAAACAACAGGCATGCCAACTACAGGCTTGTTCTTATCTAGCATATCTCGTTCATTTCTAACAGGTTTAGCAATTCTAGCAGCCTCATCACAAAAGTAAATAACATGCCCATCAATATCATCAACCAAAAGATCTTTAACCATTGCAATATTAGGTTCAACTTTAATTCTAGCAGAGTTGTTCATCCTCGCCGATCGTTGCGCCAAGGCCGAAGAGGGACGCCTCTTCCTCCACAACGACACTGACGCTGAGCCTGGCGCGGCGAAACCCAAGGGCAAGGACACCAAGCGCAAGGGCCCTGTCGTGCTCGCGGCGGAGCCGGACTACAAGCGTGGCCGCGACCATGGCGAGGCCAAGAAGGACGACTGTCCTTTCTGCGCCTACCACAACCTGAACTCCCACAACATAGAAGACTGCCACGAGCTCAAGCTGCTTCGCGAGGGCCGCACCGAGCGTCGCGGCAGCCACAAGGAGTGCGGCAAGGGCTGCGGTGGCGGCAGTGGAGGTGGCCGCTGGTGCGATAACCACAACAACGGCGTCGGCGATAACAACCGTCAGGGCTGGCAGAACCAGCCGCGACAGGCTGACCCTAAAGCCAATGCCGCCCCAATGCGCGCCAACGACTCCCCTCCCGCTGAGAACGCTGGGGGCTACCAAGAGCCCCGCAGGGTGGCCAGCATCCTCGGTGGGGCCCAGGCCCCTCCATCCAACCGCTACTTCAAGCAGTTCTATCTGGAGGTGAACGCGGCCCTCCCGGCGCTCGAGTCCACCGGCCGCCTCAAGTGGTCTGAGTTCCCCATCGCCTTCGACGCCAACGACCACCCCAAGTCCACGAAGGCCGTGGGCGCCGTCCCCCTGTTGTGTACACCTACCATCAGCAATGTGGCCGTAACCAAAACGCTCAACGACGGTGGATCAGGCCTCAACGTACTCTCTGTGGAGACCTTCGAGATGCTCCAAGTGCCCTACGAGCGCCTGATGCCCACCAGGCCCTTCTCGGGCGTCACCGGCGGCTCCACTGTCCCCCTGGGGCAGGTGCGCCTTCTCGTCACCTTCGGCACCCGCAAGAATGATGACCCACAAGTATAGGGGATCAATCGTAGTCCTTTCGATAAGTAAGAGTGTCGAACCCAACGAGGAGCAGAAGGAAATGACCAGCGGTTTTCAGCAAGGTGTTTTCTGCAAGCACTGAAATTATCGGTAACGAGTAGTTTGATAGTAAGATAATTTGTAACAAGTGATAAGTAGCAATAGTAAAAAAGAGTGCAGCAAGTTGGCCCAATCCTTTTTGTAGCAAAGGACAAGCCGGAACGATCTCTTATAGTAAGTAAAGCGTTCTCGAGGACACATGGGAATTTCATCTAGTCACTTTCATCATGTTTGTTTGATTCGGGTTCGCTACTTTGATAATTTGATATATGGGTGGACCGGTGCTTGGGTGCTGTTCTTACTTGAACAAGCCTCCCACTTATGATTACCCCCTCTCGCAAGCATCCGCAACTACGAAAGAAGAATTAAGATAACTCTAACCATAGCATTAAACATATGGATCCAAATCAGCCCCTTACGGAATAGCGCACAAACTAGGGTTTAAGCTTCTGTCACTCTAGCAACCCATCATCTAATTACTACTCCACAATGCATTCCCTTAGGCCCAAAGATGGTGAAGTGTCATGTAGTCGACGTTCACACGACACCACTAAGGGAATCAACAACATACATATCATCAAAATATCAAACGAATACCAAATTCACATGATTACTTATGACAAGACTTCTCCCATGTCCACAAGAACAAAAGTAACTACTCACAAATCATAATCATGTCCAAGATCATAGGGGTATTGAATAGCATAATAGATCTGAACATATAATCTTCCACCAAATAAACCAACTAGCATCAACTACAAGATGTAATCTACACTACTAGCAACCCACAGGAACCAATCTGAGGTTTTGAGACAAAGTTTGAATACAAGAGATGAACTAGGGTTTGAGATGAGATGGTGCTGGTGAATATGTTGATGATGATTAGTCCTCCCACGATGAGATGATCGCTGGTGATGTCGATGACGACGATTTCCCCCTCCCGGAGGGAAGTATCTCCGGCAGAATCTCTCCGCCAGAGAGCAAAAGTGCTCCTTCCCAAGTTCCGCCTCGAGACGGCGGTGCACTGTCCCAAAAGTCCTCTCTATATTTTTCTAGGATAAAATGACTTATATACCAGAAAATGGGGGCCAGAGGGCTGCCAGGGGCCCCACGAGGTACCATGGCGCGCCTGGGGGGGGGGGGGGGGTGGCGCGCCCTAGTGCCTCGTGGGCACCTGGGTGACCCCCTCTGGTATTTCTTGATTCCAGTATTTTTTATTTATTCGAAAATAATTCTCCGTGAAATTTCAGCTCATTTGGAGATGTGCAGAATAGGTATCTCTGACATAGCTTTTACAGGTCCAGAATTCCAGCTACCGGCATTCTCCCTCTTTGTGTAAACCTTGCATATTAAGAGAGAAAAGGCATTAGAATTGCTCCACAAAGTGTTATATTGATCAAAAACTCTATAAATAACTGTAGCAAAACATGATGCAAAATGGACGTATCAACTCCCCCAAGCTTAGACCTCGCTTGTCCTCAAGCGAAAACGGATATCGATAATCATGTCCACATGTTTAGAGAGAGAGGTGTCGATAAAAACAAAATACAGACATAGTAGCATCATGATCATTATTATAACAACAATATTTATTATCATAAACTTCTCATGAGCAAGTAACAATTCATCACAACAATGGAGTATAAGGCATAAACTTCCTTGAAAACTAACAAACTATATTCTCAGTCAACAATGCAATTGCAATTCATCATATTTTCAGGAAGGGTCTCATGTAGGAACTTTTTAGCAAGTCCACATACTCAACCATCATTTAGTCTTCTATGATTGCTAACACTCACGACATATATATGGAGCAAAAAGTTTCAGCCAGACACATAGAAAGATAGGGGCTTGTGATTTCGCCTCCCAACTTATTCACCTCAAGGGTGATGTCAACAATAATAACTCATGATCACTCATATCCAACTGGATATATGTGCTTAGATCTTTCCCCACCACATGATGCTTGCAAAGGAGAAAAATAAAAAGGAAGTAGAGGAGAACACTATTGACTCTTGCATAAAAAGTAAATACATAAAAGTAAAGGATAGGCCCTTCGCAGAGGGAAGGAGAGGTTGTCATGCGCTTTTTGTTGTTGGATGCACAAGCTCTTAATGCAAAGGAACGTCACTTAATATTGCCCCTTATGATAGCAACCTTTATTATGCAGTCCATCGCTTTTATTTCTTTGCCATCACAAGTTCGTACAAAGCTTATTTTCCTTTACAATAAAAGTTTCATACATATTTAGAGGCAATTTTTATTGCTTTTTGCACCGATGACAACTTACTTGAAGGATCCTATTCAATCCATTGGTAGATATGATGGACTCTCATGACATGAAACTGTGTTTAAGGGTTTTGGATGCACAAGTAGTATCTCTACTTGGTGCGGATTTTTGGCTAGCAAAGATATTGGGCAAGCACCACATGTTGGAGGATATATAACAATATAACTTCTATGTGAATATGAACAAGCATAATTCATTACGTTGTCTTCCTTGTCCAACGTCAACAATTTGGCATAAAATACTTAATGGGGGCTCACAATCATAAAATATGTCCAAGATAGTATATTTGCATATGAATCTTCTCTTCCCTTATTAACTCTTTCATGAATTGCATCATTGACTAATGCTATGTTTGTTAACTTCCAATAAATTTTACCACTTATACTTTTCTTTATGTAATGTCATTACTTGCCATAAGATTAGCATATGATCTTTTTCATTATTTTCATTGCTAGAATTGGAACATGAAAGTAAAGAAGCAAAAACTCAAACTACTCTTTATTATATAACTCTCAACTCGATTACATAGATAGATAGATCACGAAGCTAACACTCAAAAATAGATCATACTAAACTTTTATTCAACTAGATCACGAAATAACTAAGGATCGAACTAAAAATAGGTAAAGATAATAAAAGTGATGGTGATACGATACCGGGGCTCCTCCCCCAAGCTTGGCACAAGCCAAGGGGAGTGCCCATACCCGTGTGCTCAAGTCTCCTTCTTCGGTGATGGCGGTGGTGATGAGGTGGCAAGCTTGTCTTTCAACTCAAGCAGATACATCATTCTGCAGTTGATGCTCCGAAGGGCGATGTTTTGCTCCTCCAACAAAATAACTTCACGAGTGAGAGATGTATTCTGGGGACTAACTATTTCAAAGACTCTTAGGGCTTCAATTACGGATGGGGAGAGATGATCATATAAAGGTTGAAGGATATCTCCCTTCTTTGCGGTCTCCTCCATGGGGATGGCTTGCCCTTCTCCCGGAGCATGGGCTCCTGCAACTTCCTCGACCTTCTCCTCCTTGCCATTGTCTTTTTCTCCCGAGGACAACTCATAGTAAACCTCGCTGTAGGGGCGTTTTCCCGGCGATGGTTGCACAATGCGGTGCTTGGCACGGAGCTTTTGGGGAGCCATGATGATTTAGATCTGTCAGAAAAATAGCGCGAAACAAGAATAGAGGAGATTTCTGCGATTTGATGGTCAAAACGTCTGGGAGTATATATAAAGATTTTTTTATCTTGCAAAACAAGTAATCCAGAAGAAAACGGAGTCGGGAAGGCTCACGTGGGGCCCACGAGCCACCAGGGCGCGCCAGGGGGGTGGCGCACCCTGGTGCCTCGTGGGCACCAGGTTGGTCCCCCCGGCTGTTTCTTATTTTTGTTTTTTTCTAAATATTCCAAAACTGACAGAAAATATTTTATGGATTTTTTGGAGTCGGTTTACTTACCGTATCACATACCTCTTCCTTCTCAGGGTTCTGGAGTGTTCCGGAAGGTCTCTCTTATGTAGTCCTCCGGTGTAATTGTTTCAATAATATTAGTTTCAACATTAATGGGGGTACCTGAAATATAGTGCTTAATTCTTTGCCCATTCACCACTCTCGGATTAGTGCCTTCGGAGTTATTTATTTTGATTGCTCCGGAGCGATAAACTTCTTCGATGATATACGGTCCTTCCCATTTAGAGAGAAGTTTTCCGGCAAAGAATCTCAAACGAGAATTGTACAATAGAACTTGCTCACCCACTTTAAATTCCCGTGTTTGAATCCTTTTATCATGCCATCTTTTAACTTTTTCTTTAAACAACTTGGCATTTTCATAAGCTTGGGTTCTCCATTCATCTAATGAGCTAATATCAAATAACCTCTTTTCACTGGCAAGTTTAAAATCATAATTCAGTTCTTTGATTGCCCAATAGGCTTTATGTTCTAACTCAAGAGGTAAATGACATGCTTTTCCATAAACCATTTTATAAGGAGACATTCCCATAGGATTTTTATAAGCAGTTCTATAAGCCCATAATGCATCGTCAAGTTTCTTAGACCACTTCTTTCTAGATCTATTGACGGTTTTTTGCAAAATTAATTTTATTTCTCTATTGCTCAATTCTACTTGCCCACTAGTTTGAGGGTGATAGGGAGATGCAATTCTATGATTGACATCATATTTAGCAAGCAATTTACGGAATGCGCCATGAATAAAATGTGAACCACCATCAGTCATCAAATAACTAGGGACTCCGAACCTTGGGAAAATAACTTCTTTAAGCATTTTAATAGAAGTGTTATGATCAGCACTACTAGTTGGAATAGCTTCTACCCACTTAGTAACGTAATCAACAGCAACTAAAATATGTGTATACCCATTGGATTTAGGAAAAGGTCCCATATAATCAAATCCCCAAACATCAAATGGTTCAACAGCAAGTGAATAATTCATAGGCATTTCCTGACGTCTACCAACATTACCAATTCTTTGACATTCATCACAAGATAGGACAAACTTACGAGCATCCTTGAAAAGAGTAGGCCAATAAAAACCAGATTGCAATACCTTGTGTGCAGTTCTGTCTCCCGCATGGTGTCCTCCGTAAGCTTCAGAATGACACTTCCATAGGATTTGTTCCTGTTCATGCTCAGGAATACAACGTCTAATAATACCATCTACTCCTTCTTTATAAAGATGTGGGTCATCCCATAAGTAATGTCTTAAATCAAAGAACTTTTTCTTTTGTTGGTATGTGAAACTAGGTGGTATGTATTTAGCAACAATGTAATTAACATAGTCTGCATACCAAGGAGTATTACGAGAGGCACTTATGACAGCTAATTGTGCATCAGGAAAATCATCATTAATAGGTAGTGGGTCATCAAGAACATTTTCCATTCTAGACAAATTATCTGCTACGGGATTCTCAGCTCCCTTCCTATCAGTAATATGCAAGTCAAATTCTTGTAGCAATAAAACCCACCTAATGAGTCTAGGTTTAGCATCTTTCTTTTCCATAAGATATTTAATAGCAGCATGATCGGTGTGAACAGTTACTTTAGAATCAACTATATAAGATCTGAATTTATCACATGCAAACACAACTGCTAGAAATTCTTTTTCAGTAGTAGCATAATTTCTTTGGGCACTGTCTAGAGTTTTACTAGCATAATGGATAATATTTAATTTCTTATCAACTCTTTGTCCTAGAACAGCACCAACATCATAGTCACTAGCATCGCACATAATTTCAAAAGGCAAGTTCCAATCAGGTGGTTGGACAATAGGTGCAGTGGTTAAGGCTTTCTTAAGTGTTTCAAAGGCTTCTAGACAATCATCATCAAAAACAAATGGAACATCTTTTTGCAAAAGATTGGTAAGAGGCCTAGAAATTTTAGAGAAGTCTTTAATAAATCTCCTATAGAAACCAGCATGACCAAGGAAACTTCTTATACCTTTTATATCTTTAGGACATGGCATTTTCTCAATAGCATCAACCTTAGCTTTATCAACTTCAATACCGCTTTCAGAAATTTTATGCCCCAAGACAATGCCTTCATTCACCATAAAGTGGCACTTCTCCCAATTCAAGACAAGATTAGTTTCTTCACATCTCTGCAAAACTCGATCAAGGTTGCTTAAGCAATCATCAAAAGAAGTTCCGTAAACGGAAAATCATCTATGAAAACCTCAACAATCTTTTCACAAAAGTCAGAGAATATAGCAGTCATACATCTTTGAAAGGTAGCAGGTGTATTGCATAAACCAAAAGGCATACATCTATAAGCATAAGTTCCAAACGGACAAGGTGGTTTTTTCTTGATCGGGTTGTGATACGGGTATTTGAGAAAAACCAGAATAACCATCCAGAAAACAAAAGTTTGTATGCTTAGATAATCTTTCTAACATTTGATCAATAAAAGGTAAGGGGTAATGATCTTTTCTAGTAGCTTTGTTTAATTTTCTAAAATCAATTACCATCCTATAACCAGTTACAATTCTTTGTGGAATGAGTTCATTTTTATCATTAGGAACAACGGTAATACCTCCTTTCTTAGGGACACAAAGAACGGGACTTACCCATCTACTATCAACTATGGGATAGATTATACCTGCTTCCAGGAGCTTTAATATTTCAGTTCTTACCACCTCTTTCATCTTAGGATTTAATCGTCGTTGGTGGTCGACAACTGGTTTAGCATCAGACAACATAGAGTGGGACTAATGCCCTTAAGATCATCAAGCGTATATCCAATAGCAGCACGGTGCTTCCTCAGAGTTTTTAGTAATCTCTTTTCTTCATGCGCTGAAAGGTTAGCACTAATAATAACAGGATATATCTTCTTTCCATCAAGATAAGCATATTTCAATGTATCGGGCAGTTGCTTCAATTCAAATACAGGATCACCCTTAGGCGGAGGGGGGCCTCCAAGGGTTTCAACAGGCAAATTATGTTTAAGGATAGGTGGTTGATCAAAGAACATCTTATCTATTTCATTTCTTTCATTCAGATGCATATCATTTTCATGGTCTAGCAAATATTGTTCTAATGGATCAGTAGGAGGTACGGCAATAGAAGCAAGACCAATAATTTCATCTTTACTTGGCAATTATTTATCACGAGGTTGTCTACAAAACTTGGAGAAATTAAACTCATGAGATATATCACCAAACTTGACTCGAACCTTTTCTTTAACACAATCAATTTCAGCATTAACGGTATTCAAGAAAGGTCTACCAAATATAATGGGACAGAAATTATCTTGTTGTGAGCCAAGTACTAAGAAATCAGTAGGGTATTTGATTTTGCCACACAAGACTTCAACATCTGTAACAATCCCGAGTGGTGTAATAGTATCTCTATTAGCAAGCTTAATAGTAACATCAATATCTTCAATCTCAACAGGTGCAATATCATGCATTACTTCTTGATATAGAGAAAATGGAATAGCACTCACACTAGCACCCATATCACACAAACCATGATAGCAATGATCTCCAATATTAACAGAAAAAACAGGCATGCCAACTATGGGCTTGTTCTTGTCTAACATATCTCGTTCATTTCTAACAGGTTTAGCAATTCTAGCAGCCTCCTCACAAAAGTAAATAACATGCCCATCTATATTATCAACTAAGAGATCTTAAACCATAGCAATATCAGGTTCAACTTTAATTTGTTCAGAGGGTCTAGGTGCTCTAATATTACTTTTGTTAACCACAGTTGAAGCTTTAGCATGTTCCTTAATCCTAACAGGAAAAGGTGGTTTCTCAATATAAGCAGTAGGCACAACTGGATCAACATGGTAAACAATTGTTTCTTCTTTAACACTAACAGGTTCCTCAATCTTTTCTTTAACAGGGGGATGATATTTAAACCACTTCTCCTTAGGGAGATCAACATGAGTTGCAAATGATTCACAAAAGGAAGCTACTATCTCAGAGTCAAGTCCATATTTAGTGCTAAACTTATGAAAAACATCGGTGGCCATAAAAGATTTAACACAATCGAACTCAAGTATTATACCCGACTCATTACCTTTGTCGAGTTCCCAATCTTCAGAGTTGTGTTTAATTCTTTCCAGAAGATCCCATCTGAATTCAATAGTTTTCTTCATAAAGGAGCCTGTCGAAGAAGAATCGAGCATAGTTTGTTTATCATGAGAAAGCCGAGCATAAAAATTCTGTAAGATAATTTCTTTTGAGAACTCATGATTGGGGCATGTGTACATCATGTACTTAAGCCTCCCCCAAGCTTGAGCGATGCTTTCTCCTTCATGTGGCCAAAAATTATATATATAATTCCGATCACGATGAACCAAATGCATAGGATAAAATTTCTGATGGAATTCTAGTTTCAATCGGTTCCAGTCCCATGTATCAGTATCATCACATAGCCTATACCACATCGATGCCTTTCCCTCCAAAGATAAAGGGAATACTTTCTTTTTAACTCCATCTCCGGATAAACCTGCAAGCTTAAACAATCCACAAATTTCTTCCACATAGATTAAGTGCATATCAGGATGTACTGTTCCATCTCCTGCATAAGGGTTAGCTAGCAGTTTCTCTATCATACCCAGAGGAATTTCATATGAAATATTTTCAGTAGGTGTAGTAGGTTGAGGAGCAACTATTTGTGTTTTCGATCGAGGTGAAGATACCCCGAACAAACCCCTCAAAGGATTATTTTCCATGGTGACAAGTGACAGTAAATTTCAGCACGTAATATAAATGTTTCCTTACCAAATTCCACTCACCAAAGGCGCTACACTCCCCGGCAACGGCGCTAGAAAAGAGTCTTGATGACCCACAAGTATAGGGGATCAATTGTAGTCCTTTCGATAAGTAAGATTGTCGAACCCAACGAGGAGCAGAAGGAAATGACAAGCGGTTTTCAGCAAGGTGTTTTCTACAAGCACTGAAATTATCGGTAATGAGTAGTTTGATAGCAAGATAATTTGTAACAAGTGATAAGAAGCAATAGTAACAAAGAGTGCAGCAAGTTGGACCAATCCTTTTTGTAGCAAAGGACAAGCCAGAATGATCTCTTATAGTAAGTAAAGCGTTCTCGAGGACACATGGGAATTTCATCTAGTCACTTTCATCATGTTTGTTTGATTCGCGTTCGCTACTTTGATAATTTGATATGTGGGTGGACCGGTGCTTGGGTGCTGTTCTTACTTGAACAAGCCTCCCACTTATGATTACCCCCTCTCGCAAGCATCCGCAACTACGAAAGAAGAATTAAGATAACTCTAACCATAGCATTAAACATATGGATCCAAATCAGCCCCTTACGGAATAGCGCATAAACTAGGGTTTAAGCTTCTGTCACTCTAGCAACCCATCATCTAATTACTACTCCACAATGCATTCCCTTAGGCCCAAAGATGGTGAAGTGTCATGTAGTCGACGTTCACACGACACCACTAAGGGAATCAACAACATACATATCATCAAAATATCGAACGAATACCAAATTCACATGATTACTTATGACAAGGCTTCTCCCATGTCCTCAAGAACAAAAGTAACTACTCACAAATCATAATCATGTCCAAGATCAGAGGGGTATTGAATAGCATAATATATCTGAACATATAATCTTCCACCAAATAAACCAACTAGCATCAACTACAAGATGTAATCAACACTACTAGCAACCCACAGGAACCAATCTGAGGTTTTGAGACAAAGATTGAATACAAGAGATGAACTAGGTTTTGAGATGAGATGGTGCTGGTGAAGATGTTGATGAAGATTAGTCCTCCCACGATGAGATGATCGCTGGTGATGTCGATGGCGACGATTTCCCCCTCCCGGAGGGAAATAACTCCGGCAGAATCTCTCCACCGGAGAGCAAAAGTGCTCCTGCCCAAGTTCCGCCTCGAGACGGCGGCGCACCATCCCAAAAGTCCTCTCTATATTTTTTCTAGGATAAAATGACTTATATACCAGAAAATGGGGGCCAGAGGGCTGCCAGGGGCCCCACGAGGTACCAGGGCGCGCCTGGGGGGGCGGGGTGGCGCGCCCTGGTGCCTCGTGGGCACCTGGGTGGCCCCTCTGGTATTTCTTGATTCCAGTATTTTTTATTTATTCCAAAATAATTCTTCGTGAAATTTCAGCTCATTTGGAGATGTGCAGAATAGGTATCTCTGACATAGCTTTTTCAGGTCCAGAATTCCAGCTGCCGGCATTCTCCCTCTTTGTGTAAACGTTGTATATTAAGAGAGAAAAGGCATTAGAATTGCTCCACAAAGTGTTATATTGATCAAAAACACTATAAATAATAGTAGCAAAACATGATGCAAAATGGACGTATCAAAGAACTACCGTACGGAGTTCTTCGTCTTCGATGTGGCTCACATCGGCCTGCCTTACAACGCCATCTTGGTCTACCCGGCGCTCTCCAAGTTCATGGCCGCGACCCACCACGCCTACGGCCTCGTCAAAATCCCGGCTGTAGCGGTACCCTCACCGTCCGCTGCGACGAGAAGGATGCGCTGCACACCCTCGAGCACGCCAACAAGACTGCCTCCACAGCGTACCCGGCCGATGAGGACGTGCCTAGGCCTGCCGAGGAGACGCCCGTGAAGAAGAAGCCCCTGCTCTCTCAGGAGCGGGCCGAGTTGTGGCACCCTGGCTCAGAGAGATTGGAACACCCCGTATTCTAGCCCAGAGATCCAATCTTCTGGAATACGACACTGCTTAGCATAGAACAAATCAGCTCTTTATTACGAATAAACGTGGTACAAGGGTCTGATATTACAAGAGATTACATTGGCACGACGACACTACGCCCGCTAAGGTAGCTGTATGCTAGCAGTGGAACATCTCATAGCGGAATAACTTGTAGCAGCGGAACAGCGACAATGGTGATGGACTCCACTCCGCAGGGACTCTGGCTGGGACGCATCCTAGAGCGCAACCTCGGGATCCTCGACAAATAAGAAATCACGGCATCACCTGCAATCTGGCATGACACGCCAGGTGAGTACTTTGAATGTACTCGCAAGCTCACAACAACCAAAGCAATCAAGACAAACAACAGCATGGCATTTACAGGTCAATCATCAATGATGAACACGATACTACTAGAACAACATGAGCATGGCATGTACATAAAATTCATGATATGAACATGATGATACTAGCACTAGCATGCAAGGGGGGGTCGACATTTAAGGTCCCTTGGACCAACTTACTCTTCTCGGAGGTCATCTCATAACCACCAAGTTATCATCGCGATCATCACACGATCACCTCGGGATCAACCAAGCTCGGTATCAACTATACCATCGTGATCATCACATGACCACACGGAGCTTGATCTCTACCTGTGATCATCGCATGACCACCTAAAGATCAACCAACTTCTTTTTCTCATCGAACCGGGGTTGTTATTATTCAGGTTAATATTACTGTTGACCCATAGTGTGACCTACTACGAACTGTGTCCATGACCGAGGACGCGGCTATCGATAGATTATACACCCTGCAGAGGTTAGTACACTGTACCCACACCACGGAACTCATGGCCTCGTGCTCCCATTCGGGTGGACCAACGACATTCCGACAAAACCAATCTATTGCATGACACTCTCCCGGCCACTCCGACAAACTCCCCTTTGGGCTATGTCCTGGGTGTCCCCAATGTCAACTCGTGACATCCGCCACCTCTGTGGCTGCCACCGTCGTGGCCAAAACTTAAAACATCGTCCCAAACGGGGACCTGAGCTCAATACCAACCCGGGCACACAAGGCTTATGGCCGCCTACCTGATCAGGGTAGCGCGCGCACATAACCTTCCCTAGTTGGAGGCACCAGCGAGAGGCATGACAATAGACTGCATTAGGGCCTCCCCATCCAGGCAAGTGTGGTTGCACTGGTGAGCTCGATTCGGTGGCACCATGACTCAGCCAACAGATTTGTTCAAGTTCGATTATCTTCAGGTTTAACTTGAATGGTGATGAGCTGAGTCATAACAACATAGCATAATGAAATAACAATGCATATGAGCATGATATCAGTGTAACCATGGATGGGCAACATAACCATTTATCATAACATCAACAATCATTTATTCTACGGGATGCAAATGAACATAGCATAACGATGAATATCACAAGTATTCTCATATCAAACCCTAACTATTCATATGAGCATATCATTATCACTAGCCTCGGAAATGATTACAAGAATAAAACATGAGAATAATATCATTAACAATTAATCATGTCACTCACTAGATGAAAATGAACATGGCATAAGTATAGACATGGAATCAGAAGCATATTCGAAGTATTAACAAAATCATTAAATGAACAAGCAATTATTTAAATATTCCAGTGGAAACCATGGCTACTGCAATGCCATCATGCAAGTGGCTATTGTGGCTTGCCTGGGGTTGAAGGAACCATCGGGGAGAGGTGCGATGAACTCGCGGAAAGAATCACCGAAAAAGTTTCCCTCTCAGCGGAGCTGATTAGGGGGCAAGGGCAAAATGGTCATTTTCACAGTGTGACAACCTCTTGAAAATGATACCAACAGAACGGGCTCGACGAACTGAGATCGTGGGCTTTGGAATCACCTGATTCGGATTCACGGTTGCCGAGATACGGCCGTTCATTCGTTAGGCAGAAAAAGAATAAAAATCTGCTCATTTCTGCCCTTAACGGACGAACGTCCGCAAATTAGTACTTTCGGCGCTGGGCTGAAAAACTGAAAGCGTATTTCTGCAAATATGTTTTCCAATAGAGAACACGTATTCTGGCCCGAAGAGGAACCAAAATGCGTTTTCGAGAAAGGAAGACGTATTCTCACGAATACGCCTCCACTTACTTGGCTGGGCCCAGGCTCTGGGTCAATGACATGCGGGACCCACCATGCCTTCTCTCTCGCCTCCATGCCTCCTTCTTCTTCCCTGTGTTGACGGAGACAGAGGAGAGGCCGGGTGCGCGCCGGCGCTGGCCCCGCCGACTCCGGCCACTCCCGACCGCAGTGAGGGCACCGGCGGACTTGGGATGGAGTGCCGCACCCACCCAGGTGATGCACGCGCGCCGGGGAGAGCTGTGGCGACGGTGGCTCGGACGCCCGTGGCGGTGGCCGTCGGCCGATATAGGAGCCGTGCCCACGGGCACTCCGGGGAGAAAGAGAGGGTATGGGGAGGCTCGCCGCGTCTAGGGGAGTGCTCTGGGCGATCCTCTGGTGGTGGCTAGAGGGAGAGGGAAGCTCTACATTGCGCGAATTTAAGAGGACAGTGGCGGCGGCCATGGCGGCTGTGGGAGGCGAGGAGAGCTCCTCGATCTCGGGGAAGAGGTCGGGGAGGGCTATGAGATAGAGAGAGAGAGAGAGAGCTGCTGGTGCGGTCAAGTGAGCTCGGGAACGGCTTAAATAGCCGTGGTGAAGATGCCGTGCCCGGATGATGCCGCGGATGGGTAGGCGCCGCTCTGACGCGTCCGCGTATGCATGCGCACGCGCGGAGAGTTTGATGGCGACGAGAGGGGGCTAGTGGAGGTGCAGACGCGGGATGGATGACTTCCGGTCGGACACTCGGCCACTGTGCGCATGCGGGTAAGGTCGCCGTGGCGCGAGGAGGGCGAAGGAGGAGGGGGCCAGGGCTGGGGAGTGAACGCGTGGCTACGGCGGTGCTCTGGGACAAGCTAGGACGCGCGGAAACGGTAAGCAGAGGAGTGCCCGAAGCTAAACGCCACCCAGAGCGGGACAATGGCTTCCCAGCCGCGTGGTCACCACGTGCACAGGCGCACGCGATGCATTCTGGGTGGGAAAAAGATGTCTAGCGTGCAGTTCATGCATCCTGGGATCCTCCTGAGGTGGTAGATCAAAGAAATCGACTATGTGCTGATGGGAGTGACCGACTGAAGTTTGCTGTAGCAAACTTGGGCATGAAATAGTGATCAAATGAGAGGGGCTAAGAGCTAACTAGGATGTCACAGGGGTTTAGGGTAGGAAGGACTATGATCCTGTGGATTTTGAAAAGATTTGGACCAGGATTTAACATAGTTACTTCACAACCACATATTTTGGTCCAGAAACTAGATCATGAAGTAGCACTCACATGGATGATTGGATTGGGCTGAAATTTGGTGGAGGATGATGATTTTGTCATATTAAGGCACCATAAAAATTTCATCCCATTTGGATAAGTATAAATGGTACTCCTTCACAATGCTCCACACTGGATAGAAACTTGGGGGAATTTTGTGGAGAAAATAGCTTGTCAAAATGATGTGAATTTTGGCATGCCCAATGGATATAGGGATATTTAGGTCCTGGATTAATTTCAGATTTTATGAAGCAATATAAAATATAGTTGCTTCACAAACTGAAATTGTGACCAGAAACCAAGATTTGAAGGTGTGCTCACATAGATTGTTGGATGAGATTAAATTTGGTGGAGAGTAATGATTTGAGCATATTAATGATCTACCAAAATTTCAACTCATTTGGATTAGCCTAGCTCGTACTTCCTTCACAAAGCTTCTCTCTGGACAGAAACTTTGGAAATTTGTTGAGGAAGATTTACTAGGCAAATGAAGTTGAATTTTGTCATGTGGCAATTATTTGGATAATAGAGAGTGCCCAAAAATTTTGAGGGCAATCAAGAAAAGATAAATAGCACTTCCTTCACAAAGTGCCATTCTGGACAGAATGGAAAATGAATATTCCTGAATTATTTTTGAACTAGGCAAGGATGGATTTTGACATATTTGTGGAATATATGATCCAAAGAATTTATGAGAATTTTGTGGGAATTTTGTGGAAGACAGAAATATAGGTTGCTTCACAACCTAGGGCAAACAGGGTTATTCCTTTAATAGAAAAAGGAATATTCCCTAGAAAAAGAATTTGGAGTTGGGCTAAGATGGAAATGACATGGCCTTGGGATAGTTTTGAGGGTGGCAAGCCACTTGGAGTGGCAGGGGAGAAGATATTCCCAGGTTTCAAGACCACATAGCCACAGAAAAATGAACTCCAAAAAGAAATTCGAAGAAATCCAAAAGAAAAAGAAAGGGCAAAAAATCGGGGTGTTACACGAGTCCAAGAAGGCGTCGCTGGATGGGGGCGAAGCAGGCCCCTCCCTCGCCATTAGTGGCGGGCCCTCCCCCAAATAGGAAGGCGCACTCGTCACCTTCCTCCGGGCAAGCCCTGATGCATTGGCTTGGACAGCGTCAGGCGCGCCCGGCCTACCGAGGGAGGTGATCGAGCACCACTCAGCCGCATGCCAGAGCGCGCGGCCTGTCAAGCATAAGGAATGGCGTCAGGCGCCCGAGAAGCAGGAAGTCATCACCCAGGCAGTCAACAAGCCCCAGGATGCTGGAATAGCCCGTGAAGCTCCCCACCCCAAGTGGATCGCCAGCCTCACCCCCGTCGCCAGGCCGCGCGATAGCGCGCGCATGTGCGTCAACTTCATCGCCCTCAACTAGGCTCGCCCTGCGGGCCCCTTCCCTCCTCCGCGAATCGACCAGACCGCGGGCTCGCCCTGGCTCATGCGTATGCCGTTCGGCCTGGAGGGTGCCGGAGCCACCTTCGCGAGGCTGATGCGCATGAGCCTGGAGTCCCACATCGCAAGGAGTACAGAGGTGGTTAATACCCACCCCCCCGGCCCACCGTGGCCCCACTCGTGACGGAGGAGGGTGTTCCAGTACAAAACACATGGAACACCCGCCATCACCGTAAGTTCTATCCGTGCCCCACGGATACGAGCGACATGGAGCTGTACACGCTCCGGGGCTCTCTCTACCCGCGCTGGCTCCGGCACATGAGAGCTCCTTCCCACTCTCGTGGAAGCCCCATGCTCCGCACTGGCAGATGCCCCATGCTCAGCGCTGGCGAATGCCCCATGCTCAGCGCTGGCGGACTACTTACCTGAGGGGCCCTCGGCCGTCACATCCTCAAGTTGACCCGTGTCGAACACGGCAGCATGTATCTTTCTGTTATGTACTGAACCTGCTTCATGCATCAGTAAAGCTTATTTCCTCCAAAACCCTGTGTGCTTGCAGCTGAGGGTGCCCTAGTAGGGGCGCGCGCTCGTGGTCTCACCCGTGCCTGTCACGCGAGCGGGGGCTGGGCACGGTGTCTGTGGTCGGGTCAGTCCCAGCAGCACTGAAAAACCCAAGCGACTGACCTCTGGCTCACGGGCCTGCTCCCGTGTATGTCACCTCACCAGGTCCTTGGTGCTCTTGTCTCCTCGCGTAACACCCACAGGCGACCTCGCGAGGGCAGCCTGCTGCACTACTTGTGAAAACTTGGCAGTGTCCCTGCCTCCCTGGTGGAAGATAACGAAGGCCTCAGGAGCCCCCTTCGGGAGGCCTCGCGAGCGGCATCCTACGGGCGGAAGGCCTCACGAGGGTCTGCGCCTCACGAGCTATGCCCTGCGAAGGACTCGCCCCAAGCTACACGCCTCGAAGGAGCTAAGTCTAAAGCACCCCTCGGGTCTTCCCCCTCTCGTTTCTCTCTCGTGGCATCCTGATTTCCTTGGCACGAGCCGCCTGCGCGTCAAGGGGGGGACCCTGAGCATCGCACCTCAGGGACTCCTAGCAGCCCTAAGAGCCCTACAGCCTCTGGCCTTGCCGAGCGCACGCTCTGGGCATACCAGTGACGGTTGTAGCTCGCCTCGGGGGCTGGGTCCCAGCGACACAGGGCACGAAGGCAATGTAAAAGGGAAATAAGGGCCTCGGGAGGAAAACGAAAATGCATTAAGAATCGAGTACTTAACAACAAAAGTGCCGCGTAAATGTTTTCATGCCCCCACGGGGCCGCATCTACTCTATTACAGGAAGGTGAGCGCAGGGGCTCAGGTGGCAGAGCCACTGTCGGCGTCGTCAAAGGCGGCATTGCCGTCTTCGCCGGACCCTTCTCCGACAGGTGCGAACCACTCCAGCAGACTCGCCACATGGTCCTCCACCGCCCTCGCGAGCTCGCCTCAGAGCTCCTCGGAGACCGGAGACAACACCTGGTTGAAGTCGAAGTCGCCATCGACACGCAGCAGATTGCTGAAGAAGGTCACGGCACTCCGCGTCGCGGATCTCGTCCCACCGGGCGGAGCTCGCCTCCAGCCGCTCCACGAGCCTTGTGAAGAAGGCCAAGTAGCTGGCGTCGTCGGTCTCCAAGGGATCCTCCACCCCCTCGACCGAAAAAACAGCCACGGCACTGCGAGCACGCCCCATGAGCTCGTGGATCATTTTGGAGTGTTGGAGCTGCTCCCCGCGCCCCCGGGCGGCCTCATCGCGGGCCCGCTGCGCCTCGTCACTAACCTCGCCCACCTGAACCTGGAGGTCTTCCAACTCATGGTGGGTCATGGCATGGAGCCCCGCCACACTCCGCCTCTTGGCCTCCGATGCCGCGAGCTGCCGCTTGAGCTCGACGATTTCGGCGTCGAGATCGCCGCGCCTCTTCGTGAAGCGGTCCTCCTGCTTCTTCAAGTTATGGAGTAGGTGTCGGCTAGGGCCTTGGTCTTCCGCGCGACCTCGTCCTGGCCCTGCTTGTCGATCTCCGCCCTGTACCTTGCAGCATTTTCTTCGAGCGTGGCGTTGGCTTTCATGAGGCGTTCTTGGTAGGAGGCCTTGCTGGCCGCCACGGTGCGATCCAGGTTCTCCAAGTGTTCTCGCTCCCTCTCCTGCTCGATGGTTGTCCGCAGGAGTTCGCGCTCCCGGATCTCCATGTCCATCTCCAAGACCGCCGCCATGCTCTCACGCCGGGTGACCGCCTCCTCGCGGGAGGTGAGCCTGGCCTCGCGAGCCGCGGCGTGCTCCTGCTCCAGGCGGCGGTTCTCCTCCTCAGCCATGAGATCGGCCTCCAGGGAGCAGAGGGCCGACCGGGTGTGGCGGAGAGTCCCGATCCGCAGTAGGATGCTGTGGCTCACCCGGACCAGGGTCCAGGGTGCACCCAGGCCTTCCATCTCCGCCCCCATGGCTCTGAGGGCTCAAGGGCTGCTGCGTCATCGGACCCGCCCAGGCCCCTGCCTGAGGGGGCCTCGTTCCCCTCCAGGCGGCCAGGATCCTCCTCGACCTCCACCTCAACTTCCATCCCTGCCGACCGCTCGGCCGTACGAGGAGGGCTGGGCGCGGCCGCCTACGGCTCATGGCGCCCTGGTGATCGTTCGAGGCTTGTGGTGGCCGCCACGTCGGTGCCTACCTCCCCCTTAGTGCGGGACTCTTCCGGAGGCACTCTTCCTCCGGCAGGAGGGAAGGCCTCCTCGGGCGGCTGGGCAGAGTCCGCGGGCTCCTCCTCGATGACTCCGCCATGCTCCACGGGGCTCGGCGGGGGCGCCGGTGTGTCGACCACCCCCAGCTCCCGCTGAGCCCCGGCCGGCTCGTCGGCATGGTCGTCCTGGGTACCCTCGTTCTTCTTCTTCGGCGGGGAGCCCCTCCTGCATAACTGAGGATCAGGCCGAGCCTTGCAAGGTGAAGCAGTGGGCACGAGGAGTGCGCGGGGCGAGAAGGCTTACTCGTCTCTGGGGACCCATCGCCGCTTCCTTAGCTTCCCTCCCGGGCGGCTGCTGCTGCCGCTCCCTCGAGGCTCGCTGGGGACTCCTCCCGAGGCCCCGCCATGAGGCTCGCCTAGGCCCCATCCCGAAGCTTCGGCGGGCGGGATCGCCCCACCAGGCGGAGGGCTTTCCGTGCCATGGGTTTCCTCCTTCGGGGGCTCAGACCACATGGGCTCGGCTCGGGACCCCCCAGCATCGCTGCCGCCGCCGCCGCTGCGGGGTCCTGCCATCGGCTGGCGGTGAATCGGCAGGGAGGCCGCCACCTCGCTCCAGGCATCGGCTGCGGCCGCCACCCTGGCGTCGTCGTCGCCTCTGGGATTCGGCAGCACCTGGATCAGATTGTCGTGGGGTCCCACATGACCCGAGGGCACCAGCTCCCATTGATCAAACTGCGGCATGCCGGCCCGAGCGTCCTCCCGGTTTCTGAAGCAGTAAATTGGTGCCGCCCTTGGCGGCGGGAACGGCGCCCCCGTGGCAAGGAGAACGCTCACCAGCCCCTCCACCACCTCCAGGGTGAGGCGATCGGCGCTCAGCCTCATGGGGTCCTCCAGGCCTGAGTGAGTCCATACTGGGCGTGAGCGCCTCTGGAGGGGAGCAATGCGCTTGCGCACGAACTCCTGGACGACCATGCTCGCGGTGAGCCCGCCGGCTTGGAGCACTCGCATCCTCGCCATGACCGGCTCTAGCGTGGCGTCGGTCAGCTTGGCGGACCCCCACCCGAAGCTCGGCACCGCTGGCGCCTCCGGGATTTTGAGTAAAGGGCTATACTGGCACGCGTCCATGTAGACCCAGCGCTCCCTGAAGCCTTCCACCTCCTCGGGAATCCGCATGTCGATGATGTGCGCGCGCATGCCCGCGACCATCTGAAATGACACGCAGCCCGAGCACTGGTCCGCCTCAGTCAGTCAGAGGCGGAAGAATTTCCGAAGGAAGGCCATGGATGGCATCACCCCCAGGAAAGATTCGCAGAGGTAGGCGAAGACGGAGAGAAGGAGGATCGAGCTCGGGTGCAAGTGCAGCACATGGACCTGGTAGTGGCTGAGCACGGCGTCGAAGAAGTCGGAGAAGGGAGGCACCAACCCAGCGAAGACGAAGTGGAGGAAGAACGGAAAGGTCATACCCCCTCACTGAGCCACGGGGTGCAATGCCGGCCAGATCTTCGTCGCCCCATTCCTGTTGAGGGCGCCGGCCGTCATCGGCCACACCTTGTCCAGGCCCTCCTCGTTGAGGATCACGGATTTCAGCAGCGCGGGCCCCGGCCCTGGCAGGACCGATGGCCCCAGCTCGGCGGTTTTCTTCTTCCCTTTCCTGCCAGGGGCCATGGCAGCGGAGAGATTGGAGGTTGGGGAAGGAGGAACAGAGGATCTGCTCACGCGAGATGAAGGGTGAAATGGAGACGGGGAGCAATGATGTGCCTGTGCCCTGCGCGGGCAGGCTTTATCGCCAGGACGGCGGTTACCAAGGCGTCGTGGGGAGTGGGGATGACCCACCCTGTGAAAGCCGCCACGCGTCACCTCTGGGCCCGGCAGCTCAATGGGCCCCGCGTCGTTTCGTCCCTAACGGGCGGAACGTGTGCGCCGCGGGCCCGGGGGCTACTGTCGGCCCAGTGGGAACTAGGGTACCACGGCCCGTCTGCCTCTGGCCCAGAAGACGACGCTTGGGCTGGCCCCGGCAAGGTGGCCCTGGCGTCGTTGTTCAGGAGGGAGTCGCCTCGCGAGGCCCCTCGCCGCCAGGCCAAGCCCTGGTGAGGCCAGCAAGCCCCTGATCGCCTCGTGAGGCAACCCCTCATGAGGCCATCTTGCGGGGCGTGATGTACGGCGCCAGCCGCGGGGCGGCCGGCCCGTCATGTGGGTGACGTCCCGATGTCAGGGCAAGGACAGCAGGATACGGCTCAGACAGGTTTCCATTATGGTGATAAGGGAGCAGCGACATCTGCCTCCCCCAAAGCAGGTCCCAAAGCATTCTTCTTCAGTATAAGGAGATCAGGACGGGTCGGTGCGCATCCAGGATGGAGGTCATCGTCGAGCCCACCAGAACGTCAGGATGACCGCTTTATCAGGCGGAGACCGCCTTTAGTCAGGATAAGCCTGTGCGCCTGTTCCCCTTTGAGTTGCCACCCTGTGGCCACCCTTTCCCGCTCATATTTTCGGGGAAGAGGACCAAGGCACTACAAAAGGGAAAGGCCGCTTCCATGTAAGGGGATTGATTCATTCTCCCCCACACCTCGTGTACCTCGAGCCACAAGCTCTCCATTATAGAGCAATCCAACACAGGCAGGAGTAGGGTATTACACCGCACGGTGGCCCGAACCTGGGTAGCTCGCGCGTCCCCTTCGTGTCCGGTGAGAGCCAGTGAGCCCATCGTGATCCCGCCGTAGTTGCCGTCGTGTCGTAGGTCACCGAACAAAGTCCCCCAGAGTTTGAACCCTAAGTTCTTGGAGAAGTTTCTTGGACGCAGATCCTAGACTCCGACAACATTTAAGCCTAACCCACTTCCTATGCATAGGGATTTTGTGAGAAAATATTTTATAGGAGCAAGAATCAACTAGCATAGGAAGGCAAAACAAGTATAATTTCAAAACTTTCAACACATAGAGAGGAAACTTGATATTATTGAAACACCTACGAGCATAGGATCCTCTCTCATAATAATTTTTAGTAGCATCATGAATGAATTCAACAATATAGCTATCACATATGGTATTCTTTTCGTGATCCACAAGCATAGAATTTTTATTACTCTCCACATAAGCAAATTTGTTCTCATCAACAATAGTGGGAGCAAATTCAACAAAATAACTATCATGAGATACTTGATTGGCATAACCAAATTGAAAATTAAAATCATGATGACAAGTTTCATAGTTATCATTATTCTTTATTGCGTACATGTCATCACAATAATCATCATAGATAGCAACTTTGTTGTCATAATCAATTGAAACGTCTTCCAAAATAGTGGATTCGTCATGAAATAAAGTCATGACCTCTCCAAATCCACTTTCATAATTATTATAATAGGATTCAACACCCTCCAAAATAGTGGGATCATTAGTACCTAGAGTTGACACTCTTCCAAACCCACTTTCATCAATATAATCATCATATATAGGAGGCATGCAATCATCATAATAAATTTTCTCATCAAAACTCGGGGGACTAAAAATATCATCTTCATCAAACATAGCATCCCCAAGCTTGTAGTTTTGCATATCATTAGCATCATGGATATTCAAAGAATTCATACTAATATCATTGCAATCATGCTCATCATTCAAAGGACTCACATTAAACATTTTATTAAATTCTTCCTCTAACAATTGAGCACAATTATCGGAATCCTTATTTTCAAGAAATACATCATATAGATGAAGCATGTGAGGCAACCTCAATTCCATTTTTTGTAGTTTTCTTTTATAAACCAAACTAGTGATAAAACAAGAAACTAAAAGATTCGATTGCAAGATCTAAAGATATACCTTCAAGCACTCACCTCTCCGGTGATACGTCTCCAGCGTATCTACTTTTCCAAACACTTTTGCTCTTGTTTTGGCCTCTAATTTGCATGATTTGAATGGAACTAACCCGGACTGACGCTATTTTCAGCAGAATTACCATGGTGTTGTTTTTTGTGCAGAAATAAAAGTTCTTGGGATTGGATGAAACTTTTTGGAGATTTTTTAAGAAATAAATAAAAAATACTAGAACCAAGACCCACTGGAGGGGGGGCCACCCAGTGCCCATGAGGCACCAGGGCGCGCCATTCCCCAGGCGCGCCCTGGTGGCTCATGGGGCCCACGTGGCTCCGCTGACCCTAATCTCTGGCCTATAAATTCACAATTCCAGAGAAAAATATAAGAGAGGAAGTTTTTTTGCGTTTCATGATATGGAGCCACTACCACCTCCTGTTCTTCATCGGGAGGCCAGATCTGGAGTCCGTTTGGGGCTCCGGAGAGGGGGATCTTCCGACATCGTCATCATCAACCATCCTTCATCACCAATTTCATGATGCTAACCACCGGGAGTGAGTACTTCCTTCGTAGGCTTGCTAGACGGTGATGAGTTGGATGAGATTTATCATGTAATCGAGTTAGTTTTGTTAGGGCTTGATCCCTAGTATCCACTATGTTCTGAGATTGATGTTGCTATGACTTTGCTATGCTTAATGCTTGTCACTAGGGCCCGAGTGCCATGATTTCAGATCTGAACCCTTTATGTTTTCATGAATATATTTGTGTTCTTGATCCGATCTTGCAAGTTATATGCACCTGCTACGTGTTATGATCCGCATACCCCAAGGTGACAATAATTGGGATTCTTTCCGGTGATTGCCGTAGTTTGAGGAGTTCATGTATTCACTATGTGTTAATGCTTTGTTCCGGTTCTCTATTAAAAGGAGGCCTTAATATCCCTTTGTTATCTTATGGACCCAGCTGCCACGGGAGGGTAGGACAAAAGATGTCATGCAAGTTCTTATCGCAAGCACGTATGACTATATACGGAATACATGCCTACATTATATTGATGAATTGGAGCTAGTTCTGAGTCGCCCTATGTTATGACTGTTACATGATGAATGTTATCCAACATAATCACCGATCCAATGCCTACAAGTCTTTCACATATTGTTCTTGCTAAGTTACTACTGTTGCTACTACTGTTACAATTGTTACTACTATTGCTGCTACCGTCACTGCTACTGTTACTACTATTGCTACTGCTATCAAACTATCATACTACTGTGCTACTGATCACTCTGCCGCAGATATTTAGTCTCAGGTGTGGTTGAATTGACAACTCAACTGTTAATACTTGCAAATATTCTTTGGCTCCCCTTGTGTCGAATCAATAAATTTGGGTTGAATACTCTACCCTCGAAAACTGTTGTGATCCGCTATACTTGTGGGTTATCAAGACTTTTTTCTGGCGCCGTTGCCGGGGAGCATAGCTTTATTTGCTGAGTCACTTGGGATTTATATCTGTTGATCACTATGAAGAATCTGAAAGACGCTAAGACCAAGATCGTTCTCTCTAAGACGAGGGGAGGTAAGGAACTGCCATCTAGCTCTGCACTTGATTCACCTTCTGTTTTGAGTAAGCTTGCAACACCACCACATGCTATTAATTCTGATATGTCGCAAGTTATTGATGATACCACTTCTGCCATGATTGATACTCATGATGATGCTAGTACTAGGATTGATAATGTTGTGCCACTTGGTGAATTTCTTGCTGAACAACTTGCTAAAGCTAAAGAAATTGAAAATGTTGAAACTCTTGAGAATTATGATTCACCTATTATGCCTAGCTCTCCTACTAGAGTTGAAACACCTGATGAACATTGCTTTGATAGGGAGACGGCTAGAGCCAGTCTTGCTTGTAATGATAGGGATGAAGTTATAAAACTGCTTGCTGAAATGAAAGAAAAATCTATGAGGGAGAGAATGAAATATGGTCCTAAGTTTGCTACCTCTCCCATAGTTGAAACTAATAAGGATTTTGAATTCTTTGTCGATCCCGAGTTAATTACTTTGGTTGAATCTGATCCTTTTCATGGTTATGAAACTGAAACAGTTGTGGCACATCTTACTAAATTAAATGATATAGCCACCCTATTTGCTCATGAGGAAAAAATTCGCTATTACTATATTCTTAAGTTTTTTCCTTTCTCATTAAAGGGTGATGCTAAGGAATGGTATAATACTCTTGCTCCTGGTTGTGTGCATAGTCCCCAGGATATGATTTATTACTTCTCTGAAAAATATTTTCCTGCTCATAAGAAACAAGCTGCTTTACAGGAAATATTTAACTTTGTGCAAATTAAAGAAGAGAATCTCCCTCAAGCTTGGGGGAGGCTTCTCCAATTACTTAATGCTTTGCCTGATCATCCTCTTAAGAAAAATGAAATACTTGATACCTTCTATAATGGAATAACCGATGCTTCTAGGGACTACCTAGATAGTTGTGCGAGTTGTGTTTTTAGGGAACGGACTATTGAACAAGCTAAGGAATTATTGAATAATATATTGAAGAATGATAATGATTGGACACTTCCCAAACCACCACCTAAACCCACTCCGAAGAAGAGGGGTATTTTATATCTCAGTCCTGAAGCTATGCAAGAAGCAAAGAAATGTATGAAGGAAAAAGGTATTAAAGCTGAAGATGTTAAGAATCTACCACCTATTGAAGAAATACATGGTCTTGACACACCGCCACAGGTAGTAGAGGTAAATTCTCTTATAAAGTTTGATGAAAGTGATATTCCTTATAACAAACCTCCAGGTCAATGCTCGTATGAATTTGAAAATTATATTATTAAGCAAGATCATTTCAATGCAAATGTTATGAAACAATTGAAACAAAATGCCTACATGATTGCTCATTTGAGTGACTTGTTATTTAGAATTGCTAATGATGTCAAAGGTGTTAGTAAACATGCATCTATGGTTCAAACCCAATTAGAACAAGTTGCTAAATCTCAAAGTGAATTGCTCAATGAAATGAATAACAATATGAATGATCATGATGTTAGAGTAATGACTAGAGGAGGTAGAATGACCCAGGAGCCATTTTATCCTGAAGGTCACCCAAAAAGAATTGAACAAGACTCTCAAAGAATTAATGTTGATGCACCTAGTCCATCTAAAAAGAAAAAGAAAAAGAAAAATGATAGGACTTTGCATACTTCTAGTGAGCCCGAGGTAGAAAAACCCTTGGAGGATAGTAATGATGTTTCCATTTCTGATGCTGAAACACAATCTGGTAATGAACAACCACCCGATGATAATAATAATGATGCTCATGTGGATGCCCAACCAGATAATGATAAAGAACCGGATAATGATGTTGAAATAGAACCTACTATTGATCTTGATAACCCACCTTCTAAAAATAAACGTTATGATAAAAGAGACTTCGTTGCTAGAAAGCATGGTAAAGAAAGAGAACCATGGGTTCAAAAACCCATGCCCTTTCCTCCTAAACCATCTAAGAAAAAGGATGAGGAAGAATTTGAGCGCTTTGCTGAAATGCTTAGGCCAGTCTTTTTGCGCACTCGTTTGACTGATATTGTAAAGATGGCCCCTTATGCTAAATATAAGAAAGACATTGTCACAAATAAAAGAAAGATACCTGAAGCTGAAATTTCCACCATGCTTGCAAATTATTCTTTTAAAGATGGAGTACCTAAGAAACTAGGAGATCCAGGAATACCAACTATACCATGCTCCATTAAAAGAAATTATGTCAAAACTGCTTTGTGTGATTTAGGAGCCGGTGTTAGTGTTATGCCTTTCTCCTTATATAAAAGACTTAATTTGAATAAACTCACTCCCACTGAAATATCATTACAAATGGCTAACAAATCAACTACCATACCTATCGGTGTTTGTGAGGATGTGCCCGTTGTAGTTGCAAATGTTACTGTTCTAACAGACTTTGTTATACTTGATATGCCCGAGGATGACAACATGTCGATTATCCTTGGTAGACCCTTTTTGAATACTGCAGGGGCTGTTATTGATTGCAACAAAAGCAAGGTCACTTTTCATAGCAATGGTAATGAACATACGGTGCACTTTCCGAAAAAACAATTTCAAGTAAATGGTATTCGTGTTATTGGAAAGACTCCGACAATTA
The DNA here is from genome assembly GCA_039707655.1 of Elymus sibiricus. Lineage (NCBI taxonomy): Eukaryota > Viridiplantae > Streptophyta > Magnoliopsida > Poales > Poaceae > Elymus > Elymus sibiricus. The sequence goes on from CM077670.1 coordinate 285,355,416, forward strand.
CTATTGGAAGTTTTCAACTCCCTCTTCTTACTGTTAAAAAGAAATATGAAACTCTTATTATTGGGGAGATACATATCCCCGTTGAGGTAACTTAGTGTTATACGAAAATTCTTCGGTTTGATGTCACTCGGAAATGGTTTGTTAATAAGACTTGATCAACCTTATTAATGGATTCTTTTTGAGAGGCATGTGGTCGATGAATTTAGTAAGCACAACCTTCTGCACCCACCTTTTGTTTTCTGTTATTTTTAGTTAAATAAAATAAAATGCCATGATTATCCTGTTTTCTGATTTATCCATGCAATAAAAAAATGGCCCAGAAATAAAAGTGCTCAGAATGCAATAAAATTTTGATATGAATTTTTATATAATATTTAAGAATTTTTGGCACTGGAATCATACCAGGGGGGTGCACCAGGTGTCCACGAGGCACCAGGGCGCGCCACCCCCCTGGCGCGCCCAGGTAGCTCGTGTGCCCCACAGGGACCCCCTCACTTATCCCTTCAGCCCACTTTGTCTCTTACCTCTAGCAAAAATTCCTGGTAGCTCTCTCTCATGTTCTTGCTCCCAAACCTAAAATTTTCGATCTCTTTGCTTGGAGCTCCGTTTCCGAAATTGTTTTGGGAGATTGCTCCTTGGTATGTGACTCCTCCATTGCTCCAATTAGTTTTTTGCTCTAATGGATTATATTTTAAATAACTAGCTGCTCTTGGTGCTACTGAAAATGAGCTTGCATGTTGAATTCTTTGAGTTCCAAGTAGTTTGAATGCTTGATATAGCCTCTAGACATCCATATGAGTAGTTGCTATCAATCTTGTGAAGTTTTATTGATATCATTTTGTGACCCAAAAATTTTTAGAAAATTGTTCTTAGGAAAATAGATATCTTCCGGAGGAGTTCTTCGAGGAGGAGGTCCTCTGAAGCGTCATCAAGTGAAAGCTCAGCACACCAATCATATGAGGAACCAAGGGCAAGTTCAGTGTGGGGTGCCGAAGCAAAATCTTGTCGATGGCCTTGCAACGAGTTCATGCTAGGTGCAGGCATCAAGGAAGAATTTGACCAATATATTCACAACACCGAACTCTCCGCCTTCATCACAGATAAGCCACCACAGCATTACTACCTTACTCATTCATTCACTCAACACTTTGAATATCATCCGCGCACTTCTAGAGTTTTATTTCACCTCTATGACAGATCCTATAGTATGTCTCTAGAAGAATTCTGTGATGCATGCAAAATTCCATATTGGGGCTCGTTAGATGAACCACAAAAATCTGATTATGAGCAATTTCTTAATAGCCTTTGCAATGGTGAGGATAGGGGAGTTACACAGGCCAGAATAGTTAGCATCCACTTTCCTGCTATTCGGTATTTTGCACTTTTTAATGGTAAATGCATTGTTGGTAAGCAAGACTGCAGTACGCTTTGCGCCCCTGATCTGAGTCTTATTCATACGGCTTTGATCGGCAGCAAGTATTATAATCTTGGGGCCATTGTCGCGCGTAGGCTGCAGCGTAACGCGGGTAATGGTGATTTGTATGGAGGAATTTATGCCTCCCGCGTAGCTGCAAGGTTAATGGTCTCGCCCAATTCCAATGATCCCCTCTTACCTTACAAATATTTAAATTTCAAAACAATGCGAGAACATAAGTTTCTAAAATGCAATGCACAGGGATATGAGTATAACTTAGTTTTTAATAAATCTCGATCTGTGTATGTTGTTTTGCCTGCTCCTGCCCTCTTTGATTTTCATAACAAACAGAGATATTATCTATTGGAGAGTGAGGTGCATGAGTACAAGGCGGCGGTCGAGGCTGCCCGTCTGGCTGAGGAGGCGGCTCAGAACGCCTCTACGAGCTACCACTTCGATTATTACCCAGACTAGGGATGGCGATGACCAAGCTAGGCCAAAAGCCTAAGCTTGGGGGAGTACATATTTCTCACCGACATTACATTCATGTCCACACATTTCATTCCAGTTGTCGGTGTTCATACTTTTTCATTGTATAATCCATGCTAGTTTTATTTTCTCGCTTTCTTCTAGTGTGTTTGAAAAACTTGAGGAAATCCAAAAACATTTCTTGTATCTTTTCGGTTTTTCTTCCTAGTTTAATTAGTTGTAGTTTCGGAGTAGTAAAAGAAAACCCAAAAAGATTTCCCATTTCTTCTTTTACTTGTTGGGAGCTTTCCCGTGTAAATAGTTTTTCTCGTTTTTCATTTTCTTCTTTATTTAATTTTCTTCAGAAAAACTAAAAACTCCAAAAATATTCCAGCGTGTTTCTCTAAAATTCTTTTCTTTTCTTGAGTCATTGTAATGAGAAGACCATGATGAAAATGATGAGTGGCTCTCATATGCATTATTGTTGATCTAACAAAGAGCCCATATTACCTTGTCTTCTCCTTTGAATAAAATGCTTGTAGATTCCATCTTAGTCCATGGCACACTTGCACTATTTTTATTTTCATATCATTCAGTCGTGCAAGTGAAAGGCAATAATGACGATGATTTGATGAAGTGACTGTGGCAAGGAAAAGCGGGTATGAACTCAACTTGTTCTTTGTTTTTGTAAATATGTTTAACTCAGTATCCATGATTCAGCATGTTATGATTAAACATGTTTATGATGACAATTAGAGATTATAGTTGCTCATGCCATGCTTAAGTAGCTAGGAGTGGATAATGATTTATCTTGAGTGTCAACATGCATTAAAATGATTGTGATGTAGTATGATGATATGGTATCCTCCTCTGAATGTTTCAAGTGGCTTGACTTGGCACATGTTCACGCATGTAGTTGATTCAATACCAACATAGCCTTCACGGTATTTATGTTCATGGTGCTTATATCCTACTCATGCTAGTATTCAATGTTGATTATTCATAATGCATGACTATGACCGTTTTCGCTCTCTAGCTGGTCGCTTCTCAACCTATTTACTAGCCTTCGCCTGTACTAAGCGGGAATGCTGCTTGTGCATCAAAACCTTTAAACCAAAGTTATTCCAGATGAGTCCACTATATCTACCTATATGCGGTATTACTCTGCCGTTATAAGTAAATTTGCATGTGCCACCTCTAAATATTCAAATGAACATCTGTTTTGTGTGCCCGTACCGCTCATGGAGCGATAGGGGGCAGTCACTATCTTCCATGCTAAGAGGGTTATTCTCATGATGAGTGTTTATTCACTTGTCCTTGCACGAGAGGGGCTGGTAATCGAGATGCCCAGTCCCATTATTAAAATTGCAAAATAATAAAACAAACTCCCCCGGAAAGTTGTTGGTACGGAGGGCACCCGAGGATTCGGCTAGCCATGGCTTGTGTTTGTTGGTGGAGGGGGAGTAAACTTTACTTTACCGCTTGGGAACCGCTGCTAATGTGTTTAGCATGGAAGATATTGAAAACTCTCAGTCGTGACGTTGACAGGAAAGGCATACCTCCCAAAATTTTATTTATCTCTGATTTTAGCTGTGAGCTCTGGCACCTCTGCAAATCCATGCTTAACTCTGCGAAGGGCCTATCTATTTTCTTTTATGTTATTTTACTTTTATTGTTGAGTCATCACCTTCTCAAATAAGCACCAGTCCTGAGAGCACTATTGTCATTCTCATGCATTGTGTATAGTTAATGTTGTGTGCATCATGACTGGATCTCTTCTACCATGAATTACAATGTTTAGTCGCTACTTGAACTTTGGAGGTGCTCTACATTTATGTTTTGCGGTCTCAGAAAGGGCTAGCGAGATACCGTGTTATCATATTATATCATGATTGTTTTCACAAAGTGTTGGCGTTTAAGATATTTTATTATTGCTCGCTAGTTGATTATGCCATTGATATGAGTGAATATAATTTCTAAGAGTTATCATTTGCATGGTTAGTTATAATCTTTGCTAAAAACTTGGGTACTATTTAAGCATATATATAGATACAAGAACAAAAGAGTTTGTAAAAGTTTTTCTTTATCACTTTCAGTTTGTCAACTGAATTGCTTGAGGACAAGCAATGAGTTAAGCTTGGGGGAGTTGATACGTCTCCATCGTATGTACTTTTCCAAACACTTTTGCTCTTGTTTTGGCCCCTAATTTGCATGATTTGAATGGAACTAACCCGGACTGACGCTGTTTTCAGCAGAATTACCATGGTGTTGTTTTTTGTGCAGAAATAAAAGTTCTTGGAATTGGATGAAACTTTTTGGAAATTTTTTATGGAATAAATAAAAAATACTGGAACCAAGATCCCACTGGAGGGGGGCCACCCAGTGCCCACGAGGCACCAGGGCGCGCCACCCCCCCAGGCGCGCCCTGGTGGCTCGTGGGGCCCACGTGGCTCCGCTGACCCTAATCTCGGGCCTATAAATTCACAATTCTAGAGAAAAAAATAAGAGAGGAAGTTTTATTGCGTTTCACGATATGGAGCCGCCGCCGCCTCATGTTCTTCATCGGGAGGCCAGATCTGGAGTCCGTTTGGGGCTTCGGAGAGGGGGATCTTCCGGCATCGTCATCATCAACCATCCTTCATCACCAATTTCATGATGCTCACCACCGGGAGTGAGTAATTCCTTCGTAGGCTTGCTGGACAGTTATGAGTTGGATGAGATTTATCATGTAATCGAGTTAGTTTTGTTAGGGCTTGATCCCTAGTATCCACTATGTTCTGAGATTGATGTTGCTATGCCTTTGCTATGCTTAATGCTTGTCACTAGGGCCCGAGTGCCATGATTTCAGATCTGAACCCTTTATGTTTTCATGAATATATTTGTGTTCTTGATCCGATCTTGCAAGTTATATGCACCAGCTACGTGTTATGATCCGCATACCCCAAGGTGACAATAATTGGGATTCTTTCCGATGATTGCCGTAGTTTGAGGAGTTCATGTATTCACTATGTGTTAATGCTTTGTTCCGGTTCTCTATTAAATGGAGGCCTTAATATCCCTTAGTTTCCTTATGGACCCCGCTGCCACGGGAGGGTAGGACAAAAGATGTCATGCAAGTTCTTATCGCAAGCACGTATGACTATATACGGAATACATGCCTACATTATATTGATGAATTGGAGCTAGTTCTGTGTCGCCCTAGGTTATGACTGTTACACGATGAATGTTATCCAACATAATCACCGATCCAATGCCTACGAGTCTTTCACATATTGTTCTTGCTAAGTTACTACTGTTGCTACTACTGTTACAATTGTTACTACTATTGCTGCTACCGTCACTGCTACTATTACTACTATTGCTACTGCTATCAAACTATCATACTACTGTGCTACTGATCACTCTGTCGCAGATATTTAGTCTCAGGTGTGGTTGAATTGACAACTCAACTGCTAATACTTGCAAATATTCTTTGGCTCCCCTTGTGTCGAATCAATAAATTTGGGTTGAATACTCTACCCTCCAAAACTGTTGCGATCCCCTATACTTGTGGGTTATCACCCGGCAACGGCACCAGAAAAGAGCTTGATGTCTACTACGCAACTTTATTCTTGTAGACTCGTGTTGGGCCTCCAAGCGCAGAGTTTTGTAGGACAGTAGCAAATTTCCTCCAAGTGGATGACCTAAGGTTTATCAATCCGTGGGAGGCGTAGGATGAAGATGGTCTCTCTCAAACAACCCTGCAATCAAATACAAGAAATCTCTTGTGTCCCCAACACACCCAATACAATGGCAAATTGTATAGGTGCACTAGTTCGGCGAAGAGATGATGATACATGTGTAGTATGTATAGTAGAAATAGGTTTTTGTAATCTGAAAATAAAAAAACAGCAAGGTAGCAAGTGATAAAACGGAGCACAAACGATATTGCAATGCTTGAAAACAAGGCCTAGGGTTCATACTTTCACTAGTGCAATCTCTCAATAGTGCTAACATAATTGGATCATATGACAATCCCTCAACGTGCGATAAAGAATCACTCCAAAGTTCCTATTAGCGGAGAACATAAGATAGAAATTGTTGTAGGGTACGAAACCACCTCAAAGTTATCCTTTCCGATCAATCTATTGAGCAATCCCTATAAGTGTCACAAACAGCCCTAGAGTTCGTACTAAAATAACACCATATGATACACATCAACCAACTCTAATGTCACCTACATACTCCAATGTCACCACAAGTATCCGTGAGTTGATTATACGATATGCATCAAACAACTTCAGATTCATAATTTTCAATCCAACACAAAGAACTTCAAAGAGTGCCCCAAGATTTCTACCGGAGAAAGTAGGACGAAAACGTGCATCAACCCCTATGCATAGATTACCCCGATGTCACCTCGGGAATCCGTGAGTTGAGTGCCAAAACATACATCAAGTGAAACAATATAATATCCCATTGTCACCACGGGTATTCATATGCAAAACATACATCAAGTGTTCTCAAATCCATAAAAGTATTCAATCCGATAATAGTGAAACCTCAAAGGTAAAAACTCAATTCATCACAACAACATAGAGAGGGAGAAACACCATATGATCCAACTATATTAACAAAGCTCATGGTACATCAAGATCGTGCCAAATCAAGAACACGAGAGAGAGATCAAACACATAGCTACTAGTACATACCCTCAGCCCCGAGGGTGAACTACTCCCTCCTCGTCATGGAGACCGCCAGGATGATGAAGATGGCCTCCGGTGATGATTTCCCCCTCCGGCAGGGTGCCGAAAAAGGGCTGTAGATGAGATCGTGGAGGTACAAAGGCTTGCAGCAGCGGAGTAGAAGTTCTAGGGTTATTTCTGGGGGTTTTGGTATTTATAAGAATTTTTGGCGTTGGAATCACGCGAAGATGTGCCACAGGGGGCCCACGAGGCACCAGGGCGCGCCCCGGGGGGGTGGCGCACCCAGGTGGCTTGTGGGGCCCCTGTGGGTTTTCTGCTGCTCGCCCGAAGCTTCCTGGATCTGTTTCCTTCCAGAAAAAATCGTCAAAAAGTTTCGCTGCATTTGGACTTCATTTGATATGGATTTTCTGGAAAACCAAAAACAAGCAGTAAACAGCAACTGGCACTGGGCACTAGGTCAATATGTTAGTCCATAAAAATCATATAAAAGTGCACCAAAATCATACAAAACTATAATAAACATGGCATGAATACTTCATAAATTATAGATACGTTGGAGACGTATCACGGCCACGGCGGCCGACGGTGGGGTGGTGGCAACGGCTACCAGCAACAGCTGCCGTCGGGCAGCGGTGGCGGAGCATGTGGCGGGTGTTGTGCGCACACCCAACAGGGACACATCAGTGGTACACGCCGACAGGGACTGCGCCGCGCGGCGGTGTAGCCTCCCAGCTGGAGCTGTCCTCAAACGACGGCGGAGTGGCTGAGCGACGACGACGGACCGGTGCCATTGGTGATGGTGGGAGAAGTAGACGAGATAAGCTACGGGGAGGGAGGGGAAAATGGGATGCCGACTCGCCGGCCGTGACTATTTATATAGCAGGCCGGTAAGCACTGGGGTTTTTTGGGATTTCACCGAGTCTGGCGGGAAGCTTGCGTGGTTCCGCACGGGAACCTGTGCGGTTGTGCGGGAACGGGCTCACTGACGATTCATTGGCGCCTCTTCGAGATGACGTTTGGCCAAAAGAACGCCTGTGCGGTGCTCAAGCTTGTGCTCGAAGCCTTCTGTGGCAGCACGGTAACAAGACGTGTGAGAGGAGGACGAAATGACACGTACACAAACGGTTAATAAAAAAACATTTGCGATTTAATTACCTAGCACACGGACGCTCTCTATGCAGCATGACGAACGATTGTTCGCCCACTGTGTGATGTGGAACGCGACGTAGTTTCACATCACGCCGCTGGCTCGCAACTACCGGCCGGCTTGTAGACGGCCATTCCCTACGTGTTCAACTACTCTATGCGTGTGGTTGCTCGCGGTTGAGGCGGCCGTGGCACGCTCTGCTCACGTCCTGCTGTGCGCTTTTTGCCTACGTCCCTCCGCGCGCACCGCAAGCGTTTCGGGCCGGCGCATGATCACGTACGTTCGGGGTGCCTTATGCATGCGGTTGCGCCGGACGCAACGCCACGACGCAGTTACGTGCGGCAAAAACTGCCCAGCAGACGTGCCGAGAATCCCGGCCGCCCGGCCCTCATTTATTCCCGCAGCTATTTACCTTCATCTCTCGCGCCCCATGACACAATAAGCACACCCACGACGACACATACAGAGAGGATATCCAGCGGCTCCAATGGCGCACCCGGCTCCAATGGTGCTCCCAGCGGCTGACGACGACGATGTGCGGCAGTTCACCACGCCTCACGTAGTGGACACCCACGTGAGGGGGAAAGACATCTCGGTGGTGTAGACCAACGAGCCGGACTCGGTGGAGAGCTCCATCCACACTATGGAGCAGTTGCTTGCTGAGGACGAGTACCAAGTGGTCGGCTTCGACCTCGAGTTCACCGGCGGTCGTGCCGGGTATGATCAGAAGGTTGTTGTCGCCTAGTTGTGCATGCGCCATCATGTCCTTGTCTACCACTACTGCCTGGCCACAAGGCCTTGCGAGCGTTTCGCCAAGTTTATCAATAGCCCCGACTACAGGTTCGCTACGGTGGACACCGTGAACAATCTAAAGGTGCTCGAGACTATGGGCTTGGCCTGCTAGAATCTTGTCGACATCCAAGGCCAGTATAGGGTCTAGTGCAGAAAGAAGGAGAAGAACTCCCTGGTTGACCTAGCCGTGGCCATCAATGACCCCTACTATAGAGGCATGAAAGATGAGTGCAAAAAGAACAAGGATGCCTGGCACGAGGCCTGGGTGCGGAGACTGGATGAAGAACACGTCAAGTACGCGGCCAAGGATGCGTACACAAGCTATGAGATGTACAGGTGAATCGTTGACATGAGGGAGTGCTTCCTTGATGTCTACTACACAACTTATTCTTGTAGACTCGTGTTGGGCCTCCAAGCGCAGAGTTTTGTAGGACAGTAGCAATTTTCCCTCAAGTGGATGACCTAAGGTTTATCAATCCGTGGGAGGCGTAGGTTGAAGATGGTATCTCTCAAACAACCCTGCAACCAAATACAAGAAATCTCTTGTGTCCCCAACACACCCAATACAATGGTAAATTGTATAGGTGCACTAGTTCGGCGAAGAGATGGTGATAAAAGTGTAGTATGGTCGTATGGATAGTAGATATAGGTTTTTGTAATCTGAAAATAAAAAAACAGCAAGGTAGCAAGTAACAAAAGTGAGCACAAACGGTATTGCAATGCTTGAAGACAAGGCCTAGGGCTCATACTTTCGCTAGTGCAATCTCTCAACAATGCTAATATAATTGGATCATATAATCATCCCTCAACGTGCGATAAAGAATCACTCCCAAGTTCCTATTAGCGGAAAACATAAGATAGAAATTGTTTGTAGGGTACGAAACCACCTCAAAGTTATCCTTTCCGATCGATCTATTGAGCTATTCCTATAAGTGTCACAAACAGCCCTAGAGTTCGTACTAAAATAACACCATATGATACACATCAACCAACTCTAATGTCACCTAGATACTCCAATGTCACCACAAGTATCCATGAGTTGATTATACGATATGCATCAAACAAGTTCATAATCATAATATTCAATCCACACAAAGAACTCCATGGAGCACCTCAAAGTTTCTATCGGAGAAAAGTTAATGAAAACGTGCTTCAACCCCTATGCATAGATTACCCCAATGTCACCGCGGGAATCCGCGAGTTGAATGCCAAAACATATATCAAGTGAATCAATATAATACCCCATTGTCACCATGGGTATTCATATGCAAGACATACATCAAGTGTTCTCAAATCTGAAATATTCAATCCGACAATAACGAAACCTCAAAGGGAAAAGATTCGATTCATCCCAACAAGGATAGAAAGGGAAGAAACACCATATGATCCAACTATATTAACAAAGCTCGCGACACATCAAGATCGTGCCAAATCAAGAACACGAGAGAGAGAGAACAAACATATAGCTACTGGTACAAACCCTCAGCCCCGAGGGTGATCTACTCCCTCCTCGTCATGGAGACCGTCGGGATGATGAAGATGGCCTCCGGTGATGATTCCCCCCTCCGGCAGGGTGCCGGAAAAGGGTTGTAGATGAGATCGTGGAGGTACAGAGGCTTGCGGCGGTGTAAAAACTCATCTAGGTTAACTTTCGGGGTTTTTTGAATATATATGTTTCTTTGGCATTGGAATCACGTGAAGAAGGGCCACAGGGGGCCCACGAGGCACCAGGGCGCTCCTGGGGGGTGGCGCGCCCTGGTGTCTCGTGGAGCCCCTATGGGTCTTCCGGCCTCCTCCCTGTGACGCCCCCGACTTAATCGTGCTCTAATCATACACGCAAATGCATACGATCAAGCCTAGGCACTCACTTGAAGATATCACAACACAACTCTAAACACAAATAAAAGTCATACAAGCTTTATATTACAAGCCAGTAGCCTCGAGGGATCGAATACATAAGCTCAATGTCATACAAGCATCAGCGAAAGCATTAGTATCTGTGAACAGACATAAAAGTTAAACAGCTATGCCTTAAGAAGGCGGGGCAAAACAACGGCATAGATAAAAAAGGCGCAGGCCTCCTGCCTGGGAGCCTCCTCTCTACTTCTGGTCGTCGGCGGTCTCCACGTAGTAGTAGGCTCCACCAGAGGGGTAGTAGTAGTCGTCAACTGAGGCGGCTGACTCCGGGGCTCCGTCATCTGGTCGTAGCAATCTGGTATGGGGGAAAAGGGGAAGCAAAGCAACCGTGAGTACTCATCCAAAGTACTCGCAAGACTTACATCAGAGCTATTCTAAATATGCATCGGTATCAAAGAAAGGCTGTATATGTGGACTGAACTGCAGAAATGCTAGAAAAGAGGGAGGACCTAGCCAATCGAAGACTAGCATCTTCCGGGTCTTGCAGCATTAGAAGCGTGTAGATTAGTACACATCATAAAGTAATAAGTTGTAGCAGCAAAGCCCAGAGATCCTTCCTCGACTCCCTGCGAGAAAGCAATCCCGGAGCTAACATTTAATTAACATGTAACCGGTTCAAGTTGTAGTAGATCGGGATGCTACATTGAGCGTCCTGTTACCGTGGACACGGCTATTCGAATAGATAATCTTCCCTACAGGGGTGCACCACTGTTACCCAACACGCTCGATTAACTCTGGCCGGACACACTTTTCTCTGTCATGCCCGGCCTCGGCTGATCGACACGACGTAGTCCTACCTAGGCTCAGCAGAGAGGTCCCCGCCGGTCTACATCCTAAGTGCTCAGGGGTCTTGGGCCCATCGCCCTTTGCACTCCGGGTCGTTGTGCGCAGGGTGAATACCAGCGCCACCTCTGCCTGGATGGCGCGATCCGACCGTGCCACAATGCTGAACTGGACATCTGACAGAGCTTTCAGCTGATACATACGGCGCCGAGGGCCCCATTAAACCATTATCCCGCGTGGTGGTAGTGCGTATAGGCCAGTGGCCAACTCAGATCAAATACCCAAATCCGTTATGCGTGTTATTAGGAGCTCGCGGAGACGAGCAGAGATCCACGATCATGTGACCCTGTCGCCCCGTCTCATGGACTTACGACGAGGGCTAGGAATGCCCGGCCGTGCCACGTAATTATCTCGTGGGTACCCTCATGGTCAACCCGACTCCACATCTCTCGCGGGTACCCCTCGGGGTCAACCCGACTTTATCTAGTAACAGTAGTAAAGTCAAAGTACCCGTGTGTCCAAAACATCAAGAAGGAACCCGAGGAATCACCCTCGTTGGATTCCCACTCAATGTATCCGTCATGGTGAACCCAGAGGAATCACCCTCGATGGCATTCACACTTGCGGGATTGCACGACAGAAGCTTCATCGGCGGAGGTGAAGGAGGAATCACCCTCGGTAACCCACGACCGACTAGCTATACTACAGAGGCAACATCAGGAGTGAGTTAAGAGGTATCACCCTCGGCACTCGATGGTAGCGCTACAGAGTCGTACAACTAAAGGGGTGTGTGGTGATGTGCTGGTCTCAGCCCGACGATCACATCGATCGGGGCACTAGTATCTAAGCGGGGCAACTAGGACAAGGAAGAGGGGCCACAGATGGATTACCAATCAACCTATACTAAGAATTTAGGATAGCAGGTAAGGTACCAAGCAGTTTGCAAAAATAGGCTATGCATCAGAGTAGGATCAATCAAAAGCAGTAGCAAATTCTAATGCAAGAAGGAGGGAGGAAGAATAGGTGATATAGGCATGCTCAAGGGGGTTTGCTTGCCTGGAAGCTCTGCGGCAAAAGAGGGGTCGTTGACGGAGTAGCAGTCCTCCGGGGCAGCGTCGGTCTCGGTGTCTAACGAAAGAGAAGAGGGGGAAGAAACTATAAATCAAAGCAATCAAAGGCAACACAGTGCATGGCATGGCAAAACGCAGTGCTGGTGGTGACCTAATGCAATGCTACATGTCGCAGACGAAGCGGGAAAATATCTGGGGTATACTGAACCGGAGGGAAAGGTTCCATGTTCAGATAGATAGGAGTGATGGTCAAGCATTTTGATCACATATTCGGATTCGTCTCGTTTTTCTGATCAACTTTCATGTTGAAAACTTTTCGATCCGAGCTACGGTTGAATTTCTATGAATTTTCAAAGATTTAAACCATTTTTCTGAAATTCTGGAATTATTTTAATTAATTAATTTGCATTCTCCAGAACAGTGCACGTGTGACGTCAGCATGACGTCGGAGTGACGTCAGCAAGTCAACCCAGCTGTTCCAGGTCAAACCTGACAGCTGGGTCCCACTGGTCAGTGACTCTGGACTAATTAGGGATTAATTTAAATTAACAGAGGTTAATTAATAGGTGGGCCCCATATGTCAGTGGCTAATTAGTTTAACTAGTTAATTTTAATTAGCACATTAGTTAAATTAACACGAGGGCCCACACGTTAGTGGCACAGCGCGGCCACGTCAGCGCGTTGACCACGGTCAACGTGGTCAACCGGGCCCAGGAACCCACTGGTCAGTGGCCCAGGGTGGGCCCCAGGCCAGCCACGTCAGCGGCGGCCGACGTTTAGCCGGCGGCGATGCGCAAACGCAGCGGCGCACATGGGCGCTCGCCGGAAAACGGCTACAGAGAGCCAAACGGCGTGCGGTTGGGCTCGTTCGAACGAGCCGCGTTGAATGGTAGCGGTGGCGTCGCCGGAGTCGGCCGGAATCGACACCGGCGACGAGGTCAGCGGCGGAGCAGTTTCGGCCTACGGCGAAAACGACGATGCGGCGCGCAGCAGCTCGAACGGATGGGCTAGGCGTGCTCCACGTCACGCGGTGAGCTCGTTGGACACGGTCCCATGACCGTTTGGTCACCGGAGACACGCCGGCGACGAGCTAGGCGGCGACGAGCTCGGCCACGTCGAGATCGACGGCTAGAGGCTGCGGATCGAGGAGGAAGAGGAGGGAGGGCATGCGGTGCTCACAGGGGAGGCGCAAGGAGGCCCGGTGACGGCTTAGGAGTGTAGTAGGTGGCCGGAATCGGAGAAGCTCGCCGGCGACCCGAGGTTGAAGACGGCGGCGTGGATCCGTGCAGCAGTGCTCCCCGGCTCGAATGGAGGGCACCTATCGGCGTAGTCGACGACAGCGGAGAAGAAGGACAGGGCGGCGAGGCGAGGCGAGGCGAGTGGCCGCAGTGGAGCAGCGGTGCGGCGACGGTGGCTCTCGGGCGAGCTCGAGCGCGAGCGAGGGAGGGCGAGGAGGTAGGGAGAAAGTGGTGGAGGAGGATGACGGGGCCGCGAGCGCCGTTCTTATCCGCTCGGCCGGCCTCGGGCATCACCGTGTTGGCAGCGCATTGGTGCGAGCGCGCGCGCCCACCGCGGCAACGACACGGGGAGGAGAGAGAGCAAGAAGAGGGAGAAGGGCCGGCTGGGCTGGGCCAAGTGCACTGTGCACTTAGGCCCAGCCGGTTAGGCCTTTTTATTTTTCTTTTCTGTTTTTCCTTTACAGAAAGTTTTGCAAATAATTTTGAGCTACCAAATGCTTTTGTAAAAATGTGAAACTAGTCCACAAAATTATAATGCATTATTCTGCACTGCCACAAAAAGTTTGGGCAGTTTTTTAATCCATTTGAATTTTTCAAAAATGGAATTGGCATTAAAGTTGCTGTTTTTGCACTGTTTTAATGCTCTAGCCCATTTTAGGAAAATAGGTGATGTTGTTTTCCTGAACATTAATTTTTTTTGGAATTTTTGCTACAACATGAACTATTTTCCAGCAATTTTTGAGCAACTTCAAATTTCACTCATAATTTGAATTGAATTTGGTGGTGGAATTTGAAATGAGATATGATTTCACTGTGATCTTTCTTTGCAAAACTAATTAGCTTAGCATTAATTTGAAGATCACTATGGCTCATTACTCAGGGGTGTTACAATTCTCCTCCCCTAAAAGAAATTCTCGTCCCAAGAATTTAGGAGGCAGAAGGAAAGAGATCGGGGTATTCCTGAAAATTTTCCTAGAAGTATCCTAGAAGTCACGAACGACTGGAATGTTTTAATTCCACAAATTTAATGCCATGCATGTATGCAAAAACTTTTGGCATGAATGAGTACGATGCTCCCGAATAAATTAAAACAGAAGCTGGTACTGAGTTAAAAAGAGGAGTACCCTTCATGGTAGCCGACTGACCTTGAGCTTCACTCAGATCAACATGGTAAGCTTGACCATGACCATAAGAGGGTCTGGCATTGTTGTTGCGGGGCCGGTTGTTGCCATGGCCATTACCACAGCCAGCAGAAGGAAGTGCAAGCTGGTTCTGATTCTGAGGGCATTCTCGGGAATGGTGACCTGGACGGCCACACTTGAAGCATAGCCCACTGTCGGGACGGGGAGCAGGAGCTCGAAACAGTGGAGCTTGAGGTCTTGGCTGCCCCGGTGGTGGAGGAGGTGCAGCTGGATGGTACATGCTGTGAGGAATCCAGATGCAGCGCTTCTGCGATGACGAGCCCGAAGATGAGCCCGCTTCACGAGTGCGCTTAAGAGCGTCCTTGTGATCCTTCAGGCCAGTCTCAACCTGTATAGCCTTATTCACCAAAGTGGCGAAGTCAGCAAAGTCTTGTACTAGCAGTGCAAGCTTGATATCCGGATTGAGCCCTTCGCAAAACTTTTCCTGTCTGCGGGCATCAGTAGCAATATCTTCTTCAGCATAGCGGGACAGTTCAAGAAACTCCCGCTGATAGGCTTCCACTGTCTTGTTGCCCTGGGTAAGGTTGCGGAACTCATGCTTCTTCCGGTCCATGACTCCTTGTGGAATGTAACGGGCACGGAAAGCAGCTTTGAACTCCACCCAGGTGATGATAGTTCCAGCAGCTAAGGTTTGCCTATGACTATCCCACCATTGGGTTGTGGGTCCTTTCAAAAAATAGGATGCAAAGGTGATGTAGCTGGTAGGGGCCACATCCACAGACTCCATCTCGAAAGTGATGTCGCGGAGCCAGTCATCAGCGTCAAGCGGTTGAACTGAGTTGCGGAAAATGGTTGGATGGAGGCGCACAAACTCTTGTAAGGTTATTGCGGCTGGCTGCTGGTTGGCATTCGGGCGAGGAAACTGGTCCATAAGCCCCTGCATGAACTGTCGGTGCATTTCAAATTGTTGCATCATAGCAGCCATATAGTCGGGCGGTGGTGGATTGTTGGCACCATGGCCACGACCACGGCCTGCTGGTCTAACCATCCTGCTAAAATTCAATAGGGGGGTAGTTTAGCAACGAGCATTGCAGCTGTATGCAAATATTCGTGAAGTAACTCGCACAATCAAAGGAAGTGCAATGGATACATCATCATAGCCAAACATGACATACAAGTCCATACACAGGTTCGGTTACAAGCCAGCGTTACAACAGCAAAAGGAAGGGCTAGACAACTAGGCGGCACGCAGGCACGCGGTGGAGGGATACAACAACGCGACATAGCGATATGCTACATCAACGTCGGAGAAAACCACTGAAGCCAGGCAGCTGCAGGTGACGACACAGGGTACCCTCGATGTATGGATCCTGCGCTCCGTGAACACTCTGGTGCAGAACCTGGTCCCGAACTGGAAGAAGAGGACCACGTGGAGGAGTACAACCTCCAACAGCAGGCCACTCAAGACCTGGTGGCATCTCCGTCCTGCGCGGGTAAAGGATATACTCTGGATACATCCTCGCACTGACTGCTGGTAGCAACTGTGTCAGAGCGTCGTAAAGACGAGCACGAGTGGCGTACAACTCGATAGCAAGAGCTCGAGCAGTGCGGTCCAGAGCCTGAGTGTACTGTACCAAAACCTGTGGGTCATAGTGACGCGACACGTAAGGTGTACAAACATCAGTGTAATATCCAGTCTCATCCCCAGCGGGGGCATACGAGATGTATCTGAAAGCAGTCTCCTCCAAGCGACTGTTGTGCTCTCCACGGAGACGGGCAATAGCAGTATAGGCAGCATCATGGACGGCCATGTCGACAGTCACTCCAACACCATGGAAGGTGTGCAACTCAGTGATGGAGATGTCCTGCCGATCAAAGATGCGAACCACAGCATGGTACTGCTCCTGGTTGAACTCGCAGTAATCCTCGTAAACGGTGTACTCGGGATACCAGCGATATCCCAGCCTGGTCAAGAGATCGACCAAGATGGCCGGAAACCCAGTCGCATCAACAGCCATGGTCTGGCGTACTAGCTGTCTTGCGGGACGCATCTGAAATAACATAGTGCAGATGTCAAATGACAGTGTGAGAAGCATATGATAGCATTGGAAAGAAAAGGTTAAACAGACCAATGGAAAGGAAAAGGTGATTATCAGATTAATCAGACCAAAGGAAAGGATTAGTTGCAGACAATCCAGCTCTCCGGGTGAATGTGATTACGAGAACCTAATGTCAGTGTTAGCAAAATCATTTAACCCGAAAGGATGAGAGATCAGAGTCCCAGAGTATGGAAGAGTAATAAAAGATCCTAATACCACACATTGGCAACGTGGGCCCGTAAGCCACACAGCCATGTTAGTAAAATCGTTTTGCAAAGACTAGACTCAACTTCGGCCAAGGAGTTGGAAAGGGGGGTTCCTACAGGCAGTCGACTCTGATACTAACTTGTGACGCCCCCGACTTAATCGTGCGCTAATCATACGCGCAAATGCACACGATCAAGCCTAGGGACTCACTTGAAGATATCACAACACAACTCTAAACATAAATAAAAGTCATACAAGCTTTATATTACAAGCCAGTGGCCTCGAGGGCTCGAATACATAAGCTCGATGTCATACAAGCATAAGCGAAAGCATTAGTATCTGTGAACAGACATAAAAGTTAAGCAGATATGCCTTAAGAAGGCGGGGCAAAACAACGGCACAGATCGAAAAGGCGCAGGCCTCCTGCCTGGCAGCCTCCTATCTACTTCTGGTTGTCGGCGGTCTCCACGTAGTAGTAGGCTCCACCAGAGGGGTAGTAGTAGTCGTCAACTGAGGCGGCTGACTCCGGGGCTCCGTCATCTGGTCGCAGCAATCGGGTATAGGGGAAAAGGGGAAGCAAAGTAACTGTGAGTACTCATCCAAAGTACTCGCAAGACTTACATCAGAGCTATTCTAAATATGCATCGGTATCAAAGAAAGGATGTATATGTGGACTGAACTGCAGAAATGCTAGAAAAGAGGGAGGACCTAGCGTATCGAAGACTAGCATCTTCCGGGTCTTGCAGCATTAGAAGAGTGTAGATTAGTACACATCATAAAGTAATAAGTTGTAGCAGCAAAGCCCAGAGATCCTTCCTCGACTCCCTGTGAGAAAGCAATCCCGGAGCTAACATTTAATTAAAATGTAACTAGTTCAAGTTGTAGTAGATCAGGATACTACACAGAGCGTCCTGTTACCGTGGACACGGCTATTCAAATAGATAACCTTCCCTGCAGGGGTGCACTACTGTTACCCAACACGCTCGATTAACTCTGGCCGGACACACTTTTCTCGGTCATGCCCGGCCTCGGCTGATCAACACGACGTAGTCCTACCTAGGCTCAACAGAGAGGTCCCCGCCGGTCTACATCCTAAGTGCTCAATGGTCTTGGGCCCATCGCCCTTTGCACTCCGGGTTGTTGTGCGCAGGGTGAATACCAGCGCCACCTCTGCCTGGATGGCACGATCCGACCGTGCCACAATGCTAAACTGGACATCTGACAGAGCTTTCGGCTGATACATACGGCGCCGAGGGCCCATTAAACCATTATCCCACGTGGTGGTAGTGCATATAGGCCAGTGGCCAACTCAGATCAAATACCCAAATCCGTTATGCGTGTTATTAGGAGCTCGCGGAGACGAGCAGAGATCCATGATCATGTGACCCCGTCGCCCCATCTCGTGGACTTACGACAAGGGCTAGGAATGCCTGGCCGTGCCACGTAATTATCTCGCGGGTACCCTCATGGTCAACCCGACTCCACATCTCTCGCGGGTACCCCTCGGGGTCAACCCGACTTTATCCAGTAATAGTAGTAAAGTCAAAGTACCCGTGTGTCCAAAACATCAAGAAGGAACCCGAGGAATCACCCTCGTTGGATTCCCACTCGATGTATCCGTCAAGGTGAACCCGGAGGAATCACCCTCGATGGCATTCACACTTGCGGGATTGCACGACAGAAGCTTCATCGGCGGAGGTGAAGGAGGAATCACCCTCGGTAACCCACGACCGACTAGCTATACTACAAAGGCAACATCAGGAGTGAGTTAAGAGGTATCACCCTCGGCACTCGATGGTAGCGCTGCAGAGTCATACAACTAAAGGGGTGTGTGGTGATGTGTTGGTCTCAGCCCGACGATCACATCGATCGGGGCACTAGTATCTAAGCGGGGCAACTAGGACAAGGAAGAGGGGCCACAGATGGATTACCAATCAACCTATACTAAGAATTTAGGATAGCAGGTAAGGTACCAAGCAGTTTACAAAAACAGGCTATGCATCAGAGTAGGGATTAATTTAAACTAACATAGGTTAATTAGCAGGTGGGCCCCATATGTCAGTGGCTAATTAGTTTAACTAGTTAATTTTAATTAGCAAATTAGTTAAATTAACACGGGGGGCCACACGTCAGTGGCACAACGCGGCCACGTCAGCGCGTTGACCACGGTCAACGCGGTCAACCGGGCCCAGGGTGGGCCCCAGGCCAGCCACGTTGGCGGCGGCCGGCGTTTAGCCGCTGGCGACGCGCAAACGTGGCGGTGCGCACGGGCGCTCGCCATAAAACGGCTACAGAGAGCCAAACGGCGTGCGGTTGGGCTCGTTCGAACGACTCGAATGAGCCGCGTCGAATGGTAGTGGTGGCGTCGCCGGAGTCGGCCGGAATCGACACCGGCGACGAGGTCTGCGGCGGAGCAGTTTCGGCCTACGGCGAAAACGATGATGCGGCGTGCAGCAGCTCGAACGGATGGGCTAGGCGTGCTCTACGTGACGCGGTGAGCTCGTTGGACACGGTCCTGTGACCGTTTGGTCACCGGAGACACGCCGACGACGAGCTAGGCGGCGACGGGCTCGGCTAGGTCGAGATCGACGGCTAGAGATCACGTATCGAGGAGGGAGGGCATGCGGTGCTCACCGGGGAGGCGCAAGGAAGCCCGGTGACGGCTTACGAGCGCAGGAGGTGGCCGAAATTGGAGAAGCTCGCCGGCGACCCGAGGTTGAAGACGGCGGCGTGGATCCGTGCAGCAGGGCTCCCCGGCTCGAATGGAGGGCACCAATCGGCGTAGTCGACGATGGCGGAGAAGAAGGACAGGGTGGCGAGGCGAGGCGAGTGGTCGTGGTGGAGCAGCGGTGCGGCGACGGCGGCTCTCGGGCGAGCTAGAGCACGAGCGAGGGAGGGCGAGGAGGTAGGGGGAAAGTGGTGGAGGAGGATGACGGGGCCGCGAGCGCCGTTCTTATCCGCTCGGTCCGCCTCGGGCGTCGCCGTGTCGGCAGCGCGCCGGTGCGAGCGCATGTGCCCACCGCGGCGACGACACGGGGAGGATAGAGAGCGAGAGGAGGGAGAAGGGCCAGCTGGGCTGGGCCGAGTGCACTGTGCACTTAGGCCCAGCCGGTTAGGCCTTTTTATTTTTATTTTCTGTTTTTCCTTTACAAAAAGTTTTGCAAATAATTTTGAGCTACCAAATGCTTTTGTAAAAATGTGAAACTAGTCCACAAAATTACAATGCATTATTCTGCACTGCCACAAAAAGTTTGGGCAATTTTTGAATCCATTTGAATTTTTCAAAAATGGAATTGGCATTAAAGTTGTTGTTTTTGCACTGTTTTAATGCTCTAGCCCATTTTAGCAAAATAGGTGATGTTGTTTTCCTGAACATTAATTTGTTTTGGAATTTTTGCTACAACATGAACTATTTTCCAGCAATTTTTGAGCAACTTCAAATTTCACTCATAATTTGAATTGAATTTGGTGGTAGAATTTGAAATGAGATATGATTTCACTGTGATCTTTCTTTGCAAAAATAATTAGCTTAGCATTAATTTGAAGATCACTGTGGCTCATTACTCAGGGGTGTTACCCTCCCGAAGCTTCTAGTGTCTCTTATGTTCCAGAAAAAATCGTCAAAAAGTTTTGCTGCATTTGGACTTCATTTGATATGGATTTTCTGGAAAACCAAAAACAAGCAGAAAACAGCAACTGGCACTGGGCACTAGGTCAATATGTTAGTCCATTAAAATCGTATAAAAGCCATATAAAAGTGCACCAAAATCATACAAAACTATAATAAACATGGCATGAATACTTCATAAATTATAGATACGTTGGAGACGTATCAGCATCCCCAAGCTTAATTCCTGCTCGTCCTCGAGTAGGTAAATGATAAAAGAAATAATTTATGAAGTGTGAATGCTAGCATAGTGCATAAGTTTGATCAATGATAATTTCAATCACTTTTTCTAGCATCATTATATATCATAAACAGTAGCTCATCTCATAAAACTTCTCATGATCAAGTAGCAAGCTATTCACATGTTTAAAGTATAGGCCATAAACTTTCTTGAAAACTAACAAACTATGTTCTCAGTCATCAAACAATTGCAATTCATCTTATTTTCAGGAAGGGTCTATGTAAGAGCTTTGATCTAGCAAATTCCACATACTCAACCATCATTTAGTCTTCCATGATTGCTGACACTCAAAGCATATTTTTAGAAGAAACCATTTCAGTCAAACACATAGGAAGATAGGGGCTTAACGTTTCGCCTCCCAACTTATTTATCTCAGGGATAATGTCAACAATAATAACTCATGATCATCTATATTCAACTGGATATATGTGCCTGGATCTTTCCCCACCACATAATGCTTGCCAACTAAAGAATAAATAGAGCGGAATAGGGATCAACATTAATGACTCTTGCATAAAAGTAAATACAGAAAAGTAAAAGATAGGCCCTTCGCAGAGGGAAGCAGAGGTTGTCATGCGCTTTTTGTTGTTGGATGCACAAGCTCTTAATGCAAAGGAACGTCACGTTATATTGCCCCTTGTCATAGCAACCTTTATTATGCAGTCCATCGCTTTTATTTCTTTACCATCACAAGTTCGTACAATGCTTATTTTCCTTTGGAATAAAAGATCATACATATTTTAGGAGCAATTTTTATTGCTTTTTGCACCGATGACAACTTACTTAAAGGATCTTATTCAATCCATAGGTAGATATAGTGGACTCTCATGGCAAGAAACTGGGTTTAAGGGTTTTTGGATGCACAAGTAGTATCTCTACTTAGTACGAATTTTTGGCTAGCAAAAGATCCTAAGCAAGCACCACATGTTAGAGGATCCATGACAATATAACTTCTATGTGAATATAAACAAACATAACTCATTACGTTGTCTTCCTTGTCCAACGTCAACTACTTGATCAAGCTTCAAAATAATTAATGGGGGCTCACAATCATAGAAGATGTCCAAGATAGTATATTTATATGTGAAATTTCTCTTCCTTCAAAATTCTTTCATGAATTGTTCAAGTGACCAATGCTATGTTTGTTAACTTTCAATAAATTTTACCACTTATACTTCTTGTATGTGAAGTCACTACTCCCCATGGGACAAGCATATGAAGCATATAAAATTTCAACTTTATGATATTCAATTCATTTTAACAATTTACTCATAGGATATAAGTGAAGCACAAGAGTAAATGACAAACTACTCCAAAAAGATATAAGTGAAGATCAAATGAGTAGTTAAGTAATTAAGTAGCTATGTGAGAACTCTCTCTCATTTAAAAATTTCAGATCTTAAGTATTTTATTAAAACAGCAAAGAAAACAAAATAAAATAACATTCCAAGGATAGCACATATCATGTGAAGAAGCAAAAACTTAGGCTCAACCAAGACTAACCGATAGTTGTTGATGAAGAATGGTGGGATGCCTACCAGGGCATCCCCAAGCTTAGATGCTTGAGACTTATTGAGATATTAATTTGGGATGCCTTGGGCATCCCCAAGCTTGAGCTCTTGTGTCTCCTTAATTCCTCTCATATCATGGCTTCCCTAAATCTTAAAAACTTCATCCACACAAAACTCAACAAGAACTCGTGAGATAAGTTAGTATAAATCAACTCAAAACCTTAACATTCTCTACTGTAGCAAATCACAAAAATTATAATTAAACATTGCATACTAAATGCCTCTTCATATTTAATACTGCTATCCTCAAATAGAAACATTAAACATGCAAACATATGCAAACAATGCAACTATAACAGCAATCTGCCAAAACAGAACAGTCTGTAAAGGGTGAATAAGAATCCATACTTACCGAACACCAAAAATTCTGAAAATTACCATGTGACAGAGAACTCATGCATTCTTACTGTGTAAAAATTTCAGATTTTTATCATGTTCTGACTATTCAGGAATATTCTGGACATAACAGAAAACTTTTTGTGTTCAAACAGCAACACATGAACTTGCAAACTGAGCATGGTAAAGGCTATAATTGGCATTTTATTTTACTAAAAGATACAAAACATGATTATTGATAACACCAAGCAAATATCAACAGAAGAAAATGACGCTCCAAGCAAAACTCATATTATGTGACGAATAAAAATATAGCTCCGAGTGAGGTTACCGATAGTGTTGAAGACGAAAGAGGGGATGCCTTCCGGGGCATCCCCAAGCTTAGACGCTTGAGTCTTCCTCGAATTTTACCTTGGAGTGCCTTGGGCATCCCCAAGCTTAGGGTCTTGCCACTCCTTATTCTCCTCATATCGATATCTCACCCAAAACTTGAAAACTTCAATCACACAAAACTTAACGGAACTTCGGGAGATAGGTTAGTATGATAAAAATAAATCATCCACTTAGGTACTGTCAAGACAAGATTCATAATTGTTATCACATAATTCCTACTGTATTCTATCATTTCCACAATTTATATTACTCAATATAAGCTATGGAAACACTAAATCAAGCAAACTATGAATCGAAAACAGAATCTGTCAAAAACAGAACAACGTGTAGTAAGCGATTTAAAAACCATACTTATGTACCTCCCAAAATTCTCAAAAATTAGGAAAACGTAAAAAATTTGTAAACCAATACTGTGTATAAATTTCAGAATTTTTTCATGCTCCAGCACAGAATAGAAATTCCAGCACTGGCCGCAAAAGTTTCTGTTTTTGCACAGAATCAAATCAACAAGCATCCACACTATCCCAAAGGCTTTACTTGGCACATTATTGAAAGAAACATATAAAACATGATTACTACAGTACCTTAATCATGTGGACACACAAAAGCAGTAGGTATAAGTATTGGGTTGTCTCCCAACAAGTGCTTTTCTTTAATGCCTTTTTAGCTAGGTATGATGATTTCAATGATGCTCACACAAAGGTAAAGAATTGAAACACAATGGGGGCATCATGAAACATATGTCAAGCACATTTAAGCCTAACTCACTTCCTATGCATAGGGATTTTCTGAGGAAACAATTTATGGGAACAAGAATCAACTAGCATAGGAAGGCAAAACAAGTGCAACTTCAAAACTTTCAATACATAGAGAGGAAACTTGATATTATTGCAACACCTACAAGCATATGATCCTCTCTCATAATAATTTTCAGTAGCATCATGAATGAATTCAACAATATAACTATCACATAAAGCATTCTTTTCATGATTCACAAGCATAGAATTTTCATTACTCCCCACATAAGCAATTTTCTTCTCATTCATAATAGTGGGAGCAAACTCAACAAAATAACTATCATGAAATACTTGATTGGCATAATCCAATTGAAAATTAAAATCATGATGACAAGTTTCATATTTATCATTATTCGTTATAGCATACATGTCATCACAATAATCATCATAGATAGGAGGCATGCAATCATCATAATAAATTTTCTCATCAAAACTTGGGGGACTAAAAATATCATCTTCATCAAACATAGCATCCCCAAGCTTGTGGCTTTGCATATCATTAGCATCATGGATATTCAAAGAATTCATACTAGCAAGATTGCCGTCATGCTCATCATTCAAAGATTTTATGCCAAACATTTTATTGAATTCTTCTTCTATCAATTGAGCACAATTTTCTGCTCCATCATTTTCAAGAAAGACATTATAAAGACGAATAATATGAGGCAACCTCAATTCCATTTTTTTGTGGTTTTCTTTTATAAACCAAACTAGTGATAAAACAAGAAACTAAAAGATTCGATTGCAAGATCTAAAGATATACCTTCAAGCACTCACCTCCCCGGCAACGGTGCCAGAAAAGAGCTTGATGTCTACTACACAACTTATTCTTGTAGACTCGTGTTGGGCCTCCAAGCGCAGAGTTTTGTAGGACAGTAGCAATTTTCCCTCAAGTGGATGACCTAAGGTTTATCAATCTGTGGGAGGCATAGGTTGAAGATGGTATCTCTCAAACAACCCTGCAACCAAATACAAGAAATCTCTTGTGTCCCCAACACACCCAATACAATGGTAAATTGTATAGGTGCACTAGTTCGGCGAAGAGATGGTGATAAAAGTGTAGTATGGATAGTAGATATAGGTTTTTGTAATCTGAAAATATAAAAACAGCAAGTTAGCAAGTAACAAAAGTGGGCACAAACGGTATTGCAATGCTTGAAAACAAGGCCTAGGGTTCATAC
The DNA here is from genome assembly GCA_039707655.1 of Elymus sibiricus. Classification (NCBI taxonomy): domain Eukaryota; kingdom Viridiplantae; phylum Streptophyta; class Magnoliopsida; order Poales; family Poaceae; genus Elymus; species Elymus sibiricus. Next base: position 285,380,564 of record CM077670.1, read on the forward strand.
TTTCGCTAGTGCAATCTCTCAACAATGCTAATATACTTGGATCATATAATCATCCCTCAGCGTGCGATAAATAATCACTCCCAAGTTCCTATTAGCGGAAAACATAAGATAGAAATTGTTTGTAGGGTACGAGACCACCTCAAAGTTATCCTTTTTGATCGATCTATTGAGCTATTCCTATAAGTGTCACAAACAGCCCTAGAGTTCATACTAAAATAACACCATATGATACACATCAACCAACTCTAATGTCACCTAGATACTCCAATGTCACCACAAGTATCCATGAGTTGATTATACGATATGCATGAAACAACTTCATAATCATAATATTCAATCCACACAAAGAACTCCAAGGAGCACCTCAAAGTTTCTATCGGAGAAAAGATAATGAAAACGTGCATCAACCCCTATGCATAGATTACCCCAATGTCACCGCGGGAATCCGCGAGTTGAATGCCAAAACATATATCAAGTGAATCAATATAATACCCCATTGTCACCACGGGTATTCATATGCAAGACATACATCAAGTGTTCTCAAATCTGAAATATTCAATCCGACAATAACGAAACCTCAAAGGGAAAAGATTCAATTCATCACAACAAGGATAGAGAGGGAAGAAGCACCATATGATCCAACTCTATTAACAAAGCTCACGATACATGATCATGCCAAATCAAGAACACGAGAGAGAGAGATAAAACACATAGCTACTGGTACAAACCCTCAGCCCCGAGGGTGATCTACTCCCTCCTCGTCATGGAGACCGCCGGGATGATGAAGATGGCCTCTGGTGATGATTCCCCCCTCCGACAGGGTGCTGGAGAAGGGTTGTAGATGAGATCGTGGAGGCACAGAAGCTTGCGGCGGCGTAAAAACTCATCTAGGTTAACTTTCAGGGGTTTCTGAATATATATGATTTATTTGGCGTTGGAATCACGCGAAGAAGGGCCACAGGGGCCCCACGAGGCACCAGGGCACGCCTGGGGGGGTGGCGTGCCCTGGTGGCTCGTGGAGCCCCTGTGGGTCTTCTGGCCTCCTCCCGAAGCTTCTAGTGTCTCTTATGTTCCAGAAAAAATCGTCAAAAAGTTTTGCTGCATTTGGACTTCATTTGATATGGATTTTCTGGAAAACCAAAAACAAGTAGAAAATAGCAACTGGCACTGGGCACTAGGTCAATATGTTAGTCCATAAAAATCATATAAAATCCATATAAAAGTGCACCAAAATCATACAAAACTATAATAAACATGGTATGAATACTTCATAAATTATAGATACGTTGGAGACGTATCACTCCTTCCTGTGGACGACGAGGGATCGAGCCACAAGTAGAGTAGTGGCGGTAGCGTCACAAGAAGTAGATGTTTAGATGATCGTTTCTCCTAGTTTAGAAGGCATGTAATTTCTTATTGAGGTGTGTGTGAATGTTTTGTATAGTCACCTATGTAATTGGATGTTTAATTTGGTTATATATGTTGTTCTTCTGTAGACTGAGAAAATTACATCGCAGATGGACTAAACTAGGGAACCTGTCAGTGATGATTTCATCAATCGCTGACAATTGTATACCAGCAAGCGTTTGCCCACAACACACACGGGTTATTAGCAGGAATCGTCCATGTTGTTATCCGTCTTCCCACACATTTTGGATTACTGACCTGTTTGCCGCGTATCACACATATCTTGTTAAGTTGAACCGTTTCTGTTGTGTTGGGTAATCGCAAACAGTTCATCCGAGTTAACTGCATGCCGTATATTGCACACACCTTGATCTGCCTGACCATTTCTGTTGTGTTGCGTAATCACAAATAGTTCATCCGAGTGAACTGTATGCCGTGTATCGCACACACCACGAACTGGCTGACCATGTTTGTTGTTCTGGCTTATCGCAAACAGTTCGTATGGATCAACTGTATGCCACGTATCGCACACGCGTCTCTAATCTAAATTGTTTTTTATGTCTCTGGCATCGCAAATAGTTCATATTATTGGCGATGGGTTTTTTATGACACCGTTTGCGATTCATTCATCGCACACAGTTTGGTCGCGGGGTCTCTGATTCATGTGTCGCATTAGCGGTCGCCTGTAGTAGTGTGGTGGGGATTGATCCACGCATATATATCCAGTTGGATGTAGGTGATCATGAATTATTATTGTTGACATTACCCTTGAGGTAAATACGTTGGGAGGCAAAATTATAAGCCCCTATCTTTCTATGTGTCTGACTGAAACTTTTGCTCCATAAGTATGCCGTGAGTGTCAGCAATCATAGAAGACTAAATGATAGTTGAGTATGTGAACATGCTAAACAAAGCTCTTATATAGACTCTTTCTGATAATATGATGAATTGCAATTGCTGAAGTGACTGAGATCATAGTTTGTTAGTTTTCAATTTGGTTTATGGTTCATACTTTAACTTGTGATTGAATCGTCACTTTTTCATGAGAAGTTTTATGATGATATATTGTTGTTATAATATAGATCATGATGCTTCATGTCCGTATTTTATTTTTATCGACGCCTCTCTCTCTAAACATGTGGTCATGATTATCGATTTTGGCTTTCGCTTGAGGGCAAGCGAGGTCTAAGCTTGGGGGAGTGTGACACCCTGGTTTTCGCTCCCCGATTTCTTTCTTCGCGGGATTTGACTCCCGTCTTTTTTTCGATGTTATCAGATTTTCTCTCGCTCTTGGGTATATGAAGATGGTCATTTAGCCTTGCCTTTCCAGTCCAACCTTGCCACCCAAGATATATTCTCTGGATTTTGCCGCCGAAACCCTACCCTCCGAGTTATCGGAAGGGAAACCCTAATTCATGCAGTTACAAAGGAACCCCAATTTCGTTTGATTTGTTGCCTCCCAAACTTTTCCTAGTGATCATCCTATCCCTGTAAACCCTGGATATGCAAAAATATTGCCAAGTCATTTGCAATATTTTTCATTTAAAATTAATTCCTTTTTCTGCCAGTTGAAGGAATTAAATCCATAAAAATATCTATCCATCTCCAAAGTTCATGAAAACTTCTGGAGATGTTCATTGTGATCATATTGAGCTCTCATAAAAATATTGGCCATGATTAAATAAGGGAAATTGCATTTTCCTATTTAAAGCCAATATTGCATTTTGGGCACTTTCCAAAGGAACTACCATTTTGGTAGCCAGGAAAAATCCCAAATAATTTGTGGAGCTTCTCCTATCCATATGTTCACCAGTTCCATCAAATACCCAAGTTCCATAGTTCAAATTTTGAGCACATCATCCAATTCTAGTTTCTGGACCTAATTTGAGATTGTGAAGCAACTATGCTTTATATTGCTCCATGGTTCTTGAAATTAATCCAGGACCTCATCCTCACTATATAATGTGATCATGCCAATATTCACATCATTTTACCTAGCTATTTTTCCCCAGTAACTCAATCTAGTTTCTGTCCATAGAGAAGCACTGTGAAGGAAGTACCACTTTGGTATGTCCAAATGGTATGAAAGTTTACCAGTGCCTCCATACCACTAAATAATCCCTCTAAACCAAGTTTGAGCCAAATTCATTTAGCCATTTTGTCCCAGCAATTCAAATCCATTTCTGTCCAGATTTCCAATTTGTTAAGGAAGTGCTAGCTAAAGTGGTCCATTTGTCCTGAAATTTTTCCAGGGTGTGCACCTTAATGGATCACCACTGCATGCCAAAAACCAGCTCCAACCCTCCAGCCATTGCTCCGCAAGAATTCAGCCAAGTTCCTGCGTAGAACTTAAGTCAGCTCAAATCAGTCAAATCCATGTTTCCATTTCCCCCCAAACCTCAGCAGGTCTAATCCAGAGGCATTAATGCATCTATTTGGCATAGCCTGATGTCTAAGCAGTGCCCTGGACACATGGTCCCAGCGGTGACCACAGGCGTGGCGTGCAGCGGTGGCGCTCTAGGCGTCCGACGCCTCGGACAGGCCAGCTCGAGCTGCTGCAGCATGTCCCCTAGTGCCGACTACGTCGCCGCCATCCGCGTGCCTCCTCTGGACCCTTATCCCCTTCTGTCCTCTTCCTCGCCACGGCCCTGTACACCCGTGACCCGCTGCCGCCATCTTCCTCCTGTCCTCTTCCTCCTCGAGCTCTCCCGAAGCCCCTACTGGCTTCTCCACTCTCCCAGAGACCCTGCCGACGCCGCCCTCTTTCTCCGCATGTCCCTGAGCTCCAGTGCGCCGATAAGGCCGCCACGGCGGCCGTGCTCATCTGGTCTCGCTGGCCGCCTATAAGTAGGCTGCCCCAGGCCCTCCCCGAGTACTCACACAACTTCCCTTCCCCTCTGGTTCACTCCAACGCGCTCGCCTGGCCGAACCCCTCCTCGGAGCACGGCAGTTTAGCCGGAGCCAACCCATGGCCGCCGCGCTCAATCCAACTCTCCGGCCACCCTCGGCTCCGTCCAAGCACACCCACGGGCGCGCCGTACCACGGCGACCTCGCCCATGCCCCGCCCAACCTTCCTGGCCGCCGGAGCGCCCACACCAACCGAAGCTCGCCACCTTCTGTCGCTGTGCGCCGCCGTGACCCCAGCCCTCCCCGCACCCCAAGACACCCACCCCTTCCAGCTACGACATTGGGCAGGAGAAATGGAGGAGGAAGAAGGGGATGGGAGGAGAGAGAAGATGACTGGCCGGTGGGGCCCGGACCCACCCGTCAGTGGGAGCTGGACCGCCAGCTCGGATTAAGTGGAGATGTACTCCACAGAGTACGCGACCACTTCAGTGAAAGCGTATTTTCAGAAAGGTGCCATCTGTTTTCAGCCGCGGGCCAAAAGCCCTAAATTGCGGACGTTCGCTAGCTAACAGCAGAAATGAACACATTTTTGTTTATTTTCTGCCTAAGGAACGAACGGCAACAACTTCTCAACCGTAACTCCGATTCAGGTGAATCCAAAGCCCACGATCTCTATTCATCGAGCCCGTTCCGATGGCATCATTTTCACAATGTTGACAGATTCTGAAAATACCCATTTTGCCCCTACCCTGTATTCAGCCCCTTCGAGAGGGAAACTTCTCCGGCAAATCTTTCCGTGAGATGATCGCACTCCTTCCCGGAGTATTCCTTCACCCCAGGCAAGCCGACCATCTGATATATGCCCTAAAGCATTGCTTTGTGTTATTCTTGCGTGTTTAATTAATGAATATGTTTGTGCTAGAAATAATTAAACTCCTTATAGTTTGTATTACTGTTTGCATTACTTGCTAGTATTCATCATATTATCGCACTGGTGACTCGTAGGTGACAATATGGAGATAGGTTGCTATGTTTTCATTGTACATTATTATTGTTATTGCAATGATCAAGAATGTGACTTAATAACAACAACCTCCTCCATCGGCTGGATCGAGTCATAGTGCCACTGAACCGAACTCACCAGTGCAGCCACATCTGCCAGTATGGGACGGCCCTAACTTGGTCTATTATCTTGCCTCTTGTCGGTACCTCCAAAGAGGGGAGGTTATGCATGCGTGCTACCCTGGCCCGGTAGGCGGCGATAACCTTGTGAGCCCAGGTTATTTGCGCGCGGGTCCCCGTTTGGGACAGTTTTGTTTGGCCACGACGGTGGCATGTGTCAGGAGTGACACAGGGGCCACCCAGGGCATGACCCGGAAGGGGGATGATTGTTGGTGGGACCATAAGAGTGCCAGGCAATAGACAGGTTTTGTTGGAGCAGCACCGGTCCACCCGAATGGGAACATGTACTAAAGTACGAGGCCAGGAGCTCCATGGTGTGGGTAAAGTGCGCAACCTCTACAGAGTGTAAATCTATTCGAATAGCCGCGTCCTCAGTCATGGGACACAGTTCGTACTAGGTCACACTATTTGGTCTGTGTCGAGTCTGGAGGAGTTAACCAAATGATTGCTAAGAATGAACCAGAGAAATGTAAGGTTTTTCAAACTTGCAGTGCAGATACATGGGCACCAGATGATATGAATGTTAGCCATGCGATGGCTATGAGGTGAGTGGTCGGATGACCGCAAGAGTCAGATCGGGATTGGGTATGATTTGGATTAGATCATGAGAATGTTTGGAGTATGAATTCATTACTCGGTATGCTTTATCCTCGTCATGTTGTTTTTACTTCTGTAATAATATGGCTAGATAATCCTGCTATGACATGACAATTAATAATGCTAGATAGTTAAATCAAATTAATTAACAATGCTAAAAGTATTGATACATGCTTGAATGACATGGATTGCTTTGCTTGGTGTGTATGTTATTTGGTTTGCTTGCGAGTACATTCAAAAGTACTCAGCGGCCTTCAACATGGCCAGGTTCAGCTAAGGATCCGTCGAGGAGCGGGAGCGTTCACGAGCTAGAAGAGTAACCCAGTCAGAACCCTGTGGATTGGAGCCTCTCCAAGTCCGTGCTGCCTTAGTTAGTGTTTTTCTGCTGCCCCATCTTTGTAACCATGATGTATTTATTCCAGCCACAATGGCTAATAAATATATTCTTATTACAGTTGTGCCTATGTTCATGATACTTTTTGTAAAGGCACGCGCCAGTGTGATTTCCTGGGTTGGCGTGTGCGGCGACCGTCTAGCTACAGTGGTATTCAGGACGGGCGCCACAGGGAGTTGATATATCCAATTTGCATCATGATTTCCTACTGTTATTTATTATGTTTTTGATCATTATTTTACTTTATGGTACAATTCTTATGCCTTTTCTCTCTTATTTTGCAAGATTCACATGGGAGAATGCCGGCAGCTGGAATTCTGGATTGGAAAGGGGTGAAATAGAGATAGCTATTCTGCACACCTCCAAATGACCTGAAAATTTACGGATAATTATTTTGGAATATATAAAAAATACCGGCGAAGGAATTACTAGGAGGGGGCCCACTGATACGTCTCCAACGTATCTATAATTTATGAAGTATTCATGCCATGTTTATTATAGTTTTGTATGATTTTGGTGCACTTTTATATGGCTTTTATATGATTTTTATGGACTAACATATTGACCTAGTGCCCAGTGCCAATTGCTGTTTTCTGCTTGTTTTTTGTTTTCCAGAAAATCCATATCAAATGAAGTCCAAATGCAACAAAACTTTTTGACGATTTTTTCTGGAAGGAAACAGACCCAGGAAGCTTCGGAGGAGCAGCAGAAGAGCTACACGGGCCCCACGAGCCACCTGGGCGCGCCTGCCCCCCCCCCCCCCAGGCGCGCCCTGGTGCCTCGTGGGCCCCCTGTGGCCCTTCTTCGCGTGATTCCAACGCCAAAAAATCATATATATTCAGAAACCCCCGAAAGTTAACCGAGATGAGTTTTTACGCCGTCGCAAGCCTCTGTACCTCCACGATCTAATCTACAGCCCTTTTTCGGCACCCTGCCGGCGAGGGGAATCGTCAACGGAGGCCATCTTCATCATCCCGGCGGTCTCCATGACGAGGAGGGAGTAGTTCACCCTCGGGGCTAAGGGTTTGTACCAGTAGCTATGTGTTTTATCTCTCTCTCTCATGTTCTTGATTTGGCACGATCTTGTTGTATCGTGAGCTTTGTTAATATAGTTGGATCATACGGTGCTTCTTCCCTCTCTATCTTTGTTGTGATGAATCGAATCTTTTCCCTTTGAGGTTTCGTTATTGTCGGATTAAATATTCAGATTTGAGAACACTTGATGTATGTCTTGCAATATCCATGGTGACAATGGGGTATTATATTGATTCACTTGATGTATGTTTTGGCACTCAACTCGCGGATTCCCGAGGTGACATTGGGGTAATCTATGCATAGGGGTTGATGCACGTTTTCATTATCTTTTCTCCGATAGAAACTTTGGGGTGCTCCTTGAAGTTCTTTGTGTCGATTTCATATTATGATTATGAAGTTGTTTGATGCATATCGTATAATCAACTCACGGATACTTGTGGTGACATTGGAGTATCTAGGTGACATTAGAGTTGGTTGATGTGTGTCATATGGTGTTATTTTAGTACGAACTCTAGGGCTGTTTGTGACACTTATAGGAATAGCTCAATAGATCGATCGGAAAGGATAACTTTGAGGTGGTTTCGTACCCTACAAACAATTTCTATCTTATGTTCTCCGCTAATAGGAACTTTGGAGTGATTCTTTATCGCACGTTGAGGCATTGTTATATGATCCAATTATGTTAGCATTGTTGAGAGATTGCACTAGCGAAAGTATGAACCCTAGGCCTTGTTTTCAAGCATTGCAATACCGTTTGTGCTCACTTTTATTACTTGCTACCTTGCTGTTTTTATATTTTCAGATTACAAAAACCTATATCTACTATCCATACTACACTTTTATCACCATCTCTTCGCCGAACTAGTGCACCTATACAATTTACCATTGTATTGGGTGTGTTGGGGACACAAGAGATTTCTTGTATTTGGTTGCAGGGTTGTTTGAGAGATACCATCTTCAACCTATGCCTCCCACAGATTGATAAACCTTAGGTCATCCACTTGAGGGAAAATTGCTACTGTCGTACAAAACTCTACGCTTGGAGGCCCAACACGAGTCTACAAGAATAAGTTGTGTAGTAGACATCAAGCTCTTTTCTGGCGCCGTTGCCGGGGAGGTGAGTGCTTGAATTTATATCTTTAGATCTTGCAATCGAATCTTTTAGTTTCTTGTTTTATCACTAGTTTGGTTTATAAAAGAAAACCACAAAAAAATGGAATTGAGGTTGCCTCATATTATTCGTCTTTATAATGTCTTTCTTGAAAATGATGGAGCGGAAAATTGTGCTCAATTGATAGAAGAAGAATTCAATAAAATGTTTGGCATAAAATCTTAGAATGATGAGCATGATTGCAATGTTGCTAGTATGAATTCTTTGAATATCCATGATGCTAATGATATGCAAAGCCACAAGCTTGGGGATGCTATGTTTGATGAAGATGATATTTTTAGTCCCCCAAGTTTCGATGAAAAAATGTATTATGATGATTGCATGCCTCCTATCTATGATGATTTTTGTGATGACATGTATGCTATAACGAATAATGATAAATATGAAACTTGTCATCATGATTTTAATTTTCAATTGGATTATGCCAATCAAGTATCTCATGATAGTTATTTTGTTGAGTTTGCTCCCACTATTATGAATGAGAAGAAAATTGCTTATGTGGGGAGTAATGAAAATTCTAAGCTTGTGAATCATGAAAAGAATGCTTTATGTGATAGTTATATTGTTGAATTCATTCATGATGCTACTGAAAATTATTATGAGAGAGGATCATATGCTTGTAGGTGTTGCAATAATATCAAGTTTCCTCTCTATGTATTGAAAGTTTTGAAGTTGCACTTGTTTTGCCTTCCTATGCTAGTTGATTCTTGTTCCCATAAATTGTTTCCTCACAAAATCCCTATGCATAGGAAGTGAGTTAGGCTTAAATGTGCTTTACATATGTTTCATGATGCCCCCATTGTGTTTCAATTCTTTACCTTTGTGTGAGCATCATTGAAATCATCATACCTAGCTAAAAAGGCATTAAAGAAAAGCACTTGTTGGGAGACAACCCAATACTTATACCTACTGTTTTTGTGTGTCCACATGATTAAGGTACTGTAGTAATCATGTTTTATATGTTTTCTTTCAATAATGTGCCAAGTAAAGCCTTTGGGATAGTGTGGATGCTTGTTGATTTGATTCTGTGCAAAAACAGAAACTTTTGCGGCCAGTGCTGGAATTTCTATTCTGTGCTGGAGCATGCAAAAATTCTGAAATTTATACACAGTATTGGGTTACAAATTGTTTACGTTGTCCTAATTTTTGAGAATTTTGGAGGTACATAAGTATGGTTTTTAAATCGCTTACTACACGCTGTTCTGTTTTTGACAGATTCTGTTTTCGATTCATAGTTTGCTTGTTTTAGTGTTTCCATAGCTTATATTGAGTAATATAAATTGTGGAAATGATAGAATACAGTAGGAATTATGTGATAACAATTATGAATCTTGTCTTGACAGTACCTAAGTGGATGATTTATTTTTATCATACTAACCTATCTCCCGAAGTTCCGTTAAGTTTTGTGTGATTGAAGTTTTCAAGTTTTGGGTGAGATATCGATATGAGGAGAATAAGGAGTGGCAAGACCCTAAGCTTGGGGATGCCCAAGGCACTCCAAGGTAAAATTCGAGGAAGACTCAAGCGTCTAAGTTTGGGGATGCCCCGGAAGGCATCCCCTCTTTCGTCTTCAACACTATCGGTAACCTCACTCGGAGCTATATTTTTATTCGTCACATAATATGAGTTTTGCTTGGAGCATCATTTTATGCTGTTAATATTTGCTTGGTGTTATTAATAATCATTTTTTGTATCTTTTAGTTAAATAAAATCCCAATTATAGCCTTTACCATGCTCAGTTTGCAAGTTCATGTGTTGCTGTTTGAACACAGAAAGTTTTATGTTATGTCCAGAATATTCCTGAATAGTTAGAACATGATAAAAATCTGAAATTTTTACACAGTAAGAATGCATGAGTTCTCTGTCATTTGGTAATTTTTCAGAATTTTTGGAGTTAGGGAAGTATGAATTTTATATCCCCCTTTACAGACTGTTCTGTTTTGGCAGATTGCTGTTATAATTGCATTGTTTGCATATGTTTGCGTGTTTAATGTTTATATTTGTGGATAGGAGTATTAAATATGAAGAGGCATTTATTATGCAATGTTTAATTATAATTTTTGTGATTTTCTACAGTAGAGAATGTTAAGGTTTTGAGTTGATTTATACTAACTTATCTCACGAGTTCTTGTTGAGTTTTGTGTGGATGAAGTTTTTAAGATTTAGGAGAAGCCATGATATGAGAGGAATTAAGGAGATGCAAGAGCTTAAGCTTGGGTATGCCCAAGGCACCCCAATATAACATTCTAAGAAGTCTCAAGCAAATAAGCTTGGGGATGCCCCGGTTGGCATCCCACCTTTCTTCATCAACACCTGTCGGTTAGCCTAAGTTTTTACTTCTTCACATGATATGTGCTATTCTTGGAGTGTCCTTTTATTTTAATTTTGTTTGCTGTTTTAATAAAATTATCAATATCTGAAATATTTATTTGGAGAGAGTCTTCACATAGCTACTTAATTGTTTAACTACTCATTGATCTTCACTTATATCTTTTGGAGTAGTTTGTCATACACTCTCATGCTTCACTTATATTATTTTGAGAGTTGACAATAGTAATGGCAATATGCTTAAGATATGAATTTGGTCCTAATGTGATGGATATTTAAGAAGGATATAATAAAAAAAAATGTAGACCACTGAATATGATAAGTGTGATCCCTTGCAATAGTTTTGCGATATGGAGATGATAATATGTGAGTCATGTTAGTGAGTAATTATGATTTAGTAAGAATATTGGTGTTAAAGTTTGTGATTCCCTATGCATGCACATTAAGTCAATAGTTATGCAAAGAAATTATATCCTACTTATGGTGCATTATTCGGTGTTAGTTATGTTCAATGCATGTTTATGACCGTTTTCGATTTTTGGTTGGTTGCTTCTCAATCTATTTGCTAGCCTTCATTTGTACTAAGCGAGAATACTGCTTGTGCATCCAAACTCCTTAAACCCAACTTGTGCCAAATGAGTCCACCATATCTACCTGTATGCGGTATTTTAATGCCGTTCCAAGTAAATTTGCATGTGCCAACTCTAAATTTTTTTCAAAATAATTTTCCGTTTTGTGTGCCCGTACCGCTCATGAAGCGGCAGGGGGTGGCCAATATTTTCCATGCTAGGTGTGTTATTCTCATGATGAGTGTTTACTCACTTGTCATTGCATGAGAGAGTGGCTGGTAATAGGGATGCCCAGTCCCACAATGAATCAAAAATTAATAACAACAAAATTCCTTGGAAAGTGTTGGTATGGAGGGCACCCGTGGATACGGCTAGCCATGGATTGTGAAAGAATGGTGGAAAGGAAATAAACTTTACTTTCTGTTTGGGAACCGCCTATGATGTGTCTAGCATGGAAAATATTGGGAATTCTCGGTCGTTTTCGTTGACAGGAAAAGCATGCTTCTCAAAATAATTTTATCTCTGTAATTTAAGCTTTGAGCTTTGGCACATTAGTAAATCTCTGCTTCCTTCTGCGAAGGGTCTATCTATTTACTTTTATGCAATTTTTATTTTTATTTTTATTTGAGTCTCCATCTTCTCTTATAAAGCACCAACTAGAGAGCACTATTGCCATACTTGTGCATTGGATGTAGCTAATATTTGAGTGTGTTTCATGAATGGATCAATGATTGAGCATAATGGGCTAGGGATAACTTTCTTTAGCGTTGATATTTTGAAAGACATGGTTGCTTGTTAGTATGCTTGAGTATTTATATCTTCATGTCAAATTATAAACTATTGTTTTGAATCACTCAAGTCCAATGTCCATGCTATAAAAGAAAAGAATATATGATGATTATGATAGGTAGCATCCCACATCAAAATTTTTGTTTTTAATTGCTACTTTATCATGTTGAGTTTTATGAGAAAAAGTTGCTGTTATGATGCTAGGAAAAGTGATTGAAATTATCATTGATCAAACTTATGCACTATGCTGGCATTCACACTTCATAAATTATTTCTTTTATCATTTACCTACTCGAGGACGAGCAGGAATTAAGCTTGGGGATGCTGATACGTCTCCAACGTATCTATAATTTATGAAGTATTCATGCCATGTTTATTATAGTTTTGTATGATTTTGGTGCACTTTTATATGGCTTTTATATGATTTTTATGGACTAACATATTGACCTAGTGCCCAGTGCCAATTGTTGTTTTCTGCTTGTTTTTGGTTTTCCAGAAAATCCATATCAAATGAAGTCCAAATGCAGCAAAACTTTTTGACGATTTTTTCTGGAAGGAAACAGACCCAGGAAGCTTCGGAGGAGCAGTAGAAGAGCCACAGGGGCCCCACGAGCCACCTGGGCACGCCTGCCCCCCCAGGCGCGCTCTGGTGCCTCGTGGGCTCCCTGTGGCCCTTCTTCGTGTGATTCCAACGCCAAAAAATCATATATATTCAGAAACCCCCGAAAATTAACCAAGATGATTTTTTACGCCGCCGCAAGCCTCTGTACCTCAACGATCTAATCTACAGCCCTTTTTCGGCACCCTGCCGGAGGAGGGAATCATCACCAGAGGCCATCTTCATCATCCCGGCGGTCTCCAAGACGAGGAGGTAATAGTTCACCCTCGGGGCTGAGGGTTTGTACCAGTAGCTATGTGTTTTATCTCTCTCTCTCGTGTTCTTGATTTGGCACGATCTTGATGTATCGCGAGCTTTGTTAATATAGTTGGATCATATGGTGTTTCTTCCCTCTCTATCTTTGTTGTGATGAATCGAATCTTTTCCCTTTGAGGTTTCATTATTGTCGGATTGAATATTCAGATTTGAGAACACTTGATGTATGTCTTGCATATGAATACCCATGGTGACAATGGGGTATTATATTGATTCACTTGATGTATGTTTTGGCACTCAACTCGCGGATTCCCGAGGTGACATTGGGGTAATCTATGCATAGGGGTTGATGCACGTTTTCATTATCTTTTCTCCGATAGAAACTTTGGGGTGCTCCTTGAAGTTCTTTGTGTGGATTTCATATTATGATTATGAAGTTGTTTGATGCATATCGTATAATCAACTCACGGATACTTGTGGTGACATTGGAGTATCTAGGTGACATTAGAGTTGGTTGATGTGTGTCATATGGTGTTATTTTAGTACGAACTCTAGGGCTGTTTGTGACACTTATAGGAATAGCTCAATAGATCGATCGGAAAGGATAACTTTGAGGTGGTTCCGTACCCTACAAACAATTTCTATCTTATGTTCTCCGCTAATAGGAACTTTGGAGTGATTCTTTATCGCACGTTGAGGGATTGTTATATGATCCAATTATGTTAGCATTGTTGAGAGATTGCACTAGCGAAAGTATGAACCCTAGGCCTTGTTTTCAAGCATTGCAATACCGTTTGTGCTCACTTTTGTTACTTGCTACCTTGGTTTTTTATATTTTCAGATTACAAAAACCTATATCTACTATCCATACTACACTTGTATCACCATCTCTTCACCGAACTAGTGCACCTATACAATTTACCATTGTATTTGGTGTGTTGGGGACACAAGAGATTTTTTGTATTTGATTGGAGGGTTGTTTGAGAGAGACCATCTTCAACCTACTTCTCCCACGGATTGATAAACCTTAGGTCATCCACTTGAGGGAAAATTGCTACTGTCCTACACAACTCTGCGCTTGGAGGCCTAACACGAGTCTATAAGAATAAGTTGTGTAGTAGACATCACCCACCAGGAAGCCACAAGCCAGGGGGGCACGCCCTACCCCCCTGGGTGCGCCCCCAAGCTTGTGGGGCCCCTGGCAGGCCTCCGGCCCCCTCCTTCTACTATATGAAGCCATTTGCCCTAGAAAAAAAATTAGAAGAGGACTTTCGGGACGAAGCGCCGCCGTCTCGAGGCGGAACCTGGGCAGGAGCTATTTTGCTCTCCGGCGGAAACTTTCCTTCGGGAGAGGGAAATCGAAGCCATCGACATCACCAACGATCCTTTCATTGTGGGAGGACCAATCTTCAATAACATCTTCACCAGCACCATCTCATCTCAAACCCTAGTTCTTCTCTTGTATTCAATCTTTGTCTCAAAACCTCAGATTGGTACCTGTGGGTTGCTAGTAGTGTTGATGACATCTTGTAGTTGATGCTAGTTGGTTTATTTGGTGGAAGATTATATGTTCAGATCCTTAATGCTATTCAATACCCCTCTGATCTTGAACATGAATATGATTTGTGAGTAGTTACTTTTGTTCTTGAGGACATGGGAGAAGTCTTGTCATCACTAATCATGCGAATTTGGTATTCGTTCGATATTTTGATGATATGTATGTTGTTGCTTCCTTTAGTGGTGTCGTGTGAACGTCGACTACATGACACTTCACCATCTTTGGGCCTAAGGGAAGGCATTGTGGAGTATTAATTAGATGATGGGTTGCTAGAGTGACAGAAGCTTAAACCCTAGTTTATGCGCTATTCCGTAAGGGGCTGATTTGGATCCATATGGTTCATGCTATGGTTAGATTTATCTTAATTCTTTGTTCGTAGTTGCGGATGATTGCGAGAGGGGGTAATCATAAGTGGGAGGCTTCTTCAAGTAAGAACAACACCCAAGCACCGGTCCACCCACATATCAAATTATCAAAGTAGCGAACGCGAATCAAACAAACATGATGAAAGTGACTAGATGAAATTCCCATGTGTCCCCGAGAATGCTTTGCTTATTATACGAGTTTGTTCCGACTTGTCCTTTGCTATAAAAAGGATTGGGCCACCTTGCTGCACTTTATTATATTTGTTACTAGTTACTTGTTACGAATTATCTTGCTACCGAAACTATCTGTTACCGCTACTTTCTGTACTTGCAGAGAATACCTTGCTGAAAACCACTTGTCATTTCCTTCTGCTCCTCATTGGGTTCGACACTCTTACTTATCAAAAGGACTACGATTGATCCCCTATACTTGTGGGTCATCAGTGAGCACAGGAAAATGTTGTGTGGATGAAGATGGGAAAGGGACGTCCATGGGGAAGAGAGGAGGAAGAAGAGGGAGAGACGAGGAAGAAGGTGCATTAAATCTCAATTCTACTAGTACTACTAGTATACATGAGTGTAAATAGTTAAGCGGATGACATGTGAGTCTACGTCAAGCGGGCCCATATGTCCGTCAACGAAAGAGAGAGCTGCGTACACGTAATTGCGGAAGCGTGCTCCACTGGCAGACATGATGGCACTACAGGGTAAGGTTGATTTAGTAACACCAGCACGCTGGCTCAGATTACTAATCAAGTGTCCCATCTGCTGCAGCGTGTATTGTCACTTCACTGTGAAGACTAGTAGTTGAATAGACCGATGGGGAATAATGGATCGCCAAGACTTCCTATCTATGCCTCTACTCTCATCCTGTCCAACATTAAGAACATTGGCCAAGGCTCCCGGCGCCAATTACGTAGTAGTACCTACTCCCTCATTCTGGTTTATATACAGCTCAATAAAAAAGATTCATCAACCAAGGTAATAGTAAATGATGAGTGGCAGAAGAATTTTTTGTAGTACTACTGTAGTACTTTGCAAAAGTACTCAATTAATGGGCTCGTTTTCCTCAAGAAAATTGTGTTTATGAATGTATTAATTGCAATGCATGCGTGCATGCATGAACAACAAATGACTAGGACCTTTACATGCATTGGAGTAATTCTTGCATGCAATGTTTTAATGAAGCTTGAAATATGAACATGTGAATGGGAGGGACTAGAACCCTCACGCGTGCATGCAACACTCACACGTACACATGCACGCATGCAACACTCACGCAGCCATGCATGCTGCACATAGCACACGACTCAACACACACGCTCACGCTCAAGTGCTCAACCTACACATGCATGCACACACATACACAGCCAGGGTGGTTCGCGTGCAAGGGTTGGACTCCTATCGCGCCTGCATAAAGTTTTGTTTAACTTATTTCTTTGCTCTGCCAACTGCTACCTATGAGCTGCGTTGGTAATTCCCTGAAGAAGAAGGGAGATGCAGTACAGTAGAGATAAGTATTTCCCTCAGTTATAAAACCAAGGTTATCAATCCAGTAGGAGAATCACGCAACACCTCGTTAACAGTACCTGCACACAAAACAACAAATCCTTGCACCCAACGCAAACAAGGGGTTGTCAATCCCTCGGTGGTTAATTGCAAGATTAAATTGTATGGTGATAGATAGATAGAACTAAAATATAAAATAAAATAAATAAAGTAAAAGTGTAGCAAGGTATTTTTAGGATTTTTAATATATGATTTGGATAGACCCGGGGGCCATAGTTTTCACTAGAGGCTTCTCTCATGAAAATAGCATACGGTGGGTAAACAAATTACTATTGGGCAATTGATAGAAAAGCAAATAATCATGACGATATCCAAGGCAATGATCATGTATATAGGCATCGCGTCCGAGACAAGTAGACCGACTCCTGCCTGCATCTACTACTATTACTCCACACATCGACCGCTATCCAGCATGCATCTAGTGTATTAAGTCCATAAAGAACGGAGTAACGCCTTAAGCAAGATGACATGATGTAGACAAAGTAAACTCACGCATGAATAAACCCCATCTTTTTACCCTTAATAGCAATGATACATACGTGTCATGTCCCTTTCTGTCACTGGGATTGAGCACCGCAAGATCAAACCCATTACAAAGCACCTCTCCCATTGCAAGATAAATCAATCTAGTTGGCCAAACCAAATCAATAGATCGGAGAGAAATATGAAGCTATAATAATCATGCATAAAAGAGTTCAGAGAAGACTCAAATAATATTCATGGATAATCTGATCATAAACTAACAATTCATCAGATCCCAACAAACACACTGCAAAAAGTGATTACATCGGATAGAACTCCAAGAACATCGAGGAGAACATTCTATTGAAGATCAAAAAGAGAGAAGAAGCCATCTAGCTACTAACTATGGACCCGAAGGTCTGTGGTAAACTACTCACGCATCATCGGAAGGGCAGCAAGGTTGATGTAGAGCCCCTCCGTGATCGATTCCTGTGACACCCTGGTTTTTCCAGCTTTTCTTCCCAAATTTTATTTGAGAATTTTTTTTGAATTTGGCTTGGATTTGTTTCTGAACGACTCTATGGACTTAAACCCTGATAATATTTTTTTGATTTTCTTTCCCAAGTGACTCAGACTCTCAAGAATTTCTCTCAAGTCATGTCACTTCCACTCTTGCCCAATCTCATTTTTATTCCAACCTAATATTCTTTTTTTTCATTAAAGGAATAACCCTTTAAGCTCTAGGTTGTGAAGCAACCTATATTTCTGTTCTTCCAAAAATTCCAAGAAAATTCTCATAAATCCTTTGCATCATGTGAACCTTGGATGTGTGAAAATATTCAAGATTTACTCCTCATGGTGAGCATAGCACCTAATTTTTGATTCTGGTCAAAATTTCAGTTTGTCAGGCAACTATGTTTTATATTGCTTCAAAAATTCTGAAATTAATCCAGGACATTCTCCTAACCATATGATCAGTCTCCACAAATTTTTGGCTCATTTCATTCAGCCAATTTTTCTACAAAACTCTCCCAAGTTTCTGTCCAGTGGGAAGTGTTGTAAAGGAAGTACCCTGTACACTAACTCAAATGGGCTGAAATTTTTATGGCACGTTGGCATTCCCAAATCATCCACAAATACCATACTTCAGCTTCAGCAACCCATCCAAGTGAGTGCAACATCCTCTGCAATGTTTCTGGATCAAAGAGGCAGTTGTGAAGCAACCATGCTCTACACTGATCTTTTTGGTCTGAATTTTTCCCAGCATGTGCTCCTTCCTACTACATTCTAACATGGCAAACTCTCTCTCGCAAAACCCTAACCATTTCTCCTCAACTTGCTGACCAAGTTGATGACCAGAAACTTCCAGTGAACCTATCCAGCTGTCCAAACCAGCTCTTGTCAAACCAAAGGCACAGCGAGGACTCAGGTAGAGAAGACTACCGCGTAGACGTGATCGTTTGGGGCAGAGCGCGCCACAAGCGTCCATGCACGTGGTGACCACGCGTCTGGCCGAGCCAAAACCATGCTCTGCACGGCAGCCGCGTCGGACACGCCCGTTCCGGCCGCCTCTCGATGTCTCTCCTTGTCCTAGCATGCCGACGTCGTCGCCGCCGTCCACCTGGCCAGCCTGGACCCTTCCTCTCTCTCCGGCGAGGCTCGCCGCCGCTCACGGCCAAGTGCGCGCACGGGCGGCACAGTGCCCGTACGGGGTGAGCTGGCTAGCAGCTTCCCGGCGCGGCGTCGCCTTGTGCTTAACTCCCCTAACCTCTCCCATCGCTTCATCTCCCTCCGTGACGGCCACCTCACCGTACCCACTCCGACGACGTGGCCGTGGCGCCGAGCAGCTCGACCACCCTCCACCCACCTATAAATAGCCCTCCCCGTCCTCTCCAACCCTCACCACTCCACCCCTCTCCCTCTCAATCGCCGCCCCGTAGCTCGGGAGCAAGCCGAAAAGCTCTCCTTCCCCAACTTCGGCGAAGTGCTCCGCCGTTCTGCCCCTGCTCCTCCCACTCACCTCCGCCCACCCCAAGCCCAACCGAGGCCACCCCCGAGCTTGTGGTACTCCACTGACCCTCCCCAGCCATTCCCCTGCCCGAGAGCTCGTCAGAGTCGCCGGATCGATCGTCGCCCAAAGCTCGCCGCCGCCTGAGACAAAGGGGACGACCACGTCCGGCCACCGTTTGAGGAGCCACGAGTACGGGAGTGCTCGCCGTCGTCCGCTCATTCCATCCCCGCTGTCCCCGGAGCTCGCCGCCGTCGCTATCGCCGGCAACCGTCGCGGTTAGTCGCCGTCCTCTGTGCCCTCCCTCTCTCTCTGTTCAAATATGACAGGCGGGCCCTGCTGGTCAGTGACTCCATGCGCGCTCGAACCGGTACGCTAGTGGAAACGCCCAGCCAGTTTACGTCTTCGACGTGGCCGCCTGAGGTTTTTCTGATTTTTTGTTTAAATTCAAATATTCCAGAAACTTTGACTGAACTTTGATCAGCCATAACTTTTAAACCATAAGTCCAAATGAGTTCATTCTTTTTGCATTATTTTTCTTATGAGCTCCTCTTTATGCTATAAAAATTTGGGATTTTTATCTGTTGTCTAGAATTTCTGGTCAATAGAAAATGCTTTATGTGGTATTTGAAAATGCTTTCAAAAAATGTTTTTCAGATTTGTTTGCCTAGTTGGTGAAGGCCAGGAGTATTCCCACACTCTGTTGGTCGCTTGGTGCAAGGCAAGCCATAACTCTCATTTGCATAATTGCATTGCAATATCACAGTTTAAATAATCATTTTAATGCCAATTATAAATTAATTATGAATGGATTAATTTATGCAATACTTTGGAGATGTTGAATAAGTTACTGTCATGATGATGTTGAGATTTTGGATTAGTAGAAGAGTTTCAGATTTATGTCGTAGTGCTGTCAGACTGGTGAGATTACCGTCTATGATTATTTTGTGATGCCGCTGGTACTGCATATATGGGATTAGTAGTAAAGGATGATCACGTTGCTCATTGGATTTCTAGTTGGTTAATGTGATAACCTGGATTACTGGTATAGTGGAGTGTTAGTAATGACTATGAATATTCGGGGATAAAATCCTTCATCGTTGATCAAGTGCCACTGAACCAAACTTCCCAGTGCAGCCACACCTGTCGGAATGGGACGGCCTTGGCTTGGTCTAACAGCGTGCTCTTTATTCGGTACCACCAAAGAGGGAAGGTTATGCGTGCGTGCTGCCCTGATCAGGTAGACGACGATAACCTTGTGAGCCCAGTCTGGTTTTGAGCTCAGGTCCCTGTTTGGGACAATTAGTTGGCCACGACGGTGGCAGGTGTCATGGGGTGACACAGGGGCCACCCAGGGCAGGACTCCGGGGGAGGATGATTGTCGGTGGTACGATGGAGAGTCACGGGTTAGGCAAGTTTCGTTGGAGCAGCACCGGTCCACCCGGAAAGGGAAGTGTACCGTGGTGTGGGGCCAGGAGCTTCATAGGGTGGGTAAAGTGTGCAACCTCTACAGAGTGTAAGAATCTATTTGAATAGCCGAGTCCACGGTATTGGACACAGTTCGTACTAAGTCACACTGCCCGATCAACACCAATGAGGGAATGACATGTTAATGATGGAAGAACTCGTCTCAGTAAGGTTAGATGACCGATGGTTGTGTGATTTGCTGGTAATGATTAAGGATGATTCTCGGGAATGATTATCGGAAGATCTTGAGGTGACCCTGAGTTGGTCACGAGAGTAAGTGGTTTAACCATGTGGTTCAGAGTATAGGGATTCTATAGCGGTAACCAGTTTGATGGTGGTAGCAACAGCATGTTAATATTTCCTTCCACCCTTTCAGTAGCATTTAAATCCGGTTTAATCAAGATTTCTATGACATTGTTATGCCTTGATGCTTTTTATTGTTACGAGCTTGCGAGTACATTCAAAGTACTCACCTGGCGTGTCATGCCAGTTTACAGGTGCTGCCCTGTTTGCATAGGCATTGCGAGCTAGGATGTGATCTTGGCCAGAGTCCCTGCGGAGTGGAGTCCATATCGACGCTGTAATTCTGCTGCTAGGATTCAAGCCACTGCTAGCATAGAATTGTCGTAGCAAGCGTAGCTTTGCCAAGGCAACTCTTTGTAATATCTCAAACCCTTGTACCCATTTATTTGTAATAAAGAGCTGATTTGTTCTATGCCAAGCAGTGCTGTATTCCAGAAGACTTGATCTCTGGGCTGGAATACGGGGTCCTCCGGTGACTCTGAGCCGAGGTGCCACAAGGTTTGGTATCAGAGAAGGTTTGGCTATAGGATACCCTAGCCAACCCGAACGTTAGAAACCGTTAGATTAGAGCCCAGTTTGTTTGTGTGTTGCATTTGAGTGCTGCACTTGATTGATGCATTGGTGTGTTGCATGGCATGCATATCGATTTAGTTCACTAATCAGTTGATTTTGTAGATGGCATCTATTCCGGTTGACTACAATTCAGCTCCTGCACCACTCAGCTTCGCATCCCTGCTTTGGGATGTCTGGCATCTTCTCTATCCTAATGGAGAGATGCCAAGGTACCAAGTGTTTCAGACCTCGCTTGCAGGAATGGTGCATGAGTATCATGCCAATGTCATCATGTCAGTCGACCTACCCTTAGGGAAGTGCACCTATAGTCTCCATGGTGGATATGCTTCTACCCCGGACCACGCTGTCCAACTTGCCGCTCTGGCAGGCCTCACTATTATTCGCCATCAGGAAAGCGCGATGCAGGAGAATCGTGCCTTTCAGTACTATCCTACCATGTCCACCACTCCCAGACGGATTAGGTTTCCTCCTGTCCGCTCAGATGACGATGTCGCTATGGCATACATGTCTCGTTACATGGTCGCAGAGTATGTCCTCGTCGCTGAGTTAGTCCGTGATGCAACTCGTGCCCGGAGAGCCCTTGGTATGGCTTTAGCTCCGTCAACCCCTCCGCCAGCTCCTTCGCTCTCCAGCAACCCGTCATACAACCCTAGTGTCTAAGTATCTGTGCAGTTCATGTTACATGAGTTGTGGTAGTGCCGAGTGCTGTAAATTACCCTGAGTAGCAATAAAGTGTGGGTTTGGCAAGTTTGGTGCTTCTCCCTTGAATAGTTTTTATTTGCTTTTCTTTGGTTTTTCGGTGTCATACTACCTTCTCTATGGAAGTTGCTCGAACACGAAAGGATAATAAGGATTGTCAGTACTTGGAGGTTACGTTGAGCAGCATGAAATCCTTAGAATCACATTGTGTGGGGAGAATATTTGGATGACAGCAAACAGTGTTCTGAATTGACTATTAGTGTCAAGTCTACATCAGCGATGCAATCGTCATAGCAGTAATGATTAAACAAACAAGAAGACCAGTGTGTGCAAAACTGTGATATGGTTACAATACAAGTTGGGATTCAAGAGGGATACTCGGCCAACTCTTTCGTAGGAAGCCAACAGGTGGAGTTGTGAGGATATATATATGTAACAGCATGGCACAGTAAGAAACTTCTAGCATAAGCAATCCAGTCGTCCTCCACACGCCACCGGAGAAACTTATGAGGCAAGGCTCCTTGAGTCTTCCACAACACGATATGTGAATGGCTTCCAGCACAAGATACCCTGTCTTCCTCAGTAAGCTATCGTGAGAAAGCTTCCAGCGTAAGGTACGGAATCTTCCTCGATAAGTAACCAGGAGGGAAAGCTTCTGGGGGACGCTACCTCGCCTTCCTCGGTAAGCTATTCTGGCAGAAGCTTCGAACCCAAGCCATCCAGTCTTCTTCAGCACGCTACCCGATGGCTTCCAACCTAAGCTATCCAATCCTCTTCAGCACGGTACCACAAACTGTTGGCAGCATTGGCATAAGTTAAGACATGGCATATGGGTAGTGCATATTGAGAGGTTAAGTTATAAATAGCTCGGTCAGAAATATGAGCTAGTCAGGACACAAAGGTCTGCCTCGGGGAATCAGATGTTCAGCTACACATGCTTCTATATACATGGTGGAGTGTTGCTCGAATCATGACAGTCACTCGTACCGAAGCAACTATGCTGGAGCCGGGTTACCAAAGGGAAGCATGAACCAACATCCTGCATAAGTTATGCAAGAGAACGAACGCTGATATACCCATCAGCATATTGGGAGAACTCACCCGTTATGAGGTAAGACCATTTGGAATTACAATTTGGGCAGTGGATATCAAGGTACTTATGAACTTGGTATATGGTCACAACGAAACCCTGCTTGCTTTTCTTGGAAACGGCACCACACTCGTGTTCTGAGCTGTTTTTAGCCGACCAAGGTGGATGCTGGTATTATATTTCTCTTTTCAACAACTGCCCTGTGTTCTGAGCTGTTTCGCGGCCGTCTCAGGCAGCTGTTGAGTTACTTTTGATAGCGGTGACCTCATGCTCTGAGCTGATCTTCGGCCGTCTTAGGGAGCCGCTACATTCTTTCTATCAACATGGTCTCATGCTCTGAGCTGTTTTCCAGCTATCGTGAGCCATGATTGAATTACTCTAGTAAAAGCCCCAGATCTGAGTTGTAAAGACCGTTCTGGCGGCCACTGGTTTACTTGCCGATTTCATGTAAGGGGTTCGGGGGACCAATGCCTTGCCACTACGGCTTGTGAGATGAAAAGCTTGTTAGATAAGTGTGACTGTACTAGGTCAAGAATCAGGCATGCTTACCGGGATTTTGCACCTGATAACGACCATGGTCATACGAAGAGCTGAGGATACGTGATCAAATTTCCTGTGGTAAAGGAATCAGGAAATAGGACAATAATGAGGAGCAAGACCGAAAATGCAGGATGGGCAATTGTAATGTTATATAACAACTCCGGATCAAATGTCTATGCCAGCACTCCCCGGTCATGAGCTAGGTTATTTTTGCCAGGACCACCGCCGGTCAAGATATTGCTATAAGATATTACTCCTTTGGATATTACGAATAGCAACCAGGTCGTCAACACAGAATGGAGACCAAACAGTTAGCTCAGAGGATTCAGCCACCCTGCAAGTAGTCAGACCCACCCGGAGAAATATTGCGATCCTCAGCATAGCAACTCAATACAATAACCAGTTGAGTTGTGACCACTAAGGAAAGTGGTCCATAATCCTTATTGGTACCAGACGGGAGCAAGACATGCTCATCAAACATGGCTCCCGGACTTATGGAAGTGTGACTTACTCCAGTCAGGAAGATGTGCCAGATGAACCAGCAGACATGGTAACGATGAAGTCAACATAATGAAAGAAAGGTCTGTCAGAATGTGGGTGCGGTAAAGCAAACCACCCCAGAGTAAGGAAGTCAGGTCCTATGAGGTCCGTGGGAAAACAGTATACCAAGAAAAAGGACACCCGAGCTGGGACCGGTTGTTCTCGAAGGTAGAATACTCATACTGGTTCCCTGAGCAACCAAATCTCGAGGACGAGATTTATTTTAAGGGGGGTAGGTTTGTGACACCCTGGTTTTTCCAGCTTTTCTTCCCAAATTTTATTTGAGAATTTTTTTTGAATTTGGCTTGGATTTGTTTCTGAATGACTCTATGGACTTAAACCCTGGGATTTTTTTTTGATTTTCTTTCCCAAGTGACTCAGGCTCTCAAGAACTTCTCTCAAGTCATGTCACTTCCACTCTTGCCAAATCTCAATTTTATTCCAACCTAATATTCTTTTTTTTTCCATTAAAGGAATAACCCTTTAAGCTCTAGGTTGTGAAGCAACCTATATTTCTGTTCTTCCAAAAATTCCAAGAAAATTCTCATAAATCCTTTGCATCATGTGAACCTTGGATATGTGAAAATATTCAAGATTTACTCCTCATGGTGAGCATAGCACCCAATTTTTGATTCTAGTCAAAATTTCAGTTTGTCAGGCAACTATGTTTTATATTGCTTCAAAAATTCTGAAATTAATCCAGGACATTCTCCTAACCATATGATCAGTCTCCACAAATTTTTGGCTCATTTCATTCAGCCAATTTTTCTATAAAACTCTCCCAATTTTCTGTCCAGTGGGAAGTGTTGTAAAGGAAGTACCCTGTACACTAACTCAAATGGGCTGAAATTTTTATGGCACGTTGGCATTCCCAAATCACCCACAAATACCAAACTTCACCTTCAGAAACCCATCCAAGCGAGTGCAACATCCTCTGCAATGTCTCTGGATCAAAGAGGCAGTTGTGAAGCCACCATGCTCTACACTGATCTTTTTGGTCTGAATTTTTCCCAGCATGTGCTCCTTCCTACTACATTCTAACATGGCAAACTCTCTCTCACAAAACCCTAACCATTTCTCCTCAACTTGATGCCCAAGTTGATGACCAGAAACTTCCAGTGAACCTATCCAGTTGTCCAGACCAGCTCTTGTCAAACCAAAGGCAGAGGGAGGACTCAGGTTGAGAAGACTACCGCGTAGACGTGATCGTTCGGGGCAGAGGGCACCGCAAGCGTCCATGCACGCGGTGACCACGCGTCTGGCCGAGCCAAAACCGTGCTCTGCACGGCAGCCGCGTCGGACACGCTCGTTCCGGTCGCCTCTCGATGTCTCTCCTTGTCCTAGCATGCCGACGTCGTCGCCGCCGTCCACCTGGCCAGCCTGGACCCTTCCTCTAGCTCCGGCGAGGCTCGCCGCCGCTTACGGCCAAGTGCGCGCACGGGCGGCACAGTGCCCGTACGGGGTGAGCTGGCTGGCAGCTTCCCGGCGCGCCGTCGCCTTGTGCTTAACTCCCCTGACCTCTCCCGTCGCTTCATCTTGCTCCGCGGCGGCCACCTCACCGTACCCGCTCCGGCGACGTGGCCATGGCGCCGAGCAGCTCGACCACCCTCCGCCCACCTATAAACAGCCCTCCCCGGCCTCTCCAACCCTCACCACTCCACCCTTCTCCCTCTCAATCGCCACCCCGTAGCTCGGGAGCAAGCCGAAAAGCTCTCCTTCCCCAACTCAGGCGAAGTGCTCCGCCGTTCTGCCCCTGCTCCTCCCACTCGCCTCCGCCCACCCCAAGCCCAACCGAGGCCACCCCCGAGCTCGTGGTACTCCACTGACCCTCCCCAGCCTTTCCCCTGCCCGAGAGCTCGTCGGTGTCGCCGGATCGATCGTCGCTCGAAGCTCGCCGCCGCCTGAGACGAAGGGGACGACCACGTCCGGCCACCGTTTGAGGAGCCACGGGTATGGCAGTGCTCACCGTCGTCCGCTCATTCCATCCCCGCTATCCCCGGAGCTCGCCGCCGTCACTATCGCCGGCAACCGTCGCCGGTTAGTCGCCGTCCTCTGTTCCCTCCCTCTCTCTGTTCAAATATGACAGGCGGGCCCCACTGGTCAGTGACTCCACGCGCGCCCGAACTGGTACGCTAGTGGAAACGCCCAGCCAGTTTACGTCTTCGACGTGGCCGCCTGAGGTTTTTCTGATTTTCTGTTTAAATTCAAATATTCCAGAAACTTTGACTGAACTTTGACCAGCCATAACTTTTAAACCATAATTCCAAATGAGTTCATTCTTTTTGCATTATTTTTATTATGAGCTCCTCTTTCTGCTGTAAAAATTTGGGATTTTTATCTGTTGCCTAAAATTTCTGTTCAATAGAAAATGCTTTATGTGGTATTTGAAAATGCTTTCAAAAAATGTTTTTCAGATTTGTTTGCCTAGTTGGTGAAGGCCAGGAGTATTCCCACACTCTGTTGGTGCAAGGCAAGCCACAATTTTCATTTGCATAATTGCATTGCAATATCACAGTTTAAATAATCATTTTAATGCCAATTATAAATTAATTATGAATGGATTAATTTATGCAATACTTTGGAGATGTTGAATAAGTTACTGTCATGATGATGTTGAGATTTTGGATTAGTAGAAGAGTTTCAGATTTATGTCGTAGTGCTGTCAGACTGGTGAGATTACCGTCTATGATTATTTTGTGATGCCGCCGGTACTGCATATATGGGATTAGTAGTAAAGGATGATCACATTGCTCATTGGATTTCTAGTTGGTTAATGTGATAACCTGGATTACTGGTATATCGGAGTGTCAGTAATGACTATGAATATTTGGGGATAAAATCCTTCATCGTTGATCAAGTGCCACTGAACCGAACTTCCCAGTGCAGCCACACCTGCCGAAATGGGACGGCCTTGGCTTGGTCTAACAGCGTGCTCTTTATTCGGTACCACCAAAGAGGGAAGGTTATGCGTGCGTGCTGCCCTGATCAGGTAGACGATGATAACCTTGTGAGCCCAGTCTGGTTTTGAGCTCAGGTCCCCGTTTGGGACAATTAGTTGGCCACGACGGTGGCAGGTGTCATGGGGTGACACAGGGGCCACCCAGGGCAGGACTCCGGGGGAGGATGATTATCGGTGGTACGATGGAGAGTCACGGGTTAGGCAAGTTTCGTTGGAGCAGCACCGGTCCACCCGGAAAGGGAAGTGTACCGTGGTACGGGGCCAGGAGCTTCATAGGGTGGGTAAAGTGCGCAACCTCTGTAGAGTGTAAGAATCTATTCGAATAGCCGAGTCAACGGTATTGGACACAGTTCGTACTAAGTCACACTGCCTGATCAACACCAATGAGGGAATGACATGTTAATGATGGAAGAACTCGTCTTAGTAAGGTTAGATGACCGATGGTTGTGTGATTTTCTGGTAATGATTAAGGATGATTCTCGGGAATGATTATCGGAAGATCTTGAGGTGACCCTGAGTTGGTCACGAGAGTAAGTGGTTTAACCATGTGGTTCAGAGTATAGGGATTCTATAGCGGTAACCAGTTTGATGGTGGTAGCAACAGCATGTTAATATTTCCTTCCACCCTTTCAGTAGCATTTAAATCCGGTTTAATCAAGATTTCTGTGGCATTGTTATGCCTTGATGCTTTTGATTGTTACGAGCTTGCGAGTACATTCAAAGTACTCACCTGGCGTGTCATGCCAGTTTGCAGGTGCTGCCCTGTCTACATAGTGGAGGTGTTCATTGCGAGCTAGGATGTGTTCTTGGCCAGAGTCCCTGCGGAGTGGAGTCCATATCGACGCTGTAATTCTGCTGCTAGGATTCAAGCCGATGCTAGCATAGAATTGTCGTAGCAAGCGTAGCTTTGCCAAGGCAACTCTTTGTAATATCTCAAACCCTTGTACCCATTTATTTGTAATAAAGAGCTGATTTGTTCTATGCCAAGCAGTGTCGTATTCCAGAAGACTTGATCTCTAGGCTGGAATACGGGGTGCTCCGGTGACTCTGAGCCGGGGTGCCACAATTCCCCCTCCGGTAGAGTACCGGAAAAGGTCTCCAGATGGGATCTCTCGAGAACAGAAGCTTGCGGTGGCGGAAAAAGTATTTCGTGGACTCCTCTGTTGGTTTCCCGATTTTAGAGAATTTATAGTGGAGGAATTAGGTCAAACGGAGCTGTGTGGGCCCCTCAAGCCACCAGGGTGCGCCCCCTGGGGCGCGCCGTGGTGCCTCGTGGGCCACTGCTTCATCTTCTCGTCTCCTCCCGAAGCTTCTAGTGTTTGTTATGTCCAGAAAAAAATCTCCAAAAAGTTTTGTGGTATTTGGACTTCATTTGGTACTGATATTCTGGAAAACCAAAAACAGGCAAAAAACAACAACTGGCACTGGGCACTAAGTTAATAGGTTAGTCCCAAAAAATGATATATAATTGATGTAAATGTATATAAAAACATCCAAGATTGATATTATAATAGCATGGAACATTCAAAAATTATAGATACGTTGGAGATGTATCAGCATCCCCAAGCTTAATTCCTGCTCATCCTCGAGTAGGTAAATGATAAAAACAGAATTTTTGATGTGGAATGCTACCTATCATATTCATCATATATTCTTTTCTTTGTAGCATGGACATTTGGACTTGAATGATTCAAAGCAATAGTCTATAGTTTGACATGAAGACATAAATACTCAAACATACTAACCAGCAACCATGTCTTTCAAAATATCAACGCTAAAGAAAGTTATCCCTAGCCCATTATGCTCAATCATTGATCCATTCATGAAACACATTCAATATTAGCTACACACAATGCACAAGTATGACAATAGTGCTCTCTAGTTGGTGCTTTCTAAGAGAAGATGGAGACTCAAAGTAAAAATAAAAATTGCATAAAAGTAAATAGATAGGCCCTTCACAGAGGGAAGCAGAGATTTGCAAATGTGCCAGAACTCAAAGCTTAAATTAGAGAGATAAAATTATTTTGAGAGGCATGCTTTTCCTGTCAACGAAAACAACCGAGAATTCCCAATATCTTCCATGCTAGACACATCATAGGCGGTTCCCAAACAGAAAGTAAAGTTTATTTCCTTTCCACCATTCTTTCACAATCCATGGCTAGCCGTATCCACGGGTGCCCTCCATACCAACACTTTCCAAGGAATTTTGTTGTTATTAATTTTTGATTCATTGTGGGACTGGGCATCCCTATTACTAGCCACTCTCTCGTGCAATGACAAGTGAATAAACACTCATCGTGAGAATAACACACCTAGCATGGAAAATATTGGCCACCCCCTGCCGCTTCATGAGCGGTACGGGCACACAAAACAGAAAATTTTAGAGTTGGCTCATGCAAATTTACTTGGAACGGCATGGAAATACCGCATATCGGTAGATATGGTGGACTCATTTGGCACAACTTGGGTTTAAGGAGTTTCGATGCACAAGCAGTATTCCCGCTTAGTACAAATGAAGGCTAGCAAATAGATTGAGAAGCAACCAACCAAAAAGCGAAAACGGTCATAAACATGCATTGAACATAACTAACACCAAATAATGCACCATAAGTAGGATATAATTTCGTTGCATAACTATTGACTTAACGTGCATGCATAGGGAATCACAAACCTTAACACTAATATTCTTACTAAATCACAATTACTCACTAACATGACTCACATATTATCATCTCCATATCACAAAACTATTGCAAGAAATCACACTTATCATATCCAATGATCTATATGAAAGTTTTTTTATACTCCTCTTGAATATTCATCACTTTGGGACCAAATTCATATCTTGTGCAAATTGCCATTACTATTATCAACTCTCAAAAAGATATAAGTGAAGCATGAGAGTGCAAATATTTCTTCAAAATTTTAATCTTATCAACTCTCAAAATAATATAAGTGAAGCATGAGAGTTCAAATATTTCTTCAAAATATAGCCACCGCCGTGCTCAAAAAGATTTAAGTGAAGCACTAGAGCAACTGCCTAGCTCAAAAAATTTAAGTGAAGCACATAGAGTATTCTAACAAATCATGATAAGCGTGTGGCTCTCTCAAATAGGTGTGTTCAGCAAAGATGATTGTGACAAACTAAAAAGCAAACAAAGCAAATACTCATATAATACACGACGCTCCAAGTAAAACACATATCATGTGACGAATAAAAATATAGCTCCAAGTAAAATTACCGATGGTTGGTAGAAGAAAGAGGGGATGCCTTCCGGGGCATCCCCAAGCTTAGACGCTTGAGTCTTCCCTGAATATTACCTTGGGGTGCCTTGGGCATCCCCAAGCTTAGGCTCTTGCCACTCCTTATTCCTTCATCCATCGTGATCTCACCCAAAACTTGAAAACTTCAATCACACAAAACTCAACAAAACCTTCATGAGATCCGTTAGTATAACAAAATAAATCACTACTTTAAGTACTATTGCAAACCCATTCATATTTTATTTTTGCATTATACCTACTGTATTCTAACTTCTCCATGGTTTATACCACCCGATACAATCGATAGTTTCATCAAAACAAGCAAGTAGTGCATCAAAAACAGAACAGTCTGCAGAGATCTATTTAAAAGCCATACTTCTGTAACTCCAAAAATTCTGAAAAATTAGGAAAACGTGGGTAATTCATATGCCAATACTTTGTAAAAATTTCAGATTTTTCTGACGCTCTAGTACAGAACTAAAATTCCAGCACTGGACGCAAAACTTTCTGTTTTCCAAACAGCATCAATTATTTTATCTTCCAAATCATCCCAAAGGCATTACTTGGCACAAACACTAATTAAAACATAAAAACTCAATCATAACAGTAGCATAATTGTGTAAACACACAAGAACAGAAACAAAAAGTAAAAATTTATTTTATTCATTGGGTTGCCTCCCAACAAGCGCTATTGTTTTATGCCCTTAGTTAGGCATAATGCATAGTTTCAAGTATTGTCATCTTTCAAGTTGATTCCATAAGTGGCCCTCATAATGGATTCATATGGTGCTTTAATTTTATTCCTAGGGAAATGTTCCATACCCCTTTTTAATGGAAACTGAAATTTCATATTCCCCTCTTTCATGTCAATAACGGCACCAATGGTTCGTAAGAACGGTCTACCAAGTATTACGGGGCAAGACGGATTGCATTCAATGTCAAGTACAATAAAATCAACGGGCACATAATTCCTATTTGAAAGAATAATAACATCATTAATTCTACCCAAAGGCTTTTTAATAGTGGAATCCGCAAGATGCAAATTAAGAGAACATTCATCTATATTGGTAAAACCTAGCACATCACATAGAGATTTTGGAATTGTGGAAACGCTGGCACCCAAATCACATAAAGCATTGCACTCATAATTTTTAATTTTAACTTTAATGGTGGGTTCCTATTCATCATATAATTTTCTAGGAATTGAAATTTCTAGTTCTAGCTTTTCTTCTAACGCTTTCATCATTGCTTCTACGATGTGTTTAGTAAAAGCCTTATTTTGCTCATAAGCGTTGGGTGAATTTAACATGGATTGTAACAAAGAAATACATTCAATCAAGTAACAATTATCATAATTAAAGTCTTTGTAGTCCAAGAGAGTGGGCACATCACTAGTTAAAGTTTTTACCTCTCCAAACCCACTTTTATCAATTTTTTCATCAAGATTTTCACCCTCCGAATTATGGGAACGCCTTCTAGCTAAAGTTGACTCTTCTTCAGTCCCCTTTTCATCAAGGTTTATATTTATAAACAAAGAATCAATAGATGAAACATCAATCATTTTAATATCCTCATCATTACTACGATAAAAACCGGGAGGAATTGCTTTTTCTAAAAATTCTCGTTTAGCTTTTAGCATGGCGGTTCTTTCTTACTCTCATCCATGGAGACATATAAAGCTTTAATTGATTCATTAATATCTATTTTGGTTGGCATAATTTTATTCTTAAGATTTTCCACATCATGAATAATTCTATCAATGCTCCTAGACATGTCACCAAGTTTACTCAATTTTTCTTCTATCGTAGTGTTGAAAACTTTTTGAGCATTAATAAATTATTTAATATTACTTTCAAGATTAGAGGGCATCCTATTATTATTATTATAAGAATTTCCATAGGGATTGCCATAATTATTAGAGGAATTTCCAGGAAACGGCCTAGGATTAAAATTACCTCTATAAGCATTACAATTAAAATTGTTTCGCGAGACAAAGTTCACATCTATGGGATCAATATTTTGCTCAATCAAGGTGGATAAGGGCACATCATAAGGATCAATAGGAGTATTTTTGCTAGCAACCAATTTCATGAGTGCATCAACTTTATCACTCAAAGTACTAATTTCTTCAACAAAATTCACTTTTTTACTAGTAGGAACTCTTTCAGTATGCCATTGTGAATAATTTGCCATAATATTATCAAGCAATTTAGTAGCTTCTCCCAAAGTAATTTCCATAAAAGTACCACCCGCGGTGGAATCTAAAAGATTTCTAGAAACAAAATTTAATCCCGCATAAAAAATTTGTATGATCATCCACAAATTTAAAGCATGAGTAGGGCAATTTCTTATCATTAAAGATGAAAACCAAATTTTTGCACGATCCCGCAATGAGAATGGAAATATTTTTAATTTCACAATATCATTATCCACATCTTTTTTCTTTTGCATATCACATAATTCTAAGAAAGTGTTAAGATGGGATGCAGCATCTTCATTAGGACTACCAGAAAATTGTTCTTTCATAACAAGATTTAGCAAAGCGGCATTAATATCATAAGTCTCTGCACTAGCGGCGGGAGGAGCAATCGGAGTACTAATAAAATCATTATTATTAGTATTAGAAAAATCACACAATTTTGTATTTTCTTGAGACATCGTGGCTACGCAAACAAGATAACAAGCAAGCAAACAAGCAAACAAGAAAAAGGCAAACGGAAAATATTTTTGTATTTTTGTAAAAACTTTTTAGAAGTGGGGGAGATGAAAACTAGAGGCAAAGGCAAATAAAATAAATGCAAGGAGATGAAAGTTTTATGCGTAGGTACTTGATAGATGTTGATGATATCTCGCCGACAACGGCGCTAGAAATTCTTCCTGCTACTTGTGAGCTGCGTTGGTAATTCCCTGAAGAGGAAGGGAGATGCAGTACAGTAGAGATAAGTATTTCCCTCAGTTATGAAACAAAGGTTATCAATCCAGTAGGAGAATCACACAACACCTCGTTAACAGTACCTCCACACAAAAAAAATCCTTGCACCCAACGCAAACAAGGGGTTGTCAATCCCTCGGCAGTTAATTGCAAGATTAAATTGTATGGTGATAGATAGATAGATTGAACTAAAATATAAAATCAAATAAATAAAGTAAAAGTGCAGCAAGGTATTTTTAGGATTTTTAATATACGATTTGGATAGACCCGGGGGCCATAGTTTTCACTAGAGGCTTCTCTCATGAAAATAGCATACGGTGGGTAAACAAATTACTGTTGGGCAATTGATAGAAAAGCAAATAATCATGACAATATCCAAGGCAATGATCTTGTATATAGGCATCACGTCTGAGACAAGTAGACCGACTCCTGCCTGCATCTACTACTATTACTCCACACATCAACCGCTATCCAGCATGCATCTAGTGTATTAAGTCCATAAAGAACGGAGTAACGCCTTAAGCAAGATGACATGATGTAGACAAAGTAAACTCACGCGTGAATAAACCCCATCTTTTTACCCTTAATAGCAATGATACATACGTGTCATATCCCTTTCTGTCACTGGGATTGAGCACTGCAAGATCGAACCCATTACAAAGCACCTCTCCCATTGCAAGATAAATCAATCTAGTTGGCCAAACCAAATCAATAGATCAGAGAGAAATACGAAGCTATAATAATCATGCATAAAAGAGTTCAGAGAAGACTCAAATAATATTCATGGATAATCTGATCATAAACTCACAATTCATCGGATCCCAACAAACACACCGCAAAACGTGATTACATCAGATAGAACTCCAAGACATCGAGGAGAACATTGTATTGACGATCAAAAAGAGAGAAGAAGCCATCTAGCTACTAACTATGGACCCGAAGGTCTATGGTAAACTACCCACGCATCATCGGAAGGGCAGCAAGGTTGATGTAGAGCCCCTCCGTGATCTATTCCCCCACCGGCGGAGTACCGGAAAAGGCCTCCAGATGGGATCTCTTGAGAACAGAAGCTTGCGGCGGCGGAAAAAGTATTTCATGGACTCCTCTGTTGATTTCCCGATTTTAGAGAATTTATAGTGGAGGAATTAGGTCAAACGGAGCTATATGGGCCCCACAAGCCACCAGGGCACGCCCCCCCGGGGCGCGCCGTGGTGCCTCATGGGCCACTGCTTCATCTTCTCGTCTCCTCCTGAAGCTTCTAGTGTTTGTTATGTCCAGAAAAAAATCTCCAAAAAGTTTGGTGGTATTTGGACTTCATTTGGTACTGATATTCTGGAAAACCAAAAACAGGCAAAAAACAGCAACTGGCACTGGGCACTAAGTTAATAGATTAGTCCCAAAAAATGATATATAATTGCTGTAAATGTATATAAAAACATTCAAGATTGATATTATAATAGCATGGAACAATCAAAAATTATAGATACGTTGGAGACGTATCACCAACTGACAGGTGGGACGCAGAAACCACGTGCCAATTTAACCAGTCAAGAAAGTGCCACGTAGACTATTTGGCCGGTCAGCAGAGTGCAATACGGTGCTCTACGGTGAGCTAGTGACCGTATAATCACCGCAAAACGTATATAGTCACCGTAATGAGCGTATTATGAAGTCTAGTGACCGTATTGTTACAAATACAGTGACCACCACTGTATTTATCTCGTTTCAAATTAAGCCATATTAACTGGAAAGGAGGCAGTACGGACTATTAGTACTATTGTGTCCCGTCAACTTGCAGAACGAGGAGAAGCTTGCTTACTACGCCCTCTCCCTCGCCCGCGCGCGTGGTGGCTCGCAGGATGAGGAGAATCTTGCTTAGTATGCCTATGCCCTTTCCCTCGCCCACGCGTGTCGTGGCTCATAGGATGAGGAGAAGCTTTTGAATACGGCGCGCTCTCCCTCGCCCTCGCTCACGCGGTGGACATGCGGCAGTTCATTCGGTGTCAGATTGCCAGAAGCATATAGTACTGTAGTACCATCATTGTTGAACTTGGACCTCCCGAAGAAGCGAAGAGCCAAGCGCAAGGTTTATAGGAGTACGAGCAGTCGTACAACTATAGCGAACAACCGCTGCTGTATGATGCTGCCGCGTCACCTATAGCCAAAACTGTGCCACCTTTTTTTCTCACAAAGCATGTTGGTGCCCGTGGAACAGCCACACAAGTTGCACGTACACATAACACATCTACTAGTAAATTCTAAAGGACAAATGCCAACATGCCACACAAGTTCATCTCCACTTCATGTGATAAATTTGTGCACGACTACTCTACATATATTTACAGCGCTACCATTCACAATTTACCATACTCCACTTACATGTTATAGATGGGCTCCATGTCGTCCTCCAGGTTCCAGTCCCAGGTGTTCTTCATAGATGGCATGATCCATAGCGGTGGGCAATGGGAAGCATTGTCGCAGCTTTCTAGTCTGGTTCCACACGATGGAGACTCATCTAAGCTGAAGCAGCATAAATCAGGGATTGCGTGTCCCAACATGTTCAACCGGCGGTGCACACTGAAGACACAACCATGCTTCATGAATGGCAGGCCTTCGGTGTCGTGCACGGAAGGTGGCATCTATTTGACAATGGGGTAGCTGTCCCCAATGAAAAGCGAGTACTCTCCAAGAGTGTTCCTCGGCTCCCACATAGCATCACGGGGGTCGAACTCAGAGCCGTCCATCTGGTACACGTGGCATCTCATACCTGGGTACATGGTGACGTACATGGTCAAGGTCCATGCAGGATAATGTTGTGCTCAAATATGGCGCGTAGAAATATTGTGCAGCGAGTAGTACTACTATACTACAGAGGAAGTTCAATAACCGACTGATTATATATAGCCATTTTTGGCTACACAGAGGAGATAAGATATGGAAAAACAAAAATGGTGGGAGTGGATGCAAGAGCCAGCTATACGCGTACTCCTAGGTAAAAAGTACTACTCCCGCCGATCCCTGCGACACACTACTATGGATCCAAAGTAGTAGTAGTAGTAGTAGTACTAGTACAATGAAATAGAAGGCAATGAGAGAATGGAATACCTGGGTACATGGTGAGGGTCCGATCGTGGTAGAACGTGGCACCTTGTTGCACATAAATGGTACCATGGGTAACCACTGCTAAGATAGTTGATCCCAATTTGCCAAAGTCAACTACAAGGTTCCAGGTTAGACCGAATGACGGATGCACATAATCCAACACATCTAGGATCGGCGATCTAATTTTGATCCGGGGATGCGTGGTCCCTGCAAAATAATGGAGTACCGTTAGGGATGCAAATGATGGTTAGTGCATTCCGTTTCTTATCTCCCGTACCGTAGGATGGCACCCAGATGAAACAAGTCCCCTGGCTTGTCACAGCAAAGATGCAGCCTACATGGCACACGGTGTCTTCGAACTTGTGCGGGAACAAATCTGCCGTGGCCAACATGTGCCAACCTCTGCCATCAGGGCCATTCTTATTGATGGCAATCCTTATGTCAAACACCGCGATGAGATAGTAATCGTCGTAGCTGCGGTGCTTGGTCGGCGGGTCCGCAATTGCTATCTTCTTCAATCTCATGGTGGCATCATCAAGTTCCAGTCTGGAAGGCCGATCCCAATGCTGGACAAGGGGTCTACGGGAACGGCCGCACTGCTATGGATGTTGTGCAAAATGATGGTGGTATCCGGCCGTAGGTATGCAAGCCAATCTCCGTTGGCACCAACCCAAACCTGTGGGATGGTGGGCAGCGGAGAAATTACGGGATGGAATAACTAAGTATTTTTAGAATATACATTACATGATCAAACACAATGACTGACCTTCTCATCAGACAAAATCCGACTGCCTCTCAACGTCGGCAACTCAAGAGGCATCAAGATGCAACTGCGGCCATGTTGCGGTGGACTAGAGTCCCATTGAATAACCTTCTCCTCGAGGACGCATGGAAGACCAACAAGCATGGCCTTCTCCCAAGCCTGTTTACGCACCATCTTAAAATAGTTGGTGCAAGAAGCACCGAGTCTTGCGGCGGTGAGGAAGTCAGAGCGGCGTGCGATTTCTCCCAGAGAATCGTCGTCCAAGGTCTCCCAGCCCCGGCGAGGAGGAGAACCGCCTGGCGAATCCATGGCAGCAGCGACAAACTGCCTTGGTCTCTTCGGGAGGGGAACTGGCGAGGAGGAGATAAGAGCGTAACTGCAGGGCCTCGTCCCTTCGTGAAGGAAGTTATGCGGGCACGCATTAGCGGTATTGCGATGGTGCAGTTACATATTATTTAATATAGGAGTAGTACTAGTACTCCAATGGTCATATGATCATCGTTGGTAAATCTGCCACGTAGACTGTTTTGGTGAGGTGGTGTAAAATAAAAGAAGAGAGAGAATGAGATCGTATGATCCTGAACCAACTTTCCGGGCACAAGCTCCAAGATAATTACATTCATTTTTGTGGGCCCTGACTGACCTGGTGCGAGCTGCCGCAGCTGGCTCCCCAATTTCCTTCTCTCGAGCATTGGTCATCAGGTTTTGTTTATTGATTTAATGTGTGTGGTACCCATCAGAGTATGATTCATTGGAGAACTTGTATATGACACACTGATGACTGCTGATGTGTTCCTTATACCAACGAATCTATCATACAGACTATTGCAGATGCTCTTAGTGTACCAGTTTTCAACTTTTGAATCTCAAGGCCAAGGAGCTACAGTAGCAAGTGGAGGGTAGTACATTCAAATTCGAATCCAACAATATAATTTTCGGTGACATGCATTAACATTTTGCTAGTCAAATATGTGATCAAACTTTAACTCAAAATACGATGGGGACTAGTAAACCAGCCCGGAAGTAGCAGTAGTACTGTTCTCTAGAACCATCGCTGTAACTATCAATGCAGGGAAAGTATACCTGTGTACTGTAGACCTGCTTGCTGCTCTATTCATGCGCGTAGCTGGCCTGCTCAGCTGCTCCTCTCACGCACACACTATTGCGGGGGCAAAACATTTGAGTTCTTTCATACCGCGAGAGTAGGCTTTTTCTTTTCCACTAGTACACGCGAACGTGCACAGCATGTGCAAAGTTCAATTTATGAATACAACTTTTCCATGATTTTTGCAAAAGAAAGAAACAATCACATGGCTCTAGAAAAGTCTAACAAATCAACTATTTTACCCCCTCCATCCCATATTATGAAAATGTTTTTCAAGCTAATTTTGTACTATAAGGAGCGAAGTCCATGCGTGCAACACCACAAGCTACAGAGTACATTAGGTCCAGGTCCAGAGCCATATTGCACAGTTCCCAATGCGATGCCAGGCTTTTCCGGCTCCTCCGGCTTAATTGGGAGGCGGCATTAAAGATGGCAGCTGAGGAAGCAGAAAGCGAGGGCGGCTACTACTCTACGCGTGCAAAATATACGGGAGGGAAAACCCGTGCACGTGGCTGGGCTATCCGCGACCACTAGTACAACGCAATGTAGAATTCCTATTTGTCGCTAGTAGATTGTTCCTTATACATATTGAAGTATTTAACAAAAAACTACCACTTTCGAACCGGCCATACCAAGAAACCACCATTCTAAACAAATTAGCAAAAACATACCAAAAATTTCTTAAACCGTCGCAAAAAACTACCAAGTGCCGATTAGGCTCGTTTAAACCCATGTGGCACCTTAAGTCAACGCCGTCTGTTTGACCGGCAACTTAGGCGTTATGACTTGTGGGACCTACATGTCAGTCTCAAAAAAATCCCCGAGTCATCTCCTACCTCCGGCCCGTCCACCTAGTCATCCTCGGCCATGGGAGGCAGCCACCGCCGCCGGCTGAAAGCGAGGTCAAAAGCACCGGCGGCGCGGAGCCCATCTTGCGTCAGTCAGAAGCCAGCTCGACGTGGCGCTCGCGGCCGCTAGCTAGCCAAGCTAGCACACAACCTGTTGGATGCATCCAGCTGCTTGTGTGCAAGCTTTGCTAGCTAGCTTGGCACGGCGGTGCGGTGGCTTGCTCGCGCGTGCCGCGCTAAGGCCAGCCATCCGGCTCGGGCGGAGGCCAGCGCAGCGGCTTGCTCGTGCGTGCCACGCTCGGGCCAGCCATCCGGCTCGGGCGGAGGCCAGCGCAGCGGCTTGCTCGCGCGTGGCGCGCTCGGGCCAGCCATCCGGCTCGGGCGGAGGCCAGTGCGATGGCTTGCTCGCGTGTGCCGCGCTCGGGCCAGCCAGCCCGCCCGTGCGGAGGCCAGCGTGGCGGCTTGCTCGCGCGTGAGCCGTGCTCGGGCCAGTCAGCCAGCCCGTGCGGAGGCCAGCGCGGTGGCCGGCCCGTCCGGCGGAGCGGCGGCCAGCTCGCCCATCACCGGCGCCGGCGATGAACACACATACAAACTGTTTGAAGAAGAGGATAGATGCTCACATGTGGGTCACACCTGTCGTAACAGTCAACTCTACGGTCAAACATACGGTGTTGTCTTAACGTGCGTCGTCAGCACGAACGTGTGGGCCAACCCTGTCATAAACGGGTTTAAACGAGCCTAATCGGCACTTGGTACTAGTTTTTTTTAGAAGTTTGGTAGTAGTTTTTTGGCACGGATTAAGAAATTTTTGGTATGTTTTTGCTATTTTTTGTACAATAGTTTTTTGCTAGGGCTTGTTGAAAGTGGTAGTCTTTTGTTAAATACTCTACATATTGTAAGTAGGAGTGAAAGCAAAGCTTTGGAAGTTTATAAGCACGGCTAGTTACATAGTACGTATGTGTACAAAATTCAAACTAAATATCGACCATGGGTGACTAATATCTTGATGGAAAACTCAAAACTATGGAAATACAAATGTATTATTGATACTTGTTTCCATAAACTTGGATCTACGTTCTATTCAACGGCTGAGCATGTGGGGCCTTAGCACGATGACTTTCCGACTGTCTAAAACAAGGTTTTCCCATCTCCGGTAAGGAGGAGGATGACTGCGGCGCATCTTCGGCTGGCTCTAGTGCTCGTAGTCATCGCTAGGTGGTCTACGAACGTGTAGATGTATTTTTTTCACGTCTCGTGTTCTTTGTACTGCCATGACTGATGAATATATCGTAAGTATCTTGCAAGAAAACCTTGGTTGAGTGTGTGTGCGAACGAGAGATCGTGCGTGTGTGTGATATGGAGAGACTAAGGAGGAGATAAGAGAGTCATTGCATGTTTATGTGTGTGTGGAAAATAGAGAGAGACCTATGGGACTTTGCGTTGTGTAACGTGGAGGCGGATAGACATAGTCATAGAGTGAGTGTGTGAGATACGCATGCGGACATGGGGAGAGAGGTGTGAATTAGAGAGACGGGGATTTTTGGTGTGCATGTGAGTTGGAGAGAGAGAGAAAGATAGGGATATATATACCTAGAGCTGGAGAGAATATACAAGGGTGTGTGTCTTAAAAGAGGGATCTAGATAGATGGAGTGGTGTGTGTGTGTCTGTGTCTGTTTTGTGCGCGCGTGTGTGGGAAAGGGAGAGTGTGTGTGTGTGTGTGTGTGTGGAGAAGAGAGACCACTTATGATGTAAAACTAGTAGGGGAGGGGGGATGATATGGCATGTGTGTCCAAGAGAGAGAGAGGCATGTTGTAACACCCCAAAATATTTTCTTTGGATTTTCAAAATCTTTTCTTTAAAATAAAATACTTTGAATTATTATGGCCTTTTTCTTCTTCTCTTTCTTCTGTTCTGAAAAACCATTTCTAATTTTTAATTGGGTTTCAAAATTTTAAATGATTCTGATTTGGATGGTTTATTAATTGGGTAATTATTTTTGGAAGATCAAAAATATTTTTTATTTAGAAAAGTTTTGGATAATTAAAAATTTTCCATGGTAATGGCCATTTCACTCCTTTCAAGCACATCTAAATTCTTCCAATAATTTTTTCGTCACCTCTAAATTATCCCTCAAGTCATTCTCACATTCTATGACAGTGTCCAATACTTTCTCACTCCACAAAAATATTTCTCTTATTTTAAATAAATTCCAAAGTTGGAATTTATATTTATCCTAGTTTCTTTGGTTTACAAAGGAACTACATTTTCTATGATTCTTCTGCACCCACAAAAATTACTCCAACAACTAGATAGTACCTACACTCCATTTCACCAAAAACTTTGGGTTCTACCATTCAAAATTTTCAAATTCCATCCAGTTCAAATTTGGACCAGATTCAAATTCTATGACCAAAACCTATTTTTAATGGCTCCAAAAATTCTGAAACTTTGCCAGACTCTCTTATATGCTTCAACACCTCACCACAAAAAATTTCACAAATTCCTAAAATCCCTAGCACTCTCTGTCATTTCATCATACACCTCAAGTGCGTACTGTTCATCGCTGTCAGAGATTCAGTTAACTGAATCAGTTCAGAGGGAGAGGGAGACGTTGCCGTGCACTCCACTCCATCGCCTCCCCTTCTCCTCCACGCCTCCTCTCGCCTTAAATGGATTGCCGGGGACCCCCTGGTCAGTGCCCGCCGCCAACAGAACAGGAGGTGGCCGGTGCAACGGCCACTGTCTGTCGTGGGAACGAGTCTGACAGTAGAAGGTAGGGGTACGTAAGGAGAGGGCAGAGTCCTAGCTATGGCGAGGGTGTACACACAGATGTCTGAGTTCAGGCCCCTCTCGTGGAGGTAATAGCCCTACGTCTCAGGTGCTCGGGAGCTCTTTGTCGAGTGTAATAGGAGTATCGTTACAGGGGGTGCGAACCCTTGTGCCAGAGGGGAGGGGCGGCTTATATAGAGTACGCTGCCCCTCACAAGTGTCCGGCATCTAAGGGTCAGATCGTGGCTATAAAGACGAACGTTACTGGTAACGTACAACATAAATGCTATTAATGGTCTTGATGAACGCCTGCCCGTTAGCCTCCCTGGGGTGACTTCTGGGCTTCTGTGGTCGACTGTCTTCTGGTCCTTCCGAGTGAAAGGTAAGCGTCGAGTGAAAGGTACCTCCGAGTGTATATTGTCGAGTGACTTGTATGTCTTGGCGATTTCAGTCGGAGACTT
Source organism: Elymus sibiricus (assembly GCA_039707655.1). Taxonomy (NCBI): domain Eukaryota; kingdom Viridiplantae; phylum Streptophyta; class Magnoliopsida; order Poales; family Poaceae; genus Elymus; species Elymus sibiricus. The sequence goes on from CM077670.1 coordinate 285,423,136, forward strand.
CCTTGTAGCTCTTAAACTTTCTGGGGTAGTGTCCTTAGGTAGGGCATGTAGGTCAGGCCTATGACCCTACCCTAGGTACATATCCCCATCATTAGCCCCCGAATGGATCGGGGTTCGAGTGTAAAAAGTGTCAATGCTGGTTCTGACAAGACACAAAAATTCCGAGTGCATTTTGAGGCTTCTTAGAAATCTGCGTCGATTGGAACCTTTATCGTTCGCCCTAATCGATTCTGTCTTGAAGTATATCCGAGTGAAACTGAGCTCGAAATCAGGTCCGAGTGAAACTGAGCTCGAAATCAGGTTCGAGTTGTCTGCAGAGTCTTCTGATGTGACGGTTCGCTCCGTCGGGTCCGGATTTTACGGGATTCGAAAATTGGATAAACGCGCGCCGAGCGGGGATGACGCAACCGCAAAGGCAAGCGGGGACACGACGCCTCGATTATCGCGCCGCCAGAATCGCCACGTGATGTGCCTCCTCTGAATTCGGGATACTCAGAGATCTGGCGGGCCCACAGGTCAGTGACCCACACGGGCGGATATAAGGGGCGACGACGCCGGTGCTGGTACAATATTCTTCCCCCAAATCTGCTCTTCTCCTCCTCCTCCTCTGCTCAGCTCCGCTCCCACGACCGCCGCCGCCATGAAGAAGGGCAAGACGGAGAAGCTCGAGCGCACCAAGAAGGGAGGAGCCAAGGCGAAGAAGCCGTCGGGCGCCCGGTCGACGGTGCCGCCGGGGTAGATCCAGGGGGATTTCCTCCAATAGACGGTCACGGCGGAGGATGTGCAAAATCTCGTCGTCGACGGGTTGATAACTGCGGGGTCCTGGAGATTGCCAAAGGGGGAGACCGAGCCGAAGCCACGCGACGGCGAGCGAGTTCTGCTTCTCACCCACGTCGAGCGAGGTTTCTCCATGCCACCCCACCCATTCATCCATAGTTTCCTGAACTATTTCGGAGCGCAGCTCCACCATTTTCCTCCTAATGCGATTGCCTATCTTTCCTGTTTCATAACCCTGTGCGAATGCTTCTTGGGCTGTCCTCTGCATTGGGGTTTGTTTAAACACATATTCTCTGTTAGATCTCAATCCGTCAAGAAAGCCAATCCCAGTGATAGCAAAACCCACGTAATCCAACTGTGTGGTGGCTTAGGGATGCAAAAGAGAGGTAGGAGTGCATTTCCCTCCATGACCTTTCCTGATTCTGTCCGGGGTTGGCAGTCGACATGGTTCTATTGCAAGGATGTTACATCACCAAATATGTCGACTGGACTTCCTCCTTTCACCTTGGATCGACCTACCACCCCCAAACCACTGTACGTGACAAAGGTAGAGAAAATCCAGGTAGGGATCCTAGTGAACGCTGTATCTGATCTCATCCGCGGCGGAGTGATTGGCTTGGATCTCCTTGAAACGTTTCTCAGTCGACGGATCCAGCCTCTCCAAGCCCGGGATCACACCATGTGGCATTACTCGGGCCCTGAGGATACCACTCAGACTCATCCTGAAGAAGTTTCCGACAAGACCGTTTCTCAGTGGCTCAGGAGCATCACCGGAGCCTGTGATAATCCCGAGGGAGCCAAGCAAATTCCACCCTTTTCTGCTTTGAACCCACCAAAGAACCTGGTGAGTTATACCTCTGTCGATTGTTTTAATATTTGTCGAGTAACTGGATCTTCAGTCGACTGACTTTGAAGCTTGTATCTTGCACGAATTTACAAACATGTACTCGCCCGTGCCAAACGGAGAACAGCCTGACGAAGAAGAAGGGAGCATAGATGACAGCGCAGACGGCGATTATGCCAACGACAGCGAGAGCAGCGATGACGACCTGGAGGAAGGCGAGGTGGAAGCTCAGGTCCCTCTGCGCACCGGGCGTCGCACCAAGCAGCAAGAACACCCAGAGGTTGCTCCGAGCAAAACTGTGGCGTCGAGCACAAGGAACCCAAAGCGTGACCATGCCGCAACATCAGGGTCGACTGGAAAAGCTGCGAAACAACTCAAGCCGGACGCGCCAAAACCTCGGAAGGCCCTGCCTCGTATCAAGATTGTTGTGCCTGTTGCCTCAACGTGAGTGTTTATTTTCCCGCAATTGTGATTGTGGCACTTCATGTCTCTGCTGACCGAGTGGAGTTTATCCGCCAGAGCTGCTACCTCTGTGATGTCGCCCCAGCGAAATGATGGGGACCATATGGAAGTGGACACTCCTGATGCGGCCACCTCCCAACGAGGTATAACAAACCCACACTCTACTCTGTTTTTTGAAGAATAATCGTCGAGTGACTTGATTAAAATTGCCGATTGATAGCTGACGAAGTCATCGAACTGGAAGATGATGAGGAGCTGCAGCGAGGAACGCAAGATGAAGCTGTGCCTCTGGAGGCTCCACACGTACGCACTCGGAGAACATCGTCAGGACAGACGCCCCATGGGTCGACTGCTGCGACACCTCCAGCCCTTGTGGTCCCGCTGTCGAGTGCTCCGCCAGCCACTTCAATTCTGCTGGCTTCAGCACCTATTGGACAATCTGAAGCACCTCCTGCTGCCTCAGTTACATCACCAACTCATTCGACGCCCGCATACCCTTTGTATCACGTCCCGGAGGACCAAACTGGAGCTGCCAAGGAAGCCATGATTCAGGCTGGGCAGATAATGCTGCGAACAAAGGAGGCGTATGAAGCCAGCAAGTTAGCCTATGATGCCAGCTCAGCGCTTCAAGCCAACGTCCGAGTAAGTGCTATTGTAAGTTCATTTCTGATTGAATTCCTGTCCATCTTGATTTTACACTCACTGGGTGTTTTCTTCGCAAGTAGATCAGGTAGTTTCTGGTCCAGTGGGGGCACGCTGAGTGCACCCACTGGGTGTAGTCCCCGAGACCGCTGTCGAATGACGAAGGCATCGACAGGGGTCTTAGAGTTGATTTGAAAGTTGCTTGTCACTCGACAGGACGGGCCTGGTCGAGTGATAGTAGGTCCAGTGGGGGCACGCTGAGTGCACCCACTGGGTGTAGTCCCCGAGACCGCCGTCGAGTGCTTGTATCGGCGGGGGTCTGATAGAGACAATGTTCGCTTGATTGCTTCTTTGTTTATACTCTGACAGTCCAGACCTGGTCGAGTGTTTTTGTATCCAGTGGGGGCACGCTGAGTACACCCACTGGGTGTAGTCCCCGAGACTACAGTCGATCGTTGACGATGGGCAGTAGTCTTAAGAACCATGCTGCAGGTTTCATGGACATCATTTCCATCAGCCATGATATGACGCTGTATAGGGTTGTGGGGTGGGGCGGCGGGCCGTCTTTCAGTCGACTGCACTTGTACTTTTCCACTCGGGAGTAGAGAAATATCCATGTCGACTGAACCCCTTCCTTGTTGATTTCAGAAAGCCTGTGAGCTCGGGACCAAGTATGTCGAGCTGGAGAAGGAAAAGAATCGACTTCTGCTAGATCTGGAGCTGACGAACAACAACCTGGACCGTGCACAGACCGAATTGAAGACTTTGGGAGGTAATCTTTGTCGATCAATTGCATTATCACTTTCATCTCCCATCCTTTGAACCGAGTGAATCCACTCGAACAGACGTACGTGATGAGAACTGTCGTCTCCGAGCGCGACTCAACAATGTTATTTCTTTAGATACCATGAAGAAGGCGCTCGAGGTCAAGGACAAATCACTTGCTGATGCTCAGAAGGAAGCGAAGGAGAAAACTGAAGCTGCTGAGAAGAAACTTGCTGCAGCCAGTAAACTCGAAGAAGAGAACGCCAAACTCAAGCAGGAACGATCCGACTGGATCAAAAAACTTGAAGTGCAGACCAAGGGAAAGAGTGCTCTGGAAAAACACTTACGAGACTTTGCGAAGAAAATGTTCAGCATGCTTGAAGGTGACTTTCTTCTGTCGAATGAATTTCTTTGATTTCCTCAGAACGGCATTGTGATCACCTTTTCCCTTTCTCTTCACGCAAAATTCTGTCAAGACTTTGAGAAGGAAACCGAAGAAATCGAGCCCAATCTGGACCCCACGAAGTCACTCGTCAGAGACGCCGTGGCCATGGATATGTTTCGACTCGAAGCTCGTCTTAAGAATGTCCAGGGATAGGTTTCTCGGCTGAGGGCTGCATTCGAGAAAGTCGACAAGGAACTGTGGCCTGAAGACCCCCTCCAGACTGACCTCGAGTATATGATGACTCGCCTCAATGAAATTCCAAGTCGAGTGCAGGCGTGGAAGAAGTCTGCTGCCCGTTGTGGTGCCGATGTGGCACTTTCACTCGTCAGGGTCCATTGCAAGGAGGCCAGGGAGGACAAACTGAAGTCCCTCCGAGTGATCAACACAAAGACACTTCAATTTGAAGATTTCATGGAGACTTTCATCGAAGCAGCTACTCGGATCGCCGACGGAATTGACCTGGATACCTTTGTCGAGCCTTCAAGCCCTACCGGAGCTTGAAGAAGTATGTTGCTTTCAGTTAAAACTTTATTTGCCTCGGTATGCCGAGTGATGGTGTAACCGATTAAAACTTCGTTCAGGCCTTAAGCCTGAGAACTTCCCTTTGCGCGAACAAGTTTTTGCTGCGCTAGAGATTCTAGTCTTACTCGCATTTTGCTTTCTGACATTTTGCTTGGCTGAATTTAGGACTTAGGCGAAGACTGGTTCGCAGCTAAGTTCCGAGTGTTAGGAATACCTTACACTCGGAAGGATTTTCTAACTTAGGTGAAAACTGGTTCACAGCTAAGCCCCCGAGCAAGAGGGTTGCTCTTCCCTTGGAGAAGTTTTCTGAACTTAGGCGAAGACTGGTTCGCGGCTAAGTCTTCGAGTGTATTGAATGTTATACACTCGGAAGGGTTTTTAACCTAGGCGAAACGGATTCGCAGCTAAGCCCCCGAGCAAGAGGGTTGCTCTTCACTCGAAGAAGTTTTCTGAACTTAGGCGAAGACTGGTTTGCAGCTAAGTCTCCGAGTGTATTGAATGTTATACACTCGGAAGGGTTTTTAACTTAGGCGAAATGGGTTCGCAGCTAAGCCCCCGAGCAAGAGGGTTGCTCTTCACTCGGAGAAGTTTTCTGAACTTAGGCGAAGACTGGTTCGCGGCTAAGTCTCCGAGTGTATTGAATGTTATACACTCGGAAGGGTTTTTAACTTAGGCGAAACGGGTTCGCAGCTAAGCCCCCGAGTGTATTGAATGTTATACACTCGGAAGGGTTTTTAACTTAGGCGAAACGGGTTCGCAGCTAAGCCCCCGAGCAAGAGGGTTGCTCTTCACTCGGAGAAGTTTTCTGAACTTAGGCGAAGACTGGTTCGCGGCTAAGTCTCCGAGTGTATTGAATGTTATACACTCGGAAGGGTTTTTAACTTAGGCGAAACGGGTTCGCAGCTAAGCCCCCGAGTGTATTGAATGTTATACACTCGGAAGGGTTTTTAACTTAGGCGAAACGGGTTCGCAGCTAAGCCCCCGAGTGTATTGAATGTTATACACTCAGAAGAGTTTTTAACTTAGGCGAAACGGGTTCGCAGTTAAGCCCCCGAGCAAGAGGGTTGCTCTTCACTCGGAGAAGTTTTCTGAGCGTAGGCGAAGACTGGTTCGCGGCTAAGTCTCCGAGTGTATTGAATGTTGTACACTCGGAAGGGTTTTTAACTTAGGCGAAACGGATTCGCAGCTAAGCCCCCGAACAAGAGGGTTGCTCTTCACTCGGGGAAGTTTTCTGAACTTAGGCGAAGACTGGTTCGCGGTTAAGTCTCCGAGTGTATTGAATGTTATACACTCGGAAGGGTTTTTAACTTAGGCGAAACGGATTCGCAGCTAAGCCCCCGAGCAAGAGGGTTGCTCTTCACTTGGAGAAGTTTTCTGAACTTAGGCGAAGACTGGTTCGCGGCTAAGTCTCCGAGTGTATTGAATGTTATACACTCGGAAGGGTTTTTAACTTAGGCGAAACGGGTTCGCAGCTAAGCCCCCGAGCAAGAGGGTTGCTCTTCACTCGGAGAAGTCTTTGAATGCGAAATTGTGCGATCGGAATCGACAATAGACTGCGGAAGTCATAACTTAACAAACGACATCGTCTGGAGCACTCTTATTACATCAAAACAACTCAGTCGTCAAGTATAAAAGCGTCGAAGCAAATCCGCGTTCCAGGCGCGTGGCTCATCAATATTCTTCTTCAAGTTGAAAAGATGGTACGCTCCATTGTTCAACACCTTGGTGACGACGAATGGGCCTTCCCACGCTGGGGCCAACTTGTGGGGCCGCTGCTGATCCACTCGGAGCACCAGATCACCTTCGTGGAATGAACGGCTCTTGACGTGTCTCGCATGGAAGCGGCGAAGGTCTTGTTGATATACAGTCGACCGGATCAGGGCCATCTCTCGTTCTTCCTCTAGGAGATCCACACCATCTTGTCTAGCTTGCTCAGCTTCGTCTTCAGAGTATAGATCCACTCGGGGGGAATTGTGAAGGACGTCACTTGGCAAAACGGCTTCAGCTCCATACACAAGGAAGAAAGGAGTGCGTCCAGTCGACCGGTTTGGAGTCGTCCCCAAGCCCCACAGAACAGACGGCAATTCAGTGACCCAAGCTCCAGCAACATGATCAAGATCTCGCATGAGCTGAGGCTTCAGTCCTTGGAGGATAAGACCATTCGGTCGCTCAGCTTGACCGTTAGACTGGGGGTGTGCAACGGACGCGTAGTCCACCCGAGTGCCTTGAGAGGAGCAAAAGTATCTGAACTCTTCCGAGTCAAAATTAGAGCCGTTGTCTGTAATGATACTGTGGGGGACTCCATACCGGAATATTATCTCTTTCATGAATTTGATAGCAGTGCGGGCGTTCAGCTTCTTGATGGGTTTAGCTTCAATCCACTTAGTGAACTTGTCGACTGCAACTAGTAAGTGAGTGAATCCACTCTGGCCTGTTCTAAGGGGTCCAACCATATCCAAGCCCCATACAGCAAACGGCCAGACGAGTGGAATAGTCTTCAAGGCAGACGCAGGTTTGTGTGACAGGTTCGAATAAAACTGGCATCCTTCGCAGTGATCGACTATATCTTTAGCCATCTCATTGGCGCGTGGCCAAAAGAAACCCGCTCGGTAAGCTTTGGCAACAATTGTCCTAGAGGACGCATGATGACCACAAGTTCCCGAGTGAATCTCCTCCAAAATCAGTCGACCTTCTTCAGGAGAAATACACCGCTGAATCACGCCAGTCACACTTTCTCTGTAGAGTTGTCCATCCATAACAGTAAAAGCCTTGGATCTGCGGACTATCTGTCGAGCTTCATCTTCATCATCTGGGAGTTCTCGCGTCAGAATATACGCAATATAAGGAACAGTCCAGTCGGGGATGATCACTAAAATCTCCATAACCAGATCAATAACTGCTGGGACGTCGACTTCAGTCGGATCTGAGGCGCTCTTTGCTTGCGGGGGCTCTTCAGTGAAAGGATCTTCCTGCACCGAAGGAGAATGAAGGTGCTCAAGAAATACATTGCTGGGGACAGGTTTCCGAGTGGATCCAATCTTTGCCAGCTCATCAGCTGCTTGATTCTTCACTCGGGGAACATGATGGAGTTCCAAGCCTTCGAATTTCTTCTCAAGTTTCCTTACTGCATTGCAGTATCCTGTCATAGCGGGGTTCCTGACATCCCACTCTTTCATCACTTGATTGACCACCAAATCAGAGTCGCCATATACCATCAGGCGCCGGACGCCGAGTGAAATGGCCATACGCAACCCATACAAGAGTGCTTCATATTCAGCTTCATTGTTGGAGGAATCAAAGTGAATCTGCAAGACGTAACTGAGTTTGTCGCCTTTTGGGTACACCAGTACTACGCCAGCACCAGACCCATTCAGCATCTTCGAGCCATCAAAGAACATGGTCCAGTGTGCCGAGTAAACTTGGACCGGCTGCTGCTGTTCAGTCCACTCGGCCAGGAAATCGGCGAGGGCTTGAGACTTGATTGCTTTCTTTGCTTCAAACTTGATGTCAAAATAGAGGAGCTCAATAGCCCATTTGGCCACTCGACCAGACGCATCTCGATTGTGGAGAATTTCAGACAATGGAGCATCACTGACGACTGAAATTGAGTGATCTTGAAAATAATGTGCCACCTTCTTAGCTGACAGATATATACCGTACACGAGCTTCTGGTAAACTGAGTAATTTGCCGCCAGGAACATCGAAAGTGCACTTAGTCGGATTTAGCTTGATATCATATCTCCTCAGATTGGCGAATGTTTCAGCTAAGTCAGACAACAGGTCGGAACCTTTGCGAGATTTGACGACAATGTCATCCATGTACGCTTCAACATTCTGAGGAATCTGATCGAGTAAACATTTTTGAATCATGCACATGAAAGTAGCGCCAGCGTTCTTCAAACCAAAAGGCATGGTGATATAACAGAAACACCCGAAAGGGGTGACGAAGGCTGTCTTTATTTCATCCAGACCAAACAGACGGATCTGATGGTAACCAGAGTAAGCATCCAGAAAAGATAGACGCTCACACCCCGCAGTTGAGTCGACAATCTGATCAATGCGGGGGAGTGGAAAATGATCTTTCGGGCAGACCCGATTGATATGTTTGAAATCAATACACATGCGGAGTGACTTGTCCTTCTTAGGGACCATAACGACGTTCGATAACCACTCGGAGTGGTAAATCTCATGAATGAACTTAGCCGCCAAGAGACGAGCCACCTCCTCGCCGATTGCTTTTCGCTTCTCCGTTGCCGACCGACGCAAATGCTCCTTCACAGGCTTGGCCTTCGGGTCAACTCTCAACCGGTGCTCAGCCAGTTCCCTGGGTACACCAGGCATGTCAGCAGGCTTCCATGCGAAGATGTCCCAGTTCTCACGGAGGAACTGGATGAGCTCGGCTTCCTATTTGCTGTCGAGTGTCGTCGAGATGTTGGTCGGGGCAGCAGTTGGATCTGTCGGGTGAATGTTCACTTTCTTCACTTCTCCTGTCGACTGAAAAGCTGACTCAGAAGCGGGCTTCTTAGCGCGCAACAGGTCAGAAGGATCAGCGTTTTTCTTGTATTCTTCCAATTCAACCATAGCCATCTGATGATCGGCGATCTTGGAGCCCTGCTGAAGGCACTCCTCAGCCCTCTGTCGATTGCCAGTGACTGTGATCACACCCTTGGGTCCGGGCATCTTCAGCTTGAGATATACGTAACACGGACGGGCCATGAAACGGGCATAAGCCGGACGACCAAGGATGGCGTGGTATGCACTCTGGAAGTCCACCACTTCAAATGTCAATTTTTCCCTGCGAAAATGCTTATTGTCACCAAACACAACATCCAATGCTATTTGACCGAGTGAACGGGCCTTTTTCCCAGGGATGACGCCATGGAACTGCATGTTGCTTTCACTGAGTCGGGACATCGGAATGCCCATCCCCTTGAGGGTATCTGCATATAGGATGTTCAGACCGCTCCCACCGTCCATCAAAACCTTGCGGAGTCGAGTGCCCCCCACGACTGGGTCCACCACCAGCGCTTGCCGCCCGGGGGTAGCGATATGCGCAGGGTGATCTGACTAATCAAACGTGATAGCAGTCTGAGACCACTTGAGATATGTGGGGGTAGAGGGAACCGCCATGTTAACCTCCCTGTTGATAACTTTCAGTCGACTCTTGCTCTCAACATCAGCAAAAATCAACAGAGTGGCATTGACCTCAGGAAACTCTTCTTTATCTTCTTCATCCTCCTTTTCAGGGTCTTTTTCACTCGACTGGCTCTCTTTGAATTGTTGGATCAGCAAACGGCACTATCGAGTGGTATGCTTTGGCAATATTAAATTGCCCTCTTCATCTTTCCTCGTGTGGATTGCATACGGTAAATCCATAACATCTGTACCCGACTGATTCTTTGACTTCTTGGGGGTGAACTTAGCTTTGGATTTTCCTTTATTTTTGGCCTGTGCCGCCAGAGCGGCCGCTTCTGCCGGAGCAGGGGGATCAGCCTTGCGCTTCTGCTTCCGATTGGAATTTCCGCCTGTGTCATTGTTGACTATTTTTACTTTACCGCTTCGGAGGCAGTCCTCTTCTTCACCATTGGCGTACCGAGTGGCAATCTCCATCATCTTGCTCAGAGAAATATCACCAGTGCGACCAAATTTCAGATAGAGCTCTCTGTATCTAACACCAGCCTTGAAAGCACAAATAGCTTGGTGTTCGGAAACATTCTCCACCGTGTGATGCAGAGTGGACCAGCGCTGAATGTAGTCTCGCAAGGTCTCATTGGGCTTCTGAACACAATGCTGCAAATCAATCAAACCAGCCGGACGTTTACAGGTGCCTTCAAAGGTTCTGATAAACACTCGGGCCAAATCCTCCTAGCAATAGATGCTAGAGGGAGCCAAACGATTCAACCAAGCTCTGGCCGAACCATCTAACATCAGGGACAAATGCTTCATGGCTATGTTGTCGTTTCCTCCACCAATCTGCACAGCCACTCGGTAATCATCTAACCATGTCTCGGGCTTTGACTCGCCAGAAAACTTGCTAATTCCAGCCGCCAACCTGAAGTTAGGGGGAATTTCTGCAGAGCGAATGGCTCTGCTAAAACACTCGGGCCCAGAAACAACAGCACTGCTTCCACTCGGATAGTCTCCGTTATAACCATCTCTGTGGGCTCTGCCTCTGTCGACCCGCCTTTGAGCAAGGACATCCCTTGCGTCAAATCCAGGATTCCGCTCATCATCGAACGGGTGCCTATCATCATTGTGTCGGGGCACATATGAACCACTCCGCGGAGGAGAAAGCACTCGACGGCGGTCATCACGGTGATAACGGGGAGCAAGCTGATCTCGCCTCTGATCTCTGTACCGATCTTCACGGTAACCTCCGCCTCTGTGGCGCAGAGGTGACCCAGGGCTGTGGGCCGACTGAACTGTCTCCGCCCCGAGCGAATTGCTATGTAATCTGTTCTGTGACTGAGAAACAGCCGCATTCTGCTGTTGCGCTGCCTCGAGCAACGTTCTGATCTGCTGCAAACCTCTACCAGCCTCTGACCGAGACGGCTGGATAGAATCTGCAATCCTAGCAGTAGCTGCAACATTCAAGACTGGAGTACGGAATACCTCGACGTTATTCCGAGATCCACTCGGAAACAACTGTCGCTGATGTCGATTGGGACGCGGTGGACGCTGTTGAGCGCGCTCGTCGAGTGCTTCCTGCATCTCTTTGAGTCGAAGGCGAGTAGCCTCCATGGCCTGGGCCTCAGCAGTCGTGCCGACGATGGGAGTATGGAGAACATCCTCATCCCGGCGCTGCTGATCATTCGACGTTCCACCAATCTCGCGCCTGGCGTGGTTGAAGCCAGGTGGCGGACTCTGATGAGAGCCAGCCATAAGAATTTCAGCCGCAGGATCGTAGCTCTCGCACTCGGAGGGAACGTCAGACCGATCTGACGCTGAGTCGAACACGCCATAAAGTGACTCGGCGGGCTCGATGGCCGCAATCTGCGGGCACGAAACCTGGCGGGCCGCCGCATGTCGCACCCACGCTGTAGCCGCGAATGACCGGATCGCTTGCGGCGATGAACAACATGGAGGGCCGACACGTACGGAGTCGACGGCTGAAGGAGAAGAACACCGCAAGAGCTTGCGCAGAAGTGCGTCGCCCCGCGACTCGGGAGCGCCTCAACGTCTAGAGGCGCCTCCCGGAGCCATGCCGAATCGTCGGCGATGAAGGTGAGCGCTCCGAGATAGATCTCGTGGCCCAGGAACAAATCACCGCCGGAAGACATGACAAAGGAGAAAAAAAATGCAACCTCGCCGGAAGTCGCTTAGACGCCTACCCCACGGTGGGCGCCAACTGTCGTGGGAACGAGTCTGACAGTAGAAGGTAGGGGTACGTAAGGAGAGGGCAGAGTCCTAGCTACGGCGAGGGTGTACACACAGATGTATGAGTTCAGGCCCCTCTCGTGGAGGTAATAGCCCTACGTCTTAGGTGCTCGGGAGCTCTTTGTCGAGTGTAATAGGAGTATCGTTATAGGGGGTGCGAACCCTTGTGCCAGAGGGGAGGGGCGGCTTATATAGAGTGCGCTGCCCCTCACAAGTGTCCGGCATCTAAGGGTCAGATCGTGGCTATAAAGACGTATGTTATTGGTAACGTACAACATAAATGCTATTAATGGTCTTGATGAACGCCTGCCCGTTAGCCTCCCTGGGGTGACTTCTGGGCTTCTGTGGTCGACTGTCTTCTCACTACTGGAATCAGGCACTTTGCCGTCTGCTATAGCAGACGGCAAAGGCATGCTTGGCGGACGGCAAAGGCTTTGCCGTCAGCCAGCAGACGGCAAACACTCCGGCTGAACGGCTGCCGGCAAAGGCCGCTTTGCCGTCTGCTGGCAGACGGCAAAGAACTTTCCTTCTTTGCCGTCTGCCAGCAGACGGCAAAGAGCGTGGACGGCACAGAAAAGGTTCCATCCCCGTTAGGTGGCTAACGGCGCTCTTTGCCGTCTGCTGGCAGACGGCAAAGAGCTGTAGATGACGTCAGCTGACGTCAGGCTTCAGCTGGGCCCAGGCAGGCTCTTTGCCGTCTGCTGGCAGACGGCAAAGAACTTTCCTTCTTTGCCGTCTGCCAGCAGACGGCAAAGAGCTGTAGATGACGTCAGCTGACGTCAGGCTTCAGCTGGGCCCAGGCAGGCTCTTTGCCGTCTGCCAGCAGATGGCAAAGAGGCCACATAGGCCAGCCCAGGTTGCACAGGCTGCTGCCACGTGGCCTCTTTGCCGTCTGCCAGCAGACGGCAAAGAGCTTTGCCGTCTGCTAGCAGACGGCAAAGTGGCTATATAGCCCCTGTTTTTTCTGTTTTTTGTTATATCAATTCATTTTCACAGAAATTCAAACATATATATATATATATATATATATATATATTCAGAATCACATAGTTTCAAACATCAAACATCATACATCAAACGTAGTTTCAAACATCAAACATAGTTTCACCATCGTCATCAAACATCATACATCCAATTCATATATACATAGTTTCACAAACATCTAATATGTAAACAGTAGCATTCTGCCCTTCCATGAAGTGAATCAAACCTGCAAAAATGGGAGTAAGAAATTAGAAGAAGAAGAAGAAGACTAGAAGAAGAGGAAGAAAAAGAAGAAGAAGAAGAAGAAGAAGAAGAAGAAGAAGAAGAAGAAGACTAGAAGAAGAAGAAGAAAAAGAAGAAGAAGAAGAAGAAGAAGAAGAAGAAGAAGAAGAAGAAGAAGAAGAAGAAGAAGAAGAAGAAGAAGAAGAAGAGAAAGAAGAAGGAGAAGAAGGAGAAGGAGAAGAAGAAGAAGGAGAAGGAGAAGAAGGAGAAGAAGAAGAGGGAGAAGAAGAAGAGGAAGAAGAAGAAGGAGAAGAAGAAGAAGAAGAAGAAGAAGAAGAAGAAGAAGAAGAAGAAGAAGAAGAAGAAGAAGAAGAAGAAGAAGAAGAAGAAAGAAGAAGAAGAAGAAGAAGAAGAAGAAGAAGAAGGAATAGAGGAGAAGAAGAAGAAGAAGAAGAAGAAGAAGAAGAAGGAGAAGAAGAAGAAGAAGAAGGAGAAGAAGAAGGAGAAGAAGGAGAAGGAGAAGGAGAAGGAGAAGAAGAAGAAGGAGAAGAAGAAGAAGAAGAAGGAATAGAGGAGAAGAAGGAGAAGAAGAAGAAGAAGAAGAAGAAGAAGAAGGAGAAGAAGAAGAAGAAGAAGAAGAAGAAGAAGAAGGAGCTAAATAGGTCATATTAAGTCATTTTGGAGCTAAATAGGTCATTTTGGAGCATATTAAGTCATTTTGGAGCTAAATAGGTCATTTTGGAGCTAATTAAGGTTATTATATCATTTTTGAGCTAGCTAAGCATATAAATCCATTTTTGGAGGAATAAATGCTAAGTATAGGTCATTTTGGAGCTATCCTAGGTTAAATAGGTCATTTTGGAACTAATTAAGGTTGTTATGTCATTTTTTAGCTAGCTAAGCATATTAAAGTCATTTTGGAGAAATAAATGCTAAGTTTAGGTCATTTTAGAGCTATCCTAGGTTAAATAGGTCATTTTTGAGCTAATTAAGGTTATTATGTCATTTTTGAGCTAGCTAAGCATATTAAGTGATTTTGGAGGAATAAATGCTAAGAAGAAGAAGAAGAAGAAGATGATGAAGAAGAAGAAGAAGAAGAAGAGGAGCTCTTCTTCTTCTTCCTCCTATTCCTTCTTTTCCTCCTCTTCCTTGTTTTTCTTTCATCTTATTCATTATTTGGAGAAATAAATGCTAAGTATACGTCATTTTAGAGCTATCCTAGGTTAAATAGGTCATTTTGGAGCTAATTAATGTTGTTATGTCATTTTTTAGCTAGCTAAGCATATTGAGTCATTTTGTTAAGCTAAACACTTGGGAAAACTTACCGTCATCACTTAGATGTAGGTGAAGGACCGGTCGCGCCAGTGGCAGACGGAGAAGCATCGGTCGATGCTTGTCGGGAGTTATGCTGCACCAAAGATCATTTGCAGTGTATCGTTAGCATGATGCAACTCAAATGTGAAGACTAGTAACTAATGACCATTCAAATGAAACTCACCGTGCCCGCCGGAGCAATGACTGGCATCGGCGGAGGGGTCGTGCCATTCTTTTCGCACATGCTCTGCACATTTGGTTTTCTCGAGTCAGTCATATTAGTTAGTAATGAAAGGAACATTACGTGCATGATTTGGCTAATATGCAGAAGAAACTTACCACGAAGAGCTCGTATAGGGCCCGTTGACCCGCCTCGTTCCGGTTCCTCTCCTCCTCCAATAGCTTAGCCGTCCTCTCCTCCGCCTCCCTCTCCCTCGCCGCCGCCTGCCGTCTCTCTTCCTCTAGAAGCGCCTGGGTCCTCGCTTCTGCTTCCTCAAGAGCAGCCTGGGTCTTCGCTCTCTCTGCCTCAATAGCAGCCTGCAACACCACTCGTTAGCATTGTAATCATCGACGGCCGCACACACAATGTAATGGAGGAAAGGTATCTGAGTCCGTATAACTAACCTGGAATTCGAGCTCCATTGGCCGTGCACAAGGCCTTATCTCAGGATCGGAGCTGGTCTGGCGCTTCTTGATCTGCGGGAGAGTGCTAGTACAACGTATCAGTCCATCCCCAATGGCTAACAAGCCATGGTGCCTCCCGCCACCAGATATCATCACCAGCTCTGGATCAAGAGGTTGCTGGCTCGGGTTAAACTCCGGCCCTTTCCTCGCCTTCCCCTCGTCTCTGTACCTCACAAGCTTGTTGTGGGAGGCGCAGTGCTGAATTTCTCTGGATCATCGAGGTCAGACTCAGAGAATGCCTTGGCCTTCTTGTACGAGGCAGTATTGGACATGGCATAGAGGTCGAACAGCTCTAGCACTAGAGCCTTGTTGTGCCGCGCCTAAAAGAGAGGAACAGAGTATTAGTTAAGGGCTCAAGCTAGCATGAAGAATGAATTTGCATGAATCATGAAGCAAACCACATACCCAGTTTTCCCCGAACCCACGTAGGTTGACGCTGCCGAGATGGTGTGGGACACCTTTCATTTGGGCACGCTTCTCCTTTGCACCGTCGTGGACGTTGCGCCATTGGGGAGTGCACCACTCATCCACCAACGCCTCCCAACAGTCCATCCTATCCGCACACCATCTCGGGGGCACCTAAGTTAAGCAAGAGAAATTTGAGCGCTACGCATACGAATCAAATCAAGGAACTAAGTACAAGGCCTTAAGAATAGGTAATTACCTTCATGTACTTCTCCTTACTCAGATAGTTGAGGCGGCACTTCTCTTTTTTCCTCCGAATACCAGTCGAGGCGTAGTAGTCTCGAATAGCCTGCGTCCGAGCCTCGTGCTGAAAGTTTTGAAGTAGGCGCCTGCACTCGTTGCCGATAACCTGAGCCGCGGCCTCCTCCTGTCCCTCAGCACACCTGTAGAAGGTCTGCAATCAAACAAGAAAACACAGATTAGTACAATCACTAGGGTTGCCAATCAAAGAAGAAAACACAACGTAGACGGCAAAGGAGAAATTACCCAAAATGTCTGGATCACAATGTCGGTGACCGTGTGGCACTCGACATCGCTGATCCTATGCCCCGGCAGGGCCGGGGCAGCCAAGTAGTGCTCCCAGGTCATTCCTAGCTCTGGAACCCGGCCCTCACCGGGCAACGTGACCCACCCCGGGAAGCTCTGGCGACAAATCACGCCAAGGACACTGTTGGGCTTGCGGCAACCAGGCCCGTGTGTCCAAGACCTGCAGTATGACAAGGCCAACATATTAGATATTCGAAGAAACGTGAAGACAAAAGGTTAAAAAAGAGTAAATGCACTTACTTCTCCCCCTGCGGCGCAATCAACCACCTCTGGTCGGGGGTCGCCGGGGTGGGCGGGAGCTTTGTACCACCACGCTGGTAGACTTTGCGCCCCTCAACCCATTCACTCTCGCTATAGCTATCAGAACTATAGCCACCCTCAGCACGGCCACTCGACGAGCCCACACCTGGGTTCTGCTGCGACTCAGCGTGATCCCCAGTCTCGTGGGACGAAGGCTCGGCGGCCCGACGCTCGTCGGCCCCAGGCTCGTCGGCCGTAGGCGTGTCTGTCGTAGCCTCGTCTGTCGTAGGCTCGTCGGCCTGAGGCTCGTGGACCGCAGTCCGAGACGGCTGCACCTCAGGCTGCTCCATCTCAGACGGAGCACTCCTGTGGTCGGGTGAATCAGCTGGGGGTGGCGGCGAGGAAGGCGTAGTAGCAGCCTTCCTACCTCTCCCGCCGCCACGTCCACCTCTACCAACCTTCTTCCCCCCCCCGACCTCTCCCGGTCGAAGAAGAAGCGCCCGCCGGTGTCTGCATACTGAGATCCAGCGCTCTCCGGAGGTGGTGGGGTGGGATGGAAGTACCCCTCCCACCACGCGCCGAGGAAGGAGCCTCGGAGCGCTCTCGACCCGCGCCCACCATCTGTCAACACCTGCAATGACAAAGAGTAAACGAAGTTAGTACAACATTAAAAAAATGAATACCTGACATGAATATAATTTAAGTGTATCATCATCATGAACATAATAAAAAATTGAATACCTAACATGAACCAATTAATAATATATATGTACATAATAATAATTGAATACCTGACATGAACTATAATATTAATCTTCATCGTCATCATTAATAAATGCATCATCATCGTCTATATATGCTTCGGGGTCAATAAATGCATCATCATCATCACTATCAGTAATGACGTGCTCATCATCATCATCAATAAATGCATCAACATGTGGAAGGCCTCCTGTACGTAATCGGTCAAGCATTGACAGGTCATCCGCAGCAGTAACCTCTTCTTGTTCTGGCTCTTCTTGTTCCGGTTCAGGCTCGGATTCACTGCCGCATTGACAGGTCGTGTCTGGGTGGCGTGGTGTCGGGGTGTCGGGGTGTCGGGGTGTCGTGTCGGGGTCGGGGTGTCGGGGGGTGTCGTGGTGTCGGGTGTCAGGGGTGTCGGGGTCGGGGTCGGGGTCGGGGTGTCGGGGGGTGTCGTGTCTGGGTGTCGTGGTGTCGCGGTGTCAGGGGTGTCGGGGTCGGGGTGCCGTGTCGGGGTCGGGGTGTCGGGTCGGGGTCGGGGTGCCGTGTCGGTGTCGGGGTGTCGGGTCGGGGTCGGGGTCGGGGTGCCGTGCCGGGGTCGATGTCGGGGTCGGGGTGTCGGGTCGGGGTTGGGTTGTCGGGTCGGGGTCGGGGTGCCGTGTCGGGGTCGGGATCGAGGTCGGGGTGTCGGGTCGGGGTCGGGTTGTCGGGTCGGGGTCGAGGTGCCGTGTCGGGGTCGGGGTTTTTTCTCTTTTTTTCTTTTCTTCTTCTTCATCTTCTTTCTTTTCATCCTTTTCTTCCTTTTTTCCCTTCTTCTTCTTCTTCTTCCTCCTTTCCTTTTTCCTCTTCTTCTTCTCCTCCTCTCCTCTTTTTTCTTCTTCTTCTTCCTCTTCTTCTTTTTTCTTCTCCTCCTCCTCCTCTTCTTCTTCTTCCTTTCCTTTTTTCCTCTTCTTCTTCTCCTCCTCTCCTCTTTTTTTTCTTCTTCTTCTTCTTCTTTTTTCTTCTCCTCCTCCTCTTCTTCTGTTTCTTCTTCTTATTATTATTTTTTGTTCTTTTTCTTTTTTATTTTTCCTTTTTTTTCATCTTCTTTTCTTCTTTTTTTTCTTCTAGGTTTTTTTTCTACCTAAATGTCTAAATATTTTTTCCTATTTACCCAAACACCTAAACAACTATTTGCAAAACATCTAAAAACAGAAAACTAAAAATCTAATTAGAAAAACAGAAAAAAAAATTAAAAGGGGGGCAGGGGAAGCTCACCAGAGAGGGGCAGGGGGCAGGGCGGCCGGCGGCGAGGAGAGGAGGCCGGCGGCGAGGAGAGGAGGCCGCCGGGGAGGGGGCGGCGGCGGCAGGAGGGCCGTGAGAAGGGGGCGGCGCCGCGGTGGTGGAGGTGCGCCACGGGGAGGGGGGCAGGCGGTGGTGGAGGGCGGGGAGGGGGCGGCGGCGGCTGTGAGAGAGGGGGGGAGGGGCGGCGGCGAGAGGGCAGGGAGGGGGCGGCGAGAGGGCGGGGAGGGGGCGGCGGCGGCGGCGGCGGTGAGAGAAGGGAACGGGCACGGGTGTGAGAGAGAGAGAGAGGTGAGAGAAAGAGAGAGAGGCGGGAGGCGTGGGGGGATGGCGAAAATTAAGCCCCCTCTTTGCCGTCTGCTGGCAGACGGCAAAGTTCTTTGCCGTCTGCCAGCAGACGGCAAAGAGGGGGGCCGTTAGCCCGTCCCCGCCGTTACACTGTGGGCCCCTCCCCCCTCACCTCTTTGCCGTCTGCTGATAGACGGCAAAGAAGTGGCCCGTGTGACCTGGCAAGTGCAGTACCAAGTGGGGCTCACTTTGTTCTTTGCCGTCTGCTGGCAGACGGCAAAGAACTCTTTGCCGTCTGCCAGCAGACGGCAAAGAAGCGCAGATGGCAAAGAGCCTCTTTGCCATCAGCATGTTCTTTGCCGTCTGCTTTATAAAAGCAGACGGCAAATATCCTCTTTGCCATCTGCCAGCAGACGGCAAAGAGCTGGCAGATGGCAAAGTCTCTGATTCCAGTAGTGTCTGGTCCTTCCGAGTGAAAGGTAAGCGTCGAGTGAAAGGTACCTCCGAGTGTATATTGTCGAGTGACTTGTATGTCTTGGCGATTTCAGTCGGAGACTTCCTTGTAGCTCTTAAGCTTTCTGGGGCAGTGTCCTTAGGTAGGGCATGTAGGTCAGGCCTATGACCCTACCCTAGGTACATATCCCCATCACCGTCCTCGGCTGCGGCGGGACGAGCGGATCACCACGGCTGCCTCCGCCTTCAATCCTCTCTGCTGCTCCCTCCACCTACCTCTATCTCCATGTGGCACCTCCTCCGCGACACCGAAGCACCGACCAAGCCACCCAGGGCCCGCTGTCAGTCGCCGGAGTTGAACGGCGTCCGCCATGGCCGTACCAAGCTCATCCGTGGAGGGAGCGGATAAAGCTCGAGCTCGTCCACGCTGAGGCTTCTGGAGTACTCCACTGACCTCGTTATCCTCGCACCGCCCTTGACCACCGCCTCTAACTACTTCGTCGGCCGGAGTTACTCCGGCGTAATCCAGTCCGCCTCGGCCGTCCTCGGATCGCCTATATAAGGCCCTCCCGAGCTCCGTTCTGGGCATCCACGACCCACACACATCTCCAATCGCCTCCCCACACACTCAACCGACCTCGAGGAGGTCGTCTCCTTCCTCTTCGACCACCGATCCGCCGCCACCCTCCCCGATCAGCATGACGCCGTTAGGCCACCTCCACCGTTTAAATCTTGCTAGTAGCCTCTAATCACTCTCTCTCGTCGAAGCCGCGCATCAATTTGGTGTCTCCGCGTCTCTCTGGCGAGATCCAACTCCACTCGACGCCGCCGCCGCCGCCGGAGACGACCTCGCCGTCGTTCTGGTGCTCGCCGGCAACCACCACCGCCACCCACCGATGAGGAAATCCACCCTGATCACGCTCTGACCATCGCCGCCTCCTAAAACCCCAGCGATCGTCGCCGGTGATCACCGCCGCCTCTCTGTTCTCGCGCGCGAGAGCGTTCAAATTTAAACCTGACGGGTGGACCCCACCCGTCAGCGTTTTCTTTTTTTTCTGTGTTTAAAGCGAAAGTGTATTCTGCTGTTTTACGCTTTCTGTGCTGAAAGTCATATTCCGCCCGAAGCGTTTTCTTTTTAAAACGCATAGGGACCTGCCATTTTGCCGAAAGACCCCTGGGTTTAAAAGTTTAATAACTTTTTAACCACAACTCTGTTTAAGTTGATTCTTTTTTTGAAATTCTTATTTTTCTCTCTAGTTTTTTGTAGTATTTATTTGAAAATATTTTGAGACAACTTTTGGTACTGTTGCAAAAAAATTAATTTTAATTTGAATTTGAAATTTTCCAGAAAACAAAGAGGGGAACTTTGCCAGGAATTTCGAGGGATCACTTTCTGACTACTTTGATCAAGGCAAGCATTTTTGAACTTGGGATATGGTGAATTGCATGCATGGTTGCATCGGTTTGGAGTTGCACCGTATATGTAGTATGTCACAAGTGCATGAATGCATAGTCATATCATTTTTGCACTTGCTTGTATTCCACTCAAGAATCTGACCACCGTGGATAAGAATTGTGAGAGACCAGGAGTGTGTCTCCTGCCTTGGGACATGCCGATGGGCACGGGTCTCGTTTTGACACGACGGTGTCACCGTGGCATGTGAGACATGTCAGTCTTAATAACAACACCTCTTGAGTCGACCTAGATCGAGTCTTGTTCCGTCACACCTAGCTAAACACCGTGCTGCCACGGGTCTTCCCGCGAGGGAAGTACGGTTTAGTAAGTTGCTAACCCCTGTCCGTGTACACACCACATAGAGGGCCATGATGAGGGTTTCCACGGCCATGGACTAATGCCCGTCATCAAGTCAGGGGGCATGGGTGTATCCGGCTAGGCCGAGAGGGGGGCACCCCTTGTAATCCGCGCGTATGAATAGTGATCCCATACTAGTCGAGACGTTGGTCTCCACGACTTAGAGTTTTTCTTGAATGATGCTTTGGGTGATTCCTGGCATCCGAAAAGTTAATCTGGTGTGTGCTGGTCAGGCGTGTTTTCAACCCAAAGATCGTAATGGGAATTAGCCAGTATCACGGTGCTGGCTAAAGAAATCTCGTACACGTATTACACCCTCTGCAGAGATATATCTATTCGAATAGCCGTGTCCGCGGTCAAGGACGTTAGCTAGGAAGGGTCAAGTGTCGGTCCCGGTGTCAGTCTTCGGAGGAAATAATTAAATTGATCATGATTCAATTTTGCAGGATAATTATTGTCACCACTGATGTTAGCATGAATATTATTGTCATCATGAATATTATTGTGGACTAACCCTGTCAGTTTTTATTTTCTTTTGTGAGTGTCTCATTGGCTGGCTAGACTACCCGGGCACTCAGTTTTATTTTCCTTTCTGAGTGTCTCATGGGCTGGCTAGACTACCCGGGCACTCAGTTTTTATTTTCTTTTCTGAGTGTCTCATGGGCTGGCTAGACTACCCGGGCACTCAGTTTTTATTTTCTTTTCTGAGTGTCTCATGGGCTGGCTAGACTACCCAGATACTCATTTATTTTCAAGACCTCTCGAGGCGTCGCTTTTAGACACCTATTTGGCATTTCTTTTCAAGACCTCTTGAGGCGTCGCTTTTAGACACCCGTTTGGCATTTCTTTTCAAGACCTCTCGAGGCGTCGCTTTTAGATACCCGTTTGGCATTTCTTTTCAAGACCTCTCGAGGCGTCGCTTTTAGACACCCGTTTGGCATTTCTCTTCAAGACCTCTCGTGGCGTCGCTTTTAGACACCCGTTTGGCATTTCTTTTGGATTCTCGGGCGGTCCTGTCTCGCCCGATTCTCCACGTTATATTTTTTTTCTTTTGGATTCTCGGGCGGTCCTGTCTCGCCCGATTTTCCATTAACTTTCTTTGTTTGTCACTAATATTTTATTTACTCATACCTCTGCACATGCTAATATTTATCATGCCATAATTAAATTTTAGCCAACATATGCATATCATTTAATCCAGCATGAGCATATGCTTTCGGTATATCTTTCATTCATAATGTTTGCGAGTACATTCCAACGTACTCACTGGCTTGTCCCTGGCTATTTTATTGGCCAGACCTGGAGGAGGACGAGCTTGTGGAGGACGAGTGCGCTAGCGAGCCCGACGCTTAGAGGTGTTCCCAGTCAGTCTACCTGTGATCTTGGAGTCTACCACGTGTATCATCCGCAATGCTTCCGCTTACAAATAAAATAGTCAAGCCTCACACTGACGCTTGACTTTATTTTATTGTACCAGTGTTGTACCACCAGCACACCAGTGTGTTATTCCACCACCGTAGTATATTGGCAAGTTTGTAATAAATTGTTGAGCACTCCGACTCAACCCTGTGTAATATTATGTATGTACTGGATATCTGTATCAAGGAAGTCCACCAGTTGTTCTAATCTTGGGGCTGGTGTGACTTGAGGCTATTCTGTGATTTATCTCAGAAATGGGCCTGACACATGTCTAGTACCGGGACACCGTGGGTGCGGGCGGGGGTGCGTGCTATATATTTGGAAGAGACATCGAGTGTGTGTGAGAGAGTGGTGCGAGAGAGAGAGAGAGCGCGAGAGAGGGAGAGAGAGAGTGAGAGTGAGAGAGAGAGATGGATAGAGAGAGTAAGAGAGAGAGAGAGATGGAGGTCGATTGTGTGCGAAAAGTGGCCTATAGATAGGCAGAGGAGGTTGATGGTGTTCGAAAGTGGCCTATGTAGGGACAAGTAAAGCAAGTCATTTTGTGCGTCAGAGAAACTTCATGAGAGATCAAAATAGATGGTGGAGAGAACATCGCACGAGTTTGAGATCGATGATACGCTAGAGATTTATGGAGAGTGTCACGACATATAGTGGGAAGAAGGGTCAGGTCCGCATGTGAAGAGATGGAAAGAGGCGAGAGGTGCATAAGGAGAGGGAGGGTGTTTGTGTGTAGTGGGGGTGGTGAGTGAAATGTGTGTCAATGTGAGAGTGAGAGATGGTGGAGAGCGTGCGAGAGCCAGATATACGTAGGGAGAAAGATGTTGGGGGCAGTGTGTTTTGTGTGTATGGGAAAGATACACGGCTATAGAGTGTGTGCTTGGGAAAGATAGATGCCGGGAGACCTAGAGAGTGGGGGAACAGATGTGTGCATGTCCGAGAGACAAAGATATAGAGACTTATATTGGGGTTTAGACCTAGAAGAGAGAGAGAGGGGATAATGTGTGCGCATGTTTGTGTCCGGGGAGAGAAAGGCTTGTGTGGGGGGAGAGGGGCCGGGGTGGTGTGCTTCAGATAAAGAGTGAGGGGTGTATGTCTGAGAGATATAGACGTAATTAAAATACATGGTCAAGAGTGTGTGCACTCATGCTTGATCATTTTTTTTCATATTTTTGGACTATGAGATAGCGATACTTTTGGACATGCGAGGTATATTTTGAAGTACCAGAATTACTGACCTAAGATTGGAAATTCTAAATTCGACTGCATTATTAGCTTTTTTTAATTCATTTAAATGGGGGTAGAATTTTTAGCCCGATTGCGTGATTTCAAATTCATATATCAAACCTAGAGATATAGACATACGGTCATGTTCAAACCTTGTAATCATCCACTTTATTCATACACATACATATTTGTTTGTGTCATCATATTTAGGAGAAACACATTCGAAATTTCATTTGAATTGGAGCATATGATGGTATTTGCTTGCACTAACTCAATGATCCATATTTGAATTGAATGGACAATCTAATTTTCGAGTTGGAGACATTGATTTTCGAAACTTGCACCTTTTTTTTTCTCGCGTGCACAACAAATAAATACTCGGCCAGGATATCATAGTCGGTTGTACAAGACGAGAACACATAATTTCAGCCACCAAAAGCTTTCAAACTTCCCGCTCACATCGAAATTTCTCGCGCCCGAAAGTTTAGCCCTACGATATTCCTCTTTTACCCCTGCCACATCAACGGAAAAGGGCTACTTTGGTAACTCCATTGTTTTCCCCTCTTAGCCCCCAACATTCTAACCCAGAACCACTCCCCTCCCCGCCTCCCCCCTCCCCCAAGCCACCGAATCTAGTCCTCCGCCGCGGCGGTGCACCTCACACCCCGCCGGATCTACCTTCCACACCTTGGAACCCTCAACTGCCAACTCACCACTGCATCGGAGCCGCTTCAGCGATTGGCTTGTCCACCGCACCAGATCTCCTTGACCGCCATCATGGTCCAGCGCACCAGATCTGCTTCACTGGCGCCCTCATCCACCACAGTGTAGGCCCTTCACCGATGCCCTCGTCTGCCACATCGCTGGCCCTTCATAGAAGCCCTCGTCCGCCGCAACACATCCGCCTCACTGAAAGCACTGTACACCGCGCTGGATGTGCATCGCCGACGCCTTCGTCCACTGCAACGGACCCGCTCCACGGACGCCATATTCAACTCCACCGGCCCAGCTTTACTTCCGCCGCCGCCTCATTAGGTTATTTCAATTAGTACTCCTTTGGTTTTTCTTGTCTTTATTGTACAACAGTTCACTTACCATAGATCAGCTTCCTTGGATGTCGACAGGTGCCGCACCTAAGCACTAGATCCGCTTCACCAACGGCGACAGCCGGCCCAACTCAACTGCAACACAAGCACCATCGACGACACTTAGCTTTCACTTATGACAACGATGCCCATACGCCGCCGAGAATCAGGTACTATTCTCCAACGGCCGGCGCCTACGTTCACCTTCTTAGCATAAGCACCGCACCTTTGAATTTCTTCAGGGAATCATTCAATTTTTTATGAGAGGCATTATTCTGCTTGCACCTATAGGTCCAAACGTGTGGCACTGAACAGGTTATATGTGCTAAATTACAAATCAGTGCACCTGTAGTTACAATGCTTTTTCTTTGTCCTAAGTATTACTGTACTTCCTAGATATTACTGCCTCCTATTTTACTTCTTGCATGCTATATTTATGATAATGGTGTTGTTCTGATGTCACCTCTTGGTTACAATTATTGTACTGGACTGCTTCTGTGTTCTCTATGCTAAATTACACATCAGCAAACTAGCTTGTAGTTCCGCTGCTTTTGGTTCGTCTTAACCTACATTTTTCAATGCTAGCTATTCCCGCACTGCTCCGAGCCTCTGTTCATAACTTTTTTGTGTGTTATTGATCTTCCCAAGTTGCATGACTAATTTGTTGCTTTTTTCATTATGGAGCTGCCAACCGCATCAAACAAAATGCTTTTTCTTTTAGGGCTGGCACCTCGAACAAGCACAAAAATAGAGTGAAGCACACATATTATCGTGTAAGCACACACCCTTCTTTCATTAGTTTAGATGAATCATTGATGTTCAATTTGAATAGTGCATGTGATTAAAATTAGTTTTACCAAAATAGATGGGGAAGAATAAACCACAACAACTAGATTTACATGCACGGGATGCTGACGACATCTTCAAAGAACATTTCAACAGCAGCGATCCTTCACAGCGACATATGGTAAGCCAGTGTGTTTTAGTTACTGTGAAATGCCATGCATGTGGGCTTCTTTCTTGGCTTGTGCCCTCAACCTGTAATCCTACAGAATTACAAATAGTTTAGTTGCCTGCTTTGCTGTATTGCTTGATTAGAATGCTTGTTTGTTACTACTTGTTAGGCTATACCTGAGTTGGCCAATGTGTCAGAAGTGCCTGCCGTACTATCGTAAATAAATGCATGCATACTTCATTTGACTCCTTAACTTTTCCTATGAACTCCATCACAAGACTGTCTTGCTAGTTTATATGAGGCGACACTATTTAAGTGCTTTCTCAGAACATTTCGACTGTTTATATGCTTGGGCAACTAAATATAGCTGTGGTACACTGCCTTTCAGCTAACCATTTTAATTTGTTTTCAGCTGATGCAACTTCGAACCATTTAAATATATCTTGCCATGCTCGGCAATAATTTGTTTGTAGTTTACCATGTAAGCTGACTGCCTGGATCATGCGATAACTATCTGTTACTTATGTCCAACGAAAACCTTTCAGGATGCAGTTCAAACTAGGACACAATGTACACCCCCAGGATCTATTTGTGGAAGCAGTGTGCCATCCATGTTACCAGATGGTAGCAGTTCAGAGGCAACCCCGTTGGAGAGCACAGATATTATAGTTCTTGAGGCTCTACTAGAGGCAGAAAGAGAGGGTGTGGCTGCCATGAATGAGGTAATCCTGATCATGAGGTTGAAAATTATGCAATTAGCTGCACACATTATGCAAGAAAACCAAGAAGTGGAGCAAGTAAGACAGTTGCATTTGGAGACAGAGAAGGTCCTGCTGCTTCTGCTATCTGAAGCCCAGGCTAATCCTAGTTCTTCTTTAGATACCAGTTGAAATTGTCATTAGATTAGTATACTTGCATGTTGTGTCATGTTTGTGAATGGATTATGTTGTAAGACCCCTTATTTGTTGTCCATGTCTTGTAATGATCTGATTTTCTTAGGCGAGGCAATCCTTAGTACTTGTAGGAGTGGACATAAGGTGAACTGTTTTTCGTGTGAGCAGATTGTGTTGGATGAAATAACTGTTTGACTCAAAGTGGATTCAACCTTCTGAATTCGAGTATCATGGCATTTGTAAATCATATTCCTATATAAAGGTCGAATACATCTTTGTTGTGCTTTTGAAGATATCTAAAAAAACATAGAATGATTTATAAAGATTCATAATCGAATACAAAATGGATTCGAATTTAGTTGCCATGGTAAACTTGAATGCTTATTCTCCCAAAATTCGAAAGAAGCGGCAAAACACCCACTCCCACGTCGGCTGCCCGAAACCAGTGTTTGGGAGATGGAAATTACTGTCTACCCCTGACACGCACAACCTATCGGCCCGATTTCCACTGCTCTAAATAGGGGTAGGTTTGTAACTTCACTCAGACATGACACGACCGCCTCTCACCCCATTCAGACACGGTGGGCGCCAAACGGGGGCGGCAAAACACATTTGATTCAAGATCGTCCCAAAGACCTCTCTCTCCCCCTCCATTTCCCCATTCATACACGGTGGGCGGCAAAACAAACTCTCCTCGGCCGAAATTGATCTAGGCAAATATTTTAAGTAGGGGCAGGTTTGTAACTTCACTCATACATGACACAACCGCCCTACCTGTCAGCCCCATTCATACACAATGGGCGCCAACCGTGGGTGCCAAAACACCCTCTCCTCGCCTGAAATCGCTCTCGGCAAATATTGGGGAGATGTGAGATTACCGTCCTATCCCCAACCGACGAGACATCCAAAATTTTAAACGGGGGCTAAGTTGGTAACTTCCCCACATTTCAGACAAGCGCATCCCAAAGACATGGTTCCCCCCTCCTCTCTCGCTCCATTTCCCCATTCATACTCCGTGGGCGCCAAAGCACCCTCTCCACCCCAGCCTCCTCCGTCCGCCACCCCATTCACCGCCGTCTTCCACCACCATGCTGGAGCAGTTACCCCGACGTCGTCGTCCATTACAAGAGATAGACGTCACTCATCCACCGCGCCGGATTAGGATCCTAGCATCGCGTCCTCTCGCTTCATCCATGTCGTCGTCCACCTTGCCGTGGCCGCTCCTACGACCGTCTCGTCCATGGCAACAGGACTTATCCCCCGATGCCACTGTCATGGTAAAACAATGATCTATGGGATCGAGAGGATTCCTTTGCGGTTCGGCAGTGGGATCTATGCACTACAAAGAGCAAGGCTAGTAGATGTGATCAACAAGCAAGGATTTATCCAGGTTTGGGCCGCTGTGAGCGTAAAACCCTACTCATGTTCTAGTAGTTTGATTGTATGAGAGCTCAAAGGTTACAAAGAGCACAGCTTGCTGGCAAGGTGCGCGGGAAGTGCAGCTACAGCGTGTAGTTGAGCTAGGAGTCAACCGTTCTAAGTGTAGTCATGTGCCTCCTTTTATAGGCTAAGGGGTTACCACGAAGGCTAACATGGTCATTTACAGGGTATGAATAGTGACTTGCACCATCGCCATGTCTATCCCCTAACGGGGTAAGACAAGTGCATTTAATGCACCGTCAGGTGCTACATCGGGGAGGCGAGGCTTTGGGTAAAAGATCTGTACCACCGGTCCTGGCGCCCTCCTATCTCCTTGACACATCCCAGGGACGGGTGTCATTAAAGTTAATCTTGGCGTGCCATGCTGACACATGCCTCGGCCAGCTGCGTTGACTGCCTGCCCGCTCGACACCTATCATGCGTGCTTATCTAGCCGATGATGAGGTGGAGCAGTAACGGGACAGAATGGGCCTGCTGGCACAGAGCTTGCCAGGCCTTTGCTTGCCGGCAAGGAGCTTGTCGGCAACCAGAGTCTTGGTCTTCACCTTGCTGGTACGAAGCTTGCCGGCAAGGGCCATCTTGAGCTTCAGTACTAGAGTGGTACTTCTCGATGACCTGCCTTGAGGTCTTCTTCATGGTTCTGTTTGTTCTGAGTCTTGAGTCATAGTTACCCTCCGGCAAGTCCTTGCCGTCAAGGAGGCTACAACTGCCTGTGCACAAGTCAGGGTACGAGGGCACCCATGCTTTAGTACACCGACAGGAGCCCCTGGGCCTGGGCCACACGCGCATGTGAGGCGTCGTTGGGCCAGGCCCGAACAGTGCACAGGCACGTGTGGCAGAGGATAACTGTCGTAATCTTCTCTGTTACCACGCCCCCCATGATGCGCATTAAATGCGGGTGTGGGAGAGGTGGAATGGAATGGGCGCGGGGAGGTAGTGCGCCTGAAAAGGCGCAGCCACGTGGGATGGTAAAGAGCCAGCCCCCGCGCCTTCCCCATAAAAAGGAATCTGCGAGGGGCGCTGCTCATTTACCCCCCTTCTCCCAATCTCGCCATTGCCGCCTCCGCCTTCTTCCTCACGCAAGAGCAGAGCATGCCATTCGCCTCTGCCACCGCGCAGCACAGCTCTCCCCCGCAAATATCGCCATGGTGCCGAAGAGAGCCGGGAAGGCCTCGAGCTCGGCGGCGGGTGAGAAGAAAGCAACCAAGGCTGCACAGCGGCGGGCCCACGCCGTTTTCTCACCGGTGCTTATAGAAGACGATCTGACGAAGGACTATGCGTACGTGTATGCGAGCAAGACGCAAGATCATGAAGCCACGGTGGTGCTTCCAAGATCCCTCCCTCCTACCGACGATCAATTCCATTTCTTCGCCAGGTACTTTTACTATGGGCTATGCCCGCCCTTCTCCGATTTCTTTGCTGAAGTGATGAATACCTTCGGATTCAGATTGCTTAATTTCACACCCAATGCGGTCACCAGCCTATCGGTATTCGCACACCTATGCGAGAACTTTGTGGGAATATCACCAAATGTTGCTCTGTTCTGGCACTTTTTTCATTCCCTGGGTCGAGGATGACGCCCTCTCCGGCAGTGTGACCTAGATTCCAAGGGGGAACTCGAAGAAATATTACCTGGAAGGTAAACTTCACATTAAGTGGAACGAGTGGCGGGGCAACTGGTGCTAGATCAAGCAGCGAGATTTTCCTGCCTTCTGCCATCTCAGGACCAAAAGGATCGAGAAAGCCACCAGCTGGGGCAATGTCGATCCTAACGACGCCAAGTTGGGAGTGGCGTTGTGCTGAATCCTCGCTCTGAAGGAGGCCGGATTGACGATCGAGAAGGTGGGGGCAGATTTCACCCGCCACCGGATCGCCCCGCTGCAGCACAGAGGAGGCCGGCAAGTGTGGGACTACTAGGGCCCTGCTGACCCAATGCGTCTGCATCCAGGCCCCAACAAAACTTGACGGTGATGGAGCACTACTTGCTCATTTGCTAGCTCTTCAATAGGGGTTGCATCTTTGATCTGCCAGCGAAGGTGATCCCATTATGCAACAATACCGCCAAGGCTTCCATCTTGGCAATGATGCCGGACTACGATGCCAGGATGGTTCTAAGCACATGGGAGGAACCCAGCAAGGAAGACGTGGGAAGCTGGTTTGCTGGCTTGATGGAGAAGGCCATCAGAGCCGAGGATGACATGGTCCATCCGACAAAGGACGACCAGAAGGAGTTCCTGGCCTTGAGAGCTAAGGAGCTCAAAAGAGTGAAGACAACTCATTCCCGGGTGGCCAAGGGCACCGGCAGCGGAGACGGTACCGGAAGCCAGGCCAAAGAGCAGGCCACAACTCTGGGAACCAGTGAAGGAGGCCACTCGCAAGAGCATGCCGAAGAGGAAGAGCAGATCAAGGAGTCTGAGGAAGGGGAAGAAGAAGAAGAGCAGCCCGAGGGGTCTTCGGACGAAGGGGAAGAGGAAGAGGAAGAAGAGCCACCTCGCCTTCCTCTTGCCAAGGTGAAGATGACCGTCGCCAAGAGGCTGGCTTGAAAGAGGGCAGCGCATACCGAGTTGGCAAGTCAAGAGCTTGCCGCCGTCAAGGTAGCAGCCGCAACCTCCCGGGCACAGCCTTCCCGGCAACAGCCTTCCCGCGCTGCCGCCCCTCGTCGACCCATCCCGCCAACCGTGGAGGAGGCGGGTGCTTCACAGCCCCCAACTCCCCTGAAGCATCCCAGGAGTCCACCGCCATCACCTACGATTGCCGGGATGGGGGACACAGTTCTCTATGATCTGTCGGTCCTTAGTGACCCTGACGACGACGAAGAGTAAGCACCTCCATCCCCGTGCATTTTTCTTACAATCGTCCAAACTCTGTTGTTGAACTGATCTCTCTACTTGGTCTAGTCTTTCAGGGATGAAGTGTCACTGGCGGAGAGGCACAAGAAGAAGCCCAGGACCACTGAAGAGGGCGAGACGGCAACCGGCACCGGTCAAGGCACGAGTTCATCTGAGGTTGCTGGCTCGAGCCCCCCCCCCCCACCCCACATGAGGTTCACGTGCAGTTTCCGCTGACGAGCACTACCGTCGAGTCTTCCGCAATGGAAACCAACAAGGGGTTGGAAAGCAGCCAGCCGGAAGGAGAGCGCCAAGGGGTAGACCCCTTGACGGTGCCCTCGACTCCCAGGCCGTCGCCAAGATCTTCACCGCCAAGGAGTAGCCCTCCTCCAGAGGATCCCCAAGAAGGGCTCATCCATGAGGAGGCCCCTCCGGCAACCAATGTTGCCGGGGACCAAGCGCCGGCAACTGAAGTTGTCGGAGGAAGAACGGCATCCCCTCCATGTGTTCATCAAGGTAACCTTCTCTCCAAACGCACTGGGTCCCTTGTCAATCCTTCATTTTTATTTTCTTGAACTTGATCTGAAACCTGGATTTCTCCTTTCTCCACTTCTTCTCCACCCTGCAGAACCAACCCCTCCGGAAGAGAGGGAAGAATCTGTGGAGGGAATCGCGAAGAGCACCGCTGATGAGGCCGCCAGGATTTCCGCCAGGGAAGCTGCCGCGTCCGCCGCTGAGGAGGCCAGGAAAACCCCCGGAGAGCCTGCCATGCCCTTCGGCAGTGCATCTGGGCTCGTCATAACGGATGCTGAGATGGGCGAGGCTGGCGGTGATAAGCCAAGCGTCGACATCCACCCTGGTGCCGCTGATGCGCATGCTCTGACGGGGCCCTTGGGGCCAACTGATCAGCAGCAAGGGTCTGAAGCCGCTAGCACATCTGGTGCTGGGGAGCCTACTTTTGATGAAGCCATCGCGGAGATCTTGGCGCCCTTCTCCAGCAGCGTCGCAGCATCAGACGGCTCTGGCGATGGTGCCGCGAATCTTGCCTTACTGACAGCAATGGCCACCGGCTTCAAGGAAGTGCAGTAGCACTACAACCAGCATTGGGAGGAGCTTCATTCACGGCGGCAGGCTATAGAGCTGGCCAAGGGGAAGCTGAAGGAGATGGCCGAGAAGCTGTGCACTTGGTATAATAGCAAATTCCACGCCCTCAAGAGGCAGGAAGAGAAGCTTGACACTGCCAAGCAGGAGGCAGCGACCCTGGATGGCAAGTTGACGGAGCGCGAAGCGCAGCTCATCGTCAAGGAACAAGAGCTTGCCACCCGAGAGGAAGCACTTGCCGCCAAGCTACGCAGCAAGGATGAGGAGATCCAGACTCTGCTCACGCAGCAGACCCAAGAGCTAGAGGAGGGCCACAAACGGGCCATCGAGACTCAAGCTCAGGCTCACGCCACCAAGCTCCTGGAAGCCGCCAAGGCCGCAGAGGTCGCTGAGACCGCCAAGGCAGAGTTGGAATCCAGGGTACCGAAGCTCGAAGAGGACCTCGCCGCCAAAGCCCAGGAGCTCTCGACCGCCAACAACTCCATTTGCTGACCTCAAGTCAAAGCTCGCGACTATGGAGAAAGATCTAGAGGTTGGCAGGGAAAAGGAGAGGGGGCTGCTGGTAAACTGGGAAAAGGAGAAAGCCGCGCATGCCGATGCTGCAAACTCCTTCGACATGCACAAGAAAGCCCTGGATCTATGGATTGGTCGCCTTGTCGATGTTGCCGAGCGCCTTGCTGCTCAGGTGACCATAATGGAGAAGGAGAACCATAGCTTCATCGTCGGTGAGCATGATTCCACAAGCGCCAGCCTCACCCTCTTCTTTGAAGGACTCCTCGAGATATTGAAGAAACATCATGAAGAGAGGTCCACCCACTTCGCCAGTCAGTCTCGTAAATTCTGCAGCAACGTCGTCTCCAAGATGCTCATCAAGATTATCTGCCGGAACCCTGGAGTTGACGTCTACAAGGCCTTCAAAAGCTTACCGCTGGGGACGGACACCACAGCTGCCGAAGAAGTCGTCGCTCCCCTTATCAGCAAGATTCATCGGGTCCCAAGGACTGAGGGTGGTCATAAGGATTAGCCCCCTTTGTTGTTTCTTATTGCAAGTGTAGTTCATGTAAAAGACAAATTATCTTAAGTTAGAACTGCACTTGGCTTTGACGTACTATAACTTGTGTTTTGGATGAATGTATGCATGCTATCTCTTGTTTTATCTTGTCTTTGCATGATTCTTGTACCCTACGATCGCCGAAAACTTGCCGGTGCGTGCACTCTTGCCACGAGCGCTTGAGGAACGGGTCCTTAGCAGCTTGCCGGAAGTGCCGCTGCCGGCAAGGATACACTTGACGATCACAACGTAACCACTTAAGTTGTTGAGCGGACTCGAAACAAAGTAAGAGCGTAGCTGATCACGACAAGGTTCCTTAGCGTGCAGGTTTCTCATACAAAGGCCAAAATCGTTCAAGAAGAAGTTGCAACTACAACAAAGAATTTACTTTAAAGTTTCGCAACTTAGCTTTTTTTTTTGCTGTGCTTCTCGCCGTAGGACGATATCTTGAACGTCATTCGGTGTCCATACCATCACTCCCCCCCGGGAAACTTGTACGCGAGGATCCCTTCTGTCCTTTGAGAAAAAGAAAGAATAAAAAAGAGAAGGCTGGAACCTTGACGGTTCGTTAATCATCCTGTGCAAGGGAAAATGTAGCACAAGATTGCCTGCAACACATAAACAAATATGTACTTGGACAAAGAATTGTGAAACACTTATCTTTATTTATGTGCACGGGATCTGCGCCCGGCTCTGTACAAAGGTTTACATGACTTTCTGGCAAACTTGTACAAAAGAGGTTGCCGGCCAGCCCGGCAACCACGCCTTACGGGTAAAACTTGCGAAGATGCTCAATATTCCATGAGTTGAGCACCGGAGTGCCATCTTCGGTCTCTAGGCGGACTGCACTGGGCCTAGTGACTCGTACCATGTGGTAAGGGCCTTCCCACTTTGGCGTCAACTTGTTTTGACCCTTCGTGGACTGAATCCGATGAAGAACAAGGTCGCCTTCCTCAAGGTTCCTGGCGTTCACTTTGCGGCTATGGTAGCGGCGCAAAGCTTGCTGGTACCGTGCAGCACGGACAGCGGCCCGGAAATGATCTTCCTCAAGGAGCGTGGCATCATCTTGCCGTAGCTCATCTTGATCCTCCCCATCGAAGGCCAAGACTCGAGGTGACCCGTATTTGAGTTCTGTGGGGAGGACCGCTTCTACACCATAAACAAGGGAGAAGGGTGTCTGGCCAGTGGCTTGACTTGGCGTCGTTCTGATCGACCAAAGAACCGTCGGCAACTCTTCCACCTAGTGCCTTCCACACTTGTGCAGCCTGTCAAAAGTTTTGGTCTTGAGACCATGCAACACTTCTGCATTTGCCCTCTCTACTTGTCCATTGCTCCTTGGGTGAGCAACAGACGCGTAGCAAATCTTATTTCCATGTTCTTGGCAATATGCTGTGAAGGCGCGGCTCATGAATTGGGTGCCATTGTCGGTGATGATCCTGTTGGGGACACCAAAATGAGCAACCAATCCTTTGAGGAACTTGATGGCTGACTGTGCCGTCACCTTCCTCACTGGCTCCACCTCTGGCCACTTTGTAAACTTGTCAATTGCAACATACAAGAATTCAAAGCCCCCGGTAGCACGGGGGAAGGGCCCGACGATGTCGAGCCCCCAGACCGAGAAGGGCCAGGAGAGAGGGACGGTTTGGAGGGCTTGAGCTGGTTGGTGTATGTCCTTGGAGTGGAACTGGCATGCTTCGCATCTGATAACCCCCTCTAAGGCGTCTTGAAGGGTTGTCGGCCAGTAGAATCCTTGACGGAACGCCTTGCCGACAAGCATGCGCGACCCAATGTGAGAGCCACACATCCCTTCATGCATTTCT
Organism: Elymus sibiricus; assembly: GCA_039707655.1. NCBI lineage: Eukaryota > Viridiplantae > Streptophyta > Magnoliopsida > Poales > Poaceae > Elymus > Elymus sibiricus. Next base: position 285,457,817 of record CM077670.1, read on the forward strand.
TCCAATAGCCTTTGTCCATCTTCCCGGCAGATGCACTTCAATTTCACCCCATTTGGTCTCTTTCTGTACAAAATGTCGTCAACAAACTTGTACATCCTTGATTGAAGGGCTACTCTTTCTGCATCCTCTTGCTCATCCGGAAGATCTCCTGTCTGAAGGAACTGGACAATTGACTGTGCCCATGCAGAGCTTGTGGCTCGACGACAAGGACTAAAGGCATTTCTTCCTCTACGGGAGCGCTTGCTTCGATGGCAAGGATCTGGCTTGCTGGAAACTGTGGCTCACCGACCGAGGGTATCTTGTTGGCGGTATTCACTCTCTTGGCGGCCGCCGGCAGCTCTGCCGGAAGGTAACCACCAACAACTTGCTTTCTCTTCTTCGCCAACCTTGACGGTGTAACGGATGGCTAAGTCAGATGGAGCACAAAAGTTCCTAGTTCCACAGGCATCTTTTGGGCGGCAAGCTTTGACAGGTCGTCGACAATCCAATTCTGGGCACGGGGAACATGCTCTGCTTGCAGACCATCAAAGTGCTCTTCCAACTTTCTCACCTCATAAACGTAAGCCTCCATCAAAGGGCTTTGGTAATCCTTGTTGACTTGCCTCAACACTAACTGCGAGTCGCCCCTGATAATTAGCTTCTGAATACCAAGGTCGATTGCAATGCGCAGACCAGCAAGCAATCCTTCGTACTCAGCAGTGTTGTTGGTGGCTTGCTCCCTGGGAAAGTGCATCTGAAGCACGTACTTGAGGTGCTCTCCGGTGGGTGCTATAAGAAGCATGCCGACACCGGCGCCTTTCATCGTGAAAGCACCATCAAAGTACATGATCCAATCGTCAACAGTTTCCTTGTCGGGGAGTGAGGTCTCTGGAATCTCTTCGTCTGGCGTTGGGGTCCATTCTGCAATGAACTCCGCCAAGGCTCTGCTCTGAACTGTTGAGGTACTCTCAAACTTCAAATCAAAGCTTGACAGCTCCAATGCCCACTCCACAATCCTGCCGGTTGCTTCTAGATTTCTCAAGATGCATTGCAACGGAAAGCGAGTGACGACGGTGACTGGGTGTGCTTGAAAGTAATGGCGCAGGTTCCTTGAGCCCATGAGAAGGCCAAAAAGCAACTTCTGGACACCATAGTACCTTGACCTAGCCCCTTGCAGGAGGGAGCTGACAAAGTAGACTAGGCGCTGCACCATCTTCTTCTTCACAACTTGCTGATCTGGCTGGCTGGCTTGCACAATCTCTGGCTTGTCGGCACCTGACCTTGCCGAAGAAGATTTTGGCTCGTCGGGTCGTGGCTCTACAACTGCTGCCTCCTCCTCATCTGCCTCTCTCTTAGCCACAAGTGCAGCACTAACCACTTGATTCGTCGCCGCTAAGTATAGCAGCAACGTTTCTTGCAGCTTAGGCGCAACTAAGACTGGCGGAGAGGATAGGTATTCCTTCAAATCTTGGAGCGCGGCCTCCGCTTCCGGAGTCCAGTTCACTGGGCCTGCCTTTTTCAATATCTTGAAAAATGGCAAGGTGCGCTCTGCCGACTTGGAGATGAACCTGCTGAGCGCGGCAACGCAGCCTGCAAGATGCCTGACATCCTTGACGCGTCTCGGTGCTTCCATCTGCTCAATTGCTTTGATCTTGTCGGGGTTGGCTTCAATCCCTCTCTGAGACACAAAGAACCCAAGAAGCTTGCCGGACGGAACACCGAACACACACTTCTCGGGGTTGAGCTTCAAGTTGAGTTTGCGCAAGTTTGCAAATGTTTCTTCCAAATCCTGGATCAGGGTTGACTTGTCTCTGGTCTTGACCACAATGTCATCCATGTAAGCTTCCACATTTCTGTGCAGCAGTGGCTCAAAACCAATCTGGATTGCTCTGGCAAAGGTTGCTCCAGCACTCTTCAATCCGAAAGGCATACGCAAAAAGCAGTATGTGCCACATGGAGTGATGAATGCGGTTTTCTCCTCATCTTCCTTGGCCATAAAGATCTGATGATAACCAGAGTAGGCATCAAGGAAAGAGAGTAAATCATAGCCGACAGTGGAGTCTATAATCTGGTCGATGCGTGGCAAAGGGAAAGGGTCCTTTGGGCAGGCTTTATTTATATCAGTGAAGTCTATACAAAGCCTCCACTTCCCGTTCACCTTGCGCACTACGACTGGATTGGCTAACCACGTAGGGTGTAGCACTCCTTTGACTAGACCTGCTGCTTCCAACTTCTTGATTTCTTCGGCAATGAACTCTTGCCGCTCCAAGACTTTCTTCCTGACCTTCTGCTTGACAGGTCTCGCATGAGGGTAGACATCAAGGTGGTGCTCAATTACCTCCCTAGGAACACCGGGGATGTCAGATGCTTACCAAGCAAACACATCAACATTCGCCCGTAGGAAGGCAACGAGCTCGCTTTCCTATTTGTCATCGAGAGTGGCACTTATGGAGAAAGTGCCACTCATCCCATCCTCTCTCACAGAAACTTGCTTGGTCGCCGGCGCGGAGGCCTTGGCTTTTTTGCTCTTGCCGGTAGAGCTCTTTGGTATGTCCTCGACGGGCATGCTGCACTCTAAAGTGCGCTTCCCAGAGTCCGTATCAGGGGTCTTGCCGGACTTCTTCTTCTTCTTTCCTCCCCTGGGAGCTTTGCTGGCAGGAGTAGGTGCCTTATCGGCAGAAGCTGTGACTGCCTCCCAATAGAGCTTGTCGGCGCAGATGATTGCGACCTTGTGATTCGACTTGATGGTGAGGACGCCCATCGGCACTGGCATTTTGATGACATTGTAGGCGAAGTGCGACGCGGCCATGAACTTGGCCAGCGCCGGACGACCCAAAATGCCATTGTATGGCAAGGGCATCTTGACGACGTCGAAAATGATCTTCTCCGTCCTGTAGTTGAGGTCACTGCCGAATGTGACCGGCAGCGTGATCTGGCCCTTCAGCTTGTTCCTCCCTGGACTGATTCCTTGGAATGTGCCGGTCTCCTCAAGATCATTGTCGGGGATCTGCAGCCTCTTGATCACGTCAGGAGAGATCAAGTTCAAGCCGGCCCCACCGTCAACCAGCATCTTCGTCACCCGGAGGTTGCGGATTGTTGGCGAAACCAACAATGGCAAACACCCTACCGCAGTGGTGCGATCAGGGTGATCCTCGGCGTCAAAGACGATGGCCGTGTGCGACCACTTGAGTGGCTTCTACACTCCCATCACGGGCTCCGCGGCATTCACCTCACGGATCCACTGCTTCAGTTACCGGTGCGAGGAGTGCAAAGATGCGCCTCCGTCAACACACATGGAATCCACTGTGTTCTGGAACTCCTTGTTGGACTCATCTTCGTCCTCATCACCATCATCTTGGCCCTGAGCAGCCTTCTCCTTTGGCTGCTTGGCCTTGCCGCAGCGGCCACCTCGGCCACAACGGTTCTGCATTCCGGATCCACCGACACCATCCTGGCCCTTCTCCTTGTCGCGCTTCTCGTACTCTTGCTTCTGCTTCTCGGCAAGCTGCTCTACTTGCCGGCACTCCTGGAGGTCGTGGCCCTTGGTATGGTCGATCTTGCAGTGGGGCCCACCGGTATTGCCGCTCTTGTCCCCGGCCGCAGCCTCCCGGCAGTTAGTGCATCTGGCAACCTCCTTGCCGGGGCTTTCTGCCTTGGACTCGGCAGCGTTGGCGTCACCAGGGCTCTCAACTGCCATCACTGTCTTGCCTTTGCGCTTCCGATTGCGCTTCCGGCTCTTCTTCTACGGGGTTGATGCATCATCTGCATCATCGTCTTCGGAGTCGACTTCAGCGCCAACATCTTCCCCAGGGAGTCGCCTCCCTTCCTCAGCACATGCACACTTGTCCGCCAAGGCGTACAACTCGTTGATGGTTCTGACCTTCACAATATTCATCTCAGACCGCATTCTGCGGTTGCACTCATTCGTGTGGAATGCGGTGCAAACAGCTGCGGGATGAACATCGGGGATGTTGTGGTGCACATGGCTGAACCTCTGTATGTACTTGCGGAGGGTCTCACCATCTCTTTGGGGGATCACATGCAAATCGCTCTCCTGACCAGGGAGCTTGTGGCGACCCTGGTAGGCACCCATGAATTGATGGCATAGATCCGACCAGGAGGAAATGGAGCCCTCCGGCAAGTTCATCAACCATGATCTGACGTTGGGCCTAAGCGCCAACGAAAAGTAGTTGGCCAGCAGCTTGTCATCGCACCCCCCCGGCAGCCTGCACCACGATGGTGTAGATGCCAAGGAACACTGCTGGGCTGAGCGTGCCATCGTACTTGTCGGGCAGCTCAGGCTTGATGGGGCGGGCGGACGGCCAACAAACTTGCCGCAGCTCATGAGTAAACGCTGGGCAGCCCACCTCGTAAGGTAAGCACCCAGGGTACCCTGGCACTGGCACGTATGCTACCGGCCCGGCACGGTCGTCTGATAGACGGCGTGCTTCCCGGTGCAGCTCAATCTTCGTACGGGCGTCATCGTCGCGCCGTTCGCGGAGCACTTGGCACTGGTCTTGGCGGCCCCGCGGATCTGACAACGCCATGGACATGGTGTCCTGGTCATCCGATTGGCGGGCCTGCCGCCGTGGTGGTTGTTGACGTGGAGGCGACTGCACCATGGGTGCACCGTCTCCGGCACGGCAGCCAGATGGTCCTGCCGGCACTGTGGGTGGTCGTCTGGAGGGGCCCACATCCTGTGTCTTGCCGGGATCGGCAAAACTGATGAGACTCTGAATAGTGGCCCTCCATTCTTCCATTTTTTCTGGGGCTGGCGGGAAGTTCAAAAGCATTTGAACTCGAGCCATAGCCTCTGCCGCCGTGGTTGGCATGGCGGGGAACACGGAATGGGACGGCGTTCGACTCCTGGCAGGGTGCTACTTGTAGACTGCGTTGGTATTTCCCCGAAGAGGAGAGGATGATGCAGTATAGTAGAGATAAGTATTTCCCTCAGTTAAGAACCAAGGTTATCAATCCAGTAGGAGAACCAAGCAAAATCCCGTTAAACGCACCTTCACACAAAAGCAAACACTTGCACCCAACGCAAATAAGAGGGTTGTCAATCCTCTTAGCGGTTATTTGCAAGGATTAATTCTGATAGTGATAAATAGATAAGCTAAAATACTAAGTAAAATAAAAGTAAATAAATTGCAGCAAGGTATTTTTGATTTTAATATATGATAAAAGTAGATCCGGGGGCCATAGTTTTCACTAGAGGCTTGTCTCTCGAACACATAGCATATGGTGGGTAGACAAATTACTGTTGGGCAATTGATAGAAAAGCAAATAATTATGACGGATTCATGGCAATGATCTTGTATATAGCATCACGTTCGAGACAAGTAGACCGACTCCTGCCTGCATCTACTACTATTACTCCACCCATCGACCGCTATCCAGCATGCATCTAGGGTATTAAGTTTGAAACAGACTAACGCCTTAAGCAAGATGACATGATGTGGACAAAGTAAACTCAAGCAATATGATTAAACCCCATCTTTTTATCCTTAATGGCAACAATACAAATACGTGTCATGTCCCTTTCTGTCACTGGGATTGAGCACCGCAAGATTGAACCCATCACAAAGCACCTCTCCCATTGCAAGATAAACCAATCTAGTTGGCCAAACCAAATCGATAGATCGGAGAGAAATACAAAGCTATAATAATCATGCATAAAAGAGTTCAGAGAAGACTCAAATATTTCTCATGAATAATCTGATCATAAACTCACAATTCATCAGATCCCAACAAACACACCGCAAAAGAAGATTACATCGGATAGAACTCCAAGAACATCGAGGAGAACATGGTATTGAAGATCAAAGAGAGAGAAGAAGCCATCGAGCTACTAGCTATGGAGCCGTAGGTCTGTGGTAAACTACTCACACATCATCGGAAGGGCAGCAAGGTTGATGAAGAAGCCCTCCGTGATCGATTCCCCCTCCGGCAGAGTACCGGAAAAGGCCTCCAGATGGGATCGCGGAAGAACAGAGGCTTGCGGCAGCGGAAAGGTTTTCTCTTCTGTCTCTCTGGTATATTGGGAATATTTGGGAATTTATAGCACTAGAATTAGGTCAGGAGGGGCTACGAGGGGCCCACAAGCCTGGGGGGCACGCCTACCCCCTGGGCGCGCCCTCCAGGCTTGCCGCCTCCTTGTGGCTCCTCTGGTCTTCTCCCAAAGCTTCATGGGTCTCTTCTGGTCCAGAAAAAATTAATCCAAAGTTTTTTTCTCGTTTGGACTCTTTTTGATAATGATTTTTTGAAAAGACAAAAACAAGCAAAAAACAGCTACTGGCACTGGGCATTGGGTTAATAGGTTAGTCCCAAAAAATGATATATAATGGCATATAATTGCATATAAAACATCCAAGATTGATACTATAATAGCATGGAACAATCAAAATTATAGATACGTTGGAGACGTATCAAGCATCCCCAAGCTTAATTCCTGCTCGTCCTCGAGTAGGTAAATGATAAAAACAGAATTTTTTATGTGGAATGCTACCTATCATGTTTCATCATGTAATCTCTCTTACGGTATGAATAATAAGATCCGAATGATTCATAGCAATAGTCTGTAGTTTGATATAAAGACATCAATACTCAGGCATACTAATAAACAATCGTGTCTTTCAAAATAAAAATGCTAAAGAAAGTTATCCCTACAAAATCATATAATCCTGTCATGCTCCATCTTCTTAACACAAAATATTTATCATGCACTACCCCGATGACAAGCCGAGTAATTGGTTCATACTTTTTAATGCGCTTCAGCTTTTTCAACCCCCACGCAATACATGAGCGCAAGCCATGGATATAGCACTATGGGTGAAATAGAATAGGGTGGTAGAGATTAATAAAGAGAAGTCAAAAATAAGAAGATAGTCTCACATCGACGAGGCTAATCAACGGGCTATGGAGATGCCCATCAATTGATGTCAATGCGAGGAGTTGGGATTGCCATGCAACGGATGCACTAAGAGCTATAAGTGTATGAAAGCTCAACATGAAAACTAAGTGGGTGTGCATCCTTGCTCATGAAGACCTCGGGCATTTGAGGAAGCCCATCATCAGAATATACAAGCCAAGTTCTATAATGAAAAATTCCCACTAGTATATGAAAGTGACAAAATAGGAGACTCTCTATATAAAAAACATGGTGCTACTTTGAAGCACAAGTATGGAAAAGGATAGTAACATTGCCCCTTCTCTCTTTTCCTCTCATTTTTTTTGTGGGCTCATTTTGGCCTGTTTTTTTCGTGGGCTCTTTTTGGCCTGTTTTTTTTATTTCCTCACTGGGACAATGCTCTAATAATGATGATCATCATACTTCTATTTACTTACAACTCAAAAAATTACAACTAGAAACTAGAACAAAAATATGACTCTATATGAATGCCTCTGGCGGTGTACCAGGATGTGCAATGATACTAGCGTAACATGTATAAAAAATGATGAACGGTGGCTGAGCCACATGATGGAAATATGCCCTAGAGGCAATAATAAAGTTGTTATTATTTTATATTTCCTTGTTCATGATAAAGGTTTATTATTCATGCTAGAATTGTATTGACCGGAAACTTAAATACATGTGTGAATACATAAACAAATACCGTGTCCCTAGTGAGCCTCTACTAGACTAGCTCGTTGATCAAAGATGGTTAAGGTTTCCTAACCATAGACATGAGTTGTCATTTGGTAACGGGATCACATCATTAGGAGAATGATGTGATGGACAAGACCCATCCGTTAGCTTAGCATATGATCGTTCTGTTTATTGCTACTGCTTTCTTGAATGTCAAATACATGTTCCTCAGACCATGAGATCATGCAACTCCCGGATACCGGAGGAATACCTTGTGTTCAATCAAACATCACAACGTAACTGGGTGATCATAAAGATGCTCTACAGGTATCTCCGAAGGTGTCCGTTGAGTTGGCATCGATCGAGACTGGGATTTGTCACTCCGTGTTTCGGAGAGGTATCTCTGGGCCCTCTCGGTAATGCACATCATAAGAAGCTTGCAAGCAAAGTGACTAAGGAGTTAGTTACGGGATGATGTATTATGGAACGAGTAAAGAGACTTGCCGGTAACGAGATGGAACTAGGTATGGAGATACCGACGATCGAATCTTGGGCAAGTAACATACCGACGGACAAAGGGAATTACGTATGTTGTCATTGCGGTTCGACCGATAAGATCTTCGAGGAATATGTAGGAACCAATATGAGCATCCAGGTTCCGCTATTGGTTATTGACCGGAGAGGCGTCTCAGTCATGTCTACATCATTCCCGAACCTGTAGGGTCCGCACGCTTAACGTTCGTTGACGATATAGTGTTATATGAGTTATGTGAATTGGTAACCGAATATTGTTCGGAGTCCCGGATGAGATCCCGGACGTCACGAGGAGTCTCGGAATGGTCGAGGGGTAAAGATTTATATATGGGAAGTCATATTTTGGGTTCCGGAAAAAGGTGCAGTTATTTAGGTATTGTACCGGGAAGCTTCCAGAAGGTTCCGGAGGATTCCGAAGGGGTCCGGAAGTCCACAAGTGGGTCCACCATGTCCCAAAGGGCTGGCATGGGCTAAGGGGAGGCGCCCTGGCCTTATTGGACCAGGCGCACCAACTCCTCAAAAGCCCACGCAGCTAGGGAAGGAAAAAAGGGAGAGTCCTAGTAGGAATAGGATTGGACTTTGGAGTCCAAGTCCACGTGTGTACTATTCACGGTTACTGTTCACGTGGCACTATTCTTTCTACTCCAAGCCCCTACACATATATAAATAGAGGAGAGGGGGCGCCCCAAAGGAGACACAACATTGTCTTAGCCATGTGCGGCACCCCCCCTCCACAGTTCCGTCCCTCGGTCATATTTTCGCAGTGCTTGGGCGAAGCCCTGCGGAGATAGCATCACCATCACCGTCACCACACCGTCGTGCTACCGGAACTCATCCACTACCTCGCCATCTTGCTGGATCAAGAAGTCGAGGACGTCACCGAGCTGAACGTGTGCTGAACGCGGAGGTGCCGTACGTTCAGTGCTCGGTCGGTTGGATCGTGAAGTTGTTCGACGACATCAACCGCGTTGTTCTAACGCTTCCGCTTACGGTCTACGAGGGTACGTAGACACACTCCCCCTCTCGTAGCTATGCATCTCCATGGATAGATCTTGCGTGTGCGTAGAATTTTTTTTGTTTTCCATGCAACGTTCCCCAACAGTGGCATCATGAGCCAGGTCTATGCGTAGATGATATGCACGAGTAGAACACAAAGAGTTGTGGGCGGTGATCGTCATACTACTTACCACCAACATCTTATTTTGATTCGGCGGTATTGTAAGATGAAGCGGCCCGGACCAACCTTACATGTCCACGTACATGAGACCGGTTCCACCGACAGACATGCAACTTGTTTTGCATAAAGGTGGCTGGCGGGTGTCTGTTTCTCCTACTTTAGTTGAATCGAATTTGACTGCGGCCGGTCCTTGTTGAAGGTTAAAATAGCAAACTTGATAAATCACCGTTGTGGTTTTCTGCCGTAGGTAAGAACGGTTCTTGCTAGAAGCCCGTAGCAGCCACGTAAAACTTGCAACAACAAAGTAGAGGACGTCTAACTTGTTTTTGCAGGGTATGCTGTGATGTGATATGGTCTAGACATGATGTGATATACGTTATTGTATGAGATGATCATGTTTTGTAATTTATCGGCAACCGGCTGGAGCCTTATGGTTGTCTCTTTATTGTATGAAATGCAAGCGCCATGTACTTGCTTTACTTTATCGCTATGCGTTAGCAATAGTTGTAGAAGCAATAGTTGGCGAGACGACCACGACGCAACGATGGAGATCAAGGTGTCGAGCCGGTGACGATGGAGATCATGACGATGCTTTGGAGATGGAGATCAAAAGCACAAGATGATGGCCATATCATGTCACATATTTTGATTGCATGTGATGTTTATCCTTTATGCATCTTATTTTGCTTAGAACGGCGGTAGCATTATAAGATGATCCCTTCACTAAATTTCAAGATAAAAGTGTTCTCCCCGAGTATGCACCGTTGCTAAAGTTCGTCGTTTCGAAGCACCTCGTGATGATCTGGTGTAATAGATTCTACGTTCACATACAACGGGTGTAAGCCAGTTTTACACAAGCAGAATACTTGGGTTAAACTTGACGAGCCTAGCATGTATAGACATGGTCTCGGAACACTGGATACCGAAAGGTCGAACATGAGTCATATAGTAGATATGATCAACATGGAGATGTTCACCATTGATGACTATCCCATCTCACGTGATGATCGGACATGGGCTAGTTGATTTGGACCATGTATCACTTAGTTAACTTAAGGGATGTTAATTTAAGTGGGAGTTCATTAGTAATTTGATTAATTGAACTTAATTTATCATGAACTTAGTCTTGATAGTTTCTTTGCATATCTATGTTGTAGATAAATGGCCCGTGCTACTGTTCCGTTGAATTTTAATGCGTTCCTAGAGAAAGCTAAGTTGAAAGATGATGGTAGCAACTACACGGACTGGGTCCGTAACTTGAGGATTATCCTCATTGCTGCACAGAAGAATTATGTCCTTGATGCACCGCTAGGTGATGGACCTGCTGCAGGAGCTGCTGCAGACGTTGTGAACGCCTGGCAGTCTCGATCTGATGACTACTCGATAGTTCAGTGTGCCATGCTCTACGGCTTAGAACCGGGACTGCAAAAGCGTTTTGAACGCCACGGAGCATATGAGATGTTCCAAGAGCTGAAATTGATATTTCAAGCTAATGCCCGGGTTGAGAGATATGAAGTCTCCAACAAGTTCTTTAGCTGTAAGATGGAGGAGAACAGTTATGTCAGTGAACACATACTCAGAATGTCTGGGTACCACAACCACTTGACTCAGCTGGGAATTGATCTTCCGGTTGAGAGTGTTATTGACAGAGTTCTTCAGTCATTGCCACCAAGCTATAAAGGCTTCGTGATGAACTATAATATGCAAGGGATGGAGAAGACAATTCCCGAGCTCTTCGCGATGCTGAAATCAGCGGAGGTAGAAATCAAGAAGGAGCATCAAGTGTTGATGGTTAACAAAACCACTAGTTTCAAGAAAAAGGGCAAGGGAAAGAAGGGGAACTTCAAGAAGAACGGCAAGCAAGTTGCCGCTCCCACGAAGAAACCCAAAGTTGGACCCAGGCCTGAAACAAAGTGCTTCTACTGCAAAGGGACTGGTCACTGGAAGCGGAACTGCCCCAAGTATTTAGCGGATAAGAAGGATGGCAAAGTGAGCAAAGGTATATTTGATATACATGTAATTGATGTGTTCCTCACTAATGCTCGCAGTAGCGCCTGGGTATTTGATACTGGTTCGGTTGCTCATATTTGTAACTCGAAACAGGAGCTACGGAATAAGCGAAGATTGGCTAAGGACGAGGTGACGATGCGCGTCGGGAATGGTTCCAAGGTTGATGTGATCGCCGTCGGCACGCTACCTCTACATCTACCTTCGGGATTAGTTTTAGACCTCAATAATTGTTATTTGGTGCCAGCGTTGAGCATGAACATTATATCTAGATCTTGTTTATTGCGAGACGGTTATTCATTTAAGTCAGAGAATAATGGTTGTTCTATTTATATGAGTAACATCTTTTATGGTCACGCACCTTTTGTGAATGGTCTATTCTTGTTGAATCTCGATCGTAGTGATACACATATTCATAATATTGATGCCAAAAGATGCAAAGTTGATAATGATAGTGCAACATACTTGTGGCACTGCCGTTTAGGTCATATTGGTGTAAAGCGCATGAAGAAACTCCATGCGGATGGACTTTTGGAATCTCTTGATTATGAATCATTTGATACTTGCGAACCATGCCTCATGGGCAAGATGACTAAAACTCCGTTCTCCGAAACAATGGAGCGAGCTACTGATTTGTTGGAAATAATACATACCGATGTATGCGGTCCGATGAATGTTGAAGCACGCGGCGGGTATCATTATTTTCTAACCTTCACAGATGATTTGAGTAGATATGGGTATATCTACTGGATGAAACATTTGAAAAGTTCAAAGAATTTCAGAGTGAAGTAGAGAATCATCGTAACAAGAAAATAAAGTTTCTACGATCTGATCGCGGAGGCGGATATTTGAGTTACGAGTTTGGCCTTCATTTAAGAAAATGTGGAATTGTTTCACAACTCACGCCACCTGGAACACCACAGCGTAATGGTGTGTCCGAACGTCGTAACCATACTTTATTGGATATGGTGCGTTCTATGATGTCTCTTACCGATTTGCCACTATCGTTTTGGGGTTATGCATTAGAGACAGCTGCATTCACGTTAAATAGGGAACCGTCTAAATCCGTTGAGACGACACCATATGAACTATGGTTTGGCAAGAAACCTAAGCTGTCATTTCTTAAAGTTTGGGGATGCGATGCTTATGTGAAAAAGCTTCAACCTGATAAGCTCGAACCCAAAGCGGAGAAGTGCGTCTTCATAGGATACCCTAAAGAAACAATTGGGTACACCTTCTACCACAGATCCGAAGGCAAGGTCTTTGTTGCCAAGAATGGGTCCTTTCTAGAGAAGGAGTTTCTCTCGAAAGAAGTGAGTGGGAGGAAAGTAGAACTTGATGAGGTAATTGTACCTTCTCTCGAATTGGAAAGTAGCTCATCAGAGAAAACCATTCCCGTGATGCCTACACCAATAAGAGAGGAAGATAATGATAAAGATCATGAAACTTCAGATCAAGTTACTACTGAACTTCGTAGGTCGACCAGAGTACGTTCCGCACCAGAGTGGTACGGTAATCCTGTTCTGGAAGTTATGTTGTTAGACAACAGCGAACCTACGAACTATGAAGAAACTATGATAAGCTCGGATTCCGACAAATGGCTTGAGGCCATGAAATCTGAGATAGGATCCATGTATGAGAACAAAGTGTGGACTTTGGTGGACTTGCCCGATGATCGGCAAGCCATTGAGAATAAATGGATTTTTAAGAGGAAGACAGATGTTGATGGTAATATCACTGTCTACAAAGCTCGACTTGTCGTGAAAGGTTTTCGACAAGTTCAAGGGGTTGACTACGATGAGACTTTCTCACCCGTAGCGATGCTTAAGTCTGTCCGAATCATGTTAGCAATTGCCGCATTTTATGATTATGAAATCTGGCAAATGGATGTCAAAACTGCATTCCTTAATGGTTTTCTCAAAGAAGAGTTGTATATGATGCAACCAGAAGGTTTTGTCGATCCTAAGGGTACTAACAAAGTGTGCAAGCTCCAGCGATCCATCTATGGACTGGTGCAAGCATCTCGGAGTTGGAATATACGCTTTGATGAGGTGATCAAAGCATATGGTTTTGTACAGACTTACGGTGAAGCCTGTATTTACAAGAAAGTGAGTGGGAGCTCTGTAGCATTTCTAATATTATATGTGGATGACATATTCTTGATTGGAAATGATATAGAATTTCTGGATGGCATAAAGGGATACTTGAATAAGAATTTTTCAATGAAAGACCTCGGTGAAGCTGCTTATATATTGGGCATCAAGATCTATAGGGATAGATCAAGACGCTTGATAGGACTTTCACAAAGCACATACCCTGACAAAGTTTTGAAGAAGTTCAAAATGGATCAGTCAAAGAAAGGGTTCTTGCCTGTCTTGCAGGGTGTGAAGTTGAGTCAGACTCAATGCCCGACCACGGCAGAAGATATAGAGAAAATGAAAGTCATTCCCTATGCCTCAGCCATAGGTTCTATTATGTATGCCATGCTGTGTACCAGACCTGATGTGTGCCTTGCCATAAGTTTGGCAGGGAGGTACCAGAGTAATCCAGGAGTGGATCACTGGACAGCGGTCAAGAATATCCTGAAGTACCTGAAAAGGACCAAGGACATGTTTCTCGTTTATGGAGGTGACGAAGAGCTCGTCGTAAAGGGTTACGTCGATGCAAGTTTCGACACTGATCCGGATGACTCTAAGTCACAAACCGGATACGTATTTATGTTAAATGGTGGAGCTGTCAGTTGGTGTAGTTCCAAGCAGAGCGTCGTGGCGGGATCTACGTGTGAAGCGGAATACATAGCTGCTTCGGAAGCAGCACATGAAGGAGTCTGGATGAAGGAGTTCATATCCGATCTAGGTGTAATACCTAGTGCATCGGGTCCAATGACAATCTTTTGTGACAACACTGGAGCAATTGCCATAGCCAAGGAGCCCAAGTTTCACAAGAAGACCAAACACATCAAGAGACGCTTCAACTCCATTCGTGAATATGTCAAGGATGGAGACATAGAAATTTGCAAAGTACACACGGATCTGAATGTGGCAGACCCGTTGACTAAGCCTCTTCCACGAGCAAAACATGATCAGCACCAAGACTCCATGGGTGTTAGATTCATTACTATGTAATCTAGATTATTGACTCTAGTGCAAGTGGGAGACTGATGGAAATATGCCCTAGAGGCAATAATAAAGTTGTTATTATTTTATATTTCCTTGTTCATGATAAAGGTTTATTATTCATGCTAGAATTGTATTGACCGGAAACTTAAATACATGTGTGAATACATAAACAAATACCGTGTCCCTAGTGAGCCTCTACTAGACTAGCTCGTTGATCAAAGATGGTTAAGGTTTCCTAACCATAGACATGAGTTGTCATTTGATAACGGGATCACATCATTAGGAGACTGATGTGATGGACAAGACCCATCCGTTAGCTTAGCATATGATCGTTCTGTTTATTGCTACTGCTTTCTTGAATGTCAAATACATGTTCCTCAGACCATGAGATCATGCAACTCCCAGATACCGGAGGAATACCTTGTGTGCTATCAAACGTCATAACGTAACTGGGTGATCATAAATATGCTCTACAGGTATCTCCGAAGGTGTCCGTTGAGTTGGCATCGATCGAGACTGGGATTTGTCACTCCGTGTTTCGGAGAGGTATCTCTGGGCCCTCTCGGTAATGCACATCATAAGAAGCTTGCAAGCAAAGTGACTAAGGAGTTAGTTACGGGATGATGTATTACGGAACGAGTAAAGAGACTTGCCGGTAACGAGATTGAACTAGGTATGGAGATACCGACGATCGAATCTCGGGCAAGTAACATACCGACGGACAAAGGGAATTACGTATGTTGTCATTGCGGTTCGACCGATAAGATCTTCGTGGAATATGTAGGAACCAATATGAGCATCCAGGTTCCGCTATTGGTTATTGACCGGAGAGGCGTCTCAGTCATGTCTACATCATTCCCGAACCCGTAGGGTCCGCACGCTTAACGTTCGTTGACGATATAGTGTTATATGCGTTATGTGAATTGGTAACCGAATATTGTTCGGAGTCCCGGATGAGATCCCGAACGTCACGAGGAGTCTCGGAATGGTCGAGGGGTAAAGATTTATATATGGGAAGTCATATTTTGGGTTTCGGAAAAAGGTGCAGTTATTTTGGTATTGTACCGGGAAGCTTCCAGAAGGTTCCGGAGGATTCCGGAGGGGTCCGGAAGTCCACAAGTGGGTCCACCACGTCCCAAAGGGCTGGCATGGGCTAAGGGGAGGCGCCCTGGCCTTATTGGGCTAGGCACACCAAGTCCTCAAAAGCCCACGCAGCTAGGGAAGGAAAAAAAGGGAGAGTCCTAGTAAGAATAGGATTGGACTTTGGAGTCCAAGTCCACGTGTGTACTATTCACAGTTACTATTCACGTGGCACTATTCCTTCTACTCCAAGCCCCTACACATATATAAATAGAGGAGAGGGGGCGCCCCAAAGGAGACACAACATTGTCTTAGCCGTGTGCGGCGCCCCCCTCCACAGTTCCGTCCCTCGGTCATATTTTCGCAGTGCTTGGGCGAAGCCCTGCGGAGATAGCATCACCATCACCGTCACCACACCATCGTGCTGCCGGAACTCATCCACTACCTCGCCGTCTTGCTGGATCAAGAAGTCGAGGACGTCACCGAGCTGAACGTGTGCTGAACGCGGAGGTGCCGTACGTTCGGTACTCGGTCGGTTGGATCGTGAAGTTGTTCGACGACATCAACCGCGTTGTTCTAACGCTTCCGCTTACGGTCTACGAGGGTACGTAGACACACTCCCCCTCTCGTAGCTATGCATCTCCATGGATAGATCTTGCGTGTGCGTAGATTTTTTTTTTGTTTTCCATGCAACGTTCCCCAACACCACAAATACTATGTCAGCTATATGATCATGCAAAGCAATATGACAATGACGATGTGTGTCATAAAAACAAAACGATGGAAGTTGCATGGCAATATATCTCGGAATGGCTATGGAAATGCCATGATAGGTAGGTATGGTGGCTGTTTTGAGGAAGATATAAAGAGGCTTATGTGTGATAGAGCGTATCATATCACGGGGTTTGGATGCACCGGTGAAGTTTCTACCAACTCTCGATGTGAGAAAGGGCAATGCACGGTACCGAAGATGCTAGCAAATTGCGGAAAGGTGAGAGTGCGTATAATTCATGGACTCAAATTAGTCATAAAGAACTCACATACTTATTGCGAAAGTTTATTAGCCCTCGAAGCAAAGTACTACTATGCACGCCCCTTGGGGGTAGATTGGTAGGAAAAGACCATCACTCGTCCCCAACCGCCACTCATAAGGTAGACAATCAAAAATAAATCATGCTCCAACTTCTTAGCATAACGACAGATCATACGTGCATGCTTCGGGGATCACAAACCTTAACACCAATATTCTTACTAAACCACAATTATCCACTAGCACCTCCCACATATTACCATCTTAATATCGCAAAACTATTGCAAGGAATCAAACTTATCATATTCAGTGATCTACATGAAAGTTTTTATTATATCCCTCTTGAATACATATCATATTAGGACCAAATTCATAACCCGTGCATATTACCATTGCTATTCATTAGACTCTAAAAAAGATATAAGTGAAGCATGAGAGTGCAACTATTTCTTTAGAATATAACCACCGCCGTGCTCTAAAAGATATAAGTGAAGCACTAGAGCAACTGCCTAGCTCAAAAGATATAAGTGAAGCACATAGAGTATTCTAACAAATCATGAATAATGTGTGTCCCTCTCAAAAAGGTGTGTTTAGAAAAGATGATTGTGGCAAACTAAAAGGCAAACAAAAGCAAACAAACTATATCACAAGACGCTCCAAGTAAAACACATATCATGTGATGAATAAAAATATAGCTCCAAGTAAGTTACCGATAGATTGTAGAAGAAAGAGGGGATGCCTTCCGGGGCATCCCCAAGCTTAGACGCTTGAGTCTTCCTTGAATATTACCTTGGGGTGCCTTGGGCATCCCCAAGCTTAGGCTCTTGCCACTCCTTATTCCTTTATCCATCGTAGTCTCACCCAAAACTTGAAAACTTCAGCAAGCAAAATTCAACAGAAACCTCGTGAGATCCGTTAGTATAACAAATAAATCTTACTTTAGGTACTGTCGTAAATTGATTCGTATTTAATATTGGCATAATGATAATGTACTCCAACTTCTCTATGACTCATACCCCCCGATACGATCCATAGATTCATCAAAATAAGCAAACTATGCAACAAAAACAGAATCGGTCTAAAACAGAATAGTCTGTAAAGATCTGAATTAACGTCATACTTCTGTAACTCCAAAAATTCTTAAACATTAGGAAAACGTGGGAAATTCATATATAAATATTGTTTAAAAAAATTAGAAGGTTCTGACATTCCAACAAAAATTTAAAATTCCAGCACTGGACACAAAAGTTTCTGTTTTCAAACAGCATCAATTATACTATCATCCAAATCATCCCAGAGGCATTACTTGGCACAAACACTAATTAAAAGATAAAAACACAATCATAATAGAGGCTATAATTGTGTAAACACACAAAAATAGAAAGTAAAATAAAATTTATTTTATTCATTGGTTGCCTCCCAACAAGCGCTATTGTTTTATGCCCCTAGCTAGGCATAATGCATAGTTTCAAGTGTTGTCATCCTTGGTTTTCAACTCCTCAATTACACACCCATTCTTTCTAGGAGATTTAACATAAGAGTTTATCATCATCACACTTCTAGGCACAAAATCAAGAATTTTACTTTTATGGATAGGTTCCTTTATTATATCAATGAAATTGGGGTGCACGCTAATCATTTTAAGATCCACATTTCCCTTGCTAGAAGTGGCACCCTTAGTCTTAGGAACATACATAAACTTGCAATTTTTAATGGGAGGAGTCCTATAAATAGTTTTAGCGGAGGAGAAAGCGGAACCCAAATTATTAATAATTTCCTCTAGCCTATCGATTCTAGCGGGACTTTGCTCTATCCTTTCGTTAATTATTGGTTCTTTCTCCTTTAAGGTTTTCAAAGCAATTCCCACCTTAGAACCAAATCGAGTAATATGATTATGGACCTTTTTATCTAAATTCTCAAGATGTTCAAGAGTAGGCATTTTATTTTCAATAGCTTCTAACCTTTGCATAACATGCTCCAAAGTCAATGCCGTTTCATTAATAATGATAGGGGGTGAACCCACTAAATTTCCCATAGCATTGAAAGCATACAAAGTGGGACACATCAAGAAATTCCCTCTGGTAATAGTGTTAAGCACAAATCTATACCAAGTAGTAATTCCCACATAGAAATTTCAAAGAAGAACGGTAGTGGATTGCTTACGAGTTGATCTATTTTGAGCATCGCAAATCCTATACCAAGCATCTTTTAAATTTTCTCCTCCCCTTTGTTTAAAATTTAGCACTTCATTTTCAGGCGTAATAGTAACAAGCGAAGAACTAGCCATAGTGGTGAAGCAAACAAGCCAATAAAAATATTTTTGTGTTTTTGTAAAAAAAATAGAAGTGGGGGAGATGAAAACGAGAGGCAAATGCAAATAAAAAGGCAAATAAAATAAATGCAAGTGGATGATAGTTTGTGCGAAGGTACTTGGTAATTTTGATGATGTCTCCCCGGCAACGGCGCCAGAAATTATTCCTGCTACTTGTAGACTGCGTTGGTATTTCCCCGAAGAGGAGAGGATGATGCAGTATAGTAGAGATAAGTATTTCCCTCAGTTAAGAACCAAGGTTATCAATCCAGTAGGAGAACCAAGCAAAATCCTGTTAAACACACCTGCACACACAAAAGCAAACACTTGCACCCAACGCAAATAAGAGGTTGTCAATTCTCTTAGCGGTTATTTGCAAGGATTAATTCTGATAGTGATAAATAGATAAACTAAAATACTAAATAAAATAAAAGTAAATAAATTGCAGCAAGGTATTTTTTATTTTAATATATGATAAAAGTAGACCCGGGGGCCCAAGTTTTCACTAGAGGCTTGTCTCTCGAACACACAACATACGGTGGGTAAACAAATTACTATTGGGCAATTGATAGAAAAGAAAATAATTATGACGGATTCATGGCAATGATCATGTATATAGGCATCACGTCCAAGACAAGCAGACCGACTCCTGCCTGCATCTACTACTATTACTCCACCCATCGACCGCTATCCAGCATGCATCTAGGGTATTAAGTATGAAACAGAGTAACGCCTTAAGCAAGATGACATGATGTGGACAAAGTAAACTCAAGCAATATGATTAAACCCATCCTTAATGGCAACAATACAAATATGTGTCATGTCCCTTTCTGTCACTGGGATTGAGCACCGCAAGATTGAACCCATCACAAAGCACCTCTCCCAGTGCAAGATAAACCAATCTAGTTAGCAAAACCAAATCAATAGATCAAAGAGAAATACAAAGATATAATAATCATGCATAAAAGAGTTCAGAGAAGACTCAAATATTTCTCATGAATAATCTGATCATAAACTCACAATTCATTAGATCCCAACAAACACACCGCAAAAGAAGATTACATCAGATAGAACTCCAAGAACATCAAGGAGAACATGGTATTGAAGATCAAAGAGAGAGAAGAAGCCATCTAGCTACTAGCTATGGACCCGTAGGTCTGTGGTAAACTACTCACACATCATCGGAAGGGCAACAAGGTTGATGAAGAAGCCCTCCGTGATCGATTCCCCCTCCGGCAGAGTATCGGAAAAGGCCTTCAGATGGGATTGTGGAAGAACAGAGGCTTGCGGCGGCGGAAAGGTTTTCTCTTCTGTCTCTCTGGTATATTGGGAATATTTGTGAATTTATAGCGCTGGAATTAGGTCAGGAGGGGCTACGTGGGGCCCACAAGCCTGGGGGGTGTGCCTACCCCCTGGGCGTGCCCTGCAGGCTTGCCGCCTCCTCGTGGCTCCTTTGGTCTTCTCCCGAAGCTTCGTGGGTATCTTCTGGTCCAGAAAAAATTAATCCAAAGTTTTTTTCTCGTTTGGACTCTTTTTGATAATGCTTTTCTGAAAAGACAAAAACAAGCAAAAAACAGCAACTCGCACTAGGCACTGGGTTAATAGGTTAGTCCCAAAAAATGATATATAATGGCATATAATTGCATATAAAACATCCAAGATTGATACTATAATAGCATGGAACAATCAAAAATTGTAGATACGTTGGAGACGTATCACTGGGCCAGGAGGGAGCTCGTCGCGCACCTGCTGCCACGGCACATGTTCACCAACGGGTTGGCGTTGTGGTGGTGGATCCTGAGCATCGTGAGGATGATGCTCAGGGCCGGCTTGACGCCGTCAAGGGCCATCAGCACCGCAGGGAAGCGTGGCGCGCCCATCTTGAGATGGTCGTTGCACACGTCCCGCCGCAGCGTTATTGGACGTCGCGGCAGCGGGGTCCTGGTTCGCACCGGTCCGAATCATAATACTGGGGTGATCGTGCTCACCAGTGGGTTGTTGGAGTTGGCCATCTGCGCCATCTTCGGTGTGCTGGCTGTGATCGCCGGCATGGTGGGGATGCTGGACACCCGCACCGCCGGCGCCTCCTGCCCCGGCCGTCCCAACCGTAGCGCATGCGCCGACTGCGCCGCTTGCGCCGTCTCCAGACACCTGGGAAGGCAGCTTGGAGGTGGTGGGAGCCGTCATGGCTCCAGTATTCTTCTTCGGCGCCATCGACGAAGATGATGGAGCGGAAGATCACACTACAAACACTAATTCATAATACAAGAGCCCCTGCCTGGCGCGCCAAAGATGTCGTGGTAAAATGATGATCTATGGGATCGAGAGGATCCCTTTGCGGTTCGGCAGTGGGATCTATGCACTACAAAGAGCAAGGCTAGTAGATGTGATCAACAAGCAAGGATTTATCCAGGTTCGGGCCGCTATGAGCGTAAAACCCTACTCCTGTTCTAGTAGTTTGATTGTATGAGAGCTCAAAGGTTACAAAGAGCGTAGCTTGCCGGCAAGGTGCGCTGGAAGTGCAGCTACAGCGTGTAGTTGAGCTAGGAGTCGACCATTCTAAGTGTAGCCGTGGGCCTCCTTTTATAGCCAAGGGGTTACCACAGAGGCTAACATGGTCATTTACAGGGTATGAATAGTGACTTGCACCGTCACCACGTCTATCCCCTAACGGGGTAAGACAAGCGCATTTAATGCACCGTCAGGTGCTACGTCGGGGAGGCGAGGCTTTGGGCAAAAGATCTAAACCACTGGTCCTGCCGCCCTCCTATCTCCTTGACATGTCCCAGGGATGGGTGTCATTAAAGTTAATCCTGGCGTGGCATGCTGACACATGCCCCGGCCAGCTGCGTTGACTGCCTGCCCGCTCGACACCTATCATGCGTGCTTATCTAGCCGATGATGAGGTGGAGCGGTAACGGGATAGAACGGGCCTGCTGGCACGGAGCTTGCCGGGCCTTTGCTTGCCAGCAAGGAGCTTGCCGGCAACCAGAGTCTTGGTCTGCACCTTGCCGGTACGAAGCTTGCCGGCAAGGGCCATCTTGAGTTTCAGTACTAGAGTGGTACTTCTCGATAACCTGCCTTGAGGTCTTCTTCACGGTTCTGTTTGATCTGAGTCTTGAGTCATAGTTACCCTCCGGCAAGCTGAAAGCACATTTGCTCCCTTGGTGGTTTTGGTAATTCATAACAACATATATCTCATTGAACTAATGTCCATTCAAGTTAAAGATTTCAGGATGTTCAATGATGGGCATGGCATGGACTAGAGACGTGGACCCCTCAAAATGCTAAGGACAAGGATTGGCACAAGATCAAGACTCTACATTTTTGGTTTAGTGATCCAAGATCACATTGAGTCCATAGGAAAGCCAATACTATTAAAAGGGGATAAGGTGTTGCTTAATGGTATTTTTGCTCAAGTGCTTAGTGACAGTACTCCTAAACCCTCAACCACTCTCTCTATCCAAAAGATGTCCAAAACCCACATTCCAACTCGGCCCCACCGATATTTCCTATCCCGACCCACCGAGTTCACCTAGACTTAGCCACTGCCAAAACCCTAACAAATCGGATCCACCGAAATGGATCTCGGTCTCACCAAGATGGCCTTGCCAACTCTCTGTAATCGTTTGCACTCACTTCGGTCTCACCGAGTTTTGCAAATCGGTCTCACCGAGATGGCTTGCCAACTCTCTGTTGCCTTATTGCTTCACTTCGGTTCTACCGAGTTGATGCAATCGGTGCCACCGAGATGAGGTTTGCCCTAGCCATTGCACTTCGGTCCATCCGAGTTGTTTGTATCGGTCCCACCAAGATTCCTAACATTCATATCTTTTACACAGTTCAGTGCTACCGAGATTATGGTTTCGGTGCCACCGAGTTGGGTCAAAAGTGTGTAACGGTTGGATTTTGTGTGGAGGCTATATATACCCCTCCACCACCTCCTTCTCAGTAAGGAGAGCCATCAGAATGTGCCTACACTTCCACCATACATTTTCTGAGAGAGAACCACCTACTCATGTGTTGAGATCAAGATATTCCATTCCTACCATTTGAATCTTGATTTCTAGCCTATCCCAAGTTGCTTTCCACTCAAATTCCTCTTCCACCATAGCCAAATCTGTGAGGAGTTGTTTGAGTGCTGGGAAGACTATCATTTGAAGCACAAGAGCAAGGAGTTTATCAACAACACACCGTCTATTACCTTTTGGAGAGTGGTGTCTCCTAGATTGGTTAGGTGTCACTTGGGAGCCTCCGACATGATGTGGAGTTGAACCAAGGAGTTTGTAAGGGCAAGGAGATCGCCTACTTCGTGAAGATCTACCCCGAGTGAGGCTAGTCCTTCGTGGACGTAAGCCATGGTGGAATAGACAAGGTTGCTTCTTCGTGGACCCTTCGTGGGTGGAGCCCTCCGTGGACTCGCGCAGCGTTACCTTTCGTGGGTTGAAGTCTCCATCAACGTGGACGTACGATAGCACCACCTATCGGAACCACACCAAAAACCACCGTGTCTTCATTGCGTTTGAAATCTCCAATCCCCTCCTTTACTTACATATGCAATTGTTTACTTTCCGCTGCTATACTCTTAGAATTGCATGTGTAGGGTGATGCTTGACATGTATTATTGCTAAAATCTGCCTACAATTAAAATTGGGAAAAGGTTAGGTTTTATTTGGTCAAGTAGTCTAATCACCCCCCCCCCCTCTAGACATACTTTCGATCCTACAAGTGGTATCAGAGCTTTGGTCTCCATAAGCCTTGATTTCCATTGCTTTGGTGATCATAGCCTTGGTTTCACAACCTAGGAGATTATGGTGTCTAGTGAGGGTAACTATCACCGTAGAGGTCCATATTTTGATGGTACAAACTTTGCTAGTTGGAAACATAAGATGAAAATGCATATTCTTGGTCATAACCCTGCCGTTTGGGCTGTTGTTCGTGTTGGCTTGCAAGGTGACTTCTTTGAGGATGGCAAGGAACCGGATCGTGAAGCAACCCTGGAATAATTGAAGATGTTGCAATACAATGCTCAAGCTTGTGACATTCTATTCAACGGTTTATGTCCCGAAGAATTCAACAAAATCAGCCGCCTCGAGAATGCAAAGAAAATTTGGGATACTTTGGTTGATATGTATGAGGGTACCGAGTCCGTCAAGGAATCTAAGTTGGATGTGCTTCAAAGTCAACTTGACAAGTTCAAGATGAAGGATGGTGAAGGATTCGCTGAGATGTACTCTAGGCTTGCTCTCATCACAAATGAGATTGCCGGCTTAGGAAGTGAAGAGATGACCGACAAATTCATCATCAAGAAGATACTTAGAGCTTTGGAAGGAAAATATGATACCGTTTGCACATTGATTCAAATGATGCCAAATTACAAAGATCTCAAGCCCACGGAAGTCATTGGAAGGATTGTTGCTCATTAAATGTCACTCAAGGACAAAGAGGAGCTGCACAACAAATCAAGTGGTGCTTACAAAGCCTCAACCGATGCTCCAACAACTCCAAGTGACAAGCTAGTATCCAATGAAGAGATTAGCCTAATGGTGAAAAGGTTCAACAAGTTCTACAAGAACAAAGGGAAAGAAAGAAGTTCTAGCTCAAGACACTATGAGAGAAGATCATCAAGTCGTGACCGTAATTGCTACAATTGTGGGAAGCTCGGACACTACTCCAATGAGTGTACGGCTCCCTACAAGAAAAGAGACGAATCACCAAGAGGAAGACATAGAAGAGATGAATCACCTCATAAGGAGAGAAGGAGTAGAGATGATCGTTATGAACGAAGACACTCTCAAAGAAGCAAGGATTCGGAGAGGAAGGACAAGTCATCCAAGAGCTACACAAGGAGAAGACATCAAGCTCATGTTGGTGAATGGGTTTCCGGCTCCGACTCCGACAACCACTCCGGGAGAAGCTATCACTCCAACTCTGACTATAGTCAAGATGAAGGTGTTGCCGGACTTGCACTTGTGTCATCCAACTCCTATGATTTATTTGACTCACCAAATGAAGGAATTGGAAGATGCTTCATGGCAAAAGGCCCCAAGGTATCACACCCCGAGTATCTTGATTTCAATAGTGATGAAGATGATTTGCTTGGTGATGATGATTTACTTGTTGATAAGGATAGTGATGTGAGCTATAATGAAAATGCTAGTAATCATGATAGTCAAGAGGAAACGAGTGACAATGCTATGAAGGAGATTGAGCGTCTAACTAAAGAACTAAATGCTCTTAAGTTAGCTCATGAAACAACTCAAGAGAATCATAGAGAACTTCTAAGAACTCATGAGAAGCTACGCTTCGAGAAGCTAAATTTAGAGCAAGAGCATGAGTTTCTTAAAGCTATCAATGACGATCTTCGAAAGAAGAGTTCTTCATATCTTGCCAAACGTTTACTCTTGTCTACCTTTATGCCACAACTTAAACCTAAGCAAACTAGCAACAAGGGTAAAAAGGGTTCTACCTCTAGTAGTAACAATAACAATGCTAAATCCAATGTTGTTGCTTCTAGTAGTTCTATTGATTCCACTAATGATTCTCTTAGCCAAGTTACACTTGAGCAAGAAAATATGATATTGAAAGGAATTATAGAAAAAGGTGTCTACAAGAGTCTTGCCGGGAGTAAGCGATTTGAGGAAATTGTACGCAAGCAAGGAAGGCACTGGAAGAACCAATGTGTTGGTTTTCAACGAAAGTTCAATGCCAATGGAGTTGAGTGGGAAGAAGATCAATACCCCAAGACGAAGTTTGTTCCTCAACAAGAGAAGTATGATCCCACTTCCTTCAAGGGAACACAAGCTCAAGAAGATCTTCTGCCACAAGACCACAAGCTAATAGGCAAGGACAAGCTTCAAGAAGAGATTGATTCATTTGAAGAAGCTCCTCAAGCCATGGTCAAGTGAGTTCCCAAGACTTCATCAAGTTCTACTTCATCAAGTGCTACTACAACTCCAAGGATTCCCATCAAGTTGATGTGGGTCCAAAAGAAGAAGAACTAGAGAGTTCTTGAGGGTGACTCCGCCGACAAACTTCACTCATATACTTTATGGCAAGAACTTGTGCAACCAACTTCCACATTTTGCACTAGTTCATGGAGTCACAAACCCTCTTGTTGGTAAGGCAAGGGACAAGGTATTCAATGCATTCATGGACATCATATATGTGTATTTCACTCTATGTCTATGGATATCCTTGTATGTTCCTTGTGTGGGACTAACCCATGTAGGTATTGAAAGCACAAAACTCCAAAGGATTGCTCCCAACTCTTGATGGTCTACAACAACATTGAGCATCCACATCTTCAACATCTACATGAAGTCATCATCGACAAAACCCAAGGTTAGTTCATCCCTCTTAGGGGGGATATCACATCTAGGGGGAGCTTTGCTCTAAACAATTGAGCTAAAGAAAGTCTAATGGTGCGAACACATCAATGATGTATGTAAAAGTGGCAACCCCACTTGTGCTTAAACGATGAGTATGACCTATGATCAAATGTTCTCATTTGACTCCTAAGTCAATATACTCATATATAGATGACCTAGTCATCGCCATTGCTTGATAGATGCTAGAATTGGTTGTGCATATTTGACACATATTTCATTTGCTATCTTATTGTGTGAGCATGTTGGTTTGCATGTTTTCATCATTCGAGGACATCCATTTGTTGTTTTGATTGTCTTGGTTTTTCTGGCCAAGTGGATGTACAAGAATGCCTAAGTACCTTCTCTAGCTATCTATGCTTTCTTGTCTCAAATTCTATTCTTGCTGCATCACAAAAATTGAACAAGTCATTTTCGGACCCTCCGGGTGAGGAGCACTCGGGGCCACCGATCTGAAAGGGCTGAACCTCCAAAACCTTCTAAATGATTTCGGCCAAACCAATTCACTCAAACTCGGTCCAACCGAAATCACTTAGATTGATCTAGGTTTTCCATCTCGGTGCTACCGAGCTGAACCATTTCGGAGCCACCGATGTGCTGACCTGCGTGCAGTTACACATATCGGTGCCACCGAGTTGTTCAACTCGGCGCCACCGACAAAATACGGGTATATATATCGCGCAAACCGAACGGTTGAAATTTCTCGACCCCACTCGTTCCCGCACCCCGTTGCTGCCGTCGCCCTCGTCTTTGGACTTCGCCGTCGTCTCCAGCGCGCCCTCGCCGCCGGATTCCGTCGCCGTCAACGGCAATCTTCACCGCCATTGCCGCCTAGAGTCTCCACCGAGTTAGGGTGAGATTCGATCCCTCTCGTGCTCCCATTTCCGATTCAATGCACGATTGGACTGCCTGAATTCTTGCCACGGATTGAGAACTCCTGTTACAGTGCAAACTCCGTAGATTAGATGCGAGTAAAATTTTTAGGTTTAAGTTTCCGCCGAATGCATCTCGGACCGACCGATTCGAAATTTTTGGCCCCACCGATTTGGCCTCTGGCCATAGCACTAGTACGTCTTGGTGCCACCGAGTTGTATGTATCGGTGAGACCGAAAGTAAAATCTCAGTGAAACCCTAGCATCTCGGAGCCACCGAACCCCATCTCGGTCAGACCAAAATGGCATGTAAGGTTTCTGTAGAGTGCTTCGGTGTCACCGAGATGATCAACTCGGTCCATCCGAAATGCACCCTGTGAAAACTTGAAAATAAGAGTTGAACTCAAATTTTATGAAAAACCTCTGCTTTTTGTGATGACTCATCTACTCTGCCCATATCCATCTATTCACAGGGTCAGCTCAGCAAGATGTCAGATTCCAGTGACAGCCAGAACAGGTCAGAGCAGCTTGCAGAACTAAGTGAAGGGTCAAGCCCTGCAGAAAGTTTCTATGAGGGAGAGAGGAGCTCTCCAGATCTTCCTAAGGCAGCTACTAGAACAAGGAAGAAGAAAACCTCAGACAGTGAGGATGAAGATTTTGTTGCTAGTGAAACAGCAACTAAGAAAAAGAGAGTCGTGCTTGCTAAGGAATATAGCACCAAACCATCTTCTGCCAAAGAGAAAATTGCTGTGAAGAAAGTTCCAAAGCAGACTATGCAATTCACTCTTGAAGAGCCTAGTGACACAGAACCAGCTGCAGGTACAAAGAAGAAGAGAGTAAGGAAAACTACTGCCCGTGTGATTGGCAGACCCTCCATGATGATTGATGAGGAGGAAGAGGAGGAACCAGCAGCCACTGCACCCCCTGCAAAAGCTCAGAAACTCATGTCTGATGCAATCAGGACTGCTGCCCCCACCAAGTCCAAACCAAAAGCTCCAGCACCCAAGAGGTCAACCAGGAACATATCAGCTGCTGAGAAGAACAAGGCCCCAGTGCCTGAGGTAAATGTTGATGAAGAGCCACTAGTGCTCAGGAAATTGAAGCCAAAGATACCAGACCATGATGATGCACACCCAGTTGCGGAGAACATGATGCTAAGGAAGGATAAACGTCTGCGTCAGTGGAGACTGACAGATCCTTATGCTACAAGGAGGAAGATAGCGTGTGACTATCACTTTCACACACGAGAACAACAAGATTTCTATGAAACAGTTCTGTTGGATAAGAAGCCCATCGTTAGTGACATGAAATGGGTGGATTGGGAATACATCGATGAGAATGAGGATTATTTCCCCCATGTCCATGAGAGCTTCAGGATTGCAGGTGTTGATGACTTTGTCGGGCAGAAGTTGCCCAAGTGGAATGACGAAATGGTCATGCAATTCTACTCTACTGCACACTTCTAACCAGATGGCCGGATTGTGTGGATGACTGAAGGTATCAGGTACCAGTCAACCATCTCTGAGTGGGCAAGTCTTCTTGGTGCCCCCAAGGAAGAGGACGATGACATTGATATCTATGCTAAGCTCAAGATGGATCACAACACCATGAAGAACATGTACACTGCTATCCCCCAGAAGGACATTGAGACTCATAAGCTTGGATCAGTGAAGCATCTGCTACCAGGATTGGCCACCACGAACACCATCTTGCGCTACACCTTGTTACCCAAGTCAGGAGATGACAAAATGATTCGTGGCCACTCCATCAATTTGCTGCATTTGTTTGATACACCTCAGAAATTCAAGGTGATGAGCCTGATAGTTGAAACTATCAAGAGGACTGCAGCTGATCAGAAGAGATCGTGCGGATATGCTCCACATATTCAGATATTGATTAATTCCAAGGTTGGAACCAGCACATACCTTCTTGATCGAGAGCATTTGCCATTGCATCCAAATTTTGAAGATAATGTGATAGTGATGGATCCTTTGCATCCCACTTCAGCACAAGCTCAAGAGAAGATCTGCAAAGCCAAAGAAGCAAAAGCAGCCGAGGAGGCATTAGCTCCCAATGCTCCAATTGCAAATCTTAAGTCTAAGTCTGACCAAATGACTTATCTGCTTGAAGCCACTCTGAGGATTGAGCGAAGTCTGGCCAACCTCACCCAGCACCAGGCTAGCTTAGAGCGGATAATTGAAATGAAATTCCATGATTTAGATGTCAAGGTCACAGAGATACAGACTACAGTGGAGCAGCTGCAGAATGATGTTGATGCTGTCAAGACAGCCCCATCAGATGACAGTGGAGATGATAGACCAACCACAGAGCGATTTCAGACAGTGCCTAGGGCAGCCAGGTCTACTGCAGTGCCAGTTGTGGATCCATGGACCACAATCTCTGCACCTGCTGCTGCTGCCACAGTGCCACCGCCGGTATCCACTCCACCAGCCCAGCAAACTTCTGCAGAAGCCTTCGCGGACGCTCTTCTTTCAACGCCATCTACGCACACCGGAGCTGCCAGCAGGAGATCGCCTTCAGGAGCTTCGGAGGACCATGCTTAGAGTGCCGACTAGTCCTATACCTATTCGATCTTTTTGGTACTTGTTGCCAAAGGGGGAGAATTTGTATAGATCATAGGCTTCGAGAGAGAGTGTTTCTGTTTTGTTTCTCTCGAGTTCTTTTGCTACTATTTGCTTGTTGGTACTTTGTTGCTTGTTGGTACTTTGTTTGATGTGTGTGCTTGCTACAGTGTCTGTGAGATATTCTGTCGTTTATGCTTGTGATTGATCATACTATGCTTATTGTGATGATCTATGTTTATCTCTATCATTATCTTATATGATCACTCACTCACTTATGTTGGTGATGCGTGCTTGCTATTCCAATCATATCATTTTGTGCGCTCCACCAGGATGTATGTGACATGGAAGAGTGACCCATGAGCCTAATCGATTGTGCATTTGCATTCAAACGCAAATTTTTAATAATGCACAAATTTAGGGGGAGCTCTTGCTTATCACATACTTCTCAAAGCGACGATGTATTTCATTCATTTAATCATTTGTCGAAGCTTTGATCTATATGTTGTCATCAATTACCAAAAAGGGGGAGATTGAAAGCACATTTGATCCCTTGGTGGTTTTGGTAATTCATAACAACATATATCTCATTGAACTAATGTCCATTCAAGTTAACGATTTCAGGATGTTCAATGATTGGCATGGCATGGACTAGAGACGTAGACCCCTCAAAATGCTAAGGACAAGGATTGGCACAAGATCAAGACTCTACATTTTTGGTTTAGTGATCCAAGATCACATTGAGTCCATAGGAAAGTCAATACTATTAAAAGGGGATGAGGTGTTGCTTAATGGTCTTTTTGCTCAAGTGCTTAGTGACAGTACTCCTAAACTCTCAACCACTCTCTCTATCCAAAAGATGTCCAAAACCCACATTCCAACTCGGCCCCACCAATATTTCCTATTCGGACCCACCGAGTTCACCTAGACTTAGCCACTGCCAAAACCCTAACAAATCGGATCCACCGAAATGGATCTCGGTCTCACCGAGATGGCCTTGCCAACTCTCTGTAATCGTTTGCACTCACTTCGGTCTCACCGAGTTTTGCAAATCGGTCTCACCGAGATGGCTTGCCAACTCTCTGTTGCCTTATTGCTTCACTTCGGTTCTACCGAGTTGATGCAATCGGTGCCACCGAGATGAGGTTTGCCCTAGCCACTGCACTTCGGTCCATCCGAGTTGTTCGTATCGGTCCCACCGAGATTCCTAACGTTCATATCTTTTACACAGTTCGGTGCTACCGAGATTATGGTTTCGGTGCCACCGAGTTGGGTCAAAAGTGTGTAACGGTTGGATTTTGTGTGGAGGCTATATATACCCCTCCACCACCTCCTTCTCAGTAATGAGAGCCATCAGAACGTGCCTACGCTTCCACCATACATTTTCTGAGAGAGAACCATCTACTCATGTGTTGAGATCAACCTATTCCATTCCTACCATTTGAATCTTGATTTCTAGCCTATCCGAAGTTGCTTTCCACTCAAATTCCTCTTCCACCATAGCCAAATCTGTGAAGAGTTGTTTGAGTGCTGGGAAGACTATCATTTGAAGCACAAGAGCAAGGAGTTCATCAACAACACACCGTCTATTACCTTTTGGAGAGTGGTGTCTCCTATATTGGTTAGGTGTCACTTGGGAGCCTCCGACATGATGTGGAGTTGAACCAAGGAGTTTGTAAGGGCAAGGAGATCGCCTACTTCGTGAAGATCTACCCCGAGTGAGGCTAGTCCTTCGTGAACGTAAGCCATGGTGGAATAGACAAGGTTGCTTCTTCGTGGACCCTTCGTGGGTGGAGCCCTCCGTGGACTCGCGCAGCCGTTACCCTTCATGGGTTGAAGTCTCCATCAACGTGGACGTACGATAGCACCACCTATCGGAACCACGCCAAAAACCATCGTGTCTTCATTGCGTTTGAAATCTCCAATCCCCTCCTTTACTTACATATGCAATTGTTTACTTTCCGCTGCTATACACTTAGAATTGCATGTGTAGGGTGATGCTTGACATGTATTATTGCTAAAATCTGCCTACAATTAAAATTGGGAAAAGGTTAGGTTTTATTTGGTCAAGTAGTCTAATCATCCCCCTCTAGACATACTTTCGATCCTACACAAGCCCTTGCCGTCAAGGAGGCTACAACTGCATGTGCACAAGTCAGGGTACGAGGGCACCCATGCTTTAGTACACCGACAGCACCGTCTGCCATCTCAGATCTACTTCCGCGCCGCCGATAGCCATTGCACCCGCAGCACCCTCAACATATCAGCAGAGGCCTACACAGTGTCGCAAGAGAGGTGGTACTCTTTCATATCTGCTTAAGTTATTGATCTCACCCGGAAAATAGATCGTCACTTGTTTACTGTACTTTCTTGTCCATACCTAATCTTTATTTGTTAGTTGAAAGCAAACATTGGTTGCGAAGTAGCCTTTGTCTGGTTAGCACCTTCAGATCCGCCTTGGCACGGTCAACACTATACTCGCAATGCTTATGGTTTTCCCCTTTTATATTCACTACCATCATCCTAGGTGCTACGTGTCGTGCTAGCACTGCTCCTCAACCCATCAAGCGAAACAACATGCCACTCATAATTCCAAAGCTTAGTTGTTCAAATACGAATCTGATATGATGCTGATATTACTAAAACAGAGAACATTTAATTGGTCAGCTAATGTTCCTACATTAGTTTTGAAAAGCATGTGCGCCACATATGGAGAGATAGCAGGGAATTGCATATCTTTATGTGCTCTGGTTCATCATGGGTGGGCAACACACATTGTATTATCCAAAATCTGCTTGCTCTTCTTTAACATGTTCCTCTTCTGTTCTTCTTAATAAGTATAGTAGTACAATATGTTCCTTGTCGGGAACTGGAGCAGGGACATTTGCAGTCGACATGTATATTGGGTCGCTTCTGATGGATGCTTTCAACTATTCTAGTTGGCCTGCCATAATATCCAAGAAATGTTGGGAGCTGTGTCGCCTTTGAGAGTCTAGACTGATAGTAACAGTATTGCGCCTTCAGTTGAATAGAGCTGCCCCTGTAGGGGATCCGAAGCGTTTCCAGCCGTACCGGCAATACAACCCCATATGTTCCAGCTAGTTCCACTTTCCTGATTTCACTTGTGATACTTAGGGTTTTTCCCCTTTTATCTACACTACTATGATCTGCGTAGGTGCTTTGTGTCGTACTAGTAGCACTACACCCTTCAAGCTAAACAACACACCACTCATAATTCCAAAGCTTATTTGTTCAAATACGAATGTGATATGATACTGATATTAGTTAATAGACACACATTTAATTGGTCAGCTAATGCTCCCACTTGAGTTTCCAAATGCATGTGGCAACATATAGAGAGAGCAGGGAATTGCATTTCTTTGTCACTTTTTTACTATACTATCTTGTCCATACCAAATCTTAGTTGTTAGTTGAAAGCAAACATCGGTTGCTATGTAGCCTTTGTGCGGTTTGCAGCTTCAGATCTGCCATGACACGGTCAACACTATACTCATCATGCTTAGGGTTTCCCCCTTTTATGATCACTACAATCAGCCTACGTGATTCGTGTCGTAAGAGTACTGCTCCACCCATCAAGCTAAACAAGCTTAGTTGTACAATTTGAATATGATATGATGCTGATATTAGTAAGACAGAGACAGGTTTAATTGGTCAGCCAAATGTTCCTACTTTAGTTTGGAAATGCATGTGAGCCACATATAGAGAGACAGGAAGGAAGAGTATTTCTCTGTGCGCTCTGGTTCATCATGGATGGGCAACACACATTGTATTATCCAAAATCTGCTTGCTCTTCTTTAACATGTTCCTCTTTTGTTCTTCTTAATAAGTATAGTAGTACAGTATGTTCCTTGTCGGGAACTGGAGCAGGGACATTTGCAGTCGACAGGTATATTGGGTCGCTTCTGATGGATGCTTTCAACTATTCTAGTTGGTCTGCCATAATATCCAGGAAATACTGGGAGCTGTGTCACCTTTGAGAGTCTAGACTGATAGTAACAGTATTGTGCCTTCAGTTGAATAGAGCTGCCCCTGTAGGGGATCCGAAGCATTTCCAGCCGTACCGGCAATACAAGCCCATATGTTCCAGCTAGTTCCACTTTCCCGATTTTACTCGTGATGCTTAGGGTTTTCCCCTTTTATCTACACTACTATGATCTGCGTAGGTGCTTTGTGTCGTACTAGCAGCATTCCACCCTTCAAGCTAAACAACACACCCTCATAATTCCAAAGCTTAGTTGTTCAAATACGAATGTGATATGATACTGATATTAGTTAACAGACACACATTTAATTGGTCAGCTAATGCTCCCACTTGAGTTTCCAAATGCATGTGGCAACATATAGAGACAGCAGGGAATTGCATTTCTTTGTCACTTGTTTACTGTACTATCTTGTCCATACCAAATCTTAGTTGTTAGTTGAAAGCAAACATCGGTTGCTAAGTAGCCTTTGTGCGGTTTGCAGCTTTAGATCTGCCATGCCACGGTCAACACTATACTCATCATGCTTAGGGTTTCCCCCTTTTATGATCACTACGATCATCCTACGTGATTCTTGTCGTAAGAGCACAACTCCACCCATCAAGCTAAACAAGCTTAGTTGTACAAATTCGAATCTGATATGATGCTGATATTAGTAAGACAGAGACATATTTAATTGGTCAGCTAAATGTTCCTACTTTAGTTTCGAAATGCATGTGAGCCACATATAGAGAGACAGAAAGGAATAGTATTTCTCTGCGCGCTCTGGTTCATCATGGGTGGGCAACAGACATTGTATAGAAAGACTTGTAATATCTACAATTTGCTTGCTCTTTTGCTCTTCTTTAACATTATCCTCTTCTCTTGTTCTTTAATAAGTACAGTATGTTCCTTCTTTGGGAAGAGGAGCAAAGACATTTGCGGTCGACAGGTCAAGTCGAGTTGTTCTTCCTTAGTATATTTTGAAGCTGTCATCTGTGAAGTATCATTACTTCTGGAGCTCTCAACAGGGAGCCTATATTTTGAGTAGTAGGCCACATTATATTAATGCACACACCAAATTACAGCACACATGGAATCTCTCAGAAGAATTGCACAGAGATAGCACATAGGGGTTTACAGGGAGGCACTATTGGATTAGAATCCCCTATGCATTACAAAGATAATCTCACTTATTTTTATGTTTTCGTGCATGTCAGGTATTGAACATGATCATAATGAATATGACAATGGTCGCACCAGAGGAATATTGCGGAACAATCCACTGGCTAACAAACTTGGCACCAAGGGATTGAGATTGTAACATCCCCCTGTATTAAGCTACAGTTATCACCCTTTTGATAATGCCAAGTCATCATGATTAACAGTACTTGGTCATCATTTGAATCATATCTCATTTCAAATTCCAATTCAAATTGAAATTCAAATATAAAGTGAATTTAAAAGTTGTTCAAATCCAGGAACTAAATAGTTCATAATATTACAAATATTCCCAAAGCAATTATAAAAATAAAATCAACATTAATAGAATTATTTAAATGACTCTAACATCATGAAACAGTACCACAACCGCACCATTTAATTCATTTCCCATTTAAAGAAAATTCAAATGAATTCATTTAATCCCCAAACTCATTTTGGAAATACAGAATATTACAGAGAATTTATTTTGACTAGTTTCACCTTTTTACAGAATCATTTAGTAGCTCAAATATTGCAAACTCTCTGCTGTAAAAAGAAAACAGAAAAATTAAATGGAAAGGGCCGCTGCGCGCTGTGCATGTGGGCTCTAGTCGCCACAGTACCAGGCCCAGCCCGCTAGGCCAGTTTCTTCCTCCTCTCGCCTCTCCCTCCTCGCTGTCGAGCACCGCGAGCGCGCGCGCCCTGGCCCCCCTCGCACACGCATGACAGCGCGCGGCTACTGCTGCGGATGCCTGCAAGAAGCCCCGCGCCCCCCCTCGCTCCCCTGGTTCCTCTCCTTCCCCTTCCCGCGCTCTCTCTTTCGTGCTGCACACCCACCCGAGAGCGCCGCCGCCACACGTCGGTTCCGCCGTGGCCACTAGCCTCCTCACGGCCAGCCAAGACGCCCAGGAGGACCGCCACCGTCGCCCTCTTCGCCTACGAGGACTCGCATGAGCTCAGACGCCCTCGATCCGCCGCATTCGTCGGGGATCGCCGACGACATCCGCCGCTCGCCACCGTCGATCTACTCGCCTCCGACCTCCCCGCGCCTCCCCGAGCCCTCCTCGAGCTCCACTGTGAGCTTGCGCGCCTTCTCCCCCTCTCCGCTTAGTCACGCGCGACCCCTAGTCGCCCCTATCGCCATTGCCGTACCTCGCCGCCGCCTGTCGCTTCGCCGTCATGGCCACAGCCGATGCGGCTCGTAGGCGAGCACGCCGGCGTGCTCAGCGAGCTTCCAGGAGCTCAGAGCTGCCACCATCTTCCCCTCCCATGTCCCCTAGCATCGAACCCGAGATCGTCGTGCTCCGGCTGCCGCCTGCCGTCGACGCCACCGCCGTTCCCGACCGTTTCAGCCCCCGCGCTTAGCACCGTTGGACGCGGCTCTGTTCATGCTTTCGAACGCACCCGGCCGCGTGCGATTTGGTCGCCGGACGACGTTTTCCGCGCCGCTCCGCCGTGGCTGTGGTCGCTGGAACCTCGCCCCCGCGGAAACGCTGACCAGGCCCGCTCGCCAGGCTATTTAGCCACTAACCCGGCCTAATCACCCACTGACATGTGGGGCCTTTTAATGTAGCGATTAGTATTAGGGTTATTTAATTAATCTGCTAATACTCACTGACAAACTGGGCCCACTGCTTAATTAAGTTAATTAAATAAAATAAATCCCTGTTAGCCCAAGCAGAGACTGACCACTGGGTCCCACTGGACCCAGTTTACCAGTCAAACTAGCTGACTGGGCAAACCCAGTCAATGACAGGTGGGACCCACTGGTCCTGTTGACCAGTCAATGGTCCAGGTTGACTGCTGAGTCAGCAGTCAACTAGGACCCACCTGTCAGCCTAACCACTTCTGTGTACCCATAGCAATTTTTCTATTTAATTTCGAATTTAAATTAATTACAGAAAATTCAGAAAATGATTAAAACTTTGAAAAATCGTAGAAAATAAACCGTAACTCGGATGAAAATAATTTATATATGAAAAACGATCAGAAAAATATGACGAATCCGAATATGCCACCCACATACCTATCAGCCCTCTCTAACATGATGAACATGGAACTTTTCCCTCTATTTCATCTGTCCGATAATTGCCATGAGCTGGTAAAACACCTCCAGATGTTTCCCGCTCCGACTAACTTGCGTAGTACTG
The DNA here is from genome assembly GCA_039707655.1 of Elymus sibiricus. Taxonomy (NCBI): domain Eukaryota; kingdom Viridiplantae; phylum Streptophyta; class Magnoliopsida; order Poales; family Poaceae; genus Elymus; species Elymus sibiricus. The sequence goes on from CM077670.1 coordinate 285,494,817, forward strand.
TATTAGAGCACCCCTCGAATAGCGTGCGGCTGTGCCATGCATCTGTGATTGCATTTGTTGCTTATATTTATTGTTTCTTCCCCCTCCTTCTCTCCGGTAGACCCCGAGACTGACGCTGCTGCCGAGTACGACTACGTCACCGATGACCCTCCTTCCTTTTCAGCAGAGCCTCCAGGCAAGCAAAACTCCCTTGATCATTCCTATATCGCCTATTCCTTCTCCCTCATGCTTGCATTAGATTTTGCTACTGTAATTGATTGCTCCTATTCTGATGCATAGCCTTCTTTTGTAGCATGTTGTTGTTACTTTACCTGCCATCCTAAACTGCTTAGAATAGGTTGGTTAGTGATCCATCAGTGACCCCTCACCCTTGTCCCTGTTGCCCCGCTTTGTTACCAGTGCCTCGATCTATGTGATCGATGTGCCGAGACCGACACAGCACCGCACACCCCCCTTAGTTGTACGACTCTACAGGGTTACTATTAAGTGCCAAGGGTGATACCTCGTTCTGCACTCCTGATGATATCTCTGTAGTATAGCACATCGGTGGTGATTGTAGAGGGTGATTCTTCGCTCTCCCCTTCCCGATGATGATTCTGTCGTGCAACCCCTCAAGTGTGGACCATCGAGGGTAATTCCTACTGGTTCTCCTTGACGGATTACGTCGAGTAAGAATCCATCGAGGGTGATTCCTCGGATTCCCCCTTGATGTGATAAACACACGGTTACTATGACTTCTACTTCAGTCCTGGTTAAAGTCGGGTTGACCCCGAGGGGTACCCGCGAGAGATGTGAAGTCGGGTTGACCGTGAGGGTACCCGCGAGATAATTACGAGGCGTGGCCGGGCAGGCAGAGACCGCCCTAGAGAGGGATGGGCCTGACCCTTGTTGCACTTCCTCGATACGGGGCGACAGGAGTACTGATCGTCACCGCGAGCTCCTAATAATTCACTAATGGATTTGGGTATTTGATCTGAGTTGGCCACTGGCCTATACGCACTACCACCACGTGGGATAATGGTTTAATGGGGCCCTCGGCGCCGTATGTATCAGCTGAAAGCTTTGTCAGATGTCCTGTTCAGCATTGTGAGCCCGTCGGGACAAGTGCCATCCAGGACTGAGGTGGTGCTTGGACTCCGATACGCGACACAACGACCCGGAGTGCAAAGGGTGATGGGCCCAAGACCCCTGAGCACTTAGGATGTAGACTGGCAGGGACCTCTCTGCGGAGCCGAGGTAGGACTACGTCGTGTCGATCAGCCGAGGCCGGGCATGACCCGGAAATGTGTGTCCGGCCAGAGTTAATCGAGCATGTTGGGTAACAGTAGTGCACCCCTGCAGGGAAGTTATCTATTCGAATAGCCATGTCCACGGTAACAGGACGCTCAGTGTTGTATCCCGATCTACTACAACTTGAACTGGATACATGTTAAATAATATGTAAGCTCCGGGATTGCTTTCTCGCAGGGAGTCGAGGAAGGATCTCTGGGCTGTGCTTGTACATGCTTGTTACTTTATAATATGCTAATCTGCACTCTTCTAATGCTGCAAGACGCTGAAGATGCTAGTCTTCGATAGGCTAGGCCTTCCCCTCTATTCTGGCATTTCTGCAGTTTAGTCCAAAGATATAGCCCCATTCCCTTGATACCGATGCATACTTAGTATAGTGCTGATGTCAGTCTTGCAAGTACTTTGGATGAGTACTCACGGTTGCTTTGCTACTCTTTTCCCCCCATACCCGATTGTTGCAACCAGATGATGGATCCCAGGAGTCAGCTGCTAGCGCCGACGACTGCTACTACGCTTCCGGTGGAGTCTACTACTACGTGGAGACCGACGACCGGGAGTAGATTCGGAGGTTCCCAGGCAGGAGGCCTGCGCCTTTTCGATCTGTGTCGTTGTTATGCTAGCCTTCTTAAGGTAACTTGTTTCCCTCTTATGTCTGTACTCAGATATTATGTTGTTTCCGCTGACACTTGATCGCGAGCTTATGTATTCGAGCCCTCGAGGCCCCTGGCTTGTAATATAAAGGTTGTATGCCTTTTATTTGTGTTTAGAGTTGTGTTGTGATATCTTCATGTGAGTCTCTGATCTCGATCGTGTGCATTTGCATGTATGATTAGTGCACGGTCGAGTAGGGGCATCACAAGTTGGTATCAAAGCCGACTGCCTATAGGAACCCCCCTTCCAACTCCTGGGCCGAAGTTGAGTCTATTCTCCAAAAACTATTTTACTAACATGGCTGTGTGGCTTACGGGCCCACGTCGCCAATGGATGGGATTAGGATCTTTTATTCCTCTTCCTTACTCTGGGAACTCTGATCTCTCTTCTTTTCGGGTTAAATATTTTACTAACACTAACATTAGGTTCTCGTGATCACATCCACCCAGAGATTTCAATCAACATTCTTTGAATTGTGGGCCAGGTTCTGCTTCACAGTTTTCACGGACCGCAGGATCCTTTTATCGAGGGCACCCTGCGTCGTCCCCTGCAGATTCCTCGCCCCAGTAGTTTTCTCCGATGTCGTTGTTGTATTCCTTCACCGCGTGCCTGCGCGCCGCCTAGTTTGTCTAGCTGCGTGCGTTTCCGAACTCACGTTGTCCGTCGATATCCAACTCCGTGCATAGAATTGTATGTCTTTAACGACTACTAATATGTTTATAATGCACTTCTTGTACATTGCTCATGTTGCATCATGAATGACTCCATACACTGCAGTTGTTCTTGCTAAACTGCCCCCTGTTGTTTTGGCAGGATGGCTGACGATCCTCCGCCTCCACCTTATATTGCCACAATGATGCAGCAGTTTGAACTGAACCATCAGCTCAATGAGAGTCTGGTAAACCGCTTAGAACGCAACGATGCTCGTCAGGAGCCTGGTCCGATATCACTTCAAGATTTCGTGTGCCTCAACCCGTCTGTTTACCGCAACTCCACCAATCCTATGGATGCTGATGATTGGCTTCATGACATCCTGTTTGAGATGGAGTCAGCTAAGGTTGCCCCTGTCAGTTACATCACCTTTGCGGCATTTCACCTGAAGGGTCCAGCTGCTCAATGGTGGGAAAGCCACAGGCGTATGCTGCCTACTGGAACTGTAACCACTTGGCAGGAATTTCAGTCAGCCTTTCGTGCCCGGCACATTCCTCAAGCTCTGATGGACCAGAAGAAGAAGGAATTCCGCAAACTCACACAGGGCAAAATGACTATGGATGAATATCAGAGGAAATTCCTTGATTTATCACGCTATGCTGAGGATGGCGTCTGCACTGATGCTCGTAAGCAGGAGAAATTTTGTGAAGGACTGCGTCCTGATATAAAGCTCGCACTTGTTGTCCATGATTGCGCGGACTTTGCGACGCTTGTCAGCCAAGCTTTTCGAGCTGAGACTGGTCTGACTGAGTACCATGAGTCGCTCAAGCGCACTCGTGACGTTGGCTCGTCTTCGGGTCAGCCTGCTCAGAAATGCCAAGTCTGGATTCCGCACAATGTACATCACCGACCAGCTCCAACACCAAGGCCGTCTTATGTTGCACCTCGTCTGTCGCTGCCGCCGAGACAGCTAGCGATTCAGGGTGGACAACCCAATACTATGGCTACTCCCCATAATGATGGTTTATGCCAGAAGTGTGGACAGCCAGGGCACCATGCTGCCAGCTGCCGCCCGACCCAGAAGCAAAGTACAAGAGCTAGTCAGCCCAGAAACTTTAATGCCAGGCCGCCTGCACTCGTTCGTGGTCATGTCAATCATGTCAAGATTGAAGAAGCTTGACAGGACACCAAAATTGTGCTGGGAACCCTTACCGTCAATTCCGTGCCAGCCTTCGTTCTCTTTGATTCAGGAGCATCGCATTCGTTTTTGTCTGAAGTGTTTGCACTCAAGCACGAATTGCAATTTGAAGAGCTGCACCCTCCCTTATCGGTTCAATCTCCCGGTGGGAAATGGAATACAGCTATGATAAGTCACAACAACCAGATTGAAATTGGAGGGTTACTATTCTCTGCACCGCTCATCGCCCTCAAGGCTTCTAACATAGATGTTATTCTCGGTATGGATTGGCTAACAGCCCATAATGCTATGATCAACTGTGCCGCCAAGACAGTCCAGCTCACCCACCCTTCCGGTCAGACAATCAACTATTCAGCGTAGATAATTCAGAATGCCGAAGCTCAGATATATGCTCTGAATGCTTTGAATGCTTCACCTCTTGAGGGAATTGAGAACGTTCCAGTCGTTCGCGATTTTCCAGACGTCTTTCTAGAAGAACTTCCAGGAATACCCCCTATTAGAGCTGTCGAGTTCGTCATCGACTTGAAACCAGGCACCACTCCTATTGCCAAGCGCCCATACAAGATGTCGCCGCATGAACTCCTTGAACTTAAGGAGGAAATCAACAAGTCACTTCAAAAGGGTTTCATCCGCCCCAGTTCTTCTGCTTGGGGAGCACCTTCGCTCTTTGTTAAGAAGAAGGATGGAACAAATCGGTTGGTTCAAGATTACCGACCTATCAACCAGGCAACAATTCAGAACAAGTATCCGCTTCCCAGAATCAATGATCTATATGATCAACTTGCTGGTTCCTCAGTATTCTCTAAACTTGATTTGAGGTTGGGATACCACCAGATCAGAGTTCGTAAAGAGGACATACCGAAGACAGCTTTCGTTACTCGCTATGGTTCTTACAAGTATACCGTCATGTCCTTCGGCTTAACCAATGCTCCAGCCACTTTCTCTCGACTGATGAACTACATCTTCATGGATTACCTCGACAAGTTTGTCGTGGTTTATCTCGACGATATTCTGATCTACTCCAAGAATGAAGAAGAACATGCTGAACATCTTCGGCTTGTACTGGAGAAGCTGCGTGAACATCAACTGTATGCCAAGTATTCTAAGTGCGAGTTCTGGTTATCTGGAGTGACATATCTTGGCCACATGATTTCCAAAGATGGCATTGCTGTTAACCCAGAACGAGTTCAGGCTATTCTTGACTAGACTCCTCCGCAGACTGTTAAGCAAGTCAGAAGTTTTCTCGGTCTTGCTAGCTATTGCCGCCGTTTCGTCGAGAACTTCTCCAAGATTGCAAAGCCACTGACTGATTTGCTACACAAAGGCAAGAAGTTTGAGTGGACGGAAAAGTGCCAAGAAAGTTTTCAGACACTTAAGGACAAGTTGACCTCTGCCCCAGTGCTTGCACCCCCAGATTCTCGAAAGGATTTCGTGATTTACTGTGATGCGTCTCGTCAAGGATTAGGCTGTGTCCTGATGCAAGAGCGCAAGGTGATTGCTTATGGCTCTCGTCAGTTGCGTCCTCACGAAGATAAGTATCCAACTCATGATCTCGAGTTAGCAGCAGTTATCTATGCTCTGAAGCTGTGGCGACATTACCTTCTCAGTAATCGTTGCGAGATATACACGGACCACCAGAGTCTGAAGTATCTGTATACCCAACCAGATTTGAACCTCCGTCAACAAAGATGGCTTGAGACAATAGCTGACTATGACATGGATATTTCTTATACCCCTGGCAAGGCTAATGTGATGGCCGATGCCTTGAGTCGCAAGTCTTATTGCAACAACCTCACGGTTCAGCAAGCACAACCCCTTCTCTATGAAGAACTTCGCAAGTTGAACCTTCACATTGTTCCTCAGGGTTATCTCAATACCCTGGTTGTTGAACCGGATCTCGAGCGCAACATCAAGACAAGGAAGAAATATGACTCTGATGTCGAGAAGATTAAGAAATACCTCTCCAAGGGAAATTCTTCATTCTACCATGTTGATAATGATGGTGCCTTGTTCTTCAAAGGCCGCCTAGTGGTCCCCAGAAAGCACAATCTGGACTCGCGTTCGGATGTCATGAAAGAAGCACATGACACACCTTTGTCTATTCATCCGGGTAGTACTAAGATGTACCAAGACATTCGTTAGCGGTACTGGTGGCCTGATATGAAGCGAGACATTGCTCGTTATGTTGTTGAGTGTGATGTTTGCCGTCGCATCAAAGCAGAACATCAAAGGCCTGCTGGAACTCTGCAACCACTTGCTATTCCTGAATGGAAATGGGACAAAGTTGAAATGGATTTCATTACTGGATTTCCCAGATCACAGAAGGGTCATGATGCTATCTTTGTCGTCATTGACCGATTCTCAAAGGTTGCTCACTTTCTGCTAGTCAAGGAGACAATCACTGCGAGCCAGTTAGCAGACTTGTATGTTTCCAGAATCGTGTCACTCCACAGCATTCCGTTGGAGATCAGTTCAGATCGTGGCAGCCTCTTTACCTCAAGATTTTGGAACAGTTTCCAAGAAGCTATGGGAACTCATCTGTCCTTCAGCACCGCTTTTCACCCCCAGTCCCAGGGACAAGTTGAACGAGTCAATCAAGTGCTTGAAGATATGCTTCGAGCTTGTGTCATCTCATTCATTAAGAAATGGGAGAAATCTCTACCATATACTGAATTCTCAATCAACAATAGCTATCAGGCTAGTTTGAAGATGGCACCCTTTGAAGTTCTATATGGAAGTAAGTGCCGAACCCCTCTGAATTGGTCAGAAACTGGGGAACGGTCCCTCTTCGGTCCGTACATTATCCAACAAGCTGAAGAACAAGTCCGCATTGTCCGTGAACATTTGAAAGCTGCTCAGTCTCGTCAGAAGAGCAATTATGACCAAAAACACCAGGTAATGGTCTATCAACCTGGCGAACAAGCTTACCTTCGCGTCACTCCGATGAAGGGCACTCACCGTTTTGGAATCAAGGGCAAGTTAGCTCCTCGCTACATTGGCCCATTCCGTATTCTCGCCAGACGTGGGGAAGTGGCATATCAATTGGAATTGCCGCTGAACCTCTCTCAAGTTTACGATGTTTTTCATGTGTCGCAACTCCGCCGCTACTTCAAGGATCCTATCCGAGCAGTGGATCATGAAATGCTTGAGCTGCAAGAGGATCTTTCTTATCAAGAATATCCGATCCGCATTCTTGATCAAGCTGAACGTTGAACCCGTCAGAAGGCAATCAAGTTCCTTAAAGTTCAGTGGTCAAATCATTCTGAAGATGAAGCCACCTGGGAACGCGAAGATCGTCTTCGTAAAGAATACCCCGCTCTCTTTCAGCCTGCCTCTTAATTCTCGGGACGAGAATTTCTTTTAGAGGAGGAGAATTGTAACATCCCCCTGTATTAAGCTACAGTGATCACCCTTTTGATAATGCCAAGTCATCATGATTAACAGTACTTGGTCATCATTTGAATCATATCTCACTTCAAATTCCAATTCAAATTGAAATTCAAATATAAAGTGAGTTTAAAAGTTGTTCAAATCCAGGAACTAAATAGTTCATAATATTACAAATATTCCCAAAGCAATTATAAAAATAAAATCAACATTAATAGAATTATTTAAATGACTCTCACATCATGAAACAGTACCACAACCGCACCATTTAATTCATTTCCCATTTAAAGAAAATTCAAATGAATTCATTTAATCCCCAAACTCATTTTGGAAATACAGATTATTACAGAGAATTTATTGTGACTAGTTTCACCTTTTTACAAAATCATTTAGCAGCTCAAATATTGCAAACTCTCTGCTATAAAAAGAAAACAAAAAAATTAAATGGAAAGGGCCGCTGCGCGTTGTGCGTGTGGGCTCTAGTCGCCACAGTACCAGGCCCAGCCCGCTAGGCCAGTTTCTCCCTCCTCTCGCCTCTCCCTCCTCCCTGTTGACCACCGCAAGCGTGCGCGCCCTGGCCCCCCCTCAAGCACGCACGACAGTGCCCGGCTGTTGCTGCGGACGCCTGCAAGAAGCCCCGCGCCCCCCCTCGCTCCCCCTGGTTCCTCTCCTTCCCCTTCCCGTGCTCTCTCTTTCGTGCTGCACACCCGCCCGAGAGCGCCGCCGCCGCACGTCGGTTCCGCCGTGGCCACTGGCCTCCTCACGGCCAGCCAAGATGCCCGGGAGGACCGCCACCGTAGCCCTCTTCGCCTACGAGGACTCGCACGACCTCGGACGCCCTCGAGCCGCCACATTAGTCGGGGATCGCCGACGGCATCCGCCGCTCGCCACCGTCGATCTACTCGCCTCCAACCTCCACGCGCCTCCCCGCACCCTCCTCGAGCTCCACTGTAAGCTTGCGCACCTTCTCCCCCTCTTCGTTTAGTCACGCGCGACCCCTAGTCGCCCCTATCGCCATTGTCGTACCTCGCCGCCGCCTGTCGCTTCGCCGTCGTGGCCACAGCCGATGCGGCTCGTAGGCGAGCACGCCAGCGTGCTCAGCGAGCTTCCAGGAGCTCAGAGCTGCCACCATCTTCCCCTCCCGTGTCCCCTAGCGTCGAACCCGAGATCGCCGTGCTCCGGCCGCCGCCTGCCGTCGACGCCACCAGCGTTCCCGACCGTTTCAGCCCACGCGCTTAGCAATGTTGGATGCGGCTCTATTCGTGCTTTCAAACGCACCCGGCCGCGTGCGATTTGGTCGCAGGACGACGTTTTCCGCGCCGCTCCGCCGCGGCTGTGGTCGCCGGACCCTCGCCGCGAGCGCGCCGCCACGGAAACGCCGACCGGGCCCGCTCGCCAGGCTGTTTAGCCACTAACCTGGCCTAATCACCCACTGACATGTGGGGCCTTTTACTGTAGCGATTAGTATTAGGGTTATTTAATTAATCTGCTAATACTCACTGACAGACTGGGCCCACTGCTTAATTAAGTTAATTAAATAAAATAAATCCCTGTTAGCCTAAGCACAGACTGACCACTGGGTCCCACTGGACCCAGTTGACCAGTCAAACTAGCTGACTGGGCAACCCAGTCAATGACAGGTGGGACCCACTGGTCTTGTTGACCAGTCAATGGTCCACGTTGACTGCTGAGTCAGCAGTCAACTAGGACCCACCTGTCAGCCTAACCAGCACATTGCTGGGTACACTTCTGTGTACCCGTAGCAATTTGTCTATTTAATTTCGAATTTAAATTAATTACAGAAAATTCAGAAAATGATTAAAACTTTGAAAAATCGTAGAAAATAAACCGTAACTCGGATGAAAATAATTTATATATGAAAAACGATCAGAAAAATATGACGAATCCGAATATGCCACCCACATACCTGTCAGCCCTCTCTAACATGATGAACATGGAACTTTTCCCTCTGTTTCATCTGTCCGATAATTGCCCGGAGCTGGTAAAACACCTCCAGATGTTTCCCGCTCCGACTAACTTGTGTAGTACTGTATTAGAGCACCCCTCGAATAGCGTGCTGCTGTGCCATGCATCTGTGATTGCATTTATTGCTTGTATTTATTGTTTCTTCCTCCTCCTTCTCTCCGGTAGACCCCGAGACAGACGCTGCTGCCGAGTACGATTACGTCACCGATGACCCTCCTTCCTTTTCAGCAGAGCCTCCAGGCAAGCAAAACCCCCTTGATCATTCCTATATCGCATATTCCTTCTCCCTCATGCTTGCATTAGATTTTGCTACTGTAATTGATTGCTCCTATTTTGATGCATAGCCTGCTTTTGTAGCCTGCGGTTGTTACTTTACCTGCCATCCTAAACTGCTTAGAATTGGTTGGTTAGTGATCCATCAGTGACCCCTCACCCTTATCCCTGTTGCCTCGCTTTGTTACCAATGCCTCGATCTATGTGATCGATGTGCCGAGACCGACACAGCACCGCACACCCCCCTTAGTTGTACGACTCTACAGGGTTACTATCAAGTGCCGAGGGTGATACCTCGTTCTGCACTCCTGATGATATCTCTGTAGTATAGCACATCGGTGGTGATTGTAGAGGCTGATTCCTCGCTCTTCCCTTCCCGATGATGACTCTGTCATGCAACCCCTCAAGTGTGGACCATCGAGGGTGATTCCTCCTGGTTCTCCTTGACGGATTATGTCGAGTAAGAATCCATCGAGGGTGATTCCTCAGATTCCCCCTTGATGTGATAAACAAACGGTTACTATGACTTCTACTTCAGTCCCGGTTAAAGTCGGGTTGACCCCGAGGGGTACCCGCGAGAGATGTGAAGTCGGGTTGACCGTGACGGTACCCGCGAGATAATTACGAGGCATGGCCGGGCAGGCAGAGACCGCCCTAGAGAGGGATGGGCCAGACCCTTGTTGCACTTCCTCGAGACGGGGCGACAGGAGTACTGATCGTCACCGCGAGCTCCTAATAATTCACTAACGGATTTGGGTATTTGATCTGAGTTGGCCACTGGCCTATACGCACAACCACCACGTGGGATAATGGTTTAATGGGGCCCTCGGCACCGTATGTATCAGCCGAAAGCTCTGTCAGATGTCCAGTTCAGCATTTTTAGCCCGTCGGGACAAGTGCCATCCAGGACTGAGGTGGTGCTTGGACTTCGATACGCGACACAACGACCCGGAGTGCAAAGGGCGATGGGCCCAAGACCCATGAGCACTTAGGATGTAGACCAGCGGGGACCTCTCTGCGGAGCCTTGGTAGGACTACGTCTTGTCGATCAACCGAGGTCGGGCATGACCCGGAAAAGTGTGTCCAACCAGAGTTAATCGAGCGTGTTGGGTAACAGTAGTGCACCCCTGCAAGGAAGTTATCTATTCGAATAGCCGTGTCCACGGTAACAGGATGCTCAGTGTTGTATCCCGATCTACTACAACTTGAATTGGATACATGTTAAATAATATGTAAGCTCCGAGATTGCTTTCTCGCAGGGAGTCGAGGAAGGATCTCTGGGCTTTGCTTCTACATGCTTGTTACTTTATAATATGCTAATCTGCACTTTTCTAATGCTGCAAGACGCTGAAGATGCTAGTCTTCGATAGGCTAGGCCTTCCCCTCTATTCTGGCATTTCTGCAGTTTAGTCCAAATATATAGCCCCATTCCCTTGATACCGATGCATACCTAGTATAGTGCTGATGTCAGTCTTGCGAATACATTAAATGAGTACTCATGGTTGCTTTGCTACTCTTTTCCCCCCATACCCGATTGTTGCGACCAGATGATGGATCCCAGGAGTCAGCTGCTACCGCCGACGACTGCTACTACGCTTCCGGTGGAGTCTACTACTACGTGGAGACCGACGACCAGGAGTAGATTCGGAGGTTCCCAGGCAGGAGGCCTGCGCCTTTTCGATCAGTGTCGTTGTTATGCTAGCCTTCTTAAGGCAACTTGTTTCCCTCTTATATTTGTACTCAAATATTATGTTGTTTCCGCTGACGCTTGATCGCGAGCTTATGTATTCGAGCCCTCGATGCCCCTGGCTTGTAATATAAAGCTTGTATGCCTTTTATTTGTGTTTAGAGTTGTGTTGTGATATCTTCCCGTGAGTCTCTGATCTCGATCGTGTGCATTTGCGTATAAGATTAGTGCACGGTCGAGTAGGGGCATTAGAGAGATCATGTCTGGATGCAATGGAACACACACGCTCCCCATCTACAGATTCCATTGCAGAATATGATCCTAAAGATGATTCGGACCTAGATAGAGACCCAAGTCTATTTAGCTCTCCAGATGAGTCAGAGTCAGATGGCCTATCTTATTCACCCATCAACGTGCTTGCTCTAACTTGGCAAGGTTGTATTGGTCGCACATATCTTGCATTACTTCTACTTTGTTACACCACCATCTGCTTAGTTTACACATCATATATGAGAATATGCCATGCCTATCCATTTTCTGTACCTATTCCATGTGTCATCATATTAGGTTTTTCCACTTAAATGTTGTTCTTTCGTAATAGATGTCCAAAAGGAAGAGGGTGATTGCAGATCCTGAAGAAGTACAAACAAAGTATTTGCAAAAGGCAGTGATCCATTCTCAAATGATCATAGGATCTCACAAAAATACTGCACACTGCATTGCTCTTGTTAGTACCTCTTGCCCTTTATCACCATACTTACACTCATTGTTGTTTGATTATGTAGCATCACTGTGCATGTTAGCTTCCTTATCCATCGTTTGCTCGAAATTATAAGATCTATATTTACTCTTACATAAATGTAGAATAATCCCAATGGTTATGAAGTTCTGGATTGCTCTTGTAATTACCTGTTGTCATGTACTCCCGCCGTATCGAATTAATTGTTGCTTAGTTGGATGTATTTAGAACTAAAATAGTGCTAGATACATTCATTTCAGCGACAAGTAATTCCGGACGGAGGTAGTATTACTGTACTTACATTGAGAAATAGTTGATTGTTTGGCATTACTCTGCATCTTATCTGCCCTGCCCTCCATTTTCTCCAAATTATCAGATCTACATTTAGTCTTACCAAAATGTTGAATAAGCCAATGCCACTGCACAAGTTGAGGTCTGCATTCCTCTTGTTAGTACCTTTTGCCTTGTAACGTTGTACTTAATTGATAGCTATTTGATTATGTATCATCACTCTGCATCTGAGCTTCATTATCCTCTATTTCTTCCAATATTATTAGATCTATATTTACTCTTTAAAAAATGTAGAATAAAGGCAACTCTTATGAAGAAGTTTCTTTGGGGAATTTCTTGAATTATCATTCCATTGACATGGAGAAGGGCTTTGTCGAGCCCATGTTAACATGTAATGTAAGTCCATCCTTCTCAAGCCTTCAAACTTTGTTCTAGTATAGATTTGGATAGGCATCATTTCCTCCACTGCTTTTTACTTTGGTGTTTGCATCAGATTGCATGTTTGCAACAACTGCTAGTTTCAAATTGTAGTTGTAAAAACATGTTCCTTATTCATACCATTCACATTAATCAGAACAGATGCATTGATTTTCTTTAGCCCTGCATGAATGCCATGTGTTCTAGATCTCTAATCCGGTGGTGTGGTGAAGCTGCCCATGCCTGCATCATCTCATTTGCTGCTTTGTCTTAACTGATTTTGCCGATGATACGAACAATGTCGTATTATGTTAATGCTATTTTAAATTGTATCTCTGACTTTGCCAATATAAAATGGGATGGAATTGTCACACACTGACCATCGTTGCTTATATATTAGTGAAACTTGTTCTCTGTCTCCTTCTTTCTCTTTCAGATTAATATCTCTGACGCCGGGCAGAACTTTAGGGAAGATAGTGAGCCAAACCCATTGCTAGTACCTATCACTTATATTGCAGCAAAGAAGGTAAACCATCTTGAAGAGAGCGAGATGACCCCAAGGTTATGTCTTAATGAAGACAGTGAGTTCAAGAGACTCACCAGCAGCTGTGACACAACCTTGGTTAAGTTGCTGCCTGAATCAGTTTGACTTCTTCAGTCTCAACTTCAAGCTGAAAGACTTGGTGCAGCTCAGGTCTGACTTGAAGTACAATCTCTAACAAAGATCAAAGAGGACACCCGTGCGTGCTTTATTGCTACGCGGCTAGAGCTAGAGGATTTAACGTTCAGACAACTGAGGTCTCAACAGCTTGTTCAGCTGCTTGCGCTGCAGCACCGGGGTAGGACTAACGTTTCTTAAACTGTGTTGAAGTGCTGTTGGTTTTGTATATTATTTTGTCGGCGCATTTTTTTGCACTGTTGGCGACCATTGATGCCCAGTGTATGTAATCTGTGGTCTGGTTGCCCTTTATTATCATTGGTGGCGAACTTTGATGCCCAGTGGATGTAATATTCCATAATTTCATTATTGTATAGTCTAGGTTTATTCTTAGTCGGTGTGTTGTAATTTAGGCCGGTAGCTTCAACGGGGCTCAACGGCCCAATACGTTATCGGTCTGTCAGCGGTATATAAAAAGAAATTACGCTACCCAAACGGGCCGACCCGTAACTAGTTATATATGGGCCGGAAAGTCGGCCTATAATCATCTCGGGCCATTATTAGGCCTAAACATAAAGTAGTTTTCGGCCTTTAACAGGCCGAGTAAAACGTGGGCCGCAGCCAGAAATTTCCCTGGGCTTTTAAGAGGCTGAAAAGTAGATTGGTCCTGAATTGAGCCGAACAATTCACGGGCCAAAAGTAGGCCGAAGCATCCATAGGCCCATGATTGGCCCAATTGCATATGAGCCGTTAACAGGCCAAAATTTATCACGGGCCTTGGTTAGCCCAGTAAAATTATGGGTTGTAAGCAGGCCGAATGCAAATTAGGCCATAATTTGGAAAAAATATGTCACGGGCCTTTAACAGGCCGTTAGTCAGGTTGGGCTGAAATTTATCCACGAAGAGTACGGGCCGTTAAGAGGCCGAAAGTCACTTCGGACTAGAAATCGGCCCAAATGCAGCACGGGCCCTTAAATGGCCGAAAGTTAAACCGGGCCGAAAACGGCCCATATGCAGCAACGGCGGCTAACAGGCCGAAATGAATATCGGGCCGAACTGTTAAACGGGCCTTTAACAGGCTGAGATACAAACCGGGCCTACAATGGGCCCAAAAGCACAGTGGCCTATTAACGGGCCGGATCTGTTATGGGCGTAATTTGGCCCAAAACATGATCCGATATGGGCCGTAATTTGGCCCAAACCATGGCAGGCTGTTAACAGGCCGGTCCACTAGTGTCTGACAATAACTTGTGGGCCTTTGGCTGGGCCGGCCCATTTAAGTCAAATGGGCCACTATTGGGCCATGCCACGTGTCGACGTATCATAGGTTTCTCTCGTCCAATGAATGGATGACATCTGTCCCAACGCCGAGCTGACACATGGATCCGCGGGCGAATGAGAATTTTACACGTGGAAAATCGCCATTGGTCAGAGCTGATAACGGGTTATCAGATCCAAACTGGAACTCGATAGCTTAATGGCGACCCGTTACGGTGGATGCCACATGTCGGTCACCCTTGACGAAAACACTTCCATGACGCGACATTTATCATCATGGAAGTGGACACTTCCGTGATGATAATTTTAGTATTGTCACGAAACACTTCTACGACAGCACAGGTATGAATATCTTGATTCTGTCATAAAATCGTCACGGATGTACATGCATGACAGAAAACTTGGCCTACTGTGACAAAGACGTATCATCACGGAAGTGTTTTTTTTTGTAGTGTGTAGTGCTTGTCAAGCAGGAAAACAAGTTGGAGGAAGCCATCCCGTGAAGAACGTCATGACCACAAGGAGACCACTCGAACTACTTCATATGGATCTCTTCGGTCCCAATGCCTATAAAAGTCTTGGTGGTAACTCCTTCGGTTTGGTCATTGTTGATGATTTTTCTATATTTATGTGGGTGTTCTTTCTTGATGACAAATCGCAGGTACAAAAGATCTTCAAGAACTTTGCTAGGAAAGCCCAAAATCAATTTGAAGTGAAGATCAAGAAGGTTTGGAGCGACAATGGAACAGAGTTCAAGAACGCTAATGTGGATACCTTTCTTGACGAAGAAGGCATTTCACATGAGTTCTCGGCTACGTACACACCTCAACAAAATGGAGTTGTTGAGAGGAAGAACCGGACCCTTATCGAGATGGAAACGACAATGCTAGATGAATACAAGACGCCAAAACACTTTTGGGTGGAAGCGGTTGAGATGGCTTTTAATGCTACGTACACACCTCAACAAAATGGAGTTGTTGAGAGGAAGAACCGGACCCTTATCAAGATGGCAACGACAATGCTAGATGAATACAAGATGCCAAAACACTTTTGGGTGGAAGCGGTTGAGACAGCTTTTCATGCTACAAATCGACTTTACCTTCACAAGCTTCTTGGTAAAACGACATATGAGCTACTCACCGGTAACAAACCACAAGTTGGATACTTTCGAGTATTTGGCTCAAAATGTTACATTCTTGATAAGCATCGTCATTCAAAATTTGCTCCTAAATCTCATGAAGGTTTCCTACTTGGTTACGGATCGAACTCTCACACTTACCGTGTCTACAACAACTTCACTCGAACAGTTGAAGAGACGGTAGATGTGAAGTTTGATGAGACTAATGGCTCGCAAGTCAAGCAATTGCCAATTGATGTAGGAGATCAAGAACCATCGGAAGCAATCCAAGACTTTTCTATTGGCAAGATTCGTCCCATGGAGGTGAAGGAGAGTACTTCGTCCATTCAAGTGGAAGCCCCAACTTCACATCAAGGTGAACCGCAAGTTGATATGGAGGCGTCCACAAGTGGGACACGTCAAGACGAAGGGAATGAAGAAGTGCAACAAGATGATCCACCTCAACCTCCTTCTCCACCACCTCAAGCAAAAAACGACAACAACAACGATGAGGAAGATAATGATGATGAGGAAGCCTCACCACAACCCAAGCAAAAGCTATCTCGAGTTAGAGCAAGAATTGACAAGAATCATCCCGTCGAACAAATTCTTGGCGACATCAAATCCGGGAGAATCACTCGCTCTAAATCTCGTTTAGCTAACTTTTGTGAGCATTACTCATTCATCTCTAGTATTTAACCTATGAAGGTAGAAGAAGCCCTCGAAGACCCAGATTGGGTAAATGCAATGCATGAAGAGCTACACAACTTCGAGAGGAATCAAGTTTGGACGTTGGTTGAGAAGCCTAAGGATGAGCAAAACGTCATCGGAACCAAATGGGTGTTTCGAAACAAGCAAGATGAAGATGCACAAGTTATACGCAACAAGGCTCGTCTCGTAGCTCAAGGTTACACACAAGTCGAAGGTATGGACTACGTGAGACCTATGCCCCCGTTGCTAGACTTGAGTCCATTCGCATTTTACTTGCTTATGCCAATCACCATGATATCACCCTTTACCAAATGGATATTAAAAGTGCTTTCTTAAATGGTGAAATTGAGGAGGAAGTTTATGTTAAACAACCTCCCGGCTTTGTTAATTCCAAGAAACCTAACCATGTTTATAAACTTCGTAAAGCTCTTTATGGTCTCAAACAAGCACGTAGAGCTTGGTACAAATGCTTGACAAAGTTTCTTCTTGAAAAAGGTTTCAAAATTGGGAAAATTTATTCAATCTTGTTCACTAAGAGGGTTAATGGAGAACTATTTGTATGCCAAATATATGTTGATGATATTATCTTTGGATCCACTAATCCCTCTTTTAGTGAAAAGTTTGGAAGGTTGATGTCGGAAAAGTATGAGATGTCTATGATGTGTGAACTCAAATTCTTTCTTGGTTTGCAAATCAACCAAACTAAGGAGGGTACCTTTGTTTCTCAAACAAGTATACCAAGGACTTATTCAAGAAGTTCAACATGCAAGAAAGCAAAGGTATGAAAACCCCCATGCCGACGAGTGGACATCTTGACTTGACTAAGGATGGCAAACCGGTTGATCAAAAGGTCTATCGATCTATGATTGGTTCATTGCTATATCTATGTGCCTCCCGTCCCAACATTATGCTAAGTGTGTGCATGTGTGCACGATACCAAGCTGCACCAAAAGAGTGTCATCTTAAGGCCGTGAATAGAATTGTGAGATACTTGTTACATACACCAAATTTTGGCATTTGGTATCCCAAAGGATCTTCTTTCAATCTTGTTGGCTATTCAATTCGGACTATGCCGGAGACAAGGTTGATAGAAAATCCACTTTGGGTACATGTAAATTTCTTGGTAGATCTCTCGTGTCTTGGTCTTCCAATAAACAAAACTTGGTATCTCTATCCACCACCGAAGCGGAATACATTGCCGCTGGATCTTGTTGTGCTCAATTGTTATGGATGAAACAAACTCTCAAAGACTATGGTGTGCATGTGAGACATGTTCCATTACTATGTGACAATGAGAGTGCTATTAAGGTTGCACACAATCCCGTGCATCATTCTCGAATTAAGCATATTGAGGTTCATCACCATTTCATTCGAGATCATGCTGCTAAAGGTGACATTGGCCTTAAGAATGTTCGCACCAACAAGCAATTGGCGGATATCTTCACTAAACCTCTTGATGAGAAGGTATTTTGTCACTTGAGGAGTGAGTTGAATATCATTGATGCTTCAAACGTGAACTAGAAACTCACTTGGATGCATGCAAGGGCATGAACTTTCTTGACTAATCCTTGATACATCTATGATCATATCACATCTTGGACATTTTGCTCCCTTGTATTGTATCTAACCTCTTGTAGGTACTTGGATGAACATCATTCCATAAGGTTGCTCAGAAACTCCTATCTTGAGCAAGAAAATTGGACCAAGTATCTAAATCTTTGGTGTGCCAAGGAACAAGACAACTCAAATATATCCTTTCACAACATTTGATTCTATGCTTCATTCTTGTCAATTTGGATACATATGTTGTTCCTTGCAAATCTAACCCATGTAGGAAGATGGACTACAAATAATAGGATTGCTCCCAACTTCACTTAATGAGCATTCACCTTAAGTTCAACTACATAATGGACATCAACACCAAAAACCCCAATGTAAGTTCTCACATCTTAGAGAAGCTTTACTCAAAGTCATGAACTAAAGTAACTCAACAAGATGTGAATACATTGAAATGCTTGAACAGAAAATGGCAACCCCATTTTGAGCTTAACGATGAGTATGACCTATGATCAAGTGTTCTCACTTGACTCCTAAGTCAATATACTCTAACATAGGTGACCTAGTCGCCAACCCCTCTAGATGAAGTTCTCTTGTGTTTCTTTTGTTGATCGTGTGTATCTCTTTTCTTTTTTCTTCTTAAAAAACATCATCTAGATGTTTCTTTGCTTCTTTCTTTTCTGCTAGCTTTCTGTCTAGTAAACTCTTTGCAAATCTTTGTGAGAGCTTCTTGCCTAGTGAGCTGAGTTGACAAAACTTTCTCTCTGCACTAAACTCGGTCACACCGACTTGTTCCAACTCGGAGTCACCGACTTTATTGCTCAAAGGAATTTTCTGTCAAATATTTCTTGTATTCTCTGATCCAGCTCCACTCAATGATTCTTTCCCTCTGCTTGCATCTGACACTATGTCATGGCTGGTTGTGCTTCTCAAGGACCATACCCACTTGACCAATAACCTCGAAGTCATCCCTTCTTGGAAATTGATGTCAAAGGGGGAAGAGATGCACATCAAAGCTCTTATTGCCACAACCTCTTCCATGTCAAAAGGTATATCCTAGGGGAGAGTGATGCATTTTATAATAGGAGAGAATTCTACATGTTTCTAAGAGGGGAGAAACATGTCTTTGTGTTTTTGTTTGCTCTAGTCATCTCACCCTACCTACTCCCAATATCCAATGTTAGATTCAGGGGGAGAGGAAGTTTCTTTTAGGGGGAGACAACTGATTCTATTTGATCTTTCTTTTGGGGACATGTCTGCTTCTGAAAGAAGTATTCACTCAGTGATACTCTCTTCTACATGTCATCCCAATCTTGGTTTTTTGTTGATCTTGTGTCTTTTCTTGGAGAAGTTATCTTGTGTTATCTAACCCTGTTTTCTCAAGTGTATTTCTTCAGGAATATGATCAAGAACTTCGAGGTAAGTATGTGCATCATACTCATGTGCATGATGACTTCTTGCTTTTGTACATATTGTTTGCAAGAAAATAGTCATGGACATGAGGGTACTTCAACTTCATTTTGTTGCTCTGATGCATATAGCCAAGATACATGTTGCATGTGCATTTCCTTCACTTTGTGCTTTTGCTATCCATAAGCTATCATCATCTACTAGCTGCACATCAATAGGGGGAGCTCATACATGTTACATGTTTTCTTCAAAGCTTTCATACAATCTTCTATTACACCTTTACTTGAAGCTTTGATGTATGTTGCCATCAATTACCAAAAAGGGGGAGATTGAAAGCACATTTGCTCCCTTGGTGGTTTTGGTAATCAATGTCAACATACATGTTGTTGGACTAATACTTTTATCTAGTATATTTTTCAGATAAGTTCAACAGTGGCATGGCAAGGACAAGAAGATGTGGATTCCCTTAAAATGTCAAGGACAAGAATTGGTAACTACGAGTGTCATGGGTGAAAGTCTGACAGTAGTGTGTAGGGGTACGGATGAGAGGGCAGAGCCTAGCTACGGCGCAGGTGTTACACTCGGATTTACGAGTTCAGGCCCCTCAGCGGTGGAGGAAATAGCCCTACGTCTCGGTGCTCTGGAGCTTGATTGCTTGAGTGTATGAGTTACAAATGGATTGCGAACCCTTGGAATGGAGCTGAGGGTGGCTTATATAGTCGCCGCCAGCCCTCCCATGAATGCCGCCATTACCAGGGGTTAAGAGGGGGTTTAAGGGCTCCAGGTAACGGGCGCATTGATTACAATTAATACAGGCGAACGTGCGTCCCGACCGTTGCGCTCCCGGTGTCTCCTGGTCTTCTCTGGTCGAGTGACTTTCGGGTGCTCCGAGTGAAACAAGCTGGTCGAGTGAACTCTTGCCTCCCGAGTGGTTCGTCGACTCCGAGTGAATGTCAGTTTGCAGAACTTTTGGTTGTTGATCTGGCCCTGGGGCCCAGTATAAGGCGTGAGGAGTCCTAGGGTAGGGTCCGTAGGTCAGGCCTGTTACCCTATCCCTAGTACATGTCCTCGTCATTAGCCCCCGAATCGGTCGAGGTTAGGCGGGTCGAGTCAAGGCGAATCCCTAGGGGAATTGAGCACTACGGAGGCGCTCAAGAACCCCCGCTGGTCTTTGGACGGCCTTGTCTTCGCGTGGCACCTTGACGGATTCCGGACCGTGTGTCATCCGAGTGAAATGAGTAGTCTCCAGCCGAATGAAATGAGTAACCTCCATCCGAGTGAAGTGAGTAGTCTCCATCCGAATGAAATGAGTAGCCTCCATCCGAGTGGCGGAACAGATCCGTGTGTTTATGGAGTGTCTTAAAGGCGAATCATCAGATCGCTGGAATCCGGATCTTGCGGGATTTGAAATCGGCGACGAGCGCGCGCGAACGGTTGCGGCGCGGTGAGTGGGGAAAGTGGGGCGTGACGCCTCGATTTTCGCCCCACTTTTCGCCACGCATAGCTGCAACTCCGCCAGCGAGATTCAAGGAGATCTGCGGGCCCGGTACACGCGGAAGTGGATTGGGGAGCGGAACGGGTGACGCCATAAGAGGCCGCTGCGTCGGAGAGGGAGAGAGGACAGATCCCCTTTTCCCTTATTCTCCCAGCCCGCTCAATCTTCTCTCCAGCAATCCACTCCGCACGAATCCCCTTTGGTCGTTGGAGAGCTCGGCGGTGATGGCGAAGGACAAGACGGCGAAGCTCGAGAAAGCGAAGAAGGCGGCGAAAGGGAGGAAGGCGTCGAGCTCCCGAGCTGCGCTCCCGCCCGGGTGGATCCAGGGCGACTGACTTCCGCCGACCACCACGGCCGACGACGTCAGCGGGCTCGTCGTGGACGGGCTGATCCGCGACGGGACATGGAGGCTGCCGGAAGAAGGGGAGACCGAGCCCGTGCCGCGCCCTGGGGAGCGAGTGCTCCTCACCACACACGTGGAGCGAGGTTTCTCCATGCCACCCCACCCCTTTTTCCGCGGATTTTTGAACTTCTTCGGTACTCAGCTCCATCACCTGCCTCCAAATGCCATAATGTACCTTGCCGCATTCGTTTCTTTGTGTGAAAATTTTCTAGGTTGTCCGCCGCACTGGGGTTTATTCAAACACATTTTCACGTGTCGATCTCAATCGGTTAAGAAGGTTGACCCCGATGGAGAGAGGACGCACGTGATTCAGATGTGCGGTGGCTTAGGTATCCAGATGAGGGGTAAGAGTGCGTTCCCATCTATGTCCTTTCCTGATTCGGTGAGGGGTTGGCAGTCGACCTGGTTCTACTGCAACGACCTGCCGTGCTCTGGCTCGTCGACTGGCCTTCCTCCTTACACAACTCAGAGAGTTCAGACTCCTCCCTCGCTGACGGTTGATAAAGAGGAGAAGACGGATGTAGGGATCTTGGTGACCGCCATGGTTGGTCTGATTCAAGGTGGATTGACTGGCCTGGACCTTCTGGAGGTTTTCCTCAGTCGGAGGATCCAGCCGCTGCAGGAGCGGGCTCACCCCATGTGGCTCTACACTGGGGCCGGTGATCCGACCCGAGTGCATCCGGAAGACGTCGAGGGGAAAACGGTGGAACAGTGGATCAGGTGCATCACTGGCGCACGCGACAATCTGCGAGGGTCGAGACGGATCCCGCCCTACGACGCCAACAACCAACCATTGAAGGTGAGGCACGAATTTCCGAGTGAATTGCCGATGCGCAAATTATCCGAGTGAACTGACTAAACTGTCTGTCTTCACCTTTCATGTCTTGCAGGAGTTCCAGAAGATGTTATCGCCTGTGCCGAATGGAGAGCAACTTGCCAAAGGCGCGGAGAGCGAACATGGCAGCGCCGGGCGCAGCTATGCGGAGGACAGCGAGGACTCGGAAGGGAGCGATGAGGTCGAGTCTTCTCTGTCTCCGGAGCTGCGCTCCGATCACCGCTCCAAACGAGCTCATGATCCGAGTGCTGGCCCGGAGAAGGAGGTGGTTCTGAGTGTTAAAGCTCCGAAGCGTACTCGGCCGTCATCGCCTGCGCCGACTGAGAAGGCCGCCAAGCAGCCCAAGGTCACTTCCCCCAAGCCTCGGAAGGCTCTGCCCCGGATCAAGGTCGCTGTGCCTGTCGCCTCAAGATGAGTACCTTTCTCAGCTTATCATTTCTGTCTTTGTCAACTTTCGTGATTCCTCTGACCGAGTGCATCTTATGAATCAGCGCTGCAACCTTGACGACGTCTCCCATGCAGATTGATGGGGACCACACCAAAGCCAAGACGGCAGACGCGGCCACTTGTCAAAGAGGTAACAATAACTTCATTTTTAGTTCAACTTGTCATTCGGCTGAAATGTCTTCATCCGATTAGATCGTGTATTGCGACTAATTGCGTCGAGTGAATGTAGTGCTTGCAGAGGTCATCCACGTCGGAGATGACGATGAAGAGCCACCGCGGAAGGACACTGAGAAGGGGACCCCCGTTCCGACCGCTCCTCAAGCCACCACACGGAAGACGCCGCCGAGCGGAGCGCCTCAAGTTCCTCCTGCACCTGCCATGACCGTGCCTCCGGGGCAGGGTTCTTCTCAGGCTGGGGCTGGTTCTGCCGCGGCTCCGTCGACTGCCCTGGCTTCGGTTCCGACTCCTCCCATCAATATCTTCAGTCTATACAAGGTGTCGGAGGACCAAACTGGGGCCAGCAAGGTGGCGATGATCCAGCGGAACTGATGACCCAAAGGCTCAAGGAGGTGTGCACAGCTAGCAAGCTAGCATACGATGCTAGTGCTGCCCTCCAGGAGAAAGTTCGAGTAAGTACCCTTGTAAGTTGACTTCCAAGTCATTTTTCTTCAGTAGGAATTTCAGTTGGAAAATATCCGGTACACCCACTGGGTGTTTTTTTGTGTTTGGCCGTCACTCGGAATGGGCGGACCATTCCGAGTGGATACCGCTCCAGTGGGGGCACGCTGAGTGCACCCACTGGGTGTAGTCCCCGAGACTTCCGTCGACTGCAGGCAGTCGGCGGGAGTCTTAGAGCTTAGAACATGTTCTGTTGTGGTTGCTGTTGTTTTTTTTTGTGTTTGGCCGTCACTCGGAATGGGCGGACCGTTCCGAGTGGATACCGCTCCAGTGGGGGCACGCTGAGTGCACCCACTAGGTGTAGTCCCCGAGACTGCCGTCGGCCGCGGGCGGTCGGCGGGAGTCTTAGAACCTTTTGTCTTTTTTTTTGTTTGGCCGTCACTCGGATCGGGCAGACCGTTCCGAGTGGATACCGCTCCAGTGGGGGCACGCTGAGTGCACCCACTGGGTGTAATCCCCGAGACTACCGTCGACTGCAGGCAGTCGACGGGAGTCTTAGAACTTAGAGTTTGATACTGGTCAAGCTTGTTCTTCCCTGTCGAAGGGTACTTCAGGATCTGATACTGGTCAAGCTTGTTCCTTCCAGGAGCGTCGGTCTCTGGGCACTCGGAACCTTTTGTCTTCTTTTTTTTTGTTTGGCCGTCACTCGGATCGGGCGGACCGTTCCGAGTGGATACCGTTCCAGTGGGGGCACGCTGAGTGCACCCACTGGGTGTAGTCCCCGAGACTGCTGTCGACTGCGGGCAATCGGCAGGAGTCTTAGAACTTAGAATTTGATACTGGTCAAGCTTGTTCCTCCCTGTCGAAGGGCACTTCAGGATATTTCTTGACATTAACTGTTCTCTCTTGTATTTCAGAAAACTTGCGAGCTTGGGACTCAGTACGTGGCACTGGAGAAGGAGACGGCTCAGCTCCGAGTGGATTTGGAGGTGGAGAGGAGGAACACAGCGCGCGCTCAAGCAAAGCTTAGGACCATGGGAGGTACGCCTCAGTTACTGAGCATTCCGCTTTCATCTCTCTCCGTTCTTTGAACCGAGTGACTTCACTCGAACAGATGTGCGTAGTGAAAACCATCTACTCCAAGTGCGGCTCGGAACCTCTGTTTCTTTAGAAACTATGAACCAGGCACTCGAGAGTAAGGACAGCGAGCTGGCGGGAGCGCAGCAAGTGGCGAAGGAAAAGACCAAGGCCGCCGAAGAGAAGCTGGCCTCACTCGGGAAGCTTTAAGTAGAGAACACATCGCTGAAGAAAGAGGTACTCGAGCTCAAGAAGCAGCAAACCGAGTGGGAGAGCAAGCTCAAGGCCCAGGCGGAAGCCTACGGGGAAGACAAGAAGACTCTGAATGAGAAGGTCGCCCAGCTGATCGAGAAGAAGAACACTTTGGAGAGATACATAGAAGAGTTCACGGAGGAAATGTACACCAAGCTTGCAGGTAACCTGTAACATCCGAGTGAACTTTTATCCGAGTGAACTTCATGCATTCTGACTTTCAACCCTCCTATTTTCTTGTCCGCAGAGTACTGCCAAGACTTCGAGCTGGAAACTGACAGAATCGAGAGGGATCTGGATCCTTCCAGGTCGCTCGTTGGTGACAAGGCCGCGCTAGGTGTCCTGCGGGTGGAATCCCGCATCGAAGACGTACAAGGTTACATCATTCGTCTGCGGGGTGCACTCGGCAAAATCGACAAGGAGCTATGGCCCGAAGACGCCTTCGACACCGACCTGGAAGCCATGATAACTCGTATCAACGACATTCCTAGCCGAGTGCTAGCGTGGAAGAAGTCGGCTGCTCACTGCGGAGCCGACGTGGCGCTCTCTCTGGTCCGAGTGCATTGCAAGGAGGCTAAGGAGGAGAAACTGAAGACTCTCCAAGTTGCCAACACGAAGAAACTCAAGTTCGAGGACTTCATGGAGACATTCATCGAAGCGGCCACTCGGATCGTCGATGGCATCGACTTGGATTCCTTCGTTGAACCAACCAGCCCTATAGGGGCGTGAGAAAACTTTAAGTCCTTCCCATTAGCCTCGGTATGCCGAGTGGAATTGTAATCGTTAAACTCTTTCGGGCTTTGGGCCCATGTACTCGTATTCGCTTTTGAACTTCTGGAGTTAATCAAATGCTTTCCTTCGAGTCTTTCGAATCTTTGAACTGGGTTTTAACTTAGGCGAAAGCTGGTTCGCAGCTAAGCCTCCGAGTGAGAGGGACGCTCTACACTCGAAGTAGATTTTTAACTTGGGCAAAATCCGGTTCGCAGCTAAGCCCCCGAGTGAGAGGGATGCTCTTCACTCGGAATAGATTTTTAACTTGGGTGAAAGCTGGTTTGCAGCCAAGCCCCCGAGTGAGAGGGATACTCTTCACTCGGAGTAGCGTTGTTAACTTGGGCGAAAGCTGGTTCGCAGCCAAGCCCCCGAGTGAGAGGGATGCTCTTCACTCGGAGTAGCGTTTTTAACTTGGGTGAAAGCTGGTTTGCAGCCAAGCCCCCGAGTGAGAGGGATGCTCTTCACTTGGAGTAGCGTTTTTAACTTAGGCGAAAGCTGGTTCGCAGCCAAGCCCCCGAGTGAGAGGGATGCTCTTCACTCGGAGTAGCGTTTTTAACTTAGGCGAAAGCTGGTTCGCAGCCAAGCCCCCGAGTGAGAGGGATGCTCTTCACTCGGAGTAGCGTTTTTAACTTGGGCGAAAGCTGGTTCGCAGCCAAGCCCCCGAGTGAGAGGGATGCTCTTCACTCGGAGTAGTGTTTTTAACTTGGGCGAAAGCTGGTTCGCAGCCAAGCCCCCGAGTGAGAGGGATGCTCTTCACTCGGAGTAGCGTTTTTAACTTGGGTGAAAGCTGGTTCGCAGCCAAGCCCCCGAGTGAGAGGGATGCTCTTCACTCGGAGTAGCATTTTTAACTTGGGCGAAAGCTGGTTCGCAGCCAAGCCCCCGAGTGAGAGGGATGCTCTTCACTCGGAGTAGCATTTTTAACTTGGGCGAAAGCTGGTTCGCAGCCAAGCCCCCGAGTGAGAGGGATGCTCTTCACTCGGAGTAGCATTTTTAACTTGGGCGAAAGCGGGTTCGCAGCCAAGCCCCCGAGTGAGAGGGATGCTCTTCACTCGGAGTAGCGTTTTTAACTTGGGCGAAAGCGGGTTCGCAGCCAAGCCCCCGAGTGAGAGGGATGCTCTTCACTCGGAGTAGCGTTTTTAACTTGGGCAAAAGCTGGTTCGCAGCCAAGCCCCCGAGTGAGAGGGATGCTCTTCACTCGGAGTAGCGTTTTTAACTTGGGCGAAAGCTGGTTCGCAGCCAAGCCCCCGAGTGAGAGGGATGCTCTTCACTCGGAGTAGTATTTTTGACTTAGGCAAAAGCTGGTTTGCAGCTAAGTTGAACGGCATATACCCACTGGGGGTTGTAAGCCAGAAAATGCGTACGAGTGAACCCAATGTGGAACTGGAAAAGTCATGCTTTTATTCACCAAATATCACTCGAGTACTTTTATTACATCTCATGATCAAGTATAAAATCGTCGCAGCAAATCCGCATTCCAAGCACGGGGCTCGCCTGCTTGCTTCTGAAGGTTGTACAGATGGTATGCTCCATTGTGCAGAACCTTTGACACGATAAAGGGACCTTCCCATGCGGGAGCAAGCTTGTGAGGTCGCTGCTGATCCACTCGGAGCACAAGATCTCCTTCCTGAAAGGTCTGACTCCTGACGTGCCTGCTGTGAAAACGTCTTAGGTCTTGCTGATAAGTGGCCGATCGGATCAGGGCCATCTCCCTTTCCTCCTCCAAGAGATGAACAGCATCTTGCCATGCTTGCTCTGCTTCAGCTTCAGAGTACAGTTCCACTCGGGGTGAATTATGGAGCAGGTCACTCGGTAGGATGGCTTCAGCTCCGTACACCATGAAGAAGGGAGTGCGATTGGTAGACCGATTGGGGGTCGTCCTCAAGCCCCAAAGAACTGACGGCAACTCGGTGACCCAAGCTCCAGCTGCGTGCTCCAAATCGTGCATGAGTCGTGGCTTTAACCCCTGCAGAAT
This sequence comes from Elymus sibiricus, assembly GCA_039707655.1. Lineage (NCBI taxonomy): Eukaryota > Viridiplantae > Streptophyta > Magnoliopsida > Poales > Poaceae > Elymus > Elymus sibiricus. The sequence continues at coordinate 285,521,988 of CM077670.1, forward strand.
CAGTTTGTTTGCTCTCTCAGCTTGTCCATTCGACTGCGGGTGCGTCACAGATGCATAGTCGACCCGGGTGCCTTCAGCGGCACAGAACGCCCTGAACTCTTCCGAGTCGAAGTTTGAACCGTTGTCAGTGATAATGCTACGGGGCACGCCGTATCTGAAGACTATCTCCTTCATGAACTTGATCGATGTACGAGAGTCTAGCTTCTTGATGGGTTTGGCTTCGATCCGCTTAGTGAACTTGTCGAGTGCAACCAGCAAGTGGGTGAATCCACTCGCCCCTGTCCGGAGGGGTCCCACCATGTCGAGTCCCCAGACCGCAAATGGCCAGACGAGTGGAATCGTCTTCAGAGCAGACGCAGGCTTGTGCGACAAGTTTGCATAGAACTGGCACCCGGCACAGTGTTGGACTATCTCCTGCGCAGCTTCATTGGCACGTGGCCAGAAGAAACCGGCTCGGTAAGCTTTAGCCACGATTGTCCGAGAGGATGCGTGGTGTCCACAAGTTCCCGAGTGAATCTCTTCCAGAATCAATCGACCTTCCTCTGGAGAGATGCAACGCTGAGTCACACCGGTGACGCTCTTTCTGTATAACTGATTGCCCATCACTATAAAGGCCTTGGACCTGCGAACGATCTGGTGGGCTTCAGCTTCATCTTCTGGAAGTTCCTGCCTGAGCAAGTATGCAATGTAAGGCACTGTCCACTCAGGTGTGATTGCTAGGACCTCCATGACCAAATCAATGACTGCCGGGACCTCGACTTCACTCGGATCAGACGGACTGACCACTTGCGGGGGCTCTTCCATGAAGGCATCTTCTTTTACCGTCGGAGAACGTAAATGCTCGAGGCACACATTGCTGGGTATGGATTTCCGAGTGGATCCGATCTTTGCTAGATCATCTGCCTCCTGATTCTTGGCCCGGGGAACGTGATGCAGCTCCAGACCTTCAAATTTCTTCTCCAACTTTCTCACCGCGTTGCAGTATCCTGTCATAGCGGGGCTTCTGATGTCCCACTCCTTCATCACTTGGTTCACAACTAGATCCGAGTCTCCGTAGACCATCAGGCGCCGGACGCCGAGTGAGATGGCCATACGTAGACCATAAAGGAGCGCCTCGTACTCGGCTTCATTGTTGGAGGAATCGAAGTGAATCTGCAGAACATATCTGAGACGATCGCCCTTCGGAGATACTAACACAACTCCCGCTCCTGAACCATTCAGCATCTTGGAACCGTCAAAGAACATGGTCCAGTGTTCCGGGTGGCTCTGAGTCGGTTGCTGCTGTTCAGTCCACTCGGCTAGGAAATCGGCTAATGCTTGGGACTTGATCGCCTTCTTCGCCTCGAACTTGATGTCCAGGGGCAGAAGCTTGATAGCCCACTTCTCCACTCGACCACTCGCATCCCGATTGTTCATGATCTCAGATAGTGGGGCATCGCTGACAACTGACATAGTGTGCTCTTGGAAGTAATGGGCTACTTTCTTCGCAGTCAGGTAAATGCCATAGACGAGCTTCTGATAATGCGGATACCTCTACTTGGAAGGAGTCAGAACTTCAGAGATGTAATAGACTGGGCGCTGAACTTTGTAAGCCTTGCCCTGTTCTTCTCGCTCGACTATGAGGACAGTGCTGACAACTTGACCAGTGGCCGCAATGTACAAGAGCAACGGCTCATTGCTGTTCGGAGCGGCAAGCATCGGTTGGGTGGAAAGCAGGGCTTTGAGCTCAACAAATGCTGCTTGTGCTTCAACAGTCCACTCGAACGAATCAGATTTCTTCATCAAATCGGTATAGGGGCAATGCCTTCTCACCGAGACGGGAGATGAATCGGCTCAGAGCTGCGAGGCAACCCGTGAGCTTTTGTACATCATGAAGACGTTCTGGACGTTTCATTCGTACAATCGCTCCGATCTTCTCAGGATTGGCATCTATCCCTCGTTCGGAAACGAGGAAACCGAGTAACTTGCCCCCAGGAACTCCAAAAGTGCACTTTGCTGGATTCAGCTTGATATCATACTTCCGCAAATTTGCGAAAGTTTCAGCTAAGTCAGCCAGTAGGTCGGAACCTTTTCTGGACTTGACCACTATGTCATCCATGTACGCCTCGATGTTCCGACTGATCTGTTTTTGCAAACACTTTTGCACCATGCGCATGAAAGTGGCACCAGCGTTTTTAAGACCGAATGGCATGGTGATATAGCAGAAACACCCGAATGGGGTGATAAAGGCTGTTTTTATTTCATCTGGCCCATACAGTCGGATCTGGTGGTACCCGGAGTATGCATCCAGAAAAGACAGTCGCTCACAACCCGCGGTGGAATCTACTATTTGATCTATGCGGGGAGCGGGAAATGATCCTTGGGGCAGACCCGATTGATGTGCTTAAAATCAATGCACATTCGTAGAGACTTGTCCTTCTTAGGGACCCTGACGACGCTGGCGAGCCACTCGGAGTGGTACACCTCACGGATGAACTCGGCTGCCAGGAGCCGAGCAACTTCTTCGCCAATGGCCTTCCTCTTCTGTGTAGCAGAGCGGCGGAGATGCTCCTTCACAGGTTTCGCCTTTGGGTCGACTCGCAAACGGTGCTCAGCCAGCTCCCTGGGTACACCCGGCATGTCGGATGGTTTCCATGCGAAGATGTCCCAGTTCTCACGGAGGAACTGGATGAGCGCTTCTTCCTATTTGCTGTCGAGTGTTGTTGATATGTTGGTGGGAGCAACATTGGGATCTTCCGGGTGGACGTGCACGGGCTTTGTGTCGCCGGCCGACTGAAACGCAGATTCTGCAGCCGGCTTCTTGGAGCGTAGCAGATCACTCGGATCGGCATTTTTCTTGTACTCCTCCAGTTCCACCATGGCCATCTGCTCATCAGCTATCTTGGATCCTTGCTGCAAACACTCTTCCGCGCGCTGTCGACTGCCAGTGACTGTGATTACACCTTTGGGGCCGGGCATCTTCAGCTTGAGATACACATAACATGGACGGGCCATGAAACGTGCGTAAGCCGGCCGACCAAGGATGGCATGGTAGGCGCTACGGAAGTCGACCACTTCGAAGGTCAGCCTTTCCTTCCGAAAGTTCTTGTCGTCTCCAAAGACCACATCCAGGGCGATCTGCCCGAGTGACTTTGCTTTCTTGCCGGGGATCACTCCGTGGAACTGCATGCTGCTCTCGCTGAGTCGGGACATCGGAATGCCCATCGCTTGCAGAGTATCAGCGTACAGTATGTTCAGTCCACTTCCACCATCCATGAGGACCTTGCGCAATCGGACGCCCCCACGACTGGATCTACCACCAGCACCTGCCGCCCAGGGGTGGCTATGTAGGCTGGGTGGTCCGACTGATCAAAGGTGATCGGGGTCTTTGACCAGTTCAGAAACTTCGTCGTCGTCGGCATGGCCATGTTCACTTCTCGATTGATAACTTTCAATCGGCTCCTGCTCTCTACATTTGCAAAGATCATCAGGGTTGCGTTGACACTGGGAAAAGGTTCATCTTTGTCTCCATCATCAGCGTCTTCTGGGCTCTTCTCACTTGACGGGCCCTCTCGGAACTGCTGAATCAACAGTCTACACCGTCGAGTGGTATGTTTGGGCAATACCAGATTTCCCTCTTCATCCTTTCTGGTGTGGATGTGACACGGCAAATCAAGGACATCTTGGCCCGACTGATCTCTTTTTTTCTTTGGGATCCATTTTTCCTTAGCCTTCCCCTTGTTCTTGGCCTGACCGGCCAGAGCGGCAGGCTCAGCCTGAGTCGAACCATCAGCCTTGCGCTTCGGCTTCCGATTGAGATTACTATTTCCGGGGTTGGGCTCGCTGGTTTTCCCATTGCCGTTACGGAGACGGTCTTCCTCTTCTTCGTTTGCGTACCGAGTGGCAATCTCCATCATTCGGCTCATGGTCAAAGATCCTGACCGACCAAATTTTAGGATGAGCTCCCGATATCTGACTCCTGCCTTGAAGGCGCAGACGGCTTGATGCTCTGTGACGTTCTCCACCACGTGATGCAAGGTTGTCCACCGCTGGATGTATTCCCTCAATGTTTCATTCGGTTTCTGCACGCAATGCTGCAACTCAGTCAATCCAGCCGGGCGTTTGCACGTGCCCTCGAATGTTTTGATGAACACTCGGGCCAAATCTTCCCAGTAGTATATGTTGGCCGGAGTGAGCTGATTGAGCCAGGCACGGGCGGACCCTTCCAGCATCAATGGCAAATGCTTCATAGCCACATAGTCATTTCCTCCACCAATCTGCACAGCCACTCGGTAATCCTCTAACCAAGTTTCTGGCTTAGACTCACCGGTGAACTTGCTTACACCAGCTGCCAATCTGAAGTTAGTCGGGATCTCAGCGGCCCAGATGGCCCTGCTGAAACACTCGGGCCCGGAGATGAAGGCTCCACTTCCACTCAGACGATCTCTGTCCAAGTTCTCTCTTAGAGCTCTGCCTCTGTCTACCAGGTTCTGAGCAAGAATGGATCTCGCGTTGAACTATGGGTCGCGGTAGTCGACTGGCTCTCTCTGGCGATAACCGTCACCATGACGGGGAGGGATGGCCCTCCGATCGTTGCCATAAGGACGCCTGGCGCGTACGAGCCATCCCGCGGAGGGGGCGACTGCATGCAGCGACGATCATCCTGACGCCGCGGAGGCGTATTCCGACTGTGACCCTGCCCCGAGTACTGGTCTCGGCGGCGGTCTTGGTCGTTTCGCCTCAGAGGTGAGTGTCTGTTTCTCCTTGGGGACACTGGGCTATGGGCCGACTGAACGGTGTCAGCCCTTACGGATCTGCTGTGAATCCGGTTGCGCGACTGGGATACTGCCGAATTTTGCTCCCCAGCCGCCTTGAGCAGGGCCCGGATCTACCGAAGACCCTCTCCCGCCTCGGATCGGGACGGCTCAATGGAATCTGCTATCCAAGTGGCCGCCGCCAGATTCTGGACAGGAGTGCGGAACACCTGGAAACTCTGCTACTGGTCATTCGAGAACAACTGCCGCTGCCGCCGACTGGAACTGGGCTGATGCTGCCTGCGGGCGTGATCGTTGAGTGACTTCTGGTGCGCTTCCAAATGATTGCGCTCAGCCAAGTTGGCCTGGCGCACGGCCTCCAAAGCCTGAGCTTCGGGGGTCGTCCCAACGATGGGCGTCTGGAGGGCCTACTCAGTCCTGCGCTGCTGTTCCTCCCTCTGCTGCCGAGTGAGAGGTCGGGGGACGTACTCGTCGTCGTGTCGGTCCCTGCCACCGCCAAGATCAGGGCACGACGGGTCACCGTTCTCCGCGCCGCTATGGCCGTACCCAGGCGGACTGGGCGGGGAATCGGCCATCAGCACCTCTGCAGCGGGATCGCTGCTCTCGCACTCGGACAAGCTTTCTGAGTGCTCGTGCACGGAGGCGAACAGATCAAAGACAGGTTCATCGGGCTCGATTGCCACGATCTGCGGGGCCGCAGTCTGAAGGGCCGCCGCGTGCTTGATCCACCGCTGAAGCCGAGAGCGCCTGGAGCGCTTGCGACGACGACTGGTGGAGAGGGAAGACGTCGACTGATAAGGAGTCGACGGTTGTCGAAGAAGGACGCCGAAGGTACTCGCGCGGAAGTGCGCCGCGCCGCGGACGGGCAACGCCTCAACATCCAGCGGGGCTTCCTGGAGTCAAATCGTCGGCGATGAAGCTGAGGACGCCGAAACAGATCTCGCCGCCCAGAGTCAGTCCGGCGCCGGAAACCATGGTGATGATCGGAAAAATGCAACTACGCCGGAAGTCGCTAGACGCCTGGCCCCACGGTGGGCGCCAACTGTCGTGGGTGCAAGTCTGACAGTAGTGTGTAGGGGTATGGATGAGAGGGTAGAGCCTAGCTATGGCGCAGGTGTTACACTCGGATTTACGAGTTCAGGCCCCTCAGCGGTGGAGGTAATAGCCCTACGTCTCGGTGCTCTGGAGCTTGATTGCTTGAGTGTATGAGTTACAAATGGATTGCGAACCCTTGGAATGGAGCTGGGGATGGCTTATATAGTCGCCGCTAGCCCTCCCATGAATGCCGCCATTACCAGGGGTTAAGAGGGGGTTTAAGGGCGCCAGGTAATGGGCGCATTGATTACAATTAATACAGGCAAACGTGGGTCCCGACCGTTGCGCTCCTGGAGTCTCCTGGTCTTCTCTGGTCAAGTGACTTTCGGGTGCTCCGAGTGAAACAAGCTGGTCGAGTGAACTCTTGCCTCCCGAGTGGTTCGTCGACTCCGAGTGAATGTCAGTTTGCAGAACTTTTGGTTGTTGATCTGGCCCTGGGGCCCAGTATAAGGCATGAGGAGTCCTAGGGTAGGGTCAGTAGGTCAGGCCTATTACCCTATCCCTAGTACATGTCCTCATCAACGAGACTCTACATTTTTGGTTTAGTGATACAAGATCACATTGAGTCCCTTAGGAAAGCCAATACTATTAAAAGGGGATGAGGTATTAATGATGAGGTTGTTGCTCAAGTGCTTTGTGATATTGCTCCAAAAACGCTCAGTCATTGTATCACAAACACATCTGTCCAAACCCTAAATCTCCATCTCGGTCCCACCGAAACTACCCCATCCGGACCCACCGAGATGACCACTCCCATTGCCACTGCCAAACCCTAGCAATTCGGTTTGACCGAAATGGATCTCGGTCCCACCGAGATGGCATTGCCAAGTTTCTATGATGACATTGTTTCACTTCGGAATCACCGAGTTGAAATAATCGGAATTTCCGAAACTGGGTTTTGCCCTAGCCATTGCACTTCGGTCCCACCGAAAAGCCCAACGTTCGTATCTTTTACATTAATCGGTCTCACCAAGTTCACATTCGGTCTCACCGATTTGGGTCAAAAGTGTGTAACGGCTGGATTTTGGGTGAAGGCTATTTATACCCCTCCACCCCCACTTACTCTCAAAGAGGGCCATCAGAACGTGCCTACACTTCCACCATTCATTTTCTGAGAGAGAATCACCTACTCATGTTTTGAGATCAAGAGATTCCGATCCAACCATTTGAACCTTGATTTCTAGCCTCTTCAAGTTGCTTTCCACTCCAATCCTTCTCCTACCCAAGTCAAATCTGTGAGAGAGAGATTGAGTGTTGAGGAGACTATCATTTGAAGCACAAGAGCAAGGAGTTCATCATCAACACACCATCTATTACCTTTTGGAGAGTGGTGTCTCCTAGATTGGTTAGGTGTCACTTGGGAGCCTCCAAGATCATGTGGAGTTGAACCAAGGAGTTTGTAAGGGCAAGGAGATCGCCTACTTCATGAAGATCTACCCCAAGTGAGGCTAGTCCTTCGTGGGTGAAAGCCATGGTGGAATAGGCAAGGTTGCTTCTTCGTGGACCCTTCATGGGTGGAGCCCTCCGTAGACTCGCGCAACCGTTACCCTTCGTGGGTTGAGTCTCCATCAATGTGGACGTACGATCGCACCACCTATCGGAACCACGCCAAAAACCACCGTGTCTTCATTGCGTTTGATCTTCTTTTCTCTACCCCATTACTTTCCGCACATTTGCATGCTTTTTTATTTCCGCTGCTCTATCTCTAGATATGCATGTGTAGGAAGTCTTGGTGATATCTTAACTAGTGCTAAAATCTGCCTAAATTCCAAGAGAATTAAAAACTGCACCTTTGATTGGTTAAGAGTCTATTCACCCCCCTCTAGACCTATCTTCTCGACCCTACAATATTGCTTCACCCTTCCTCTTCGGGGAAAATCCCAACGCAGCTCATAAGTAGCAATACCTAGGAGTACTTGTATGTGTTGATTACACCTTGTAATTGATGCATGGGAGATTTATTGGTGAAAGATTGTTATGTTCAGATTATTGTTCATATATATATTTATACCTACTGATCATGATCCATATGATGTCTTGTGAGTAGATCCATTAGTTCTTGAGGACATGGGAGAAGTCTTGTAGATAGTAGTCATGTGAAGTTGATTACCATTTAATGTTTTGATGATATGTTGTGTTGTTCTTCTTCCTCAAGTGGTGTTATGTGAACATCGACTACATGACACTTCACCATCTTTGGGCCTAGGGGAAGACATTGTGGAATTAGTTCACAAATGATGGGTTGCGGGAGTGATAGAAACCCAAAACCTAGTTTATGAATTGTTCTATGAGGGGCTATTTTGGATCCAATTGTTTAATGCCATGGTTAGATTTATCTTCATTACTTCTCTTGTATTTGCAGATGCTTGCATGGAGGGTATAATCATAAGTAGGTATTTGTTCTAGTTAGGATAATACCTTAGCTCCGGTCCACCCACACAACACTTATCAAAGCAATGAACAATAACTTAATAAATCGTGGTGAAAGTAACTTGACGAGATTCCCATGTTCCCTCAAGAGCGTTTTAGTCCCTATAAGACACACAACCGGCTTGTCTTTACCATACATAAGGATTGGGACACTTGTTGAAATCTATTACTTTTGTTACTATTTGCCTTGTGACAAATTATCTTGCTATCAAATTATCTTTACAACATTTACAGTGAAACCTTGTTGAAAACTACTTGTCAATTCTATCTGCTCCTTGTTGACTTCAACACTCTTACTTATCGAAAAGGCTATGATAGATCCCTTATACTTGTGGGTCATTAGTAGATGGTACATTTAGAATGCGTATTGGTATTCTCCCTGATGTTGATGTCATCTTTGGAACTTTCACCTATCATGCTGATTTGGTAGTTATGGATATTCCAGAAGATGACTTTTGTCCTATTATTTATGGAAGGCCCTTTTTGAACACTGCAGGTGCAAAGATAGAGTGCAAAAGGGAGGTGGTCTCTCTCTGGTATGGAGAAGAGAAGAGAGAATTTTACTTCTCCAAGTTCAAGAATCGCCCTCCCCATGATGGAGACAAAAGCACGAAAGAGAAGACGATGGCGCAACTAGCCGCTATTTATTTCGGGACTCCGGAAGATGAGTTAATGAGAAGCCTCGCTGATTATGAACAAGGACCAGAAGATCCCATGAAAGATGAGATCGATCATGAGGCACCCGCTATGGAGATTCCTATGAATGAAACTTACAAAGTTCCTAAGAAAAAAGAAGATGGAGAAATCCCACTTCCTAAATTAAAACCATTATTGGAGAAACTAAGGTATGAATTTTTAGATGGTACAAAAATATATCATACTATTATAAGTGCTAACCTTTCAGATCAAGAGAAAGAAAAACTTATGAAAACATTGAAAAAGCATCGCAAAGCATTTGGATATTCAATGCACAGCCTTAAAGGAATTATCCCCTCCATATGCACCCATAGAATATTTATGGAAGAAGGAGCTACACCTGTAAGAGAGTATTGCTAACTCCCATAGGAGTTGTTGGGATTCCCCCAAAGAGGAAGAGTGAAATAGCACAACGGCAAAGTATTTCCCTCGGTTAGAGAACCAAGGTCATCAATCTAGTAGGAAGCTTCCAAGCTAACAAGATAGACATCACCTGCACACAAACCAGATACAAACTTGCACCCCAACGTGGCAAGAGGGTTGTCAAGCCCCTTGTCTTGCTAGTTACAAGATTAAAAGTAAATAGAGATAGATAGTGGTAAAATAATACGTCACATAAAAAGAAGCAAATTGTGTAGAAGAATTTATTAATAGAGAATAGACCCAGGGGGCATAGGTTCACTAGTGGCATGTCTCTCAAAACAGCAAATAGCATGGTAAACAAATTATAGTTGGGCAATTGACCGAATTGCGATATTTATGACTATGATCATTTATGGCATAATCTCATATAGGAATTACGTCCGTGATAAGTAGACGTTAATCCAACTGCGTCTACTACTAATACTCCACCGCAAAACCGCTATCCAGCATGCATATCATGGTATTAAGTTTGCAAGAAACAGAGTATCACAAATTCGCAATAAACAAGATGACATAATGTAGACAGGAAGAAGTCAATCAATAAGAAAAAATCATCGTTTTATCCTTAGTGGCAACAATACAATATGTGTCTTGGCCCTTATTGTCACTGGGTTAGAGCACCGCAAGATTGAACCCACTACAAAGCACAACTCCCTCTAATGAAAAATCAATCGAACTTGGCCAAAGAAGATAGATAGATCAGAGAGCATAAAAAGCTATTTAATTATGTAGCAACAAAACCTCAAAAGATTCAATTGATTTCAATAAACAATCTGATCACAAAGCGACAATTCATCATGTCCCAACAAACACACCACAAAATTACATCGGATTGATCTCGATCAAGAATGAGAACATGAAAGCACATTTGCTCCCTTGGTGGTTTTGGTAATTCATAACAACATATATCTCATTGAACTAATTTTCATTCAAGTTGAAGATTTCAGGATGTTCAATGATTGGCATGGCATGGACTAGAGACGTGGACCCCTCAAAATGCTAAGGACAAGGATTGGCAAAAGATCAAGACTCTACATTTTTGGTTTAGTGCTCCAAGATCACATTGAGTCCATAGGAAAGCCAATACTATTAAAAGGGGATGAGGTGTTGCTTAATGGTCTTTTTGCTCAAGCGCTTAGTGATAGTACTCCTAAACCCTCAACCACTCTCTCTACCCAAATATGTCCAAAACCTACATTCCAACTCGGCCCCACCGAAATTCTCTATCCGGCCCCACCGAGTTCACCTAGACTTAGCCACTGCCAAAACCCTAACAAATCGGATCCACCGAAATGGATCTCGGTCCCACCGAGATGGCCTTGCCAACTCTCTGTAATCGTTTGCACTCACTTCGGTCTCACCGAGTTTTGCAAATCGGTCTCACCGAGATAGCTTGCCAACTCTCTGTTGCCTTATTGCTTCACTTCGGTCCTACCGAGTTGATGCAATCGGTGCCACCGAGATGAGGTTTGCCCTAGCCATTGCACTTCAGTCCATCCGAGTTGTTCCTATTGGTCCCACCGAGATTCCTAAAGTTCATATCTTTTACACAGTTCGGTGCTACCGAGATGATGGTTTTGGTGCCACCGAGTTGGGTCAAAAGTGTGTAACGGTTGGATTTTGTGTGGAGGCTATATATACCCCTCCACCACCTCCTTCTCAGTAAGGAGAGCCATCAGAACGTGCCTACACTTCCACCATACATTTTCTGAGTGAGAACCACCTACTCATGTGTTGAGATCAAGCTATTCCATTCCTACCATTTGAATCTTGATCTCTAGCCTTTCCCAAGTTGCTTTCCACTCAAATCCCTCTTCCACCATAGCCAAATCTGTGAGGAGTTGTTTGATTGCTGGAAAGACTATCATTTGAAGCACAAGAGCAAGGAGTTCATCAACAACACACCGTCTATTACCTTTTGGAGAGTGGTGTCTCCTAGATTGGTTAGGTGTCACTTGGGAGCCTCCGACATGATGTGGAGTTGAACCAAGGAGTTTGTAAGGGCAAGGAGAATGCCTACTTAGTGAAGATCTACCCCGAGTGAGGCTAGTCCTTCGTGGACGTAAGCCATGGTGGAATAGACAAGGTTGCTTCTTCGTGGACCCTTCGTGGGTGGAGCCCTCTGTGGACTCACGCAGCCGTTACCCTTCGTGGGTTGAAGTCTCCATCAACGTGGACGTACAATAGCACCACCTATCGGAACCACGCCAAAAACCACCGTGTCTTCATTGCGTTTGCAATCTTTGATCCCCTCCTTTACTTACATATGCAATTGTTTACTTTTCGCTGCTATACTCTTAGAATTGCATGTGTAGGGTGATGCTTGACTTGTATTGTTGCTAAAATCTGCCTACAACTAAAATTGGGAAAAGGTTAGGTTTTAATTGGTCAAGTAGTCTAATCACCCCCCTCTAGACATACTTTCGATCCTACAGAACATGATATTGAAGATCCAAAAAGAGAGAGAACCATCTAGTTACTACTATGGACCTGTAGGTCCTGGTGGAACTACTCACACATGGTCATGGAGGCAGCAAGGTTGATAAAGAGGGCTCCGACAATGGCTTCCCCCTCCGGCAGGGCTCTGGAACAGGCCTCCAGATGGGATCTCTGTGGAACAGTGGCTTGCGGTGGCGATAAAATTCTTCTGGAGGTGCGGCGGATGGTTTTGGTATTCATAGGGATTTATGGCGGTGGAATCAGGTCAAGGCGGTATCTATGGGCCCCACATGGGCAGGGGCGCGGCCACCTCTTTGGCCGCGCCGGGCACCCGTGTCGGCCCGTGGTGGACATCTCCATCTCTCCCGAAGCTTCCTGTGTTTCTTGTCGCCCAAAAAAATCATGTTAAATCGGCAACTTATTTTGACCTCCGTAGATATTGATTTCGTGCGAAACCAAAAACAAGCAGAAAACAGGAACTAGCACTAAGCACTAAATTAATAGGTTAGTCAAGAAAAATAATATAAATTGCTATAAAAAGTATATAAAAATGATAATATAATAGCATGAAAGAATAAAAAAATATAGATATGTTTGAGACATTTCAAGTATCAAAGGAAACTCAGACCTGAAATGAAGGAACTCATGAGAAAAGAGGTAGTTGATACATCTCCAATGTATCTATTATTTATGCAGTATTCATGCTATATTTACATCGATTATATATGGTTTGGGTGCACTTTTATATTATTTTTATGGACTAACATATTAACCCAGTGCTCAGTGCTAGTTCCTGTTTTTTGCATGTTTTTTGTTTCGCAGAAAAATCATATCTAGGAAGGTCAAAACGCGATGAAAACTTAGGTGTTTTTTTATGGACCGAGAAGGACCCTAGAAGCTTTGGAAGGCAACCAGAAGAGGGACGAGGGGCCCACGAGCCACCATGGCGCGCCCTAGGGGGCGCCCCCTAGCTTGTGGGGGCCCCGGGCACTCGTTTGCCGTGAATCCAACGCTGAAAAATCCTATAAACAATGTTGAGGATATCGCTTATCGTTAGCATCTCGGTCGGCTGGGGATTAGAGATTAATCGGAAATCGCCTGATTAATCAATTTTATCGATCGGCTATTAATCGGCCATTTTTTTGTTGTTGCAAATCTCAGATTCCCAATACTAAAATATGCTATATTCAACACCAAAATAATATTGGACATGAGTTTTACCTTGATTGCTTGCCTTTGAATCCATGTATAATGACAAACAAAATAGGACAACAGTACATATTGCATAACAAGGCCCACAAAACACAAATAAACATAGTTTTTGTAAACATAATGCTAGGAATAGGCCCGATTTATCTGTAGATTCCTGATAAATCGCTTGTCAAAGTGATAAATCAGCCCAAACGATAGATGGTGATGATATGGCATAATCTTATCGGTCACCCCCCGAGTAGCGATAAATCAGATGATAAATCAGACGATAAATCGCTGAATCGGGTGTTTTTTGAACAGTGCCTATGAATAGAGAAATCCCTAGAAAGAAACCTAGAATAATTCCTCCGCTGCCGCAAGCCTCTGTTCCGAAGCGATCTCATTTGGAGGCCTTCTCCGGCACCCTGTCGGAGGGGGAAATCATTGGGGAGGCCATCTTCATCAACCTTGCTGCCTCTATGGTGAGGGTTTTTACTAGTAGCTATGTGTATGATGTCTCTCTCTCTCTTGTGTTCTTGATTTGACATGATCTTGATGTATCATGAGCTTTATCAATATAGTTGAATCTTATGATGTTCTTCCCCTCTATATCTATTGTGGGGAATTGAGTCTTGCTCTTTGAAGTTTCTTATGTTGGATTGAATACTTTGGATTTGAAATCACTTGACGCATGTCTTAACTTGCAGATAGCCGTGGTGAGATTGGGGTGTTCTAGGTGACATAAATGTTAATTGATATGTTTCATATGGTGTTGTCATAGTACGATCTCTAGGGCTATTCTTGACACTTTGGGGTGGCTTAATAGATTAATTGGAAAGACGACTTTGAGGTGGTTTTGCTACCTACACGATTTCATCCTACTTTCTCCGATAGAAATAGAAACTTTGGAGTGATTCTTTGCCGCACTTTGAGGATATCATGTGATTCAATTATGTTAATGATGTTAAGAGATTGCACTAGCGAAAGTATGAACCCTAGGCCTTATTTCTAAGCAGTGAGACACCGTTTTGCTCGCTTTTTGTTACTTGCTACCTTGCTGTTTTTATTCATTCAGATTATAAAAAGCTATTTCTACCATCCATATTACACATCTATCATCATCTCTTCGCCGAACTAGTGCACCTATACAACTGACAACTGTATTGGGTGTGTTGGGGACACAAGAGACTCTTTGTATTTGATTGCAGGGTTGTTTGAGAGAGACCATCTTCATCCTACACCTCCCATGGATTGATGAACCTTAGGTCATTGATACATCTCCAATGTATCTGTAATTTTTGATTGTTTCATGCTATTATATTATCACTTTTGTATGCTTTATATGCCATTTTATATTATTTTTCTGGACTAACCTATTAATTTAGTGCCCAGTGCCAATTCATGTTTTTTTGCATGTTTTTTGTTTCGTGGAAAACCCATACCTACCGAAGTCCAAACACGATGAAACTTTACAGTGATTTTTTCTAGAGCATAAGACCCTAGAAGCTTCAGGGAGGACGAGTAGACCCATGAGGGGCCCACAAGCTAGGCCGGCGTGCCCAGGGGGGTAGGAGTGCCCCCTGGCTTGTGGGCACCTTGTTGCTCCATTTGCCCTAATCTCTGACCTATAAATTCACATATATTCTAAAACCCTCGAAGCGAGACCCGAAACAATTTTTCTGCTGCCGCAAGCCTCTGTTCTTCCGCGATCCCATCTGGAGCCCTATTTCGGTACTCTGCCGGAGGGGGGAATCATTGGGGAGGTTATCTTCATCAACCTTGCTGCCTCCATGATGATGTGTGAGTAGTTCCTTCAGGACCTACGGGTCCTGTGATAGCCCGAGACCAATGCTCCAGATGCCTAGCATGTTTTTCGTGTTCGCCGCGTTATTTATTTGTTTGTTGCATTCATCATGGCATCATGCACATGGCATCCGCATGTTTTCATAAAACTGGCATCCGTTCGTAGTTGCCGCTTCTCCTCATTGCCATTCGTAGTTTGTCACTTCTCTCGAAGAGGTGAACATTGGCCCTTGTTTTTTGTTGACCTTTTCTCAGACCCATTGTCTTCATTGACCTCTCTCAGTCCCCTCGCAACCTAGTTCGAAATCTTCTCCGAACCCGAACCGGGCAGTCGTCGCCGATGGGTCCGGATCGATCCCGAAATATCCCAAACATCTTCGGTTCTTTGTTTAGACCAGCCAAAGCCGTCCGATTTAAATCTTAGGGCTCTAATCAGACTTCATTTAGATCCTCTGCTATATATATCGGTCCAACCCTAGAATTTAGGCAGCTGTCCCATCCATCCTCCCTCGCGCCGCCACTATCTTCTCCCACCTCGGGATCAACTCCAGATCCACTTCCATCCATCGATCCACCAACCAGAGCTCCCAGCACCGAGCCTCTCCTCCACCTCCTATCCCCTGTGCTCGTGCTCGAGGAGCACCGCGCCCGAGCCCCCAACAACAGCCAGGAGTCCGAGCTCCCCTACCCTGAGGTCGTCGCCCTCGACCTCGTCAGCCCCGCCAGCGACCTCAACCGACCAGGCCCCGTCGCCCCTCTCTCCTTTCCTCTCCCTGTCTCCCTTTCTTCTCTCTGTCCTCCTCTCGATCTCTCTTTCTTCTATTCTCAACTCTCTCTCTTTTTCTCCTTGTTTTCTACAGGGGGACCGAAGCCAAGGCCGTCTGAAACTTCCCCACCGACTCGCCGCCGCCGGCATCTCCATCCCCGACGCCCTCATCACCATCTCCGGTGACCAGCGCCGCCTCCTTTCCCGCCCTGCCTTCTCTTCCTCCGTTCTCCCCTGGCCCTCTCCCTGTTGCTCATCTCCCTCGTTTTGTTCTTGCAACAGGAGCAGTTATGGACGCAGTGTCCTCAAGCAGCAGCTGCCGCTGACCTACTCCATCCCATCCCAGTGACCTGAGGGCACCCAAGACTCCGCAACCGTCTTCTTCAGGGTGCCCATGCCCGAGCTTCTGCCTCGACCCCGCTCCAGCCATGCTCGCGCTGACCTCGCCTCCTGTTCATGGAGGAGGATGACCTCCCCCACCGCCAAGTTCCCTCTCCCATGCATTGACCGCGCCCGAGCTCCAAGTCCGCCTCAGATCGTGCCGCGCCACCGCCTCGGTTCCACCCTCGCCGGACCCTACCGCTGCACACCACAGGAGGTCACCATCGGCTTGACGCCGCATCCTCTGCCCGCTCCGCGCGCTTGGACCGTGATACGTCCATTTTGCATCATGTTTTCCTACTGTTATTTATAATGTTTTTAATCAATATAACACTTTGTGGAGAAATTCTAATGCCTTTTCTCTCTTAATATGCAAGATTTACATAAGGAGGGGGATTGCCGGCAGCTGGAATTCTGGACCTGAAAAAGCTATGACAGAGATACCTATTCTACACATCTCCAAATGAGCTAAAATTTCATGGAGATTTATTTTGGAATAAATAAAAAATACTGGAGAAAAGAAGTACCAGAGGGGGCCATCCAGGTGCCCACGAGGCACCAGGGTGCGCCACCCCCCCCCCCCCCCAGGCGCGCCCTGGTGGCTTGTGGGGCCCCTGGCCAGCCTCCGGTGCCCATTTTCTGGTATATAAGCCCATTTGCCCTAGAAAAAATAAGGAGAAGACTTTCGGGATGGAGCGCCGCCGTCTCGAGGCGGAACTTGGGCAGGAGCACTATTGCTCTCCGGCGGAGCGATTCCGCCGGGGACACTTCCCTCTGGGAGGGGGAAATTGAAGCCATCGGCATCACCAACGATCCTCTCATCGTGGGAGGACCAATCTTCATCAACATCTTCACCAGCACCATCTCATCTCAAACTCTAGTTCATCTCCTGTATTCAATCTTTGTCTCAAAACCTCAGATTGGTACCTGTGGGTTGCTAGTAGTGTTGATTACATCTTGTAGTTGATGCTAGTTGGTTTATTTGGTGGAAGATTATATGTTCAGATCCATTATGCTATTCAATACCCCTCTGATCTTGGACATGAATATGATGTGTGAGTAGTTACTTTTGTTCTTGAGGACATGGGAGAAGTCTTGTCATAAGTAATCATGTGAATTTGGTATTCGTTCGATATTTTGATGATATGTATGTTGTTGATTCTCTTAGTGGTGTCATGTGAACGTCGACTACATGACACTTCACCATCTTTGGCCTAAGGGAATGCATTATGGAGTAGTAATTAGATGATGGGTTGCTAGAGTGCAGAAGCTTAAACCCTAGTTTATGCGCTATTCCATAAGGGGCTTATTTGGATCCATATGTTTAATGCTATGGTTAGATTTATCTTAATTCTTCTTTCGTAGTTGCGGATGCTTGCGAGAGGGGTTAATCATAAGTGGGAGGTTTGTTCAAGTAAGAACAGCACCCAAGCACCGGTCCACCCACATATCAAATTATCAAAGTAACGAACGCGAATCAAACAAACATGATGAAAGTGACTAGATGAAATTCCCATGTGTCCTCGAGAACATTTAGCTTATTATAAGAAATTGTTCCGGGCTGTCCTTTGCAATAAAAGGATTGGGCTACCATGCTGCACCTTAGTTACTATTGCTACTTGTCATTTGTTACAAATTATCTTGCTATCAAACTACTCATTACCGATAATTTCAGTGCTTGCAGAAACACCTTGCTGAAAACCGCTTGTCATTTCCTTCTACTCCTCGTTGGGTTTGACAGTCTTACTTATCGAAAGGACTACGATTGATCCCCTATACTTGTGGGTCATCAAGACTCTTTTCTGGTGCCGTTGCCGAGGAATGAAGCACCTTTGGTGAGTGGAATTTGGTAAGGGAACATTTATATTACGTGCTGAAATTTACTGTCACTCGTCACTATGGAAAGTAATCCTTTGAGGGGTTTGTTTGGGTTATCTTCACCTCGACCGGAAGCACAAATAGTTGCTCCTCAACCTACTGCACCTACTGAAAATATTTATTATGAGATTCCTTTGGGTATGATAGAAAAATTGCTAGCTAATCCTTATGCAGGAGATGGAACACTACATCCTGACATGCACTTAATCTATGTGGATGAAGTTTGTGGATTATTTAAGCTTGCAGGTTTACCCGGAGATGAAGTTAAGAAGAAGGTTTTCCCTTTTATCTTTGAAGGGAAAGGCATTGACATGGTATAGGCTATGTGATGATATCGGAATGTGGGATTGGAATCGATTGAAATTGGAATTTCATCAAAAGTTTTAGCCTATGCATCTGGTTCATCATGATCGGAATTATATATATAATTTTTGGCCTCGTGAAGGAGAAAGCATCACTCAAGCTTGGGGGAGGCTTAAGTACATGATGTACACATGCCCCAATCATGAGCTCTCAAGAGAAATTATCTTACAGAATTTTTATGCTCGGCTTTCTCATGATGATCAAACCATGCTCGATTCTTCTTCGACTGGCTCCTTTATGAAGAAAACTATTGAATTCAGATGGGATCTTCTGGAAAGAATTAAATGCAACTCTGAAGATTGGGAACTCGACAAAGGTAATGAGTCAGGTATAATACTAGAGATTCGATTGTGTTAAATATTTTATGGATACCGATGCTTTTCATAAGTTTAGCACTAAATATGGACTTGACTCCGAGATAGTAGCTTCCTTTTGTGAATCATTTGCTACTCATGTTGATCTCCCTAAGGAGAAGTGGTTTAAATATCATCCCCCTGTTAAAGAAAAGACTGAAGAACCTATTAGTGTTAAAGAAGAAACAATTGTTTACAATGTTGATCCAGTTGTGCCTACTGCTTATATTGAGAAACCACCTTTTCCTGTTAGGATTAGGGAACATGCTAAAGTTTCAACTGTGGTTAACAAAAGTAATATTAGAGCACCTAGACCCTCTGAACAAATTAAGGTTGAACCTAATGTTGCTATGGTTAAAGATCTCTTGGTCGATAATATAGATGGGCATGTTATTTACTTCTGTGATGAAGCAGCTAGAATTGCTAAGCCAGATCCTAAAGATAAAAACAAACCTGTAGTAGGCATGCCTGTTATTTCAGTTAAACTTGGAGATCATTGCTATCATGGTTTATGTGATTTGGGTGCTAGTGTGAGTGCTATTCCTTTTACTTTATATCAAGAAATTATGAATGATATTGCACCTGTTGAGATTGAAGATATTGATGTTACTATTAAGCTTGCAAACAGAGATACTATTACACCACTTGGGATTGTTAGAGATGTTGAAGTCTTGTGTGGTAAGATCAAATACCCTACTAATTTTCTTGTTCTTGGATCACCACAAGATGATTTTTGTCCCATTATATTTGGTAGACCTTTCTTGAACACAGTAAATGCTCAGATAGATTGCAATAAAGAAATTGTTAGTGTTAATTTTGGTGGTATGTCTCATGAGTTTAATTTCTCTAAGTTTCATAGACAACCTCATGATAAAGAATTGCCTAGTAAAGATGAAATCATTGGTCTTGCTTCTATTGCCGTACCTCCTACTGATCCGTTAGAACAATATTTGCTAGACCATGAAAATGATATGCACATGAATGAAAGAAATGAAATAGATAAGATGTTCTTTGATCAACCACCTATCCTTAAACACAATTTGCCTGTTGAAACTCTTGGAGGTCCTCCTCCACCTAAGGGTGACCCTGTATTTGAATTGAAATAATTGCCTGATACATTGAAATATGCTTATCTAGATGAAAAGAAGATATATCCTGTTATTATTAGTGCTAACCTTTCAGAGCATGAAGAAAAGAGATTACTAAAAACTCTGAGGAAGCACCGTGCTACTATTGGATATACTCTTGATGATCTTAAGGGCATTAGTCCCACTCTATGTCAGCACAAAATTAATATGGAGCCTGATGCTAAACCAGTTGTCGATCACCAACGACGATTAAATCCTAAGATGAAGTAGGTGGTAAGAACTAAAATATTAAAGCTTCTGGAAGCAGGTATAATCTATCCCATAGCTGATAGTAGATGGGTAAGTCCCGTTCATTGTGTCCCTAAGAAAGGAGGCATTACTGTTGTTCCTAACGATAAAAATGAACTCATTCCACAAAGAATTGTAACTGGTTATAGGATGGTAATTGATTTTAGAAAATTAAACAAAGCCACTAGAAAAGATCATTACCCCTTACCTTTTATTGATCAAATGTTAGAAAGATTGTCCAAGCATACACACTTTTGCTTTCTTGATGGATATTCTGGTTTCTCTCAAATACCTGTATCACAAGCCGACTAAGAGAAAACCACCTTTACTTGTCCTTTTGGAACTTATGATTATAGACGTATGCCTTTTGGTTTATGCAATGCACCCGCTACCTTTCAAAGATGTATGACTGCTATATTCTCTGACTTTTGTGAAAAGATTGTTGAGGTTTTCATGGATGATTTTTCCGTTTACGGAACTTCTTTTGATGATTGCTTAAGCAACCTTGATCAAGTTTTGCAGAGATGTGAACAAACTAATCTTGTCTTGAATTGGGAGAAGTGCCACTTTATGGTGAATGAAGGTATTGTCTTGGGGCATAAAATTTCTGAACAAGGTAATGAAGTAGATAAGGCTAAAGTTGATGCAATTGAAAAAATACCATGTCCTAAAGATATTAAAGGTATAAGAAGTTTCCTTGGTCATGCTGGTTTTTATAGAAGGTTTATTAAAGACTTCTCTAAAATTTCTAGGCCTCTTACTAATCTCTTGCAAAAAGATGTTCCATTTGTTTTTGATCATGATTGTGTAGAAGCCTTTGAAACACTTAAGAAAGCCTTAACCTCTGCACCTATTGTTCAACCACCTGATTGGAACTTGTCTTTTTGAAATTATGTGTGATGCTAGTGATTATGCTATTGGTGCTGTTCTAGGACAGAGAGTTGATAAGAAATTAAATGTTATCCATTATGCTAGTAAAACCCTAGATAGTGCTCAAAGAAATTATGCTACTACTGAGAAAGAATTTCTAGCAGTTGTGTTTGCATGTGATAAATTCAGATCTTACATAGTTGATTCTAAAGTAATTGTTCACACCGATCTTGCTGCTATTAAATACCTTATGGAAAAGAAAGATGCTAAACCTAGACTCATTAGGTGGGTTCTATTTCTACAAGAATTTGACTTGCATATTACTGATAGAAAGGGAGCTGAGAACCCCGTAGCTGATAATTTGTCTAGGTTAGAAAATATTCTTGATGACCCACTTCCCATTAATGATGATTTTCCTGATGAACAATTGGCTGTGATAAATGCTTCTCATAGTACTCCTTAGTATGCAGACTATGCTAATTATATTGTTGCTAAATTTATACCACCTAGTTTCACATACCAACAAAAGAAAAAGTTCTTATTTGATTTAAGACATTACTTTTGGGATGACCCACATCTTTATAAAGGAGTGGATGGTATTATTAGACGTTGTATACCTGAGCATGAACAGGAACAAATCCTATGGAAGTGTCATTCCGAGGCTTACGGAGGACACCATGCGGGAGACAGAACTGCACATAAGGTACTACAATCTGGTTTTTATTGGCCTACTATTTTCAAGGATGCTCGTAAGTTTGTCTTATCTTGTGATGAATGTCAAAGAATTGGTAATATTAGTAGACGTCAGGAAATGCCTATGAATTATTCACTTGTTATTGAACCATTTGATGTTTGGGGATTTGATTATATGGGACCTTTTCCTTCCTCTAATGGGTATACACATATTTTAGTTGCAGTTGATTATGTTACTAAGTGGGTAGAAGCTATTCCAACTAGTAGTGCTGATCATAACACTTCTATTAAAATGCTTAAAGAAGTTATTTTCCCGAGGTTCGGAGTCCCTAGATATTTAATGACTGATGGTGGTTCACATTTTATTCATGATGCATTCCGTAAATAGCTTGCTAAATATGATGTCAACCACAGAATTGCATCTCCCTATCACCCTCAATCTAGTAGTCAAGTTGAATTGAGCAATAGAGAAATAAAGTTAATTTTGCAAAAGACCGTCAATAGATCTAGAAAGAATTGGTCTAAGAAACTTGACGATGCATTATGGGCTTATAGAACTGCTTATAAAAATCCTATGGGTATGTCTCCTTATAAAATGGTTTATGGAAAAGCATGTCATTTACCTCTTGAGTTAGAACATAAAACATATTGGGTAATTAAAGAACTCAATTATGATTTTAAACTTGCCGGTGAAAAGAGGTTATTTGATATTAGCTCGCTAGATGAAGGGAGAACCCAAGCTTATGAGAATGCCAAATTGTTTAAAGAAAATGTTAAAAGATGACATGATAAAAGAATTCAAAAACGGGAATTCAAAGTGGGTGAGTATGTTCTATTGTACAATTCTCGTTTTAGATTTTTTGCAGGAAAACATTTCTCTAAATGGGAAGGACTGTATGTCATCGAGGAAGTTTATCGCTTTGGAGCCATTAAGATCAATAACGCCGAAGGCACTAATCCGAAGGTGGTCAATGGGCAAAGAATTAAGCACTACATCTCAGGTACACCTATTAATGTTGAGACTAACATTATTCAAACTATGACACCAGAGGAACACATAAGAGAGACCTTCCAGAACACTCTGGAACCCTGAAAAGGAAGAGGTACGTGATACGGTAAGTAAACCGACTCCAAAAATTCCATAAAAATACTTTCTGTCAGTTTTGGAATATTAGAAAAAATACAAAAATAAGAAACAGCCGAGGGGACCCACGAGGTGCACACGAGGCACCAGGGCGCGCCACCCCCCCAAGCGCGCCCTGGTGGCTCGTGGGCCCCTCGTGAGCCTTCCCGACTCCGTTTTCTTCTGGAATACTTGTTTTGCAAGATAAAAAATCTTTATATATACTCCCAGACGTTTTGACCATCGCATCGCAGAAATATCCTCTGTTCTTGTTTCGTGCTATTTTTCTGACAGATCTAGATCGCTATGGCTCCACCAAGCTCTTCCAAGGACAAGTTCTACGAGAAGTTCATCAACCCCTACCTACCAGAGGTGATGAAACACCCTCAAGCCATCGAGATGCGTGAGGGGGTGCTTCACATCCGGGATGTTCAAGGACCCAAGAAGACCGGGAGCGTGGAGGCCAGGCTTGAAGCGGTGGAGCAGGAGATTTTCAAGTGCCAAGGGATGGTAGAATGTGGACTCAGCGCCAACCACTCCATGATCACGGAATTCACCCACGATCACAAGGTGGATGGCCAATCAATGGGGGATATCGTCTTCAAGCTCAACGAACAAATTAACTATCTCCAAGGCCAAATCTATGATCTTCAAAACCAAAATTTTGGGTATGAGGCAAGATTCAAAGGTATGAGTTTAGCTGCAAGTTTCAGGACTCCAGAGACTCTTTCATCCTTTTATGATGGGGAACCTATGCCATGGAAGCCGGAGGACAAGCCCACCACTTCATCATCATCACCACCATCATCACCGAAGAAAGAAACTTGAGTACATGGGTATGGGCACTCCCCTTGGCTTGTGCCAAGCTTGGGGGAGGTGCCCCGATATCGTATCACCATCACTTTTATTATCTTTACCTATTTTTAGCTCGAGTCTTAGTTATTTCATGATTTAGTTGAATAAAAGTTTAGTATGATCTATTTTCGAGTGCTAGTTTCATGATCTATCTATCTATGTAATTGAGTTGAGAGTTATATAATAAAGAGTAGTTTGATTTTTTGCTTCTTTACTTTTATATTTCAATCCTAGCAATGAAAATAATGAAAAAGATCATATGCTAATCTTATGGAAAATAATGACATTACATAAGGAAAAGTATAAGTGGTAAAATTTATTGAAAGTTAACAAACATAGCATTGGTCAATGATGCAATTCATGAAAAAATTACTAAGGGAAGAGAAGATTCACATGCAAATACACTATCTTGGACATCTTTTATGATTGTGAGCCCCGATTAAGTATTTTATGTCAAATTGTTGACGTTGGATAAGGAAGACAACGTAATGAATTATGTTTGCTTATATTCACATAGAAGTTATATTGTCATAGATCCTCCAACATGTGGTGCTTGCCCAATATCTTTGCTAGCCAAAAATCCGCACTGAGTAGAGATACTACTTGTGCATCCAAAACCCTTAAACCCAGTTTCATGTCATGAGAGTCCACTATACCTACCTATGGATTGAATAAGATCCTTCAAGTAAGTTGTCATCGGTGCATAAAGCAATAAAAATTGCTCCTAAATATGTATGATATTTTATTGTAAGGGAAAATAAGCTTTGTACGATCTTGTGATGGTAAAGAAATAAAAGCGACGGACTGCATAATAAAGTTTGCTATCACAAGGGGCAATATAAAGTGACGTTCCTTTGCATTAAGAGCTTGTGCATCCAAAAATAAAAAGCGCATGGCAACCTCTGCTTCCCTCTGCGAAGGGCCTATCTTTTACTTTTATGTATTTATTTTTTATGCAAGAGTCAATAGTGTTCTCCTATATTCCTTTTTATTTTTCTCTTTTGCAAGCATCATGTGGTGGGGAAAGATCTGGGCATATATATCCAGTTGGATATGAGTGATCATGAGTTATTATTGTTGACATTACCCTTGAGGTGAATAAGTTGGGAGGCGAAATTATAAGCCCCTATCTTTCTATGTGTCTGGCTGAAACTTTTTGCTCCATATATATGTTATGAGTGTTAGCAATCATAGAAGACTATATGATGGTTGAGTATGTGGACTTGCTAAAAAGCTCCTGCGTGAGACCCTTCCTGAAAATATGGTGAATTGCAATTGCATTGTTGACTAAGAACATAGTTTGGTAGTTTTCAAGAAAGTTTATGCCTTATACTTCATTGTTGTGATGAATTGTTACTTGCTCATAAGAAGTTTTATGATAATGAATATTGCTGTTATAATAATGATCATGATGCTACTATGTCCGTATTTAGTTTTTATCGACACCTCTCTCTCTAAACTTGTGGACATGATTATCGATATCGGCTTTCGCTTGAGGACAAGCGAGGTCTAAGATTGGGGGAGTTGATACGTCCATTTTGCATCATGTTTTCTTAATGTTATTTATAATGTTTTTAATCAATATAACACTTTGTGGAGCAATTCTAATGCCTTTTCTCTCTTAATATGCAAGATTTACATAAGGAGGGGGATTGCCGGCAGCTGGAATTCTGGACCTGAAAAAGCTATGTCAGAGATACCTATTCTGCACATCTCCAAATGAGGTGAAATTTCACGGAGATTTATTTTGGAATAAATAAAAAATTCTAGAGAAAAGAAGTACCAGAGGGGACCACCCAGGTACCCACGAGGCACCAGGGCGCGCCACCCCCCCTAGGCACGCCCTGGTGGCTTGTGGGGCCCCTGGCCAGCCTCTGGTGCCCATTTTCTGGTATATAAGCCCATTTGCCCTAGAAAAAATAAGGAGAAGACTTTTGGGACGGAGCACCACCGTCTCGAGGCGGAACTTGGGCAGGAGCACTATTGCTCTCCGGCGGAGCGATTCCGCCGGGGACACTTCCCTCCGGGAGGGGGAAATCGAAGCCATCGGCATCACCAACGATCCTCTCATCGTGGGAGGACCAATCTTCATCAACATCTTCACCAGCACCATCTCATCTCAAACCCTAGTTCATCTCTTGTATTCAATCTTTGTCTCAAAACCTCAGATTGGTACCTGTGGGTTGCTAGTAGTGTTGATTACATCTTGTAGTTGATGCTAGTTTGTTTATTTGGTGGAAGATTATATGTTCAGATCCATTATGCTATTCAATACCCCTCTGATCTTGGACATGAATATGATGTGTGAGTAGTTACTTTTGTTCTTGAGGACATGGGAGAAGTCTTGTCATAAGTAATCATGTGAATTTGGTATTCGTTCGATATTTTGATGATATGTATGTTGTTGATTCTCTTAGTGGTGTCATGTGAACGTCAACTACATGACATTTCACCATCTTTGGGCCTAAGGGAATGCATTATGGAGTAGTAATTAGATGATGGGTTGCTAGAGTGCAGAAGCTTAAACCCTAGTTTATGCGCTATTCCGTAAGGGGCTGATTTGGATCCATATGTTTAATGCTATGGTTAGATTTATCTTAATTCTTCTTTCGTAGTTGCGGATGCTTGCGAGAGGGGTTAATCATAAGTGGGAGGTTTGTTCAAGTAAGAACAACACCCAAGCACCGGTCCACCCACATATCAAATTATCAAAGTAACGAATGCGAATCAAACAAACATGATGAAAGTGACTAGATGAAATTCCCATGTGTCCTCGAGAACGTTTAGCTTATTATAAGAAATTGTTCCGGCCTGTCATGTGTAATAAAAGGATTGGGCTACCTTGCTGCACCTTAGTTACTATTGCTACTTGTCATTTGCTACAAATTATCTTGCTATCAAACTACTCGTTACCGATAATTTCAGTGCTTGCAGAAACACTTTGCTGAAAACCACTTGTCATTTCCTTCTGCTCCTCGTTGGGTTTGACACTCTTACTTATCAAAAGGACTACTATTGATCCCCTATACTTTTGGGTCATCAGACCGCATCGTCCCGGATCCGCGTCAACCCTCCATCCAAACGGGCCTCCCCGTTCGCTGCACCGCGCCGTCCAGCTTCCCACCGTCCAGTTGGTACACGGGCCCAATGTGAGCGCTCCCACCTATCCAGCGCCCCATGCGAGATTTGCTATGTTGCGCTCGCTGTCTGTTTAGCCCAGTTTGCTCAGATTCGGCCCGATGCATTTTTTTTTTCTGCGCTGCGATTTTGCCAAATATCAGGACATGCATAATTACAGAAAAATGCCATGCATTTGAAATGTTAGTAACTAAATATCCATGCATCCAAATAAAACATGTCATATATGTAAATTGTTTAGAATTTCATGTAGTTTCACAATATGCCACTTTCATCCATGTTAAAAATGATTAAAATTGTTGTTTGCATTAATTTGCATAAATGACATGCTAAAATGGTTTATTTCATAACTAAATAACCGTAGCTCCGAATTAAATAAAATTTATATGTAAATGGGGTATAAAAATGTGTAGATTAACATGGTGCACTTACTTTTGTTGTTTAACAACTTTAAAATATGATTTAGGGCAGAACACTACCAATTTCAAAAATTGCATATGGGGTTTTTCCGGAATTGTTATTTGTTGTTTCCGGCCTCATTTAAATTGCCTAGATAGGTAGTTTAATTGTGCTTCATCTCTTGCCATGTTTAACAACATTTAATCTTGTCATGTACATAAACGGTAGTGAACTAAAATAATTGAATGTGAAGTTTCATCAATATTGCATATTGAGCTTCACTTAATGTGTAGTATTTAATTATTTCATTTGCCATGCCATGCCTATTTAAACCGGACATGCATCATACTTGGTTGTGCATTATGCCATGATTATGCTTGTGTGTTTACCATGTTGTTTGCTTCTTTCTGGTTGTGCTTCTTCTCGATAGTCCGGTTATGTTGCGAAGTGTGAGGATACGTTCGACTATGATTGTTCGACTACTTCATGGATTCGATCTTCTGCCTAGCGGGATTTTAGGCAAGATGACCATTACCTTGGATATCACAACTATCTTTGCTTGCTAGTTGTCTTGATGCTATTGCTATGTCTCGCTACCTACCACTTGATTGTTCAGCCTCCCATATGCCATGATACAGCCTCTAACCATCCACCATCCCAGCAAACCGTTGTTAGGCTATGTTACCGCTTTGCTCAGCCCCTCTTATAGCGTGCTAGTTGCAGGTGCAGTGCAGGTTGTTCCATGTTGGGACATGGATATTATGGGATATCACAATATCTCTTATTTAATTAATACATCTATATAGTTGGTTGTGTGTGTAAGGCTCGGCCTTTTGCCTGGTGTTTTGTTTCACTCATGCCACCCTAGTTTCTATAATACTGGTGTTATGTTCCTTGATGAGTGCTTCTAACACATGTGGGCATATGGGAACCCCCCTAATCATTCGTTTTAGAATAAACTTCTCCAGCAAGGCCCAACATTGGTTTTACCATTTGCCTAATAACAACTAAAACTTGCATAGGGACTTTCCGAACCCCGAGGATAATTAATCAACAACCCCGGGCCAGTGCTCCACATGAGTGTTGGTCCGAAACGGGCAAACTGCGGGGCCACCATGAGGAAACTCAAGGTTGTGGTTTTACTCGTAGGCTGACCTATCCGGTCGTGTCCTGAGAACGAGATACGCGGCTCCTATCGGGGTCGTCGACACGCCGGGAGGTCTTGCTGGTTTAGTTTTACCTTTTACGAGTGGCTTGTCCACCGGGATTCCTTATCGTAAGCATCGTGTTATCTTGGTGTGAGGATGTTCCATCGGATGCATGTGATAATTTATAATGGACTACTTGGAGCACCCCTGCAGGGTTAAATCTTTCGGAGAGCCGTGCCCGCGGTTATGTGGCGACTTGGAAATTTATAACCTCCGGTTGTAGAGAACTTGACACTAAATCCAATTAAAATAGACCAACCGCGTGCGTAACCGTGATCGTCTCTTTTCGAGGGAGTTCGGGAAGAGAACACGGTGGGGTTATGTTTGTACTCATAAGTAGGTGTTCAGGATCACTTCTTGATCATTATTAGTTTGTGACCGTTATGCGTAGTTTACTCTTCTTATTATTGTACTCGTAAGTTAGCCACCATACAATGCTTAGTGCTTGCTGCAACCGCACCACTTATCCATTCCATACCCATTAAGCTTTGCTAGTCTTGATACCCATGGTAATGGGATTGCTGAGTCCTCATGGCTCACAGTTTACTACAACAACAGGTGCAAGTATAGGTAAAGCGATGCTTTGACATGAGCGTGATGCATGTTTGCTTTTGGAGTTCTTCTTCTGCTTCTTCTTCTTCGTCGATCATAGGATGGGTTCCCGGTTGGCAGCCTGGGATTAGCAGGGTGGATGTCGTTCTTCTTTTTCGTTTGATTTCATCCGTAGTCGGATCCTGCTCTTCTGTATGATGATTGCTATGTATTGATGTATTGATGTATTCATGCTGTAGCTTGTGGCGAGTGTAAGCCTTTATCTGCTTTCTCATCTATTCAGTACATGGTATGTTGTAATGATATCCACCTTGCAAAGCGTCTTCGATATGTGCTTCTATCCTTAGTGGAACTTCCGAGCTCCTTGAGGATAGGACCGCATATTGGGCGTGACAAGTTGTTATCGGAGCCTCTACCGACCATAGGAACCCCCTTGATTGATCAAACCGTTGGCGAGTCAAGAAGAAAAACTGTTTTGAGTCTAGTTATATATCAGAGAGTAGGAATTCTTTTTACTCCTTATCCCCTTCGTCGCTTGATACGTCTCCGTCGTATCTACTTTTCCAAACACTTTTGCTCTTGTTTTGGACTCTAATTTGCATGATTTGAATGAAACTAACCCGGACTGACGCTGTTTTCAGCAGAACTACCGTGGTGGTGTTTTTGTGCAGAAATCAAAGTTCTCGGATTTGGACGAAACTTTTTGGACAATTTTTATAGAATATATAAAAATTATTGGCGCAAGAATCAACAGAAGAGGGACCACCTGTTGCCCACAAGGCAACAGGGCGCGACCCCCCCCTAGGGCGCGCCCTGATGCCTTGTGGGGCCCACAGGCGGCCGTCTGACCTAATTCCAACGCTATAAATTCCCTTTCCCTGAGAAAAAAATAAGAGAAAAAGTTTCATCGTGTTTTATGATACGGAGCCGCCGCCACCTCCTGTTCTTCGTCGGGAGGGCTGATCCGGAGTCCGTTCGGGGCTTCAAAGAGGGGGATTCGACGCCATCGTCATCATCAATCATCCTCCATCACCAATTTCATGATGCTCACCACCAAGCGTGAGTAATTCCTTCGTAGGCTTGCTGGACGGTGATGGGTTGGATGAGATTTATCATGTAATCGAGTCAATTTGTTAGGGCTTTTGATCCCTAGTATCCACTATGTTCTGAGATTGATGTTGTTATGACTTTGATATGCTTAATGCTTGTCACTAGGGCCCGAGTGCCATGATTTCAGATCTGAACCCTTTATGTTTTCATGAATATATTTGTGTTCTTGATCCTATCTTGTAAGTTATATGCACCTATTACGTGTTATGATCCGCATACCCCAAGGTGACAATAATTGGGATTCTTTCCGGTGATTGCCGTAGTTTGAGGAGTTCATGTATTCACTAAGTGCTAATGCTTTGTTTCGGTTCTCTATTAAAAGGAGGCCTTAATATCCATTAGTTTCCTTAAGGACCCCGCTGCCACGGGAGGGTAGGACAAAAGATGTCATGCAAGTTCTTATTATAAGCACGTATGACTATATACAGAATACATGCCTACATTACATTGATGAATTGGAGCTATTGTGTATCGCCCTACGTTGTGACTGTTATATGATGAATATCATCCAACATAATTATCATCACTGATCCAATGACTACGACTTTCTCATATTGGTTTCTGCTAAGTTACTTTGTTGCTACTGTTTTACACTTGCTACAAAACTGCTACTGTTACTGTTGCTACTACTATCAAAACTATCATATTACTGTGCTACTAAATACTTTGCTGCAGATATTTTATCTCCAGGTGTGGTTGAATTGACAACTCAACTGCTAATACCTGCAAATATTCTTTGGCTCCCCTTGTGTCGAATCAATAAATCTGGGTGAAATACTACCCGCGAAAACTGTTGCGATCCCCTATACTTGTGGGTTATCAAGACCTTTTTCTGGTGCCGTTGCCGGGGAGCATAGCTCAACTTGTTGAGTCACTTGGGATTTATATCTGTTGATCACTATGAAGAATCTGAAAGATGCTAAGACCAAGATCTTTCCCTCTAAGACGAGAGGAGGTAAGGAACTGCCATCTAGCTCCGCACTTGATTCACCTTCTGTTTTGAGTAGGCTTGCGACACCACCATCTGCTATTCATTTTGATATGTCACAAGTTATTGATGATACTACTTCTGCTATGAATGAAACAATTGATGATGCTAGTACTATGCTTGATAATACTGTGCCACTTGGTGAATTTCTTGATGAACAAATTGCTAAAGCTAAAGAAATTGAAAATGTTGAAACTCCTGAGAATTATGATTCACCTATTATGCCTAGCTCTCCTACTAGAGTTGAAACACCTGAAACATCTGATGAACATGTCTTTGATAGGGAGACAGCTAAAGCAATTCTTGCTTGTAATGATAGAGATGAGGTTATAAAATTGCTTGCTGAAATGAAAGAAAAATCTATGAGGGAGAGAATGAAATATGATCCTAAGTTTGCTACCTCTCCCATATTTGTTACCGATAAGGATTATGAATTCTCTGTCGATCCTGAGTTAATTACTTTGGTTGAATCTAATCCTTTTCATGGTTATGAAACTGAAACTGTTGTGGCACATCTTACTAAGTTGAATGATATTGCCACCCTATTTGCTCATGAGTAAAAAATTCGCTATTATTATATTCTTAAGTTGTTTCCCTTCTCATTAAAGGGTGATGCTAAGAAATGGTTTAATACTCTTGTTCCTGGTTGTGTGCGTAGTCCCCAACATATGATATATTACTTCTTTGAAAAATATTTTCCTGCCCATAAGAAACAAGCTGCCTTACAGGAAATATTTAACTTTGTGCAAATTGAAGAAGAGAATCTCCCTCAAGCTTGGGGGAGGCTTCTCCAATTACTTAATGCTTTGCTTGATCATCCTCTTAAGAAAAATGAAATACTTGATATCTTTTATAATGGACTAACCGATGCTTCTAGGGACTACCTAAATAGTTGTGCTGGTTGTGTTTTCAGGGAACGAACTGTTGGACAGGCTGAAGTACTATTGAATAATATATTGAGAAATGCCGATGATTGGACACTTCTTGAACCACCACCTAAGCCAACTCCGAAGAAGAGAGGTATTCTATTCCTCAGTGTAGAAGATATGCAAGAAGCCAAGAAATCTATGAAGGAAAAAGGTATTAAAGCTGAAGATGTTAAGAATCTACCACCTATTGAAGAAATACATGGGCTCGACATCCCGACACAGGTAGTGGAGGTAAATTCTCTCACTAGATTTGATGAGGTGATATTCCGTATAATAAATCTGCTAGTCAATGCCTGTATGAATTTGATAATTACATCATTAAACAGGAACACTTTAATATGTATGTTAGCAATCAACTAAAACGGAATGCCATCATGATTGAACGCTTGAGTGATTTGATGTTTAGAACTGCTAATGATGTTAAATGCTTGAGTAAACATGCTTCTATGGTTCAGACTCGGTTAGAACAAATTGCTAAGTCACAAAATGATTTGCTTGATGAGATGAATAATAAAAAGAATGATCATGCTGTTAGAGTTGTTACTAGAGGAGGTAGAATGACTCAGGATCCTCTATATCCTGAAGGTCATCCTAAAAGAATTGAACAAGACTCTCAACGAAATAATATTGATGCACCTAGTCCATCTAAGATGAAAATAAAAATAAAAATGATAGGACTTTGCATGCTTCTAGTGAACCTGAGGTAGAAAAACCTCCTGAGAATCAAAATGATGTCTCTATTTCTGATGCTGAGACACAATCTGGTAATGAACATACACCTAGCAACAATGAAAATGATAAGGACAATGATAATGATAATGATGATGTTCATGTTGATGCTCAACCAGATAATGATGTAGAAATAGAGCCTCCTGTTGATCTTGATAACCCACCTCCTAAGAATAAAAGATATGATAAAAGAGACTTTGTTGCTAGAAAACATGGAAAGGAAAGAGAACCATGGGTTCAAAAACCTATGCCTTTTCCTACTAAACCATCTAAAAACAAGGATGATGAAGATTTTGAGCACTTTGTTGAAATGCTTAGACCTGTCTTTTTGTTCACTCGCTTGATTGATATGTTGAAAATGTCTCTTTATGCTAAATATATGAAGGATATTGTTACAAATAAAAGAAAGATACCTGAAGCTAAAATTTCCACCATGCTTGCAAATTATTCTTTTAAGGGTGGAGTACCTAAAAAGTTAGGAGATCCGGGAATACCTACTATACCATGCTCCATTAAAAGAAGTTATGTCAAAACTGCTTTATGTGATTTGGGAGCCGGTGTTAGTGTTATGCCTTTCTCTTTATATAGAAGACTTGATTTGAATAAACTCACACCTACTGAAATATCTTTGCAAATGGCTGATAAATCCACTGCTATACCTATTGGAATTTGTGAGGATGTTCCCGTTGTAGTTGCAAATGTTACTATCTTGACAGACTTTGTTATACTTGACATGCCCGAGGACGACAACATGTTGATTATCCTTGGAAGACCCTTTTTGAACACTGCAGGGGCTGTTATTGATTGCAACAAAAGCAAGGTCACTTTTCATGTCAATGGTAATGAGCATACGGTTTATTTCCCGAAGAAACAAACTTCAGTGAATGGTATCAATTGTATTGAAAAGGTTTCGACAATCACTATTGGGGGATTCAAATTTCCTCTTCCTACTGTCAAAAAGAAATATGAAATTCTCATTGTTGGGGAGATGCATATCCCCGTTGAGGTAACTTAGTGTTATACGAAAATTCTTCGGTTTCATGTCACTCGGAAACAGTTTGTTAATAAGACTTGATCAACCTTATTAATGGATTCTTTCTGAAGGGCATGTGCTCGATGAATTTAGTAAGCACAACTTTTTGTAATCTTAGTTTGCTCTCTGTTATTTATAGTTTAAATAAATTAAAATGCCATGCTATTCCTGTTTTCTGAATTATCCGTGCAATAAAAAATGGCCCAAAAATAAAAGTGCTCAGAATGCAATAAAATTTTAACATGATTTTTTTCTGGAATATATAAGAATTTTTGGCACTGAGAACAACCCAGGGGGTGCACCTATTGCCCACAAGTCAACAGGGTGCGGCCACCCCCCCAGGGCACGCCAAGATGCCTTGTGGGTCCCACAGGGACCCACTCACTTATCCATTCAGCCCACTTCATCTCCTACCTCCAGAAAAAAATCATAGTAGCTCTCTCTCTCTCTCGTGTTCTTGCTCCCAAACCTAAGATTTTTTATCTCTTTGCTCAGAGCTCCGTTTCCGAAACTATTTTGAGGGATTGCTCCTTGGTATGTGACTCTCCCATTGCTCCAATTAGTTTTTGCTTTAGTGGATTATATTTTGCATAAATTGCTGCTATAGGTGCTACTGAAAATGAGCTTGCATGTTAAATTATTTGAGTTCTAAGTAGTTTGAATGCTTGATATAGCCTCTAGGCACTTGTATGAGTAGTTGCTATCAATCTTGTGAAGTTTTGTTAACATCTTTTTGTGGTCCAAAAATTTTCAGAAATTTGTTTGTAGGAAGATGAACATTTTTAGGAGGAGTTCTTCAAGGAGGAGGTCCTCCGAGGCATCATTGAGTGAAAGCCCAGCATGCCAATCATATGTTGAACCAAGGGCAAGTTCGGTGCGGGGTGGCGAAGCAAAATCATGTCGACGGCCGTGCGACGACTTCATGCTAAGTGCAGGCATCAAGGAAGAATTTGACCAATATATTCACAACACCGAGCTCTCCACCTTCGTCGCAGATAAGCCACCGCAGCACTACAACCTTACTCATTCATTCACTCAAAACTTTGAATATTATCCGCGCACTTCTAGAGTTTTATTTCACCTCTATGATAGATCTTATAGTATGCCTCTAGAAGTATTATGTGATGCCTGCAAAATTCCATTTTGGGGTTCACTTAGTGAACCTCGACAATCTGATTATGAACTGTTTCTCAACAGTCTGTGCAATGGTGAGGATAGGGAGTTACGCAAGCTAGGATAAAGAGCATTCATTTTCCCGCTATTCGCTACTTTGCACTTTTTAATGGCAAATGCATTGTTGGTAAACAAGACTATAGTGCACTTTGTGCCCCTGACATGAGCCTTATTCACGCTGCTTTAACGGGTAGCAGACATTATAATCTTGGGGCCATTGTTGCACGTAGGTTGCACCGCAACTCGGGTAATGGTGATTTATATGGAGGAATTTATGCCTCCCGAGTAGCTGCAAGGCTAGGGGTTTCGCCCAGGCCTAACGATCCACTTTTACCTGATAAATATCTGAATTTTGAGGCAATGCAGAACCATGAGTTCATTAAGCGCAACACTCGCAGTTATGATTATAACTTGATATTCGATAAATATAGTTATGTGTTTGTTATTTTGCCTGCTCCTGCCCTCTTTGATTTTCAGAAGAAACAGAGATATTTTCTTCATGAGAGCGAGGTGCACGAGTACAACGCTGCAGTTGAGGCTGCTCCTCTGGCTGAGGAGGCGGCTTAGAACGCCTCCGTGAGCTACCACTTCGATTATTATCCTGGACAGCCATGGCAGTAGACCAAGCTAGGCCAAAAGCCTAAGCTTGGGGGAGTACGTATCTCTCATCAACATTTCATTCATGTTCACACATTCATTTCAGTTGTCGGTGTTCATACTTTTTCATTGGATCATCCATGTTAGTTTTATTCTCGCTTTCTTCTTGTGTGTGTGAAAAACTTCAAAAACCCAAAAATATTTCTCGCTTCTTTTCGGTTTTTCTTTCCCGTTTGTTAGCCAGTAGTATTAAAAGAAAACCCAAAAAGATTTCTCATTTCTTCTTTTGCTTGTTGGGAGTTCTCCCGTGTAAATAGTTTTTCTCGCTTTTCGTTTTTCTTCTTTAATTTGCTTTCCTTCAGAAAAACTAAAAACTCCAAAAATATTTCAGTGTGTTTCTCTGAATTTCTTTTCTTTTCGTTGAGTTGTCGTAGGGAGAAGACCACGATGAAAATGTTGAGTGGTTCTCATATGCTTTATTGTTGATCTAACGAAGAGCCAATATTACCTTGTCTTCTCCCTTGAATAAAATGTTTGCAGATTTCAGCTTTGTCCACGGAACACTTGCACTATTATTATTTTCACATCATTCGGTCGTGCAAGTGAAAGGCAATAATGACGATGATTTGATGAAGTGACTGTGGCAAAGAAAAGCTGGTATGAACTCTTCTTATTTTTGTTTTTGTAAATATGTTTAACTCAGTATCCATGATTCAACATATTATGAGTAAACATGTTTGTGATGACAATTAGAGATTATAGTTGCTCATGCCATGCTTAAGTAGCTAGGAGTGGATAATGATTTATCTTGGATGTCAACATGCATTAAAATGGTTATGATGTAGTATGTTAATATGGTATCCTCCTCTGAATGTTTCAAGTGGCTTGACTTGGCACATGTTCATGCATGTGGTTGATTCAAAACCAACATAGCCTCCACGATATTTATGTTCAGGGTATCTATATCCTACTCATGCTAGTATTCGATGTTAATTATTCTCAATGCATGATCATGACCATTTTCGCTCTCTAGTTGGTCGCTTCTCAACCTATTTGCTAGCCTTCACTTGTACTAAGTGGGAATTCTGCTTGTGCATCCACAATCCTTAAACCAAAGTTGTTCCAGATGAGTCCACTATATCTACCTATATGCAGTATTACTCTGCTGCTCCAAGTAAATTTGCATGTGCCACCTCTAATCATTCAAATAAACATCCATTTTGTGTGCCCGTACCGTTCATGGAGCGACAGGGGGCGGTCAGTATCTTCCATGCTAAGCGGGTTATTCTCAAGATGAGTGTTTATTCACTTGCCATTGCATGAGAGAGGCTGGTATTTGGGATGCCCAGTCCTATGCTCGAAATCGAAAAAAAATATAATGCGAACAAACTCCCCCGGAAAGTTGTTGGTATGGAGGGCACCCGAGGATTCGGCTAGCCATGGCTTATGTTGGTATGGTGGAGGGGGGGTAAACTTTACCTTTCCGCTTGGGAACCGCCTATAATGTGTTTAGCATGGAAGATATTGAAAACTCTCGGTCGTGACGTTAACAGGAAAAGTACACCTCCCAAAATTGTTTTCATCTCTGATTTAAGCTTCGAGCTCTGGCACCGCTGCAAATCCCTGCTTCCCTCTGCGAAGGGCCTATCTATTTACTTTTATGTTATTTACTTTATGTTATTTTACTTTTATTGTTGAGTCTCACCTTCTTGCACTAAGCGCCAATCCTGAGAGCACTATTGTCATCCTTATGCATTGAGTATAGTTAATGTTGTGTGCATCATGACTGGATCTCTTCTACCCTGAATTACAATGTTTAGTCGTTACTTGAACTTTGGAGGTGCTCTGCATTTATGTTTTGCGGTCTCAGAAAGGGCTAGTGAGATACCATGTTATCATATTATATCATGATTGTTTTGACAAATTGTTGGCATTTGAGATATGTTATTATTGCTCTCTAGTTGATTATGCCATTGATATGAGTAAATATTGTTTTTAAGTGTTATTATGAGCATGGTTAGTTCATGATCTTTGCTGAAAACCTGGGTACTATTTAAGATTATATACGGATACAAGAACAAAAGAGTTCGTAAAAGTTTTTCTTTATCACTTTCAGTTTGTCAACTGAATTCCTTGAGGACAAGCAATGAGTTAAGCTTGGGGGAGTTGATACATCTCCATCGTATCTACTTTTCCAAACACTTTTGCTCTTGTTTTGGACTCTAATTTGCATGATTTGAACTAACCCGGACTGACGCTGTTTTCAGCAGAACTGCCACGGTGTTGTTTTTGTGCAGAAATCAAAGTTCTCGGATTTGGACGAAACTTTTTGGAGAATTTTTATGGAATATATAAAAATTATTGGCGCAAGAATCAACAGAAGAGGGGCCACCTGTTGCCCACAAGGCAACAGGGCACGACCCCCCCTAGGGCGTGCCCTGATGCCTTGTGGGGCCCACAGGCGGCCGTCTGACCTAATTCCAACGCTATAAATTCTCTTTCCCCGAGAAAAAAATAAGAGAAGAAGTTTCATCGCGTTTTACAATATGGAGCCGCCGCTACCTCCTGTTCTTCATCGGGAGGGCTGATCTGGAGTCCGTTCGGGGCTCCGGAGAGGGGAATTCGACGCCGTCGTCATCATCAACCATCCTCCATCACCAATTTCATGATGCTCACCACCGGGCGTGAGTAATTCCTTCGTAGGCTTGCTGGATGGTGATGGGTTGGATGAGATTTATCATGTAATCGAGTCAATTTGTTAGGGCTTTTGATCCCTAGTATCCACTATGTTCTGAGATTGATGTTGCTATGACTTTGCTATGCTTAATGCTTGTCACTAGGGCCCGAGTGCCATGATTTCAGATCTGAACCCTTTATGTTTTCATGAATATATTTGTGTTCTTGATCCTATCTTGCAAGTTATATGCACCTATTACGTGTTATGATCCGCATACCCCAAGGTGACAATAATTGGGATTCTTCCCGGTGATTGCCTTAGTTTGAGGAGTTCATGTATTCACTAAGTGCTAATGCTTTGTTCCGGTTCTCTATTAAAAGGAGGCCTTAATATCCCTTAGTTTCCTTAAGGACCCCGCTGCCACGGGAGGGCAGGACAAAAGATGTCATGCAAGTTCTTATTATAAGCAAGTATGACTATATGCGGAATACATGCCTACATTACATTGATGAATTGGAGCTATTATGTATCGCCCTAGGTTGTGACTGTTATATGATGAATATCATCCAACATAATTATCATCACTGATCCAATGCCTACGACTTTATCATATTGGTTTCTTCTAAGTTACTTTGTTGCTACTGTTTTACACTTGCTACAAAACTACTACTGTTACTATTGCTACTGCTATCAAAACTATCATATTACTGTGCTACTAAATACTTTGCTGTAGATATTTTATCTCCAGGTGTGGTTGAATTGACAACTCAACTGCTAATACTTCCAAATATTCTTTGGCTCCCCTTGTGTCAAATCAATAAATCTAGGTGAAATACTACCCGCGAAAACTATTGCGATCCCCTATACTTGTGGGTTATCATTGCTCTAGTGAGGAATTGTGACGTAGGTGTTTTGATTCTACTACTCTTCTCACTCAATTTTTTTTAGGATCACGCGGGTATTTTTGGAATCGTTGCGATATCGGTGTGATAGAATTCTGTTCTTGGTGCCTCCTGACAGTATGGATTGGACCCGGGGAGTTGAGCTCCAAGGGGTTCTTGTCACATTCGCTATCGTTTCAGTTCCTGAATACCAGAGGACGCCGACATCGAAAGACTCTTCTATCTTGTTTGTGGTGAGACAACCTCGACATCACCCGGTACTGGGGAGATAGTTCGGGAGTACTACCACGGCTAGCATAGCGGATGTTTTTTTCGAAGGTCTGAGGTAGACGAATTTGCGAAGTTTCTCGGTTGTGTGTTAAGGGTTGCGGATGCAGTTGCAGCTGATTAGGTTGTTGTTTGCTATGAGTAGGTTCCTGGACCCATAACCTGATCGCATAACCAAGAAGTTTCGAGAGTTCTTAGGTGGGAATTCAAGTAGTTACCTAGGATATTTTTTCGACAGATGCATGATATGAGATTGGGGTTCGACGTCTAGTGGTCCGCCTGCTCACGGTCATTTTTACAGCGGTGCTTGTTGCGTCTTAAAGAATCCCTGTGGCTTCACTACGATTCGGGGACGCTTCGTAGTCTCGTACACTACCTTGTACGGATGGCTAATACGTCTCCAACGTATCTATAATTTTTTATTGTTCCATGCTATTATATTATCAATCTTGGATGTTTTATATACACTTACAAGCAATTATATATCATTTTTTGGGACTAACCTATTAACTCAGTGCCCAGTGCCAGTTGCTGTTTTTTTTGCCTGTTTTTGGTTTTCTAGAATATCAGTACCAAACGAAGTCCAAATGCCACGAAACATTTTGGAGATTTTTTTCTGGACATAAGAGACACTAGAAGCTTCGGGAGGAGACGAGAGGATGAAGCAGTGGCCCACGAGGCACCACGGCACCTGGTACCTCGTGGGGCCCACACGGCTCCGTTTAACCTAATTCCACCTCTATAAATTCTCTAAAATCGGGAAACCAATAGAGGAGTCCACGAAATACTTTTTCCGCCGCCGCAAGTTCCTGTTCTCAAGAGATCCCATCTGGAGGCTTTTCCAGCACTCCGCCGGAGGGGGATTCGATCACGGAGGGGCTCTCCATCAACCTTGCTGCCCTTCCGATGATGCATGAGTAGTTTACCACAGACCTTCAGGTCCATAGTTAGTAGCTAGATGGCTTCTTCTCTCTTTTTGATCTTCAACACAATGTTCTCCTCGATGTTCTTGGAGTTCTATCCGATGTAATCACTTTTTGCGGTGTGTTTGTTGGGATCCGATGAATTGTGAGTTTATGATCAGATTATCCATGAATATTATTTGAGTCTTCTCTAAACTCTTTTATGCATGATTGTTATAGCTTCTTATTTCTCTCCGATCTATTGATTTGGTTTGGCCAACTAGATTGATTTATCTTGCAATGGGAGAGGTGCTTTGTATTGGGTTCGATCTTGCGGTGCTCAATCCCAGTGACAGAAAGGGGCATGACACGTATGTATCGTTGCTATGAAGGGTAAAAGGATGGGGTTTATTCATGCGTGAGTTTACTTTGTCTACATCATGTCATCTTGCTTAAGGCGTTACTCCGTTCTTTATGAACTTAATACTCTAGATGCATGCTGGATAGCGATCGATGTGTGGAGTAATAGTAGTAAATGCAGAATCGTTTCGGTCTACTTGTCTCGGACGTGATGCCTATATACATGATCATTGTCTTGGATATCGTCATGATTATTTGCTTTTCTATCAATTGCCCAACAGTAATTTGTTTACCCACCATATGCTATTTTCAAGAGAGAAGCCTCTAGTGAAAACTATGGCCCTCGGGTCTACCTTTATCATATATTCAAAATCCTAAAAATACCTTGCTGCACTTTTACTTTATTTATTTTATTTTGTATTTTAGTTCGATCTATCTGTCTATTACCATACAATTTAATCTTGTAATTAACCGCCAAGGGATTGACAACCCCTTGTTCGCGTTGGGTGCGAGGATTTGTTGTTTTGTGTGCAGGTGCTGCTAACGAGTTGTTGCGTGATTCTCCTAATGGATTGATAACCTTGGTTTCTTAACTGAGGGAAATACTTATCTCTATTGTACTGCATCATCCCCTCCTCTTCGGGGAAAAACCAACGCAGATCACAAGTAGCAGGAAGAATTTCTGGCGCCGTTGCCGGGGAGACATCATCAACATCTATCAAGTACCTACGCATAAACTTTCATCTCCTCGCATTTACTTTATTTGCCTTTGCCTCTCGTTTTCATCTCCCCCACTTCTAATTATTTTACAAAAATACAAAAAAAAAATTCGTTTGCCCTTTTGCTTGTTTTGTTCACCTAGTCATCATGACTAACGTAGCTATCCCTCCTTTGTCACCGGATTTTGAAGTGCTTTACTTCAAACAGAAACAAGGAGAAAATCTTAAGGATGCTTGGTGTAGGTTAATAGAATCCTACCGTGTTTGCTCTATAAAAGGGGATTTAAAAATTTTGCTTCGCAATTTCTATATAGGGTTATCCATGCATCATAGACAACTTTTGGACTTTGCCGCAAAAGGTAACTTTATTGAGAGTGAGGCCAATACTGCCTATGAAACAATAGAGAGTATATTGGGGATTCCACCACCACAAAATGGTTTTGCTTTTACTTAAGAGGGGGCTAAAATATTAGAAAAATTGGGTGATATGCAGAAAAATTTGGTTGAGTTGCAAAAGTCTAACGAACCTCTTAAAAATATTAGTGGAAACCTCAATCGCATGAACACTTTGATTACTTTATGCAATAAGCGATTGGATATTCTAGACCTTAAAATTGCCTCATTTCCTGAGAATACTGGGAAGCGTAAAGAACCTCCCGGGTTTGAGAAAACTCCTACAAAGATTACTAAAACCAAAGATGACAACACTTGAAACTATGCATTATGCCTAGCTAGGGGCATAAAACAATAGCGCTTGTTGGGAGGCAACCCAATGAATAAAATAAATTTTTGCTTTTTATTTCTGTTCTTGTGTGTTTACATAATTATAGCCTCTGTTATGATTGTGTTTTTATGTTTTAATTAGTGTTTGTGCCAAGTAAATCCTTTGGGATGACTTGGAAGATAGTATAATTGATGCTGTTTGGAAAACAGAAAGTTTTGCTTCCAGTGCTCGAATTTTAGTTCTGTACTGGAGCATCAGAAAAATCTGAAATTTTTACATAGTATTGGTATATGAATTTCCCACGTTGTCCTAATTTTTCAGAATTTTTGGAGTTACATAAGTATAGATTTTAAATATATCTTTATAGACTGTTCTGTTTTAGACAGATTCTGTTTTTGTTGCATAGTTTGCTTATTTTGATGAATCTATGGATCGTATCGGGGGGTATGAGTCATGGAGAAGTTGGAGTATAGTAGCATTATGCCAATATTAAATATGAATCAATTTACTACAGTACTTAAAGTTAAAGATTTGTTTGTTATAATAACGGAGCTCACGAAGGTTTTGTTGAGTTTTGTGTGATTGAAGTTTTCAAGTTTTGAGTGAGATCACGATGGATGAAGGAATAAGGAGCGGCAAGAGCCTAAGCTTGGGGATTCGCAAGGCACCCCAAGGTAATATTCAAGGAAGACTCAAGCAACTAAGCTTGGGGATGCCCCGGAAGGCATCCCCTCTTTCTTCTACCAACTATCGGTAATTTTACTTGGAGCTATATTTTTATTCGTCACATATCATGAGTTTTGCTTGGAGCATCGTGTATTATATGAGTCTTTGCTTTGTTTGCTTTTTAGTTTGTCACAATCATCTTTGCTGGACACACCAATTTGAGAGAGCCACGCGTTTATCATGATTTGTTAGAATACTATGTGCTTCACTTATATCTATTGAGCTAGGCAGTTGCTCTAGTGCTTCACTTAAATCTTTTTGAGCATGGCAGTGGATATATTTTTAAGAAATATTCGAACTCTCATGCTTCACTTATATTATTTTGAGAGTTGCTAAGATTAAATTTTTAAGAAATATTTGCACTCTCATGCTTCACTTATATTATTTTGAGAGTTGATAAGATTAAATTTTGAAGAAATATTTGCACTCTCATGCTTCACTTATATCTTTTTGAGAGTTGATAATAGTAATGGTAATTTTCACAAGATATGAATTTGGTCCCAAAGTGATGAATATTCAAGAGGGATATAATAAAAACTTTCATAAAGATCATTGGATATGATAAGTTTGATTCCTTGCAATAGTTTTGCGATATGGAGATGATAATATGTGAGTCATGTTAGTGAGTAATTGTGATTTAGTAAGAATATTGGTGTTAAGGTTTGTGATTCCCTATGCATGCACGTAAAGTCAATAGTTATGCAACGAAATTATATCCTACTTATGGTGCATTATTCAGTGTTAGTTATGTTCAATGCATGTTTATGACTGTTTTCACTTTTTGGTTGGTTGCTTCTCAATCTATTTGCTAGCCTTCATTTGTACTAAGCGGGAATACTGCTTGTGCATCCAACTCCTTAAACCCAAGTTGTGCCAAATGAGTCCACTATACCTACCTATATGCGGTATTTTCATGCCGTTCCAAGTAAATTTGCATGCGCCAACTCTAATTTTTCAAAATAATTTTCCGTTTTGTGTGCCCGTACCACTCATGAAGCGGCAGGGGTGGCCAATATTTTCCATGCTAGGTGTGTTATTCTCACGATGAGTGTTTATTCACTTGTCATTGCACGAGAGAGTGGCAGGTAATAGGGATGCCCAGTCCCGAAATGAAAAAAATTTAATATGATGATAATAATAAATTCCTTGGAAAGTGTTGGTATGGAGGGCACCCGTGGATACGGCTAGCCATGGATTGTGAAAGAATGGTGGAAAGGAAATAAACTTTATTTCCTGTTTGGGAACCGCCTATAATGTGTCTAGCATGGAAGATATTGGGAATTCTCGGTCGTTTTCGTTGACATGAAAAGCATGCCTCTCAAAATAATTTTATCTCTCTAATTTAAGCCTTGAGCTCTGGCACATTTGCAAATCTCTGCTTCCCTCTGTGAAGGGCCTATCTATTTACTTTTATGCAATTTTTATTTTTATTTTGAGTCTCCATCTTCTCTTACAAAGCACCAACTAGAGAGCACTATTGTCATACTTGTGCATTGTGTGTAGCTAATATTGAGTGTGTTTCATGAATGGATCAATGATTGAGCATAATGGGCTAGGGATAGCTTTCTTTAGCATTGATATTTTGAAAGACATGATTGCTTGTTAGTATGCTTGAGTATTTATGTCTTCATGTCAAATTATAGACTATTACTTTGAATCATTCAAGTCCAAATGTCCATGCTACAAAAGAAAAGAGTATATGATGAATATGATTGGTAGCATTCCACATCAAAAATTCTGTTTTTATCATTTACCTACTCGAGGACGAGCAGGAATTAAGCTTGGGGATGCTTGATACGTCTCCAACGTATCTATAATTTTTGATTGTTCCATGCTATTATATTATCAATCTTGGATGTTTTATATACACTTACAAGCAATTATATATCATTTTTTGAGACTAACCTATTAACTCAGTGCCAAGCGCCAGTTGCTATTTTTTTGCCTATTTTTGGTTTTCCAGAATATCAGTACCAAACGAAGTCCAAATGCCACGAAACTTTT
The DNA here is from genome assembly GCA_039707655.1 of Elymus sibiricus. Lineage (NCBI taxonomy): Eukaryota > Viridiplantae > Streptophyta > Magnoliopsida > Poales > Poaceae > Elymus > Elymus sibiricus. Next base: position 285,566,614 of record CM077670.1, read on the forward strand.
TGGAGATTTTTTTCTGGACATAAGAGACACTAGAAGCTTCGGGAGGAGACGAGAGGATGAAGCAGTGGCCCACGAGGCACCACAGCGCGCCCCAGGGGGGGCGCCTTGGTACCTCGTGGGGCCCACACGGTTCCGTTTGACCTAATTCCACCTCTATAAATTCTCTAAAATCATGAAACCAACAGAGGAGTCCACGAAATACTTTTTTCGCCGCCGCAAGTTCCTGTTCTCGAGAGATCCCATCTGGAGGCCTTTTCCGGCACTCCGCCGGAGGGGGATTCGATCACGGAGGGGCTCTCCATCAACCTTGCTGCCCTTCCGATGATGCGTGAGTAGTTTACCACAGACCTTCGGGTCCATAGTTAGTAGCTAGATGGCTTCTTCTCTCTTTTTGATCTTCAACACAATGTTCTCCTCGATGTTCTTGGAGTTCTATCCGATGTAATCACTTTTTGCGGTGTGTTTGTTGGGATCCGATGAATTGTGAGTTTATGATCAGATTATCCATGAATATTGAGTCTTCTCTGAACTCTTTTATGCATGATTGTTATAGCTTCGTATTTCTCTCCGATCTATTGATTTGGTTTGGCCAACTAGATAAGTATTTCCCTCAATTATGAAACCAAGGTTATCAATCCAGTAGGAGAATCACGCAACACCTTGTTAGCAGCACCTGCACACAAAACAACAAATCCTTGCACCCAACGCAAACAAGGGGTTGTCAATCCCTCGGCGGTAAGTTGAAAGATTAAATTGTATGTGATAGATAGATAGATTGAAACAAAAATACAAAAATAAAATAAATAAAGAAAAAGTGCAGCAAGTATTTTTAGGGTTTTAGTATATGATTTAGATAGACCCGGGGGCCATAGTTTTCACTAGAGGCTTCTCTCAAGAAAATGGCATACGGTGGGTAGACAAATTACTGTTGGGCAATTGATAGAAAAGCAAATAATCATGACAATATCCAAGGCAATAATCATGTATATAGGCATCACATCCGAGACAAGTAGACCGACTCCTGCCTGCATCTACTAATATTACTCCACACATCGACCGCTATCCAGCATGCATCTAGTGTATTAAGTCCATAAAGAACGGAGTAACCCCTTAAGAACGATGACATGATGTAGACAAGATAAACTCACGTATGAATAAACCCCATCTTTTTACCCTTAATAGCAACGGTACATACATGTCATGTACCTTTCTGTCACTGGGATTGAGCACCGCAAGATCGAACCCATTACGAAGCACCTCTTCCCATGGCAAGATAAATCAATCTAGTTGGCCAAACCAAATCAATAGATCGGAGAAGAAATACAAGGCTATAATAATCATGCATAAAAGAGATCAGAGAAGACTCAAATAATATTCATGGATAATCTGATCATAAACTCACAATTCATCGGATCCCAACAAACACACCGCAAAAAGTGATTACATCGGATAGAACTCCAAGAACATCGAGGAGAACATTGTATTGAAGATCAAAAAGAGAGAAGAAGCCATCTAGCTACTAACTATGGACCCGAAGGTCTGTGATAAACTACTCACGCATCATCGGAAGGGCAGCAAGGTTGATGTAGAGCCCCTCCGTGATCGATTCCCCCTCCGGCGGAGTACCGGAGAAGGCCCCCAGATGGGATCTCTCGAGAACAGAAACTTGCGGCGGCAGAAAAAGTATTTCCTGGACTCTCCTTAGGTTTTCTGATTTTTTTGGGAATTTATAGTGGAGGAATTAGGTCAAACGGAGCTCTGTGGGCCCCATGAGGTACCAGGGCGCGCCTGCCCCCTCCCGAAACTTCTAGTGTTGTATATGTCTAGAAAAAAAATCTCCAAAAAGTTTCGTGGCATTTGGACTTCGTTTGGTATTGATATTCTATAAAACAAAAACAGGGCAGAAAACAGCAACTAGCACTGGGCACTAAGTTAATAGGATAGTCTCCAAAAATGATATATAATTGCTGTAAATGCATATAAAAACATTCAAGATTGATAATATAACAGCATGGAACAATCAAAAATTATAGATACGTTGGAGACGTATCACCATTCTTCATGTCTTTGCAACCTTCCAAGGTTCTTTGGTTTCACTCGTTTGTCATAGAAGCAACTTTGTTTTACCTCTTCCTTTTTCCTCTTCTTCTTCTCATGCTTAGATCTCGGGGCGAGATCTCTTGTAAGTGGGGGAGTGTTGTGACAGCCCGAGACCGATGCTCCAGATGCCTTCCATGTTTTTCGTGTTCGCCGCGTTATTTATTTGTTTGTTGCATTCATCATGGCATCATGCACATGGCATCCGCATGTTTTCATAAAACTGGCATCCGTTCGTAGTTGCCGCTTCTCCTCGTTGCTGTTCGTAGTTTGTCACTTCTCTCGAAGAGGTGAACATTGGCCCTTGTTTTTCGTTGACCTTTTCTCATACCCGTTATCTTTGTTGACCTCTCTCAGTCCCCTCGCAACCTAGTTCGAAATCTTCTCCGAACCCGAACCGGGCACTCGTCACCGATGGGTCCGGATCGATCCCGAAATACCCCAAACATCTTCGGTTCTTTGTTTAGACCAGCCGGAGCCGTCCGATTTAAATCGTAGGGCTCTAATTAGACTGCATTTAGATGCTCTGCTATATATATCGGTCCAACCCTAGAATTTAGGCAGCTGTCCCATCCATCCTCCCTCGCGCCGCCACTGTCTTCTCCCACCTCAGGATCAACGCCAGATCCACTTCCATCCATCGATCCACCAACCAGAGCTCCCAGCACCGAGCCTCTCCTCCACCTCCTGTCCCCTGCGCCCGTGCTCGAGGAGCACCGCGCCCGAGCCCCCAACAACAGCCAGGAGTCCGAGCTCCCCTGCCCTGAGGCCGTCGTCCTCGACCTCGTCAGCCCCGCCAGCGACCTCAACCGACCAGGCCCCGTCGCCCCTCTCTCCTTTCCTCTCCCTGTCTCCCTTTCTTCTCTCCGTCCTCCTCTCGATCTCTCTTTCTTCCGTTCTCAACTCTCTCTTTTTCTCCTTGTTTTCTACAGGGGGACCGAAGCCATGGCCGTCTGAAGCTTCTCCACCGACTCGCCGCCGCCGGCATCTCCATCCCCGACGCCCTCGTCACCATCTCCGGTGACCAGCGCCGCCTCCTTTCCCGCCCTGCCTTCTCTTCCTCCGTTCTCCCCTGGCCCTCTCCTTGTTGCTCATCTTCCTCGTTCTGTTCTTACAACAGGAGCAGTCATGGACGCCGTGTCCTCAAGCAGCAGCCGCCGCCGACCTACTCCGTCCCGTCCCAGCGACCCGAGGGCACCCAAGACTCCGCAGCCGTCTTCTTCAGCGCGCCCACGCCCGAGCTTCTGCCTCGACCCCGCTCCAGCCATGCTCGCACTGACCTCGCCTCCTGTTCATGGAGGAGGACGACCTCGCCCGCCGCCAAGTTCCCTCGCCCATGCGTTGACCGTGCCCGAGCTCCAAGTCCGCCTCAGATCTGCCGCACCGCCGCCTCGGTTCCACCCTCGCCGGACCCTGCCGCTGCACACCACATGAGGTCACCATCGGCCTGACGCCGCCTCCTCTACCCGCTCTGCGCGCCTGGACCGCATCGTTCCGGATCCGCGTCAACCCTCCATCCAAACGGGCCTCCCCGTTCGCTGCACCGTGCCGTCCTGCTTCCCACCGTCCAGTTGGTACACGGGCCCAATGTGAGCGCTCCCACCTATCCAGCACCCCGTGCGAGATTTGTTATGTTGTGCTCGCTGTCTGTTTAGCCCAGTTTGCTCAGATTCGGCCCGATGCATGTTTTTTTTCTACGCTACGATTTTGCCAAATATCAGGACATGCATAATTACAGAAAAATGCCATGCTTTTGAAATGTTAATAACTAAATATCCATGCATCCAAATAAAACATGTCATATATGTAAATTGCTTAGAATTTCGTGTAGTTTCACAATATGCCACTTTCATCCATGTTAAAAATGATTAAAATTGCTGTTTGCATTAATTTGCATAAATGATATGCTAAAATGGTTTATTTCATAACTAAATAACCGTAGCTCCGAATTAAATAAACTTTATATGTAAATGGGGTAGAAAAATGTGTAGATTAATGTGGTGCACTTACTTTTTCTATTTAACAACTTTAAAATATGATTTAGGGCAGAACACTATCAATTTCGAAAATTGCATATAGGGTTTTTCCGGAATTGTTATTTGTTGTTTCCGGCCTCATTTAAATTGCCTAAATAGGTAGTTTAATTGTGTTTCATCTCTTGCCATGTTTAACAACATTTAATCTTGTCATGTACATAAACGGGAGTGAACTAAAATAATTGAATGTGGAGTTTCATCAATATGCAACTCGTTGCATATTGAGCTTCACTTAATGTGTAGTATTTGATTGTTGCATTTGCCATGCCATGCCTATTTAAACCGGCCATGCATCATACTTGGTTGTGCATTATGCCATGATTATGTTTGTGTGTTTACCATATTGTTTGCTTCTTTCCGGTTGTGCTTCTTCTCGATAGTCCGGTTACGTTGCGAAGTGTGAGGATTCGTTCGACTACGATTGTTCGACTACTTCATGGATTCGATCTTCTTCCTAGCGGGATTTCAGGCAAGATGACCATTACCTTGGATATCATTACTATCTTTGCTTGCTAGTTGTCTCGATGCTATCGCTATATCTCGCTACCTACCACTTGATTGTTCAGCCTCCCATATGCCATGATACAGTCTCTAACCTTCCACCATCCCAGCAAACCATTGTTTGGCTATGTTACCGCTTTGCTCAACCCCTCTTATAGCATGCTAGTTGCAGGTGCAGTGCAGGTTGTTCCATGTTGGGACATGGATATTATGGGATATCACAATATCTCTTATTTAATTAATACATCTATATACTTGGTTGTGTGTGGAAGGCTCGGCCTTTTGCCTGGTGTTTTGTTCCACTCATGCCACCCTAGTTTCTGTAATACCGGTGTTATGTTCCTTGATGAGCGCTTCTAACACATGTGGGGCATATGGGAACCCCCCTGATCATTCGTTTTAGGTTAAACTTCTCCAGCAAGGCCCAACATTGGTTTTACCATTTGCCTAATAACAACTAAAACTTGCATAGGGACTCTCTGGACCCCGAGGATAATTAATCAACAACCCTGGGCCAGTGCTCCACATGAGTGTTGGTCCGAAACGGGCAGACTGCGGGGCCACCATGAGGAAACTCAAGGTTGTGGTTTTACTCGTAGGCTGACCTATCCAGTCGTGTCCTGAGAACGAGATACGCGGCTCCTATCGGGATCGTGGACACGCCGGGAGGTCTTGCTGGTTTAGTTTTACCTTTTATGAGTGGCTTGTCCACCGGGATTCCTTATCGTAAGCATCGTGTTATCATGGTGTGAGGATGTTCCATCGGATGCGTGTGGTAATTTATAATGGACTACTTGGAGCACCCCTATAGGGTTAAATCTTTCAGAGAGCCGTGCCCGCGGTTATGTGGCGACTTGGAAATTTATAACCTCCGGTTGTAGAGAACTTGACACTAAATCAAATTAAAATACACCAACCGCGTGCGTAACCGTGATCGTCTCTTTTCGAGGGAGTTCGGGAAGAGAACACGGTGGGGTTATGTTTGTACTCGTAAGTAGGTGTTCAGGATCACTTCTTGATCATTATTAGTTTGTGACCATTATGCGTAGTTTACTCTTCTTATTCTTGTACTCGTAAGTTAGCCACCAACAATTCTTAGTGCTTGCTGCAACCTCACCACTTATCCATTCCATACCCATTAAGCTTTGCTAGTCTTGATACCCATGGTAAAGGGATTGCTGAGTCCTCGTGGCTCACAGTTTACTACAACAACAGGTGCAGGTACAGGTAAAGCGATGCTTTGACGTGAGCGCGATGCATGTTTGCTTTTGGAGTTCTTCTTCTGCTTCTTCTTCTTCGTCGATCATAGGATGGGTTCCCGGTTGGCAGCCTGGGATTAGCAGGGTGGATGTCGTTCTTCTTTTTCGTTTGATTTCATCCGTAGTCGGATCCTGCTCTTCTGTATGATGATTGCTATGTATTGATGTATTGATGTATTCATGCTGTAGCTTGTGGCGAGTGTAAGCCTTTATCTGGTATTCTCATCTATTCAGTACATGGTATGTTGTAATGATATCCACCTTGCAAAGCGTCTTTGATATGCGCTTCTATCCTTAGTGGAACTTCCGAGCTCCTTGAGGATAGGACCGCATATTGGGCGTGGCAGGTCCATAGTAGTAGCTAGATAGTTTTCTCTCTCTCTTTTGATCTTCAACACAATGATCTTCTCTAAGATCAATCCGATGTAATATTTTGCGATGTGTTTGTTGGGATCCAATGAATTGTGGGTTTATGATCAGATTATCATTGAAATTATTTGAGTATTTTGAGATTTATTTGTTGCGTAATTTTATAGCTTTGTATTTCTCTCCGACCTATCCATCTACTTTGGCCAAGTTAGATTGATCTTTCTTCGGTGGGAGAGGTGCTTTGTAGTAGATTCAATCTTGCGGTGATCGTGCCTTGTGACAGGAGGGGCAAAGGTAGATATTTGTATTGTTGCTACTAAGGATAAAACGACGGGGTTCAGTCATATTGGTTGGTCTTACTTTGTCTACATTATGTCATCTAGCTTAAAGCGTTACTTTGTTTATCATGAACTTAATACTTTGAGATGCATGTTAGATAGCGGTCTTGGGGTGGAGTAATAGTAGTGGATGCAGTTGGATTAACGGTCTACTTGTCACGGACGTAATGCCTATATATTGAGTATGCCTTGGATGATCATCATAACTATGCACAATTTTATCAATTGCCCAATAGTTATTTGTTTACCCACCGTTGCTATGCTTATGAGAGAGATGCCTCTAGTGAACCTATGGCCCCCGGGTCCATTCTCCATTAATACTAAGAATCCTACAATTGCTTCACATGTTTTTCTTTTACTTTATTTTTACTTTTATTATTTTTCCTATCACTATCAGTTTTAATCTTGCAACTGGCAAGAACAAGGGGAGTGACGACCCCCTTGCCTTTGTTGGGTGCAAGCAATTGTTGTGTCTGTGCACAGGTATTGTTCACGTTGCTGGTGTGGTACCTCCTTCTGGTTCGATAACCTTGGTTCTTAATTGAGGGAAATACTATCTGCTACTATACTACTTCACCCTTCCTCTTCGGGGAGACCCAACATGTATCACAAGTAGCAGTCATCCACTTAAGTTAAATTTGTTGTTGTCCTACAAAACTCTACGCTTGGAGGCCCAACGGAGTCTACAAGAATAAAGTTTCTTAGTAGACATCAGTAGTGCGATTACTTGATGTCGGCATTATTTTTCCTGTAGCTAAAAGCAAGTGGGTGAGCCTAGTACATTGTGTTCCAAAGAAAGGAGGATTTATCATATTTCCTAATAAAAATAATGAGCTCATTCCCACCAGAACTATTGTTGGATATCGACTGTGCATTGACTTGAGGAGATTAAATAAGGAGACGTGGAAGGACCATTATCGACTAACCTTTATAGACCAAATGCTTTGAGAGGTTAGCCACTTATACTAATTTTTGTTATCTCGATGCATATTCTGGATTTTCACAAATTGCAGTTCACCTGGACGACCAAGGAAAAACGACATTTACTTTACCCTTCGGTATGTATGCTTATCTTCGTATGACTTTTGGACTTTGTAATGCACCTGCTACTTTCCAGAGGTGCATGACTGCCATCTTCGCTGATTTTGTAGAAGAATTATGGATGTTTTTTTATTTATGGAACCTCCTTCGATGATTGCTTACATAATCTTCGCAAACTTTTGCAGAGGTGTGAGGACACAAACCTTGTCCTAACCTGGAAAAAAATGTCACTTTATAGTGAACGAAGGCATAGTGCTTGGTCATAGAATATCCGGAAGGGGTATTGAAGTTGACAGGGCAAAAATAGAAAACATAGAAAATTTATCGTACCCAAGGGATGTAAAAGGGATACAAAGTTTTCTAGGCCATGAAGGTATTTATAGCCGCTTTATTAAAAAAAATCCTAGTGTTCCCAAGCCTTTAACTAACCTGCTGCATAAGAGTGTCCCTTTCAACTTCGACAAAAAAGTTCATAACAGCCTCCGAACAACTAAATAAATCCTTAATTGCAGCACCTACTATTAAGCCGCCAAAGTGGGATCAACCATTTGTGAAGCAGATAATGATGTGGTTGGCGTTGTACTCTTGATGATGCTTAAAGAAATTATGATATAGATGATAGAGAGCTCTTTGTTGTAATATTTGCTTATGAAAAATTTAGACCCCATATAATTGAAGCAAAGGTTAAAGTTCACACGGATCGTCAGTCAGTGAAAACCATCTTAGCCAAGAAGGATTCAATGCCTAGATGGATCCGATGAGCTTTGCTATTGCAGGAATTTGACATGCAGATACTAGATAGGAGTGAAATAAAAGATACCAAAGTGGACAACTCTTTGATGGAGGCGACGGTGCTGGAGGAACTAATAGGAAAGTCGTGTATTCCCTATGGTACAGTGGTGTCCTTAGATGGGATAACACATCGTACCTTCGGGAATACTGAACTGCCCAAAGATCATATAGTTACTCCTCCACCAACATTAGAAGTACGAAAGGTACGCTATTTCGATGAAAGTAATTATCATGATAATTTGCCTCCGAATGAGCTAGCAAGGATAGAGCTATCAACATGTCTGTGAAAGAAGAGCTTCAAAAGTAACTTCAAACACATCTTAGGTAGAACGGAATGATGGTCCCTACTACCCCAAGAAGCTCCATCCTCTCCAGTGAGGTAAAAAATATTTCATTTCCAGTGACTTCTACTAACAAAATTACGCAGGAAGAAGGTTTTTGTGCAGGGTACGACCAAGGGTACAAGCACCCATGCTCGTACCATACCCCGTTGTTCTCTCTAGAAGGGAAAATGTGAACCGGATGAGGTGGTACGACCACCGATACGAGCGCGAGCGCTCGTGCCGAAGGTCGTCTTCTCCAATGGAAGTCTGGCAGCATTTGGGATGATGTGGTACGACCATTGGTATGAGCATCAATGCTTGTACCAGAGGTCGTCTCTCCCTATGGAACCAAAACCCTTTTCTCCGCGTGCTTTAAAAAATGTTTCCTTCATTGCGGGTTTAGCCTCTCAGTTTCAAAAAAAGTGAAGAAAAAGCTGCACACGGGCACCAACGACACTCCAAATCCGCACCCTCTCATCCTTGAGGAACGCATCCGCCAAATTATCACTTTATTCATCTAGAGATGTTCTCTAGATTTCTCCCGTTCTGTAACAACCTCTATAGCAGTAAAGTCATTACAAAGAATTTCTACACCCATTCTAGCACATTTGCTCATCAATTTTAAATTAGCACAATGCAGCAAGAGTATTTGGAGAGGAGATATTTCAGTACCCTGTAGGTTCCTCTTCCTGGTGAGAGTGACAACTCTAGCTTCCATATTTTCCATGTTAGTTCTTGTACTTCTTTGAATCAGTCAGACAAGCACTAGTACTTCCATAGGAGTAGTAGGAATGATTTCCACATGTTCAGCAGAAGTAGTAGTAGATTGCACAACATAAACAGAGGAACTTTGTGGGCAGGAAACATCATCAGGGTCCATCTCAGTAATAGTAGGCTGGCTAAGAGCAATAACCAAATAGGAAGTATATTGAGGTACAACCACTTGGGAAGGAATCAACTGCATGCTATTAACCACTATCTCCTCATAAGGAAATTGTTTCTAGTTTGGCACTTCATAGTCCCCAACTTGCATATCTAGTTCTTTTTTTTCTAAACAATTTTATTAATGAAAATTTCATTATCTTCCTCTTCACCAGAGCTATGTTCCTCATTATCTTCCTTTTCCTCATTCTCATCTCTCACAGGAGCAATATTTTTATCACCAAAAATTCTAGGAGGAGCAGAAAAACTGCCAGAAATAATAGATGTTCCTCCAATGTCAATGTTCATCAGTTCTAGTTCTCTTAGGGGAAGGAGCGACATCATTATTAGGAGCAGGAATAGATGCATTATCATGAGGGGTTTTTTCACAAGGTTATCAATAGAGTAGACAAAATCATAAAAATGTTCTCCTAGAACTCCCTCAGCCACGTTAGGAATATTCTCAGCATCTCTACATCCAATTTAAGTCTCACAGATTCAGGCATGTGTAAGATAGCCATGTCAACTTCTAGAGTAACACCCACTAGGGATCCTACATAGGTTGCATTTTTCTCATTTCTTTTATCCAGGGGAATATGTCCAACATTAACTCAGGCAGTATTCATCACTCCCTTAGACCCAACGGACCCAGGGCAATTTCTAAGAGATACAATCACTCTGCAAATTTTTAAGGTCATTCTTTCACTTCAACATGCCTTCTCAACTTCTCTGGCATTAGCAAACCGCATAACATAGTATCGAGACCAATAGGTATAACCGTGCACCTCCACCCAGATCCTAAATAGATATTAAAGTCGTGCTCGATCCGTCTTGAGGAAACTAATCCCTTAGTCACAGAAACAACAATATTGTTGCTCCTATCTTTGACTTTCTTAGCAGATCTAGAATCATGAATGTAATAGAAGCCATGACCCCTAGCCTGAAACCCACACACAAGCGTAATGCAATCCTAGGGTAACACATTGTTGCACACATGAACAACATGACCAACTGGTCCGCAATGGCCACAAATAGGATGAGGACAAATTGCATGAACATGACCTGGTTCGTTGCAAGCTATGCAAACCTCAGCGCCCATGGCGGTCGGTGAAGCATTTTCTGGGCCAAATAACAATCCTGCTGAGGTAGATCTTGTTGGTGACACCCGCCGGTCTTGACAGTGCCGCCATGAGGCTGGATGTTCTTGCCCCACAGCTCGACGTTGCGCATGCCTCCATGAGCTTCCTTGGTTGTCACCTCCCATTGTTCCCCATCAGCTTGCCCACAACCAGAGTTATTTTGTTGGGGTAATTTTGACTGTGGTAGTCATCCGGCTCATAGTGCCACACATAGTTGCAGCGGCCCTCGCCGTGATCTCGCCCCGGGCCGTGACCCATGCGGCCCGCGCCACGTCCCCTGCACCATGCCGCGAAACCATCCATCTGATGGTCGTACTTGAAGCGTGCGCCCCAATTGGCCATGGTAGGCGACGTAGCGGGAGTCGAGGAGGAGAGGCAACAATCTGAGTGAAGGATCTGTCATCCCACCAACCTTCCACTCCCACCAACTAAAGGCACCTCTAGGAGGAGAAACCCTAGGCGCCGCCCAAAAATGGTGGAAGAGCAATTTGAGATCTGGGATGGGGATGAGGGGTTAGACCTAGGGAAACTTATATCTGGTCCCGTCTGGCCCGAGCTCACTTTAGAAGCAGGCCCCCAACATGGCCCGCTAGCGTGTGTTTTGACTAGCCTCTGGTCCTGCCATGGCGCGCACACCCAGAGCTGGGGCTATGATGTTGGTGTCATCTGATCTTTGAGGTATGGTCTACTCCCTGCGAAGTGGCATGCGAGCGCACCGCACCACCAGGGAGCTGAGCGGGTGAGTTCATCGCACGGCGACGAGGCTCGACGATGAGACGCCAACATCACGGGGGGAGTGGAGGTCGGTGGTGATGGTCGGTGTGAGGCAAAGGGGATGAGAGAGATGCGAGGAAAGCCATCTAGAGGGGAGGAGACTTGTTTGGTTGTAAGGGCGTGCACATCGTGGGGCCTTCATGATGGGTCTGGACGAGGCGAGCACCGATTAGAAAGGAGAAAATATCCTGTTCAATTCCACTACAACTGCAACGATCGCTACCGAACTTCCCTTCTCTGATCGCCTACCCCATTTCGCCCATGCCGGCCTTCTCCCCTTGTGCTTCGTGCGCACCCACGCACTGTTCAAAACAAAAATTTATACACTTCTACTATTTTCTAGGTGTACTAGAAATAAAAGGTAAGTTTAAGTCCAAAATATATACACTTCTAGTACTATTTTTTAGGTATACTAGAAATAAAAATTACAGTTCAAAATCGTGCAGTGATGAACACTGAAAAGATGAAAAGCATATCAAGTTTCCTGGACCAAAAGGGAGACACATAAACCTGGTCGGAGTACACAGAAGGGCCAAACCCCTCTGCCGGAGTACCAAACCCCTCTGCCCCCCGATGGCGACGGCGGCGTCGGCGCCCGTCTCCACGGCCACGGTGCGAGTCTCCAATATCCCGCCTTCCGCTGTCGCAAAGGAGCTTCTAGCCTTCTTCAATTCCGCCGTCGCCGCTGCCGGCGCCGCGTACGCCTGCGAGATCGCCGCCGCCCGACGCGGCTGGCTAAGTCGAGGCAGTGGGATCGTCCAGTTCGATTCCACCGCCGCTGCAACCCTCGCCGCCGAACTCGCCTCCTCCGGTCGCCTACCCCACTTCCTGGGCTCCCTCCTGTCCGTCTCCCCTGCCCCCGCGGACCTTCTCCCCCGCGCGCCCGACCATTCTCTCCGCACGGCCGACGCGCGCCTCCTTGTCGGCAACCGCATCACCGAGCACGAGTTCGAGGCAGCTGATTCTTGGGACAGCGTACGTGTGGAGGTCATCCCGGGGAAGCGGCGCATAGACCTGTACCTGGATCACGATTCCCAGAGGTACAGGCTTGAGGTGTTCTTCGAGGACATCAGGAACTGCTACAAGTGCAGCTTCAATGGGGCCGGCGCCATCTTGCTGCAGGTGAGCTGCTCACCGTGTTGCTCTGATGCTTCTGTTTCTGCGTTATATTACTATATTAGTCAGAGGTTGCGGTTACAGGGTGAGGTAGAAAGTTCCATTAGATGCATTTACATGTCACATATGAGATTCGAGCAAGTGAAGTGAGATCTGATAATTTTTATTTGAAGAAAAAGATGACCTACAGACAGTAGGTTTGATATGCATGTTGTGCATACCTTGAATTAACTCCCGCTATGGTTCACGACTGGAATTCGTGAAATGTGAGTAGAGTGATAACTGAATTTGCCGGTACTTTAGAAAGTTGTCATGTGGCTGTTAACTGTGGATCGGCTTAATACAAGAGATATGATGGACAGACGGCATTGGACCGTTGAATCTGGGGTAAATTGTGCTCTCTGTCAAAGCGGTGTTAGGGAGTCTAGAGAGCATCTCTTCTTTAACTGCAGGTTTGCACAGAGATGCTGGAGAAAAATCAACAGCCAATGGGATGCGGGCTCAGATATTATGACTCTCTTCAGCGGCCCTTGTTTCATGGAAATCGTTTCTTCGGCCCAATGGAATATTTGGAAACAGAGGAATGATTTGATCTTTGAAAAAAAGCCTGCTTCGCTGGTTGGTTGGCACAGAAGATTGGTCATTGACCTGAACCTCATTGCTTATAGGGTTAAATCAGTGGACATTGAACCACTGAAAGCTTGGACTGCCTCTGTTTCTTAGACCTTTGGTTGACTACTGTTTACGTTTCTTTTTTCTCCTTCTTTTAGTTTCGCTTCTCCCTTTTTCTTCTGTTTGTTGGGGGCCATCTCAACCCCTATGTAAATATTTAAACTCCTTTTGTTTCCTCCCTTATATTAATGAAAATTACACCATAGGGGATTCCCCTACTGTTTGCCCGTAAAAAAAAACTACATTTTTTTTTGTTATGGTATATTTAGAACCTGGATATATAAAGCTTGTTTCACAAAATGCTATCCTAACTATCCAAATGGTTGCTTGTTTGTAGACATAATTAGATTTAGTTGAAGGGTTTTCAGAATCTTGACTCATATGAATAAGACTCTTGCTTTTGTTACATCAGTTTACGAAATTTTGTCCTGTTGGATTAATGAATTGGATCCGCAATCTTTTTCTTTCCAATGCATGTGCTGGACTATTTTTGGGGGCCATTTAGTGTCAAAATAGATAATGTGCGCCAATGCTACCAGTTTGTTAACTACTTATATATTGGCAAATGTTACAGCAAGATGTTATATGTATATCTAGTTGTATCCAGTATGTCAAATGTGGGAAGAACTTTGAAGCAGGAAGCTTTAGATGTACTTCCTCCCTCGGTACTTACATGAACTATCACAGTCGTCTGGTTTGCAGTTATGCGATAGAGCCCATAGAGTAAGATGGATAGTTCTGCTATTTTTATTTCCACTCCTATAGATATCTCAGTTGGTGGTTACTGATTAGAGTGAAACAGCTATGAAGCTTATCTAATGAATACACATCATAGATACTTTTCTTAATTTACTGATTGCCATACTTCTTAGACTATTAGTTGGTCAGGCGCAACACTCTTTTAATACGTCTATAATTCTGAAGCTGTTAAAAGTATATATTATCTAACATTAATTTAATGTTTGTTCCAGCTCATGTATGCACCAAGAATATGCACTACAATTTCGGGACCTGCAGTTTATTCAAGGTTCTCAGATGACCGCTTTCATGCATGCAAGGAGGATGTGAAATTTACCTGGGTCAGAGCACTAGATTTTACTCCTAATCACTCTTTCGGAAAGTGTTCAACTCTCGCCCTCGTACTTGATGAAGGTGCACCAGTGTCATTTATTCTCAACAGCTTACCTTTGTCAGGAGAATTAGGGGAATTGGTCATTTCTTTAATGGAATTTGTTGGCCCGTCGTCCAAGGTGGTTCCCCTTGTTGACTGCCCGACTGGTTGTTCAGTGTCTTATGAAGTTCTTTTTCGTCTCAATTCTCTTGTTCACATGGGGAAGATAGTTGCCAAACATGTTAATGCTGGTCTGTTTAAAGCTCTTGAAGAAATTCCAGTTCATATTTCAAGGAGGATTTTCGAGAAAATGTGTAAGTTAGAGTTTACATGCTATGAACCTTTGCAATTCATCCAGCAGGAGGCTCATAGCAGGAAGAGGAGCCACGATGCTCTGCTGTCCAGTAAGACTGAAGGTGAAGGAAAATTAATGATGTGCTACAGAATTCACATTACTCCATCCAAAATATACTGCTTGGGACCTGAGGAAGAAGTTTCAAATTATGTGGTTAAGCATCATAAAAAGTATGCTTCTGACTTTGCTAGAGTTACTTTTGTTGACGAAGACTGGAGTAAACTTTTTCCAGATGCTATCTCACCTAGAACTGGACGAGGGTTCTTTTCCCAACCCTTGAAAACTGGCCTGTATTATCGCATTTTATCCATCCTGAAAGAAGGATTTTCCATTGGTCCAAAGAAGTATGAATTCTTGGCCTTCTCAGCAAGTCAACTTCGTGGAAGTTCTGTTTGGATGTTTGCTTCTAATGATTCCCTGAAGGCCGATGATATAAGAAGGTGGATGGGCCACTTCGAAGAAATCCGTTCAGTATCTAAGTGTGCGGCTAGAATGGGCCAGCTGTTTAGCTCCTCCAGACAAACAGTTGAAATCCTACAGCGGGATGTGGAAGAGATTCCAGATATTGAAGTCACAACTGATGGCACTAAACACATATTTTCTGATGGTATCGGGAAGATTTCTGAGAAATTTGCCAAAGATGTGGCTTACGAAATTGGATTAGACCCTACAAACCCTCCTTCAGCTTTTCAAATAAGGTATGGTGGCTACAAAGGAGTTGTTGCTGTCGACCCTGATTCCTTTCGTCGTCTTTCTCTGCGACCTAGTATGAAGAAATTTGAATCAAAGAGCACAATGTTTAACATTACAAGTTGGAGCAAACCCCAGCCATGCTATATGAATCGTGAAATTATCTCTCTCCTTTCGTCTTTGGGGATAAGAGATGAGATATTTGAGTTGATGCAACAAGATGATATGCGTGAATTAGATGAAATGCTGACCAACAGAGAAGCTGCTCTCTCTGTCCTGGGGAAAATTGGCAGTACCGAAACAAAGACAGCATCGAAAATGTTACTGCAAGGTTATGAACCAAGTTTAGAGCCTTACCTGTTGATGGTTCTTAAGGCCCATCAGGATAATAGGCTGACTGACATAAGAACTAGATGTAAGATTCATGTTCCGAAAGGCCGTGTTCTTATTGGTTGTTTGGACGAAACAGGCGAATTAAAATATGGTCAAGTGTACATCAGAATTACAAAGAACAGCAAAGAGCAGAAGGATAATGGTCAACCATATTTCTCTAAAGATAATGGGAAAGACAAAACAGCAGTTGTTGTTGGAAAAGTTGCAATATCGAAAAATCCTTGTCTCCATCCTGGTGACATCAGAGTACTTGAAGCTGGCTATGACCATGGATTGTATGCTAACAACCTGGTTGATTGTGTTGTCTTCCCTCAAAGAGAGAAAGGTAATGCTTTAGGTTATACTGAAACTGAAAGACGACCTATTGAGCTCTGTCAATGCCTTCAGAGGAGCTCAAATATCTATTGAAGTGTTTGTCAGCGTTAGTTTCCATGTTATACTGAAACTGTACTTTATAGTTTATATTGCTCTGTTATTTTCTTCAGAGGAGCTCAAATATCTATTGAAGTGTTTGTCAGCGTTTGTTTCCATATTAGATTGATATCCAATCATGTTACATACTTACATCTCTACCTTTTGATGGATGTTGCCAATCTTTGCTTTCTCCTTAAATTAATCTTTGATGTTTAATAGGCATCATCCATATAGACTTTAATCTTTGATATTAATCAGGCCTCATCCAAATGAATGTTCCGGGGGCGATTTGGACGGTGACCTCTATTTTATCACTTGGGATGAGAAACTGATTCCAGAGAAGGTTGATTCACCTATGGACTACACTGCAGCAAGGCCACGCATAATGGATCATGTAGTCACACTCGAGGTATATTCCTGACTGTTTATTCATTTTAATCTCTTCCTAGGTTGCTGCTGCTATTTTTTACCGAAGATTGTTTTATTGGACTAATATCAATTTTATACTTGCAAATATAATCAAAATATCAGTATTTTTACAAACTGTGGCATTTCAATAATATTTATTATCTCGAGCTACCTCACATCTTTCTAAAACATTTCTTTGCATGGCAAAAACTGGGAAAATGCCTAAGGACTTCATATAACATGCGATAGAGCAACATGATCAGAGAGAACTGGCTACGAGTGTCAAACTCAACCAGGATGACATAACAGCCAACACAAAATTTTGAATGCTTTGAACCAAATATATGCTTGCCATGCACAATTAGTAATGTTCTTTAGAAATGTGGGTACTTATTTCAGGAAAAAAAATAGATATTTTTTGCTGTCCTCTAATGAAAACAGCTGTGCATGATTTGAGTTTTAAAGTGGTCTTGGCTTTAAAATGTTCTTGAATTAATATCTCTAACCTTGTTAGGTTCGCAACTACTATTTACCGGTTAGCTCGAGTAAGCAGTTCAGGGTCATCTTTTGGACAAGCAAACGTATTTTCCTCGCCTGACACGTTTATACCCGAAATCTTACAAAAATATGTGATGAACTGCAGGAAATCCAGAAGTACTTGATAAATGACTCACTCGGTGCAATCTCAACTGCTCACTTGGTCCACGCAGACCGTCATCCAATGAAAGCTCGGAGCCCTGAGTGCCTCCAGCTAGCTGCTTTGCATTCAATGGCAGTCGACTTCGCCAAGTCAGGAGCTCCAGCTGAAATGCCGCGGTCACTGAGACCAAGGGAGTACCCTGACTTCATGGAACGCTGGGACAAACCAATGTACATCTCCAACGGAGCTCTCGGCAAGCTCTACCGAGCGGCTGCGAGTCGGATGCAGAGCTCTCCTGCTCCCTCCTTTGCTGAGCCAAATCCTGTGTTCGATCCTGACCTCGAGGTCCCTGGCTTTGAGGAGTTCCTGGAGTCCGCAGAGGAGTGCTACGACCTGTACGTGGAGAAGCTGACCGCCCTGATGGGCCACTACGGCGCGGAGCACGAAGACGAGATCCTGACCGGCAACATCCGGAACAGGCTCCTGTACCTGAAGAAGGATAACAAGCGGTACTTTGAGATGAAGGACCGCATCATCGACTCGGTCGAGGGCCTGCACAAGGAGGCGCGGGGCTGGTTCACGTCCCGCCCGAAGGCGGAAGCGTCGAGGAGGGCGGCGGCGTGGTACCGCGTGACCTATCACCCCGACCACCGGCGGCGGGAGAAGAAGCGGTTCTGGAGCTTCCCGTGGATCATCTGCGACGAGCTGCTGAAGATCAAGGAGTCGAATAATGGCGATGGACTGCAGCGCCGCCTGACTCGTCCGGCCAAGTAAGTGGGCCTTGGCAAGAAGGCAGGCAGGCAGGCAAAGTGTCGGATGATTGCACTGCCGCTATGTACTATGAATTGTACAACTATCACAATGCTACTGCTTTGCGTTAGTGGTAGACCTGTGCTTACTGTATAAATTGTAGATGAACAAATGATGGATTGGAAGACATTGTCATGCCTCAGTTAGTAGGCACAAAGTAAAGAGACCTGGTTTCATCAATCAATCAAATAGATTTTAAAGCATATAATAACAGTAGTCTTTCAGCATTCATGCATCAGATATACTACTACCTTGCTTCCACCCAATCTTATCACAATGCTACTGCTTTGCATTGCACAAACCTTGGGTTATTTCTTCCAGTTAACACTTCAAAGTTTGAGACTGTACAAATGTATCTATCTATAAAGCTTGGGCCACAGGATGGAGATGGCGTGCTGTAGCTATACTACTACCTGACAGAGACATTCCAGAGTTCTACGCCCACTACGGTGATAAATAAATAAATACAAGGGCCTGACAGCGAAAGACCACAAAAAGCACTCACTTCACCTCCAGTCAACCCAGCACAATACTTGTTGATTAGCTGATTCGGTCTCCGCCACGGAGCCCCTCCATCTCCATGGACGCAGCACAAGAGACGAGATTACTGGTCCAAGAGGATGGGGATCAGGTAAAATTTACTGCTTTTTTCTTCTTCTTATCTGAAATTCCATTGCACAACTGTATATAGTTCATCCTAGCTAGTTGTAGGCTTGTAGCCTGTAGAATTTAACTTTTCTCCTATGTATCTGGTGGTCTCCTTTTTTCTTGAGAGGCAAGAGTGAGCTGATAAATCCTTCGTCCTCTTGGTCCAAACTGAAACTGGAGGCAGCAAGATGGGGATTGAATGCTATGTCCTGAGCTCTGCTGCAGTGATATTGAAAATTTGACTGACGCACACCACTTTCTCTAATGCATAGTAGTAATATTTTACTCCTTAGTTGGAGTTTAAGTTTCTCACAGGAATTTAGTACGAAATTGCTATATAATCCCTTTTATTTGTCCATGTTAAGAAAATCAAGAAGATGCAGCTTGGTGCCCCCTTTTCAGTATGTCCTTAGGTGGTTAAGACCGAGTCTGAGTGCTGCTATTTCTTAATTAGCAGGATGCAAATCTTTACACAGGTGATGGGTCCGTTGACATCAAAGGCCGTCCCGCAACAAGGCGCGACACAGGCAATTGGCGAGCATGCGTCTTCATCCTAGGTAATATATATAGGGGTGTTCATACACGGTTCGGACTGTTTGATCCAATTCAGCTAGCACTGACCATAGTTGCAGTTTTACAAAAGTTTTGAAGAATAATCAAATTGAGTGCCAAATTGCTTCATTATGTCGGCCTTTTACATGGTTTGCTAAAATCCGTGTTGAATGACGTCTCCCACATTTTTTTGGCAAAGTGTTTGTTCACTGAAGAAACTCCTTACTGTCTCATAACAAATCATTATTGTACCAGTGGGCTATTATCCTTAGTAAGCACATCCCCAATACATGTTTTTCTTCTGGACGATTAAACATTTGAACTATCCGGTGCTGCCTGTAAGTTAGTATAATAGTATGCTGGTTTCTTGAAATTTGAATTACACAAATTATAAGATTCTTTATTTAGAGGTATTTGGTACGATAGAGTTTTGGCTTGCCTAAAAGACTATTGGTCATATGGTACAAAGCATTTGGGGACCCTTGTGCATATTTTGTATAATACGGCAATGAGGTTTGTCAAGTTCCAATGATGCTAGTCTGGTGACAGGAAATGAGTGTTGTGAGCGTCTGGCCTACTATGGAATTGCAAAAAACCTAGTCACTTATCTCAAAATAAAGCTTCATCAAGGCAATCTTGAAGCTGCAAGAAATGTTACCACTTGGCAAGGAACATGCTATCTGTCTCCCCTCATTGGAGCCATCCTAGCAGATTCTTATTGGGGAAAGTACTGGACCATTGCTGTTTTCTCATCAATTTATTTCATTGTAAGTACAAGATAAAGTTAACCAAACTTTTGTCTACCTCCTTTGTTCCATAAGGCTCCATCCTGGCATAGAAAACAATGTTGCACATTCAACTTGGTAATTTCTGAGCATTTTAACATTTGATGCCCAAATAGTTTTACTTTTCAGTAAATATAATGAACATGTCGGTCTTGTTATATACAGTTTGATTTTAGTGAACCATCGATCCGTGTATCTCAATATCTTCAATCATCCGTATTAATCATGTATTCTTTTTTCCCCTGAAGGGCCTGGCTGTTTTAACGCTTTCAGCATCACTTCCCGCACTTCAACCACCTTCATGTTTAGGAACTGTTTGTCCAGAAGCTAGCTTACTTCAGAATGGCACATTTTCCCTACGTCTCTATATGATTGCCCTAGGGACTGGAGGTATTAAACCATGTGTGTCATCCTTTGGGGCTGATCAATTTGATGACAGTGATCCAACAGAGAGAGTAAAGCAGGGTTCCTTCTTCAACTGGTTCTATTTCTGCATAAATATCGGTGCACTCATATCAGGCACTGTTATTGTTTGGATACAAGATAACTCGGGTTGGGGAATAGGATTTGCCATTCCTACTGTATTTATGGCATTGGCTATTGCAAGCTTCTTTTCAGCTTCAGATATGTATAGATTTCAGAAACCTGGTGGGAGTCCACTCACAAGAGTGTGTCAGGTCGTTGTCTCAGCATTCCGTAAGTGGCATGTTGAATTGCCACATGACACTGCTCTTTTATATGAAGTTGATGGTCAAAATTCAGCAATAGAGGGAAGCAGGAAGCTGGAGCACACAACCGAACTTGAGTAATCATCTTCCTTATGCTGCATCATTGCCTTACTTTTATGTCAATGTGTTAATACAACAAAATTAGTATCTTGCTGTATTGATGAAGACACTGAATTCTGAAAACTTCGGTAAGGCATTTTTTCGGAAAGGTCCTTCAGGAAGGTTTCAACTTGATGTTTGTGCAAACTAAATATATGCAACAAAAGTAGTATGAGAAGAACCAAGCAATCATGGTATATGCATCGTAGTAGTTCCACGTGGGTACTAGGTACATACTACAATAGAAGCAGAATTATTACTACTGATATCAATAATGATCGATCTGATGTGCGCAGATTAAATATATTGCAACACATGTTCATGAGTCCTCGGACGTTTGACTCACAAGTATAAAAATATAAACGTAATATAATAACTATTACAATGTATTGTTTTATCCAGTGTATTGTTTCTGTAGGCAACTCTTATCTTTGTTGTATAATAACTATTGCAACATTTCATCAATCTGTCTTGTATAGATTCCTTGACAAGGCTGCCATCATCTCATCTACTGATGCCAAGAGTGACCTCTTCACAAACCCATGGAGGCTATGCATAGTCACCCAGGTGGAAGAACTGAAGATCCTAGTGAGAATGTTCCCGGTCTGGGCAACTACTATCATATTCAATGCGGTGTATGCTCAGAACTCTTCCATGTTCTTAGAGCAGGGAATGGTTCTTGACAAGCGGGTCGGGTCTTTCAATGTTCCTCCTGCGTCCCTCTCAAGCTTTGACGTAATCAGCGTCATGATCTGGGTTCCACTTTATGATCGTGTTCTCATACCTGTAGCTAGAAAGTTCACTGGGAGGGAAAAGGGTTTCTCGGAGCTACAACGGATTGGCATTGGATTGGTGCTGTCCATTGTTGCAATGGTGTCTGCAGCTTTCGTCGAGTTGAAGCGCTTGGAGATTGCCACGTCTGAAGGTCTTATCCATGAGAAGGCTGCGGTTCCGATGAGCATTCTTTGGCAAATACCGCAGTATTTCTTTGTTGACGCTGCTGAGGTTTTCACTAATATAGGTCAACTTGAGTTCTTCTATGATCAGGCCCCAGATGCCATGAGGAGTTTATGTGCTGCATTTGCGCTCATCACGGTCTCAGCGGGGAGCTATTTAAGCTCATTCATATTGACCTTGGTGTCGTACGTTACAACCCGAGGGGGAGATCCTGGATGGATCCCGGATAACCTGAATGAAGGCCATCTTGACCGGTTCTTTTGGTTGATTGCAGGCATCAGCTTTGTGAATTTGCTGGTTTACATCAGTTGTGCGATGAAATACAAATACAAGAATGTGTGATGGTTTATCTCCAAAAAAAAAAAAGGTGTGATGGTCATACCTACTGTGGAATCAGGTCTTGTAATTTCAGATTCTATATTCATGGAAGCAGTGCATTTTATAGACTAAGACATCACATGAGCTGCCCTTCTCAGCAAGTCCTCCAGAAAAAGAATTCTGGTGATGTATTTTAGATAAATTGCTTTGGTGGTTGTGTTTTGTATGAAATTTGTAACACCAGAGTTATACAAACATAATTTTGTACATGCATATTTAATATTTTTCTGTTCAAAAGCATCCTGTTATTCAAGCAGTCCATAAAGACTTGTTGTGCTGAAAATTATGTGTTGCACATGCAGGTAAGAGCTAACACTGCAAATGAGAAATTGAGAAGCTCCAGAACCAAAATCAAAATTAATTGACGCGGCCTCAATACAACCTCTATACAATGTTGTATAGAGGCTGCGTCAATTAATTCGGATCGGAGGGAGTAGTATAAGTTCTCTATTGCTGTTGTTTTACCATTTCTTGCAAACCAACAATTGCTATAAAAAGTGACCCTATTTACTAGATATGGTAACAGAAAAAACATGCTCACAGTTTAATCTTTCAACGGACAGATACATTGTGCAAGGCATAGCAGCTACAAATTTGGAGGGCATTTCCCTAATGACAGCATGAGAAGGACAATCTCTCTGTCTTTTAAATATATTTGTGAGGCAAGGACAATCTCTGGGGTAAGCTACTGGCTTGGTTCATGGGCTGCATATGATCTACATGGCTACATGGGCCGGCGGCCTTAACCAGACGCTCAGGTCCAGGCCTGGCAACATTGCTTCCCTCTTCTGTCAGACACCAACCAAACAGCTATTGTTTACCCAAAAAAAAGGACTCTCATAGCCAGCGAACGTTTGCTGGGGCCATAGCATGTGCGAACGTTTTTTATGGCAAATTCTTCAAAACACACATGGCAATTTCTTCAGAAACACATGGCAAATTCTGGCAAACAAAGGATTTGCTGTGAAAATTGTTGTATTGGTATGAAGGAATTGCCATACTCCTGACACATAATTTGCCGTGAAAAACGTTCGTTTTGCCATGGTCCCCCAGTGAACGTTCGCTGAATAACATTACCCAAAACAAAAAAAAAAACTAGTAGTAGGCTAGTAGATCTGAGCTCCCAAAAAAAAAAGGGTAGTAGCTCTAAGCACTGCAGGAGTCAGGCAGGGCTCGGCGGTCAAACCCAGTCCAAATACAATACTGCCCTCCCTCCCTCTACCCAGTTTTTCCTGATTTGCTCCTGCCGATTCGATCTCCGCGACGGAGACCCCTCCATCTCCATGGACGAAGCACAAGAGAGGAGACTGCTGGTCCAAGGGGACGGGGATCACGAGCCGCTCCTCATTCCTTCCCTGGTATAATTTTTGCTGGTTTTTTTCCTCTTCTTCTCTGAATTTTCGTCACAAAGAGCCACAGACAGACCACCGCTCATCCTAGTCAATTCTAGCCTGCTGGTCGCCCTCTTCTTTTCTCTTGAATGAGACAAGAGCAAGTTGATAAATCATTCACCCTCTTGGGTTCAAACTGAAACTGGAGACAGACAGCGAGATGAGGAATGGGAGCCATGGCCTGAGGTCTAGCTTCAGTGATGCTGAAGACTTGACTGACTCGCGGCACTGTTTTCAAATGCCCAGCAGTGATCTTACTATTTGTAGATTGTTAGGAAAATTATGGGATGCAACTTGGTAGTACCGGTTTCTCGGTATGTCCTTGGGTGGTTTGGTCTGAGTGCTGCTATTTCTTAATTAGCAGGATGCAAGTCTTTACACTGGTGATGGATCCGTTGGCATCAAAGGCCGTCCTGCGACAAGGCGTACCACGGGCAATTGGCGGGCATGCTTCTTCATCCTAGGTAACTTAGGTCTTTTGGTGGCTTTTTTGGTCTTCTAGAATAAGCTGCCCCCCACCCAGCTTATTCTAGAAGCCCAACCAAATTTTTTTTTTTAAAAGCCTACTAGTCAAGTCTTAATTAGTAGGCTTCTAAAAAAATAAATTTGATTGGGCTTCTAGAATAAGCTGGGTAGGGGGCAGCTTATTCTAGAAGACCAAAAAAGCCAGCAAAAGAACTGGCCCTTATAGGGGTGTCCATGCACGGTTTGGACAGTTTGATCCCATTCGGTTTTTGTTTTTCAAAAAGTTCTGAAGAAAAGTCAGATTGAGTATCAGATTGCTTTGCTGTGCCGGTTTTACACGGTTTGGTAAAACCCGTGTTGAACGGTGCATATCACACCAAAATTTTCTCATGACTTCCTACTTATTTTCGTATAACAGATAATTATTAATAGTGGTGAGCTATTTTCCTTAGTAAGCACATCCCTCAACGCATTTTTTATGAATGATTAAACATTTAACCTATTCGGTGCTGCTTGTTAGTAATGATAGCATTCTAGCTTCTTGAAATTTAAACCACAATGGTAGGAACCTTTATTTAGAGGTGTATGCTACGAGACAATCTTCACTAGCCTAAATACTACTACTGGTCATATGGTACAACACAGTTTGGAGACACTTGTGCATATTTTGTATGTTCAGCAATGAGGTTTGGCAAGTTCCAATGATGCTAGTCTGGTGACAGGAACTGAGTGCTGTGAGCGTCTTGCCTACTATGGAATTGCAAACAACCTTGTCACTTATCTGAAAATAAAGCTTCATCAAGGCAATCTTGAAGCTGCAAGAAATGTTACAACTTGGCAAGGGACATGCTATCTGACTGCCCTCATTGGAGCCATCCTAGCAGATTCTTATTGGGGAAAGTACCGGACTATTGCTGTTTTCTCATCAGTTTATTTCATTGTAAGTATAACATAACTTTCTCTTCCTCCTTTGTTCCATAATGCTCCATGGCATAGAAAACCATGTTATACATTCTACCTGGCAATTCTGAGTGCTGAATATTTGAATACAAAACATTTTTAATTTTTCAACAAATATAATGAACATGTGGGTCTTGTTATATTCAGTTTGGTTCGAATGAATCATCGACTTGTGCATCTCAGTATTTTCAATCATCCATTTTAATCATGTGTCGCCCTTTTTACTGAAGGGTCTGGCTGGTTTAACGCTTTCAGCATCACTTCCAGCACTTCAACCACCTTCATGTTTAGGATATGTTTGTCCAGAACCAAGCTTACTTCATAATGGCACATTTTTCCTGGGTCTCTATATGATTGCCCTAGGAACTGGAGGCATTAAACCTTGTGTGTCATCCTTTGGAGCTGATCAATTTGATGACAGTGTTCCGACAGAGAGAGTGAAGCAGGGTTCCTTCTTCAATTGGTTCTATTTCTGCATAAATATCGGTGCTCTCGTTGCAGGCACTGTTATTGTTTGGATACAAGATAACTCAGGTTGGGGAATAGGGTTTGCCATTCCTACTGTATTTATGGCACTGGCTATTGCAAGTTTCTTTTCAGCCTCAAATATGTATAGATTTCAGAAACCCGGTGGGAGTCCAATTACAAGAGTGTGCCAGGTTGTTGTCGCAGCATTCCGTAAGTGGCATATCGAATTGCCACTCGATGCTTCTCTTCTGTATGAAGTTGATGGTCGAAATTCAGCAATAGAGGGAAGCCGGAAGCTGGAGCACACAAGTGAACTTGGGTAATAATCCTAGTTCTGCATCTTTGCTTTACTTTTGGTGTCAGATGTCGATGTATTTATGAAACAACACAGGTTACCTACAGTACCAATGTGGACACTGAAGTGTGACACAACCTTTAGTAAGTTTCCATTTGAGGTTAACGGAAAATGAATACCTAAATGCAACAAAAGGAATATGGATAGGGGGCATCCATGCCAAAATGTATGGCCCTAGTTCATGGTGGCTACTGGGTACATAATAAAATAGGAGTATAATGAGTGCTACTGGTGTGCTAGGGCTCAATCTGATATAACTTCAGGATAAGGATGGACTATTGCTTTTTCAATGTGATACTCGTCTTTCTCCCAGTGTATTACTTTTGTAGGTAGCTTTCGTGTTAGCGCAAAACTACTTTGCTGTATGACTGTTCAAAAATTTCATCCATTTCCCTTTTGTACAGATTCCTTGACAAGGCTGCCATCATCTCATCTACTGATGCCAAGAGTGACTTTTCTGCTTTGGGCATTGGATTAGTCCTCATACCCATAGCTAGAAAGTTCACTGGAAGGGAAAAGGGTTTCTCTGAGCTACAGCGAATGGGCATTGGATTAGTCCTGTCCATTGTGACAATGGTATCTGCAGCTCTTGTTGAGTTGAAGCGCTTAGAGATTGCCAGGACTGAGGGTCTTATCCATGAGAATGTTGCTGTTCCAATGAGCATTCTTTGGCAAATACCACAGTATTGCTTTGCTGGTGCTGCTGAGGTTTTCACCGCTATAGGTCAAGTCGAGTTCTACGGTCAGGCCCCAGATGCCATGAGGAGCTTATGTGCTGCATTTGCACTCGTTACGGTCTCGGTGGGAAGCTATTTAAGCTCAATCATATTGACCTTGGTGTCACACCTTACAACTCTAAGGAGGAGATGCAGGATGGATCCCAGATAACTTGAATGAAGGCCATCTCGACCGGTTCTTTTGGTTGATGGCAGGGATCAGCTTTGTAAATTTGCTGGTTTACATTGGTTGCGCAATGAAATACAAATATAAGAATGTGTGATGGTTATAGTTACTGTAAAGATCAAATCAGCTTTCTGTAATTTCAGATTCCATATTCATGGAGGCAATGCATTGTATAGACAAAGCTGGGTTTCTTTTGATAAGAAAAGTCTCACAGTTAGGTTTCTTTTGTAATTCTTCTGGTGGTTTTAAGATGAATTTTTGATACATCGGTGATTACGTTTTGTATGAAATGAGTACCGTGAGAGTTATACCTGTTTCAAAGCATCAAGTTATTCTTTCAAAGCAATCAATTTATACCTGCAGTGATAATGATGCGTAGCATGTTCATGTAAGAGGGGACCATTGCAGATGGGAAATTTAGAACATCAACAATTCCACAATCAAATCCAACATTATAAAGTATAATTTCCTTCTGATCTGCCAAACAAAGACAGGATTATTGTTGGTTGATCATTCCTTGCAAACCAGCAGTTGTACAAAATGCTCATCTTTACAAGATATGTTAATACAAGAAAGCAAACATGTACTGTATATAACTTAACCTTTCAAAAGAGCAGAAACACTGTTAAAGGTATCAGAGCTACAAAATTTGGAGGCCATTTTCCTAATAGCAGCTTGATAAGGACAATTCCTTGGAGCCTGGCACTGCAATAACCTCATGTGAGACCAGCTGCTAAATCAATAGATGCTGCACATCGACTTTAGCCATGAAAAAATGGGTAATACTCCCTAAATATAAGACGTTTTTGTCTTATATTTAGGGACAGAGGGAGTAGTTGCCAATATCAGAAGTCAAACCTATCCACATATGCAGCACAGATTACCAATAGTCTCTGCAAGAACAAACCCCGTTCTTGAAGTGATGAAATCTATTCGAGTCCCTTACAATGATCTCTCTCTGAGCAATCTGCGATATGAGCTTAATAGCAGTGTGACAGTCCCCACAGATCCGCAGATTCTTGAAAATCTTGATCGGGGAACCCTCAGGAGTAGCAATGATCCCAAATGCAACAGCAAGTCGTTCGCTGTGGTAGCTAATGTCATGCTCCTTCTGCTCATCTTCGACATCATGGAGAACAAATCCGGTGTCCGCTACATACCCTTCTTCCCTCATTTTCCCATACAGCTTCTTCAGAAGTGCATAGATTTCTTCAGTTCGAGGATGCGACATATCACCGACCAGAAATATGTGCACTCTTCTCCCAGCTTCAATCCAACTTGTGGCCGGCATTTTCGTTATGCCATTTGCATCCATGATCTTTCTTACACCCTCAACTTCATCAAACAGACCGACTGATGCATAAATATTAGCTAAAGTAACATACGTCGCAGGATTTTCAGGTTCTATTTCGAACAATGCTTCCGCTGCCCGCCTAGCTAAGTGCACATTCTTGTGAATCCGGCAGCCACCAAGCAAGGATGCCCACAGGAACTTGTTAGGCTTGACAGCCATCTTGTTGATCATCTCCTCTGCCCGTTCAAACTGGCCTGATCGACTGAGGAGATCGATCACACAAGCATAATGATCGGCGGTGTGTGCAATGCCATACTTATCCTCTATCAAATGGAAGACCTCCAGACCTTTGTCGACCAGACCAGCATGAGCACACGCAGAGAGAACACCAACGAACGTCACATGATCAGGCCTAATTCCCGACCTCAAGAACATGTCGAAGTAGCACAACGCCTCCTCTGGCTGACCATTCTGCGCATAGCCAGAGATCATCGCTGTCCATGATACCAGGTCCGCCTTTGGCATCCCCTCAAATACACGCACCACACTGGCCATGTCCCCGCACTTGGAGTACATGTGCAGGAGCGCACTCTCTGCAAAGCACGAGTCTCCGATGATGCTCTTTGACATTCGACCATGCACCTGCCTCCCAAGGCTCTCAACGGCGAGCTCTGCACAAGCACGCAGAACCCCCGCGTAGGTGAACTCATTCGGTCGAACACCTCCAGCTCTCAGCATCTGGAGGAACAGCCTGAACCCCTCCCCACCGCGCCCGCCGTCGAAGTACCTCTCCACCATCGCCGTCCAAGAGACGACGTCCCGGACCGGCATCCCGTCGAACACCCTCCTGGCGTCGTCCAACCGACCGCACTTGGCGTACATGTCCACGAGCGCGCTCCACATGACGGCATCGCCCGCGCCGATCCCTCTCCTCGCCACGTGGCAGTGCAGCTCCCTGCCCGCGCGGGCGCACCGGGCAGCCGTGGCGGCGGCGAGCGCGCTGGACGCGGTGAACTGGTTGTCGGCGCCGGCGTTCCCGGGCTCCTCCTGCATCCGGCGGTAGAGCGCGAGCGCGTCGAGGGGCCGGCCGTGGCGGGAGTAGGCGGAGACGATGGCGGACCAGGAGAAGTGGTCCCTGTGGGGCATTCGGTCGAACAGCGCGCGCGCGGAGGCGAGGTGGCGCGGCGAGCGGGAGAGCGCGGCGATGAGGGTGTTGTAGGAGCAGCGGTCGGGGCACGGGATGGAGGAGAGGAGGGCGAGGGCGTCGGGGAGGGAGGCCGGGTGGGACGAGAGGAGGTGGAGGAGGCGGTTGGAAAGCAGCGTGGAGGGCGGGAGCGAGGAGGCGGCCGCGGCCAGCGCGCGCGCGGCCGGGACGTGGGCGGCGTCGGCGCGGAGCAGCGGGAGGAGGCGGTCGATGGCGTCGTGGAGCTGGGACGCGGTGGTGACCGAGAAGGTCGGGGGCTTGGTCTTCATGGATGAGCAGTGGCAATGGCGTCGGCATGCATGGTTGAGGCAACGAGACTACTACACTGCAGTTGTGTCTAGCTCTCCGACTCCATAGTCGACGGCAGTGAGATCTCAGACTTCCTTGCAACCCCAACTTCATCCAACAGACACCTAGAAATTTTCCAAAACTTGTTTCAAATAAGATACTCTCTCAGTTTGAAACCATAAGGCTTTTGAGTTTTCACGGTTTTTCATGCATTATTTTGATATATATACCATTGTCACATATATTATGCCTACGAGACCAGAAAAATGACCTATGATATAAAAGCACTTTGCAAACACAATACAGTTATATAACTTCTGAAGTACTACCTCTGTATGATCTAAAAGGTCGGGAAATTTGGCTCTGTACCATTAAAAGGTCGCATCTTTTGCAATATACCACTGAAAGATCGGTTCTTTGCGATATACCAGCGAAAGGTGTCGACGTTATGGGTTTGTACCATTCCGTGAGCTTCCGTTACAAAAGTCGCTAGTTTACATTTTTTTTGGCTGATACAGGAATTGAGAAAGGACCGTTTTACCCCTGTTCTCAATCTGGCTAACCCCAACCTGGGCTTCGACAAGAACTCAACCCAGCGGCACACATGGTTTAGCATGTACGCACGGAGAAGAAGGCAACGCCGCAGGCGACCAACGAATCCTCCGATCCCGGCGGCGGATCTCCCCGGCGGCGCAAGCTCCTCCGCCCTCTCCTCCATGGTGCGCCCTCCCTTTCCCTCTCGGTACCTCTCCAGCGCTTGTTCATGGTGGTAACCCTAGTTTTATTTTGGGGGTTCTGTAGTGGTGATTGCTGAGAAATCGACCTGGGGTTTGAGCTAGGATGGATCCTGCTGGGTTTCCGGAAGGGTAATCTCCTCTAACCATCTCTAAATTCCTCTAATTTCGCTGGTATTTGTGCATATGAGTATGAGCACATGGCTGTTTGAATGGGATAAATGGGACCTGTTATTGGTGTGGATAGGTCCTTATGTTTGTTCTCTGTTCAATGTGTGTGTGTGGCTTATATTGCAGGAAGGAGTGTAGATTAGAGATTACTGTCAGCTCGTACATGACCATTCGAGATGGCAAAAATGTGTACAATCGGGGCAGGACTGTAAACTGGGTTGTGAATCCAAAACAATATGCATTCATCGATCTGGAGAAAGACATCGATCCATATTTTAAATGGGGCAGCTATCAAAAGGCGACTTTCTGGGTTCTAAAAGGGGACAGTATGCAGTGCAAATTGGCTTCAGATGCTCAACTTCTTGACCTGCTAAGATCATCTGATGTGGTGAAATTGTTTATGATAGTGGGCACGCGTGAGGGGGAGGAGATGCCTGCTGTGGGCAAGGAGAGGCATGGTGCAACCAGTGTGGTGGGCAAGGAGAGGCCTGCTGCAGCCAATGTGGTGGGCAAGGAGATGTCTGTTGTAGCAGAGGAGGAGATGCCTGCTGTAGCGGACAAGGGAGAGGAGGAGATGCATGCTGCAGCGGACAAGGGAGAGGAGGAGATGCCTGCAGCTAACATGGGAGAGGAGATGTTTGCTGATATGGACAAGGGGCCAGAATGGAGAGAAGTGCCTGAATATGGTCAAACAATTGCAGGGCCACCAATGGCTGAAGAGGAGGAGAAGGAACACTTTATGACTGTTGGGTGTGATCCTGATGGCGATGAGCCAATTGGAGCAGATGAAGAGTGGAGGTACTTCAAGATGGTTGATGATGAGAAAAAAAAATAGTGGAGAATGTGAAACCAGTGGAGAATCTGCATAAAAGAAAGAGGGCAACGCGTATCCCAGACTTTGATACTGAAAGTGTTCCAGATGATGAGGCCGGTTTGGTAGATGATTATATTGTGCCTCACACAACACATGACAAAGAAAATCCAGTTATTAAGAAGGGAGATACATTTGAAGACAAGGCTGCTTTTATGCAAATTATTAAGACATATGCCATAAGAAATGAGTTTGAGACTACGATTGAACATACTGACAAAGATAGGTATAGGGCAAGGTGCAAAGATCTAAATTGCGAGTGGAAAGTATATGCAAAAAAACTGCATGGTGTCAACACATTTATGGTTATACTTCTACCTTTTTTGTGTCTTCTGTAATGGTTATTCTTATTTATGGTTATGCAAAGAAAGACATTTATGGTTACTGTTATTTTTTGTAGGTGGTAAAACTCTCAGATCTGGAAGAGCACACTTGTGCTAGCGCAAACACAGTGAAGGGACGAGAGGCCAATACAAACTGGATATCTCAGAGAGCTAAAGATATTGTGAAGGAGGATCCTGCTCTTAGCGCAAGAAAGTTACAAAAAAGATTGCAGAAACAATACAACATTGAATTGTCATATTGGAAAGTGTGGTCTGGGAAGAAGTCAGCAATGAATCATCTTCATGGTACTTGGGAGGAGAGTTTCACGATGTTATGGAGATTCAAAGCAGCAGTTGAAGAATCTTGCCCAGGAAGCATTGTGGAGATTGATTGCAAGAAGATCAAAGGCCAAATGCACTTTTCAAGGATGTTTGTGTGCCTTAAGCCATGTGTTGATGGCTTTTTGGCTGGGTGCAGACCATATCTTGGAGTTGATTCCACTCACCTCACTGGAAAGTATAAAGGGCAGTTGGCTGCAGCAACCGCCATTGATGGACACAACTGGATGTATCCAGTTGCGTATGGCATTTTTTTCAAGGAAACAAAAGCCAATTGGGAATGGTTCATGACTAATCTGAAAAAGGCTGTTGGGACTCCCCCTGGGTTGACAATTCACTCAGATGCTTGCAAAGGATTAGCATATGGTGTCAACAAAGTTTTCAAAGGTGAAGCTGAGCACCGGGAGTGTTTTAGACACCTCATGGCTAATTTCAGGAGGAAGTTCAAGGGTGATGTGCTGAAGTTTATGTGGCCTTGCGCATGGGCATGTACACCTCGCAGGCATGATTATCTGATGGAGAAAATTGCAGCTGCTTGTCCTAAAGCAATCTCTTGGTTAAAAAAACATCACAACCTGATATGGAGCAGATCAAAATTCTCCAAAGAATGCAAGGTTGATTATGTTAACAACAACATCTCTGAATGTTTCAACAATTGGATTAAGGATTACAAAGATCTTCCAGTTATTGATCTGGTGGATAAGATCAGGGAGAAGATCATGGAGAAGATTGCAACAAGGCAAGAGATAGCCAACAAACTTGAAGGTTGCATCCTCCCAAGTGTGTTATATGAGTTGAACATGAAGAGCCGAGGGCTGCACTATGATTTCACCAAAAGTGGTTCACTGTCAGCTGAGATAGGAGGAACAACAAATGAAGGGAAGACTTGGAGGTATGGTGTTGACCTTGCGAAAAGAACATGTGGCTGCGGACAATGGGAGGTGTCAGGAAAACCATGCCCTCATGCTATATTTTTATTTGGGAAAGTCAGACAGCTAAAAATTGAGGACTATGTGGATGACTACTATTCAGTAAAGAGATTCAAGCTAGCTTATCAGTTTGAGGTCACTCCAATGGGTGACAAGTCTGAGTGGCCAAAGAATGACCCTGATTTTGAAGTGATCCCTCCACCATTAGAAAGGCCTGCTGGTAGACCAAGGAAGCAAAGAATCAAGGCTAGTGGAGAGCCAGGAAAAAGAGGTCCATATCAATGCAAAAGGTGCTTCCAATTCGGACATATAGAGAAGGGTTGCAATGCAACACAAGCTGAACTAGAACAAGAGCTTCCACCACCACGTCCAAAAAACCCGAAAAAGCAAAGGTATTGACGTATTGTAATATTACATGCCTTATATGTGATGTAGTATGTTTCTTCACTAACCACACTTGTGTCCCCTAGGAAAACCAAATCTGAAGGTGTTGAAGCCTCCATGGAACATGCTGAGCCATCCAACATCGTTCATGATCCAAAAGTGATGTCAAGCCCAGGCGTGACAACAAGGAGGATGGCATCCCTTTCTCCAGCAAGCCCAGGCGTGACAACAAGGAGGATGGCATCCCTTTCTCCAGCAAGCCCAGGCGTGACAACAAGGAGGATGGCATCAGTCTCACCTGGAGGGATTAACCGCAGGATCATCATTGAGTAGTTGTCTTTGTCTAATCTCAGCTTGTGTAATTTGGTCTATGCTGTGTTGTGAACTATGGTGTTGTGCGAGCTAGGGACCCCTCATGGTCTGTGGTCTTTTGTCAAGTTGCTACTTTGTTGTGAAGTATGCTATGTACTGCTGCATAGTTGTGCTATATCATGCTGATATTGTGTTATATTATGCTACCGAAATGTTCCTTTTTTTCCTGCCGAATGTTCCAGTTCATGCTGCTGAATCTATGCACTCTGTGTTCTTTTTTGAGATGTTATACTTTGTGTTCTAGTGGTCACTTGAAGTGAAGGGAAATGTTAGCCAATGTTTCCAAGCAGGGGTATAAGAGTCACAGTTAACGTGACTTCACAGAAGTGGTATGATGCAAAGTTTTGCATTCTTTTAGTGGTATATCGCAAAGAACCAATCTTTCAGTGGTATATTGCAAAAGATGCGATCTTTTAATGGTACAGAGCCAAATTTCCCTTAAATATAAGACCTTTTAGAGATTCCACTATGACTACAGCTCCGTATGTAGTCATAGTGGAATCTCTAAAAGGTCTTAGAGCATCTCCAGCCGTCCCCCCACGAGGCCCCCCAGGACCACTTTTTGGGCGCCGGCGGTAAGAAATTGCCCCAGCCGCACCCCCAGGGTCTCGTTTTGCGCCCCCCAGGACAATAGAAGAGCTGAACTTGATGCCTTGCTTCATATAATTGCTTCATTCCAAGAAAATTCACATGAATGTAGTAAGACCCAACGTTCGAGTGAAATCTCTTTTCTGTAACACATAAACGCCAATAGTTCAACAGCACATAGCTTGTAAACAACAAATGCAACATTTATCTCTGATTTCAAAAAAAAAAAGTGAGCATCATATACAACAGGAGAGAGTTGGATTATCTATCTGGTGCCATATTTTTTTTTTGCATTAAACTCGAAAACACTGATGAAACGAACAACAGACCTACGACAGATAGTGTACAGGCAGACATGGCTGCTGGTGCCGAAGCTCCGTAGTCAACACTAGAACACTTTGCGCGCAGCAGCTCATATAGCTGGATCTTCCAGTGCAGCGGTGGAGAAGTTATTGATTCGGGGATATGCTGCCTTTTCGTTCAGCTGGTTTTGAGTCCAAATCAACATCTTCAACAGACTGGGGAGCTTTGGATCTGTTATATGTAACAAACATAAGGATTCAGAACCTTCGATGAAAACAAGTTTGAAAGAACCTAGACACGTAAGACAAAACTTTCATTCTGTTAACATTGAGATTCATGTTTTCATTCAATGGCACATTCTCAAAATGATTTTCGAGAAGCACCCCTATGCAATTATTTGACTCATGCTTATCAGTATTTCCTATTTATATCACCAGTCAGATCTCACATATGATCAGCTTAAGCATTACCTGTATTGAGCATGGCCATGTCTGCTTATATTTATATGTAGTTATGTAACATTCTGACAAAATTCAGTATTAGCTTTGCTTTGAGGTACAAAATGAGAATAAATGCATCATGTTTCTATTCATTGTTCTAGATAGGGTATACACTTGTTAGTTTCGGATTCTTTTACCAAAAGGCAGCATATTCTAAAATAAGATACTTGATATCAGTTGTTCATATGTCACATGGATGCAGGCACACCTCAGTCACACTAAATCACGAAATAGACAAACGGATAAATAATAGGCATCACAAGTTCACAGCAATCACATCCTCATGCTACTGACCTTTTTCGTGACTTTGGCTTGTGAGAATGGCAGCATTAACTTCACTTGCCGTCTTCAAGCGTTGAGAAACGTCCAACAGTTCACCATATGGGCAGTTTTTTACATCTTCAAAAACCAACAGTGCTACAGTTTTCTCTATTTCCTCGAGAAAGGCTTGCTGCGACATACAATAACGAAAAATAACGTCACAGCATGGTCTTAATATCAGTGGTAGGTATTGCCAAGAAATATAGTGCGTTGTGATTAATATAGGTTGGTTTGAACTCTCGAGTCCTAACTGAAATAATAGAGAGACACTACAACTCACATTTTCTTCGCCTCTTGGTGCAAGTTCTTCTTGAGCAAACTCCAAAGCTTCATTTATCTTCCCCACACGAATCAACTCTATTAGTTTTTGCTGCTGTAGATGGAAGTATAATTCGGGATTTGTATCCAGAATCTGCATATCAAAATTGAAGCCAGGATAAGAAGTCAAAATCTAATTAAGGCAAGTTTTATAGGGTAATCACTTCAAAATATACACATGGGTGCGGCCACACCCTATTGTGAAAAAATGCACAATAAAAACCCTACACCGATTTTATATTACCACACAGAACTTCCCTCAGAAGTATACACAAAATAGCAACATCCTATTGGATAAAAAAAATAGAGCAGGAGTGGTTTTTTAGCTACCAACCAAAGATTTAATTTCTGGTACACACATATCTAAGTTGCATGCAGAAAAAGAGCTAACTTCTAATGAAAAAAAAACTAACAAGGTTCAAAGAGAAACCTCATAAGTCATAACTCACACATTATTGGGTTAACACTTTGCTCCACTGTGCTACAGGGGTACTTATGAAAAGATGAGAAATCAGTTGCCACCTCATCACTCACCAGCATTGGGTTAACACAATGGTGAACCCAAAGTTTACAACTAATCAATGCCATGCCATATGCTAGTCTGATTGCAATTGTTCTGCTTAAAGTACCAGGTTCTAAGCTCCAACCATGAAACTGGCATACAGTTTTAGGGTTATATGAGAAAATTGTGTAATCCGTTCAGTTGGAAGCTCCCTTCTCTTCTTTGTACGATTAGTTGCATCCAAAAATCCAAACAAAAACTAGTAATCTGAAGAGCAATAAGTTTCTAGTTCAAAATATTAGTCAATTCAAATTGCGTGGCATATTTCCAGATTGTTCACATTGCCAGCTACCACAAGGTCCTCATACAGCAAAATATCAGGACAGCAAGACCATCGTCCTCCATCATAACTTTCCTGCTAGTCCAATTTCAGAATCCAAACTAAAATTGCGAGGCGACAGAACCGAACCGTGGGGTTGAGATCGTTGATCTTCTCGATTGCCTCCTGAACATTCCCTGACTGAACCGCTTTTTTCACCTCCATCCGATCCGTGATGGTGGCCAGGTCGATGTCCGCTGCAAAACCGCAGAAACGCCAATTCAGTGTCCATATACCTCGAGTATCACGAGAGATGATGATTATGGACTCGTGTGGTGGCAAGGCGAGCAGTACGTTGGGTGCCGGACTCGACGCGGAACTTGTCGGCGGCGTCGACGAAGCCCTCGGTGACGAGGAAATTCATGACGAGGCGGTTCATGTCCTCCTTGCGGATCTTGACGTCGCGGAGCTTGCGCTCCCACTCGTCGCGCGTCACCACCTTCTTCGAGGTCGCCATGGAGGCGGGGGAGTCGATGGAGTCCAGGTCGCGCAGGACGATGCGGGAGAGGAACATCAGATGCGGGGCTGAGGGCGGGAACGGGGTGCTGTCCGCGCCGATCACGCCTTCGCCATCCGCCAGCGGCCTCGACGGGGTGTGGCTGAGGGGCTAGGGTTTCGCGGCGGAGAGGATTGGAAGACTTGGAGAAGCAGAAGAGTGTGGTCGAGGTCGGGGCCGGTGGGAACCAGAGGAGCTCGGGAGAGAGTAGTTCTGTTTTCTTAAGCAACCTAGCAGATTTCCTAAATTCCTCACACTTAAAATACACTGTCAATGTAAAGGGTAGAGGGGAAAACACACACAAGCAGATTTTTTTAGGGGAACACTAGCAGATTCGCTAAGCCCTTCTATCCCCAAATTTTAAGAGCACTTCAAAAACAGTCATCTAGCCTTTATATTTAGAGAGTAGGGTTAGGCTTTTACATTGCAATTGTATCCTTCGATGTTTGGCGCCGCATACATTTCCGCTCTCGCCAGCCCTCCCGCCGTCCACCTTGTCACGTCGTCGATGTTTTCGGTCACCTCCCGCTATTGGACCGCCGTTGCCCTCAACCTATTCCGACGGCTGCCAACCCTTCATTCTTGAGTAATACAAATTTTGTCGTTTAGATCACGTGGCTCGGTGTAGATGATGATGAATCACAGTTTGTGTAGACGAGGTTGATGGTAGATGAGTCTATCAAGGATTCTTCGTCCTTGGATGATTTCATTGATGAAATGTTCGAAGACGAAGAGGAGGACATTGTATTGATGCTAGCTCAACAGGATATGGAGGGAAATAAAAAGAGGAAGTGTCCAAGGTTGCAACCGAGATGTATGTCGCTTCAGCACAATAGAGCACTCGGTCAATGCCATGAAAGCTAAAGAAATGCATGTGACGCGTGAGAAGAATGCAGATGAGGAGATAGAGTTTACTATACTCTCTAGAAGGGTTATATTGGTGGCAATGTGAGTGATCGCATATGGCACTCCTTCTAATTTGACTGTTGAGTACCTACAACCCCTACACTAGCTAAAGTTCCAGAGATACAAGGATCAATGACTAGAGCTTGCGCACTTCAACTTAATTATCAGGTACTTTTGTTTATAGAAAATTCCACTATTGTTCATGAGAACATGTTGTTGCCCAAATCAGATGTATTTGTATTACTCAAGAATGAAGGGCTTAGCATGAACAAGCAGGACACACACTGAAGTATGATCAAGCATGGAGATGACTACAGGTGTGCAAGGAGCGAAGACAGAGCTTCAAGTGACGATTTCAGGACTTTGAAGTCACCGTGATGACATGGGAGAAATATACAAGTTGACACTTTATAATTTCGTCCATGGTCATCTATAGATGTTGCGTCACCTTGGTTTTGGATGACGCCCATGTATTTTGAAATAAAAAAAACTACGTGCAATTTTTAGAGTCTGTTTTTAGATAGGAGACTTACTTAAGGTTGGATTCGACACCCCCCCCCCTTTGTCCCTCCTTAAATACCCCTACCCCCCAAATTAGGTCATTGTTTTAGGGTTTGGCTTTTGTTTGATTGAGTTTTGTCATTTTCTAGTTCCTTTGCCATAGAAACAAGGGCCGGCAAGACTTCCTGTATTACGCGTCATTGGAACCCCACTCTGTTAATCAAGTACTTCAGATTTCATCCGCAATTCAGATTGCATAACTCAGATTCTTGCTTGTTCTTCTATTGCATTCAGGGATTGATCTTCGTGATCAGGTTGATCATGTTTCCAACATCGTTAATAACCATACCAGAGTTGGGTTAGTGGTTGCTAAGGCGCACCATCGAGTGTTTGGTGAAATCAAGTCATCAAATTCTTCTCCAACAAAGAGCCACCTTGTGCCTTTCATTTCACATCGGAGAAGACACAACCTTGAAGTGTGTCAGTAAGTTTGTGGAGATTATGATCAGAGTCTTTGGAGCTGAGTATGTGAGGGCATGCAACAAGGCTTGGCAAATAGTGGGCAAGAGGGTGCCCAAAGATGCTTGGAAGCATTGCTCCATTCACTGGAGATGAAAGAATTGCCTTGCACTATGGCATGACCAATACAATGGCATTTTAGTGATGATTGCCCGTGAGAACTTGGATTTTTGCATTGCTACAATGACATGCCTGGTTCTCACAATAACATCTATGATTTGCAAAGCTCTTCTCCTAAACCGTCTGAGTTGTTGTGAACTTGTGAATGTAACATACACAAGTGTCTCTTCCAGATTCTTTTCCTCTTTCCTTCTCGGTTTTGCTATTTAAATCAGTTTGTAGGAGTATAAGATCTTGTTATACTAGTTAGAAAAATATGCGTTACTACACGAAAAATCGTTTTGGAGCTCGGGCGACAGGGAGCTCGGTATCCCTACCACCCAGCCTCCTCGTGATCCAGACTTCTGCCATTTTGGCAGGCTGTATTCAATGCAGCACTAGTGTATATTCATGTATTTAACCCAATTAGAACAGTGCATGGACCCACATCACCGCCGAGAACTCTGCAAAGGTGGCTCATCTCTCTGACATATATTATTTAATAGCTACAGATCAACAACGATGACCAGAAAAAGTGTCGTGCCACAAAAAAATACCAGATTCGTTGAGATGTTGTTTATTAAGGCTGAAGTTAAAATTGCCACTGTCATTTGGACAGCACAAACTAGCAGAATAAACGCAAATAGGAGAGTTTGACATTTCTCATGCACAATTTATTTGGCCATTACAAAAATTACTTTGCACAAAGACACATCACTTGCACAGGAAGAAGTCTAGTTTCAAAAATGATAATCTTATGCATAGATAGTTTGCACTTGAGATGAACAGATCATGATTTCGAAAGAAAAAATGATTTGTAATAACATCTTTCTAGGGATGAGGATTTTCCAGAAAAAACCAGGCAAGAACCATTGAGATAGCTTCGGCCAGAATGTTGAACTAAAAAGTTAAATTCAAAATTCAAGATACAAAGATTCAAGTATCAGATCTCATGGCCACAATAATAGAGGTTAAATGCACTCATGTACAATCAGTAGTAGCAACATTACAAGTACGAAACCAGTATGAACATATCAAACGTTATGCACATAATTCTGAACTAAAAAGTTAAATTTGAAACCAGTATGAGGATTTAATTCACAGCCACATAATGCCATTGAGATTTCTGGATACAAGTACGAAACACGCAAATATGGATTCTGCAACTCTGTATACATTCCTCCACAAAAAGAACAATTCAAGTTCAGTATGCTTTAGTTTACACAGAAAAAACATAGAAGAAAATTACAAGAAACCTTTGATCCATGAAAACCATCAATTAGTTGGTTCTATTTGCTAGTACAAAAGGCAAAGAACTCATGAATAGAAACCAACAACGTATAACTGATATGTGGATTCAAGATTAGAAAAGAACCATGCCTAATTAGCAACAGTATAGCCTGATCTGGACGAAGACCACCTCGCCGAGAGATGAGAGCTGCAGGTAGTGGTGGATCGCTGCAACCGGCGGCGATGTCTTCACTTCTCCATCGCTGAAGTGGTTCTTTCCACATGTCAACATAAGTTTATCCACAAGTTAAAGTACTAATAAGAATTTGCTATTACTGGCTGGTTGTCTCTCAGACTCACATTTGTTCAGCACAGATCTTTACCATGCTCTATTCCTACCACATTCAAAATCTCTCACCCCATTGTTGCCACCTATCGACAGATGTGCACCTTGCCGTCGCACGTCAGAGCTAGACCACACGAGAACGTCACCCCGTCGTCGTCGTCGCCATCGCCACTGGAGGGCACATTGTGGGCAGAGGTGGGGGCAGGGGGGAGGGGAGGTGGGTGCGGGGGGCAGCGCCGACGACAGGATGAGTAAGATAGAAGGCACCTACGCAGATGGGCCAAGGCTCACACGACTCGGGGCCAGTTCTTTTGGTGGCTTTTTTGGGCTTTTAGAATAAGCTGGGTATGAAATTTTGTTTTTAGAAGCCTACTAGTTAAGACCTGACTAGTAGGCTTCTAAAAAAATAATTTTGGTTGGGCTTCAAGAATAAGCTGGGCCCTACCCAGCTTATTCTAGAAGCCAACAAAAGAACTGGGCGTCGGTCCATGATGATCTCCAGCAACCAACGTAGATGGGCCAAGGCCATAACTCGACACTGTTCACAATTATTGTAGGAGTATTCGGTCACGTATTTAAAGGAAAAAGGTTTTTCGCTCAGATCCCAAGATGGTATGAAGGATCGAGATAGCGAGCTCCCTGTCGCTCGAGCGCCAAAACGCCACACTCGTTACTACATGACAATAAAATATCTCTGGAGGTATTGGTCGAAAAATCATTTTCAATCATGTTGTTACAAGCTAAACACAGAGCAGTGCTAACCCCGCAAAAAAATAACATAGAGCAGTGCTATTCGTACGAACATGTTCTACAAACGCTTTTACATACTAGTTCATTCTAGCGACGGTTGGCTAAAAACGTGGGAGTAGTTACAATCTAAATACCAAAAACCCTATTTCTGATCAAGTTTACGCTTTAATGTTTCACCACTTGGATGATTGCAACCTTTCACCCTACCAGATGTAGACGCGTGTATTAATTTGGTAGGCTGAGGGGTACGACCCCGCTGTGACCGTAGGTTTCCCGTGAAAATTTTATGAACGTGCTCCACGATTCTGTGCGTGCGTTTAGCAAATTTTGTTACTTGTGGGCCACCCTACCGCTTTGACTTGATTGCGTACGTTTCCTTCGGTGGTTCGGTGCCGCTTTACGGTAATGTAATCGGTGCCGCTTTCATCGTGAAATCTAGAGTCGCTCCCGTCCCTGATCGGTGCCGCTTGGGCCGGCTAAGAGCAAGTACAATAGAGTGATGTAGGCGGGCTATAAGAGATGCCACATCATATTTATGCCTAGTTGGAGGAGAGAGAAGAGAAGCGGGCTACAAACTTACAGCCGGCTGTAGCACGAGCTCCAACACTTTTTGTGAGAGAAAAAGGTGAGCCATATATTAATGGTATAGCTTACTAGTATGACTTACTATTGTATGGATGAGCTATTAGGATGGTTTTAAGTGATGTGGCAACTCCATATAGCCGGTAGATTGGCTATATTATTAACCATGCTCTAATCTAGACACTTTACCGCTGTGCGTTTCGTGTTTGTTTTTGATTTCCCTTCATGTCTTTCCTGGGTTATAAATAGGCCTTCGTTTCCCTCTTATTGTTCTCAGCCCGACGCCTCGCAAGCCAACACGCCGCCGCCGCCGCCGCCGCCATCATGGATGCCAACCAATGGCCCGCTCTCGCTGACGCCGCGAAGACCAAGGGCCCGCTGCTGCCCCGGCTCTCTCCTCTCCTGTCTCCTCAGCCCCTCTTGCAGCATTCTCAGGTACGTGTCCCACTGCTTGAACCTTGAACTGGCGCCGACGATGGCACGTACCATGAAGTCCGCGACGTATGCCGATGTGTGCTCAGTCAGGTTCTCCAGTGAAGAGGCGGCCGAGCTCCTCCTCGCTTGCGGGGCGGAGGACTCTCGAGGGTGCATATCTTGCGAATCTGCCGCCATGCATCACCGTAGGATGCGAAGATGAGGCCCTCGGCGTTACCGTATGCCATCTGCAGCATGAATGTCAGAGGCCTGGACACGAGGTGGTGCAGGTGGCCGATGACCGGCAGCGCCCATGGCGCTCAGCGAGGCGGAGCATCTTGGGCAGGCTGTGGCGTGAGCGCGGTGCGGGGCAGCATAGGACTATGCGCCGGTGTCCTCGAGCCCCCCAATCTGCCGGTGCTTCGAGCTCGAGCCCGCATAGGCCACGGCAGCCCTGCCGTCCCACCCTACCGGAGGCGTCCGCCTGTCCGCACCGCGCCTTCCGGCTGTCCAGCACCGCCCGTTCCTCGACCTCGCACTGCCAACCAGGCTGCTGGCACACTCCTGTCTCACGGCTGATGCAGAGGAGCCAGAGGAAAGATCATGTTCCTTAGTACAATTTTTTTGGTAGCAGCGATGTACAATGGTACTCTACAAAGAACTGAGCTGGATAGTTGTTTTTTTTTTTTTTTTGAAAGGACCAGCAATTGCTGGCTATTTCATTGGCATTAGCAGAAAGCAACGGGAGAGTACAAGGTGGTGATGTCCTAGGACACAGTTTGAGAAAAAATGAACAAAACGGCCTTGGCCCTGGCAAAGGACAGGATGCCGGCCAGGTTACAATTACGCTGATCTCTCACGGCGGGTTCCCGAAGGGGCTCTCTAAACACTGTGCACCCGCGAGCCTCCATAATTCGATGGAGTTCCTGATCTCGCGGATTACATCAGGGGCTGATGGCAGCTTCTTCCTGAAAGTGCATTTGTTCCTCTCTTGCCACAGCTCCCAGCTGCCCAACAACAGCATCGTTTTGGCTCCTTTCCGGTGAGCAGGCTCTGTGCCGTGGATGATTTTCCTGACTATCTCCAGCGGCTGTTGTTGGTGCCATTCTTCCCTTGGTGCGAGCCGCCGACATCCCCCCCAGTGAGCCAACCTATTCCATACCTCCAGCGCCACGGGGCAAGTCCAGAAGAGGTGCTGCACCGTTTCCAGATTGCGGACACAGAGTTGGCAAAAATAGCTGTTTGGCCAGCCTCGCCGCTGCAGTCTGTCGTTACACTAGAGCCGGTTTTGTAAGAGTAACCAGGCAAACATCTTGATCTTGCCTGGTGCCCAAGTCTTCCAGATGATATGATCAAAATCCGATACGTTTCTTCCCTAGAATTGCAAGTCGTAGGCAGAGCATGCCGTGTATTCTCCTTTGGGGTCATGGTTCCATCGAATACTGTCACTGGTGTTGCCTTGTAGCGTGGTTGTCGCGTCTCTGATCTGGCGCTGCATGTGGAGGAACGCCGGCAGAAGGTGCTGCACATTTCCATGGGCAAGATCCTTTGTCCAAGTGTCGTCATGCAGGGCCTGCTGAGCTGACCTATTCTTTCGGCGGGAGTGTTTGAAAAGCTCCGGGTAGGCCTGGGCAAGGGTTCCAGCGCCCAGCCAGGAGGAGTGCCAGAAAACAGCCGCCCTGCCATCGCCAATGGTCACCGTGGTCACAGCCACGAACAGGGCCTTGTCATCGGCATCGCAAGGTGGTGCCGTGCCCACCCACGGCCGAGTCGGATCCTTCCAGGCTAGCCACAACCAGCGAAGCCGGAGGGCGCGGCTGAATCTATGAAGGATCTCCTGGAGGTTAATGCTTTCACATCTAATTGGCGTCGCCGATGACTTCGAGGGGTTGATGTGGAGGCCCGTGCTGTGCCCAAACTCCCTAATGATGCTCATGAGTGCATCAATCTCGCATCGGTCTGGGTTGGCGAAGATGACCGCATCGTCGGCGAAGAGGCTGACCCTAAGCTTGAGCTCACGCCCTGGCAGTGGCGCGAGGACGTTTGACGCAACGGCAGCCTCAAGAATTCTGTGCAGCGGGTCTATAGCTAGGATGAAAAGAAAAGGCGAGAGGGGGTCCCCCTGCCTTAACCCTTGGCGGTGCTCGATCCTAGCTCCCGGCGCTCCGTTCAGTAGGCAGGAGGAAGACGAAGTGGAGAGCAGCAGAGCAATCCAATCCCTCCACCTCGCGCTAAACCCCAGCTGCTGAAGTAGCTCAAGGAGATATTCCCAGGACACATTATCGAAGGCCTTGGCAATATCGAGCTTTAGGAGAAGTGCAGGAGTTCTCCGTCTATGCAG
Source organism: Elymus sibiricus (assembly GCA_039707655.1). Classification (NCBI taxonomy): domain Eukaryota; kingdom Viridiplantae; phylum Streptophyta; class Magnoliopsida; order Poales; family Poaceae; genus Elymus; species Elymus sibiricus. Next base: position 285,611,506 of record CM077670.1, read on the forward strand.
AGCCTTTACGCAGTTTTGCACGTATAGGAAGCTGTCGTGGATGCATTTAGTGCGCAGGAACGCCGTCTGTGCCAGGGAGATTAACGAGTGAATCACCGTCGCGAGCCTCATCGAGAGCACCTTGGAGATCAGCTTGGCTATCGAGTGAATCAGGCTAATTGGCCTATAGTCTCTAATTGTAGTTGCTCCGTCTTTCTTTGGTAATAGCACAACTAAGGCCGTGTTCAGGGCCGAAAAATCGCCACCCGCAAGGTGGTAAAACTGGTCGAATGCAGCCATGACGTCGTCTTTGATTGTTTGCCAGCACGATCTGAAGAATGTTCCTGAGAAGCCATCAGGCCCTGGCGATTTTTCAGCCGGTGATGCCTTGATCGCCTGCCACACCTCGTTCTCCGTAAAAGGATTGTCGAGGCCGGCCCCCTGAACTCTAGGCATGTCGATGGAGGCCCAGTCTAGTGTAGTTGTTCGCGACTTAGCCGTTCCAAGTGATGAGTGAAAATGTTCCCAAACTACTCTTTCCTTCTCTGTGTGCACCGTGACCGTCCCTCCCGGTCCTTGGATCGAGTGTATGAAGTTTTTCCGCTTTCTAGAGTTTATTTTGGCCTGGAAGAACGCAGTTTGTGCATCACCAGCCCTAAGCCAGGTGATTCTCGATGCTTGCCTCTTTCGTGCCTTCTCGACAGCCGCGAGTCCCAGGACACGAGATTTCAGTAGCCTCCTCAAATGGAACTCCTCCGGTGAGAGCGTCCTAAGCTCCTGTGCTATGTCTAGACGAAGTATAACCTCATTGGCTAAGTGAAACTGAACGCGAGCATCACTGAATAATGACCTACTCCAGATCTTGAGATCTCTAGCCACCCTACGCAGCTTGATAGAGAGACGGGCGAAAGCACAGGGGGCCGGGGCCGGCCGCTGCCATGCTCTATCGACGGTCTCGAGGAAATGCGGGAAACGCGGCCAGAAAGACTCGAACCGAAAGCTAGGAGGCCTCCGGGGTGCGGCCGCGGCCGCCAGCAGCAGCGGGCAATGATCCGAGCAGGAAGTAGATGCAGCGTGGAGCAGATAGCCGGGGAAGAGTCCTTCCCAAGCTATGGAGCAGAAAAATTTGTCTATACTAACAAGGGTGGGGGATTGCCGTTCGCTACTCCAGGTGAAGCGGCGGTTCTTGCATTTTATTTCCCTTAGCCCACCCGCGTCGATGGCCGCCCGAAATTTGCCCATGATCCTCCTATTTATGTTGCTGTTATTCTTATCCCTAGCCTCGTATATGATGTTGAAGTCACCGTTTATAAGCCACGGTTCGCCATGGGCGGGAGCTACTCTAGCTAGCTCAGCAAGGAACTCTTCCTTCTTTGCGTCGTCAGTTGGCCCGTATACGGTTGTCAACTAGAAACTATGCGCAGAGTTATGAACTGTCACTTTTGCCGTGATCGAAAATTGGCCAATGGCGTGAGATTGAATGGCGACAATGCCGGAGTTCTAGAAGATGGCCGCCCCTCCTCTAGTCCCTGCGGCCGGCAGGACGATGCAATCGTCCAACTGTGTCCCCCCGTGTCTCTAGCTAGGGCCGTCGTCCACTCCTCTATTTTTGTCTCTTGCAGGCACAGGATGGCAAGGCCATGCACCCCGGCCGTCTCGCGGACGACCGATCGGCGGGCGGGGGCGTTGAGACCCCTGATGTTCCAGCTCATTATTGGGCAGTGTCCTGTGATCATGGGCGGAACCTAGAATTACTCGTGGACGAGGTGTCAGGCGACCACCGTCCTGTGCTAATTCTATCACGATCCGACGCGGAGTGGCACAGTTCTAAACACCGACGACTAAACTTAGATAAGAGCAAATACAGGTACACATGCCAACTCTCCGAGGGTTGCCGGCGGCCACCAATAGGCCCAAAACCCCGCCGGCAAACAGCTCTCCACCTAGCCCAACTACGGTTACAGCCCTGAACACTCAAACTACAACCTAACTCGCCCCAGCCTATTGCTGGTCGTCGCCGGCGATGCACGCACGAAGACTCGTCTAACATGGAGATGCGGGGGGCTCCGTGGCCACACCGTCCGGGCCCAGCATGCCAGCGGCCGCCTTGAGCGCGTTGACGTCGAGCCTGGTCAGCCTTGCAATCGCGGCGATGTCTTCGCCAGACAGCGGCTCGTCGAAACGGCGAATCAGCGCCTCCGCCGCCGCCGCCGTCATCTTCTCCTTTGGCCCCAGGATTCCGAGCCCGTGCACGAGGCGAAGCGTCGCCCGCTCCGCCACCGACACCTTGGAAGGGTTGCTGGCCTGCCTAGCGCTCTGCCGGACTGGCACACTGGTCGCCCTCGTCTTCTGCGGTGCCTTGTCCCGGGCGGGAGGCTTGCCGAGGACCGGTGGCGGTATGCTGGTAAAGAAGGACTGGGCCTCGCCGCCGTCCGTCTTCCCCTCCAGTTGTAGCTTGGTTACCCTCCGCGTCACCGCTCCCAGCTGGAGCGCGTGCGTGTCTGCAGCGGCAGGGGTGTGGCGCGCCAAGGACAGCGCCGGGCCCATGTCGAGCGTGTCGCCGCTGCCCTCGCCTTCCCCCGTGAAGGTGAGCGGCTTGTTCAGCTTAGCGGCCACCACCTTGTCGATCGCAGAGGCCATGACGTCTGGGCGCTTAGGTCGCGTGAGCTGCTTCTTCGCTCCCTCAAAGAACTCAGCCACCGGGTCCGCCACCGGGTCCGCCACCGGCTCTGCCTCCAGCGGCATGTCTTGAAGAAGCTTTCGAGGCGGCGCCAGCAGCGATGTTGACGCCTCTCCCCCTGGCGTGCTCTTGGCCTTGTACCTTGGTGCAGATGCGCGCGGCCCTCCCCTGGCCGGGGCCGGCTCCTTGTTCTTGGCATGCGCGTGCACCGGAATCTTGTCGGCTGAGTGGTTGTGCTTGTCGCGCGAAGTGCCGTGGTGATGGCGTGACACCGGGGTGCGGCTGCGGTGCCTGCCATTGGAGGAGGCCGCTGGCGCGTGCTCGGTGCCGCGCCCCCTCCCTAGGATCGCGTCCTTCCAGGAGCGCCTCTGGTAGCCCTGGTCGTCTCCATCGTGCCCGCGCCGCGCCCCGCCAGAAGGCATACCCCGGCAGCCGGTGGATGCAACACGGGGCTGGGGGCGCAGCTGCGGTGCCGGCGCATGCGCCGGCCTGCCGTCCTCGACGCGGAGGGTCCAGACGCCAGGCTCGATGCGCGGGTACGGGCGGTCGTCATCGCCGTCGTCGTCGGAGGGGAGGCCGCTTTGCCGCGAGTGGGACGACCGCGGCGAGAGGGGCGTCCAGTCCTCCACACGATCCACGTGCAGCAGGAGGTCGTACTGCAGCAGCTCAGGGGGAGGCGCCACCGCGCGGCTCGGAGGCGAGCAGCCCAGCATCTCCTCAACACGGCCTGCCCCCCGCGCATGCTTTCAGATGGTGCGTTTGGTGGGGATGAAGGCGGTGTCCCACACCCACACCCAGCAGGCGAACAGCTTGGTGTCGGCGCGCGCGAACGTCCGGCTGTCCAGCCGGTCCACGATGACCTTGTCGCCGATTGCCTCCACAGCGCCCTCCAGCGTCCAAAGCTGCATTGGCAGCCGCTCGATGACGACCCGGACGTGCAGCATCCACTTCTGGTGCACGGCATGCGCGTCCTCCCGCCAGGCCTCAAGCAGGAAAGCGACGCCGTCGACGGTGATTGAGCCCTGCCGCACCGCAAGGTCCTTGTGCGCCGGGAGGTTGAAGAAGACGAAGAAGTCCTCCGGGTCGTGGCTGGTGACGCGGAGCAGGTGTGCAGGGATCTTGAGCTCTCTCTCGAGCACCCTGCCGATGGACAGCGGGCTGGCGGCGTGCGCCGAGGTGCCGACCGCGGTGACCACGATGGCGTGCTGGTTAAGCAGGAAGACTTGCTGCTCTATGGCGGGGGTGGAAGCGATGACCTTGTGGCTGTTGCGGGGACGGCGGCCATGGTCGAGGAACGGCGCGTCGCCCGCCATTGGGGCGGCCGGTGGAAAAGGCGGAGGGGGCGGCGGGTGGTTACTGTGGTGCGCAGGGGAGGCAGCGCGTACACTAGCAGTCCGGATCTGGCATCCTAATCTCTCCTTGGCCGAGCCTCCCCCCCCCTCTTGTTGCGTGGATTTTGCGGGCACTCCCAGCCGTAATGGCCTTGCCTCTTGCAGATGATGCAGCGCAGCGGATCCCTACAATCAACTCTACGATGGCGAGAGCTCAGACAACGGAAACAGAGGCCTTTGAACCTGTTTAAGAAGGCCTCGCGGCCGGGGTCGCGGCTACGAGCTGGCTGGCGCGGAGTCGACCTCTGGATCCGCCCGTAATCCACCGGATCCTTGCTGGCCCTCCGGTTCTTGCGGGACTGGTAGAGCGTCCACTCCTCATCAATGGCGTCGGTGGCTAGCCGGGGCGGGGGGGAAGGCACAACCACAATGGATTGGAGGCGGTTCTTCCCGAAAGGTGGCAGCGCCCCACGGCCCCCCGGTCCGAAGGCCGCCTCGCTGCCGCCCGCGGCAGATCCCCGCGGGGAGTGCGGCGGCAGCTCGCAGCCCCCCATCTCCGGAGCCATAGGGGTCTCCGGGACCTCCGTCGGTCCGCTGGACGCAGCGCAGATCTCCTCCTTCTCCGGTGTGCTCCATCCAAGGCTCCCAGCTGGCGAGGCCGTCCCACGCGCCGGGGAGCAGCGAGGCATGGCGAGGGTAGGGGCGGCCGCCTAGGGTGTGGGTGGCCGCCGCGGCCGGAGCGGCCAGCGGCGCGGGGTGGGGGTGGGTCGTAGGAGCTCAGAGGGGCTCAGATGTGGTTGGATAGTTGTTGTTATGTGTGCAGAGTGGTGTGTTTGCTTTGCAGCGTGGATAACAACTTTCTGCTTTACAAGGTTTGGGGTTTTCCATTTAGCTGTTGTTATCAAAACGATAGCTTACTCTGTAGATGGATCTATTGGTGTATGAACTATGAAGTATGATATATGGACCTATGACATTTCTCATCTGCAAGTGATATGTGAGATTGATAGGAAAAGAACACTTCAGATTTGAAGAGTTGTTCCTAGGTACATATTCTATTTCATGGATATAGTGATGTACATATGGTATTTGCCTTTGGTTAAAGACAGTTTAAAGCGATGTTTTCATAGGTACAGCTGCACTGCCGCACCATTAGATTTTTCATTGCATCATCAGTTAATTTTCGTTGGCAGGTTTTAACTTTTCTTGATGGCGTTTCAAATGGCGAAGTATTGAGTTAAACCTGTCTAAATATAAGTAGAGTTTCTATGAAAAATGCATAATTTGTATCAATCAAAGCTTGGCTAAATATACACTACTGCAGGAATACCTAGCAGTGGCGGGCGCAAAAAGGCCGGTAGTGGCGGGCGAGGCGCCCAGGGCCGCCCGCCACCGACCTCCCGCCACTGCTATAGCCGCATCAGTGGCGGGCATGTACGTGCTTCCTGTGGCGGGCGACAGTTCCTACCCGCCACAGAAACCTTTGTGGCAGTAGCGGTTGTCCCGTAGCGCCCGCCGTTGGAGAGATAGGCTACAACAAACCAATTATTGGCACTGCGGGCTGACACAAATTACTCCAAAAGGCATAGTCATATGGTTCTCAATATAACCGAACCAAACCGAATCATTTTGGAAACAAACGACCAAATAATTAAGTAACACTTCAAATTTGTTCGACTCAAGAAACAATTAAACATCAATGTATCACATCCATCTTAACATACTAATTAACTAACAGTTCAGCTGCTGATATATTCATGACTTAGACCATATTTCTAAACATGGTCAACGACAACCATCATCTGAAACTCGTTGCGGTTGCTCTTCCTTATGGTGATTATCACAAGGGTGTCCAACCTTAGTTCTCTTTTTCCCGTCAAGAACTCCCGCCAGCCGGACTCATAGAAGGATATGCGTCCGTCCGATTCTGTCTTGTACTGAACGCTGGTGGCACGGCCTATTGGTCCATGGCGTACTCCAGCGATGCCGACGGCGGGGATGTCCACTCCGGAAAACATCTTCATAGGTAACTTCTGAACTCCTCGTCATTAAGAGCAAATAGAGAGCACGCAATGTTAGACATCTCACCATACTTGGTTATGAACAAAAAAAGATGAAAAAATACAAAACATCTCACCATGACTTTTTTGATGACATCGGTTTTTGTTAAACGGTGCACAAAGGGCTTCCCAACGAATGCCACACTCGATGGTAACATTGCGGTAACATTCAGGGTCTCATCCGGAGTAAGCTTCCTCATTCTTTGAGAGAAAATTGCTGAACTGAATGGACCATCGTCAACATCTTCCTCATCGTCATCATCTTGCTCATCCTCGTCATTCTGGCTATCATCATTATCCGATCTGTCATCATCTTCACAGCTGCCCTCGTCATCTTGGCTATCATCATTATCTTGGTCATCCTGGCTATCATCATTATCCTGGTCATCGTCATCGTCATCGCTGCAGAAATAAATCGTCATTAACCTGTTGACCTCTCCATTCACGGAAAAGGATATGTACTCTCCTCCGATGAAATTATTCTGTGCAATGTACTGCTAACATCCATCGCCATATATGATGGTTCTACCCTTCCGTTTACGCACATCCAGCTCGAATGTGCGCCCCATATCATCGTCAAAGTACATAACGTTACCGCATAAATTGTTGAAGTCAACCCTTATGTTGCATGGGATACACTATGCAGCAGGTCATTGATACGTCTCCAACGCATCTATAATTTATGAAGTATTCATGCCATATTTATTATAGTTTTGTATGATTTTGGTGCACTTTTATATGACTTTTATATGATTTTTATGGACTAACATATTGACCTAGTGCCCAGTGCCAGTTGTTGTTTTCTGCTTGTTTTTTGTTTTCTAGAAAATCCATATCAAACGAAGTCCAAATGCAGCGAAACTTTTTGACAATTTTTTTCGCAAGGAAACAGGCCCATGAAGCTTCGGAGGAGCAGTAGAAGAGCCACAGGGGACCCACGAGCCACCTGGGCGCGCCTGCCCCCCCCAGGCGCACCCTGGTGCCTCATGGGCCCCCTGTGGCCCCTCTTCGCGTGATTCCAACGCTGAAAAATCATATATATTCAGAAACCCCCGAAAGTTAACCTAGATGAGTTTTTACGCCGCCGCAAGCCTCTGTACCTCCATGATCTCATCTACAGCCCTTTTCCGGCACCCTGCCGGAGGGGGGAATCGTCACCGGAGGCCATCTTCATCATCCCGGCGGTCTCCATGACGAGGAGGGAGTAGTTCACCCTCGGGACTGAGGGTATGTACTAGTAGCTATGTGTTTGATCTCCCTCTCTCGTGTTCTTGATATGGCACGATCTTGATGTATCGCGAGCTTTGTTAATATAGTTGGATCATATGGTGTTTCTTCCCTCTCTATCTTTGTTGTGATGAATCGAATCTTTTCCTTTTGAGGTTTCGTTATTGTCGGATTGAATATTCAGATTTGAGAACACTTGATGTATGTCTTGCATATGAATACCCGTGGTGACAATGGGGTATTATATTGATTCACTTGATGTATGTTTTGGCACTCAACTCGCGGATTCCCGAGGTGACATTGGGGTAATCTATGCATAGGGGTTGATGCACGTTTTCATTATCTTTTCTCCGATAGAAACTTTGGGGTGCTCCGTGAAGTTCTTTGTGTGGACTGAATATTATGATTATGAAGTTGTTTGATGCATATCGTATAATCAACTCACGGATACTTGTGGTGACATTGGAGTATCTAGGTGACATTAGAGTTGGTTGATGTGTGTCATATGGTGTTATTTTAGTACGAACTCTAGGGCTGTTTGTGACACTTATAGGAATGGCTCAATAGATCGATCGGAAAGGATAACTTTGAGGTGGTTTCGTACCCTACAAACAATTTCTATCTTATGTTCTCCGCTAATAGGAACTTGGGAGTGATTCTTTATCGCACGTTGAGGGATGATTATATGATCCAATTATGTTAGCATTGTTGAGAGATTGCACTAGTGAAAGTATGAACCCTAGGCCTTGTTTTTAAGCATTGCAATACCGTTTGTGCTCACTTTTATTGTTTGCTACCTTGCTGTTTTTATTTATTCAGATTATAAAAATATATTTCTACTACCCATACTACACTTGTATCACCATCTCTTCGCCGAACTAGTGCACCTATACAATTTGCCATTGTATTGGGTGTGTTGGGGACACAAGAGATTTCTTGTATTTGGTTGCAGGGTTGTTTGAGAGATACCATCTTCATCCTACGTCTCCCACGGATTGATAAACCTTAGGTCATCCACTTGAGGGAAAATTGCTAGTGTCCTACAAACCTCTGCGCTTGGAGGCCCAACACGAGTCTATAAGAACAAGTTGTGTAGTAGACATCAGTCATCATTAACAATAAAGTCAGTACAATAATTATACAAATGGTTTGAATAGAATACTAGTTGAGGTTAAAGAATGTTACCACTGATTTTTGAAATCCCTTCGTCAAGAAGAGTCCGAAATCTACTGCAGTATCCACACTGTTCATACATGTACATTTGCAGATATGGCAGATCTTACGCCTCATGATTCCTAATAATCATTACGAAGCACTTATTAATTGTAATTTTGAGAGGAGGAAGTGACTAAGAAGGGTTCGAGAAAATTTGGCATGACCTTTGCTGAATAGTGAACATATTTTGAGTACCAGAAATTTGATGAAACGGAAGTTAATCAACGTTTCATCAAAATGTTGGCACTCATTTTCAAAACCCATGCACTTGTCATATGTAAATTCGAGATCAACTTTGCTTACAAAGCTAAACAATATTGTCAAAGCAAATGAAATTCGGCATCAACTTTGCTGACTATTGAACATATTTTGAGTACCAGAATTTGATGAAACGGAAGTTAATCAACGTTTCATCAAAACGTTGGCACTCATTTTCAAAACCCATGCACTTGTCATATGTAAATTCGGCATCAACTTTGCTTACAAAGCTAAACAATATTGTCAAAGCAAATGAAATTCGGCATGAACTTTGCTTACAAAGTTGACGTATGGAGTGACAGAAATTTGGCGAAACGGAAATGAATCAACGTTTCGCAAAAACTTTGTCACTCTTTTTCAAATCCGTGTGAATAACACGAAGCCCATGCACTTCTCATATGTAAGAAAATTCAAACATCATTGCCACTTGTCATATTTAGCAATTATTTAGTACCACAAATTCTTATATGATGTACAACTAGTTAATCTACTAATCAATAAGATGCAAATTCTAAACCCTAGAGCGTAATTTAGCCACGGAGATTGAGTATACCGTTGGCGGTCGAGGGCGGCGGTCGAGGGCGGCGGACGTGACGGCGGTCGAGGCGGAGGACGGCGGCGACGGTCGAGGCGAAGGACAACGGCGGCGGTCAAGGCCGGAGGACGGGGCTGCGCGCGGTCGAGGCGGAGAATGGCGCGGCGGCGGTTGAGGAGGACGACGCAACGGCGAGCAGATCCGGCGGTGCTCACGTCGTTGGACGAGTGGAAGGCGCCGCCGGCTGGTCGGAGGGACGGTGGCGGTGGTCGAGGCGCAGGACGGGCGAGGAAGGGGGCGAGGGAGAGGAAATGGAACAGAGAAAGACGGAATGGCGGAAATGAAAGTTTGTGTGGACGGTTGCTGGGCGGGCGCGGAGGAGGAACTATCTGTCGGGAGTCGTGGCGGGCAATCACGAGCACCCGCCACAGCAAACTTTTCCAAAATTTGATTTAGTTGCCGCGCTTGCCAAAATATAGTTGTGGCGGGCTCCTAGAGACGCCCGCCACTGCTTACCCACAAGCCAGTGGCGGGCGCTTCGTCGACGCTCGCCACTACAGTTTCCAGCCGGGAGGCATATTTGAAAGAGCCTAGCTGTGGCGGTTGCTGGCTGGCGCCCGCCACAGGTGTGCCCGTAACTGTGACGGGCGTGTCCTGTCACCCGCCACTGCTCTTCTGAAAAAGTAGCAGTGGCAGGTGACATGTCCTGCCCGCCACTAATTATAGTTCATCTATAAGCCCTTTTCCAGTAGTGATAAGTACTGTGGCCAGGTGCACTTGGACTCTGATCTCCATCAGGACATCACATTTCTCAGGTTTTTCCAGCAACTATGGGCAGTAGTCAATGTCTCTGTCAATTGGTGGATTGGTGAGAGATCAAAAAAATGAGCAAAACATCCGATACCATAGACTGGAAGTGCAGGAGGCTGCTTTCTTGCCATGGAAGGTGGCTCTCTGCTGAAACTCCCATTCACCCCAGTATTTGTGTACCTTCAGGTTTTGAATTTCGTTTGATGGGTGTTATATCTCATATCAAGTGATCTGTAGCCTGATTAGTCCCATAATTTTTATTCCAAATTATTTTTTCTGAATTTACTTTCCACGGATTTTGGAACCGTACTTAAGAGCCTGCCTATATTTTCTTGGTAATACTGTTTTCTTTGTTTTGACACTGAGGGCCTGTTCGGGTCAAAGGAAGGGAAAACATAGGGTTGGAGATAAACGCCGGAAATGGGGAGGAATGCAGTTGCAAAGCATAGGAAAGAAAACTGCTACATCTGCATGCAGAGTTGGTGTTCGGACAGAGGAAAAGTGACCATAGGAAATCAATCGATGTGGGTCCCGGTCAGTATATTTTAAATATTGAAAAAGATCGACACTAGCTTCAATTCCTGTGCGTGTGAGACTAAATTGTACACAGATCAGCCCCAGTGTGGGTCCAGTTGCATGCCTTGCCGCAGCTTTTCTCTTCTATTCCTCGGGCCTACGCGAAAACAAGCGCTTTGGGTAGATGTTTTTTTTCCTGTGAAAACGCAGGTTCGTGAGACTTTTCACCGGAATGGAAAGGACGCGTTCCTTCGTACCAAACGGGGTTTCCTGTGGCGATTCCATAGGAATAAGTTTTCCGTGGTTTTCCTTCAGTTTTCCTACGTACCGAACAGGCCCTGAACATGGCTCCATCTTGGACGCCGTAAGATCTTTTGTCTTTCTACAGGGTATAATGTGTCTGCAAATAAAACTGTAATATTACATTTAAACATCTTGCTCATTTCTCTCTGATTCTACCACAAAAGAAGAGGAACGTAATTTATGTATTATTTCTCTTGAACTAAACTGTAATAGTACATTTAAATCTCTTGCTCATTTCTCTCTGATTCTACCTCAAAAGAAGAGGAACGTAATTTATGTATTACTTCTCTTAAACTATTGTTATCACGAAGTAATGTACCAGTGTTAAGTTTCCCAGGGCTATTATGTAGACTGCACTACTCCAAATTTGGAGCTTCTTTTCAAATACTGTTGCCTGCAAAGTTAAGAAATGTTGAAACTTTCTCTTCTCATCATGATCAGGGCCTATTAACTTACGAATGAGGTACAGTCTTGCCAACTCTGTGGTGATGCTCTAATTCCTTATCCCAGTTTTACCATGGAAATGTAGTAAGCAACTCGTGTGAAGTTGTTGCCGTTCATACATTATATGGCAGTTCTGTTATCCCAAGGGCATTCATAATTCAAGCAAAAATGTAGGTAGAAACCGGTACCAAGCCGCCACAAAATCGTGTACAATAATTTGCACAGGCTCATCATTTCATCATCGGCACCAATCCAGCAGGTGGTCATACAAGGATGATATTAATTACCGAAGGGCACGAGGGATTCAAGTTCAGCATGCAATATCAAAATGCATCTCCTTTTGGTAAAATGTATCGGATGATTCATGCAGTAAAGCTTTATTTTCTGAAACTCCTCAATGTCTATTACAACTTGATATTCATACATACATAATAATGCCAAATTGAAACAATCAAGTAATAATCAAGAAGTTAGTCAACAAATTAGCAGGTAAGCTTTTTCGTCATTGCATACAGGATTTTCACACAATGCCTCAGCAAGGCGCAGCGTGCCGCCGCGCGGGTATGGCTAGTGAACTAGTACGTATAGGATTTTTCCTAAAAATATATCGCTGTTGTTTATTAGAACTAAACATATCCTTGTTGGCTTGATCTATTCCAGCACACATATTGATCCATATTACTTGTCGCAACTTTAGTACACAAGTAATATGGATCGGAGCGAATAATAAAATTCGAACCACATGGCATATGTGGTACGCTATCACAAAAAGAATGTAAAAAAACAGAATAAAATTCCTTGGTCAAAATAAACCCTTAACCTCGCAGGAAGGAGAATTTACCACTCTTTCAACTATCGATGACATCGTGTAAGCTAGATCTCCTTGTACCTTAGCATCGGCCATCAACAAATTTCAGCCGCTAGATCTTGAAACATGTACCTTAACATTGGCATCCATTTGATCTTTTTAACAGATGGATCCTCAGAACCATTTATATCAATACATATTGTCAAAAGAATATTCATTTCTTAAGTGAAAGCACCATTCTCATGAAGTACAAAGTTATTGTGAGGGAAAAGCACAGTAAAAAGGTTCAAATCCACTGGAGAAATATTTATTATTGATCAACTGATTCATGAGGGGGAACATGAAGGCAAAAGAAATAATCAAGAGTTAAAAACACTAGCAGCACAGACGTGCAACTGCATGTGATCAAATCATCGAATCGAACTCATATTAAAGACATAAATCCCCTGAAAAGAATAGAAATTCAACTGTGCTTTCCTTCACAGCCATGAGATCAAAATCCTAAGCTCGACATCGTCCAGGCACTGTGCTGGCAGAGTTGGCCTCTAGCTTCCCTCATGCCAAATCCGTATTTCGACTCAACGACTCTAAATCATGCCAAATCCGTATTTCGACTCAACGACTTTAAAACACGCACACTATACCAAAAGTCTCCATCATCATTTCCCAAAATATGTTCAGATTTGAGTCCAAGGAGTTATAGTTTAACATAACAACTCCATATTCCAGTTCATGAATACTAGTCATGGTAAGTAACACTGCCACAGTTTCACTCCACTGTAACTAGTAACTACATCAATGGTGTGAAGATGCATGGCATTATGTAAGCGACAATTTGAGTTCAACAGTTGGGCATCACTTCCAAATGTATTGCGACCTTTCTCCAAATCCAGCACTAAGCTACTGATCATTGAACATAATATAATACTATGTTCTCAGCTGCAAGTAAATACTACCATAGCTAATGTTCTTTTGCACATTGCAGTCAGCATGCCTAAAATCTTTTCATACAAGACAGTTTTCACGCATGACAGTGTTCAGTTTTCAACAAAGCCTACGATGCCAACAAAGCATGAACGAATCTGGTGCAAATATCAGCAAGATAACTCGCCAGACAAAAATTAAAAAATATAGAAGATGAATCAGCAACATGTAATCAAGAAGGTGCATATCTGCTTTTCTCTGAATGTAACAGTAACAGTAGACAAAATCAGGAGCACCTTATAGAACAACCACATCAACAATGGGACAAAAACAACCTAGTAGCATCGGCTCCAGATCACAATGTACAACTGCAACCACTGAAAGGATACTTCAGAGCATAATGATGATATCCTAAATTCCGGCAACGAAAACAGTACATAGCAATAGTATCCATATCAGTAACAAATTCGATAGAAGCCATCATGGCCTGCAGGCATACCATCCAATATGATGCCCAAGCCTTTCGAAATCATGTTCAGAACACAGGCAATTCGTTCACAATTCATGCAATGGAAATTTTGCAACATACAGTGTACTGAAACATAACAGGGGATAACTGCACAGACTAAAAGAAACACCTGCTGTCATATTAAAAGAGGAAGAAGGAATCAATATCTGTGAACCTCTGTCACCGTTGTGCGAATCATGAAAAGGCTAACCAGTTTGAGTTTCATCACCAGAGAGGCAGAGATTGCAGTATCCGAACCATCAGGGAAACTCAAGCTCGGGGAACCATTCACAGGCACCGTCATTCAGCTGCTTCCGAAGGAACTCAGGGAGGACAAGGCTTTCTTTGAGCACATGTGGAGTAATTCTGAGGCCCCGAACAAAACAGTTGGCAGATCCCTGAAGTTTATCCATCTTATCATAATGCGACAGCTTGCCGGGGCTTTCAAACACCAGCATATCCGATTCCAGCACCAGCGCATCCCCAGTGGTGGAGCTAGGGGGGGACTGGCAGGAGCCATGGCTCGCCCCATGACCCAGGAAGTGTCATATAATACCCGTATTTTCCTTCAGATTTCAAGAAATTTTGTGAAGATTACTAATACTTGGCCCCTCCTGTCAATACTAACACGCATTTGGCCCCCCTAATTGATTTTTCCTGGCTCCGCCGCTGCGCATCCCCCCCTTGATACAGGACAGCCGGATGAGGATCATAAGCAGGTGTGAACGACAGCTCAACCGGGTGCTTGACCCAGTTCATCTGCTCGTAGTCCTCCATGAACCAGATAACCGACTTCTGTGCAGATTGGTGCCAGCAGAACACGGCAAGCGTGCCGTCCATCTCAAACAGCTGCGTGTGGTCGCGCTCGGCCAGCATCGCCTCCGCGGGGGGAGGGATCCAACTGAATGACTCTGCATCTGTGTCGAACACCAGAATGTTGCCCTCTTGGCTCCGTTGCGGCCGCCAGTGCAGCCTGCCGCGGAAGAGGACGGGCGGCGATGTGCTGGAGCTCTCCAGCCCTCTCGCCAGCCCAGCAGCCACGGCAGCCGACGACGTGAGCATCTCGATGTTCCTGATCGCCTGCTGGGATCCCAGCGAGAGGACGTAGTAGGAGTACTCCCTCTCGAGGCCATCAACCTGCTGGTACAGCACCCGGTACTCCCCAGAAGCGGCGTGCTTGTAGAACCCCACGAATTCTCGGCCATCACGAAACAGCAGCCCCAGACGAGTACCTTGGCGCGTGGCAGGGTTGCAGACGAGGAAGGTCATGCGGAAGCCGAGGAGGAGCAGGCCGTCGCAGGACCCGTGGAGCACGAGCGCGTCGCACCCGAGGGAGGGCACGCGGCCAGACACCGTAACCCGCATGACCGCCCGGCGCTTGTTGGTGCTGAGGTTGACGGCCTCGAGGCAGTACTCGTCGCAAGCCAAGAGGAGGGGCTGTGCTGGCTGGCGGGAGTGTTAGTCGAGGATGAAGCCGTGATCGTCGGTGGCGAGGCGGCGCCAGGCCTTGCAGACGGCGCGGCAGCGGAGGAGCTGCTTGTGCGGCAGGAGGAGGAAGATCTCCCAGACCAGCTCCTCGTTGAGGCCGCCGAAGGAACGCTGTTCGATCTCCTTCGACGCCATGGGACGGGAGGAGGCGAGGTCGGAGGGGTTCGAGAACCTTCAGAAATGCCTGCAAATTCCCCAGATCCGAATGAGCGAACAAGAAATTGCTGGAATCCCAGCACGTGAGGACGCGATCGACTCAAGAACGACTGGTGCGAACTCACCTGTTCCTCGATTTCCCTTGATCTCCCTCGATCTCGCCGCAGACTCGACCCGCTCAAGAACTCAAGAACACCACCCTTTGGCCGTTGGAACAAGACGGAGTCGATAGCCAAGATTTTTTTTTTTTTGAGACTAGATGAAAGGGGGGAACGGAAACGCTGCGGTGCGGGAACCGGACATTCTAGAGCGTTCCTGGCCTTCTGGGCTTCTTTTTTATCTGGGCCTTGCCTAGGCATGACGACTTTGTAAACTGGATCGAGCCAAACCGACACTCAAAAAAAAAAAAAAAAGATCGAGCCAAACCTCAAAAAAAAAAAAAAAAAAAAAAAACTGGATCGAACCTATGCTGACCAATCGCTGCCCTAAATATCTACTGCTTTTTTTTTTACCGAAAAAGGCTTGCTTTATATAAAGCAACACGCCCGAACCGATACAAAGTGATGGATGAAACCCCTTAGAAAGCAGATCAAAGATAAAACAAGATTACATGAGTGCCAACACTCCATCACGACACACCCGAGACTACTGACTAGAAGAAAGACCACGCCTCCATGAGAAACCACCGGACGTCGATGCAACACACACCAAGTTGTCACCGGAGAGGACCCCTGCCCTCTCGCTCCGGGCCATGGAGCTCCGATCCTGCCTGCAGACAACGAGGACCGAGAGTGATGCCCTCAACATCACGTGTAAAGGATAGGGAGTCGTAGGGATCACTCCAAGCCAAAGCCGAAGGAGCATCGAGATAGGATCCAAGCTCGCCCGCCGATGTCGAAGAAACGCAACCGAAGGGCACTGTCGGGGATATACCCCGCGGTGTAACCCGGCCGGAAGCATGACCCGGCCAGGACTTGGCGGCTCGCCGGCTAACCCGGCTGAGGCTTGGCGACTCACTGGAGCCCTGGCCGAACTTGACGATTCATTGGTAACCCGGCAGGAGGTATGAGGCGGCTCATCAGTATGGCGGTTCATGGCGTCACCTCTATTACCGGGTCACAGGACGACCGGGCCCATGGCCCAGCGTGCGAGCCGGTGCAAGGCGGCTCATGGACGGGCCTGGATGGGCGACTCACAAAAGAAGGCCCAAGAAGAGAAAAGAAAGACTCCTTCGCAAAGGAAACAAGACCCGGATTAGGACTCAAGGAAGACTAGTCCTAATCCTACTCCTAGTAGGACTCTACATGTAAGCCGCCCCTTCAACCTTTATAAGGAGGGGTAAGGCGCCCCAAGAGGGACAACTTCAAGTCATTAGAGATAGACAGACTAGAGGCTCTCGAGACTAGAGGTAGCAAGACAACACCCTTGTAACCAAGATTGTCCTCATCATCAATACAAGACAAGCAGAACGTAGGCTTTTACCTCCATCGGAGGGGCCGAACATGGGTAAACTCGCGTCTCTCGATTCCGACCAACCCCTCTCAAGCCGCCACATAGCTGCGATGGCCTCACACCTCAAGTCCGCTAACCCGGACATCTTGCCATGACAAAACCACGACAGTTGGCGCCCACCGTGGGGCTCACGCACGGTGGTGTTGTATTCTTGGGAGGAAACTTTCCGAGGAATCAAGAAGCTCGTGATTGATCGGATAAAGAAGAGCACCTACGGGCAGATTCCGCCGGATGACCCGGCACGGGACAACCCTAGGCACAACCGGCTAATTTGTTGTTCGGAGATCAGCATCATGAGTAACTTTGGAGTTGGTGTCGCCGTCGCTGATGTCGCGCGTCGCCGAGACCGATCAGAGCTCCAATGCATCTTGGCGTCAACCGTTTCCACCGTTACGCCGAGTTTGTTATCGCTATTTCCGAGCAGATCAGACATAGCTACTGTTATTATCATTCATCAGTCTGATTACTAAGGGATAACCAGAAAAAAGAAAAGTCGCTAAAAGCGTCCAAGTTACAGTCGTCGGCTGTCAGATCAGATCAACTCCCGATGCACATGATGGATTCAACAAAAGAAAAAATAAATAAATGGGAGGCTGGGATTCGAACCCCAGACCCGCTGATGTTTGCGCATTGCAGCTACTGCTTGGTCTAGCAAGGAATTTATGGACGCAGACTCGCCGCCCACAGCGCCGGCCTCGCCTTGAGCCACCTCGTTGCCGCGGTCATACCTTCGCGCCACTCCAGACTCGCCGCCCAAGTTGCCAGCTTTGCCACAGCCGCCGGCTTCGCCTCATGTTGCCTCGCTCCGAGTCCATCTCGTCTCCGAGTCGGCCCCGCCCCGTTCACCTTGAGACGCCTCCGCGTGTCCGAGCTGCCGCCGCCTCCGCACGCGCCCTACTCTCCCGATGCGCCTTCGAGCCGGCCCTGTCTCGCGCCACCTCCGCCGTGGCTGGCCGCAAGCCGCCGCCTCTGAGCCGTTGCCTCGGGCCAGGCCCTGCCGGTTCAGCCGTCGCCCTCGCCTTTTTCGCCTCGAGCTGCCCCCACACGACTTCGCATCCGAGTCGGCCTCCAGATATATGCTAACGCAACTAGCCAGCCAAGCTGCCAACAACTTCGTCTCTGAGTCGGCCTCCTCTGCTCCAAGTCGCCGCCGCGCCTGCGGGCCCTCTGTGCGCGCTCTGAGCCGCCACCGCGAGGCGCACCCAACAGCCCGCCTCCACCGTCTCCGCCGTAGCCATCGGCCGCAGCCACCTCGCCTCCATCCTCGCGCAGCCAGGGGCCCCTCTCCAACGCGCCCACGCCCCTGTGTGACCTTGCCTCAAGTCACCAGTACTAGCTGCCGCCGCCGCACCCTGCGGGCTCCACCATGCCTCATCCCCGTCGCGACCTGACCTCGCCCCGGACGGCTCCGCCTCACCCCCACCGCGCCTTCGCCGGCTCACCTCCACGGCCGCTCCGGCGGCTCGCTGCTCCACGCCTCCCACACGTCGCACCGGCCGCCTCCGCGCCCACTGCATCCTGCGCCCGCTCCACTGGCCGCGACCTCTCCCCGCCGAGAGCCGCCGCTCCGGCCACGGCCGTAACCCGCCGCCGCCTTGAGCCACTTCTGCGCTAGCCCTGTCGCCGCAGCCTCAAGCCGTCGTGGCTCCACCTCCACCTCCGCCTCACGCGGCTCCAGAACAGCCACGCGCCCCGCTCCTCTCCAAGCTGCCGCCGCGAGCCGCCCCTGCGCCTCCGAGCCGCCCCTGCGCCTCCGAGCCGCCCCTGGCCCCGAGCCAGCCCGCCTCGCCTTGCTCACCAGGCCAGCCGCCGCTATGGTGGCCGCCCGCCGGCTCGTGGCCCCGCGTCGGCCATTCTCCTCGCACGGGAAAGGAAGAAAGTAGGAGGACTTTGGATAAGAAAGACGTGGGCACCGTTTAAAAAAAAACAGGGATGAGTTGGCCCGGTGAAGCGTTTACGATCAGAGTGTTTTTTCCGTCAGGACGACGTTCGTGATGGGACGACATTATCATCAGGTGATATTTTTTCTTGTTAAAATTATTTCTGTGACATTACTCTATCAAGAGTTTTTTGTACTTTGACCTGTATGAATTTACACGCAGGATAAATTATAAATGGGAGGCCGCTCGGGCGTTCACAATACGTTGGACAGTCCACTGAACGGGTGAACCGCCAACGGACGTGCGCAAGCCGCCGTTCACGTGATTTGGTCTACATCAACAATGCCGCGGCCGTCTTTCACGACCGTGACGCGCGGCCGATTCTCTCTTGTCCGCGCCGGCTTAAAGTGCCGGGTTACCGGCTGACTCGCTCGACCGCGCGGCTTACCGCGCCTACGATTGACTCGGCCGTCCGCACCGGTTTACAATACCCGCGGCCGACTCTCCGCTCCGCGCTGCTTTGCAGCCCCCGCGACCGACTTTCTAGTCCGCGCCAGGTTACCGGCCGACTCTTGCATATATATCAACAAATCAGAGCCCCGTCTGCTCACACAAGCTGCCCAACGGACATGTACAAGTCGCCGCCTTGCGGTTCGGTTTATTGCAACAACCCTGGAGCAGATCATAATATATTGTCAGCCTCCACCAGATGGCTCAATGGATAGTCCATACGGGATCATTTATAACCTGCCGCGGTCGACCTCAACCTCCCGTGGATTCGCATCGCGTTATCAACGCTAAAGGATATACAATGAGTGTTGCGAAGATTATCAACTCGCCACTTTGCCTCCGGCTTCAACGCATTCCAGCGTTCCGCTGTTCAACCTTATGCCGGCTTATATCATGGTCAGAATATGGAGAGTCTCAAGCCGCCTCTTCGAGTCAACTTAAGACTCGGGGGCTACAGACATGATTCAGCAAGATGGCGGCTTATAAGACTGTGCAAAAACAAAAATAGCATCATTATACGGCAGCTTACATGACGGCGGCTTACAAGATGGTGCACAAGTTAATATCATCGACAAGGTCGTTTGAGGGCTTTCAACCCACCGGGTTAAGCTTCAACCCTCTCGATCAGGCTTTTCAGCCACTATAAGGCGGGTCGTGAACCCAGAAGTTGACTCCGTCAACAAAGCCAAAATTGGGGTGCAGCGAGTTGAATACTTACCCCCTCTTTTGATGACTTATTCCAAAATTGGGGTGCAGCGAGTTGAGAACTTACCCCCTCTTTTGATGACTTATTCCAAAATTGGGGTGCAGCGAGTTGAGAACTTACCCCCTCTTTTGATGACTTATTCCAAAATTGGGGTGCAGCGAGTTGAGAACTTACCCCCTCTTTTGATGATCTTTTCCAAAATTGGGGTGCAGCGAGCTAGCCACTCACCCCCTCTTTTGGTAACCTCTCCAATATTGGGGTGCAGCGAGTTGGCCACTTACCCCCTCTTTGGATGACCTGGAAGAGCAGAGGACATCATGCATTGCATCATACATTGCATCATACATTGCATCATGCATTTCATCATACTTACATATCATGCCGGTTTGCCAAAACCGGGTCAGTAAGCAAGACTATGTGAGAGTTAACCTCTCCGGGTTGTGCTTTTTCAAGCCGCCCTCACAACAATGCAGAACATACTCTGTATTGTTTATTTTCTGCAGGTCTTATCTCTTGATCTGAGCCGCCATTAAGTGTGACGAAAGATGTCATGGACAGAATACAAGACAACTTGAAAAATTGGTTATTCTTGAAAAGCCGCCCTATCAATTATAATGCCGGGTCATTTAATTGACCGGCTCTTGGTTTTCTTCAACCAGTGCTCTGTAGTATACTACAGCACTAATGGATTTCTCAAGCATATATTTGCCGGGGTGCACCGCAACCACGAGCAGGAATTTCACTATTGACACCGGGTTACAACCACGGTCAAGGAGTCATATTATTCTTATACAGTCCCGAGTCGCCGCAGGCAGACAACCCGGCACTTGGGGGCTACATTATTCAAGTCCGGTTTACATCAAGTATGCAAGTCCCATGTCGCTGCAAGCATGCACCACGGCACTTGGGGGCTAATGCAAGCTGGTTTTCAAATCATGACATTATCAACAAGACCCTGTTATCTCAAGGAGATGAGCCGGCCTTTCTATATTTTTCTAAGTCCCAGCCCAGTGTTTCTTACTGACCCGGCACTTGGGGGCTAAAGTGTTCAGCTGTTTAACAGACTATGAGGATCAAATTGAAGACCCGGCCCATCACATACTGATGACCCGGCCCTTGGGGGCTACACCAGCTGAAGATTTATAAGGTATAAGACAGTTACAAGTCCCAGGCTGCTGCAGGCAAGACAACCCGGTACTTGGGGGCTACATAATCAAAGATATTATTGCAAAACACCAAGTCATCATGGATAAACTTGGCGCTTGAGGGCTACAGGTAATATGGAGATAAAAATAGCAGGATATGTTTAAACTATCAAATTTTGAGACCCGCCCAGGAGAGGCCGGAGCATTGGAAGACCGGCTCTACATCAGATGGATTTTTCATCCTAATATTTTTATCAAGACGGTTGGAGTCTAGCTATTTGACCCGGCATCATCAATGATTATGACCCGACGGAGATGACCCGCCAAAAGTGTTGGAGGCCGACTCAACGGCATAAGGGCACTAACAAGCAAGACGATTGAGAAGACGGCTCATCCATATGAAGAAGAAACCCGGATTGTTGAGGATCCACTTCAGTGAAATAAGCCGGCCGGGGGAGTGAGCCGGTCACCTAACATATTTATTATTTTTATTTCAGGAGCTTAGCGTGAATAAATTCATGCTAACCTGGGGGCTAATGTCGGGGATATACCCCGCGGTGTAACCCGGCCGGAAGCATGACCCGGCCAGGACTTGGCGGCTCGCCGGCTAACCCGGCTGAGGCTTGGCGACTCACTGGAGCCCTGGCCGAACTTGACGATTCATTGGTAACCCGGCAGGAGGTATGAGGCGGCTCATCAGTATGGCGGTTCATGGCGTCACCTCTATTACCGGGTCACAGGACGACCGGGCCCATGGCCCAGCGTGCGAGCCGGTGCAAGGCGGCTCATGGACGGGCCTGGATGGGCGACTCACAAAAGAAGGCCCAAGAAGAGAAAAGAAAGACTCCTTCGCAAAGGAAACAAGACCCGGATTAAGACTCAAGGGAGACTATTCCTAATCCTACTCCTAGTAGGACTCTACATGTAAGCCGCCCCTTCAACCTTTATAAGGAGGGGTAAAGCGCCCCAAGAGGGACAACTTCAAGTCATTAGAGATAGACAGACTAGAGGTAGCAAGACAACACCCTTGTAACCGAGATTGCCCTCATCATCAATACAAGACAAGCAGGACGTAGGCTTTTACCTCCATCGGAGGGGCCGAACCTGGGTAAACTCGCGTCTCTCGATTCCGACCAACCCCTCTCAAGCCGCCACATAGCTGCGATGGCCTCACACCTCAAGTCCGCTAACCCGGACATCTTGCCGTGACAAAACCACGACAGGCACCTAAGCTCCATGACGACGCCCTCAAGAGGGTGACGACGCAACGCTCCACCGCCGTCAAGACCGAAGATACGATCAAGGATTTTCACCCAGAGCCTTGACGCGGGGAGAGAGACCACAACGACGCCCCCAAGAGGGATATGACCCCCACAAGCATCGCCGCCGTTGGCGCCAGAGCGCAAAGCTTTCGCCCGAAGACTCTCCCACGCCACATGGAGGTACCACGGTCCAAGTCTGCCGCCACCAAAACAGGCCTCCACACCACGATCTGGGAGATGCCATTGCCGAAGCACCGCCACCGCCAGGATCCCCGTTGTCTCGCTCCTTGCTGCCCACACAGCCAAGGAGAAACGCCACCACCACCGCACTGCCACTCGCTGGAGAGCCGACCGCGCAGTCCACCTTCTAGGGCCGCCGCCCCTGCATCCCGGATCTCGCAGCTCCCAACCCCGCCCAGCCCTTGGTCACTGCCCATCGGGGAAACGAGGCGAAAGGAAGCTTCTTTCCGCCTTGGACGACCCCACACTGCTCCTAGCGCCGCCACCGCCACCGTCGACCAAGACTCGCAGCCATGGTCCCAAGACCTTAGATCGACGCCACCACCTGCAGGGTTAGATCTAGTAGGTCCCGGACAACCCACCCCTGGGCTGGGATGGGGTAGCCGCCACACCGGCGCCAGCCATCGCGTAGAGGAGTGCTACTTGTAGTCTGCGTTGGTATTTCCCCGAAGAGGAGAGGATGATGCAATACAGTAGAGATAAGTATTTCCCTCAGTTAAGAACCAAGGTTATCAATCCAGTAGGAGAACCAAGCAAAATTCCGTTAAGCGCACCTGCACACACAAGAGCAAACACTTGCACCCAACGCAAATAAGAGGGTTGTCAATCCTCTTAGCGGTTATTTGCAAGGATTAAATCTTATCAAGGTAAATATATAAACTAAAATACTAATTAAACTAAAAGTAAATAAATTGCAGCAAGGTATTTTTAGGTTTTTTATATGATAAAGATAGACCCGGGGGGCATAGTTTTCACTAGAGGCTTCTCTCTTGAGCACATAAACATACGATGGGTAAACAAATTACTGTTGGGCAATTGATAGAAAAGCAAATAATTATGATGGATTCATGGCAATGATCATGTATATATGCATCACGTCCGAGACAAGTAGACTGACTCCTACCTGCATCTACTACTATTACTCCACTCATCGGCCGCTATCCAGCATGCATCTAGAGTATTAAGTTAATAAAAACAGAGTAACGCCTTAAGCAAGATGACATGATGTAGAGAAGCAAATTCAAGCAATATGAATAAACCCCATCTTTTTATCCTTAATGGCAACAATACAAATACGTGTCATGTCCCCTTCTGTCACTGGGATTGAGCACCGCAAGATTGAACCAATCACAAAGCACTGCTCCCATTGCAAGATAAATCAATCTAGTAGGCCAAACCAAATCGATAGATCGGAGAGAAATACAAAGCTATAACAATCATGCATAAAAGAGTTCAGAGAAGACTCAAATATTTCTCATGAATAATCTGATCATAAACTCATAATTCATTGGATCCAAACAAACACACCGCAAAAGAAGATTACATCGGATAGAACTCCAAGAACATCAAGGAGAACATGGTATTGAAGATCAAAGAGAGAGAAGAAGCCATCTAGCTACTAGCTATGGACCCATAGGTCTGTGGTAAACTACTCACACATCATCGGAAGGGCAGCAAGGTTGATGTAGAAGCCCTCCGTGATCGATTCCCCCTCCGACAGAGTACCGAAAAAGGCCTCCAGATGGGATCGCGGAAGAACAGAGGCTTGCGGCGGCGGAAAGGTTTTCTCTTCTAGCTCTCTGGGGGTTTCCCAATATTTGTAAATTTATAGAAGTGGAATTAGGTCAAACGGAGTCACATGGGCCCCACAAGGCAACACAGCGCCCTGTTGCCTTGTGAAGCCTCCGTGAGGCTTCTGGCCTCCTCCCGAAGCTTCTAGGGTTTCTTTTGTCCAGAAAAAAATCTCCAAAAAGTTTCATGGCATTTGGACTTCATTTGGTACTGTTTCTCTGAAAAGCCAAAAAAAAGCAGAAAACAACAACTGGCACTAGGTTAACAGGTTAGTCCCAAAAAATGATGTATAATTGCATATAATTGCATATAAAAACATCCAAGATTGATACTATAATAGCATGGGACAATAAAAAATTATAGATACGTTGGAGACGTATCAAGCATCCCCAAGCTTAATTCCTGCTCGTCCTCGAGTAGGTAAATGATAAAAGCAGAATTTTTGATGTGGAATGCTACCTATCATGTTTCATCATGTACTATCTCTCTTACGGTATGAATAATAAGATCCAAATGATTCAAAGCAATAGTCTATAGTTTGATATAAAGACATCAATACTCAGGCATACTAGCAAACAATCATGTCTTTTAAAATAAAAATGCTAAAGAACGTTATCCCTACAAAATCATATAATCCTGTCATGCTCCATCTTCTTCACACAAAGTATTTATCATGCACTACCCCGATGACAAGCCGAGCAATTGGTTCATACTTTTTAACGCGCTTCAGCTTTTTCAACTCCCACTTAATACATGAGCGCAAGCCATGGATATAGCACTACGGGTGGAATAGAGTATGG
Organism: Elymus sibiricus; assembly: GCA_039707655.1. Classification (NCBI taxonomy): domain Eukaryota; kingdom Viridiplantae; phylum Streptophyta; class Magnoliopsida; order Poales; family Poaceae; genus Elymus; species Elymus sibiricus. Next base: position 285,636,375 of record CM077670.1, read on the forward strand.
TGGTAGAGATAAATAAGAGAAGTCAAAAATGGAGAAAGTCTCACATCGACGAGGCTAATCAACGGGCTATGGAGATGCCCATCAATTGATGTCAATGCGAGGAGTAGGGATTGCCATGCAACGGATGCACTAAGAGCTATAAGTGTATGAATGCTCATCATGAAAACTAAGTGGGTGTGCATCCAACTTGCTTGCTCATGAAGACCTCGGGCATTTGAGGAAGCCCGTCATCGGAATATACAAGCCAAGTTCTATAATGAAAAATTCCCACTAGTATATGAGAGTGACAAAATAGGAGACTCTCTATATGAAAAACATGGTGCTACTCTGAAGCACAAGTGTGGAAAAGGATAGTAACATTGCTCCTTCTCTTTTTTTTTCATGGCTCTTTTTCGCCTCTTTTTTTTCTTTTTTTTAGAACGATCTCATGGACCTCATCCCCACTTTTTTGAGGACTCATTAGTCTCCATCATTCTTTCCTCAATGGGACAATGCTCTAATAATGATGATCATCACACCTCTATTTACTTACAACTCAACATTTGTGACGCCCCCGGCCCGACCGTGCACTAATCATACACGCAAATGCGCACGATCAAGCCCAGGGACTCACGGGTAGATATCACAACACAACTCTAGACACAAAAATAAAATAATACAAGCTTTATATTACAAGCCAAGGGCCTCGAGGGCTCGAATACATAAGCTCGAGTTACACAAGAGTCAGCGGAAGCATCGGCATCTGAGTATAGACAAAAATTAGAGAAAGATGCCTTAAGAAGGCTGAGCAAAACAACGACAACTAGATCGAAAAGGCGCAGGCCTCCTGCCTGGGAGCCTCCTAAACTACTCCTGGTCGTCGGTCTCCACGTAGTAGTAGGTTCCGTCGGGGTAGTAGTAGTTGTTGGCGGGGGCAGCTGGCTCCGAGGCTCCGCCATCTGATCGCAGCAATCGGGTATGGGGAAAAAGAGGTAGCAAAGCAACCGTGAGTACTCATCCAAAGTACTCGCAAGACTTACATCAGATCTATGCTAAATATGCATCGGTATCAATTGAAGGGGCTGTATCTGTGGACTAGACTGCAGAATTGGCAGAATAGAGGGGAAGGCCTAGCCTATCAAAGACTAGCATCTTGCAGCATTAGAAGAGTGCAGATTAGTAGCATAACATAAAGTAACAAGCATGTAGTAGCAAAGCCTAGAGATCCTTCCTCGACTCCCTGCGAGAAAGCGATCCCGGAGCTTACAATTAAAGTAACATGCATCCAGTTCAAGTTGTAGTAGATCGGGATACAACATTGAGCATCCTGTTACCGTGGACACGGCTATTCGAATAGATAACTTCCCTGCAGGGGTGCACTACTGTTACCCAACACGCTCGATTAACTCTGGCCGGACACACTTTTCTCGGCCATGCCCGGCCTCGGCTGATCGACACGACGTAGTCCTACCTAGGCTCCGCAGAGAGGTCCCCGCCGGTCTACATCCTAAGTGCTCAGGGGTCTTGGGCCCATCGCCCTTTGCACTCCGGGTCGTTGCGAGCAGGGCGATCCAGGCACCACCTCTGGGGTGCCGACCCGGCCGTGCCGCAATGCTGAACTTGACGTCTGACAGAGCTTTCGTCTGATACATACGGCGCCAAGGGCCCCATTAAACCATTATCCCGCGTGGTGGTAGTGCGTATAGGCCAGTGGCCAACTCAGATCAAATACCCAAATCCGTTAGTGAATTATTAGGAGCTCGCGGTGATGATCAGTACTCCTGTCGCCCTGTCTCGAGGAAGTGCAACAAGGGTCAGGCCCATCCCTCTCTAGGGCGGTCTCTGCCTGCCCGGCCGCGCCTCGTAATTATCTCGCAGGTACCCTCCAGGTCAACCCGACTCTCAAGAGACTGTCGGGAACTCAGGTCCACCTCTACCGGGGTGGTACCGCCTATCCCTTCAGTCCCGCAGTAACAGTTAAAAGGGGCAACAGTTAAAGGTAACAGTGTGTTCTTGTCTTCAAGGGGGAAGTCCGAGGAATCACCCTCGATGGATTCCCACTTGATGTAACCGTCAAGGTGAACTTGGAGGAATCACCCTCGATGGGTTCACACTTGAGGGGCTGCACGACAGGGGCATCATCGGAGGTGGTGAAAGAGGAATCACCCTCGGTAACCCACAACCGACTAGCTATGCTACATAGATATCATCAGGAGTGAGGTAGGAGGTATCACCCTTGGCACTCGATAGTAGCTCTGCAGAGTCGTACAACTAAGGGGGTGTGCGGTGATGTGTCGGTCTCGGCACATCGATCACATTGATCGAGTCATCGGTAGTAAAGCATGGCAACACGGACAAGGGTGTAGGGCCACTGATGGATCGCTAACCAGCCTATACTAAGCATATAGGACAACAGGTAAAGTATCAACAGCAGGTTACAACATCAGTCCATGCATCAGAATAGGAACAATCAATTACAGTAGCAAAATCTAATGCAAGCACGGGGAAGAAAGAATGGGTGATATAGGAATGATCAAGGAGGTTTTGCTTGCCTGGAAGCTCTGCCGAGAGGGGCTGGTCGTCAGGGGAGTAGTCGTACCCGGCAGCAGCATCAGTCTCGGGGTCTACCGGAGAGAAGAGGTGGGAAGAAACAATAAATACAAAGCAAACAATGCAACACAGATGCATGGCAAGGCAGTAAGTTGTGCTAGGGGTGACCTAATGCAGCACTACACATTACAAACGGAGCGGGAAAATATCTGGGGATATTTTCCCGGCTTTAGGCATCTGCCTGACAGATGAACCGATGGGGAAGGTTCCATGTTTGCAGTGTTGTGGGCAGGTGACAGCTATATGGAGGGCATATTCGGATTCGTCTCATTTTTCTGATCAACTTTCATGTAGAAAACTTTTTCATCCGAGCTACGGTTTATTTTCTATGATTTTTCAAAGTTTTAAATGATTTTTTGGAATTTCTGTATTTATTTTTAATTCGAATATAAAGGATTAAATTGCTATGGGTACACAAAAGTGTACCCAGCAGAATGCCCATTAGACTGACAGGTGGGTCCCAGTTGACTGCCCAATCAGCAATCAATGTGGGCCAGTTGACTGGTCAAACTGACCAGTGGGTCCCACCTGTCATTGACTGTTTCAATTAAACAGAGGTTTAATTTATCTAATTAAGTTAATTATCTAGCGGGACCCACATGTCAGTGGAATATTTAGTTAACAGAGTTAATTATTTTAAACTACTCCTAATTAGTGGAAGTGGACCCACATGTCAGCGACTAATTTAATTAACAAATTAAGTTTAATTCCAAATTATATAATTAAGCACGCGGGGCCCGCCTGTCAGCGACAGTAGCTGCCCAGTCAGCCGGTTTGACCGGGTCAACTAGGCCGTGGGGCCCAGTGGCAGCGACACTGGGATGGGGCCCAGAGGTGCCCACGTCAGCACGGCGACCGGAGTTGCCCCGGCGAGCCAGGAACGCGGCGGCGGGCTTTGATACGTCCATTTTGCATCATGTTTTGCTACTGTTATTTATAGTGTTTTTGATCAATATAACACTTTGTGGAGCAATTCTAATGCCTTTTCTCTCTTAATATGCAAGATTCACACAAGGAGGGAGAATGCCGGCAGCTGGAATTCTGGACCTGAAAAAGCTATGTCAGAATACCTATTCTGCACATCTCCAAATGAGCTGAAATTTTGTGGAGAATTATTTTGGAATAAATAAAAAATACTGGAAGCAAAAAGTACCAGAGGAGGCCACCCAGGTGCCCACGAGGCACCAGGGCGCACCACCCCCCCAGGCGCGCCCTGGTGGCTCGTGGGGCCCCTGGCCAGCCTCTGGCCCCCATTTTCTGGTATATAAGTCATTTTGCCCTAGAAAAAATATAGAGAAGACTTTCGGGACGGTGCGTCGCCGTCTCGAGGCGGAACTTGGGCAGGAGCACTTTTGCTCTCCGGCGGAGAGATTCTGCCGGGGATACTTCCCTGCGGGAGGGGGAAATCGTCGCCATCGACACCACCAGCGATCCTCTCATCGTGGGAGGACCAATCTTCATCAACATCTTCACCAGCAGCATCTCATCTCAAACCCTAGTTCATCTCTTGTATTCAATCTTTGTCTCAAAACCTCAGATTGGTACCTGTGGGTTGCTAGTAGTGTTGATTACATCTTGTAGTTGATGCTAGTTGGTTTATTTGGTGGAAAATTATATGTTCAGATCTATTATGCTATTCAATACCCCTATGATCTTGGGCATAATTATGATTTGTGAGTAGTTACTTTTGTTCTTGAGGACATGGGAGAAGTCTTGTCATAAGTAATCATGTGAATTTGGTATTCGTTCGATATTTTGATGATATGTATGTTGTTGATTCCCTTAGTGGTGTCGTGTGAACGTCGACTACATGACACTTCACCATCTTTGGGCCTAAGGGAATGCATTGTGGAGTAGTAATTAGATGATGGGTTGCTAGAGTGACAGAAGCTTAAACCCTAGTTTATGCGCTATTCCGTAAGGGGCTGATTTGGATCCATATGTTTAATGCTATGGTTAGAGTTATCTTAATTCTTCTTTTGTAGTTGCGGATGCTTGCGAGAGGGGGTAATCATAAGTGGGAGGCTTGTCCAAGTAAGGGCAGCACCCAAACACCGGTCCACCCACATATCAAATTATCAAAGCAGCGAACGCGAATCAAACAAACATGATGAAAGTGACTAGATGAAATTCCCATGTGTCCTCGAGAACGCTTTATTTACTATAAGAGATCGTTCCGGCTTGTCCTTTGCTACAAAAAGGATTGGGCCACCTTGCTGCACTCTTTGTTACTATTGCTACTTATCACTTGTTACAAATTATCTTGCTATCAAACTACTCGTTACCTACAATTTCAGTGCTTGCAGAAAACACCTTGCTGAAAACCGCTTGTCATTTCCTTCTGCTCCTCGTTGGGTTCGACACTCTTACTTATCGAAAGGACTACGATTGATCCCCTATACTTGTGGGTCATCAAGAATATTTTCTGGCGCCGTTGCCGGGGAGTGAAGCGCCTTTGGTGAGTGGAATTTGGTAAGGAAACATTTATATTACGTGGTGAAATTTACTGTCACTTGTCACTATGGAAAGTAATCCTTTGAGGGGTTTGTTCAGGGTATCTTCACCTCAACCGGAAACACAAATAGTTGCTCCTCAACCTACTGCACCTACTGAAAATATTTCATATGAAATTCCTCCGGGTATGATAGAGAAACTGCTAGCTAATCCTTATGCAGGAGATGGAACCGTACATCCTGATATGCACTTGATCTATGTGGATGAAATTTGTGGATTGTTTAAGCTTGCAGGTTTATCCGGAGATGGAGTTAAGAAAAAAGTATTCCCTTTATCTTTGGAGGGAAAGGCATTAATGTGGTATAGGCTATGTGATGATACTGATACATGGGACTGGAACCGATTGAAACTAGAATTCCATCAGAAATTTTATCCTATGCATCTGGTTCATCGTGATCGGAATTATATATATAATTTTTGGCCTCGTGAAGGAGAAAGCATCGCTCAAGCTTGGGGGAGGCTTAAGTACATGATGTACACATGCCCCAATCATGAGCTCTCTAAAGAAATTATCTTACAGAATTTTTATGCTCGGCTTTCTCATGATAATCAAACTATGCTCGATTCTTCTTCGACTAGCTCCTTTGTGAAGAAAACTATTGAATTCAGATGGGATCTTCTGGAAAGAATTAAACGCAATTCTGAAGATTGGGAACTCGACAAAGGTAATGAGTCAGGTATAATACTTGAGTTCGATTGTGTTAAATCTTTTATGGCCACCGATGCTTTTCATAAGTTTAGCACTAAATATGGACTTGACTCTGAGATAGTAGCTTCCTTTTGTGAATCATTTGCTACTCATGTTGATCTCCCTAAGGAGAAGTGGTTTAAATATCATCCTCCTGTTAAAGAAAAGATTGAGGAACCCATTAGTGTTAAAGAAGAAACAATTGTTTGCCATGCTGATCCAGTTGTGCCTACTGCTTATATTGAGAAACCACCTTTTCCTGTTAGGATTAAGGAACATGCTAAAGCTTCAACTGTGGTTAACAAAAGTAATATTAGAGCACCTAGACTTTCTGATCAAATTAAAGTTGAACCTGATGTTGCTATGGTTAAAGATCTCTTAGTCGATAATATATATGGGCATGTTATTTACTTCTGTGATGACGCTGTTAGAATTGCTAAACCTGTTAGAAATGAACGAGATAAGCTAGACAAGAACAAGCCCGTAGTTGGCATGCCTGTTATTTCTGTTAAGATTGGAGATCATTGCTATCATGGTTTGTGTGATATGGGTGCTAGTGTGAGTGCTATTCCATTTTCTTTATATCAAGAAGTAATGAATGATATTGCACCTGTTGAAATTAAAGACATTGATGTTACTATTAAGCTTGCAAACAGAGATACCATTACACCACTTGGTCTCGTTAGAGATGTTGAAGTCTTGTGTGGAAAGATAAAATACCCTACTGATTTTCTTGTCCTCGGTTCTCCACAAGATGATTTTTGTCCCATTATATTTGGTAGACCTTTCTTGAACACTGTTAATGCCAAGATTGATTGCGCTAAAGAAACTGTTAGTGTTAATTTTGGTGGTATGTCTCATGAGTTTAATTTCTCCAAATTTCATAGACAACCTCATGATAAGGAATTGCCTAGTAAAGATGAAATTATTGGTCTTGCTTCTATTGCCGTACCTCCTACTGATCCGTTAGAACAATATTTGCTAGACCATGAGAATGATATGCATATGAATGAAAGAAATGAAATAGATAAGATGTTCTTTGATCAACCACCTATCCTTAAACACAATTTTCCTGTTTAAACCCTTGGAGGACCTCCTCCACCTAAAGGTGATGCTGTGTTTGAATTGAAGCAATTGCCTGATACATTAAAATATGCTTATCTTGATGAAAAGAAGGTATATCCTGTTATTATTAGTGCTAAACTTTCAGCGCATGAAGAAAAGAGATTACTAAAAACTCTGAGGAAGCATCGTGCTGCTATTGGATATACTCTTGATGATCTTAAGGGCATTAGTCCCACTCTATGTCAGCACAAAATTAATATGGAGCCTGATGCTAAACCAGTTGTCGACCACCAACGACGATTAAATCCTAAGATGAAAGAGGTGGTAAGAACCGAAATATTAAAACTTCTGGAAGCAGGTATAATCTATCCTATAGCTGATAGTAGATGGGTAAGTCCTGTTCATTGTGTCCCTAAGAAAGGAGGTATTACCGTTGTTCCTAATGATAAAAATGAACTCATAACACAAAGAATTGTAACTGGTTATAGGATGGTAATTGATTTTAGAAAATTAAACAAAGCTACTAGAAAAGATCATTACCCCTTACCTTTTATTGATCAAATGTTAGAAAGATTATCTAAGCATACACACTTTTGTTTTCTAGATGGTTATTCTGGGTTTTCTCAAATACCCGTATCACAACCCGATCAAGAGAAAACCACTTTTACTTGTACTTTTGGAACTTATGCTTATAGACGTATGCCTTTTGGTTTATGCAATGCACCTGCTACCTTTCAAAGATGTATGACTGCTATATTCTCTGATTTTTGTGAAAAGATTGTTGAGGTTTTCATGGATGATTTCTCCGTTTACAGAACTTCTTTTGATGATTGCTTAAGCAACCTTGATCGAGTTTTGCGGAGATGTGAAGAAACTAATCTTGTCTTGAATCAGGAGAAGTGCCACTTTATGGTGAATGAAGGCATTGTCTTGGGGCATAAAATTTCTGAAAGAGGTATTGAAGTTGATAAAGGTAAGGTTGATGCTATTGAGAAGATGCCATGTCCTAAAGATATTAAAGGTATAAGAAGTTTCCTAGGTCATGCTGGTTTCTATCGGAGATTTATTAAAGACTTCTCTAAAATTTCTAGGCCTCTTACTAATCTTTTGCAAAAAGATGTTCCATTTGTTTTTGATGATGATTGTCTAGAAGCCTTTGAAACACTTAAGAAAGCCTTAACCACTGCACCTATTGTTCAACCACCTGATTGGAACTTGCCTTTTGAAATTATGTGTGATGCTAGTGATTATGCTGTTGGTGCTGTTTTAGGACAGAGAGTTGATAAGAAATTAAATGTTATCCATTATGCTAGTAAAACTCTAGACAGTGCCCAAAGAAATTATGCTACTACTGAAAAAGAATTTCTAGCAGTTGTGTTTGCATGTGATAAATTCAGATCTTACATAGTTGATTCTAAAGTAACTGTTCACACCGATCATGCTGCTATTAAATATCTTATGGAAAAGAAAGATGATAAACCTAGACTCATTAGGTGGGTTTTATTGCTACAAGAATTTGACTTGCATATTACTGATAGAAAGGGAGCTGAGAATCCCGTAGTAGATAATTTGTCTAGAATGGAAAATGTTCTTGATGACCCACTTCCTATTAATGATGATTTTCCTGATGAATAATTAGCTATCATAAATGCTTCTCGTAATATTCCTTGGTATGCAGACTATGCTAATTATATTGTTGCTAAATTTATACCACCTAGTTTCACATACCAACAAAAGAAAAAGTTCTTCTTTGATTTAAGACATTACTTCTGGGATGACCCATATCTATATAAAGAAGGAGTAGATGGTATTATTAGGCATTGTATACCTGAGCAAGAACAGGAACAAATCCTACGGAAGTGTCATTCCGAAGCTTACGGAGGACACTATGCGGGAGACACAACTGCACACAAGGTATTACAATCTGGTTTTTATTGGCCTACTCTTTTCAAGGATGTTCGTAAGTTTGTCCTATCTTGTGATGAATGTCAAGAATTGGTAATGTTGGTAGACGTCAGGAAATGCCTATGAATTATTCACTTGCTGTTGAACCATTTGATGTTTGGGGATTTGATTATATGGGACCTTTTCCTAAATCCAATGGGTATACTCATATTTTAGTTGCTGTTGATTACGTTACTAAGTGGGTATAAGCTATTCCAACTAGTAGTGCTGATCATAACACTTCTATTAAAATGCTTAAAGAAGTTATTTTCCCAAGGTTCGGATTCCCTAGATATTTAATGACTGATGGTGGTTCACATTTTATTCATGGTGCATTCCGTAAATTGCTTGCTAAATATGATGTCAACCATAGAATTGCGTCTCCCTATCACCCTCAAACTAGTGGTCAAGTTGAATTGAGCAATAGAGAACTAAAATTAATTTGCAAAAAACCGTCAATAGATCTAGAAAGAATTGGTCTAAGAAACTTGACGATTCATTATAGGCTTATAGAACTGCTTATAAAAATCCTATGGGTATGTCTCCTTATAAAATGGTTTATGGAAAAGCATGTCATTTACCTCTTGAGTTAGAACATAAAACATATTGGGCAATTAAAGAACTAAATTATGATTTTAAACTTGCCGGTGAAAAGAGGCTATTTGATATTAGCTCATTACATGAATGGAGAACCCATGCTTATGAAAATGCCAAATTATTTAAAGAAAAAGTTAAAAGATGGCATGATAGAAGAATTCAAAAATGGGAATTTAAAGTGGGTGAACAAGTTCTATTGTACAATTCTCATTTGAGATTCTTTGCAGGAAAACTTCTTTCTAAATGGGAAGGATCGTATATCATTGAAGAAGTTTATCGCTCCGGAGCCATCAAAATAAACAACTCCGAAGGCACTAATCCGAGAGTGGTGAATGGGCAAAGAATTAAGCACTATATTTCAGGTACCCCCATTAATGTTGAAACTAATATTATTGAAACAATTACACTGGATGAATACATAAGAGAGACGCTCCGGAACACTCCAGAACCCTGAAAAGGAAGAGGTATGTGATACGGTAAGTAAACCGACTCCAAAAATTCCATAAAAATATTTTCTGTCAGTTTTGGAATATTTAGAAAAATACAAAAATAAGAAACAGCCGGGGGGACCCACCTGGTGCCCATGAGGCACCAGGGCGCGCCACCCCCCCTAGCGCGCCCTGGTGGCTCGTGGGCCCCACGTGAGCCTTCCCGACTCTGTTTTCTCCTGGATTACTTGTTTTGCAAGATAAATATATATATATATATACTCCCGAACGTTTTGACCACCGTATCGCAGAAATCTCCTCTATTCTTGTTTCGTGCTATTTTTCTGATAGATCTAGATCGCTATGTCTTCACCAAGCTCTTCCAAGGACAAGTTCTACGAGAAGGTCATCAACCCCTATCTACCGGAGGTGATGAAACACCCTCAAGCCATTGAGATGCGCGAGGGGGTGCTTCACATCCGGGATGTTCAAGGACCCAAGAAGACCGGGAGCGTGGAGTCCAGGCTCGAAGCGGTGGAGCAGGAGATCTTCAAGTGCCAAGGGATGGTGGAGCGTGGACTTAGCGCCAACCACTCCATGATCACGGAACTCACTCGTAATCAGAAGGTGGATGGCCAATCAATGGGGGACATCATCTTCAAGCTCAATGAACGGATCGACTATCTTCAAGGCCAAATCTATGATCTTCAAAACCAAAATTATGAGTATGAGGCAAGATTCAAAGGTATGAGTTCAGCTACAATTTTCAGGACTCCGGAGACTCGTTCATCTTTTTATGATGGGGAACCTATGCCATGGAAGCCGGAGGACAAGCCCATCACTTCATCACCACCATCATCATCGAAGAAGGAAATTTGAGCACATGGGTATGGGCACTCCCCTTGGCTTGTGCCAAGCTTGGGGGAGGTGCCCCGGTATTGTATCACCATCACTTTTATTATCTTTACCTATTTCTAGTTCGATCCTTAGTTATTTCGTGATCTAGTTCAATAAAATTTTAGTATGATCTATTTTCGAGTGTTAGCTTCGTGATCTATCTATCTATGTAATCGAGTTGAGAGTTATATAATAAAGAGTAGTTTGAGTTTTTGCTTCTTTACTTTCATGTTTCAAGTCTAGCAATGAAAATAATGAAAAAGATCATATGCTAATCTTATGGAAAGTAATAACATTACATAAAGAAAAGTATAAGTGGTAAAATTTATTGAAAGTTAACAAACATAGCATTAGTCAATGATGCAATTCATGAAAGAATAAATAGGGAAGAGAAGATTCACATGCAAATATACTATCTTGGACATCTTTTATGATTGTGAGCCCCCATTAAGTATTTTATGACAAATTGTTGACGTTGGACAAGGAAGACAACGTAATGAATTATGATTGTTCATATTCACATAGAAGTTATATTGTTATAGATCCTCCAACATGTGGTGCTTGCCCAATATCTTTGCTAGCCAAAAATCTGCACCAAGTAGAGATACTACTTGTGCATCCAAAACACTTAAACCCAGTTTCATGTCATGAGAGTCCACTATATCTACCTATGGATTGAACAAGATCCTTCAAGTAAGTTGTCATCGGTGCAAAAAGCAATAAAAATTGCTTCTAAATATGTCTGAACTTTTATTGTAAGGGAAATAAGCTTTGTACGAACTTGTGATGGTAAAGAAATATAAGCAACAAACTGCATAATAAAGGTTGCTATCACAAGGGGCAATATAAAGTGATGTTCCTTTGCATTAAGAGCTCTAGCATCCAACAACAAAAAGCGCATGACAACCTCTGCTTCCCTCTGCGAAGGGCCTATCCTTTACTTTTATGTATTTACTTTTTATGCAAGAGTCAATAGTGTTCTCCTCTACTTCTTTTTTATTTTTCCTCTTTCGTAAGCATCATGTGGTGGGGAAAGATCTAGGCACATATATCCAGTTGGATATGAGTGATCATGAGTTATTATTGTTGACATCACCATTGAGGTGAATAAGTTGGGAGGCGAAATCACAAGCCCCTATCTTTCTATGTGTCTGGCTGAAACTTTTTGCTCCATATATATGTCGTGAGTGTTAGCAATCATAGAAGACTAAATGATGGTTGAGTATGTGGACTTGCTAAAAAGCTCCTACATGAGACCCTTCCTGAAAATATGATGAATTGCAATTGCATTGTTGACTGAGAACATAGTTTGTTAGTTTTCAAGAAAGTTTATGCCTTATACTCCATTGTTGTGATGAATTGTTACTTGCTCATGAGAAGTTTATGATAACAAATATTGCTGTTATAATAATGATCATGATGCTACTATGTCCATATTTTGTTTTTATCGACACCTCTCTCTCTAAACATGTGGACATGATTATCGATATCGGCTTTCGCTTGAGGACAAGCGAGGTCTAAGCTTGGGGGAGTTGATACGTCCATTTTGCATCATGTTTTGCTACTGTTATTTATAGTGTTTTTGATCAATATAACACTTTGTGGAGCAATTCTAATGCCTTTTCTCTCTTAATATGCAAGATTCACACAAGGAGGGAGAATGCCGGCAGCTGGAATTCTGGACCTGAAAAAGCTATGTCAGAATACCTATTCTGCACATCTCCAAATGAGCTGAAATTTTGTGGAGAATTATTTTGGAATAAATAAAAAATACTGGAAGCAAAAAGTACCAGAGGAGGCCACCCAGGTGCCCACGAGGCACCAGGGCGCACCACCCCCCCAGGCGCGCCCTGGTGGCTCGTGGGGCCCCTGGCCAGCCTCTGGCCCCCATTTTCTGGTATATAAGTCATTTTGCCCTAGAAAAAATATAGAGAAGACTTTCGGGACGGTGCGTCGCCGTCTCGAGGCGGAACTTGGGCAGGAGCACTTTTGCTCTCCGGCGGAGAGATTCTGCCGGGGATACTTCCCTGCGGGAGGGGGAAATCGTCGCCATCGACACCACCAGCGATCCTCTCATCGTGGGAGGACCAATCTTCATCAACATCTTCACCAGCAGCATCTCATCTCAAACCCTAGTTCATCTCTTGTATTCAATCTTTGTCTCAAAACCTCAGATTGGTACCTGTGGGTTGCTAGTAGTGTTGATTACATCTTGTAGTTGATGCTAGTTGGTTTATTTGGTGGAAAATTATATGTTCAGATCTATTATGCTATTCAATACCCCTATGATCTTGGGCATAATTATGATTTGTGAGTAGTTACTTTTGTTCTTGAGGACATGGGAGAAGTCTTGTCATAAGTAATCATGTGAATTTGGTATTCGTTCGATATTTTGATGATATGTACGTTGTTGATTCCCTTAGTGGTGTCGTGTGAACGTCGACTACATGACACTTCACCATCTTTGGGCCTAAGGGAATGCATTGTGGAGTAGTAATTAGATGATGGGTTGCTAGAGTGACAGAAGCTTAAACCCTAGTTTATGCGCTATTCCGTAAGGGGCTGATTTGGATCCATATGTTTAATGCTATGGTTAGAGTTATCTTAATTCTTCTTTCATAGTTGCGGATGCTTGCGAGAGGGGGTAATCATAAGTGGGAGGCTTGTCCAAGTAAGGGCAGCACCCAAGCACCGGTCCACCCACATATCAAATTATCAAAGCAGCGAACGCGAATCAAACAAACATGATGAAAGTGACTAGATGAAATTCCCATGTGTCCCCGAGAACGCATTACTTACTATAAGAGATCGTTCCGGCTTGTCCTTTGCTACAAAAAGGATTGGGCCACCTTGCTGCACTCTTTGTTACTATTGCTACTTATCACTTGTTACAAATTATCTTGCTATCAAACTACTTGTTACCGACAATTTCAGTGCTTGCAGAATAACACCTTGCTGAAAACCGCTTGTCATTTCCTTCTGCTCCTCGTTGGGTTCGACACTCTTACTTATCGAAAGGACTACGATTGATCCCATATACTTGTGGGTCATCAGGCTCGGGTCGCCGCCGGAAAACCGCTATGGGCCACGGATCGGTGCGCGGAGAGGTGCTACGGGCTGCTGGCGCTCGCGCGCATCCAATGGTGGTGGCCGTGGGTGCTGGGGGTGGCCGAAATGGACGTCGGCGATGAGCCGTGGCGGCGGTGGCGTTCGGGTGGAAGGGGAACAGCAGTAGCAGCGCGCAACGGCTCAAGCTAAAGGGCCAGGGGGAACCTACGCGTGCGTGCGAGCTCAACGGACACCGGCGCGTGACCATTTGGTCACCGGAAGGCTGCCGGCGATGAGCTCACACGGAGGCGGGCTCGGGCACGACGGGGATGGCAGCTACGGCTATGAGCTAAGCGCGGTAACAGAGGGAAAAGGAAGGAGAGCTCACGGGGAGCCTGTAGAGGAGCAAAGCGAGCTCGGGGGAGGCTCGGAGTGGCCGGAGTTCGACGACGAGCGGCGGCGATCCGAGGTTGAAGAAGACAGGGATCCGGGCGATGCAGATGCGTAGCGTTTGAGCGGGTGCTCGTGGTCGACGTAGCCGAGGTCGCGGGTACTCCTGGACACGCTGGGGCGGCGAGGAGGGTACGGTGGCTGCGCGGTTTACGGAGGAGCGGCCATGGGTGCGTTCGGTTGAGGAGGGAGAGAGCGAGGGAAGGGGAGAAGTGAGGCAGAGAGGGAGCCAGGGGTGCAGGGGGTTGGCCCTTATCCACCACGGCGAGCGCGGGAGCGCGCTGTCGACCAGAGGGAGGGGGACCTGGCTGCGGGCGTGGGCGCGCGCGTGGCAGAGGACGACAGTGAGGAGAGAGAGAGAGAGAGCGGGAGGTGGGAGACGGTGCAGGATGGGCTGGGCCGGCACTATGGACTTAAGTCCAGTGCCCCCAGGCCCTTTTCCCTTTTTCCATTTGCTTTTTATTTTCTCTCTCTGCTTTGCAAAAAGTTTGGCCACCAAAACACTTTTGAAAAATGTGCAGCCTGGCCAAATAATTATGTTGCAATATTTGGCAGTGCCATAAAAAGTTTGGGGGCAATATAATTCCATTTGAATTTTGTATTGCATTTAAAAGAGCAAAAAGGGTGCTGTTTGGTACTGTTATGGATGCTAGGGTCAATTTGGGAATTCAAATAATGTTGGTTTTATTTTTACAATAGCTTTGGGAATTTTTGCAATATTATGAACTATTTTGTTTAATTATTTGAAGAAGTAATAATTTGACTTGCATTTGAATTTTGAATTTGAACTTGAAGTTGGGTTATTTTCTAAATGCAATTTATTTAGGATGATCATGATTACATGGCTAATTAATTAGCTTAATGACAGGGGTTGAGATCTGGGGATGTTACAAATCTCCCCCACTACAAGAAATCTCGTCCCGAGATTTAAGAGGTGGAGGTAAGGGGTATCTTCGGGATCAAGGATGTATAGGAGAGCCAGGTTTCAATCCCGTGGAACTGTGGTTAGTGTGGGTTAAAGGTAGGAAGGGCTGTGACATCTTGCACGGCCATGATAGTAAGGCACGTCAGAGGATAGTTTGTCAGCTATGTTGGCAACAACGTCGGTACAAAGGGCGAGGGACGAAGAGAAGAATTTTCCCGCTCGTTAAAATGAGGCGGAACAATAGGCAAAGTTCTCATCCACAGTCGGTTACCTGAATGCCAACAACAATAGTAATAGGGTGTTACCGACTGAGTGGTACACCGAGGTGTTTGCATAAGTAGGGAATCATTACTGCTTAGATAAAAGCTAGATTACAAGAAAGGTTAAACAGACCAATGGAAAGGAAAATGTGATTATTAGATTAAATAGACCAATGGAAAGGAATAATTGCAGACAATCCAGCTCTCCGGGTGGATGTGAACATGAGAACCTAATGTTAGTGTTAGCAAAACTTTAACCCGAATAGAGGAGAGATCAGAATCCCAGAGTAAAGAAGAGGAATAAAAGATCCTAATCACACCCATTGGCGACGTGGGCCCGTAAGCCACACAGCCATGTTAGTAAAATAGTTTTTCAAAGACTAGACTCAACTTCGGCAAAGGAGTTGGAAAGGGGCTTCCTACAAGCAGTCGGCTCTGATACCAACTTGTGACGCCCCCGGCCCGACCGTGCACTAATCATACACGCAAATGCGCACGATCAAGCCCAGGGACTCACGGGTAGATATCACAACACAACTCTAGAAACAAAAATAAAATAATACAAGCTTTATATCACAAGCCAGGGGCCTCGAGGGCTCGAATACATAAGCTCGAGTTACACAAGAGTCAGCGGAAGCATCAACATCTGAGTACAGACAAAAATTAGAGAAAGATGCCTTAAGAAGGCTGAGCGTAAGGCTGAGCAAAACAACGACAACTAGATCGAAAAGGCGCATGCCTCCTGCCTGGGAACCTCCTAAACTACTCCTGGTCGTCGGTCTCCACGTAGTAGTAGGTTCCGTCGGGGTAGTAGTAGTCGTCGGCGGGGGCAGCTGGCTCCGGGGCTCCTCCATCTGATCGCAGCAATCGGGTATGGGGAAAAAGAGGTAGCAAAGCAACCGTGAGTACTCATCCAAAGTACTCGCAAGACTTACATCAGATCTATGCTAAATATGCATCGGTATCAAATGAAGGGGCTGTATCTGTGGACTGGACTGCAGAATTGACAGAATAGAGGGGAAGGCCTAGCCTATCGAAGACTAGCATCTTGTAGCGTCTTGCAGCATTAGAAGAGTGCAGATTAGTAGCATAACATAAAGTAACAAGCATATAGTAGCAAAGCCTAGAGATCCTTCCTCGACTCCCTGCGAGAAAGCGATCCCGGAGCTTACAATTAAAGTAACATGTATCTAGTTCAAGTTGTAGTAGATCGGGATACAACACTGAGCATCCTGTTACCGTGGACACGGCTATTCGAATAGATAACTTCCCTGCAGGGGTGCACTACTGTTACCCAACACGCTCGATTAACTCTGGCCGGACACACTTTTCTCGGCCATGCCCGGCCTCGGCTGATCGACATGACGTAATCCTACCTAGGCTCCGCAGAGAGGTCCCCGCCGGTCTACATCCTAAGTGCTCAGGGGTCTTGGGCCCATCGCCCTTTGCACTCCGGGTCGTTGCGAGCAGGGTGATCCAGGCACCACCTCTGGGGTGCCGACCCGGCCGTGCCGCAATGCTGAACTGGACGTCTGACAGAGCTTTCGGCTGATACATACGGCGCCGAGGGCCCCATTAAACCATTATCCCGCGTGGTGGTAGTGCGTATAGGCCAGTGGCCAACTCAGATCAAATACCCAAATCCGTTAG
Organism: Elymus sibiricus; assembly: GCA_039707655.1. Lineage (NCBI taxonomy): Eukaryota > Viridiplantae > Streptophyta > Magnoliopsida > Poales > Poaceae > Elymus > Elymus sibiricus. Next base: position 285,653,430 of record CM077670.1, read on the forward strand.
TGAATTATTAGGAGCTCGCGGTGACAATCAGTACTCCTGTCGCCCCATCTCGAGGAAGTGCAACAAGGGTCAGGCCCATCCCTCTCTAGGGTGGTCTCTGCCTGCCCGGCTGCGCCTCGTAATTATCTTGCGGGTACCCTCCAGGTCAACCCGACTCTCAAGAGACTGTCGGGATCTCAGGTCCACCTCTACCGGGGTGGTACCGCATGTCCCTTCAGTCCCACCGTAACAGTTAAAAGGGGCAACAGTTAATGGTAACAGTGTGTTCTTGTCTTCAAGGGGGAAGTCCGAGGAATCACCCTCGATGGATTCCCACTCGATGTAACCGTCAAGGTGAAATTGGAGGAATCACCATCAATGGGTTCACACTTGAGGGGCTGCACGACAGGGGCATCATCGGAGGTGGTGAAAGAGGAATCACCCTCGGTAACTGATACGTCTCCAACGTATCTATAATTTTTGATTGTTCCATGCTGTTATATTATCAATCTTGGATGTTTTTATAAACATTTACAGCAATTTTATATCATTTTTGGAGACTAACCTATTAACCTAGTGCCCAGTGCCAGTTGTTGTTTTCTGCCCTGTTTTTGTTTTACAGAAAATCAATACCAAATGAAGTCCAAATGCCACGAAACTTTTTGGAGATTTTTTATTGGCCAAGATAAACACTAGAAACTTCGGGAGAAGACCAGAAGCCAGAGGAGGTAGCCACGAGCCACCAGGGCGCGCCTGGGGGGGGGGGCAGGCGCGCCCAGGTGCCTCGTGGGCCCACCCCAGCTCCGTTTGACCTAATTCCACCACTATAAATTCAGGAAAAAAATCAGAAACCCTCAAGGGAGTCCACGGAATACTTTTTCCGCCGCCGCAAGTTTCTGTTCTCGAGAGATCCCATCTGGAGGCCTTCTCCGGTACTCCGCCGGAGGGGCAATCGATCACGGAGGGGCTCTACATCAACTTTGTTGCCTCTCCGATGATGCGTGAGTAGTTTACCACAGACCTTCGGGTCCATAGGCAGTAGCTAGATGGCTTCTTCTCTCTTGTTGATCTTCAATACAATGTTCTCCTTGATGTTCTTGGAGTTCTATCCGATGTAATCACTTTTTGCGGTGTGTTTGTTGGGATCCGAAGAATTGTGAGTTTATGATCAGATTATCCATGAATATATTTGAGTCTTTGCTACACTCTTTTATGCATGATTATTATAGCCTCGTATTTCTTCTCCGATCTATTGATTTGGTTTGGCCAACTAGATTGATTTATCTTGCCATGGGAAGAGGTGCTTTGTAATGGGTTCGATCTTGCGGTGCTCAATCCCAGTGATAGAAAGGGACATGACACGTATGTATCATTTCTATTAAGGGTAAAAAGATGGGGTTTATTCATACATGAGTTTATGTTTTCTACATCATGTCATCGTTCTTAAGGCGTTACTCCGTTCTTATGGACTTAATGCACTAGATGCATGCTGGATAGCGGTCGATGTGTGGAGTAATAGTTGTAGATGCAGGCAGGAGTCGGTCTACTTATCTTGGACGTGATACCTATATACATGATCTTTGCCTTGGATATCGTCATGATTATTTGCTTCTCTATCAATTGCCCAACAGTAATTTGTCTACCCACCGTATGCTATTTTCTATGAGAGAAGCCTCTAGTGAAAACTATGGCCCCCGGGTCTATCTAAATCATATTACTAAAACCCTAAAAATATTGCTGCCATTTTCTTTTATTTATTTTATTTTATATTTTTGTTTCAATCTATCTATCTATCACATACAATTTAATCTTGCAATTTACCGCCAAGGGATTGACAACCCCTCATTTGCGTTGGGTGCAAGGATTTGTTGTTTGTGTGCAGGTGCTGCTAACAAGGTGTTGCGTGATTCTCCTACTGGTTCGATAACCTTGGTTTCATAACTGAGGGAAATACTTATCTCTACTGTGCTGCATCATCCCTTCCTTTTCGGGGAAAATACCAACGCAACTACAAGTAGCAGGAAGAATTTCTGGCGCCGTTGCCGGGGAGACATCATAGACATCTATCAAGTACCTTTGCATAAACTCTCATCTCCTTGCATTTATTTTATTTGCCTCTCGTTTTCATCTCCCCCACTTCTAAAATGTTTTTACAAAAATATTTTTCATTTGCCTTTTTCTTGTTTGCTTATTTGCTTGCTTGTTATCTTGTTTGCTTAATCATGATGCCCCGAGAAAATTATCATGATACTTCTTATTATAAAATTTTGTCCGAAATTGAGAAAAATACGAAAGATTACATGACTACGCAGTTTGAACACAACATTTTTTTTACCGAGGAACTCAAAGAACACTCTACTTTATTGGATGCTATTGCAAAACAACTCGATGATGTTAGTAAAGAAGTTGCTAGTCTTCAATCTCAATTTGCTCTTACTGAAAATTTGCTAGGAAAAAAATCTGATGCGCAAGCTATGCTAGTAAATCAAATGGCGGCTAAGCCGGAATCATTAGAACATAATAATGATGAGGATATTAAAATGATTGGTGTTTCATCTATTGCTTCTTTGTTTAGCAATATAAAACTTGATGAAAAGGGGACTGAAGAAGAGTCAACTTTAGCTAGTAGGCGTTCCCATAATTCGGAGGGTGAAAATCTTAATGAAAAAATTGCTAAAAGTGGGTTTGGAGAGGTAAAAACTTTAAATAGCGATGTGCCCACTCTCTTGGATTACAAAGATTTTAATTATGATAATTGTTCTTTGATTGAGTGCATTTCTTTGTTACAATCCATGTTAAATTCATCCAACGCTTATGAGCAAAACAAGGCTTTTACTAAACACATCGTAGAAGCAATGATGAAAGCGTTAAAAGAAAAGCTAGAACTAGAAATTTCAATTCCTAGAAAATTATATGATGAATGGGAACCCACCATCAAAGTTAAAATTAAAAATTATGAGTGCAATGCTTTATGTGATTTGGGTGCTAGCGTTTCCACAATTCCAAAATCTCTATGTGATGTGCTAGGTTTCACCACTATAGATGAATGTTCTCTTAATTTGCACTTGGCGGATTCTACTATTAAAAAGCCAATTGGTAGAATTAATTATGTTCTTATTCTTGCAAATAGAAATTATGTGCCCTTTTATTTTATTGTTCTTGATATTGAATGCAATTCTTCTTGCCCCATAATACTTGGTAGACCGTTCTTACGAACCATAGGTGCCGTTATTGATATGAAAGAAGGGAATATAAAATTTCAGTTTTCATTAAAGAAGGGTATGGAACAATTCCCTAGAAAAATAATTAAAGCACCATATGAATCAATTATGAGGGCCACTTATGGAATCAACTTGAAAGATGACAATACTTGAAATTATGCATTATGCCTAGCTAGGGGCATAAAACAATAACGCTTGTTGGGAGGCAACCCAATGAATAAAATAAATTTTTTATGTTATTGTGTGTTTTCACAATTATGTTACTGGTATGATTGTGTTTTTGTGTTTTTAATTAGTGTTTGTGCCAAGTAATACCTTTAGGATGATTTGGAAGATAGTATAATTGATGCTGTTAGGAAAACAGAAAGTTTTGCGTCCAGTGCCCGATTTTTTTTTCTGTACTGGAGCGTCGAAAAAATCTGAAATTTCTACACAGTATTTCTATATGAATTTCCCACATTTTCCTAATTTTTCAGAATTTTTGGAGTTACATAAGTATAGGTTTTAAATAGATTGCTACAGACTGTTCTGTTTTTGACAGATTCTGTTTTTGATGCACTACTTGCTTGTTTTGATGAATCTATGGATTGTATCGGGGGGTATAAGCCATGGTGAAGTTAGAGTACAATATTTATAATGCAAAAATAAAATATGAATTGGTTTGCAACAGTACTTAAAGTAGTGATTTATTTTGTTATACTAACGGATCTCACGAAGGTTTTGTTAAGTTTTGTGTGATTGAAGTTTTCAAGTTTTGGGTGAGATCACGATGGATGAAGGAATAAGGAGTAGCAAGAGCCTAAGCTTGGGGATGACCGAGGCACCCCAAGGTAATATTCAAGGAAGACTCAAGCGTCTAAGCTTGGGGATGCCCCGGAAGGCATCCCCTCTTTCTTCTACCAACCATCGGTAATTTTACTTGGAGCTATATTTTTATTCGTCACATGATATGAGTTTTGCTTGGAGCATCTTGTATTATATGAGTCTTTGCTTTGTTTGCTTTTTAGTTTGTCACAATCATCTTTGCTGAACACACCTATCTTGAGAGAGCCACACGTTCATCATCATTTGTTAGAATAGTCTATGTGCTTCACTTAATATTTTTTTGAGCTAGGCAGTTGCTCTAGTGCTTCACTTAAATCTTTTTGAGCACGGTGGTGGCTATATTTTGAAGAAATAAACTCTCATGCTTCACTTATATTATTTTGAGAGTTGACTGAAATTTTGAAGAAATGAATTCTCATGCTTCACTTATATTATTTTGAGAATTGATAAGATTGAAATTTTGAAGAAATATTTGCACTCTCATACTTCACTTAAATCTTTTTGAGATTTGATAATAGTAACGGTAATTTGCACAAGATATGAATTTGGTCCCAAAGTGATGAATATTCAAGAGGGATATACATAAAAACTTTCATATAGATCATTGGATATAATAAGTGTGATTGCTTGCAATAGTTTTGCGATATGGAAATGATAATATGTGAGTCATGTTAGTGAGTAATTGTGATTTAGTAAGAATATTGGTGTTAAGGTTTGTGATTCCCTATGCATGCACGTTAAGTCAATAGTTATGCAATGAAATTATATCCTACATATGGTGCAATATTCGGTGTTAGTTATGTTCAATGCATGTTTATGACCGTTTTCGTTTTTTGGTTGGTTGCTTCTCAATCTATTTGCTAGCCTTCATTTGTACTAAGCGGAAATACTGCTTGTGCATCCAAAATCCTTAAAGGCAAGTTGTGCCAAATGAGTCCACTATATCTACCTATATGCGGTATTTCAATGCCGTTCCAAGTAAATTTGCGTGTGCCAACTCTAATTTTCAAAATAATTTTTCTGTTTTGTGTGCCCGTACCGCTCATGAAGCGGCAGGGGGTGGCCATTATTTTCCATGCTAGGTGTGTTATTCTCACGATGAGTGTTTATTCACTTGTCATTGCACGACAGAGTGGCTGGTAATAGGGATGCCCAGTCCCACAATGAAATCAAAAATAATAATAAAAAAATTCCTTGGAAAGTGTTGGTTTGGAGGGCACCCGTGGATACGGCTAGCCATGGATTGTGAAAGAAATGGTGGAAAGGAAATAAACTTTACTTTATATTTGGGAACCACCTATGATGTGTCTAGCATGGAAAATATTGGGAATTCTCGGTCGTTTTCGTTGACAGGAAAAGCATGCCTCTCAAAATATTTTTTATCTCTTTAATTTCAGCTTTGAGCTCTGGCACATTTGACAAATCTCTGCTTCCCTCTACGAAGGGCTTATCTATTTACTTTTATGCAATTTTTATTTTTATTTGAGTCTCCATCTTCTCTTACAAAAGCACCAACTAGAGAGCACTATTGTCATACTTGTGCATTGTGTGTAGCTAATATTTGAGTGTGTTTCATGAATGGAGCAATGATTGAGCATAATGGGCTAGGGATAACTTTCTTTAGCGTTGATATTTTGAAAGACATGGTTGCTTGTTAGCATGCTTGAGTATTTATATCTTCATGTCAAATTATAGACTATTGCTTTAAATCATTCAAGTCCATTGTCCATGCTATAAAAGAAAAGCATATGTGATGAATATGTTAGGCAGCATTCCACATCAAAAATTCTGTTTTTTTCATTTACCTACTCGAGGACGAGCAGGAATTAAGCTTGGGGATGCTGATACGTCTCCAACGTATCTATAATTTTTGATTGTTCCATACTGTTATATTATCAATCTTAGATGTTTTTATAAACATTTACAACAATTTTATATCATTTTTGGAGACTAACCTATTAACCTAGTGCCCAGTGCCAGTTGCTGTTTTCTGTCCTGTTTTTGTTTTACAGAAAATCAATACCAAATGAAGTCCAAATGCCACGAAACTTTTTGGAGATTTTTTATTGGCCAAGATAAACACTAGAAGCTTCGGGAGAAGACCAGAAGCCAGAGGAGGTAGCCACGAGCCACCAGGGCGCGCCTGGGGGGGGCAGGCGCGCCCTAGTGCCTCGTGGGCCCATCCCAGCTCCGTTTGACCTAATTCCACCACTATAAATTCAGGAAAAATCAGAAACCCTCAGGGGAGTCCACAAAATACTTTTTCCGCCGCCGCAAGTTTCTGTTCTCGAGAGATCCCATCTGGAGGCCTTCTCAGGTACTCCGTCGGAGGGGGAATCGATCACGGAGGGGCTCTACATCAACCTTGCTGCCTCTCCGACGATGCGTGAGTAGTTTACCACAGACCTTCGGGTCCATAGGCAGTAGCTAGATGGCTTCTTCTCTCTTTTTGATCTTCAATACAATGTTCTCCTTGATGTTCTTGGAGTTCTATCCGATGTAATCACTTTTTGCGGTGTGTTTGTTGGGATCCGATGAATTGTGGGTTTATGATCAGATTATCCATGAATATATTTGAGTCTTTGCTGCACTCTTTTATGCATGATTATTATAGCCTCGTATTTCTTCTCCAATCTATTGATTTGGTTTGGCCAACTAGATTGATTTATCTTGCCATGGGAAGAGGTGCTTTGTAATGGGTTCGATCTTGCGGTGCTCAATCCCAGTGACAGAAAGGGACATGACACGTATGTATCGTTGCTATTAAGGGTAAAAAGATGGGGTTTATTCATACGTGAGTTTATCTTGTCTACATCATGTCGTCGTTCTTAAGGCGTTACTCCGTTCTTATGGACTTAATACACTAGATGCATGCTGGATAGCGGTCGATGTGTGGAGTAATAGTAGTAGATGCAGGCAGGAGTCGGTCTACTTATCTTGGACGTGATGCCTATATACATGATCATTGCCTTGGGTATCATCATGATTATTTGCTTTTCTATTAATTTCCCAATAGTAATTTGTCTACCCACTGTATGCTATTTTCTATGAGAGAAGCCTCTAGTGAAAACTATGGTCCCCGGGTCTATCTAAATCATATTACTAAACCCCTAAAAATATTGCTGCCATTTTCTTTTATTTATTTTATTTTGTATTTTTGTTCCAATCTATCTATCTATCACATAAAATTTAATCTTGCAATTTACCGCCGAGGGATTGACAACCCCTCGTTTGAGTTGGGTGCAAGGATTTGTTGTTTGTGTGCAGGTGCTTCTAACGAGGTGTTGCGTGATTCTCCTACTGATTCGATAACCTTGGTTTCATAACTGAGGGAAATACTTATCTCTACTGTGCTGCATCATCCCTTCCTCTTCGGGGAAAATACCAACGCAAGCTACAAGTAGCAGTAACCCACAACCGACTAGCTATGCTACAGAGATATCATCAGGAGTGAGGTTGGACGTATCACCCTCGGCACTCGATAGTAGCTCTGCAGAGTCGTACAACTAAGGGGGTGTGCGGTGCTGTGTCGGTCTCGGCACATCGATCACATTGATCGAGTCATCGGTAGTAAAGCATGGCAACACGGACAAGGGTGTAGGGCCACTGATGGATCACTATTATGATTGCGACAAACTAAAAAGCAAACAAAAGCAAAGATGATTGCGACAAACTAAAAAGCAAACAAAAGCAAACAAACTATTTCACAAGATGCTCCAAGTAAAACACATATCATGTGATGAATAAAAATATAGCTCCAAGTGAGTTACCGATAGATTGTAGACGAAAGAGGGAATGCCTTCCGGGGCATCCCCAAGCTTAGACGCTTGAGTCTTGCTTGAATATTACCTTGGGGTGCCTTGGGCATCCCCAAGCTTAGGCTCTTGCCACTCCTTATTCCTTTATTCATCGTAGTCTCACACAAAACTTGAAAAATTCAGCACACAAAACTCAACAGAAACCTCGTGAGATCCGTTAGTATAACAAATAAATCTTTAACTTTAGGTACTGTTGTAAATTGATTCATATTTAATATTGGCATAATTCTACTGTACTCCAACTTCTCCATGACTCATACCCCCCGATACGATCCATAGATTCATCAAAATAAGCAAACTATGCAACAAAAACAGAATCTGTCTAAAACAGAACAGTCTGTAAAGATCTGAATTATGGTCATACTTCTGTAGCTCCAAAAATTCTGAAAAATGAGGAAAACGTGGGAAATTCATATATAAATACTGTGTAAAAAATTCAGAAGTTTATGACACTCCAACGAAAAAACAAAATTCCAGCACTGGACGCAAAAGTTTCTGTTTTCAAACAGCATCTATCATACTATCTTCCAAATCATTCCAAAGGCATTACTTGGCACAAACACTAATTAAAACATAAAAACACAATCATAACAGAAGCTATAATCATGCCAACACACAAAAACAGAAGGTAATTCGAAAATTTATTTTATTCATTAGGTTGCCTCCCAACAAGCGATATTGTTTTATGCCCCTAGCTAGGCGCAATGCATAGTTTCAAGTGTTGTCATCCTTGGTTTTGACATCCTTAGGTGTGTGATTTTCAGGAGGTTTTTCAAAAACAATGGGGAACACATCATCAACCAAAATACTTGGGTTATTAAGGCTACCTTCTTCAAACCCCTCTTGGTTCCCTTTTACGATCCAAGCATATTTACGATTAATTCCATTAAAAACTTGTTAGATGATATGTATGGGAGGAACTTCTTTTTTAGTATTTTCATCAAAAGTATGGTGATCGTGAAAAACATATCGCAACATATATTCCTCATTATATAAAATTTCATCTATCACAGGATTTTCTTGACTCATATTATAGAAATCAAAGATGTCTCTAGCTTCTCTCACTATGTAATCAAACTTATTCATAAGGATAAGAGCAGCTATCTTTTTAGCTTTGGGGTTATTTATAACCGGCAACTCATAAAACAATCTTTGCAAGGTAGGATGAGTACGGATGAATCTTCTTTCAAGTTTAAGAATGAGTGCGGAGATGCCCTCCCCATAACTGTTGGTTCTTTTAAGAATAGGAGTGTCATTACAAACCAAAGTTCCTGTGCAATTAAAGAATTCTTGAATAATTTTTTTCCCTATGATCTTTCCACACCCTACTACAAAATTTTTTGAGTCTAAATTTGAGGGAATTTCTATCTCAGGAATTTTAGCATCCTCATCTTTTTCAATAACAAAATCAGACATGGTGGCAACTTTAAGCAAGCAAACAAGCAAATATTTTTTTTGTGTTTTTGTAAAAAAAAATTAGAAATGGGGGAGATGAAAACTAGAGGCAAATACAAATAAAAGGTAAATAAAATAAATGCAAGTGATTGGTAGTTTGTGCGAAGGTACTTGGTAATTTTGATGATGTCTCCCCGGCAACGGCGCCAGAAATTCTTCCTACTACTTGTAGTTTGCGTTGGTATTTCCCCGAAGAGGAGAGGATGATGCAGTACAGTAGAGATAAGTAATTCCCTCAGTTAAGAACCAAGGTTATCAATCCAGTAGGAGAACCAAGCAAAATTCCGTTAAGCGCACCTGCTAACACAAGAGCAAACACTTGCACCCAACGCAAATAAGAGGGTTGTCAATCCTCTTAGCGGTTATTTGCAAGGATTAAATCTTATCGAGGTAAATAGATAAACTAAACTACTAATTAAAATAAAAGTAAATAAATTGTAGCAAGGTATTTTTAGGTTTTTTATATGATAAAGATAGACCCCGGGGCCATAGTTTTCACTAGAGGCTTCTCTCTTGAGCACATAAACAAACGGTGGGTAAACAAATTACTGTTGGGCAATTGATAGAAAAGCAAATAATTATGACGGATTCATGGCAATAATCATGTATATAGGCATCACGTCCGAGACAAGTAGACCGACTCCTGCCTGCATCTACTACTATTACTCCACTCATCGACCGCTATCCAGCATGCATCTAGAGTATTAAGTTAATAAAAACAGAGTAACGCCTTAAGCAAGATGACATGATGTAGAGAAGCAAATTCAAGCAATATGAATAAACCCCATCTTTTTATCCTTAATGGCAACAATACAAATACGTGTCATGTCCCCTTCTGTCACTGGGATTGAGGACCACAAGATTGAACCCATCACAAAGCACCGCTCCCATTGCAAGATAAATCAATCTAGTAGGCCAAACCAAGTCGATAGATCGGAGAGAAATACCTAGCTATAACAATCATGCATAAAAGAATTCAGAGAAGACTCAAATATTTCTCATGAATAATCTGATCATAAACTCACAATTCATCGGATCCCAACAAACACACCGCAAAAGAAGATTACATCGGATAGAACTCCAAGAACATCAAGGAGAACATGGTATTGAAGATCAAAGAGAGAGAAGAATCCATCTAGCTACTAGCTATGGACCCATAGGTCTGTGGTAAACTACTCACACATCATCGGAAGGGCAGCAAGGTTGATGTAGAAGCCCTCCGTGATCGATTCCCCCTCTGGCAGAGTACCGGAAAAGGCCTCCAGATGGGATCGCGGAAGAACAGAGTCTTGCGGCGGCGGAAAGGTTTTCTCTTCTGGCTCTCTGGGGGTTTCCCAATATTTGTGAATTTATAGAAGTGGAATTAGGTTAAACGAAGTCACGTGGGCCCCACAAGGCAACACGGCGTCCCCCTGGGGCGCGCCCTGTTGCCTTGTGAAGCCTCTGTGAGGCTTCTGGCCTCCTCCCGAAGCTTCCAAGGTTTCTTTTGTCCAGAAAAAAATCTCCAAAAAGTTTCATGGCATTTGGACTTTATTTGGTACTGTTTCTCTGAAAAGCCAAAAACAAGCAGAAAACATCAACTGGCACTGGGCACTAGGTTAAGAGGTTAGTCCCAAAAAATGATGTATAATTGCATATAATTGCACATAAAAACATCCAAGATTGATACTATAATAGCACGGAACAATCAAAAATTATAGATACGTTGGAGACGTATCAAGGAGCACCACGCCCCGCAGGGACGCGAGGACGCTAGCCTCGCAGTCACCAGTGCACCACAGGGCACGGGAGGGATGAGGAGACCCGAGATCAATGCGCTTCGGAGCCATCGACGGCCAGCCACGCCTCCGCCGCGACCAGTGATACGTCTCCAACGTATCTATAATTTTTTATTGTTCCATGCTGTTATAATATCAATCTTGGATGTTTTTATAATCATTTACAGCAATTTTATATTATTTTTGGAGACTAACCTATTAACCTAGTGCCCAGTGCCAGTTGCTCTTTTCTGCCCTATTTTTGTTTTACAGAAAATCAATATCAAACGAAGTCCAAATGCCACGAAACTTTTTGGAGATTTTTTATTGGGCAAGATAAACACTAGAAGCTTCGGGAGGAGGCCAGAAGACCCTGGTGGGGCCAACAAGCCACCAGGGCGCGCCTGGGGGGGGGGGGCAGGCGCGCCCTGGTGCCTCATGGGGCCCACCAAGCTCTGTTTGACCTAATTCCAGCACTATAAATTCCCAAAAAATCAGAAACCCTAAGGGAAGTCCACGAAATACTTTTTCCGCCGCCGTAAGTTTCTGTTCCAGAGAGATCCCATCTGGGGTCCTTCTCCGGTAATCTGCCAGAGGGGGAATCGATCACGGAGGGGTTCTTCATCAACCTTGCTGCCTCTCCGATGATGCGTGAGTAGTTTACCACAGACCTTCGGGTCCATAGGCATTAGCTAGATGGCTTCTTCTCTCTTTTTGATCTTCAATACAATGTTCTCCTCAATGTTCTTGGAGTTCTTTCCGATGTAATCACTTTTTGCGGTGTGTTTGTTGGGATCCGATGAATTGTGAGTTTATGATCAGATTATCCATGAAATTATTTGAGTCTTTGCTGCACTCTTTTATGCATGATTATTATAGCCTCGTATTTCTTCTTCGATGTATTGATTTGATTTGGCCAACTGAGTTTATCTTGCCATGGGAAGAGGTGATTTCTAATGGGTTCGATCTTGCGGTGCTCAATCCCAGTGACAGAAAGGGACATGACATGTATGTATCATTTCTATTAAGGGTAAAAAGATGGGGTTTATTCATACGTGAGTTTATCTTGTCTACATCATGTCATTGTTCTTAAGGCATTACTCCGTTCTTATGGACTTAATACACTAGATGCATGCTGGATAGCGGTCGATGTGTGGAGTAATAGTAGTAGATGCAGGCAGGAGTCGGTCTACTAATATTGGACGTGATGCCTATATACATAATCATTGCCTTGGATATCATCATGATTATTTGCTTTTCTATCAATTGCCCAACAGTAATTTGTCTACCCACCGTATGCTATTTTCTTGAGTGAAGCCTATAGTGAAATCTATGGCCCCCGGGTCTATCTAAATCATATTACTAAAACCCTAAGAATATTGCTGCCATTTTCTTTTATTTATTTTATTTTTGTATTTTTGTTTCAATCTATCTATCTATCACATACAATTTAATCTTGCAATTGACCGCCGAGAGATTGACAACCTCTCGTTTGCGTTGGGTGCAAGGATTTGTTGTTTGTGTGCAGGTGCTGCTAACGAGGTGTTGTGTGATTCTCCTACTGGTTCGATAACCTTGGTTTCATAACTGAGGGAAATACTTATCTCTACTGTGCTGCATCATCCCTTCCTCTTCGGGGAAATACCAACGCAAGCTACAAGTAGCAGGTAGAATTTCTGGCGCCGTTGCCGGGGAGACATCATCAACATCTATCAAGTACCTTTGCACAAACTCTCATCTCCTTGCATTTACTTTATTTGCCATTTGCCTCTCATTTTCATCTCCCCCACTTCTAAAACGTTTTTACAAAAATACAAAAATATTTTTTGTTTGCCTTTGTCTTGTTTTCTTGTTTGTTTGCTTGCTCGTTTTATCGCTATGGCTAGTTCTTCGCTCGTTACTATTACCACTGAAAATGAAGTACTTAATTTTAAACAAAGGGGATGAGAGAATTTAAAAGATGCTTGGTATAGGATTTGCGATGCTCATAATAGATCAACTCGTAAGCAATCCTCCACTATTCTTCTTTGAATTTTTTATGTGGGAATTACTACTTGGTATAGATTTGTGCTTGATACTATTACTGGAGGGAATTTCTTGATGTGTCCCTCCATGGATGCTTTTAATGCTATGGGAAATTTAGTGGGATCACCACCTATCACTATTAATGAAACAACTTTGACTTTGGAACTGCAAAGGTTAGAGGCTATTGAGAGTAAAATGTCTACTATTGAACACCTTGAGAATTTGGATAAAAAAATTCATAATCATATCACTCAATTTGGTTCTAAGGTAGGAATCGCATTGAAAACCTTCAAAGAAAAGGAACCGGTAGTTGATGAACGAATAGAACAAAGCCCCGCTAGAATCGATAAGATAGAAGAAATTATTATCAATTTGGGGTCAGCTTTTTCCTCTGTTAAGAATATTGATAAAACTCCTCCCAATAAAAATTGAAATTTCATTTATGTTCCTAAAACTAATGGTGCTACTTCCAATAAGGGAAATGAGGATCTTAAAATGATTAGCGTGCACCCCGATTTCATTGGTATAATTAAGGAACCTATTCACAAAAGTAGAATTCTTGATTTTGTGCCTAGAAGTGTGATGGTGAGAAACACCTATGCTAAATCTATTAGAAAAAATGGATGTGTGATTGAGGAGTTGGAAACCAAAGATGACAATACTTGAAATTATGCATTATGCCTAGCTAGGGGCATAAAACAATAGCGCTTGTTGGGAGGCAACCCAATGAATAAAATAATTTTTTGTTATAAGTTTCTGTTATTGTGTGTTTTTACTGTCATGCTACTGGTATGATGGTGTTTTTGTGTTTTTAATTAGTGTTTGTGCCAAGTAAAGCCTTTAGGATGATTTGGAAGATAATATAATTGATACTGTTTGAAAACAGAAAGTTTTGCATCCAGTGCTGGAATTTTGTTTTTTCTCTGGAACGTCAGAACCTTCTGAATTTTTTACACAATATTGATATATGAATTTCCCACGTAGTCCTAATTTTTCAGAATTTTTGGAGTTACAGAAGTATGACCATAATTCATATCTCTACAGACTGTTCTGTTTTTGACAGATTCTGTTTTTGATGCACTACTTGCTTGTTTTGATGAATCTATGGATTGTATCGGGGGGTATAAGCCATGGTGAAGTTAGAGTACAGTAGGTATAATGCAAAAATAAAATATGAATGGGTTTGCAACAGTACTTATAGTAGTGATTTATTTTGTTATACTAACGGATCTCACGAAGGTTTTGTTAAGTTTTGTGTGATTGAAGTTTTCAAGTTTTGGGTGAGATCACGATGGATGAAGGAATAAGGAGTAGCAAAAGCCTAACCTTGGGGATGCCCGAGGAACCCCCAGGTAATATTCTAGGAAGACTCGAGTGTCTAAGCTTGGGGATGCCCCGGAAGGCATCCCCTCTCTCTTCTACCAACCATCGGTAATTTTACTTGGAGCTATATTTTTATTCGTCACATGATATGTGTTTTGCTTGGAGCGTCGTGTATTATATGAATCTTTGCTTTGTTTGCTTTTTAGTTTGTCACAATCATCTTTGCTGAACACACCTATTTTGAGAGAGAGCCACACGTTTATCATCATTTGTTAGAATACTCTATGTGCTTCACTTAATTTTTTTGAGCTAGGCAGTTGCTCTAGTGCTTCACTTAAATCTTTTTGAGCACGGTGGTGGCTATATTTTGAAGAAATAAACTCTCATGCTTCACTTATAATTTTTTAAGAGTTGAGTTGATTAAAAATTTGAAGAAATAAATTCTCATGCTTCACTTATATTATTTTGAGAGTTGATTGAAAGTTTGAAGAAATGAATTCTCATGCTTCACTTATATTATTTTGAGAATTGATAAGATTGAAATTTTGAAGAAATGAATTCTCATGCTTCACTTATATTATTTTGAGAATTGCTAAGATTGAAATTTTGAAGAAATATTTGCATTCTCATGCTTCACTTAAATCTTTTTGAGTGTTGATAATAGTGACGGTAATTTGCACAAGATATGAATTTAGTCCCAAAGTGATGAATATTCAAGAGGGATATAGATAAAAACTTTCATATATAGATCATTAGATATGATAAGTGTGATTCCTTGCAATAGTTTTGCAATATGGAAATGATAATATGTGAGTCATGTTAGTGAGTAATTGTGATTTAGTAAGAATATTAGTGTTAAGGTTTGTGATTCCCTATGCATGCACGTTAAGTCAATAGTTATACAATGAAATTATATCCTACTTATGGTGCATTATTCGGTGTTAGTTGTCTTCAATACATGTTTATGACCGTTTTCGTTTTTTGGTTGGTTGCTTCTCAATCTTTTGCTAGCCTTCATTTGTACTAAGCGGAAATACTGCTTGTGCATCCAAAATCCTTAAACCCAAGTTGTGCCAAATGAGTCCACTATATCTACCTATATGCGGTATTTCAATGCCGTTCCAAGTAAATTTGCGTGTGCCAACTCTAAATTTTCAAAATAATTTTCCGTTTTGTGTGCCCGTACCGCTCATGAAGCGGCAGGGGGTGGCCATTATTTTCCATGCTAGGTGTGTTATTCTCACGATGAGTGTTTATTCACTTGTCATTGCACGAGAGAATGGTTGGTAATAGGGATGCCCTGTCCCAGAATGAAATCAAAATTAATAAGAACAAAATTCCTTGGAAAGTGTTGGTATGGATGGCACCCGTGGATACGGCTAGCCATGGATTGTGAAAGAAATGGTGGAAAGGAAATAAACTTTACTTTCTGTTTGGTAACCACCTATGATGTGTCTAGCATGGAAAATATTGGGAATTCTCGGTCGTTTTCGTTGACAGGAAAAGCATGCCTCTCAAAATATTTTTATCTCTTTAATTTCAGCTTTGAGCTCTAACACATTTGACAAATCTCTGCTTCCCTCTGCGAAGGGCCTATC
Source organism: Elymus sibiricus (assembly GCA_039707655.1). NCBI lineage: Eukaryota > Viridiplantae > Streptophyta > Magnoliopsida > Poales > Poaceae > Elymus > Elymus sibiricus. The sequence continues at coordinate 285,669,431 of CM077670.1, forward strand.
TATTTACTTTTATGCAATTTATATTTTTATTTGAGTCTCCATCTTCTCTTACAAAAGCACCAACTAGAGAGCACTATTGTCATACTTGTGCATTGGATGTTGCTAATATTTGAGTGTGTTTCATGAATGGATCAATGATTGAGCATAATGGGCTAGGGATAACTTTCTTTAGCGTTGATATTTTTAAAGACATGGTTGCTTGTAAGCATGCTTGAGTATTTATGTTTTCATGTCAAATTATAGACTATTGCTTTGAATCATTCAAGTCCAATATCCATGCTACAAAAGAAAAGAATATGTGATGAATATGTTAGGCAACATTCCACATCAAAAATTCTGTTTTTATCATTTACCTACTCGAGGACGAGTAGGAATTAAGCTTGGGGATGCTGATACGTCTCCAACGTATCTATAATTTTTGATTGTTCCATGCTGTTATATTATCAATCTTGGATGTTTTTATAATCATTTACAACAATTTTATATCATTTTTGGAGACTAACCTATTAACCTAGTGCCCAGTGCTAGTTGCTTTTTCTACCCTGTTTTTGTTTTACAGAAAATCAATACCAAACGAAGTCCAAATGCCACAAAACTTTTTGGAGATTTTTTATTGGGCAAGATAAACACTAGAAGCTTCGGGAGGAGGCCATAAGACCCTGGTGGGGCCCACGAGCCACCAGGGCGCGCCTGGGGGGGGGGGGCAGGCGCGCCCTGGTGCCTCGTGGGGCCCACCAAGCTCCGTTTGACCTAATTCCAGCACTATAAATTCCCAAAAAATCAGAAACCCTAAGGGGAGTCCACAAAATACTTTTTCCGCCGCCGCAAGTTTCTATTCCAGAGAGATCCCATCTGGGGTCCTTCTCCGGTAATCTACCGGAGGGGGAATCGGTCACGGAGGGGTTCTTCATCAACCTTGCTGCCTCTTCGATGATGCGTGAGTAGTTTACCACAGACCTTCGGGTCCATAGGCAGTAGCTAGATGGCTTCTTCTCTCTTTTTGATCTTCAATACAATGTTCTCCTCGATGTTCTTGGAGTTCTATCCGATGTAATCACTTTTTGCGGTGTGTTTGTTGGGATCCGATGAATTGTGAGTTTATGATCAGATTATCCATGAAATTATTTGAGTCTTTGTTGCACTATTTTATGCATGATTATTATAACCTCTTATTTATTCTCCGATCTATTGATTTGGTTTGGCCAACTGAGTTGATTTATCTTGCCATGGGAAGAGGTGCTTTGTAATGGGTTCGATCTTGCGGTGCTCAATCCCAGTGACAGAAAGGGACATGACACGTATGTATCATTGCTATTAAGGGTAAAAAGATGGGGTTTATTCATTCGTGAGTTTATCTTGTCTACATCATTTCATTGTTCTTAAGGCATTACTCCGTTCTTATGGACTTAATACACTAGATGTATGCTGGATAGCGGTCGATGTGTGGAGTAATAGTAGTAGATGCAGGCAGGAGTCGGTCTACTAATCTTGGACGTGATGCCTATATACATGATCATTTCCTTGGATATCGTCATGATTATTTGCTTTTCTATCAATTGCCCAACAGTAATTTGTCTACCCATCGTATGCTATTTTCTTGAGAGAAGCCTCTAGTGAAATCTATGGCCCCCGGGTGTATCTAAATCATATTACTAAAACCCTAAGAATATTGCTGCCATTTTCTTTTATTTATTTTATTTTTGTATTTTTGTTTCTATCTATCACATACAATTTAATCTTGCAATTGACCGCCGAGAGATTGACAACCTCTCGTTTGTGTTGGGTGCAAGGATTTGTTGTTTGTGTGCAGGTGCTGCTAACGAGGTGTTGTGTGATTCTCCTATTGGTTCGATAACCTTGGTTTCATAACGGAGGGAATACTTATCTCTACTGTGCTGCATCATCCCTTCCTCTTCGGGGAAATACCAATGCAAGCTACAAGTAGCAACCAGCCACCCACACCACGGCCACGCCGGCGCGCCACCCAGAAACAGCCGGAGCCGCTCCGCCTAGATGCCCCCGACGGACACTGCACCCTCGCGAGATCTGGCGGCCCACGCCACCCAAGGAACTCGAGAGGTAGGAGGAGGCCCCGCCGCCCCAGCTACCGCATGGGCTTCGCCTAGCGGCGCTCACCGGTGGCGGCGAGGAGGAGGAATGGGAGGGGGAGTGGTTGGCGGCGACGGGAGGAGGGCGCCCAGGCTGCTCGCAGGAGCAGCACGGGGCCAGTCCAAAACTTCATAAAAAATCTCTATTTAATGCAGCTAAATCTCCATTTATACTTAGGGAATGCTTGTGTTCACCCAGCGGATCTATCCGCTCCCGTCGACCGCCTCCGTGGGCGTCAGATTTGTTATTGATCAGACGATCGGGAGCCAACCTCCACCACTTCACTTTCCTGCAACTTGACCCGTGTTTCTTAAGCATTTCCGCAACTCGGCCCCTGTTGCAGACCACGTCGTAGCCAGGTTCTTTTGAAGGAGACACTGCAAGGCTGTCGAGGTGGTCTAGGTTGCTGTTGGATTTTGTGGGAGGCGCCGCCGTGCCGTGCTCGTCGGCATGCTTATCGGTGGAGAGGAGGATGGCCATGAGGCAACCTGGTTGGAGGTCCGGTGCTCGTCGGCGGTGCAGCTCCTCCCTCACCACCGTCCGGCGGGAGATCGCGACGGACAGCGATGGGTTTTTTCTTGAAATATTCTTCCCGTTGCAAGAAAGATTTCTGCAACATCAGTGATGTTCCAAAAATTTCTTCCGTAGCATCATATAAGATAAAAAAATCCGCAACATTAGCTCTGTTACAAAACATTTTTGCAACAATACCTCTGTTGCAAAAGTTCCACAACATGAACTCTGTTGCAACATATGAGCGCAACATCATCCTTGTTGCAGAGCTGAGCAAAAGATCCGCCGGCCGTCGCGTAGCGCTCCCCTTATACTTATATACTAAATTAAAAAGAACTAAGAGCATCTCCAGCAATTCCCCAATAACCACTTATTGGGACTCCCCAAGAATTCTTCCCCAATAATCAATCTGACATACCGAGGACCCACTTGTCAATCGATAGGCAATGACGTGGCGGTGCTTCGGCGGTGGTTCGACGAAGGTCTAGCAGAGGCGGCGAATGTCCATTGGTGATGGTGGCACTCCGGCGTGTCAGGTGAGGGGTCCGGCAACGCTCCGGCGGGTCCTATGGATGTCCGGTGGTGGCGGCGGTGGTCTGACAATGCTCCAACGGTGGTGAGTGTCCATTTATGGCTGCGTGCTGACGTGGTGGTATTGGGGATTGGAGTGGGGAAGGGCCAACTCCCCCTCCGTATAGGGGAAGATAATTTTTTTGTGATTACCAATAATTTATTGCGAAAGAAGATCTGTTGGAGCAATTTTTTTGAACCAACTCGGCCGATACCAAGATTCTATTGGGGAAAGGGGAGTTGTTGAAGATGCTCTAAGGTTCCATATTACATCAAGTTTCCCCGCCGCTTCTTTGTCCGTCCTGCCATCTAGGCTCTCTCGCGGTGTTTTATTTGTTTCCATCTCACTACTTAGGAAAGTTTTACATAACATTACTCCTATAAAGGATGTTGGACTACCTGTCTCCTAGGGACTTCGCTTCACGAGAGTGCCCTCCGCATCGTTTGTTTCACGCGCGCTCTCGCTCATCCCATCTTTGCGGATGCCCCACACCTGGCCAGTTTTCCTTGAGGGTCCATGAAGCGTGGGCCGCGCGCACGACTGGGGCCACCTCACTACGGGGGTTCTCGCTGCGCCCACTACAGGAATTAATTAATTTGTCGTCTGTGGGAAATAGACGGTAAAGGCTTGAAAACCGTCGGCAAAGAATTTGCCGTCAGTTTGATGACGGCAAAGTCTGTCAGCAAAGAGCGCTTTGCCGTAAGAAATTCATCGCACTAATGGCAAAGAATTTTCCATCCAATCTCATACTTTGCCATCAGCCGGACTACCTTTTGCCGTCAGCCGATCTACATTTTGCCGTCAACCAGATAGTGTTACAGACGGCAAAAAAATTTCAGTAAAAAAATTGCACGGATGTCCAAGGCGGCCTCGCTGTGCTCGAAGGGCCGCGTTGTTGCTCCTCCCACTGTCGCCGCCGGTCGGCCACCACAGCAGTGGAGGTGGATGGCCCATCTTGCCGGCGAAGCACCCTTCCCCCATCTCGCCGGTGGTGGCCGTCGCTGCGCACGGGAGGTCTCGCCATGGAGAGCTGGGGTGAGAGAGAGAGGAGGTAGAGGGAGGAATGTAAAGGAGGGAGAGGGGCGGCGGCGCAAGAGCATCCGGAGCTTCCCCGATTCCGATGAAGGGCGGCGGCGGGGTCCGACGAGGCGTGAGAGCGGCAGCTGCGGGGCAAGGCAGGGGAGTCCCAGGGAGGGATTTGGAGCGGCGGCGGGGTGAGGTAGTGGAGTCCGCGGCGGCGAGGGCGAGGCAGGAGAGTCCAAGGCCGGGCTGGGGACTGGCGACGGGGCTGGGGATCGGCGACGGGGTGATAACCCACAAGTATAGGGGATCAGTTGTAGCCTTTCTCGATAAATAAGAGTGTCGAACCCAACGAGGAGCTAAAGGTAGAATCAATATTCCCTTCAAGTTCTATCGACCACCGATACAACTCTACGCACACTTAACGTTCGCTTTACCTAGAACAAGAATGAAACTACTTGTAGGTGTAATAGGATAAGTTTGCAAGAATAAAACTAGAAGTACTTAGAAAGAATAAAACTACGAGTAATTTACAAGATAATAAAAGTTAGTTGTTTAGTAGAAAGCTTTTGTAACACAAGAAACGGATTTGTCCCTAGGCAATCGATAACTAGACCGGTAATCATTATTGCAATTTTATATGAGGGAGAGGCATGAGCTAACATACTTTCCGTACTTAGATCATATGCACTTATGATTGGAACTCTAGCAAGCATCCGCAACTACCAAAGATCATTAAGGTAAAACCCAACCATAGCATTAAGTAACAAGTCCTCTTTACTCCCATACACAACAACCCCCTTACTCGGGTGTAAGCTTCTGTCACTCTAGCCGCCCACTATAAGAGAATTATGAACATATTACAAACCCTACAGCGGGAATCCCTCATGTTGGCGTGACACGGAGGGCACCATAGGACAGCACCAAAATAAAACATACAACTCAAACCAATCACGATCATCAATCAACCCATGGGACAAAAGAAATCTACTCAAACATCATAGAATTGCCACATATCATTGGATAATAATATATAGCGTTAAGCACCATGTTTAAGTAGAGATTACAGCGGGGAGAAGAGGTGTTACACCACTGCATAGAGGGGGAGAGGGTTGGTGTTGACGGCGGCGAAGTTGTTGGTGTAGATCGCCGTCACGATGGTTGCCCCGGTGGCGTTCCGGCGCCATCGGGAGAGAGGGGGAGAGAGCCCCCCTCCTTCTTCTTCTTCCTTGGCCTCCCCTCTAGATGGGAGGAGAGTTTCCCCTCTGGTCCATGGCCGCCATGGCTCTCGAAGGGGAGGAGCCCCTCCGAGATTGGATCTCTCTCTCTGTTCTCTTCTGTTTCGCGTTCCTGTTTTCTGGCCCTTCACCGTTTCTTAAATTCCCAAAAATTACATATATTCCAAAATAAATCTCCGTAAATTTTTATCGCGTTTGGACTTCGTTTGATATGGATTTTCTATGAAACAAAAAACATGCAACAAACAGGAACTGGCACTGGGCACTGGATCAATATGTTAGTCCAAGAAAATCATATAAAATGTTGCTAAAAGTATATAAAAGTTGTAAAATATTGGCATGAAACAATCAAAAATTATAGATACGATGGAGACGTATCAGCATCCCCAAGCTTAATTCCTACTCGTCCTCGAGCAGGTAAATGATAAAAAGATAATTTTTGATGTGGAATGCTACCTAGCATAACCTTGATCATCTAATCCAATCATGGCATGAATATTAAGACACGAGTGATTCAAAGCAATAGTCTATAATTTGATATAAAGACATCAATACTCAGGCATACGAACAAACAATCATGCCTTTCAAAATAAAAATGCTAAAGAACGCTATCCCTACAAAATCATATAATCCTGTCATGCTCCATCTTCTTGACATAAAGTATTTATCATGCACTACCCCAATGACAAGCCGAGCAATTGGTTCATACTTTTTAATGCGCTTCAACTTTTTCAACCCCCATGCAATATATGAGCGCAAGCCTTGGATATAGCACTATGGGTGGAATTGAATGATGATAGAGATTAATAAGGGGAAGTCAAAAAAGGAAGATAGTCTCACATCGACGAGGCTAATTAATGGGCTATGGAGATGCCCATCAATTGATGTTAATGCGAGGAGTAGGGATTGCCATGCAACGGATGCACTAAGAGCTATAAGTGTATGAAAGCTCAAAATAAAAACTAAGTGGGTGTGCATCCAACTTGCTTGCTCATGAAGACCTTGGGAATTTGAGGAAGCCCATCATTGGAATATACAAGCCAAGTTCTATAATGAAAAATTCCCACTAGTATATGAAAATGACAACATAGGAGACTCTCTATATGAAAAACATGGTGCTACTCTGAAGCACAAGTGTGGATAAAGGATAGTAACATTGCCCCTTCTCTCTTTTTCGCTCATTTTTTTGTTTTCTTTTTTTCTCTTTTTTTTGATGGGCTCTTTTTGGCCTCTTTTTTTTTAGAACAGTCTCATGGACCTCATCCCCACTTTTTCGAGGACTCATTAGTCTCCACCATTCTTTTCTCACTGGGACGATGCTCTAATAATGATGATCATCACACTTTTATTTACTTACAACTCGATAAAAACTATACAAGATGACTCTATATGAATGCCTCTGCCTGTGTACCAGGATGTGCAACGATCTAGCGTAGCAAAGATATCAAAAAATGGACAAGCCATGAAATTATCATGCTAGCTATCTTACGGTCATGCAAGGCAATACGACATTGAATGCTCAAGTCATGTATATGATGATGATGGAAGTTGCATGGCAATATATCTCGGAATGGCTATGGAAATGCCATGATAGGTAGGTATGGTGGCTGTTTTGACGAAGATATAAGGAGGCTGATGTGTGATAGAGCGTATCATATCACGGGGTTTGGATGCACCGGTGAAGTTTGCACCAACTCTCGAGGTGAGAAAGGGCAATGCACGGTACCGAAGAGGCTAGCAATATGCGGAAGGGTGAGAGTGCGTATAATCCATGGACTCACATTAGTCATAAACAACTCACATACTTATTGCGAAAGTTTATTAGCCCTCAAAGCAAAGTACTACTATGCATGCCCCTAGGGGGATAGATTGGTAGGAAAAGACCGTTGCTCGTCCCCGACCGCCACTCATAAGGTAGACAATCAATAATAAAGCATGCTCCAACTTCTTAGCATAACGACAGATCATACGTGCATGCTTCGGGAATCACAAACCTTAACACCAATATTCTTACTAAACCACAATCATTCACTAGTACCTCCCACATATCACCATCTTAATATCGCAAAACTATTGCAAGGAATCAAACTTATCATATTCAGTGATCTACAAGTTTTATGTAGGATTTTATGACTAACCATGTGAATGACCAATTCCCGTTGTGTCGTGGGAAACGAACACCTATGGGACCAAGGAGATCCCTTACGGTTCGGCAAGGGGAGAGGGTTGCACAAAGAGCAGAACTAACGAACAGCACGCGGGGGATTTACCCAGGTTCGGGCCGCACGGATGCGTAAAACCCTACTCCTGCTTTGATTGTATTATTGTGGATGTTCTTGGCCAAGTTCTGGGAGCTACAGTAGCAGCTACGCATGCAGAATGGGCTTTCGAAGTGCCCCCCCCTCCCTGTACGTCTCAGGCCTCCTTTTATATTAGTCAAAGGGGCTACCACAGTGACGTACAAGATAAGGCATGAGGTGGAAAGTAACTACAGTGTTACCACAGTATTATCATACCTAACCCTGACGGCTTAGGACAAACTCATTAAATGCACCGTGAGGTGTCTGTCGAGGTGTCCCTTAGCTTCTCGGGCTTGGAAAAGCTTTACAGGGGATGGGCAAAAGCAGCCATCCCATCAACACCGCTTAAGCATCGCGTGGCCAGCATTACGCCACGTCACCATGAGGACAAGCCCTAAACGACAAGGCTGGCCGCTGTACTGGAGCGATAGCGCTGTACTGTGCAGGGCCTTGCCGGGGCTGAATCCTTGCCGGGGCTGAATCCTTGCCGGGCCCGGGGCTTGTCGGGACCGAATCCTTGCCGGGCCCGGGGCTTGCCGGGACCGAATCCTTGTCGGGCCCGGGGCTTGCCGGGACCGAATCCTTGCCAGGCCCGGGGCTTGCCGGGACCGGGTCTTGTCTGGCGCGAGGCCTTGCCGGCAAGGGTCTTGCCGGGCCTCCGCAACCCTTTGGTCTTCTGTTTTCTGGTCTGATCGTTGACTTGAATGTCTCCTTGTCGTCTTAGTCTCGTGATTACTCCTAGCTATTCCCCGGCAAGGCTTGCCGCGGAACGGCTACAACTGCCCGTGAACAAGTAAGGGGTACTAAAAAGACCCATACTTTGGTACACCGACAGGAGCCCCCGGGCCTAGGCCATACACGGGTGCCAGGCCTGTTGGGCTAGGCCCAAAACAGTGCACGGGCACGCGTGGCAGGGAATAACTGCTCGTAATCATTATCTCTTTTACCACGCCCCCCCACTACGCGCATTAATCGCGCGACGTGAGAGACGTGGGCGGAGACTCCGCTGTAAAAGCGGGCGGTAAAGAGCCCGCCTCGCGCCTTCCCCATAAAAAGGGAATCGCAGAGGGCACTGCTCATTTACCCCCTCCGCCTTTCCAATCTCAATCTCAGAGCCGTCGCCATCGTCTTCTTCCTCGCGCCCAAAACAGAGCCTTTCTCCCTCCACCCGCCTCCACCGCGTTCTCGACGTCTTCAGCGCCCACTTCCATAGCCACCATGCCGCCCAAGCCGAGCAAGGGCAAGGCGGCGGAAGCGGCCGCCGCGGCGGAGAGCAAGCTGGTGAAGATGCGGAAGGAACGCGCCGTCTTCCCCTCGACGCTTGATGCGGAGACCTTGAAGAAGAGGTACCAGTTCGCATGGGCGACTGAGACCACGGCGCATCCAACCACCAAAGTGAGTGTAGCTTCTCGCAAGGCAAAGCCAGGAGACTATCCCTTCTTTGCCGATTACTTCTGGTGCGGCCTCTGTCCCCCGTACTCGGATTTCTTCGTAGATATCATGCTCACCTACGACTTCCAGCTGTTAGATTTCATGCCGAATGCCGTGACTTGTATGTCCGTCTTCGCGCACCTTTGCGAGAATTTTGTTGGGGTCATCCCGAGCACTGCACTTTTCCGGCACTACTTCTACCCCCGCATCCAAAGGGGCGACGCCCTCTCCGGCAGCATCGCTTGGATCCCGAGGACGGCAACCAAGGAGACATACCCAGAGGGGCTCTACCGCGATAGATGGGATGAGTGGCGCGGCAAGTGGTGCTGGGTCCGGGAAAAGGAGCCCCAACCGTTCTGCGAGGTGCGGAAGCAGAAGGTGGCCCGAGGCAAGGATTGGGGCGCCGCGGACCCTGACGACAGCAAACTCACCATCGCCACCACCAGGATACTGCGCCTCAGGGCTGCCGGGCTGAAGGTGGAGATGATTGCTTCAGATTTCCTTCGCCGGCGCATCGCCCCACTGCAGAACAAGGGGCGCCCTGCCTGGGAGTACATGAACGCTGCCGACGTCATGAGGGTGCGGCCTGGGCTGGATAATGATCTGACAGCCATGGGGCACGCAGCCCTCTGCCAACAGCTCTTCAATTCTGGATCAGTGGGAGACTTGCCGGCGGGCGTCGTCCCACTATGCAACAACTCATCACTGACCTCCATCATCGCCATGATGCCGGCGTTTAATGCCCATAGCATCGACGAGAGGTGGATCGAGCCGTTCGCGGAGCAGGCGCTGGCGTTCTTTGACAGCTTGACGGAGAAGGCCATCCGCGCGGAGAACCTTGTCCGCGCCACCACGGAGGAGGAGCTCGCCTACATCGCCAACAGGGCGGAAGAGGCGAACCTTGCCGAAGAAGCCGGTAGCGCTGAGTCCAGCGAAGGCAAGGACTTGCTGCTGGAAGATCTTGCCGGGCGAGACGAGGCTGCCGGGGAGCCAAGCGGAGCCGCTGCCGGGAGCTCTTCTGCCGGAGGCGCCGCCGAAGAGGAAGAAGAGGAGGAGGAAGAGCCCCCAGCTCTTCAACACAGAAAGAGGCGCGTCCTCCGGAAGAACACCACTGGCGCTCCAGCCTGCCAACCTCCCTCAAGCAGCGAGGCTTCCGGGAAAGGGGCGGCTGGCGAGGCCGCGCCGCAACCTGCCGCTGCCAAGCGGCCCAGGGCCAATCCTCCTCCTCCTCCGTCAGGAACTGCGGCGAGGGTCGGCTTCGACCTCTCCGCCATCAGCTCTGAGGAAGAAGAAGAAGAGTAAGAGTCCCGCCACAGCCTTGATTCTCGTCCTTCTAGTTTTGCTTGATTAACTTGCTCTGTTTTTGCCTCCTCAGGGATGCGGAGACTCTGGCACAGAGGGTGGCGAAGAGGGCCAAGACCTCAACAAGCGTCGAGCCGCCGGCAAGCACCTCGGGCGAGCCGGAAACGGTTCTCGTCAGCTCGGAGTCAAGCCCAGAACGCAACCCTCGATGCAGTCCTCGACGCAGCCCCCGGCGCAGCCCCCAGCGTGAGTCTTCTACTCACTACCCACTGGCGCGTGCCGGGGTGTGCATCTTCTCTGCTGACATCTCCGGGCGTGCAAGAGCGGAGAAACAGCGAGAAGCGACAGCAGGAGCTGCCTCTGCCATGCCACCTCCGTCGACCACACCGCCCAGGGGTGAGTCTTCGGGCAAGCTCTACCGCGACGATGAGGAGGGGCCGGCAAGCGCAAGCTTCGGCAACCCCTTCCTTGACGCAGGTAAAGTTACCTGCCCCAAAGAATTCTTGTCGCTTTGGTTTTTCTTCTTTTTGTCTTCTTGGACTTCCTTCCCAGCTTCATCTTAATCAAGTTCTTGGCTTTCAATCTTCTTCTGACAGAGCTCATGGATACTGACGCTGTCATTGAAGAGACTGGCAAGGATGCCGCCACTGAAGCCGGCAAGGTTGCTGCCGAAGAGGCCGCCAAGCATGCCGCCGCCGAGGCTGCCAAAGCTGCTGCCGCCGAGGCTGCTGCCGCTGAGGCCGCCAAGGCCGCTGCCGCCGAGGCCGCCAAGGCCGCTGCCGCTGAGGCCGCCAAGGCCGCCGAGGGGGCCGACGAGGAGACCCGCGGCAATACTGACGGCGCTTCCGCCGCAGGAGCGCCAGGCACTTCTACTGCCGCGGGGCCCTCGACTGCCGAAGACCAATCCTCGTCGTTCCAGGCCCCTCCCTCAAGCCAATATATCAGGGCCGGCAAGAACGTTGTCAGCATGCTGGGGTCGGCAAACATTGAAGAGCTGGTTGAAGGGGAACATCTTGACGGGGAAATCACCGTCGCTGCCGTCAGTGAGCCCAAGGAGGAGAAACTACTTCAAGCCATGAATGACAATTATCAGAAGCTCCAGACGCTCTATCGCGCCCGGAAGGAGAAACTGGACTCCCGGGCAGCGCTCATCGAGGCCGCGGAAGGAGACTTCCAACAACGCGTCACGGAGACACAGGCTTGGTATGGCGAGGCCCTCCAAGAGCTGAATATTTATCGGGAGCAGCTGGCGGAAGAGCAGAACGTCCTCCTGCTGAAGCAATAAGACATCGAGAAAGCGCGGGAGGAGGCCGCCCAGCAAGCCGCCGCGGCAGAAGCCCTCTTGACGCAGCGCCGCATCAGCCTTGACGCCCAAGAAGAGGACCTTGCCGCCCGCGAGGCGGCGCTTGCCGCCAAGCTTCGCAACAAGGATGAAGAGCTCGAAAGTCTTGTCGCGCGGCGGGTCCAGGAGCTTGAGCAGAAACACTTGAAGACGCTCAGAGCTCTAACTGAAGACCACGCCGGCAAGCTCAAAGAGGCCCTCGACGCTGCCGGAGCTGCGGAGACCGCCAAGAACTTGCTGGAGGAGAAGACGAAGCAGCTGGAGGTCGCTCTCGAGGACCACGGCAAGAAGGTCTCAACACTCGAGGCCGAGAGAGACAAGGCTCTCCACAGCCTGATGGAGACGCAGGCCGCCGCATCCGAGAGGATCCAGCAGCTCTCCTCCGCCAAGGACTCCATTGAAGATCTGAAGCTAAAGCTATCCACGCTGGAGGAGTCTCTTGAGGCCGCCCGAGTTCGCGAGAGGACTCTTATCAAAGACCTCCATGACGAACAGGAGCTGCTCCAGAACGCCGCCACCACCCACAATGAGTACACTTCAAGCGTGAAGCTCTGGACTGCCAGGCTGGCGGACGTCGCCGAGAAGCTTGGCGCGGAGCTGGAGACCATGGACTTGCCGGGCTTCGAATACTCAGTCGACGACAACATATCCTCAAGCGCCAGGCTAACCATGTTCTTCGACAAGCTCATCGACGCCCTCAAGCTACTCCAGGCGAATCAGACAAGCAAGCTGGCCGACGAATCCCGGAAGCTCTGCCAGCTCGTCCTCCGCAAGGTGTTGATGAAGGTGGCGTACAGGAACCCTGGCGACGACCTCTCCAAAGCCTTGAAGAGCTTGCCGAAGGACGCGGACGTCAAGGCTCTCGAGGAGCTTGTCGCGCCCATCGTCGATCGGGTGAGCCAGGTGAAGAGGGTCGAGGGCGATCGCCGGGATTAACTGTAGCCTCCTATCTCTTCCTCATCTTGCCGCCAGCATTCCATGTCAAAGACAATTCGTCTTATGTCAGAAACGCGGCAAGCACTAGATGTAATATAACTTGCTCTCTTTGAATTATGGCATGCTATTCCCTTTGTTCAATTTCTCTCTGTATGGCGTGTACCCTACGCTTTGCTGGGAACTTGCCGGAGCATAACCCTGTCGCGAGCGCTGGATTCGGGTCGTCAGCAGCTTGCGGGTAGTGCTGCTCACGGCAAGAAATCTTGACGCTTTCAGCGCGGCCACCTAGACTGTTGAGCGGACTCGAAACAGAGTAGGGGCGCAGCCGATCACGACAAGATTCCATCGCGTGCAGGTTTTCCATACAAAGCCGAAATCGTTCAAGGGAATACAGCCTTACAAAAATCAAAATCTGCTTAAGGGGTTTAGCAACTTAGCTCTGCTTTTTATCACTATTCCTTTTCTTCCGGCAAGGCGCCAACCTTGAACGTTGTCTGGCCTCCATACCACCATTCTCCTACCCCCCCGGCAAACTTGCGGGCGAGGGAATCTTCTATCTCTTGAGAAAAAGAAAGAAGAGAAAATAAAGGTATGGAACCCTGACGGTTCGTTAGCTCTTACCGGGATCAAGTGCGATACATATCTCAGATAATACATGCATATAGAATGACATGAAATCAACAAGAGATGTAAAGCACACAGGTCTCATTAAAATATGCACAGGGATGTGCCTGCTCTGTACAAAGGATTACATGCCAGTGGCAACACTTGTACAGAATGGCGTTGACGGGATCTTGCCGGAGCGTTACGCTGCCGCGAGCGCTGGATTCGGGTCATCAGTAGCCTGCTGGCCGTATCGCTATCACAGCAAGAAACCCGAACAACGGCGCCTTACGGGTAGAACTTGCGAAGGTGCTCGATGTTCCAGGAGTTGCTTACTGGCAAGCCCTCTTCAGTCTCCAGGCGGACAGCGCCAGGCCTGGTGACTCGCACTACCCGGTAAGGGCCTTCCCACTTCGGCGTCAACTTGTTGGAATTCTTGGCCGACTGAACGCGCCGAAGAACAAGGTCGCCTTCCTCAAGACTCCGGGCGTGAACCTTGCGGCTATGGTAGCGGCGCAAAGCTTGCTGGTAGCGAGCGGCTCGCACAGCAGCCCGAAGACGGTTCTCCTCAAGGAGGAGCGCGTCATCTTGCCGCAGCTGCTCTTGCTCAAGCTCATCATAAGCGAGCACTCGAGGTAACCCGTATATGAGTTCCGTGGGGAGAACTGCCTCCGCTCCGTAGACCAGAGCGAAGGGCGTCTGGCCGGTGGCTCGATTTGGCGTCGTCCTGATCGACCAAAGAACCGCCGGCAGCTCATCAATCCAGCGTCTTCCATGCTTGTGCAGCTTGTCGAAAGTTCTGGTCCGGAGACCACGCAGCACCTCAGCGTTTGCCCTCTCCGCTTGGCCATTGCTTCTCGGGTGAGCAACAGAGGCAAAACAAATCTTGCCACCAAGGTCTTGGACGTACTGCATGAAGGTGCGGCTTGTGAACTGTGTACCATTGTCAGTGATGATCCTGTTCGGCACACCAAAACGGCACACAATCCCCTTGAAGAACTTGACTGCTGACTGTGCTGTCACCCTCCTCACTGCTTCCACTTCTAGCCACTTCGTGAACTTGTCGATAGCAACGTACAAGTACCCGAAGCCCCCGGCAGCGCGGGGGAAGGGACCCAGTATGTCGAGCCCCCAGACCGAGAAGGGCCAGGAGAGAGGGATCGTTTGGAGAGCTTGAGCTGGCTGATGAAGTTGCTTCGAATGAAACTGGCACGCTTCCCACTTGGTTACTAGTGCCGTTGCATCCTGGAGGGCAGTAGGCCAGAAGAATCCTTGCCGGAATGCCTTGCCGACAAGGGCTCTTGAGCCTATGTGGGATCCACATACGCCCCCATGAATCTCTGCCAACAGCTCTAGTCCGTCCTCTCGAGGGATGCACTTCAATTTCACACCGTTGGGTCTCTTTCTGTACAGGACGTCGTCGACGAACTGGTACATACTTGACTGACGGGCTACTTTCTCAGCTTCTTCCTGCTCCTCAGGGAGTTCTCCTGTCTGAAGGAAATGGACTATTTGCTGTGCCCATGTCGGAGCCTGTGGCTCGACGACAAGGACTAAAGGCAACTCTTCAGCTGCGGGAGCATTTGCTTCTACGGCAAGAACCTGAGGCTCTTGGCGGAGCAGCTGCTCACCGGCAACTGGTATTTCTTCGGCAGCAAGGGCGCTTGCTTCGGCGGCAAGAACCAGAGGTTCTGCGCGAAGCCGCTGCTCACCGGCAACCGTGTCGTTCCCGGCAAGATCCTTGCCGGGGGCTTCGGGAAGCCTTGCCGGGAAGTGCTCGCCGGTACTTAACTTTCTTCTCTTATCAGGCCTTGTCGATGGCGACACGGATGGTTGAGTCAAGCGGAGCACAAAAGTCCCTGGTTCCACAGGTAGCTTGAGTGCGGCACGCTTCGACAGGTCGTCGGCAATGCTGTTCTCTGATCGAGGAACATGCTCTGTCCGAAGACCGTCAAAGCGCTCCTCCAGCTTCCTCACTTCATCGACGTATGCTTCCATCAGCGGGCTCTGATAATCTTTGTTGACCTGCCTCACGACGAGCTGGGAGTCACCCCTGACGATGAGCTTCCTGATCCCAAGGTCTGCCGCGATCCTGAGACCGGCAAGCAGTCCTTCATACTCTGCCGTGTTGTTGGTCGATCTCTCCCGGGGAAAATGCATCTGGATGACATACTTGAGGTGCTCTCCGGTGGGTGCGACAAGCAGCACGCCGGCACCGGCGCCTTGCAGCGAAAAGGCTCCATCAAAGTACATGATCCATTCGCGATCTGTTTCCTTGCCGGGAATCGCTGATTCTTGAACTTCGTCGTCTGGCGTTGGGGTCCATTCTGCAATGAATTCTGCCAAGCCCTGCTCTGGATAGTTGAAGAACTTTCAAACTTGAGACCAAAGCATGACAGCTCCAACGCCCACTCCACGATCCTGCCGGTTGCTTCTGGGTTCCGGAGAATCCGTTGTAGCGGAAAGCGAGTGACGACGGTGATCTCATGTGCTTGGAAGTAATGGCGCAACTTCCTCGAGGCCATGAGAAGGCCGAAGAGCAACTTCTGCACACCAGAATACCTCGACCTAGCCCCCTGCAACAGGGAGCTGACGAAATAGACTGGGCGCTGCACCATCTTCTTCTTCTGCACTGCCTGACTTGACTGCGCGGGTCTTTCCTTGTCGGCACCAGACTTTGCCGGGGCTGGCCCCGGCAAGTCGCTTGGCGGGCCTGCCGTTGCCGCTGCATCTTCCTCTGCTTTTCTCTCTGCCACCAGCGCAGCACTAACCACTTGATTCGTTGCCGCCAGATATAGCAGCAACGGCTCTTGTGGTCTAGGCGCGACTAGTACTGGCGAAGAGGAGAGGTACTTCTTCAAATCCTGCAGCGCTGCCTCCGCTTCTGGAGTCCATTTCATTGGACCTGCCTTCTTCAAAATTTTGAAAAACGGCAGGGCGCGCTCAACAGACTTTGAGATGAACCTACTCAAAGCAGCGACGCAGCCGGCAAGGCGGCGCACATCCTTAACTCGTCTTGGCGCTTCGATCTGCTCAATTGCCTTGATCTTGTCGGGATTGGCTTCAATTCCACGCTGAGATACAAAGAACCCGAGAAGCTTGCCGGATGGGACGCCAAACACGCACTTCTCGGGATTGAGCTTCAGGTTGATCTTGCGCAGATTTGCAAATGTCTCCTCCAGATCTTGAATGAGCGTTGCCTTGTCCTTGGTTTTGACCACTATGTCATCCATGTAAGCTTCCATATTTCTATGCAGCTGGGCCCCGAAACCAATCTGGACAGCTCTAGCGAAGGTCGAACCAGCACTTTTCAACCCGAAAGGCATACGCAAGAAGCAATATGTGCCACACGGGGTGATAAATGCGGTCTTCTCTTCGTCTTCTTTCGCCATGAAGATCTGGTGATAGCCTGAGTATGCATCAAGAAATGACAGCAAATCGCAGCCGGCAGTGGAATCCACAATCTGGTCGATGCGCGGCAAGGGAAAGGGATCTTTTGGACAGGCTTTATTGATATCTGTAAAGTCAATACATAGCCTACATTTACCATTCGCCTTGCGCACAACAACTGGGTTGGCCAACCATGTAGGATGGAGGACTCCTCTAACCAGGCCTGCCGCCTCAAGCTTCCTAATCTCTTCCGCAATAAACTCTTGCCGCTCCAAGGCTTGCTTCCGCACCTTCTGCTTGACGGGCCGCGCGTGGGGACAGACAGCTAGGTGGTGCTCAATTACCTCCCTGGGAACACCGGGGATGTCAGATGGTTGCCATGCAAACACATCGACATTCGCCCGCAGGAAGGCAACGAGCGCGCCTTCCTATTTGTCATCAAGGGTGGAGCTTATGGTGAAGGTTCCTCCCGTCCCGTCCTCCTTGGCGGGCACCTTCTTGGTCTCAGGCGGAGCAGCCTTGGATTTCTTGATCTGGCCGGCAGAGCTTTCTGGGGCACCCTCGACGGCAGCGCAGCACTCTGGAGAGGCGCGCTTGCCGGAGTTTGTACCAGAGGTCTTGCCGGGCTGCTTCTTCTTGCCGGGATCTTGAGCGGCAGGAGCATGCGCCTTGGCGGCGGACGCTGCAACTGCTTCCCGGTAGAGCTTGTCGGTGCAAATGAGTGCGTCTTTCTTGTCGGAGTGGACAGTGATGACGCTCATTGGACCGGGCATCTTCAAGACGTTGTAGGCGTAGTGCGAGGCCGCCATGAACTTAGCCAGCGCTGGGCGGCCAAGGATTCCATTGTATGGCAATGGAATCCTGGCGACGTCGAAGACGACCTTCTCCGTCCTGAAGTTCAGCTCACTGCCGAAAGTTACCGGCAGCGTAATCTTCCCTTTCGGCTGGTTCCTTCCCGGATTGACCCCTTGGAAAGAACCTGTCTCCTCGAGATCTTCGTCGGGAATTTGCAGCCTCTTGATCACATCGGGCGAGATCAGGTTCAGGCCGGCCCCAACGTCAACTAACATTTTCGTCACCTGGAGGTTGCGAATCGTTGGTGAAACCAACAACGGCAAGCACCCGACCGCAGTTGTGCGGTCAGGGTGATCCTCGGCGTAAAAAATGATAGGCGTGAGGGACCACTTCAGTGGCTTCCGGGCATCGAGGGATGGCTCTGCTGCATTAATCTCACGCGCCCACTGCTTGAGCTGGCGGTGAGAGGAATGCAACGAAGCGCCCCCGTCGACGCACATGGCCTCTGTAGCCTTCTGGAACTCGTGTTCGCTGGACTCGTCGCCCTCTGCATCGTCATCATCATTTCCTTGTTCTTTGGCGCGGCCCCGGGCAGGCTTCTCTTGCTGCGGCCTGGGCTTGCCGCGACGACCTCCTCGACCGCGCTTCCTGCCAGACCCTCCGGCACCATCTTGGGCTCTTTCCTTGTCGCGCCTTTCGTACTCGGCGCGCTGCTTCTCGGCAAGCTCCTCAACTTGCCGGCAGTCTTGGAGATCATGGCCCTTGGTACGGTGGATCTTGCAGTACTGCTTGCCGGATCCTTCTGGCTTGTCGGCAGCCGCCAAGGCCTGACACGCCGCACACCCGGCAACCTCCTTGCCGGGGTCGTCGGTCTTGGACTTCTTGGCGGTGCCGGTGTTGCCCGAACCTTCAACGGCAAGCACGGCCTTGCCCTTGCGCTTCTTGTTCTTCCGCCGCCCCTTTCTTGCCGGGGCAGGAGCGTCTTCGCTATCGGAGTCGACTCCAGCGCCAGCGTTCTCGCCGGGGAGTCTCCTTCCTTCTTCTGCCCGAGCACATTTGTCGGCCAAGGCGTAGAGCTCGGCGACATCTCTGACTTTGTTCATCGCCAACTCCTCCCGCATCTTACGATTGCGCACATTCTGATGAAAGGCGCTGATGACGGCGGCGGGATGAACGTCAGGAATGTTGTGCTGGATGCGGCTGAACCTCTGGATATACTTGCGCAAAGTTTCGCCCTCCTTCTGGGGAATGATGTGCAGATCACTCTCCTGGCCAGGAGCTTGATGGCCGCCGGTGAAGGCGCCAACAAACTGATGGCACAGGTCGACCCAAGAAGAGATGGAATTCTCGGGCAGGTGCATCAACCACGATCTCACGTTGGGCTTCAGTACCAACGGAAAGTAGTTGGCCAGCACCTTATCGTCACGAGCCCCGGCAGCCTGCACCGCGATGGTGTAGATGCTCAAGAACTCGGACGGATGGGTCTTGCCGTCGTACTTCTCCGGTACTTCCGGCTTGAAGGAGCGGGAGCTAGGCCACTGGACTTGCCGCAGCTCACGAGTAAACGTTGGGCAACCCACCTCGTAAGGTAGGCAGCCAGGGTACCCTGGCGCGGGCTCGTCAACATAGGTCCTAGCGCGCTTGTCCGACTGGCGACGCGCTTCCCTTCGGCGCTCGATGGTGGTTCGAGCGTCCTCCTTCTTCCGTTCCCGAAGAACGTGACGTTGATCACGGCGAACCCGCGGGTCAGACGATGCCGTGGAATCATCCTCACGGGCGCCGGTCCGCCGAGTTAACGACCGCTCTTGATGCAGCGGAGGGGAACGCAACGTAGTCGTTCCAGCTCCGGTCTTCTCTCCATCGCCACGCACCAACCTAGACGACTGCAGCCGCGAGGGTTCACCCTGCTGCGGTACGTCGTTGTTGGCTAGGCCGATGAGGCTCTGGATAGCGGCTTGCCACTCGTCTAGCTTCTCCGCGGCGGGAGGGAAGTCTAGGAGCAGCTGAGCTCACGCCAACGCCTCTGCTGGCGTAGGCGGAGGCGACAGGTGCGAAGAGCGTGAGGTGCTCAAACTCCTAACAGGGTTAGAAGGAGCACCATCACGACTCTGCACCCGCGCGCGGCTTCCACCAGCTCGCTGGCGCGGATCTTGGCCCTGCGCACCCTGGGAGTGATGCGCAGGGGTCTTCCCATGCGGACGCCCAGAACCACCAACGTCTTGAGGCCGCACGTCACGCGCGTCCTGAGAAGGTCGCGGTGCATGCGCCGGCATATTTGTCCTGGAAGGCGCCGCTCCATCCTTGGAAGTCGCCGCACCACCCGCA
Organism: Elymus sibiricus; assembly: GCA_039707655.1. NCBI lineage: Eukaryota > Viridiplantae > Streptophyta > Magnoliopsida > Poales > Poaceae > Elymus > Elymus sibiricus. Next base: position 285,689,306 of record CM077670.1, read on the forward strand.
GGTTGCGCAGCTCCATCCTTGGACCTGTTGCTCGTCCGGCTCGGATCGCCGGGACGCCGTGGAAGCTCGGAGCCTCCACCTCCTCCACCCGCGTCTACCCCGTCGCCTGCGCGCGCAGCATTAGGCACGATGGATGCGGATGGACCAACCGCCGTGAAACCCTTCTTCTTGGGAGCCATGGTGGTGAAGATGATCAAAGATCTGACGCGCTGATCACTAGATCAGGTTCGCACAACCTCGATCCCCCCTACCTGGCGCGCCAAAGATGTCGTGGGAAACGAACACCTATGGGACCAAGGAGATCCCTTACGGTTCGGCAAGGGGAGAGGGTTGCACAAAGAGCAGAACTAACGAACAGCACGCGGTGGATTTACCCAGGTTCGGGCCGCACGGATGCGTAAAACCCTACTCCTGCTTTGATTGTATTATTGTGGATGTTCTTGGCCAAGTTCTGGGAGCTACAGTAGCAGCTACGCATGCAGAATGGGCTTTCGAAGTGCCCCCCCCTCCCTGTACGTCTCGGGCCTCCTTTAATATTAGTCAAAGGGGCTACCACAGTGACGTACAAGATAAGGCATGAGGTGGAAAGTAACTACAGTGTTACCACAGTATTATCATACCTAACCCTGACGGCTTAGGACAAACTCATTAAATGCACCGTGAGGTGTCCGTCGAGGTGTCCCTTAGCTTCTCGGGCTTGGAAAAGCTTTACAGGGGATGGGCAAAAGCAGCCATCCCATCAACACCGCTTAAGCATCGCGTGGCTAGCATTACGCCACGTCACCATGAGGACAAGCCCTAAACGACAAGGCTGGCCGCTGTACTGGAGCGATAGCGCTGTACTATGCAGGGCCTTGCTGGGGCTGAATCCTTGCCGGGGCTGAATCCTTGCCGGGCCCGGGGCTTGTCGGGACCGAATCCTTGCCGGGCCCGGGGCTTGCCGGGACCGAATCCTTGCCGGGCCCGGGGCTTGCCGGGACCGAATCCTTGCCGGGCCCAGGGCTTGCCGGGACCGGGTCTTGTCTGGCGCGAGGCCTTGCCGGCAAGGGTCTTGCCGGGCCTCCGCAACCCTTTGGTCTTCTGTTTTCTGGTCTGATCGTTGACTTGAATGTCTCCTTGTCGTCTTAGTCTCGTGATTACTCCTAGCTATTCCCCGGCAAGGCTTGCCGCGGAACGGCTACAACTGCCCGTGCACAAGTAAGGGGTACTAAAAAGACCCATACTTTGGTACACCGACACGTTGACTCTCTAAATAGATATAAGTGTGGCATGACAGTTTAATTCTTTCTACAAAAGACTTGCCCATGCTCTAATAAATATAAGGGAAGCAAAAGAGCATTCTACAAATAACGGTTTTCTATATGTAGAGAAACAGGCATCCAAACTTCAAATGATATAAGTGAAGCACATGAAGCATTCTATAAAGCCATACTCAAAAGATATAAGTGAAGTGCATGAAGCATTCTATAAATCAACCAAGGAATATCTCATACCAGCATGGTGCATTATTAAAAATAAAAAGAAAAAGCACACGACACTACAAGAATTTACGCATATCATGTGAACAAAACAAAAACCGAGACATACCGATAATTGTCGAAGAAAGATGGGATGCCCTTGAATATTTACTTGGGGTGCTTTGGGCATCCCCAAGCTTGAACTCTTGCCTCTCCTTATTCTCCTCATATCGATACCTCCTCGTTCTTCGAACACTTCATCCACACAAAACTTAACCGAACTTTTTATTAGAGGGGTTAGTACATATAACATCAAATCCCATCATGTCCTACTGTAACATTATATTATAATTATAATAAAACATTACCCACTGTATGCTATCACAATTCTATGGCTCCCAAGTCAATGGGGCTCAACAAGATTTCAAACATACGCAAATAAAAAAACTATAACAGCAATCTGTGAAAACAGGACAGTCTGTAAAGATGCAGATGGTACATATACTTCTGTAACTCAAAAAATTCTGAAAAATTAGGAAAAATAAAAAATTTGCATAGCAGTACTGTGTAAAAATTTCAGAATTTTTGCACGTTCCAGTAAATTATCAAAATTCAAGCACTACAGCAAAAGTTTCTGTTTTTTCACAGCACACACCAAACAAGCAATTTAAACATCCTGAAGGTAAATCTTGGCACATTATTTTTATAATGCAATGGATTTGTACAAGGGGATAATTATTTTTGTGAGAAACTTCCATGAAAAATTATACATTGTTTCCATGAACATGAACACAAGTGTTCAAGGTCGACCCTCACTTCTCCAATGCATAACCTTCCAATCACTTCTCTTTTTGAAAAACTTTTTAGGTTCCCCTCTATATTTTTTTGTTTTTAAACCTTATAAAAGCACTCAGCAGAATAAAATGACTCTCTAAAACTTTCGGGTTGTCTCCCAGGCAGTGCTTTCTTTAAAGTCATTAAGCTTGGTATATAGTGCTCAAGTAATTGATCCACTCGGATCCCAAGGTATATCAAAGCCAATTTTAATTAACAATGATTTGTAATTTAGTAGTGAGCACAAAGCAACATATATCATGCAATGACGAAGTCTAACTCTCTTCCTATGCATCGGCATGTCATAAAAGAACAATTCATGCACACATAATAAAGGCCGATACATAGCATAAACAGTTTTTTGCAATTTTATCGTATTGGAAACAAAGAGAGGTGGAGATGTAGTTCCTCTCTCATAATAATTGCAATTAGGAGCAGCAAGCACATGCATATTATATTCATCAAAATCATCATGTGTATTAGTAAAACGCAACCCATCAATATAATCCTTAATAAGTGCAAACTTCTCTGATATAGTGTAGTTTGGAGAATTAAAAAAGATAATAGGACTATCATGTGTGGGTGCAATAGCAACAATTTCATGTTTAACATAAGGAACTATAGCAAGTTCATCTCCATAAGCATCATTCAAATTGGCATCATGGCCACAAACATAGCAAGCATCAATTTCATCAAAAAGGGATATTTCAATCGAATCAACGGGATCATAGCAATCATCATAGCATTCATCCTTCGGTAAGCACGAAGGGAAATTAAACAATGTATGAGTTGAAGAGTTACTCTCATTATAAGGTGGGCACGGGTAGCTAATCCGCTCTTCCTCCCTTTGTTCTTCGCTCTCCTCTTCATCTTTTTCATCTAATGAGCTCACAGTGTCATCAATTTCTTCTTCCATAGATTCCTGCAAAACATTAGTCTCTTCTTGGACAGTGGAGGTGTCCTCAATATATTCTTTAACATAAGCATTAGAAGCATAATTTTCATAGCAATATATAAGTATGGCAAAAATTTCAGATTTGTAAAGAGTAGCATCACACTTTTCAATCAAAGAAGCAATTTCATATGCACCCTTAAAAGCAATAAATTCTTCAATTTATTCAATATCGTAGTAACTATAAACACCTTTGGCATAAGAAGATAAGATTCCATTATCCTTAAACTCACATTGGTACTGAAGGTGTTTTTTAGGGTTTTTAGAACAACAAGTAAAATCATATATTTCGCATAAATTCCAAGCATAGCATTCCAAACAATTAATTTGAAACCTTAAAAGTTTCCCTTTTTGAGACAAGCGGTGTCGCACAAAATAGGCATGCTCATCTAATGATTTTCCCTCAACTAAGCTAGTTGGGTTTTCAGCACAAGCACAAAGGGATCGAAGATGATCCAAGTAGAAAGCTTCAGCAGTATCATAGATTTTGGGTGGTTCTTCAACCATTGGTTTTGCAAGTACAACTAATTTTTTGGTATTTTGCGTTTCCTACCCATAACTAAAGATAGAAAACAAGATCACAAAATAAAAACTACTTAGTGGAACAGAAAATAAAAACTACTTAGTGATAAAGCAAACAAGCACACACGAAAATATCAACCCCACGCTATTGCTCCCCGGCAACGGCGGCAGAAAAAGGTCTTGATAACCCACAAGTATAGGGGATCAGTTGTAGCCTTTCTCGATAAATAAGAGTGTTAAACCCAACGAGGAGCTAAAGGTAAAATCAATATTCCCTTCAAGTTCTATCGACCACCGATACAACTCAACGCACACTTAACGTTCGCTTTACCTAGAACAAGAATGAAACTACTTGTAGGTGTAATAGGATAAGTTTGCAAGAATAAAACTAGAAGTACTTATAAAGAATAAAACTACAAGTAATTTGTAAGATAATAAAAGTTAGTTGTTTAGTAGAAAGCTTTTGTAACACAAGAAAAGGATTTGTCACTAGGCAATCGATAACTAGACCGGTAATCATTATTGCAATTTTATATGAGGGAGAGGCATGAGCTAACATACTTTCCGTACTTAGATCATATGCACTTATGATTGGAACTCTAGCAAGCATCCGCAACTACCAAAGATCATTAAGGTAAAACCCAACCATAGCATTAAGTAACAAGTCCTCTTTACTCCCATACGCAACAACCCCCTTACTCGGGTGTAAGCTTCTGTCACTCTAGCCGCCCACTATAAGAGAATTATGAACGTATTGCAAACCCTACAGTGGGATTCCCTCACGCTTGCGCAACACAGAGGGCACCATAGGACAGCACCAAAATAAAACATACAACTCAAACCAATCACGATCATCAATCAACGCATAGGACAAAAGAAATCTACTCAAACATCACAGAATTGCCACATATCATTGGATAATAATATATTGCATTAAGCACCATGTTTAAGTAGAGATTACAGCGGGGAGAAGAGGTGTTACACCGCTGCATAGAGGGGGAGAGAGTTGGTGTTGACGGCGGCGAAGTTGTTGGTGTAGATCGCCGTCACGATGGTTGCCCCGGCGGCGTTCCGGCGCCACCGGGAGAGAGGGGGAGAGAGCCCCCCTCCTTCTTATTCTTCCTTGGCCTTCCCCCTAGATGGGAGGAGAGTTTCCCCTCTGGTCCATGACCACCATGGCTCTCGGAGGGGAGGAGCCCCTCCGAGATTGGATCTCTCTCTCTGTTCTCTTCTGTTTCGCGTTCCTGTTTTCTGGCCCTTCACCGTTTCTTAAATTCCCGGAGATCCGTAACTCCGATTGGGCTGAAATTTTGAGGGGATTTTTATCCGGATATTAGCTTCCTTGCGGCAGAAGGACACCCTCAACCGACCTACAGGGGAGCCACAAGCCCCCTAGGCGCGCCAAGGGGGGCCGCGCCCTCCAGGCTTGCCGTGTCCTCGGGCATCGTCTCGCGTTGATTCTTTTTCCCAAAAATCAAATATATTCCAAAATAAATCTCCATAAATTTTTATCGCGTTTGGACTTCGTTTGATATGGATTTTCTGCGAAACAAAAAACATGCAACAAACAGGAACTGACACTGGGCACTGGATCAATATGTTAGTCCAAGAAAATCATATAAAATGTTGCCAAAATTATATAAAAGTTGTAAAATATTGGCATGAACAATAAAAAATTATAGATACGACGGAGACATATCACGGGGCGGGGCACGGGCGGTGAGGCGAGTCCGCTCGGGCGGGGCGCGTCTGTCTCTGGTGAGAGAGAGGTGGGTGGGGGCGTGCATGGTGGGGTGGGTTGTTGTAGTGTGCGTGTGATGGGTGGGTCATTTGGTGGGAGAGAGAGAGGCGGGTGGGGGCACGTGTGATCATGCCATGTCATCGATCCGCGTCGTGTGTTTTCTCTTTGTCGTCTGTGTTTTTTTACAGATGCAAAATGCTCACTTTGTCGTCTCTAAAAAACACATAGATGGCAAAGACATACTTTGCCGTCTGTGATTTGTTTACTGACGGCAAAGTGAGCTCTTTATCGTCTATAAAAAAATAACAGACGGCAAAGTATGTCTTTGTCGTCAGCAGCTGACGGCAAAAGTGGTCTTTGCCGCCAACCCAATGAAAAGCTGACGGCAAAAAGCTCCACTGACGGCAAATTAGCCGATTCCTGTAGTGTCCCACGTGCACCATCTAGTGCGCTCATTCGCGTGAGACGGGTGAGCCTGGGTCGGCCTATCAGTGTCATTCGCCCCCTTCCGGGCTTTTCAGGTTCGCTCACGCGAGTCGGGTAAGCGTGTGCGCCCGACTCGACATGTTGCATGCCCGGGCTTGCCATGTGGGGTTGTGAGGGGTTTAGCTGGCTGGCGTTGTTTGCGTACTCCTAGGTCGGCATGCTGCTTGCTTGGGAGTAGTCCAGAGCTTTTCTCTTGGGCTTTGTCTGCCCGGATGCAGTCCTTCGCCCCCTGTCGGGCTGCTTCGGTTGCGCAGGGCAGGCACGCGCGCGCGCCCGGCTCGAGGCGTTGCATGACCGTTGTCCGCGACCGCCGCCAACAACGAGGAAAAGTAGACCATGGGAGGCTGCTGTCTCTTGGATCCCAGGAAGGCCACCGTCACCGTCTCATCGGGTTACACAGCCCGTAACTTGCCCACTTCGCGTGGGCGTAGGCCAGGGCGACCGTCTTCCCGCGCCCAAAAACCAACCATTGATCCGGTCTTCGCGGAGGCGGAGGCTATTCTTTCCCTCCCGCTGAAGAATTTAGCTCCGGGGCTCATGACGGTCTGGTGAGCTTCCTACCAGACATGGGGAAGATATGTCGTGGGAAATGGGATCCGCCATGACCGGCGATAGATTAGGTTAGAATACCCTAGCCGAGTCCGCTATAGTAGTTGAAATATGTGTGAGATGTAAATGATTTCTTTCGTTTTATATGAAAATCATCCGATTTGCATGAATTTCGTCTGGGTTGTTGAAATCCTCTTTGAATGTATACGGCTACGGTTGGATGGCCGGCTCCCGCATCACTGTCCGCGGACTGGTCCCCACCGGCCTGTGAATGGATGAAGTGTCCGATTTGAGGGTCAGCGTTGTAGATGCCCTTACATTGGGATCATGGGATTGACCCATCCATAGGTGGCGCCCTTGGTCCAATAATAGAGCACTAGCAGGCAGAAGGCGTGGCGTGGGTGAGCTCACGTGTACATGTGTTCTTTTTTTTATTTTGAAGTAAGAGAAGGGGCAGCAGTAGCTTTGAGATCAAGCTGGTTGCATAGAAATCCCATACTCCAACTAAAACTGAACCATGTACATATCTAACTATGCTATATAAATCAAACTAAAAAATTAAACATGTACAGTCCAAAAAAATATTCTTACCTCTGATAGATTGTGACTCTGTCTCGGGCGACGACGACCCAGATGGCATGGACATTAGCTCATTGATGCATCCAACAGGAATCAGATATGTAAAAAGCACATTGTAATGTGAATGTGTACGATGAAAATCTAGAAAGAAAATAAGTATTTCCGCAAATAAAGGTAATATAAAATTAGTACTAAATCTTTTATGAGAACGCAAAATAAGAACGCGATTTACTTAGCTCTTACTTAAGACTTGCCAACCTACCATAATCAGCAACACAAAAAGTGAAATCTAACCTCATACTATTAGGTGAATCTATAGTGCTACTTGTATGCTTTTTCCGCTCTTCCTGGACATAAAAAATACAAAAAATAAAAACACTAAGATCAAATCACAATGGAAAACAGAACATACCCTGAAAATCGCAGGTTCATTGTGTGGTGTCACATGGTTGGCTGCTTCCTGCCAATTGCCTGCGCTGACCACTCTTGAATATCTGAATCAAATAGATAAATCAAACCCAGAAGCGGGGGCAAAGAGAAAAGAAAAGCATGCAGCGAGTGATAACCCACAAGTATAGGGGATTGCAACAGTTTTCGAGGGTAGAGTATTCAACCCAAATTTATTGATTCGACACAAGGGGAGCCAAAGAATATTTGCAAGTATTAGCAGTTGATTTGTCAATTCAACCACACCTGGAGACTAAATATCTGCAGCAGAGTGATCAGTAGCACAGTAGTATGATAGTTTGATAGCAGTAGCAATAATAGTAATAGTAGCAGTAACGGTAGCAGCAGTAATTTGGTAACAATTGTAACAGTAGTAACTTAGCAAAGAACAATATGTGAAAAACTCGTAGGCATTGGATCGGTGATATACGTTGGATAACATTCATCATGTAACAGTCATAACCTAGGGCGACACAGAACTAGCTCCAATTCATCAATGTAATGTAGGCTTGTATTCCGTATATAGTCATACGTGCTTGCGATAAGAACTTGCATGACATCTTTTGTCCTACCCTCCCGTGGCAGCGGGGTCCATAAGGAAACTAAGGGATATTAAGGCCTCCTTTTAATAGAGAACCGGAACAAAGCATTAACACATAGTGAATACATGAACTCCTCAAACTATGGCAATCACCGGAAAGAATCCCAATTATTGTCACCTTGGGGTATGCGGATCATAACACATAGCAGGTGCGTATAACTTGCAAGATCGGATCAAGAACACAAATATATTCATGAAAACATAAAGGGTTCAGATCTGGAATCATGGCACTCGGGCCCTAGTGACAAGCATTAAGCATAGCAAAGTCATAGCAACATCAATCTCAGAACATAGTGGATACTAGGGATCAAGCCCTAACAAAACTAACTCGATTACATGATAAATCTCATCCAACTCATCACTGTCCAGCAAGCCTACGAAGGAATTACTCACTCCCGGCGGTGAGCATCATGAAATTGGTGATGAAGGATGGTTGATGATGACGATGCCGGAAGATCCCCCTCTCCGGAGCCCCAAACGGACTCCAGATCTGGCCTCCCGATGAAGAACAGGAGGTGGCGGCGGCTCCGTATCATGAAACGCAATAAAACTTCCTCTCCTATTTTTTTCTCTGGAATTGTGAATTTATAGCGTTGGAATTAGGTCAGACGGAGCCACGTGGGCCCCACGAGGTACCAAGGCGCGCCAGGGGGGTGGCGCGCCCTGGTGCCTCGTGGGCACTGGGTGGCCCCCCTCCAGTAGGTTTTGGATCCAGTATTTTTTTATATATTCCATAAAAAATCTCCAAAAAGTTTCATCCAATTCCAAGAACTTTTATTTCTGCACAAAAGACAACACCATGGCAATTCTGCTGAAAACAGCGTCAGTCCGGGTTCGTTCCATTCAAATCATGCAAATTAGGGGCCAAAACAAGAGTAAAAGTGTTTGGAAAAGTAGATACGACGGAGACATATCAACTCCCCCAAGCTTAACTCATTGCTTGTCCTCAAGCAATTCAGTTGACAAACTGAAAGTGATAAAGAAAAACTTTTACAAACTCTTTTGTTCTTGTATCTATATATATGCTTAAATAGCACCCAAGTTTTCAGCAAAGATTATAACTAACCATGCAAATGATAACTCTTATAAATTATATTCACTCATATCGATGGCATAATCAACTAGCGAGCAATAATAAGATGTCTCAAATGCCAACACTTTGTCAAAACGATCATGATATAATATGACAACATGGTATCTCGCTAGCCCTTTCTGAGACCGCAAAACATAAATGCAGAGCACCTCCAAAGTTCAAGGAGCGACTAAACATTGTAATTCATGGTAGAAGAGATCCAGCCATGATGCACACAACATTACCTATTCACAATGCATGAGAATGACAATAGTGCTCTCAGGACTAGTGCTTATTTGAGAAGATGATGACTCAACAATAAAAGTAAAGTAACATAAAAGTAAATAGATAGGCCCTTCGCAGAGGGAAGCATGGATTTGCAGAGGTGCTAGAGCTCGAAGCTTAAATCAGAGATAAATAAAATTTTGGGAGGTATGCCTTTCCTGTCAACGTCACGACCGAGAGTTTTCAATATCTTCCATGCTAAACACATTAGCGGCGGTTCCCAAGCGGTAAAGTAAAGTTTACTCCCCCTCCACCAACAATCACAAGCCATGGCTAGCCGAATCCTCGGGTGCCCTCCATACCAACAACTTTTCGGGGGAGTTTGTTTTATTATTTTGCAATTTTAATAGTGGGACTGGGCATCCCGATTACCAGCCCCTCTCGTACAAGGACAAGTGAGGAAACACTCGTTATGAGAATAACCCGCTTAGCATGGAAGATACTGACCGCCCCCTGTCGCTCCATGAGCGGTACGGGCACACAAAACATAAGTTCATTTGAATATTTAGAGGTGGCACATGCAAATTTACTTAGAACAGCAGAATAATACCGCATATAGGTAGATATATAGTGGACTCGTCTGGAATAACTTTGGTTTAGGGGTTTTGATGCACAAGCAGCATTCCCGCTTAGTACAGGCGAATGCTAGCAAATAGATTGAGAAGCGACCAGCTAGAGAGCGAAAACGGTCATAATCATGCATTATGAATAATCAACATTGAATACTAGCATGAGTAGGATATAAACACCATGAACATAAATATCGCGAAGGCTATGTTGGTTTTGAATCAACTACATGCGAGAACATGTGCCAAGTCAAGCCACTTGAAACATTCAGAGGAGGATACCATACCATCATACTACATGATGAACATTTTAATGCATGTTGACACTCAAGATAAATCATTATTCACTCCTAGCTACTTAAACATGGCATGAGGAACTATAATCTCTAATTGTCATCATAAACATGTTTAATCATAATATGCTGAATCATGGATACTGAGTTAAACATATTTACAAAAACAAAGAACAAGTTGAGTTCATACCCGCTTTTCCTTGCCACAGTCACTTCATCAAATCATCGTCATTATTGCCTTTCACTTGCATGACCGAATGATATGAAAATGAAAATAGTGCAAGTGTGCCGTGGACTAAGCTGGAATCTGCAAGCATTTTATTCAAAGGAGAAGACATGGTAATATGGGCTCTTTACTAGATCAACAATAATGCATATGAGAGCCACTCAACATTTTCATCGTGGTCTTCTCCTTACAATGACTCAACAAAAGAAAAGAATTTCAGAGAAACACACTATTATATTGTTGGAGTTTTTAGTTTTTCTGAAGAAAGCAAATAAAGAAGAAAAACGAAAAACGAGAAAAACTATTTACACGGGAAAGCTCCCAACAAGTAAAAGAAGAAACGAGAAATCTTTTTGGGTTTTCTTTTACTACTACGAACTAAGCTAGGAAGAAAAACCGAAAAGAAACGAGAAATGTTTTTGGATTTTCTCAAGTTTTTCGAACACACCAAAATAAAGCGAGAAAATAAAACTAGCGTGGATTATACAATGAAAAAGTATGAACACCGACAACTGGAATGAAATGTGTGAGCATGAATGTAATGTCGGTGAGAGATACGTACTCCCACAAGCTTAGGCTTTTGGCTTAGCTTGGTCATCGCCATCCCTGGTCTGGGTAATAATCGAAGTGGTAACTCGTAGGGGCGTTCTGAGCCGCCTCCTCAGCCCGACGGGCAGCCTCGACCACCGCCTTGTACTCGTGCACCTCGCTCTCCAATAGACAATATCTCTGTCTGATCTGAAAATCAAAGAGGGCAGGAGCAGGCAAAACAATATACACAGATCGAGATTTATTAAAAACTAAGTTATATTCATATCCCTATGCTTTGCGTTTCAAAAACTTGTGTTCTCGCATTGCTTTGAAGTTTAAATATTTGTAAGGCAAGAGGGGATCATCGAACTTGGGCGAGACCCCTAGCCTTGCAGCTACGCAGGAGGCATAAACTCCTCCATACAAATCACCATTACCCGTGTTACGCTGCAGCCTACGTGCGACAATAGCCCCAAGATTATAATGCTTGATACCGGTCAAAGCCATATGAATGAGACTCAGATCAGGGGCGCAAAGCGTAAGTCTTGCTTACCAACAATGCATTTACCATTAAAGAGTGCAAAATACCAAATAGCAGGAAAGTGGATACTAACTATTCTAGCCCGTGTGACTCCTCTATCCTCACCATTGCAAAGGCTATTAAGAAATGGCTCATAATCAGATTTTTGTGGTTCATCTAATGAGCCCCAATATGGAATTTTGCATGCATCACAGAATTCTTCTAGAGACATTCTATAGGATCTGTCATAGAGGTGAAATAAAACTCTAGAAGTGCGCGGATGATACTCAAAGTGTTGAGTAAATGAATGGGTGAGGTAGTAGTGCTGTGGTGGCTTATCTGCGATGAAGGCAGAGAGCTCGGCGTTGTGAATATATTGGTCAAATTCTTCCTTGATGCCCACACCTAGCATGAACTCGTTGCACGGCCATCTACATGATTTTGCTTCGGCACCTCGCACCGAACTTGCCCTCGGTTCAACGTAAGATTGGCCTGTGGGGTCTTCGCTAGATGATGCCTCGGTGGACCTCCTCCTCGAAGAACTCCTCCGGAAGATGTTCATTTTCCTAAGAACAAATTTCTGAAATTTTTTGGGTCACAAAATGATATCAATAAAACTTCACAAGATTGATAGCAACTACTCATATGGATGTCTAGAGGCTATATCAAGCATTCAAACTACTTGGAACTCAAAGAATTCAACATGCAAGCTCATCTTCAGTTGCACCAAAAGCAGCTAATTATGCAAAATATAATCCACTAGAGCAAAAACTAACTGGAGCAATGGAGGAGTCACATACCAAGGAACAATCTCCCAAAACAGTTTCGGAAACGGAGCTCCGAGCAAAGAGATCGAAAATTTCAGGTTTGTGAGCAAGAACACGAAAGAGAGAGCTACCAGGAATTTTTGCTAGAGGTAAGAGACAAAGTGAGCTAAAGGGATAAGTGAGGGGGTCCCTGTGGGGCCCACAAGGTACCTGGGCGCGCCAGGGGGGTGGCGCGCCCTGGTGCCTCGTGGGCACCTGGGGCACCCCCCTGGTATGATTTCAGTGCCAAAAATTCTTAAATATTAAATAAAAAATCATATCAAAATTTTATTGCATTCTGAGCACTTTTATTTCTGGGCATTTTTTATTGCACGGATAAATCAAAAAACAGGATAATCATGACATTTTATTGCATTTAACTAAAAATAACAAAAAATAAAAAGTGGGTACAGAAGGTTGTGCTTACTAAATTCATCGACCACATGCCCCTCAAAAAGAATCCATTAATAAGGTTGATCAAGTCTTATTAACAAACCATTTCCGAGTAACATGAAACCGAAGAACTTTCGTATAACACTAAGTTACCTCAACGGGGATATGCATCTCCCCAATAATAAGAGTTTCATATTTGTTTTTAACAGTAGGAAGAGGGATTTGAAAACTTCTAATAGTAATTGTCGGAGTCTTTTCAATAATATGAATACCATTTACTTGAAATTGTTTCTTCGGAAAGTGCACCGTATGCTCACTACCATTGATATGAAAAGTGACCTTGCTTTTGTTGCAATCAATAACAGCCCCTGCAGTATTCAAGAAGGGTCTACCAAGGATAATCGACATGTTGTCATCCTCGGGCATATCAAGTATAACAAAGTCTGTTAGAATAGTAACGTTTGCAACTACAACGGGCACATCCTCACAAACACCGATAGGTATGGCAGTTGATTTGTCAGCCATTTGCAATGATATTTCAGTGGGAGTGAGTTTATTCAAATCAAGTCTTTTATATAAAGAGAAAGGCATAACACTAACACCGGCTCCTAAATCACACAAAACAGTTTTGACATAATATCTTTTAATCGAGCATGGTATAGTTGGTATTCCTGGATCTCCTAGTTTCTTAGGTACTCCATTCTTAAAAGAATAATTTGCAAGCATGGTGGAAATTTCAGCTTCAGGTATCTTTCTTTTATTTGTGACAATGTCTTTCATGTATTTAGCATAGGGAGGCATCTTTATAATATCAGTCAAACGAGTACGCAAAAAGACTGGCCTAAGCATTTCAGCAAAGCGTTCAAATTCTTCCTCATCTTTTTTCTTAGATGGTTTAGGAGGAAAGGGCATGGGTTTTTGAACCCATGGTTCTCTTTCTTTACCATGTTTTCTAGCAACGAAGTCTATTTTATCATAACGTTTATTTTTAGACGGTGGGTTATCAAGATCAACAACAGGTTCCATTTCAACATCATTATCAGGTTCTTTATCATTATCTGGTTGGGTATCCACATGAGCATCATCATTATTATTATCATCGAGTGGTTGTTCATTACCAGATTGTGTTTCAGCATCAGAAATAGAAACATCATTACTATCCTCCAAGGGTTTTTCTACCTCGGGTTCACTAGATGTATGCAAAGTCCTATCATTTTTCTTTTTAGATGGACTAGGTGCATCAACATTAATTCTTTGAGAATCTTGTTCAATTCTTTTTGGGTGACCTTCAGGATAAAGTGGCTCCTGAGTCATTCTACCTCCTCTAGTCATTACTCTAACAGCATGATCATTCATATTGTTATTCATTTTATTGAGCAATTCACTTTGAGATTTAGCAACTTGTTCTAATTGAGTTTGAACCATAGATGCATGTTTACTCACACCTTTAACATCATTGGCAATTCTAAATAACAAGTCACTCAAGCGATCAATCATGTAGGCATTTCGTTTCAATTGTTTCATAACATTTGCATTGAAGTGATCTTGCTTAATAATATAATTGTCAAATTCATACAAGCATTGACTAGGAGGTTTGTTATAAGGAATATCACCTTCATCAAATTTTATAAGAGAATTTACCTCTACTACCTGTGTCGGCTTGTCAAGACCATGTATCTCTTCAATAGGTGGTAAATTCTTAACATCTTCAGCTCTAATACCTTTTTCCTTCTGCCATTTCTTTGCTTCTTGCATATCTTCAGGACTGAGATCTAAAATACCCCTCTTCTTCGGAGTGGGTTTAGGCGGTGTTTCAGGAAGTGTCCAATCATGATCATTCTTCAATATATTGTTCAATAATTCCTCAGCTTGTTCAATAGTCCTTTCCCTGAAAACACAACTCGCACAACTATCTAGGTGTAGTCCCTAGAAGCATCGGTTAGTCCATTATAGAAGATATCAAGTATTTCATTTTTCTTAAGAGGATGATCAGGCAAAGCATTAAGTAATTGGAGAAGCCTCCCCCAAGCTTGAGGGAGATTCTCTTCTTCAATTTGCACAAAGTTAAATATTTCCTGTAAGGCAGCTTGTTTCTTATGAGCAGGAAAATATTTTTCAGAGAAGTAATAAATCATATCCTGGGGACTACGCACGCATCCAGGAGCAAGAGTATTATACCATTCTTTAGCATCACCCTTTAATGAGAAAGGAAACAACTTAAGAATATAGTAATAGCGATTTTTTTCCTCATGAGCAAATAGGGTGGCTATATCATTTAATTTAGTAAGATGTGCCACAACTGTTTCAGTTTCATAACCATGGAAAGGATCAGATTCAACCAAAGTAATTAACTCAGGATCGACAGAGAATTCATAATCCTTATCAGTAACAAATATGGGAGAGGTAGCAAACTTAGGATCACATTTCATTTTCTCCCGCATAGATTTTTCTTTGATTTCAGCAAACAGTTTTATAACTTCATGTCTATCATTACAAGCAAGAATAGCTCTAGCTGTCTTCCTATCAAAGCAATGTTCATCAGGTGTTTCAACTCTAGTAGGGGAGCTAGGCATAATAGGTGAATCATAATTCTCAAGAGTTTCAACATTTTCAATTTCTTTAGCTTTAGCAATTTGTTCAGTAAGAAATTCACCAAGTGGCACAACATTATCAAGCATAGTACTAGCATCATCATGAGTATCATTCATAGCAGAAGTGGTATCATCAATAACTTGCGACATATCAGAATTAATAGCATGTGGTGGTGTTGCAAGTTTACTCAAAACAGATGGTGATTCAAGTGCAGAGCTAGATGACAGTTCCTTACCTCCCCTCGTCTTAGAGGGAACGATCTTGGTCTTAGCGTCTTTCAGATTCTTCATAGTGATGAACAGATATAAATCCCAAGTGACTTAGCAAATAAAGCTATGCTCCCCGGCAACGGCGCCAGAAAAAGGTCTTGATAACCCACAAGTATAGGGGATCGCAACAGTTTTCGAGGGTAGAGTATTCAACCCAAACTTATTGATTCGACACAAGGGGAGCCAAAGAATATTTGCAAGTATTAGCAGTTGAGTTGTCAATTCAACCACACCTGGAGACTAAATATCTGCAGCAGAGTGATCAGTAGCACAGTAGTATGATAGTTTGATAGCAGTAGCAATAATAGTAACAGTAGCAGTAACGGTAGCAGCAGTAATTTGGTAACAATTGTAACAGTAGTAACTTAGCAAAGAACAATATGTGAAAAACTCGTAGGCATTGGATCGGTGATATACGTTGGATAACATTCATCATGTAACAGTCATAACCTAGGGCGACACAGAACTAGCTCCAATTCATCAATGTAATGTAGGATTGTATTCCGTATATAGTCATACGTGCTTGCGATAAGAACTTGCATGACATCTTTTGTCCTACCCTCCCATGGCAGCGGGGTCCATAAGGAAACTAAGGAATATTAAGGCCTCCTTTTAATAGAGAACCGGAACAAAGCATTAACACATAGTGAATACATGAACTCCTCAAACTATGGCAATTACCGGAAACAATCCCAATTATTGTCACCTTGGGGTATGCGGATCATAACACATAGCAGGTGCGTATAACTTGCAAGATCGGATCAAGAACACAAATATATTCATGAAAACATAAAGGGTTTAGATCTGGAATCATGGCACTCGGACCCTAGTGACAAGCATTAAGCATAGCAAAGTCATAGCAACATCAAACTCAGAACATAGTGGATACTAGGGATCAAGCCCTAACAAAACTAACTCGATTACATGATAAATCTCATCCAACTCATCACCGTCCAGCAAGCCTACGAAGGAATTACTCACTCCCGGCGGTGAGCATCATGAAATTGGTGATGAAGGATGGTTGATGATGACGATGCCGGAAGATCCCCCTCTCCGGAGCCCCAAACGGACTCCATATCTGGCCTCCCGATGAAGAACAGGAGGTGGCGGCGGCTCCGTATCGTGAAACGCAATAAAACTTCCTCTCCTATTTTTCTCTCTAGAATTGTGAATTTATAGCGTTGGAATTAGGTCAGACGGAGCCACGTGGGCCCCACGAGGT
Source organism: Elymus sibiricus (assembly GCA_039707655.1). Classification (NCBI taxonomy): domain Eukaryota; kingdom Viridiplantae; phylum Streptophyta; class Magnoliopsida; order Poales; family Poaceae; genus Elymus; species Elymus sibiricus. The sequence goes on from CM077670.1 coordinate 285,706,249, forward strand.
ACCAGGGCACGCCAGGGGGGGTGGCGCGCCGTGGTGCCTCGTGGGCACTGGGTGGCCCCCCTCCAGTAGGGTTTGGCTCCAGTATTTTTTATATATTCCATAAAAAATCTCCAAAAAGTTTCATCCAATTCCAAGAACTTTTATTTCTGCACAAAAAACAACACCATGGCAATTCTGCTGAAAACAGCGTCAGTCCGGGTTAGTTCCATTCAAATCATGCAAATTAGGGGCCAAAACAAGAGCAAAAGTGTTTGGAAAAGTAGATACGACGGAGACGTATCAGCGAGTAGAGAGATCGAGGAGGGGATCAAAGCAGATAGGCAAAGAAGGACATGAGAGATGAAGTGAGAGGGCAGAGAGAGATTGGGAGGGGAGAAGAGAGAGATTGGGAGGGGAGAAATAAATGTGTGGGAAGAACATCACGTAGTTGTCCATGGAAGAAGAGGAGGCTGGTTGGGGGGGGGGGGCGCACCGCCGCTATGGGTCACACGTCTTGGTCGTCCTCCGGTCCCCACCGTGTGGAAGAACGTTAAAGCTCCACCGCGCCTCTATCCGACCTTTCATGGCGCTGGCAGCCTCCCATCGGCTCCTGACTCCCACGGGCAAGTCGGGGAGCCTTCCTCCGTTGCTTGACCGTTGCAGCCTTCATCGCGTTGGCTGACACTGCCCCGATCCTCGATCCCGCACCAACGCATCTCCTCCCTTGCTGCTGCTCTGGGCGTCGCCTCCACAGCCACACCTCGTCTATTAGGAAAGAGAGAAAGGAGGGGTAGGGGAAGGCATCAGAGAATGAGGGAGCTGGCGGCAGCAGCAGAGCAGGGGAGGCCTATGGCGGGGCTGTAGACGGGAGCGGCAGAGAAGGAGGGAACGTGACTGGGCAAAGTTTTGGTAGAGGTGCGGTGCTGGGGAAGGAAACGCGAGAGATCAGAGATGGGGAAGAAAATAAATTTGTGGGGTCTTCGAAGGAAGCTTCGTTGTAAGCGGTGGATTAGTCAAAGTGGTGAATTGGATGGCGGTGAACCAGCCCAACCAACACCCATCAAAAACCAATAGTAAAACAAAAGGAAAATAGGTGCTGAACCAAAATAAAAACCAGGGACATGTGTCCATCAACGGGAGCAAGGACGCAAAGAGCTGGGAATGCACGGCGTTGCTCCTAGCTTAGCCACTTTAATTATCTTATATATGTGTAGCTAGATTATGAGACTCAAAATTTGAGCTTCATGAATGAAACTACATGAAATTAAGAGGTTTTGCCATGATCTGATTTGTTTAACACCACCACCATAGTTTCTGCTTGATGCTTCATGGATATGCTTCTCCACCGTTGAGCAATTTGAGGCAATGAGCAGATCTTGACCGCCCAAGTCGTCTGCAAGTGACAATGCTTCATGACATGCGATTGATTCTAGAATTGAAGGGTCAATCATACCTCTTATAACATATGCCAACTATCCTAGGTACAGACCCGTATGATCTCTGCACACAGTTGCTGTTGTACCCAGTCCATATGAGACTTCCGCGTCAACATTATTTTTTTAACTTCCTTTCTGGTGGTGCAATCCACTTCTTCGTCTGCTCTATGTGAGCACCTGGTCTCCTCTGGCTCTCGCTAGGGGTATTGACTTCACCCAGTTCTCCTATAAATTAGTGAAAAAATGATATATCGATAAAGGACTTTGGTGAATCCCTTCATGAATCAGTTTCCTGCGCGCCGTCCAAATGGCCCAAAGCGTGATGTCAACCTGATGAGTTTGTCATGCATAGTCAACATCCAGTAAACAACCAGTTCTTCGCATTGGGTCCGGAATTATACATCAACTGAGCTAGCATGTCATGATCAACAAGAGACCAAACGCATCGTGCCATCGTGCACTCTATCAAACTATGGCGTCAGGAGTCCGGCATTCCACATTCTGCACATGTACACACGGAAGCCATATTTTCTTCATGCGCACATCTTCAGTAGGAAGTGATTGTTGAGCAAGCTGCCACAAGAATACTTTAAGTTTTGCTGGAACATAAACTTTCCAAAGCTTCACCCACATCTTCTCCTTTGCACCCCTATTTGATGAACCAGCACGTTCATCCAACCAATCATCATGGTGGCATTTTGCATCCACAATCATCTTCTAAGCTGACCTCAAACTAAAATTTCCAGACTTTTCAAACATCCAAGACCAGAAATCATCTACATTTCGCGATGGTAGAAAAAATCGCCTCAACGAGTTGAGTGGTCCACCGTGCGTGCATTCGTTGTATCAATGAGCTCAGAGACCATTTGGGGCGAATTCACCACCCTTGAAACGATTGGCCTCATCATCTCCAGCCTAGGAGTCCAATTGGTATTCCAGATATTTGTAGTTGTTCCATCTCCTATGCGATGTGGATTGTGCTCATAACTAGGTTGGAAGAAACGCCCAGTTTACCACAATGCTTGGTTCCGGCCTCTGGAGCAGCAGTCCATAGGACAGATGGGCCAGTAGTTAACGGATGCGGTACAAATGGCTATAGACACCAGATACGACGGCCAGAAACATCCAGATCGACAAAACGACCGACCATAAATGGTAAATGCGTGAGAGGGCAAGGATTGGATACCGTTTTACTGTACTAAATAATACAGTCGGAAGGCACCACAAAGGCACATTGTTAGCATACCACGAGCAATTTTTCAAAATAAAAGAAACAAGCCATGGTCAGGCGGAAAGTAAGCTTCTCAGCTCGAGCTCAAATGAGCTTCAGTGAACAGTAAAATCAAAAAAAATAAAAAAAAATGATTTTTTTTGGTGACAAACATTGATAAATGTTCTAAGAGTTTGAAAATTTTGATCATGAAATCACATTTGTGGAAATCGTGGCAAAAAAAAATACCAGTGCTCCAAAATGCTTTTGAAAGTAGCATTTTTAGAGTATCGTTTTTTTTTTGCCACGTCTTTCGGGAATGTGATTACATGACGAATTTTTGCAAGCACTCGAAACATTTGTCAATGTTTGGCACGAAAAAAATTCAGATTTTTTTGATTTTTTGTCGATTTTACCGTCCACCCGAGCTCATTTGAGCTCGGGCTGAGAAACTCCACATCCTGGTCAGGCCCCTTTTTTCACAGGAATGGTCAGTCCCCAACTCTCATCTCACACGTAATCTGATCCCATTCATGTCAATCTTGCTGAGGCCCCATAATTCACTCACTCACTAGTGCACGTCTCTGCCTAACACACCAACACCAGTGCTCGCATGCATGCCGCATCTCTGTCACGCTCCACCCTACGGCTGCCGCAGCTAGCTAGCTAGCTAGATGCATGCACCGCAGGTTAACTGTTGACGTGCATCGCGGAAACGTGCAATGTATACAGCGGCTGCACCTAATTAATTCAGTTGGTGCTCCATTATGTATGTACCACTAGGGTTTCATAACGGAAATTAGGATTGACAAGTGCCGCCAGTGCACGTTTAGTCAGCTAGTCGGGCCATGCGTGCAGTAAAAAGCGCACAATCACAGTAATCCCTTGGCATATGCATGGTGACGACAAATTGGCACGTTGCCAAGCCGCCCATTTACTCCACGAACAGTCAAAGGATACTAATAATAAAAATTATACGAGTCCATCTAGCTAGTATCACGCATCACTTTAAGCTATCTATATAACCTTGCAATGAGCCAGCAGAGATCGATCGAACCGGCAAGTACATTCGATACATAGATCCAGTACACGTGCCAGTGATCTATCAAACCGGCAGGCACATACAGTGCCGGTGCTTCTGAGACATATCATCAGAAATGGAGTCTCACAAAGATCATCATGGTGCGAGCTGCTTGCTGGTCGGCGCTGTGGTGCTGCTGTGCCTGGCCGCCGCGGCTCGGGGCCAGCTGAGCGACGACTTCTACGACGACAGCTGCCCGAAGCTGGAGAGCATCGTCCAGGCGCGCGTGGCCGCCGCGATGAAGGCCGAGATACGGATGGGCGCCTCCCTGCTCAGGCTCCACTTCCACGACTGCTTCGTCAACGTACGTCCGTGTCCGTAACACATTCACACACGCGCGCGCGCGCGCGCGCGCTTGACATACCACATGCTTTTTTACACTCTGAACTGAACATCATTGCGTACTTGTGGCATGCATGCATGCAGGGGTGTGACGGGTCGATCCTGCTGGACGGGGCCGAGAGCGAGAAGCTGGCGGCGCCGAACCTCAACTCGGTGAGGGGGTACGAGGTCATCGACGCCATCAAGGCCGACCTCGAGAAGGCCTGCCCGGGGCTCGTCTCCTGCGCCGACGTCGTCGCGCTCGCGGCTAAATACGGCGTACTCCTCGTACGTTCCTTCCTTCCTTCGTTCGCTCGAATTCACAACCACTCCAACATAACTAACCAACTAACTACCAAATAATTCAGTTGTGCACCCGAATGAACAGTTTGAGAACCGTACTACCAGTACTGCTTTGTTGATTGTAGTACGTAGTACTAATTTTGTTGGCATGTTCAGAGCGGAGGGCCTGATTATGATGTTCTTCTGGGAAGAAGGGACGGCCTGGTGGCGAACCAGACCTTGGCCAACAACAACCTGCCAAGCCCGTTCGACAACATCACCGTAATCATTCAGAGGTTCAAGGACGTCGGCCTTAATACAACAGACGTGGTCATCTTATCAGGTACGTACTAGACTGAGTACAAAGCCCATCCCATTCCTGTTTTATAAGCCAGCAAATCCAACCATGCATGCATGAACCGCATGCAGGAGCCCACACGATCGGTCGGTCCCGGTGCGTGCTCTTCAGCGGCCGGCTGGCCAACTTCTCGGCGACCAACTCGGTGGACCCGACGCTGGACCCGGCGCTGGCGTCCAGCCTGCAGCAGCTGTGCCGGGGCGGCGACGGCAACCAGACGGCCGCGCTGGACGCCGGCTCCGCCGACGCCTTCGACAACCACTACTTCAAGAACCTGCTGGCCAAGAAGGGCCTCCTCTCCTCCGACCAGGGCCTCGTCTCCAGCCCCGACGGCGCCGCCGCCACCAAGGCCCTCGTGCAGACCTACAGCTACAACAGCCAGCGCTTCCTCTGCGACTTCGGCGACGCCATGGTCAGGATGGGCAACATCGCCCCCCTCACCGGCTCCGCCGGCCAGATCCGCAAGAAATGCAGCGCCGTCAACTGAGCCGGCACCACTGCATCTAGCTAGCCGGTGAAGAGTCATATCGTGCGTTTAGATGTGTACGTGTACGTTCGTGTGAAAGTTGTCCTCTCGTGTTGTGTACCATTTCGTCGGGTTCAAGCTAGCTAGGATTCTCCAGCCAGGAGTAATAAGCTGGCTCGTCCTCTGAAACCTGCAATTGCATCGCAGTGGGACAGTGTGTCGATTGACGGGTGAGTGGTAGTACCTATGAGGGCTATGTGGAGGATAGCGCGCAAAATGAATAATGGAATCTGTAACCGCATGAAGTTTGCATCGTACCCTACTTCCCTGAATGATGTTCACTTGAAGTCCTGAACAAGCAAGTTCAATTAAATGCCAACGGCTCCTTGAATTTCAAGGACTTTCAGGTCCTGCATCCCTGTAAGGAAGGAGCTTTTCGGTTAAGCGTGGCACATGATTTACCGAAAGGGGTTTTGCAGAGATTGGACTACTTTAGATCTAATTTTATTTAGCAGTGTGATAATGAAACGAAGAAATATCGGTTAGCTAGGTGAAATGTGTTATGCCGTGTGTCTTGGAATCCAAGATCTTGAGATTAAAAACATCGCCCTTCTCACTAAATGGGTTTACAAGCTCCTCACTAAAAACAGGGTATGGTAGGAAATCATTCGTAACAAGTATGTGGGTTACAAAGCCATTTCTCAAATTCATTGGAAACCCAGTGATTCATATTTTTTGTATGGCGTGATGAAGGTCAAGGAATTCTTTTTCCAATTTGGCACTTTCTCGGTTAAGGATGGCTCTCAGGTTAGATTCTGGGAGGATACTTGGTTGTGCGCCACCGCACTTATGGTGCAATACCCTAGCCTGTATCGGATTGTTAGACATAAGTTTTTGACAGTCGCTCAGGTTTTGGGGTAAGAAAATCCTTATAGTTCTTTTCGTAGGGACCTATTTGGGCCTCGCCTTGCAGCGTGAATGCATTGCTCATGCGTTTGGATCCCATTCACCTGCCAAACGAACCAGACAAGTTTCGATGGAACTAGCATTAGAATGGCAGGTTTTCAGTCAAGTCCTTGTACGACGTGATTGTCCATACCGATGTTCCGGTTGATAACAATAAATTGTGGAAGCTCAAAATTCCTCTGCGAGTGAAGATATTCCGCTGGTTTCTAAATAGAGGGGTCATCTTTTTTTTTTTTTTGAGAAAGTATGCCTGTATTCAAGACACAAAACAGTACAAGGCCAAGCTCACATACAAGCACACAAGCCCCTGAACTCTAACAGAAAGCACCCCAAGAACAACAGAAGAAAACGAAGACCCTTGGGGAGCTCCGACAGCACAGCTGAACTCTGCAGAGTAACAAAGCAAAGGCAAGGCATCAACACCGACGCCGGCAGCATCTCCTCCGCACAGCCCCTCCTCCTCTTCAAAGCAGCAGAAGGTGGAAGCGGACGCACAGCAGCCTCCAGTCAACCTGCTTGAGCCGTCGCCTCGATGGGCTTTGAGTACCGCACAAAGTGCCCCATCCCAGGGGACGGGAACTGATCTCCGGTTCCAGCACCGCGGCCGGGAACTCCTCCCGGGCATAGCAGGCCCTCCCTCCTTCGCGGCAGCCCAGCAGAGAGAAGAAAGACAAGCACGAACAGATACTCCGGCGCGGACGAAGATCCAAGATCTGCAAAGAACAGCTGACCGCACCAAACCTCCTGTACAAAATCCGTCGGCCAGTCGTTGGTGACGGAGGAGACACCGCCGACGCGGAACGGAGACCAACGGAACAAAAGCCACAACGAGGCTGCCGCCGCCGCCACGACGGCCCCGCCCAGCACGCTTTCCACCCAGATCCATGGCCGACGAAGGAGAAGACCACGTCGGAGGGGATCTGGAGGCAACTTTATTCGAAGCCGCCGTCGAACACCACCGCAGCGAGCGACGAACGGCCGAAAACTCAAGCCCTAGGTACTAAACTACCTACAGCTATACAGATCTGCGCAACGGATCCGACGATTTCACCCACGCCGACGAGCACACGGCCCTCAGCGGAGGGAAATCGCCGGATCCGCCGCCAGAAGCTGGTTCGCCCCCTGAGTCGCTTTTACTGTGGAGAAGGGACGAGAAGGAAATAGAGGGGTCATCTTGACTAGAGATAACCTGGCACGCCGCAATTTGCAAGGTAAGACATGCGTCTTTGGCCAACATGACGAGTCTATTAAACACTTACTTTTTAGTGTAAGTTTGCTCGTGCAGTGTGGAACATAGTTCAAGTAGCTTCAAAACTTTACCTCCCCATGTAGTGCACGTAATATGTTCGGTAGTTGATTGCGGGTATCGACAAACAATTTTCTACACATATTCTTGTGGGAGCGGCTGTCTTATGCTGGGCATTGTGGCTTACCAGGAATGATGTGGTTTTTAATGATAAATGTGTTTCATCTCCTATGTAGGTTATTCATACATGTACGCAATGGCTCCGTACTTGGTCTATCCTGCAGAGGCCGGAGGACAGAGACTTTTTTATGATGGTGTCTACCTGACTGGAACATACGGCCATGGATGTTTTCTCCCTTCATGTATGTCGGTGTAATCTCCAGATAGGATATACCGCACCTTAGGCTGGACTTTTTATTATTGCTGTTAAACGATATTTTATTTTTGGTTGTGTTGGACGTGTTGACTGTGTGCATCATGCTATCCAGAGGCCGGGCATTCTTTTAATGTGGTTGTATCACCTCGATATATCAACTGAATGAAATGTCCTTTGTCAAAAAAAGCGTGGCACATGATGCAGTGACTAGCGGGTGGCGATAGCGCCAATCGCATCAACGTGGCTCCTCCAGCCGCACCAGGGCGTCCAACTCTGGCCGCTGTGAGTTCCCTCTCCTCCTCACACCTACCTCGCCGCCACCGGAGGCAGTTGCCGGATTCCCGCGCGGCTGTCAGGGAGGGTGGCGGCGAGGCCTTGGGCTGCTCCCCTGCCTCGGGTGAGGGCCTGAATCTGAGGCGGCAGCCTCGATTGGTGTGGGTGACGTCCTTCTGCCGGCAGTGGGCGGCCGTCGGACTTCCTTTGCTACTTGGGTAGAGGGATCCCGGTGGACAACGGTCATGGCGTGAGGTGGTTCCCCCGTGCCCCTCTCGTCAGATCTAAGGCGGGCCATCCGAGCGTGCCGTTCTCCCCATCGGCCGGTCCAGATCTCCAGCGTCCGTGCTCAGAGGTGTTGGTGGCGGGCCTGGTGGGTGCCTTGTGCAGAAGCGTGGCGGTACAACTTCTCCACGGAGGAGCTCAAGGCCGCAGGGGCCAACGTGGAGGTGCGGCTGGGTCCGCCACCACAAGGGCTTCGCTATGGACGTAGTGCCGCATGAGATGAAGCGCCACACGCCGTTTCCGTGACCCTGTCTCTCGGCGCCAGACGTGTTGGCAGAACTGGGTTAGGGCATCTCCAACGCTGACCCGCAAATTTGCTCCGGCATCCGTCCGTGGACAGGGGGACTAGTCCGCAAACACGGATGCGGGAGCCATCCATCCAACGCTAGCCGCATATGTCCATCTTCCGCTAAATAGCTAGCACGGTCATCAGTGCCTTCTGCAAACATGTATATATGTGCTAATATGAGCACTTAAGAGAAAAAAGAGAGACAGATAACACTTTGACGCAACCTTCCGCCATTCAGATTGTGTTGGAGATGCCCTTGCAAATGGCGGAAGGTAAAACAAGTGCATGCGAAGTAATTATTGTTGTAAGCAAACTGAAAGGCACTAATCACCATGCATGTGTTGGCGGAAGGTATGCAAAGTGAATGGCGCAAAGCACTTGAAGAATAGAAAAAAGTTAAACAACTGTATGATTAGCTTCTGCCGAGTAGCCTTCCGCCAAACGCCTTCATCTTTCGTCTAACAGCAAAAAGATTAGCAGCGGCTTTCCGCCATCCAGACCGAGAGACAATACGTGGTGCCTTTTGATTGGTCAGACGGATGTCTGGAGTCCTGCAAAACTCCCTCACGTTTGTCTCCACTTTGCGGGAGAAAACGTGTCCGGACCACGTTGCGGACCGATACAGGACCGCGTTGGATGTCTTTCACAGTCCGGACAGCGCGGTCCGGACGTATGCGGGCGGTTTGCGGGTTGGCGTTGGAGATGCCCTTACAATGCTTTCGTGTTGTGTGTGAAGCTGTGCACTTTGTTTTAGTTGCGGTTGAGATAGCACTGTGGCCTGCTAATAAAAACCATGTAATTCTCGGTTCAAAAAAAGAAAAGGGAAAGATGCTGCATGTCCCTTAACGTAAAGGAAAAGCCAGACTCAAAGGAAAAAAACATAAAGGAAAAGCAATAAAAAAAAGGCCCGAAATGGTTTCACAATCATTTGGAGGGTTGCCTACATGTACGAGAAGCGTACTTACATGTTGTATATAATAGACGGTTAATTCGGGCTATAAATAACTCAGTGTTGGGATAGGCCCTCAAGCAAAAATATTATGGATATCAAAGTTATATAAAAAAAAATCAACTTTTGTTCTCAGTAACCACATGGATAATTAGAATTCTATTGTGCATGTTTTCTTGGTTATTTTATCAAAGACTCTGTCTTCCTTGACACCAACTTCTCAGACGAGGTGTAGTTTTCTAGATGTTTACATTGTGAGCCAAAGAAAGGATAAATGCAGCAAAGTTTGCATATTTCTCTACCACATCCCGATTCTCATGCTTTCTACGTTGTGTTATTTAGTGGGAGAACACGTAGATATTTTTTCTCCCGTTATAACGCACGTGCATGTTTACTAGTAATAATATAATAAAGATGGCGATGGAGAGGCAGGGGGTTATTCTCCTTTTCAAAAGAAAAGAAAAAAGTCGCATCAACGTGGTTAAAATCGTAGGCAGGCATCGACCTATCTGCGTTACCGTACTGTGGCGAATGCGATCTGGCCCTCTGATTGGGGAGCGAAAGACCGAGCGGCGGTTATCATCTTGCTGCTGAATTTGACAGGCAGATGCCAAGGTCGAGTACTTCAGAGTTCAGGTTGTCTGTTGTTCATTGAAAGGTAGTATCTTCATCTCGTTGGTGATTACCGACCGGTGGAGAGAGCAGTAGTACTACTAAACTTGTAACTGACGAGAACGCCGTACGAGATGATGAGTAGGCGTTGAATTATTTGTTTGCGTACTGTCTTTGCTGTTGTACTAGCGACGACCCGTAAAGTGTAGCATTTCTCCAGGATTTTCACTATTTGTCCGGCGTGCACTGTAGATTCCGTTGCCACCAACTAGATCCAGGGACCGGTTTGTTGGCACCGTATTATTCAAAAGTGCAAAGGCCGGCAAGTTTGTTGGCCAGTTTTGCTGGTTGTAAGTCGCCCGAATTTACAATTTGGGTCAGTTGATTTGGTTGAGAAGGAAGCAGCAGCTGCAGAGCACCTAAGCCGCCGGCGGCAGGATTGATCTCGTTTATCTTAGGTTGCAGGGGAAGAAGAAGCCTCCTTGTCTATCTTAGGGTGCAGGGGTGCAGGTTCGCCGGAGAAATCGAGTCGTTCGTCGGCTTTAGAGGGATGGCCGGCGGCGGGGGCCTGGCGGTGGGGGGAGGTCGTGGGGAGGGCGGGGGGGCGAAGAGGTCGCGGGAGAGCCGCCGGCCGCGGACGGAGGAGGCAAGTGGTTCGGCCTGGGCTGGACGACGGCCAGAGGAAGAACGGGTTCAGATTGTGGGGAGGAAGATGATGAACAGTTTTCTTCAGAATGGAGGTAGAAGAAGGAGATCTAACCGTTACTTTTTCATCCAACGGCTGGGAGCAAATTGACTGACCCAAAAAACAAATCAGTTATCAGTGCCCTGGCCATTCCCGTTGTTGGCACCGTGCCGTATTATTGCCCGGTTAAAATTCAGGCGCGTCGATGGTAAACCGGGCATGCTGCATGCAAAGTGCCTTCGTTGGCATAGGCATACCTGCCTGCATGAATTGGCGTCTGAAAACGACGCCGCGACGGACTCCCATGAACAGCAAATGATTGATTGAGCCATCCTTCGGATCGAAGCAAAGGGCCTCTCCGTGAGCGCCTGGTATAGCTATAAAGCATGTGCTCCTCATCTCTTGGCACTCAGACCGCGAGCCACCTAGTCGTCACATGCACACACAGTGAGACCCTGCACCTGCAAAGAGCAAACACGTACGACGTGCTCGCAGACAGAGTCTATCAAGGCAAGAAAATATGGTTCGTGGCGTCCATTACGGCGGTGCTTGCGCCGTCCTCCTGGCCGTCGCCGCCGCGCTCGGCCTCGGCGTCCGCGGCGGCGCGGCGCAGCTAGACGACAAGTTCTACGACGGGTCGTGCCCCGGCGTGCACGGGGTCGTGCGGCGGGTGCTGAGGGAGGCGCACAAGGCCGACGTCCGCATCTACGCCAGCCTCACGCGCCTCCACTTCCACGACTGCTTCGTCCAGGTAAGCCACCAGCTGCATGCTCCATGCAAACCTATCGGCGTTCGTCTGGGTCGTGCTTCGTCTAAGGTTTTGACACGTCCGTCTTGCGCGCGCGTGTGTTTTCAGGGGTGCGACGGGTCGATTCTGCTGGACAACAGCACGAGCATCGTGTCGGAGAAGTACGCCAAGCCGAACAACAACTCGGTGCGCGGGTTCACGGTGGTGGACGACGTCAAGGCGGCGCTCGAGAAGGCCTGCCCCGGCGTCGTCTCCTGCGCCGACATCCTCGCCATCGCCGCCAAGGTCTCCGTCGAACTGGTACGTGCACATACAGGTGCTAATCTGCCGGCGATGTACGTGTAGCATGCATGTGTTCTTTTCACTGCTCACATTCATCGTTGTTCACGGACCAGGCGCTGCCAATGTGGCAATGTGGCTGGCAAGGTACTAGCTAAAAGGTGCAGTAGGTATAGCCTAGCTCATATATGCCCGAGCCTGCATCAATAATTCAAAAACCGTCGGTGCAAAATTATTGAGCCGCATGCGAACGATGGCTATAGAGTGAACGTTGATTGTGCAGAGATCGACAGCATCATTGCCAGAAGTATGTTGCAAGTTGTAAAGCGGGCTGGCACGTGGTTCCATATCAATCAAAAGACGTAAAAGACAGAGCCTAGCTAGTACGAGGTGGGGATATGGCAAAGTCCACATCGCACTGGCTGTCGATCGATCACACCAACCCTTCACTTCGTGCCTCTCTTTAACCCAACACGCGGTCGCTGGTCACATGCACGACGAACGTCCCCCTCGTTGCTCACGCGCGTTTGTTCCCGTGCGCGCATGCAGTCCGGAGGCCCCCGGTGGCGCGTCCCGCTCGGCCGGCGCGACGGCACCACGGCCAACCTCACCGCCGCCAACAGCCTCCTCCCGAGCCCCCGGAACAACCTCACCATGCTCCAGCGCAAGTTCGCCGCCGTCGGCCTAGACGACACCGACCTCGTCGCCCTCTCAGGTACGTAGTAAAACACCCAAACTTCTCGATCACAGTTCATCGCCATCCTATCCATTAAACTCGACGTGCCCCGTGGTTAATTTGGGATCTTCTTGGGTTGTGGATTGCAGGCGCGCACACGTTCGGGCGCGCGCAGTGCCAGTTCGTGACGGACCGGCTCTACAACTTCAGCAAGACGGGCATGCCGGACCCGACGCTGGACGGGGGCTACCGGGCGCAGCTCGCCGGGAGCTGCCCGCGGCGGCACGGGAACAGGTCGGCGCTCAACGACCTCGACCCGACCACGCCCGACGCCTTCGACAAGAACTACTTCACCAACCTCCAGGGCAACCGCGGGTTCCTCCAGTCCGACCAGGAGCTGCTCGCGGCGCCCGGCGCGCCCACGGCGGCGATCGTCGGCCGGTTCGCGAGCGACGAGAAGGCTTTCTTCAGGAGCTTTGCCGCGGCCATGATCAACATGGGGAATATCAAGCCGCTGACGGGCGGGCAGGGGGAGGTTCGGAGGAACTGCAGGAGAGTCAATGGAAGCTAGAGTGACCGTTTAATTTATGAATTTGTATGTGATTTACGCCCAAAATTATCCATGCTGGCCTAGGAAAAAAAACAACTACACTTCCTCTCAGCGCGATCGAGCCACATTTTTGGGTTGCTTGTAAGCAGACTACAAGAGTTTACATATCATATTTTTGTTGACTTAAAGCAAAGATAAGAGTATAGAGAAGAGAAACGAGTTCCAGATTGAGAGTGTGTTTGTTAACTCTCCGCAACCATCAAATCCTCAACTTCTCAGCCAGCAGCCCATTGCTAGCTTCACGTGAGAAAACCAGAAGTTAGCTTTTCGTTCAGCGAGGCAGCTTCTGCTTGATGGCATGGGCTGGCAACCCATTTAGATTGGATGAGGCCCGTTTGAGAGGGAAGGGAGTCCAATTGAGCCCAACTCTTATGTTTTTAAAAAGGCGAAATCGCTAGTTAGAGGGCACCCCTTGAAAAATACACTCTCACATTGTCTCGTGGTGAAAAATGGCGTGCTACATGTGTGACACTTGTCATAATCTGGGAGTTTTGTGACCCCTAAAAAAAATCTGGGAGTTTTGTGTTTTTTTTTTCATTCATTCGTTTTTCCAAAACGTTTTATCTCTTAAACCGTGCTTATAAATCATAAACCGTTTTCATCGTTGCATTTCTCGCGTCGAGATCTTCAAAACTAGATCATGTTAATATGTTTATGCAAACTTTTTTCCGAAAAACTAGGAAACCCAAAAATAAAACGGAAACAGGAAAACCTGAAAAATTGGAAATAAAAAGAAAAGAAAAACAAAAACAAAAAAAGGAAACAAAAAAACCCGAAAAAAGGGAAACTGCAAGCACACATATGCATTTCACTTTTATGGGGGAGCACACATATGCTTTTTCACTTTTTGCGAAGCACACAGGAGTTGATGCTGACGCATACTTCGCGATCTAGGCCGTGTCCCAGTAGTGTCCCTATGTTATGGAGTTCTGCTACCCCGTTGTTCCGCTGCCAAGTAGTTCCATCCACCCGTATCGAGGCCCCTGAGATATCTACTAAATAATGTACATAGTGTAGCCGCACTGAATGTGCCGCTTGGCCTCGCTTTCCTATGTAATCGTTGAACCCTTGTATTTGTAAGATATTAATAAAGCGGTTGTTTCTGTTCCAAGTTGTTGTGTGTTGCCAGAAGACTTGATCTCTGGGCTGGCAGCACAAGGTAAACCGGTTCCATTGAGCCGGGGTGCCACAGTCCCCATACAAGATGGTTTATGGAAAAGCATGTCATCTACCTCTAGAACTAGAACACAAAGCTTGTTGGGCAATTAAGGAACTAAATTATGATTTCAAACTTGCCGATGAAAAGAGATTATTTGATATTAGCTCTCTGGACGAGTGGAGAACACAAGCTTATGAAAATGCCAAGTTATTAAAAAAAAGGTTAAAAGGTGGCATGATAAAAGAATCCAGAAATGGGAATTTAATATTGGTGATCAAGTTCTATTATACAATTCTTGTTTTAGATTCTTTGCAGGAAAATTTCTCTCCAAATGGGAAGTACCATACGTTGTTGAGGAAGTTTATCGTTTCGGAGCCATCAAGATTAACAACGCCGAGGGGACTAACCCTAGGGTTGTTAATGGACAAAGAATTAAACATTATATTGCAGGTACCCCTATTAATGTCGAAACCAACATTATTCAAGTAATTACTCCGGAAGAATATCTAGAAGAAACCTTCCGAAGCACTCCAGAATCCTGAAAAAGGAATAGGTATGTGGTATGGTAAGTAAACCGACTTCAAAAATCCCATAAAAGTACATTTTGTTCGTTTCAGAAAATATAATAAATTAGGAAAATAATAAACAGCAGGGAAAGTGAACGAGGGAGCCACGAGCCCACGTGGCACCCACCCTGGGGCGCGCCGTGTGAGCTCGTGACTCCCCCGTGGACCTTCTCGACTCCGTTTTCTTCCCGAATACTTGTCATGCATGGGAAAAATTCATTATATATATATATATATGTCTCGATGTTTTGTCCTCCGTATCACAAGTTTCTCCTCTGTTTTTGTTTCAGGCTGTTTTTCTGACAGATCTAGATCGCCATGTGATGCGGAGCATCCTTCGATCATCCCCATGGATACCTCACCAACTCACCAAGCACCAAGTGGACCTATGACAAGAGCTCGCACACGTGCCATCGAGAACGAGGTGAACTCACTCCTTTACGACTTTCATATGGATATGGATGGAACTTGGATGCTACCTCACAAGGAGACATTGTGTGTCATTAGGTATGAAGGAGACTACCGCCAAGAAGCTAAGGACCATCGCCAAGTCCAAAGGGAACCACGCCAAGGCCACGAGGAAGACGGAGGAGAAAATCCAAATCTGGACAGCACCTCCCAGGCAACCCCGTGCCCACGGGCCTCCCAGGGAGCTACTGGAAGTGTCTGTACACACCCCGTGCCCACGGTGTCGGTACCAAAACCGGCAGATCTCGGGTAGGGGATCCGAACTGTAGGTCTAGGAATCAATGGGTAACAGGGAACGTAGAGACAACGATTTACCCAGGTTCGGGCCCTCTCGAAGAGGTAATACCCTACGTCCTGCTAGATTGTATTGATGTGATTGTATGAAGGTTACAGAGTTGATTTACCTCGAGATCGGATGGGCTAAACCCTAGGCAGTTATGATATGATGATCCTCTACGGACTAGACCCTCTGGTTTATATAGACACCAGAGGGTCCTAGGGTTACATATAGTCGGTTACCATCAGGGGATAAACATGCCGGCCACGGCAATTATTCCTTGGAGGAGACGCCAAGTCTTCGGAGGTTTCCTTCTGATACACGGGGTCGCCCACAATCCGGCCTTCCATCGACGAGTAGAGAGCGGCCCACCAGCCCGGCCTACGAGAGATAGGCCGGCAGCCCGAGTACCCCCTAGTCCGGGACACCCTCAGTAGCCCCCGAACTAGCCTCCAATGCCGAGGTTGACAGTCTTCGGCAGCTTCATGCTTCAATGGTCTTCGGCTTGGGTGGCGAGTTCCTCCCTTTACCTATATTTGGTTTAACAATAGTTCGGCCACCAATAGCTCGGTTGCCGAAGAATACTCCGATTGTCGTGGCCCCGTGGGGCCCGTCATACCGCTTTTCTTCGCCCAGAATCAAATGACGGCCCTCGATTTCTACGCACCCACGGAATGCGAGTGGCCCGATGGGTTTTTACAAAAATGCCCCTCATCCGGGGGGAGTCAATGCCCTTTTAATAGGCCAAGGGCGCGGAGGTTGACACACTCCACCCCCTGCCATTCTTCCTCACGTTCTCGCGAGGTCGCGACCAGTAAACAATGGCGAGCGTCCCAGGCTCTTCCTCACGCCCTCACGACCCCCGTCAAGGTGATTGGGCGAGCTGCTCCGTATCCCTCATGCGTTTACGCAGGCTCGAGACGCAGGGATATCTCCCTGCTTCAGATCTCGCA
Source organism: Elymus sibiricus (assembly GCA_039707655.1). Classification (NCBI taxonomy): domain Eukaryota; kingdom Viridiplantae; phylum Streptophyta; class Magnoliopsida; order Poales; family Poaceae; genus Elymus; species Elymus sibiricus. The sequence goes on from CM077670.1 coordinate 285,722,799, forward strand.
TCCACCTGTCCCGGATTAACTTCCGCAAATGGGGAGGCCCTCGCAGAGAACTTTCCTTCCCCCCACGGGGAGGAAAGGGTGTGCTTCGTGCCCTTCCTCTTGCGAGGGATGGGTTTCCCCATTCATCCTTTCTTGAGGGGTCTACTAGAGTTTTACGAGATTCAACTCCACCACCTTACCCCAGGGTCAATTCTTCATATATCGGGCTTCATCGCTCTCTGCGAGATGTTCCTGGGCTGCGAGGCCCACTTCGAGTTGTGGAGGAAGTTCTTCTGCCTCGTCCCCCGTACCCGAGGAGGGACAATCTACGAGGTCGACGGGGCCGAAGTATGGCGTATCGCTGGAACCGGATACCCCGTTGGGACTCCGAAGAAAGATGCCGAAGAGTGGACTTCGGAATGGTTTTATATCGAAGACGTCCCCCTATTTGATCCAGTCCGGAGGGGGCTGCCCGAATTCTCATTGGTCCCTCCAAAGAAGCGGTTCAATTGGCGCCTGAAGAGTCCTTCTCAAGAGGAAAGCGCCGAAGTAACTCGGCTGGCAGCTCAAGTGAGGTGGCTAGCCCACAACGGGCTAACCGTTATTGACATGATGGCCGCAGCCATTGCTCGGTGCGTCCAACCTCTCCAACCGGAGAATTACTCTCGTGACGATGATCCTGGGTTCCATGATGACCCTGAAACATCGATTAATTTCGAGGAGGGGGTCTTCTACCAGGAGAGCCTTGATGGTTCTAAGGTGGCCCTTTTGGCCGATCATCCCGGGGCGCTTCCCTCCTCCGCTGTAAGTGGCCAACGGGCTTCCTCTCGAACGAAACACTCAGCCGCTGCTGCCCCGAATACACTGACACCTACTCCCAAGGGCCGCCGCACGACGCGCCGAACAGCCGCAAGAGCGGTACTAGCGGCCCCAGCAACGAGTAGTCGTGGGGTGACCAGACGCGCGGCCCCAACGGGAGCTACATCATCTGCGCCCCGCCCGAAGAGGTAATGCATCCGCCGTACCGTCATAGCCTCTATCTTCAACATCCACCGAATATGCCAATAATTTTCTCCACGGTGTCCTGTAGACGATATGTGGAACCACCCCCGGCTGGGGATGTTGAAGAGGCGCCGAGGGGTGACTCAAACCCGAGGTCGCCAGTTGTAGCCGGAGTTACTCCGGGAGTCCCTGCCGAGGACCAACATCCCGAGGACTCAGGTAGCGTCTCGGTCACTAACTCCGAGGTTGAAAGTGTGATGAATCATCGGCAGCGTAAGGCGTCACTTCGGCACTCCGCGTTTTTGGATCAGGAGTTTAATGCCCTTAGTTCGGTAGACGCGTACCTTGGCGCTGCCCGAACGGGACTTGAAGGGGCCGTAAAGCTCATGTCTACTAATTTGCAGGTATGGTAGTTGTTTTGACAACTAGTATCTAACCCAGTAGCCCCCGGGCCTTGATTTGGGCGGGACGGCCGAATTAAGGGTCTGATATTTATAATGCCATGCTATTGTGCAGACTGTTCGGGAGCAAAACAAAAAGCTGTCCGAAGACCTCAAGCTGGCGCGAACAGAGTTAGAGTCTGTGAAAGCCGAGCTAGAGGGTGTGAAGAAATTCACCAGAGAGGCACATGGTAAGTGCCGAACTCGAAAGTTGTTTAAAAATTTGATGGAACACCTCTGCTAATGAAAGATGATTCCATAGCAGCCGAGTCGATAAATCAGCTGCGGAAGGATCTGGATATTGCCAGAGAAGCTCAAAGGTATGCGGAGTCACAGCAAGAGGCTGGCTACCGGGTGCTTTCCCGAAGTTATGAGGAGAGGGATAAGCTGAAGGCGGAAGGCGAACAACAGGCGCAAGAAATCAAGAGTTTGAAAACTCAACTGACCCTATCCCAAGAGGAGAACAAGAGACTGAAAGCGGGCATGTTCGGTGAGTGCGACCCAGTATTTTCAGTTAATAAACTGTACGTAGTAGACAGCAATATGAACAATGCCGCATCTCATTGTAGTTCTTCTAACCGGACGCCCCGAAGAGGAGGCCGGCTCTTTTGGGCGGGACCTGCTGAAGGAGCTATCCGCCGTGCACGAGCGGGCCCGAAAGGCCATGAAGAGCATGTTCAAAGCATTGTGGCCTGGTGAGGTGGCTCCGGAAGGGATGGCCCAACTCACAAATTGATTCAAAGAAGCTCGGCGCCGCTTTGAGCTATGGAGGACGTCATCTTGTCGTGAAGGAGCACGGGAAGCTTGGGCGATGATCAAGACCCGCTTCACCAAGCTGGAACCGGAGCATTTAGCTAGGGTTGGGCCAGTAGGGCCAGATGGGCAGGAAGTGCCCGTGCATCTGGTATATGACCAGGTTATGCCCGCAGCTCGGCTGTCCCAAGCAGATTGTGCTCTGGAGACCATAATAGATGGTCTTGATCAAGATTAACAGGTTGATTCTATGTATCTATGTACTTTACATCAAGTAGTCTCCAAACCGTGCGTAGAGCGTTGTCTTAACCAGCCATCGGCTTCCGCCTCCTCGGCCAGGAGCCGAGGAGTGTTTCCTACTATGTGATCCGAAAACACCGGAAACACTTCGGAGAACGAGGCAATCCGGTCATGTGGTGCAAACAGACAAAAACGTGCTCGGGGAGTTATGTTATATTACTGTGTAACGTAAGAAACATCTTCCGACGAAAATAGTTCCGCTATGGGTCCCTTTCGTCGGGTTACCACGTTAGCCGTGGATGGATAACCGAATACCCGAAGTAGACGGGGATGGTTACTTCGGGAAAATACCCCGGAAACTTGGTGATAGGTACCAATTATTTTCACTTCCCCCGTGGCCGACCAACTGTGCTCTTAAGGACGCTAGCTTTTGGCTTCACCCGTCTGAGGTACGTACCCGGGAAATCCGGACGTAACAATCATAGAGGTGCTCCCTTTACTCCCTAGCCGAACAATCGGGAACGTAGGGGGTAAACACAGGAGCGAGGCAACCCATCTTGGCAAAATCTTAAGTCAAATTGATGCATATAGTGGCTTTAAAACGATGCGGGAAGGTTGCAAAACTCGAAAAGACGGATGATTGCATAAATAAAATATGATGGGCTCCGTAAAAGAAGCCCCCAGGTAACAGCGTGTGGTACATTCAAAGATGTTTGCCGAAGAAAAATTTAACGTAATTCGGCATATCCGAACACAACCCGGGAGAGACTATTGACTAGAAAAATATAAATCCTAGAAGGATAAACCGAACAAGGTGAGGTCACGGAGTTAGCCGTAGAAACGTCGTAGCCGAGTTGCGTTCCATGGGTTTGGTTCGAGGCGGTCGTCCTTTGGGTCGCGGAGGCGATATGCTCCGCCTGCGAGTACTTGATCGATTATGAAGGGCCCCTCCCATTTGGGCGACAGCTTATGCTTCTGCTTCTCCGGGAGGCGCAGGACTAGATCACCGACGTTGTAGGCCTTTGCCCGTACTTCCCTGCTCTGATAACGTCTGGCCTGCTGCTGATAAAAGGCGGAGCGAGCCCGAGCTATGTCGCGCTCGCCCTCCAAGGCGTCCAGGTCATCTTGCCGATCCAGCCCGTGGATAAGATCGCTGGGGAGGACGGCTTCTGCCCCATACACCATGAAGAACGGTGTGTAGCCCGTGGATCGATTAGGAGTGGTGCGCAGGCCCCACAACACGGAGTCGAGCTCCTCGACCCAATGGCAGTCAGATTCTTTGAGAGATCGGACCAGACGGGGCTTGATGCCGCTCAAAATCAGTCCATTAGCTCTCTCGACCTGTCCATTAGACTGTGGTGATATACTGAGGCATAATCGAGCTTAATGCCCAGATTAGCGCACCAGTCTTTAACTTCCTGGGCAGCAAAATTGGATCCATTGTCTGTTATTATGCTATGGGGGACACCGTAACGGTGTACGACGCCGGATATAAAATCGATGACCGGCTTAGACTTAGCTGAAGTCACCGGTTTTGCCTCAATCCATTTAGTAAATTTGTCTACCATGACGAGTAGATACTTCTTTTTCTTGGCCCCCCCTTTAAGTGGTCCGACCATGTCCCGCCCCCAGACCACGAAAGGCCAAATAATCGGTATCGTCCGAAGGGCCGTGGGGGCATATGGCTCTGATTTGCGAAGAGTTGGCATCCAACGCAATGTTGGACCAATGTTTGGGCGTCTGTTCGGGCAGTGGGCCAGAAGAACCCTGCTCGGAAAGCCTTGCTGACCAAGGCCCGAGCTGCCGCGTGGTGACCGCCCATGCCAGCGTGAATCTCGGCCAGGAGCTGCCTTCCCTCCTCTTCGGATATACATCTTTGGAGGATGCTAGTAGAGCTTTTCTTATATAGTTCTCCCTCGTGGACTTTATAGGCTTTAGATCGTCGAATGATACGCCTTGCCTCAGTCTGGCCAGCCGGTAGTTCTTGGCGGAGGAGGTAGGCGAGAAAGGGCTCGGTCCATGGCGCGATTATCGCCATGACTTCGTGAGCCGAAGATGTCATTTCAATTGCCGAGACCCCGATAATTCCTTCGTCTGGTTCGATAGGCAGATGACGAGCTCTCCTGAGGTATTGGATTCCGAGCCCTGGGCATCCTCCTGCCACACCACGGACGGCTTGAAGAGTCGTTCTAAAAAGGTGTTCTCAGGGACACGGTCGCACTTGGCGCCCATTCGAGCAAGGATATCGGCAGCTTGGTTGTTGTCTCTAGGTATATGGTGAAACTCCAGTCCTTCAAAATGGGCGGAGATTTTTAGGACGGCATTGCGGTATGCTGTCATTTTCGGGTCTTTTGCGTCGAATTCGCCGTTGACTTGAGAGATGGCGAGATTAGAATCTACCCGTACCCCGAGCCGCTGTATGCCCATTGACACCGCAATCCGAAGTCCATGTAACAGAGCCTCGTATTCGGCTGCGTTGTTGGAGTTGGTGTACATGATCTAGAGTATGTACCGAATATTGTCGCCAGTGGGGGATGTGAGGACCACTCCAGCCCCCAGCCCGGCGAGCATTCTGGAGCCGTCGAAATACATCGTCCAATGTTAGTATGTACTGTACTCCCTAGGGAGTTCGGCTTCCGTCCATTCCGCAACAAAATCAGCCAAAACCTGAGATTTAATAGCTCGGTGTGGTCGATATATGATTTCGAAGGGGAGGAGTTCTATAGCCCATTTGGCTATGCGGCCGGTGGCATCTCGATTGTTGATTATGTCATTCAGTGGTACTTCGGATGCCACCGTAACCGAGCACTCCTGGAAGTAATGGCGGAGATTTCGGGATGCCATGAAAACTGCGTAGGCAATCTTCTGATAATGCGGGTACCTCGTTTTACACGGGGTGAGCACTTTGGATACGTAGTACACAGGTTTCTGCACCTAGAGCTTGTGACCGTCTGCCTCTCATTCGACGACGAGAACCGCGCTGACCACCTGATTTGTGGCCGAGATATATAGCAGCATTGGCTCGCCCGGGCTGGGTGCTGTCAAGATCGGGTTGCTGGCCAGTAGAGTTTTTATTTCTTCGAGTGCTGCCGCCGCTTCACTGGTCCATTCGAAGTTCTTCGTCTGTTTGAGCAATTTATATAGCGGTAAGGCTTTTTCTCCGAGGCGTGAGATGAAGCGGCTTAGGGCTGCAACAGTGCCGGCAAGTTTCTGGACGTGTTTGAGCTCAGTGGGGATAGCCAGCTCGGACAGTGCCCGTATTTTCGCTGGGTTGGCTTCTATTCCTCTATGGAAAACGATGAATCCGAGCAGCTTACCGGCCGGCACTCCGAAGACGCACTTTTCCGGATTGAGCCGTATATCGAAGGTCCGAAGACTATCAAAGGTTTGCCGGAGATCATCCACCAGCTGGCTGACGTGTTTGGTTTTGATAACCACGTCGTCCACATATGCTTCGACTGTTTTGCCGATTTGTTTTTCCAAACATGTTTGAATCATGCGCTGGTATGTAGCCCCTGCGTTCTTTAATCCAAAGGGCATTGTGTTGAAACAGAATGGTCCATAAGGAGTGATGAATGCAGTGGCCGCTTGGTCGGACTCCTTCATTTTAATTTGATGGTATCCGGAGTAAGCGTCGAGGAAACACAGTGAGTCATGCCCGGCGGTGGCGTCTATGATCTGGTCTATGCAGGGCAAGGGGAAAGGATCCTTGGGGCAGGCCTTGTTTAAATCCTTGAAATCGACGCACAACTGCCAGGACTTATCCTTCTTTGGTACCATGACCAGATTGGTCAACCACTCTGGATGTTTGATATCCCGGATGAATCCGGCTTCGAGCAACTTTGCCAGTTCCTCGCCCATAGCCTGACGCTTGGGTTCGGAGAACCGACGCAGAGTCTGTTTGACTGGCTTGAAACCCTTAATGATGTTCAAGCTGTGCTCGGCTAATCTACGCGGGATCCCTGGCATGTCTGACGGGTGCCAAGCGAAGATATCCCAGTTTTCACGCAAGAACTTGCGCTGCTCTTCATCGACCGTGGGGTCCAGCTGAGCTCCAATGGACGCTGTCTTGTTGGGATCTGTTGGGTGCACTTGGAATTTGACTATTTCATCCGCTTGTTTGAAGGACGTGGATTTGGGCCTTTTGTCGAGGATTACGTCGTCCTTATCCACCGTTGAGCGGAGCGCGATCAGTTCTTCAGTTGTGAGGGCTTCGGACAACGCTTCGAGGGCGAGGGATGCTGTTTTGTTCTCGGCCCGAAGAGCTTTGTCCGGATCACTTATTATTGTGATCACGCCATTTGGCCCTGGCATCTTAAGCTTCATGTACCCGTAATGTGGGACTGCATGGAATCGTGCAAAAGCATCGCGCCCTAATAAGGCATGGTAGCCACTGCGGAAGGGCACGATGTGGAAAAATAGTTCTTCGGATCGGTAGTTCTCGGGAGTTCCGAAGACCACATCAAGAGCTACTCGGCCACTAGAACGCGCCTCCTTTCCAGGGATGATTCTCCAAAAGGTGGTGTGGCTTTGCTCGATGCGGGATCTGTCAAACTGCATTTTGTCCAAGGTGTCCTCGTAAATGAGGTTTAGCCCGCTACCGCCGTCCATTAACACCTTTTGGAGTCGGAATCCATCCACTATGGGATCAACGACAAGGGCGGCAGCAGCTCGAGTAGGGCAGGACCTCAGCTGGTCTTGTTCACTAAAAGTGATGGGTGTGTCTGTCCATGTGTCTGTCTCTGCCACGTGGTGAATTTGAGCGAGCTCTCGAAGGGCTCTCTTCCTCTGATTCTTTGAGGAATACGTCTCGTAGATTGTTAAGATTTCGGTGTCATCATCAAAGGGCGTTGCTGGACTTTTATTTGAGTACGGGCCTCCGAGGATGACTCCGCCGCCCTTGGCGACTTGCCTGACCACCCAGCAAGCTTGAACGCTGTGCGTTGGGTTTGTGTTGAGGAGGACGGAGTATATGAGGCATGGTTTATCCAGTAGTTCGTCAAGGACCGTTCTGGATCTTGTCGGGGGTTTCATCCTTTTCTCGGATGGCTCGTATTGGGGTGTCCGACGAGGGTGTGCGCGTTTTGCCCGAGTTCGGTTTGGTTCCTCTATACGGATTGACTCCGCTTGCTCGAGCTGAGCCTGCCAAGCATACTCCATGGCGCAGTATTTGGACACCAGATCCGATAAATCAGAGAAATTTTGGATGTGGCGGTGGGCGAGGGCGTTTAGGACGCCCTCGTCTCGGCAGTTCTGTCGGAAGATCTCCAGAATGTCCTTGTTGCACGCGTCCGCCATCTTGTTTTTGACGATAAGGAATCTGGCCCAGAAGTGCCGAACTGTCTCTCCGGGCTGCTGCTTTATGTACATTAGGTCCCATATGTCGGGGTGTCCCGAGTTATCTGGACAGTACTTGTCGGGGGGATGACCCCCGGGTAGGCAAGCGAACCCGGAGCCCCCTCTTCGAAAAATAACAGGGCAGCCCGTGTCCCGCCCCGCCGGCCGGCCATCCGGCTGGCTTCCCAGCGCAAGCCGGCTAGGCCCGGTCCCGGGCCGGGTCCGGCTATCAAACAGTCGGTTGACGATGGGTCGGCGGGCGTACCATCGCTCCTCGTGTCAAAACGGCTCCCCACGGCGGGTGAACGTGGCTACAGTGCGAACCGTCCCGGGAAGGCACGCCGGCAAAGCTGCCAACCCTGTTGGCCGGGGCGGCCGGAGTCAGCACCAGCGCATCAGCGCAGCCCCCCGCGACGCCGTCCCCTCCGTGACGCTTGAAGCGACGGGAGAACATGGCTACAGTGCAATCCGCCTCGGGAGGGCGCGCCGGCAAAGCTGCCAACCCTGTTGACCGTGACGGCCGGCATCAGCGCCTGCACGCCTCTGCGGAGCGCGCACGCGCCGTCCACTCCGTGACGCTCGAGGCGACGGGCCACAGTGCCGAGCAGCCGGCGGGCCCCGCAGCAGGCGGAACCCAGCAGGCTGCGAACCCACGGCCGGCTCCAGACGCCGACGCCCGGGTCCCGGCGCGCGTAGTTTACCCATGTAACCCTGGGGGGGGGTCGGGCTATAAGACCCCCCAGGAGGCCTCCATGCAGCGGGGTCGGCTCCCAGTAGCAGCACACACACCCACACACATGAGAGGTCGAAAGGAGAACTAGCTCCCTCTTCCTCCTCCGTCCCAACAGCTCCAGGAGCACCATTGTAACCATTGTGGCCTCTGGGCCTACCAACCCATTCGGCAGGACTAGGGGTGTTACCTCCCCGGAGGGCCCTGAACCTGGGTACGCCTTGTGTCTCCCGCACGCGCGTGCCAACCTCGCTTCCGGAACCCGCTGGCGTCCTCACGCAGCCCCCCATTTTTAGCCATCTCATGGCATCTGCCGCGATTTCACCACGACAGTTGGCGCCCACCGTGGGGCTGCTCGCGGCGTCGGCCGGAATCAAGTTCTTGACGAGGCCCTGCACCAACTCCGGCGAGCGCATCACGCACGGCTTGGCCCGCGCGGCCCGCGCGGCCGACTCGGCCGGCTGCGATGCTGCACCTGGCGCGGACGCCGTCTGTCCCGCAGACTGCCTCGTCGTCCCTTTCGACGCACTGCGCGTCTTCATTGCGCTCGTCCCCGACGAGTACCCCAGTGAGGTACGCAGCTTCACCGACTCGCCCGTCCCCGTTGGCTACGCCGCCTCCGACGACGTCGCGAACCTCTGCGCCCGCGTGGAGGACCCTGTGAGGATAAGATCTCCCCGGGAGTCGGCGACGAACTCTAAGTTTCCAAACCTGATCTCCTGGTCGGGGGTGATGCTGTTGACCCGGCCAAGGTGACCGGCCGGATCGGCGTGTAGCATGACGCTACCGAACGTGAAGAGCTGGCCGGGAACAAAAGTGTCCCTACGGCTAGCGCTGTTGGTGATGACTAGGCGAGCCATTGATCCTTGATGACCCACAACAGAACTCTCAATGAAAGCACCAATGTCGGTACCAAAACCGGCAGATCTCGGGTAGGGGATCCGAACTGTAGGTCTAGGAATCAATGGGTAACAGGGAACCCTGTTGGCCGGGGCGGCCGGAGTCAGCACCAGCGCGTCAGCGCAGCCCCCCGCGACGCCGTCCCCTCCGTGACGCTTGAAGCCACGGGAGAACATGGCTACAGTGCAATCCGCCTCGGGAGGGCGCGCCGGCAAAGCTGCCAACCCTGTTGACCGTGACGGCCGGCATCAGCGCCTGCACGCCTCTGCGGAGCGCGCACGCGCCGTCCACTCCGTGACGCTCGAGGCGACGGGCCACAGTGCCGAGCAGGCGGCGGGACCCAGCAGGCGGCGGGCCCACGGCCGGCTCCAGACGCCGAAGCCCGGGTCCCGGCGCGCGTAGTTTACCCATGTAACCCTGGGGGGTCGGGCTATAAGACCCCCCAGGAGGCCTCCATGCAGCGGGGTCGGCTCCCAGTAGCAGCGCACACACACCCACACACAGGAGAGGTCGAATGGAGAACTAGCTCCCTCTTCCTCCTCCGTCCCAACAGCTCCAGGAGCACCATTGTAACCATTGTGGCCTCTGAGCCTATCAACCCATTCGGCAGGACTAGGGGTGTTACCTCCCCGGAGGGCCCTGAACCTGGCTACGCCTTGTGTCTCCCGCACGCGCGTGCCAACCTCGCTTACGGAACCCGCCGGAGTCCTCACGCAGCCCCCAATTTTTAGCCATCTCATGGCATCTGCCGCGATTTCAGCACGACAGTTGGCGCCCACCGTGGGGCTGCTCGCGGCGTCGGCCGGAATCAAGTTCTGGACGAGGCCCTTCACCAGCTCTGGCGAGCGCATCACGCTCAGATTGGCCCGCGCGGCCGACTCGGCCGGCTGCGATGCTGCACCTGGCGCGGACGCCGTCTGTCCCGCAGGCTGCCTCGTCATCCCTTTCGGCGCACTGCGCATCTTCGTTGCGCTCGTCCCCGACGAGTACCCCAGTGAGGTACGCAGATTCACCGACTCGCCCGTCCCCGTTGGCTACGCCGCCTCCGACGACGTCGCGAACCTCTGCGCCCGCGTGGAGGTGCTGACCGTCGGCGCTAGCTCTGGCTCCTCGCGTGACAAGGAGAAGGCCGCCGCGGCTGCCGCCATCGCGGCTGCGGCCCCGCGTCGCCGGGCCGACCTGCTCCGCGAGACGATCTGAAGTCTGCAAGCTCCCATCACGCCCGACACCGACACGGCGGCAGTGGCGGCTCAGCTCAACGAGGACCGTGAGCATCTACTGGTCGAGGCCACGACGCTCGCGGCAACGTGGCGCCGACTGGAGTCCGCCCAGCGAGAGTATGACAGCGTCCACGGCTTCACACCGGCCGCTGCCGAGCCCAGCCGGGTCGCGGAAGTGCGGGTCCGTGGAGGTGCGATCGGCCGGGCGCTAGGCGCTGGCCGGCCCGTCTACGACACCCCCGTCAAGAACATGCGCGCGGCGCAGGCGGCCATGGCGGATCTCGAGTTCCTGGAGGGCGAGGAGCTGCTGCAGCAGCAGCAGCGCATCCGCGACCTCATCACCGCGGCGAACGAGCAGCAGAGGCGTTTCGACCCGGCCCAGCCGTCCGCCTCCGCTTCGGGAAACACCGCGAACCCGGAAAGGGCCCTTCGGGACTCGCAGCAGGCGTCTTCCCCTGCTGCCTCGACGAGTCACGGCTCTGGCCGGCACCGGGCAAGCTGGAGCTGGCACAACCGCGATGCGGCCGCTGGCGACAGCGTTGCCAACGAGACTGCCAGCGACGGCCGGGCCCAGCAGCCGGAGCTTCCTCTCCCGCCGCCTCGACAACCCCGGCCGGCTTCCACCGGCGCGGTGCCACGCGGCCCCGTCGCTAGCCGGCTGGGACCCCGCGAGCCCTACGACGAAACCGACGCCCGCCACCGCATCGACCGGCTGGCGCGGTCCACGCTCCTCGAGGAGGAGAGCTCCGTTGGACCCGCGTGTTTCGGACCCCGCATCCGCGAGGAGCCCTTCCCCAAAGGATTCACGCTGGCTCGTGACACCCCAAGTACAGCGGCATCACCAAGCCGGAAGACTGGCTAACTGACTACACCACGGCCGTCGGCATCGCCGGCGGCAACCGGCGCGTGGCGGTCCGCTACGTCCCCCTCATGTTGCTCGGCTCGGCTCAGACATGGCTTAACAGCCTTAGGGCCGACAGCGTCAATTCCTGGCTGGACTTCGAGGATGCATTCGTGCGCAACTTCACCAGCACGTACAATTGTCCTGGTCGGCCTCGCCAGCTCTCCATGTGCGTCCAGGGTCCGAGCGAGCCTCTCCGCGACTTCCTCACGCGGTGGACCGAGCTGCGCAGCTCCTGCGAAGGTGTTCACGAAGTGCAGGCCGTTCAGTACTTCGTCGACGGGTGCCGAGACGGCATGCTGCTCAAGCACCGCCTGATGTGCGACGAGCCGGACACCCTGGCGGAGCTCATGGCGGTGGCGGACAAGTACGCCACGGCCGACTCCGCGATGCGCGTGAAAATCACGGTCGACACGGACGGCAAGCCGGTCCCGGTCCAGCCGGCCGCCCCGAAGCCGGCTGGCGAAACCAACCAGCGCCGGCAAGACAACAACAACAACAAGCGGAAGGCCGAGCAGCCGGCTCCTCGTTACAACTACCAGCAAGTGGCCGCCGTGGCGGAGGAGCAGCCGGCCGAGCAAGGCAGCGTCAAGCAGAAGCGCACCGGCAAGATAGCCTGGCAGCCCAAGTTCTCCTTCGAGCAGATGCTGGACGCCCCATGCAAGCACCACAGCGGAGCGAAGCCTTCCACGCACACGCTCCGGAACTGCAGCATCACCCAGCACCTGATGCGTGGCGATTTCCCACCGCCACCGCCCGGTCCCGACCCGCAGCTACCGCCGCCTCCCCCGCCGCCTCCGGCAGCCGGCGCCCTTGCCAACAACCCCTATCCGCAGCAGGACGCGGCCTACATCGTCTTCACCAGCGAAGGCGACGACAAGCACAGCAAGCGCAAGTACCAGCACGAGGTGAACGCCGTCGTCCCCCCGGTCCCCCAGTACATGCACTGGTCCGACCGTCCTGTCAATTGGACCCGGGAGGACCACCCGGCTGTGATGCCCACGTCGGGTGGCTACGCGCTCATCCTTGACCCCACCTTCGTCACTGAGAAGCGCACCTGCCACTTTTCGCGGTTGCTGATCGACGGCGGCAGCAGCATCAACATCCTCTACCATGACACCATGGTCAAGCTCGGCATCGCGGAGGGCCAGCTACAGCCCACCCAGACGGTGTTCCACGGCATCGTGCCGAGCGCTTCGTGCTCCCCCATCGGCCGGGTGCGGCTGGACATGCTGTTCGGCACTAGCGCCCACTTCCGCCGCGAGCCAATCTGGTTCGAGGTGGTCAACCTCGCCAGCCCCTACCACGCGCTCTTGGGCCGGCCCGCCATGGCCAAGTTCATGGCGGTTCCGCACTACGCACATCTCAAGATGAAGCTGCAGGGTCCCAAGGGCATCATCACCGTCACCGGCGACTACAAGAAGTCCATGGAGTGCGCCAAAGCCGGCTCCAAGCTGGCCGAGTCGTTGGTCATAGCCGAAGAGAGGCGCCAGCTCGACCGTCTTGTCGCGCTGGCTGGCGAGCAGCCGGTCATGCCGGCTCAGCTCAAGCAGCCGGCCGATGAGGGGTCCTTCAAGCCGGCCAAGTGCACAAGGAAGGTTTCGCTCGACCCGTCCAACCCCAACTCCAGCGAGTACGTCGTCGTGGGCTCCGGGCTCGACAGCAAATAGGAAGGCGAGCTCGTCGACTTTCTCCGTGAGAATCGGGATATCTTCGCATGGTCCCCCAAAGACATGCCAGGTGTTCCGAGGAAGTTCGCCGAGCACAAACTCCACGTCCGACCGGATGCCAAGCCGGTCCGGCAGCCGCTACGCCGCTTCTTCGAGGAGAAGTGAAGAACCATTGGCGAGGAGATCGCCCGGCTGCTCAAAGCCGGGTTCATCATGGAAGTATTCCACCCCGAGTGGCTGGCCAACCCGGTCCTCGTCCTGAAGAAGAATGGCACTTGGCGCATGTGTATCGACTACACCAGCCTGAACAAGGCCTGCCCCAAGGACCCGTTTGCCCTACCCCGGATTGACCAAGTCATCGACTCCACAGCCGGCTGCGAGCTCCTGTCCTTCCTGGACGCTTACTGCGGCTACCACCAGATCAAGCTGGACCCGGCGGATGCCCTCAAGATGTCCTTCATCACCCCCTTCGGGGCATATTGCTACATCACCATGTCGTTCGGCTTGAAGAACGCCGGCGCCACCTTCCAGCGCAGCATGCAAAAATGCCTCCTGCCTCAAATCGGCCGGAACGTGCACGTCTACGTCGACGACATCGTGGTGAAGACCAAGCAGCACCTCACCCTCCTCGAGGATCTCAGGGAGACGTTTGCAAACCTGCGCCAGTACCAGATCAAGCTCAACCCGGAGAAATGCGTCTTCGGCGTGCCGGCTGGCCAGCTCCTTGGTTTCCTCGTCTCGGAACGCGGCATTGAGGCCAATCCGGAGAAGATCAAGGCGATCAACTGCATGCGCGAAGTCGGCTCGGCTGCGCGAAGTCCAGAAGTTCACCGGCTGCTTGGCCTCTCTCAGCCGGTTTGTCAGCCGGCTGGGGGAGAGGGCCCTTCCCCTATATCAGCTGATGAAGAAGACGATGCCGTTCGAGTGGTCCGACCAGGCGGACGAAGGTTTCCGCGACCTCAAGCGCATGCTCTCCACCGCGCCCGTCTTGGCCGCGCCGGCTGAGAAGGAGCCGCTCCTGATGTACATCGCGGCAACCACCCGCGTGGTCAGCGTGGTCCTGGTGATCGAGCACCCCGAGGAAGGCAAGGCACAACCGGTCTAGCGCCCTGTGTACTACCTCAGCGAGGTCCTTTCCACCTCCAAGCAAAACTACCTCCACCATCAGAAGATGTGCTACGGCATGTACTTGGCCGCCAAGAAGCTCAGGAAGTACTTCCAAGAGCACGCCATCACAGTGGTGAGCACGGCCCCCATCGGCGAGATCATGGGCTGCCGGGATGCCTCTGGACGGATCGCAAAGTGGGCCATCGAGCTAGCCGGCCACACCATCCTCTACGAGCCTCGCACCGCCATCAAAACACAGGCGTTGGCCGACTTCCTCGTCGATTGGGCGGAAACCCAGTACTTGCCGCCGGCTCCCGACGCCACGCACTGGCGCATGCACTTTGACGGCTCGAAGATGGCCTCCGGCTTGGGAGCCGGCATCGTGCTCTCCTCCCCCAAAGGCGACCGGCTGCGCTACGCGCTTCAAATCCACTTCGCCGCCTCCAACAACGTCGTCGAGTATGAAGCCATCGTCCACGGCCTCCGGCTGGCCAAAGAAATCGGCATCCGGCGCATCCTCTGCTTCGGCGACTCCGACCTGGTGGTCCAGCAAGCCTCTGGCGAGTGGGATGCCAGGGACTCCAACATGGCCAGCTACCGCAACCTGGTCCAACAGATGACCGACAGCTTCGACGGCTGCGAGTTCCTCCACGTCCCCCGGAACGAGAACGAGGCGGCCGATACTCTAGCCAAGCTTGGCTCCAGCCGGCAAGCAATCCCAACCGGCGTCTCCCTCGAGCACCTGCGCAAGCCATCCATCAAGCCATCTCCGGATTCAGAATCCATCTTCGTCCCGGCCGACCCAACAACCCCTCACCCTGCCCCTGGGGCTGCCGGCTCCGGCTCGGGGGCTGCCGCTCTGGCTCGGGGGCTGCCGGCTCTAGCTCGCCGCCTCCCGACCCGGCCGAACCCGCGCAAGTGGCCGTTCTCACGGTACTAGAGGCGCCGTCCTGGGCTCAGCCGATCCTCGCTTTCCTGACAAACGGCGAGCTCCCGGCGAACGAGGTCGAGGCTCGGCAGGTGCAGCGCCGGGCTTCCGCCTACAGCATCATCAACCGCGAGCTCGTCAAGCGCAGCACAACCGGCGTCTTCCAGAGATGCGTCGAGACGACCAGGGGCCTCGAGATCTTGCTCGATATCCATCAGGGCGAGTGCGGGCACCATGCCGCCTCCCGGTCCCTGGTGGCCAAAGCATTCCGCCACGGCTTCTACTGGCCAACGGCGCTGAAGGACGCCAAGGAGCTGGTCCTTAAGTGCAAGGGCTGCCAGCACTTCAAGGCCCAAAGCCACCAGCCGGCTGCGGCGCTCCAAACCATCCCCATTGGATGGCCCTTTGCCGTCTGGGGCCTCGACATGGTGGGACCCTTCAAGACGGCTCGGGGCGGCATGACACACCTTCTGGTGGCCGTCGACAAATTCACCAAGTGGATCGAGGCAAGACCGATCAAGAAACTCGACGGCCCCACAGCCGTCAGGTTCATCAAAGACATGGCCGTCCACTACGGCGTCCCCAACAGCATCATCACCGACAACGGCACCAACTTCGCCAAAGGCGCGCTAGCACGCTACTGCTCCGTCTCCGGCATCCGGCTTGACCTAGCCTCCGTCGCGCACCCCCAGTCCAACGGCCAGGCGGAGCGGGCAAACGGCCTCATCTTGGCCGGCATCAAGCCACGACTCGTCAAGCCGCTCGTACGTTCACCCGGCAGCTGGATCGACGAGCTGCCGGCTGTCCTATGGAGTCTCCGGACCACCCCCGACCGCTCAACCGGCTTCACCCCATTCTTCCTCGTCTACGGGGCCGAGGCGATCATCCCCACGGATACCGAGTTCGACTCACCTCACGCCACCCTATACACGGAAGTGGAAGCCAAAGCCGCACGCCAAGACGGCGTCGACCTGCTAGAAGAGGCGCGCCTGCTGGCCCTCAGCCGGTCGGCCATCTACCAGCAGAACCTACGCCACTACCACAGCAAGAAGATCAAGCCCCTCGCTTTCCGCGAGGGCAACCTCGTGCTCCGGCTGATCCAGCGAATAGCCGGCCAACACAAGCTGTCCTCCCCATGGGAGGGCCCCTTCATCATCAGCAAGGCCTTGCGCAACAATGTGTACTACCTCATCGACGCGCAAAAGCGAAGCAAGCGCAAGAGAGACGCCTCCGGCAAAGAGACGGAACGCCCCTGGAACGCGGAGCTCCTCCGTCCGTTTTACAGTTGAACCATGTATGTATGTATCACTACCCCCTTTTGGAAATCAATAAAAGCAGCAGGTCCCCCGAACGACACTCGGGGGCTACCTTTTCATCTCTACTAAGCTCGTGCGCACTTTACCGCATTCGCCTCCCCCCACCGGGTCGGCACGGCCGGCTCCGTGGCTCGGGGGCTCGCCGGCTAACCCGCGCCGCGTTCTCCTCAACCCGATCAGTAACGTGCGCACCGCCGAAGCCCTCTCTGCCATAAGCCACAGACCCGCTCCCGGCTGTTCAAGGCTGGCAAGAGCCAAAGGCTGCAAGCATCCGCACGCGAAAAACGGCTAAGTACGAACGACCGGCTCGGCCAACCCGGTCTTCTCACTTCACGCTCCGCCGCACAGACTGGCTGCGCTCCAGCCGGCTTCGCCGGCTGCAGCCAGCCGGCCCAGTGGGTGTTTCGCTTGCGCTCAAATCCTAAGGCCCGAGTACTAAGCGCTCTCTCCTGAATCTGGCTCCCCGTCCCAGCTACAGACCGGATCCCGACTGTCCGGCTGGTGGGGAGAAGGATGAAGGCGGAAGCAAACAGGAAAACAACTAAGGGAAAAGAACAAAAGCAAAACTGCCAAATGGCAGGCGCAAGCACACAAGAGACAAACATGCATTCGTATATAAGACAAGGCCCGCGGCCGATAGTTCATTACATTAAACTCACCCCCCCCAGTGGGTGGATCTGCCGGCTAACAAAAGTTTCAAGTTTGAAAGAGGAAAAAATAAAAGCCCTAGGCTACGGCTTCGTCGGCATCGCTCGGCGCCGGGTCCTCCGTGGTGGCGGTGTCGTCCAGCTCGCCGGCATCGTCGTCCGCGTCGCCACCCGTCTTGGCCGAGCTGCCCTCCGGGTCCTCGAGCTCCAGGCCGAAGTCATCGGCGGGAAGCTCCGCGCCGTCCGGCGCCCTCTCCGGAACGAACTCCCCGTACGGGGCAAACGACGCGATGTCGCTAGCCCGCACGGCGATCGACGTCGCCCGCTCCGCCAAGTCCGTCTCCGCCCAGCCCTCCGGGCACGCAGCTGGTCCAAGCGGATGGTCGGGTACCACGACAGCACGACCCCGAGCGCCATGTCCGCGCCGACTCGGGCTGCGGAGGCCCTCCACGCGTTAAGTCGCGCCGCGCCGGCCTCCAGCCAACGCGCCAGCCGGCTCACGCTGCTCGGCGCCACCGCACCCGGCCAGAGGGCGGCCACCATCGACAAACCGGCTTCGAATAGCCGGTTCATCTGGCGCTCCACCGCCTCCAAGCGAGCCTTGGCGGCCACGGTGATTTCCGCCACCGACCAGGCGGCGTACTCCTCGACGGCGGCCCCCGCCGCCATCTGCTCCTGCCGGTGGGCGTTCACCGCCGTCTCGGCCGACCCTTGGGTCTCGAGGAAGATCCCTGGAAGAGAAGGGGAAGAAGATTGACCAAGACGCCAAAGGGCGGAAAACAGATAGAAGCAAAAGATGCAAGAAAAAACACTTACGCGTGAGGAGCTCGTCGATGTAGAGCGCTTCCTGCAGCGCCTCCCGCTCCCTCGCCGCCAACGCTTTGGCGCTACGGTCGCGGTCCGCGTGGAGCTGAGCGATCTCCTCGGCGGCCTTCTTCGCCGCCTCCTCGTACCGCGCCGCCGCCTGACGGCGTTCCTCGGCAAGCTGGTCCAGCTCGGCCTTGTGGGCGGCGGCGGCCTCGTCCCTCTCCCGGACTGCCTGGGCCTCCTCCTCCTGCAGCCGGTCGCGCTCCGCGGCCGCCTGGTCACGGAGCTGGCCGGTTTCCGCCAGCTGGCGCCGGAGGACCTCCATCTCCGCAGGGTCCACGGCGGCGGCTGCGCACCCGGATCCGAACTCCGGTCAGAAGCCGGGCAAAAAAGCAAAACAAGAAGTGAAGATCCGACCCGGCTGCTACGCAACCGGCCCGGATCTCGGGGGCTACACCCAGTGGGAGCGCTGGCGCGCCCCCACTGGAGGAATGCATGAAAGAAGTTCGAAAAATACCTCGGGCCTGGCAAAGTTCCCCCTCCTTGGCCGCCAGCTGGTCCCTGGCCGCGCGATACCGGCCCGGGAGGCGGTTGTACGCCACCACCCGCTGGTCATAGATGGACTGCAAAGAAGAAAAAGTCAGCACATACGCCTGAGAAGGCCCGACCCGCCTGCTGCGCAGCCGGCCCGGGCCTCGGGGGCTACACCAAGTGGGTGCGCTGACGTGCCCCCACTAGAAAGCGACCTAGCCGGTCAAGAATAGCAAAGAGCAAACGAAAAGCAAGTAAGCATGAAGGGCAGGAGAACTCACCGCGAAGGTCTGCTCCAGCTGTCGCAGCCGGCCGCTCTCCGTCTGGGCGAAGTTCTGCCACTGGCTGTGGTGGTTGGCAATCTGCAGCCACAGAGAGTCCACCGCCGCGTCCAGCTCGCTCCTAGGGGCGCCGCTCATCGCCTCGCTGGAGCTCGCCGCCCAGGTCCGCTGCAGCCGAACCACGGACCCGGCGCTGGTCTCGCTACCGGCCGGCCTTTGTTCGAGGCTAAGCCCCGCGACCCGCAGCTCCGCCATCACCAGGGCGCGCGAGCTGTCCGGCGCGGTCTCCGTCCTTGGCGGCGGCGCTCCCCCTCCGCCCGGCGCGGCCTCCGGCTCGCGGTCCCTTCCGCCTCCGCCTCCGGCTCCGTCCGCCGGGTCGAAAGCCGGTGGCACCTCCTGGTCAGCCGTCTGGTCGGGCTCCGGCTTGTAGCCGCCGGACTCGCCGCGGTCGGCCGCTTCCTCAGCGGCCACGCGGGCATCCGCCTCCGCCCGGCGGGCCGGGTCGTGCACCGCCTTGGAGCGATGCTCCGCGATCGGCGACGACGGTGGCGACGACGCCGTCCACTCCGGCCACGCGGCTTCCCCCGCGGCCTGTCGCCGTCTCGCCACGACATCGGCCACGGCGACGCTCCACGCCTTGGCCGATGCCTCGGCCATCTCCTTCTCGGCCTCGGCTCGGGCCCTCCAGGCGTCCCGTTGGGTGTCCTCCAAGGCGGAGCCGGCTTGGAGGGCCGCGAGCACCTCCTCGGTGGTCTCCGGCGCCGCGCTCTCCCCGGTGCCGCTCCGGCCCCGTCGCCGGCCGGCCTCCTCCGCGACCGCCGCTGCCGCGGCCGCCTCCGCTAGCTCGAGCGCGCTCCTGGACGGTGCGTGAGGGAAATGAAGAAGAAGGAAAGAAAAGAAAACAACGGCAACAGCGGCAAGTAAGGCAGCAACTCCGACTGCGAAAAAGAACTCACCCTATGGCCACGGGAACCGCTCGCATCGGGCCCGCCGCCGGCGCCATCCGGCGCGCCTTCTTGGCGGACCTCTTCAGGGCGCCCGTCTGCGCGGCAGCGGGGCACTTCGCGGGCGGCCGCGCCTCGTCCGACTGCTTCCCATGCGGCAGGCTCGGGCCAGCCAGCTCCCCGGTCGCCTTCCTCTGCCGCCCCCTGGGGGCGGCCCCGTCGCTCGTTTCCGCGCCCTGAGGAGCTGCATCGCCCGTCTCGTCCTCGTCATCTTCATCGTCATCCGGCCACTCGCGCAAAACATCCGGGATCGGAGACTTACCGGCATGAACGGAGCCGCCGGCTTCCGCGTCCGCGAGGTGCTCCTCGCCGCCCTCGGCTCCTGCGTTGCCGGCCTCCTCGTCCTCCGGGTCCGACTCGTCCCGGTCCGGCTGCAGAACCATGGGACTCGGGCCGTCATGTACCAGCTGGCTCGGGAAGCGCTGCAGCCGGCCTAGGGGGTCAGGGCGCATGAGAAGGGCGGACGTGGCAAAGAACAGAGACCAGACACTTACCGCTGGCGCCGGGGCATCCCGACTGTACGGCTCTTTGCCGAACCGCCACTCCTTCATCTTGAGCCCGGCAGCGGAGACGTCGTTGACGCGCACGGCGTTCTCCTCTGCCGTCAGCTCCTTCCTCGATAGCCGGCAGGGGTCGCGCCGGCCGCTCATATCGCAAATCCGGTGCGTCCACCTCTGCAGCGGTAGCACTCGGCGCCCGATGAAGGCGGCGATGAGGTCCACGGCGGTGAGCCCCTCGCGGTCCGTCATCTCCCTCACCCGGCGGCAGATCCCCAAAATCTCCGCGAAGGGGCTCTTCGGGTTGTGCCCCTAGTTCAGCTTCTTGGCCGGGGGCACGTCCGCGAAGGGAGGAAGGTTGATGCGGTCGTTGGCCGGGTCCGCGTTCTTTACATTAAAGAAGGACTTCTGCCACTTCTTGGCGCAGTCCTCGAGCGGCAACTTCGGGAAGGGGCCCGCCGTCCGGGTAACCGGCACGGCCGCCCCGCACTCGGACATGACGCCGGCTGCCGCTCCTTGCTGCTTGAGGTAGAACATCCGGCACCATAGCTCCACGTACGGGAGGATGCCGACGTAGCCCTCGCACAGCGTTGCGAAGCCGGCGAGCTGCAGAATGGCGTTCGGTCCCAGGTGGTGCGGCTGGAGACCGAAGAATGTAAGAAAGCGCCTGAAGAAGAAGCTCGCCGGAAGCCCGAGCCTGCGGACGAAGTGGGTGTAAAACACCACCACTTCGCCACTCCGCGGTTCCGGCGCCACCTCCTCGCCGGGTGCGTGCGCCTCCACCTCCGCCGCCGGCGGCAGCCGCCGCGTACGGCGGAGATATTCGATGTCGTCGTCGGTAACCACTGACCCCTCCCACGAGCCCTTCGGCGGCGCCATTGGCGAGAGCGGGAGAAGTGCGGTTGAGGCAGAAAGATTGCAGCGGTGGTGGAGCAAGGAGAGAGAGGCCACGCGAGGGCCACGATGCGGTGCGGTGGTGAGCCTGGCGGGCGACGGTGCGCGGGCGACGGCGTGCGGCGGCGGTGTGTGCGAGAAGGAAGGTGGGGGTAGAGGAGCGAATGCCTCGGCCTCTCCCCCTTCCTCCCCATTTAAAGACCGCGGTCGAACGTGGGGGAGTGGGATCGTTTGCGCCCATGATCCCCACTCCCCCACAATACACGGGCACGTTAAGTCGCGCCTTAACTACCCCGGGAACTCCAACAGGCGCGTGCGGCCGCAGTAAATCCCGCGCAAGGGCCGAGGCCGCGGCCCGGTGGGACCCAGCCCGCCGCGACGTCTCGTCATGCGCGTGGCCTGGCAGGCCTCTTCAGCCGCTGGGCTGCACGTGGCAAGATTTTGTCTGGCGACTGACGCGCTCCCCCGTACCGGCAGGACCAGCCGGCCGAGCCGTTCAGACTCCGGCGAAACCAAGTACCTCGACCCGGCTCACGGAAGCCGGCGAATGGCGGCCTCAAGCCGGCGCTACCCCGCCACGCAACCGCGCTCCTTCGGAAGGGAATAAGCTGCAAAGTCTCTCCCTCCTGAAGCCGGCGAGCCTTCGTAGCTTCGGGGACTACTGTCGGGGGGATGACCCCCGGGTAGGCAAGCGAACCCGGAGCCCCCTCTTCGAAAAATATCAGGGCAGCCCGTGTCCCGCCCCGCCGTCCGGCCATCCGGCAGGCTTCCCAGCGCAAGCCGGCTAGGCCCGGTCCGGGGCCGGGTCCGGCTATCCAACAGCCGGCTGACGATGGGTCGGCGGGCGTCCCATCGCTCCTCGTGTCAAAATGGCTCCCCACGGCGGTCGAACATGGCTACAGTGCGAACCGTCCCGGGAAGGCACGCCGGCAAAGCTGCCAACCCTGTTGGCCGGGGCGGCCGAAGTCAGCACCAGCGCTCCAGTGCAGCCCCCCGCGACGCCGTCCCCTCCATGACGCTCGAGGCGACGGGAGAACATGGCTACAGTGCAATCCGCCTCGGGAGGGCGCGCCGGCAAAGCTGCCAACCCTGTTGACCGTGACGGCCGGCGTCAGCGCCTACACGCCTCTGCGGAGCGCACACGCGCCGTCCACTCCGTGACGCTCGAGGCAACGGGCCACAGTGCCGAGCAGCCGGCGGGCCCCGCAGCAGGCGGAACCCAGCAGGCTGGGAGCCCACGGCCGGCTCCAGACGCCGACGCCCGGGTCCCGGCGCGCGTAGTTTACCCATGTAACCCTGGGGGGGGGGGTCAGGCTATAAGACCCCCCAGGAGGCCTCCATGCAGCGGGGTCGGCTCCCAGTAGCAGTGCACACACACCCACACACAGGAGAGGTCGAAAGGAGAACTAGCTCCCTCTTCCTCCTCCGTCCCAACAGCTCCAGGAGCACCATTGTAACCATTGTGGCCTCTGGGCCTACCAACCCATTCGGCAGGACTAGGGGTGTTACCTCCCCGGAGGGCCCTGAACCTGGGTACGCCTTGTGTCTCCCGCACGCGCGTGCCAACCTCGCTTCCGGAACCCGCTGGCGTCCTCACGCAGCCCCCCA
Organism: Elymus sibiricus; assembly: GCA_039707655.1. Lineage (NCBI taxonomy): Eukaryota > Viridiplantae > Streptophyta > Magnoliopsida > Poales > Poaceae > Elymus > Elymus sibiricus. The sequence goes on from CM077670.1 coordinate 285,745,591, forward strand.
TTTTTAGCCATCTCATGGCATCTGCCGCGATTTCACCACGACAGTTGGCGCCCACCGTGGGGCTGCTCGCGGCGTCGGCCGGAATCAAGTTCTGGACGAGGCCCTGCACCAGCTCCGGCGAGCGCATCACGCACGGCTTGGCCCGCGCGGCCGACTCGGCCGGCTGCGATGCTGCACCTGGCGCGGACGCCGTCTGTCCCGCAGACTGCCTCGTCGTCCCTTTCGACGCACTGCGCGTCTTCATTGCGCTCGTCCCCGACGAGTACCCCAGTGAGGTACGCAGCTTCACCGACTCGCCCGTCCCCGTTGGCTACGCCGCCTCCGACGACGTCGCGAACCTCTGCGCCCGCGTGGAGGACCCTGTGAGGATAAGATCTCCCCGGGAGTCGGCGACGAACTCTAAGTTTCCAAACCTGATCTCCTGGTCGGGGGTGATGCTGTTGACCCGGCCAAGGTGACCGGCCGGATCGGCGTGTAGCATGACGCTACCGAACGTGAAGAGCTGGCCGGGAACAAAAGTGTCCCTACGGCTAGCGCTGTTGGTGATGACTAGGCGAGCCATTGATCCTTGATGACCCACAACAGAACTCTCAATGAAAGCACCAATGTCGGTACCAAAACCGGCAGATCTCGGGTAGGGGATCCGAACTGTAGGTCTAGGAATCAATGGGTAACAGGGAACGTAGAGACAGCGATTTACCCAGGTTCGGGCCCTCTCGAAGAGGTAATACCCTACGTCCTGCTAGATTGTATTGATGTGATTGTATGAAGGTTACAGAGTTGATTTACCTCGAGATCGGATGGGCTAAACCCTAGGCAGTTATGATATGATGATCCTCTACGGACTAGACCCTCTGGTTTATATAGACACCAGAGGGTCCTAGGGTTACATATAGTCGGTTACCATCAGGGGATAAACATGCTGGCCACGGCAATTATTCCTTGGAGGAGACGCCAAGTCTTCGGAGGTTTCCTTCTGATACACGGGGTCGCCCACAATCCGGCCTTCCATCGACGAGTAGAGAGCGGCCCACCAGCCCGGCCTACGAGAGATAGGCCGGCAGCCCGAGTACCCCCTAGTCCGGGACACCCTCAGTAGCCCCCGAACTAGCCTCCAATGCCGAGGTTGACAGTCTTCGGCAGCTTCATGCTTCAATGGTCTTCGGCTTGGGTGGCGAGTTCCTCCCTTTACCTATATTTGGTTTAACAATAGTTCGGCCACCAATAGCTCGGTTGCCGAAGAATACTCCGATTGTCGTGGCCCCGTGGGGCCCGTCATACCGCTTTTCTTCGCCCAGAATCAAATGACGGCCCTCGATTTCTGCGCACCCACGGAATGCGAGTGGCCCGATGGGTTTTTACAAAAATGCCCCTCATCCGGGGGGAGTCAATGCCCTTTTAATAGGCCAAGGGCGCGGAGGTTGACACACTCCACCCCCTGCCATTCTTCCTCACGTTCTCGCGAGGTCGCGACCAATAAACAATGGCGAGCGTCCCAGGCTCTTCCTCACGCCCTCACGACCCCCGTAAAGGTGATTGGGCGAGCTGCTCCGTATCCCTCATGCGTTTACGCAGGCTCGAGACGCAGGGATATCTCCCTGCTTCAGATCTCGCATCCACCTGTCCCGGATTAACTTCCGCAGACGGGGAGGCCCTCGCAGAGAACTTTCCTTCCCCCCACGGGGAGGAAAGGGTGTGCTTCGTGCCCTTCCTCTTGCGAGGGATGGGTTTCCCCATTCATCCTTTCTTGAGGGGTCTACTAGAGTTTTACGAGATTCAACTCCACCACCTTACCCCAGGGTCAATTCTTCATATATCGGGCTTCATCGCTCTCTGCGAGATGTTCCTGGGCTGCGAGGCCCACTTCGAGTTGTGGAGGAAGTTCTTCTGGCTCGTCCCCCGTACCCGAGGAGGGACAATCTACGAGGTCGACGGGGCCGAAGTATGGCGTATCGCTGGAACCGGATACCCCGTTGGGACTCCGAAGAAAGATGCCGAAGAGTGGACTTCGGAATGGTTTTATATCGAACACGTCCCCCTATTTGATCCAATCCGGAGGGGGCTGCCTGAATTCTCATTGGTCCCTCCAAAGAAGCGGTTCAATTGGCGCCTGAAGAGTCCTTCTCAAGAGGAAAGCACGGCCCTCCCAGCGAGGTGGCTGACTTTGTTCCTGTTTTGCCCCCACTTCGTCCCCTACCTCCCTTCTCCTATATATTCCGTGGATAGACCATTTGTTAGGGTTAGCAAAGTGTATTGAGATATTTTAGAGGGCTTTGCTCATCTACCACTCCTCTTGGAGATCAAGACCTCCTAGGAGAAGATCCCAAGGGATATCAAGACCTCCTCTTGGAGAAGACTATCATCAAGACCTCACCTCCTTTGGAGTGGGAAGAACCTTACCTTTGTGCTACTTTTCCTTGGATTGTTCATGTATTCATGTGGATCTCATGTATGCTACTCTAGTGGATGTGTGATTTGGGTTTGTTTGAGTGATTTGTCTCTTGTGTTTTTGTGAGTTCATCCCTTTCCCCCCCTCCAAGTGTGAAAAGATCTTCACTTAGGGTTCTACCCTACAACATCTTGGTATCATGAGCAAGGTTGATTCACATCTTGGAGTCCCTACCCCCCACTTTCTAGCCTGATTTTGCTTTGTTTTGTCCCAATTTCGAAAATCCCCACCAAAAATAGACCTACCAATTTTTTTTTGCATTTGTTGGATCTTGTGAGATTTTGTTGATTTGCTCCACGAATTTCTTGTTTGGCAACTGGATCTACCCCTATCCACCATCCCCAACCTTCCCCACCAAAAAATTCTTCCAAATTTTTGATTTTAGCCACGGATTTGGGTGTGTTCTTGCGCAGGCGGAACACCCCGTGCGCACGGGCCCCCGACACCCCATGCCCACGGGACCCCGTGCACACGGGCACAACTTACCCCGTGCGCACGACCTCACTAGAGAGGTTTTCCAGCTCATGTTTTGGTCCAGTTTTACCACACTTTCGCACCACTTTCGTCTTCCGCACTAACACACTTGTTTGATTGAGATTTTGAGTTGCGGTTGCCATTTCCTAAGGTCTTTCGGCTACTTAGGCACGGGTCTACATCATCATCACCGCCATTCATCATCGCTCCGACCTCGACTTCGACATCGACCACTTCATTTCATACCAACCGTAAGCAAGGACGGTAACCTCGATGACATCTAGTACTTATCCCTTGCCATTGCATTGATAGCCTTGAGCCATTTTGTGTCACTTACCCATCGAGACTAGCAAGTTGAGAATTGCCGGGCCACGCTCTTTGTGCACCATAGTGATATGCCTACTCCGCATAGCTACATTTAGCGTGCATTTATCTTGCTATCATCATCGTGCTATAAGTCTCTCCCGTACATATCTTACTTACTTGTCTTATATATCGGCTCTAACATCAAGCATTTTGGCATTGTCAAAAAAAGAGAGAAAGCTTTTAAGCAAAAGAGAAGAAACAAAGAGCTTGTAAGCAATAGCATTGAGCCTTTTTTGCATAGTACATCATATTGGACCATATATACATATCATACTTGGGATTGAAGACAAGCACGTTACTCTCTTAGGTTGGTGCACGAGCGTATCTAGCCCATTTGAGCAATCGAGCTAGTGTCTCTCTAGTATCCGTGCAACAAGAGCATTTTCCGTGGTTCCACTTTTTGAGCTCATTTCCTTGGTTGTGCGGATCCCATTCATCTTCGTGTGTGTGTTTCCAAGTGTTGTACTAGGGTGTTGATCTCATTTGTCTTACTTGCAATTTGTGAATTTTCTCAACATTTTCGATATCTTGACTAACACTTTCTTGAATTTTGTGCCACTCATCCTAACCAAGCTACTCCATAAGCCTTACTTTGTAGGTGTGAGAAACAAACCCGGTACCAATTCTACTATTGTTGCATTACATTGAGTGATACTTGATACATCCTCAATCATCGAAAAAGGTAACTTTGGTATTGTTCTCTCATTTCCTACTCACCACCACTTGACTATGATGGATAGGCCAAGTACATCGGCGAACCCGCTCTTTGAAGAGCAAGAGAAGACGCACGACTACGTCACCAAGGGTCATCTCTTCGGCGTCCAATGAGCGCTACACCAAGAAAGTGAAGCTTTGGGAGATCGCATCGAGCAACTCGCCACCGACTTGCGCCACTCCGAAACACAAACAAGGGAGTACTTCGACGCCAAGCTTTCATCTCAAATGGAGGAATTGCGTGACATGATGGCCAACCGCGCCACTTCCACGCTTCATCTTCAAGATGGCGTCACTCAAGTCGACACTCTTCGGATTCTTCTTCACGCTCAAGTCCATCTCGAGCACGTTCTCATCGGCGCAACAATCATGACGATCATCAAGCTCCACAAAATCCATTTCATGGCAATGGGTTACAAGACCGACTTCGAGCACGAGAATGACAAGCGCGGCAAGAACAAGGTCAAGCTAGACCACTCCCAAGGCAAGATGACCAAGACGGCGACGCCCTCCGGCAAGAACAACAACGCCGAGAAGAACAAATCGTTGATTGAAAAGTATGCTGTTGCTCTCTACAAATCTGAAAATTTTGCCATACTTAGATATTGCTATGAAAACTATGCTCCTAGTGCCTATGTTAATGAATTTATTGAGAGAATTTTTGTTCCTTTGAAAGAAAATATTGATATGCAGAAATCTATAGATAATTATGATCCCGTTGATTCGATTGAAATATCCCCTCTTGATGAACGTGATGCTTGCTATTCTTATGGCTATGATGCCAGTATTAATGATGCTTATAGAGATGAACTTCCTATAGTTCCTTATGTTAAAAATGAAATTATTGCTATTGCACCCACACTTGATAGCTCCTGGAATAAAAAGCATGATTGCAATGATGCTATTATAAATTTTATTAATGTCAATTGTGCTAATGATATGCAAAACTACAAGCTTGGGGATGATAATTTTGTTATGTCTAGTACCTATTGCAATGATCTTGATTGGGGTGATAATGCTTCTTATGATCTTGATAATTTATTTAAGCCTCATGATGAATATGTTATTGATAATAATGTTTGCAATAATATTGAAAGTGTGTTTGGAAGAGTGTCAACTTTAGGTAAAAAGAATCCCACATATTCGGAGAGTGTTCAATCTTACCAAATTTTTGATAAAAGTGGGTTTGGAGAGGTCATGACTTTAGTTGCTGTTAATCCTACTATCTTGGAAGATTATAATTTTTTTATGCATGTGGATCATAGAGAGAATATTTTTTATGATAGCTATATTGTTGAGTTTGATTATGAAACTACATGTAATTATTATGAGAGAGGAAAATATGGTTGTAGAAATCTTCATGTTACTAAATTGCCTCTCATTATGTTGAAACTATTAATGCTTCATTCTTCCTATTTGCATATGCTAGATATTGCTTGTCTTGGTAATTTGTTTTCTTATAAAATGCCTATGCATAGGAAGTATGTTAGACTTAAATGTGTTTGTCTAGGATGCTCTCTTTGTGTTTCAATTATTATCTTTCATGGGAGCATCATTAATATCCCAAAGCCTATCTTAATGGCTATAAAGAGAGAGCTTGTTGGGAGACAACCCAATATTTTCTTTTTGTGTGTTTACACAATTTTAGCCTCTGTTATGATTGTGTTTTTATCTTTTAATTAGTGTTTGTGCCAAGTAATGCCTTTGGGATGATTTGGATGATAGTATAATTGATGCAGTTTGAAAACAGAAAGTTTTGCGCCCAGTGATGAATTTTTGGTTCTGTACCAGAATGTCAAAAAAATCTGAAATTTTTACACAGTATTGGTATATGAAGTTTTTCCGTTGTCCTGATGTTTCGGAATTTTTGGAGTTACAGAATTACAGCTTTTAAATAGATCTTTACAGACAGTTCTGTTTTAGACAGATTCTGTTTTGTTGCATAGTTTGCTTATTTTGATGAATCTATGGATTGTATCGGGGGTATAAGCCATGGGGAAGTTGGAGTACAGTAGCATTATGCCAATATTAAATATGAATCAATTTATAACAGTACCGAAAGTTTAAGATTTGTTTGTTATACTAACGGATCTCACGAGGTTTCTGTTGAGTTTTGTGTGCTGAAGTTTTCAAGTTTTGGGTGAGACCACGATGGATGAAGGAATAAGGAGCGGCAATACTCTAAGCTTGGGGATGCCCAAGGCACCCCAAGGTAATATTCAAGGAAGACCCAAGCGTCTAAGCTTGGGGATGCCCCGGATGGCATCCCCTCTTTCGTCTACAATCTATCGGTATATCACTTGGAGCTATATTTTTATTCATCACATGATATGTGTTTTACTTGGAGCATCTTGTGCCATAGTTTTCTTTTCTTTGTTTGCTTTTTAGTTTGCCACAATCATCTTTGCTGAACACACCTTTTTGAGAGGGACACACGTTATTTGTGATTTGTTAGAATACTCTATGTGCTTCACTTATATCTTTTGAGCTAGGCAGTTGCTCTAGTGCTTCACTTATATCTTTTAGAGCACGGCGGTGGTTATATTTTAAAGAAATAGTTGCACTCTCATGCTTCACTTATATATTTTTGAGAGTCTAATAAATAGTAATGGTAATATGCACGGGTTATGAATTTGGTCCTAATATGATAGGTATTCAAGAGGGATATAATAAAAACTTTCATCTAGATCACTGAATGTGATAAGTTTGATTCCTTGCAATAGTTTTGTGATATTAAGATGGTAATATATGGGAGGTACTATTAGATAATTGTGGTTTAGTAAGAATATTGGTGTTAAGGTTTGTGATTCCCGAAGCATGCACGTATGGTCTGTCGTTATGCTAAGAAGTTGGAGCATGATTTATTATTGATTGTCTTCCTTTGCGTGGCGGTCGGGGGGCGCGATGGTTAACTCCTACCAAACTCCCCCCTAGGGGCATGCGTAGTAGTACTTTGCTTTGAGGGCTAATAAACTTTCGCAATAAGTATGTGAGTTCTTTATGACTAATGTGAGTCAATGGATTATACGCACTCTCACCTTTCCGCAATTTGCTAGCCTCTTTGGTACCGTGCATTGCCCTTTCTCACCTCGAGAGTCAGTGAAAACTTCGCCGGTGCATCCAAACCCCGTGATATGATACGCTCTATCACACATAAGCCTCTTTATATCTTCCTCAAAACAGCCACCATACCTACCTATCATGGCATTTCCATAGCCATTCCGAGATATATTGCCATGCAACTTTCACCGTTCTGTTTATATGACACACATCATCATTGTCATATTGCTTTGCATGATCATATAGCTGACATAGTATTTGTGGCTCAGCCACCATTCATAATTTTCATACATGTTATGCTAGCATCATTGCACATCCTCGTACACTGCCATAGGCATTCATATATGGTCATATTTGTTCTAGTATCGAGTTGTAATTTTGAGTTGTAAGTAAATAGAAGTGTGATGATCATCATTATTAGAGCATTGTCCCAGTGAGAAAAAAAAAGAAAAAAATGAGAGAGAAAGAGAGAAGGGGCAGTGTTACTATCTTTTTCCATACTTGTGCTTCAAAGTAGCACCATGTTTTTCATATAACGAGTCTCCTATGTTGTCACTTTCATATACTAGTGGGAATTTTTCATTATAGAACTTGACTTGTATATTCTGATGATGGGCTTCCTCAAATGCCTGAGGTCTTCATGAGAAAGCAAGTTGGATGATGCACACCCACTTAGTTTTTATTTTGAGCTTTCATACACTTATAGCTCTTAGTGCATCCGTTGCATGGCAATCCCTACTCCTCGCATTGACATCAATTGATGGGCATCTCCATAGCCCGTTGATTAGCCTCGTCGATGTGAGACTATCTTCTTTTTTTGACTTCCCCTTATTAATCTCTATCATCATATTCTATTCCACCCATAGTGCTATATCCATGGCTTGTGCTACTGTATTGCGTGGGGTTGAAAAAGCTGAAGCGCGTTAAAAAGTATGAACCAATTGCTTGATTGTCTCTGGGGTTGTGCATGATAAATACTTTATGTTAAGAAGATGGAGCATGACAGGATTATATGATTTTGTAGGGATAACTTTCTTTGGCATTTTTGTTTTGAAAGACATGATTGTTTGTTAGTATGCCTGAGTATTGAGGTCTTTATATCAAATTATAGACTATTGCTTTGAATTATTCGGATCTTAATATTCGTACCGTAGAAGAGATTACATGATGAACATGTTAGGTAGCATTCCACAACCACTACTGCAGGCAACCGCTAACCAAACTGTGACCCCTCGACCAAACTGTGTGTGATGCATGAATCACAAATGGTGTCGTAATAAAACCGTCTCCAATAAGACGAACTATGTGCGATGGCGAAGACATCAAGCACGATTCAGATTAGAGACGCGTGTGTGATGCGTGGCATACAGTTGATCCATATGAACTGTTTGCGATGAGCCAGAACAATAGAAACGGTCAGCGAGATCGAGGTGTGTGCGATATACGGCATACAGTTCACTGGGATGAAGTATTTGCGATTACCCAACACAACAGAAATGGTCAGCCAGATCAAGGTGTGTGCGATAGACGGCATACAGTTCACTCAGATGAATTGTTTGCGATGAGCCAAAACAACAGAAATGGTTCAACTTAACAAGATGTGTGTGATACGCGGCAAACAGGTCAGTAATCATAAATGTGTGGGAAGATCGATAACAACATAGACGATTCCTTCTACTCAGCCATGTGTGTTGTGGGCAAACGCTTGTTGGTATACAATCGTCAGCGATTGATGAAATCATCACCGACGGGTTGCCTAGTTTAGTCCGTCTGCGATGTGATTTGCTTTGTCTACAGAAGAACAACATATATAACCAAATTAAACATCCAATTACATAGCTCACTATACAAAACATTCGCACACACCTCAATGAACACTTACATGCATTCTAAAGTAGGAGAAACGATTATCTACTTCTTGTGATGTTGTCGCCTGGCTCGATCCCTCGCCTGGGGCAGGACGAAGGCACTTCCTCATGTCAATGATCTGCCTGTACATCTCGTAGCTTGTGTATGCGTCCTTGGCCGCGTACTTGACGTGTTCTTCATCTAGTCTCTACACCCATGCCTCGTGCCAGGCATCCTTGTTCTTGTTGCACTCATCCTTCATGTCTCTGTAGTAGGGGTCGATGATGGCCACAGCGAGGTCAACCAGGGAGTCCTTCCCCTTCTTTCTGCCCCAGACCCTGTACTTGTTGAGATCTACGGTAGGGACCCTAAAGCCCAAAGTCTACTCGGTCACGATCCAAGTCCAGCTCGGATCACATTCGACCAGTGTCCTCGGATCTGACCACGTAGGTTCCTTCCCTTAAGCGCGCGACCCCTTAGGTTCAAGCCAGCTTGGTCGCAGTTCGGATCACCTCCGACCTGCTCGGTTGGTAGCGGCCTCTAGCAAGGCGTGCCGACGACCAAGTAGACTATGAAGCTGGTTAGGCGAACCTGTACATCACACTTCTATTCCCTTTGCCACACGATATATGTTGTCGGGCTCAAGGCGAGTCTGTCATCCTTGTGCTAGCCCAACCTCTTTCTCGTTCTAGTGATGCCGACCATAATCCGGATTATCTCATAATCCTTTTCCCATGGCCATGCTTATCCTGGTCGGATCACACGAGGGACCCAGAGTATATCTCTCCTGATCAGAGGGGCAAATCCCATCTTGCTCGACCATGTCTCGCAGCATGGGTCTGGACAAGCCCGAAACCTACCTTTATAACTACCCAGTTACGGAGTAGCGTTTGGTCGGTTCAAAGCAGGTCGGTCAGCATCCCGAGTACATGTGCCAGCTCAGGTCTTAGGACATAGAATGTATGTTGTACTAGAGACTTACAGATGACATATCACTGCTTCTCATAGTTGGGTCTGTCCAATCTGATATCCATCCGAGCTCGGATCCAGTCACCTCGGATCCAACCTCAGATCTGATCAGATCCATGCAATTCGGCAGCATCACATGCTTCATGGCTAGTGAGACAAAACCATCCACCGTATTGCATGCTAGTCTAGTCCGACATGTGCCCACGCGTCACTCACGACTAGGGACCATTTAGGACGTATCATACAACACAAGATCTCACAGAAAAGTCACGTACTTGCCAACAAGTATCATTGATAACGTCCAAGGACTATCTTTATTCATAAACACATAGGAAATATCATCATACATGATTGCCTCTAGGGCATATCTCCAACAGTACTGGCGTTGGATGTCGACAAGCTTCTGGCGGGCCAATCCCGTAGTCTCGAGCACCTTTAGATCGTTTTGAAGGTGTCCACCGTAGCGAACCTGTAGTCGGGGCTGTAGATAAACCTGGCGTGGCCAGGGAGTAGTGGTAAACGAGGATGTGATGGCACACACACAACTGGGCGACGGCAACCTTCTGATCATACCCGGCATGACCCCCGGTGAACTCGAGGTCGAAGCCGACCACTTGGTACTTGTCCTCAGCAAGCAACTACTCCATAGTGTGGATGGAGCTCTCCACCGAGACCGACTCGTTGGTGTACACCACCGAGAGGTCCTTCCCCCTCACGTGGGTGTCCACTACGTGAGGCGTGGTGAACTGCCACCCGTCGTCGTCGTCAGCCGCTGGGAGCGCCATTGGAGCCGCTAGATATCCTCTTTGTATGTGTCGTCGTGGGTGTGCTTATTGTGTCGTGGGGCGCGAGAGATGAAGGTAAATGGCCATGGGAATAAATGAGGGCCGGGTGGCCGGGATTCTCGGCACGTCCGCTGGGTAGTTTTTGCCGCACATAACTGCGTCGTGGCGCCGTGTCCGGCGCAACCGCATGCTTATGGCACCCCGAGCGTATGTGATCGTGCGCCAGCCCGAAACGCTGGCAGCGCGTGCAGAGGGACGCGAGCAGAGCGCGCGTGGTGAGACGTGAGTAGAGCGCGCACGACGGGACGCGAGCAGAGCGCACCACGGCCGCCTCAACCGCGAGCAACCACACGCATAGAGTAGTTGAACACGCAGGGAATGGCCGTCTACGAGCCGGCCGGCAGTTGCAAGCCGGCGGCATGATGTGAAACTACGTCGCATTCCACATCACAGAGTGGGCGAACAATCGTTCGCGACGCTGCATAGAGAGCGGCCGTGTGCTAGGTAATTAAATCGCAAATGTTTTTTTATTAACCGTATGTGTACGTGTCATTTCGTCCTCCTCTCGCACGTCTTGTCACCGCGCTGCCGCAGAAGGCTTTGAGCGCAAGCTTGAGCACCGCACAGGCGTTCTTTTGGCCAAACGTTAGCTCGAAGAGGCGCCAATGAATCGTCGGTGAGCCCGTTCCCGCACAACCGTGCAGGTTCCCGTGCACAACCATGCAAGCTTCCCGCCCGACTCGGCGAAACTCCCCAAAACCCCAGTGCTTACCGGCCTGCTATATAAAGAGTCGCGGCCGGCGAGTCGGCATCCAATTTTCCCCTCCCTCCCCGTAGCTTATCTCGTTTGCTTCTCCTACCATCGCCAATGGCACCGGTCCGTCGTTGTCGCTCAGCCACTCATCCATCATCTGAAGATAGCTCCAGCTGGGAGGCTACACCGCGGCGGCGGCGCAGTCCCCGGCGGCGTGTACTGCCCGTGGCGTCCCTGTTGGGTGTGCGCACAACACCCGCCACACGCTCTGCCGCCGCTGCCCAACGGCAGCTGTTGCTGGCCGCCGTTGCCGCCACCCCACCATCGGCCGCCGTGGCCGCCACACCACCGTCGACCGCCAGGGCCATCGCCCGCTCCGCCACCCCACCGTTGGCCGTCGTGGCCATCACCCGCTCCGCCACCGCGGCCCGAAGGCGGGAGGTGGCCGCCACCCCAGCGTCAGCCGCCGTGGCCACCACCCCACCGTCGACCGCCGAGGTCATCACCCGCTCCGCCACCGCGGCCCGAAGGCGGGATGTGGAGGCCCGCATGAGCATGAGCGACCTTTCCACGCGCTACATCGAGTTCCTGCAGGAGGAGGAGGAGTGCCTGGTCGAGCATGCAAAGCGTCTTACTGCCGCCGTGGCCACAACAAAAGCCGCCGCAGTGGCGCAGAATGCGGAGGTATACGAGGAGTCCCGCCGCTTCGAGAGGGATCGTCTGGAGCGGCAGAGGGCGTTCGAGCTGGGCGTCGCTAAAGGTGCAGCAGCGGTAGGCACCGGATTCCACTTCTCCAGCTCATCGGTAGGTTCCTCGTCCTCTGCCTCTTACTGAGCGCGCTCGGCAGAGGAGAGGCTGCTGGAAGTAGTACAAAGCCCCTCCGTAGTAGTAGTATCTAGGGGCTATTTTGTTCAGTTCATCTGACTATAGATATGGTTGAACTGTACTACGTACTTCAAATTAGCTAGTATATATAGCTGAACTAGCTATTTCAGTACGTGGTTGGCAACAGTTGGGTAAAAGTTTGTTCGGTTCAGCTGTCGAGTTGAACTGTTTATATAAAGAACGACTGCTTAATCTATGAGTGAAATCTATGCTTACTGAATTTCATTTGCAAAAATTATATAGTACTAGTGATTTTTTTTTGAGGATCACAAATGGCAGTGTTACAAGGTTGACAAATGGCAATGTTACTAGATTAACTGTCGGGCCCATGGATCCCAGGGTATCCAGACCCGTCTGCCTTTGGCCCAGGGCGCAACGCCTGGCGTGGGCCCAGCAGGCCGTCATCACCAAGCACCTCACCAGGACTCTTCATGAGGCCTCGGCCTCCTGAGGCCCCCTCCTCAGGAAGTGGCAAACAAGGCTCGACATCCTCACCAACGGCCTCGCGAGGCGGCCTCCCGAGGCCTCCTCCCGAAGGCACCCAAGACGAAGGTCATTCGGCACAGCCGCGTGGTCTCGGGCCCATCACGTGGGTGACGCGCGCGGCGACGAGCGGCGACAGAGGCCGCGCCAGCAGGCGCGGATGAAGATGGTTTCCTCTTTTGTGTTAAGGGAGTAGGGCCAGCTATCTACTCCCCAAAGCGACCCCAAAGGTTGCCCGATCGGCAAAGGAAGACCAAGACGGCGGGCGCGCAGGGCGGAGGTCATCACTGAGCCCACCGGCGTGTCATGGATCATGCTTTGGCAGGCGAAGACCGCCTTTAGTCAGGATAGCCTGAGCGCCTGTCCCCTTTCAAAACCGCCAAGTGTGGCAGCCCTTCCCGCCTAAGTTTTCGAGGGGGAAGAGGACCAAGGCCTGAATAAAAGGTAGTGCTGCCGTTGTAGAGGAGGACTCTGGAGATCTCAGTTGAGTTCTGCCTCCTCCACCTTGTACGCAAGAACTCTCTTGCCCCCCTTTCAATCCCAACGACAAGCAGGAGTAGGGTTTTACACCACAAGGTGGCCCGAACCTGGGTAACCGCTGAGTCCACGGTCCGTTCCTCGCTAGCGCGCTCTCGCCGTAGCCTCGCTGTTGCTTAGTCGTGGTAGGAGGCGAAGTGGTAGAACGAGATCACCCCAGTGTTCGAACCTTTGGGTCCCCAGAGCCCGACTTCCGACATTTGGCGCGCCAGGTAGGGGTGTGCTACTGTTCTTCCGCTCCGCCCTCTGCTCCACCAACCTCATGGCCAACGCACGTCGCGAGCGCGCCGAGCGCAAGGCTGGCGGCGTGGCTCAGACGCCGAGGCTGGCCCGTGGCAATCACCGCCACCCCGACGCCGAGGCTGCTGCCGCCCCCGATGCGCGAGTGCTCCTCGAGCGGCAGCGCCAGCGCCAGGACCAGGCCATTCAGGATGTTGCGGTGGCTGGGCGTCAAAACCGCGCCGCCCTCGCTGGAGGCGTCCCCTCAAGCGGTGTGGGCTGCCGTGCCTTCACCCGCGAGATTCGTCGCGTGGTCTGGCCCGCGAAGTTCAAGCCTGAGCTGCCTCCGCGCTACGACGGCACCCCCAACCCCACGGAGTTCCTCCAGCTCTACGCGCTGAGCGTCGAGGCGGCGAACGGCGATGACAAGGTCATGGCGAACTGGTTTCCCATGGCCCTCAAGGATGGCCCGCGCTCCTGGCTCATGAACCTCGCCGAGGCGTCCATCTCATCGTGGGCCAAGCTCTACAGCCATTTCATCGCCAACTTCAAGGGCACACAGGGCCGCGCCCTCACCATCAACGACCTGCGGTGTGTGCGGCAGCGCCCAGACGAGACCCTCCGCAAGTACATCCAGCGCTTCAGCCAGGTGCGCAACAAGATCCCGCGCGCCTTCGACGCGGCCGTCATCTCTACGTTCTCCACCGGTGTCATGGACGTCAAGATGCGTGAGAAGCTCGCCATCAATGGTGAGCTCGACTCCGTGCTTGAGCTGCTCGACCTCGCCGACAAGTGCACCAAGGATGAAGAAGGCCGCCTCTTCGTCCACAACGACCCCGACGCAGCGCTCGACACCGCCAAGACCAAGAACAAGGACGTCAAGCACAAGGGCCCTGCCGTGCTTGCGGCGGAGCCCGAGCAGAAGCGCGGCCATGACCACGACGAGCCCAGGAAAGACAGCCGGCCACTTCGCGCCTTTCACAACGTCCGCTCCCATAGCACCGAGGACTGCCAGGAGCTCAAGCTGCTCCGCGACGAGCGCCAGGGCCGCCGAGACGACCGCAATGGCCGCGGCACCGGCCATGGAGGTGGCCGCGGCGGCAACCGTTGGGACGGCCGCAGCGGCAACGACAGCTTCCGCCAGGGCTGGCGCGACCAACCTCGTGAGGCCGCCTTGCGCGACCAGCCTTGTGAGGCGAATCATCAGGCCAATGCCGCTCTTCCGCCGCTGCCACCGCCACCCCAGAGGAACAACGTCAACCAGCCTGATGAGGGCGCTGGGGGCTACCAGGAGCCTCGCGCGGCCGCCTGCATCCTTGGCGGGTCCCAAGCCCCCGCGTCCATCCGCCACTTCAAGCAACTCTCTCGCGAGGTGTATGCCGCCCTCCCGAGGCCTGAGGCCGCGCGGCCCCTCAAGTGGTCACAGTACGCCATCACCTTCGACTCCAAGGACCACCCCAAGTCCACGGCCTCCGCAGGTGCGCTCCCCATGTTGTGCACTCCCACCATCAGCAATGTCGCGGTCACCAAGACCCTCATCGACGGGGGTGCCGGCCTCAATGTGATCTCCATCGGGACCTTCGCGACGCTCCAAGTGCCCTACGACCAGCTGGTGCCGACCAGGCCCTTCTCCGGAGTGACCGATGGCTACACCATCCCTCTTGGGCAAGTGCGCCTCCCCGTCACCTTCGGCACCCGCAAGAACTACCACACCGAACTCATCGACTTCAACGTGGCGCACATCGGCCTGCCATACAATGCCATCTTGGGCTACCCGGCTCTCACCAAGTTCATGGCGACTACCCATCACGCCTACAACGTCCTCAAGATGCCCGGCTGCAGCGACATCATCACTGTCACCTGCGACGAGAAGGACGCGGCCAGCACCCTCGAGCGTGCCTACAAGGCCGCCGCTGTCGCGCATCTGGCTGACGAGGACGCGGCCGAGCCTCCTGAGGCCGCGCCCGCGAAGAAGAAGCAGTTGTTCTCTCAGGACCGTGCCAAGACGAAGAAGGTGTCGGTGGACGGCAGCGGCTCCGGCCCTGCCTTCACCATCGGCACAGGCCTCCCTCCTGCATAGGAAAGCGCACTCGTCACCTTCCTTTGGGCAAACTCAGATGTTTTAGCCTGGAAAGCCTCTGACTTGTCCGGTGTGCCGAGGGAGGTGATCGAGCACCACTTAGCGGTGTGCCCCAATGCATGCCCCGTCAAGCAGAAAGCACGGCGTCAGGCGCTAGAGAACCAAGATTTCATGGCCAAGGAAGTTCAGAAGCTCCAGGAAGCTGGGGTCATTCGCGAGGTGCGCCATCCCGAATGGCTCGCCAACCCAGTCGTCATCCCCAAGAAGGGCGGCAAGGAGCGCATGTGCGTCGACTTCACCACCTCAACAAGTTCTGCCCTCAAGACCCGCTGATCGGCCAGGGCGTTGGCCCCGCCATCGGCGGCATGCGCATGCCCTTCGGCCTGAGGAACGTCGGCGCCTCCTTCTAGAGGCTGGCGCCCCTCGTGCCAGGGCCTCGTGAGCCCCCAGGGCCTCGCGAGCCCCCTGGCCCCGAAGGAGCGGACTCCCTTGGCGCACCTCGCCAAGCGGTCTGACGTCACCCCAACGCGGTCCTGCCAGGTGCGCCCGGCACATCGCCTCGCGCGGCCCACACTCCTTCTCGCCGTGCCTCCCGCGCCCTCGCTCCCGGAACCCTTCCGCCAAGGTGATTTTGTTTAAATGCGGCTGAGGGCGCCCCACGGGCTGCACTAACCTCAAGCTGATCCGTGCCGGACACGGTAGCCTAGCCCCTATCCTTTTGGTTGTGTAATGGATTTTGCTGATTTCACCCTGATGAGTTATGTTACCTGCTTAATTGCCTGTTAAGTTTGATGCCGACCGGAGAGCGCCACACGCTCGCGACCCCTCCCCTGACCGATTCCGTGAGCGGGGGCTAGGCACGGTGCCTGTGCTCGGGTCCGTCCCTGCAGTGCCGCCAAATCCAAGCAACTGAGCTCTGGCTCCCGGGCCTGCTCCCATGCACGTCACCTCACCAAGGTCCTTGGTGCCTTATCTCCTCACGCAACGGCCACGGGTGAGTTAGCGAGCGCGTGCCGCTCCTCCCATTGTGAAATCTATTGACATGCAGTTCCTCAAGAGGCGAGCTGCGCGAGGACCTCGCGGGCGGCCTCTCTCGAGCCGGCCTCACGAGGCGAAGACACTTCGAACGCCAAGCCTCATGAGCACACCTCGCGAGTTGCGTGAGCTCCTCATGAGCTGCGGCCCGCCCGACACCGCTCTCCGCCAAAAGCTAAGTCTGACTACCTTGCGAGACGCCCTTACCGTCACTCAAGCTCTCTTCCCTCACGATCCCGCTAGGTGCTAGCGTTTTTTCTTCTGCGTAAGCCGCTTGCAAGCCAAAGGGGGGCTCCCTGAGCATCGCGCCTCAGGAGCCCTCACTAGCTCCCGGTGCCCCTCACCTCTTGGCCTTGTCCCGGCATCGCGACCGGACATACCAGTGGCGGCTGAGGCCCGCTCGGGGGCTGGGTCCTGACGGCGTAGAGCGCTGAGGCGAACAAACAAAAAAAAACCAGCCTCACGAGAGGACTTCGGGAGGGACTGCATAGACCCCGAATCATAAAAGCATTAAGTTAAACATAGAAGATACTGTTTTCACGCCCCCGCGGGGCTACATCGGTTCAATGCAGGAAATAAAAAGAAAGAAAGGGCCTAGGCGAGGCACCGTCACCCCCAAGACTCCAGCGCGGGCGCCGCACGCGTTCCCAAGAAGGCGCTGCAGGCAAGTGCGGCTCCATCACCGTGCGCACAGTGCCTGCCGCTAGGGGTTCCGGAATCGTTGCCGCGCGCGCCTAGTCGGAGTCCTCGTCCTCGCTCTTGACGCGGGGGGAGTCGTCGTCGCTTCCGCTTCCGCCGGAGGGGGTCGCGCCGCCGGAGCTGTCGTCCTCGCTAGAGGAGCCGTTGTAGCTGCCATCCTCGGTCTCCGCGCAACACTCCAGACGACTGCCGGAGATCCCGAAGATCTTCACGAAGAGCGTGGCGGCCCCGTCGTACTTGAATTGGAGGATGTGCCCCCGCTTCAGGCCGCGGGCGAGGGCGAACAACTTCCACCCCTACCTCAAGAACATGAAGCCCGAGGGGGTGAGCTCCGTTGCCACCCAGGAGGGGCCGTTGCAGCAGCCGTCGGCCAACACCCACAAGCCCAAGGGCGTGCGGTCCGCCATCGCCGCCGCGAAGGAGTCCGGAGCCGGAGCCAGGTGCAGGGGCTGCGGTGCATGTTCACAATGAACTCGTGCGCCGCCTCCGCCGAATGGCTCCCCGCCTGGGGTGGTAGTGCGGCTGCCCCGCCCCGGCCGCCTCGGCCGCGCGCGCCTCGCCCCCCTCGCCCACGAGCGGCGCCCCTTCCGTGACCGCTGGGCCTAGCGCCGGCAGCCGTCGGGGAGCGCCCGTGCCCCCGGGGCGGAACCTGGGATGCGGCAGCGGAAGTACGGCCATGCCCTCTCCCCCTCACCATCTCTGCGGCGGCTCTAGCAAGAAGACAGAGGAGGTTGGAGGAAGGAGAAGATGGGTGGAGGACTCCGGCTCTCCTCTCCCCCTCTTTATGCTCGGCGCGGGGCTCTTCTCGTCGCTCCGCCTTCTCCGGCATCGGGAATTGAAGCAACAGCAATGTGTGAAGGAAGGCAATGATGGCCTCGCGTCGCCCGCGGCAGGTTTTATGTCAGCGCGGGCAGTTACCAAGGTGTCGTGGGAGAATTGGGGGTGTCCCCCGTCACATCGTGCGCCACGCGTCGCGCCTGGCCGCAGGCGGTTAGGGCCCGCGCCGTTTCGCCCCCCAGTAGGCAGGAACGTGCGCGCCGCGGGCCCGGGGGCTACTGTCGGGCCCATGGATCCCAGGGTATCCAGACCCATCTGGCTTTGGCCCAGGGCGCAACGCCTGGCGTGGGCCCAACAGGCCGTCATCACCAAGCACCTCACCAGGACTCTTCATGAGGCCTCAGCCTCCTGAGGCCCCCTCCTCAGGAAGTGGCGAGCAAGGCTCGGCATCCTCACCAACGGCCTCGCGAGGCCCTCTCGCGAGGCGGCCTCCCGAGGCCTCCTCCCAAAGGCGGCCAAGATGAAGGTCGTTCGGCACAGCCGCGTGGTCTGGGGCCCATCACGTGGGTGAAGCGCGCGGCGACGAGCGGCGATAGGGGCCGCGCCAGCAGGCGTGGATGAAGATGGTTTCCTCTTTTGTGTTAAGGGAGTAGGGCTAGCTATCTACTCCCCAAAGCGACCCCAAAGGTTGCCCGATCGGCGAAGGAAGACCAAGACGGCGGGCGCGCAGGGCGGAGGTCATCACCGAGCCCACCGGCGCGTCATGGATCATGCTTTGGCAGGCGAAGACCGCCTTTAGTCAGGATAGCCTGAGCGCCTGTCCCCTTTCAAAACCGCCAAGTGTGGCAGCCCTTCCCGCCTAAGTTTTCGAGGGGGAAGAGGACCATGGCTGGTATAAAAGGCAGTGCTGCCGTTGTAGAGGAGGACTCTGGAGACCTCAGTTGAGTTCTGTCTCCTCCACCTTGTACGCAAGAACTCTCTTGCCCCCCTTTCAATTCTAATGACAAGCAGGAGTAGGGTTTTACACCGCAAGGTGGCCCGGACCTGGGTAACCGCTGAGTCCACGGTCCATTCCTCGCTAGCGCGCTCTCGCCGTAGCCTCACCATTGCTTAGTCGTGGTAGGAGAGGAAGTAGTAGAACGAGCTCACCCCAGTGTTCGAACCTTTGGGTCCCCGGAGCCCGACTTCCGACATTGACAAATACCAATTTTTCCAATTTGACAAATGGCAAATATACCCAATATGACAGATGCAAATCTTACCACATTGTTTGTACGTCGTTGCACATAGGTCATCATGCAAAATTGTTTGCGATGAAGAGATGCACAATACCTGCGCGCCACATTTTCCCTTGGCTTAGCTGCGAAGGAACCTAGCTCTCGGTTTGCATACGGGTGTTCATTCTGAAACGTTTGCGATGAAGAGATGCACAAAACCTGCGCGCCACATTTTCCCTTGGCTTAGCTGCGAAGGAACCCAGCTCTCGCGTTGCATACGGGTGTTCAGTCTGAAACATTTGCGATGAGTATTTTATTCAGAGAAAAACATTGATGTTTTTTTTTTACTTTGATAAGTCTGTACATTCAGAGAAAAAACACTAAGTTGATCAAAACCATAGATTTCATTCAGTGACACTGTGATTTTACATTCATATGATCGAGATACAATATTAAACAAAAAAACTAATTGCGGCGGCGGCTGCGTGGGCAACGGCGGCGGCGACGTGCTGTGCTGGCATTGTCATCTGATGACCCACAAGTATAGGGGATCAATTGTAGTCCTTTCGATAAGTAAGAGTGTCGAATCCAACGAGGAGCAGAAGGAAATGACAAGCGGTTTTCAGCAAGGTATTCTCTGCAAGTACTGAAAGTGGCGATAACAGATAGTTTTTATAGCAAGATAATTCATAACAAGTAACAAGTAATAACGGTAACAAAAGTGTAGCAAGGTGGCCCAAACCTTTTTGTAGCAAAGGACAAGCCGGAACGAACTCGTATAATAAGCAAAGCGTTCTTGAGGACGCATGGGAATTTCGTCTAGTCACTTTCGTCATATTTGTTTGATTCGCGTTCGCTACTTTGATAATTTGATATGTGGGTGGACCGGTGCTTGGGTGCTGTTCTTACTTGAACAAACCTCCCACTTATGATTACCCCCTCTCGCAAGCATCCGCAACGACGAAAGAAGAATTAAGATAACTCTAACCATAGCATGAAACATATGGATCCAAATCAGCCCCTTACGGAATAGCGCATAAACTAGGGTTTAAGCTTCTGTCACTCTAGCAACCCATCATCTAATTACTACTCCACAATGCCTTCCCTTAGGCCCAAAGATGGTGAAGTGTCATGTAGTTGACGTTCACACGACACCACTAAAGGAAGCAACAACATACATATCATCAAAATATCGAACGAATACCAAATTCACATGATTACTTATGACAAGACTTCTCCCATGTCCTCAAGAACAAAAGTAACTACTCACAAATCATATTAATGTTCAAGATCAGAGGGGTATTGAATAGCATTAAGGATCTGAACATATAATCTTCCACCAAATAAACCAACTAGCATCAACTACAGAGGGTAATCCACACTACTAGCAACCCACAGGTACCAATCTGAGGTTTTGAGACAAAGATTGAATACAAGAGATGAACTAGGGTTTGAGATGAGATGGTGCTGGTGAAGATGTTGATGAAGATTGGTCCTCCCACGATGAGAGGATCGTTGGTGATGTCGATGGCTTCGATTTAGTATCCCCTGCAGAATCGCTCCGCCGGAGAACAAAAGTGCTCCTGCCCAGGTTCCGCCTCGAGACGGTGGCGCTTCGTCCCGAAAGTCTTCTCTTGATATTTTTCTAGGGCAAATGGCTTCATATAGCAGAAGGAGGGGGCCAGACGCCAACCAGGGGCCCCACAAGGCATCAGGGCGCGCCCAGGGGGGCCGCGCCCTGTTGCCTTGTGGGCAACTGGTGGGTCCCCTCTGGAATTTCTTTTCTCCAGTATTTTTTATATATTCAATTGTAACACCCTAGATTTTTGCCCTTTTTCTTTTATTTGGATTTATTGGATATTTGAAATTGCATTTGGGTTTTCTGTCAATTCTTTTGGACTTACCACTTGGAATTTATTTTCATTTTCTTCCAAGTGGGTTCTATCATCCATAAGCCCTCCCTAGACCTCATCCCTCTCACCATAATGCCATTGGATAATTTTATTTAAGGGATTATATTCTTTTTCTTCCTGAAAATAGTTGTTTTCTCATTGAGCTATGAAGCAACCCTCCTTTTTATTGCTCCAAAAATTCCAAGAAAATTCCCAAATATTCTTTGGATCATGCCCCACCTCCCCATGCAAAAATATATAATGGTCATTTGGAAATTTTCAGCTAAGAAAAATATTTTTGCTTCTGGATAGAATTGGCACATTGTGAAGCAAGTATATTTTTTCCTTGATCTGTTGGAGCTGAAAATTTTACCACATGATTACCCTCCTAAGAGATGCTTAACCCCCAAAATTCAGAATTTAATTCACAGCCGTTTGTCCTCAGCGATTGTCCCAAGTTTCAGTCCAGAAACTTTGCAACATGCTGAGGTCATATCCATTGAGCCAGATGGCAAACCAAGCGCATCTCTAGGCACCGCGTTGAAGGGACTTCACCTTTGACACGGTCTGGTATCACCTAAAGCACCGCGTGTGCCAGTGCATGCAGTGACTACGTGGGTGCACGGGGTTTGGCATGCGCTCACCGCCCTCTGTGCATCGGGCCCCTCTGCCGCCGTCCGTTCGCTCTCCTCTCGCCACCACAGCATGCCCCCGCCGCTCAGCAGCCTCCCGCGTGCCACCTAGCCTCTCCCTGTTCCTCCCCGACGCCAGCAAGCGGCTCGCCGGACGCAGTCGAGGCACTAGCGGGCGGAACAGTGCGCGCGCGTGCTCCGTCTGCCCCGCGTAGTGCGCCGCACTGTGCCCGCGTGCGTGCACCGCGTAGCTGTGCTCCACTACCCCTCCTCCACGTCGCGCCCGAGCTCCTCCCTCCCTCATTTCTTCTGCAGCTCGTCACCGGCGGAGTCCCGAGCACGGCCACCTCGCCATCTATAAATAGAGCCATTCCCGAGCCCTTCTAGTCATCCCTCTCGCCTCCACTGGCCACAAATCACTCCCCAGCAAGTGCGGCAAGGCCGGGAGGGTCTCCTGCCGCCGATCATCGCCGAAGTCCGCCGCGGATCCACCTGGATCGTGCACTCGCTCCAGTCATCCCCAGCCTTGCTCTCTGCTTCCATCGCGGTCGTGGGGATCTCCTGAGCTCGATGGTACCACTGGTTCGCTGGATCGTCGCCGGAATCACCGTATCCAACGAGCTCCGCCGCCGCCGTCTCTGGAGAGGAACAGTCCGACGCCGTCCGGCCATCACCGCCATCACTTCGGGTACGTACGTGTTCGCCGTGACATGCTGAGTCCATCCCGACCATCGCCGGCGACCGCCGTGGTCTCCTCGCCGGAGAATCCCCGGCGACAGCGCCGCTCCCCTGTTTCCCTCTCTCTCTCTCCCTTTTAACCCTGGCAGAGGGCCCCACCTGTCAGCCTCTCTCTCTCTCCCGAACCGTTTTAAGTGGAGACGTATTCAGAGAATACGCCTTCGACGTGGCCCTCTGTGGGAATTTCTGTACATTCATTTAAATCCAGATTTTGACTCTAACTTTGACCAGCTCTAATTTCTATTCTATAAGTCCAAATGAGTTGATTCTTTTTGCTACTGGTTTGTATTGAGCTAAAGTTTGTGCATGCCAAATTTCAGAATTTTCCTTGCTGTTTGGAATTTCTGGTGAAATAAAATGCTTTATGTGACATTTTCTTTTTGCATTTAAAATATTTTCAGAAGCTGCTAGTTGTGTTGGAGAAGACCAGGAGTATTGTGACACTCCTCTGAACCAAGGCAAGCCACAACATTCATATGCAAGGATGGCATTGCAATGACAATGGTTATTTGAATTAAATTCATCATATATTCCACTATGAAAATAATGTGCTATATAAAACTTATTGCATTGTATTTGTTCCATGTCATTTTGATGCTATGCAGTAGAGAATAGGTTTTCTTGCTAAAGTAAGCAGTAGAGATCATGTCATATACTCTCATGGTAGCATGATGCATTCGTTACTCATGATCATGACCCGTGCATTCATTCACACACTATGGCTCGAATCATTCTATTTCAAGTTAAAATTGATGATAATTCAACTTGAACAAGCTGTTGATCGAGTCATGGTGCCACCGAATCGAGCTCACCAGTGCAACCACACCTGCCTGGATGGGGAGGCCCTAATTTGGTCTATTGTCATGCCTCTCGCCGGTACCTCCTACTAGGGAAGGTTGTGCACTGGCGCTACCTTGGCCCGGTAGGCAGTCATAACCTTGTGTGCCCGAGTTTTACTGTACCGAGGTCCCCATTTGGGACGATGTTTTTGTTTGGCCACGACGGTGGCAGCCACAAAGGTGGCGGATGTCACGAGTTGACATCGGGGCCACCCATGACATAGCCCAAAGGGGATTTTGTCGGAGTGGCCGGGAGAGTGTCATGCAATAGATTGGTTTTGTCGGAATGTCGTTGGTCCACCCGAATGGGAGCACGAGGCCATGAGTTCCGTAGTGTGGGTACAGTGTACTAACCTCTGCAGAGTGTATAACCTATCGATAGCCGCGTCCTTGGATATGAACACAGTTCGTAGTAGGTCACACCGTGGGTCAACAGATATAATTAACCTGCACATTAAGATTCACAAGATGGCACATGCAAAAATTGGTGATCGTGTAAGGATCACTATGGACGGTATTGCTGTGATCAAGTGAGGATCATGTTGGTAAGTTATGGACGGTGGTTACGGGGTGACCCCGAAATGGTAAGTTGGTCTCAGGGACCACGGCAACATTTCACGCACACCTCATGTCTGGTAGTGTCATGCTCATGCATTAAACTTGTTAAATGCCTTGTTATTGTTTGTCGTACTTGTTTTGTTTGATGTGAGCTTGCGAGTACATTCAAAGTACTCACCTGGCTTATCATGCCAGATGCAGGAGAACCCGTGCATGGTGTTGATGTCGAGCAGTATGTCGCGCTCTAGGCCGTGTCCCAGCAGTGTCCCTGTGGAGTGGAGTTCCGCTACATCGTCGTTCCGCTGTCGTGTAGTAGTTCCCTTTATCATCGAGGCCCCTAAGATGTCTACTAAATAATGTACATAAGTGTAGCCGCACCGTGTGTGCCGCTTGGCCTCGCTTATCCTATAATATTTGAACCTATGTATCCGCTAGAGATCAATAAAGCGGTTATTTTCTATACCAAGTTGTTGTGTATTGCCAGAAGACTTGATCTCTGGGCTGGCAATGCAAGGTAAACCGGTTGCTCTGAGCCGGGGTGCCACATCAATAAAAAATCTCCGTAAATTTTCAGGTCAATTGGAGCTCTGTAGTATAGGTATCTCTGATGTGGCTATTTCAGGTCCAGAATTCCAACTGCCGGCATTCTCCCTCTTCATGTAAATCTTGCAAAATAAGAGAGAAAAGGCATAATAATTGTACCATAAAGTGAAATAATGATTAAAAACATAATATTTATTCATAGGAAATCATGATGCAAACTGGACGTATCAACTCCCCCAAGCTTAGACCTCGCTTGCCCTAAAGCGAAAAGTCGAAATCGATAATCATGACCACATGTTTAGAGAGAGAGAGAGAGACGTTGATAAAAATAAAATACGGACATGAAGCATCATGATCTTTATTATAACAACAATATATCTTCATAAAACTTCTCATGAAAAAGTGACAATTCATCCACAAGTTAAAGTATGAACCATAAACCAAATTGAAAACTAACAAACTATGATCTTAGTCACTGAAGCAATTGCAATTCATCATATTATCAGAAAGATTCTATGTAATAGATTTGTTTAGCAAGTTCACATACTCAACTATCATTTAGTCTTTTATGATTGCTGACACTCACATCATACTTATGGAGCAAAAGTTTCAGTCGAACACATAGAAAGATAGGGGCTTATAATTTCGCCTCCCAACGTATTTACCTCGAATGTAATGTCATCAATAATAACTCATGATCACCTACATTCAACTAGATATATATGCATGGATCATTCCCCACCACATGATGTTTGCCAAAAGAGAAAATAAAAACGGAATAGAGGAGAATACTATTGACTCTTGCATGAAAGTAAATACATAAAGTAAAAGATTGGCCCTTCGCAGAGGGAAGCAGAGGTTGTCATGCGCTTTTTGTTTTTGGATGTGCAAGCTCTTAATGTAAAGGAACATCACTTTATATTGCCCCTTGTGATAGCAACCTTTATTATGCAGTCTGTCGCTTTTATTGCTCCACCATCACAAGATCATACAAAGCTTATTTTCCCTTACAATAAAAGTTCATACATATTTAGGCGCAATTTTTATTGCTTTTGCACCGATGATAACTTACTTGAAGGATCTTATTCAATCCATAGGTAGATATGGTGGACTCTCATGGCATGGAACTGGGTTCAATCCGTAGGTAGATATAGGTAGATATGATGCACAAGTAGTATCTCTACTTGGTGCGGATTTTTGGCTAGCAAAGATAGGGGGCAAACACCACATGTTAGAGGATCCAGAATAATATAACTTCTATGTGAATATAAGCAAACATAACCCATTACGATGTCTTCCTTGTCCAACGTCAACTAATTGACATATAATATTTGATGGGATCTCACAATCATAAAAGATGTCCAAGATAGTGTATTTATATGTGAGACCTCTCTTTATTACTTTTTCATGAATTGCTACAATGACCAATGCTATGTTTGTCAACTTCCAACAAGTTTTATCAATTATACTTCTTTTATGTGAAGTCATCACTCCCCATGGGATTAGCATATGATCTTATTTTTATTCTTTCTTTATTTCTAAAATTGGATCATCAAGAGCAAAACACTCAACTCAAACTACTCTTTATTATATAACTTTCACACACGATTACATAGATAGATGGATCACCAAGCAAGCACTCGAAACTAAATCATACTAAAATTTTATTCCTCTAAATCATGAAATAACTAAGGATCGAACTAAGATAGATAATGATGATGAAAAAGTGATGGTGATACGATACCGGGGTGCCTCCCCCAAGCATGGCACAAGCCAAGGGGAGTGCCCATACCCGTGCACTCAAGTCTCCTTCTTCGGTGATGGTGGTGATGATGAGGTGGTGGGCTTGTCCTTCAACTTCAGCAAGTACTCCAGATTACGATTGATCCTTCGAAGGGCATGATTCTGCTCTTCTAACACAATAACTTCACGAGTAACTGAAGTATTCTAAGCACAAATTGCTTCAACAGCCCTTAATGCATTAATTTCAGATAAAGAAAGGTTATGCAGAAGAGTTTGCAATATATCTCCCTTTTCGGTAGTTTCCTTCTTGTGCACGGCTTGATCTTCTTCTCCTTGAATCAGATTCTCCAAGACCTTTCTGGGTTCCTCCTCCATAGCATCGTCCTCCTCTCCGGACGACCACTCATAATATACTTCGCTGAAAGGACGTTTACCGGGCGAAGGTAGAACAATCTGGTGCTTGGTGCGGAGTCTTCGGGGAGCCATGGCGATCTAGATCTATCAGAAAAATAGCCTGAAACAAGAACAGAGGAGAAACTTGCGATATGGTGGTCAAAACATACGAGAGTATATATAAAGAATTTTTATCTTGCAAAACAAGCATACGGGAAGAAAACGGAGTCGGGAAGGCACACATGGGGTCGCGCCCTGTTGCCTTGTGGGCGACTCGTGGGTCCCCTCGGATGTTTTTTATTTTTGTAATTTTTCTAATATTCCAAAACTGACAGAAATAATTTTTATGGAATTTTTGGAGTCAATTTACTTACCGTATCACATACCTACCCCTTTTCAGGGTTTTGGAGCATTCCGGAAGGACTCTTCTATGTGCTCTTCTGGTGTAATTGTTTTAGTAATGTTAGTTTCAACATTAATGGGAGTACCTGAAATATAATGCTTAATTCTTTGCCAATTAACCACTCTCGGATTATTTCCTTCGGAGTTGTTTATTTTATTGGCTCCGGAGCGATAAACTTCTTCGATGATATACGATCCTTCCCATTTAGAGAGAAGTTTTCCTGCAAAGAATCTCAAACGAGAATTGTATAATAAAACATGATCACCTACTTTGAATTCCCGTTTTTAAATTCTTTTGTCATGCTATCTTTTAACTTTTTCTTTAAACAACTTGGCATTTTCATAGGCTTGGGTTCTCCATTCATCTAAAGAGCTAATATCAAATAACCTCTTCTCACCGGCAAGTTTAAAATCATAATTGAGTTCTTTAATTGCCCAATAAGCTTTATGTTCTAGTTCAAGAGGTAAATGACATGCTTTTCCATAAACCATTTTATAGGGAGACATACCCATAGGTTTTTTATAAGCAGTTCTGTAAGCCCATAGTGCATCATCAAGTTTCTTAGAGCAATTCTTTCTGTATCTATTAACGGTCTTTTGCAAAATCAATTTTATTTCTCTATTAGTTAATTCAACTTGACCACTAGATCGAGGATGATAGGGAGATGCAATTCTATGATTAACATCATATTTAGCAAGCAACTTACGGAAAGCACCATGAATAAAATGTGAACCCCCATCAGTCACTAAATATCTAGGGACTCCAAACCTCGGGAAAATAACTTCTTTAAGCATTTTAATAGAAGTGTTATGATCAGCACTACTAGTTGGAATAGCTTCTACCCACTTAGTAATGTAATCAACAGCAACTAAAATATGAGTATACCCGTTGGATTTAGGAAAAGGTCCCATATAATCGAAACCCCAAACATCAAATGGTTCAATAACAAGTGAATAATTCATAGGCATTTCCTGACGTCTACCAACATTACCTATTCTTTGACATTCATCACAAGAAAGGACAAACTTACGTGCATCTTTGAAAAGAGTAGGCCAATAAAAACCAGATTGTAATACCTTGTGTGCAGTTCGGTCTCCCGCATGGTGTCCTCCATATGCTTCGGAGTGACACTTACGTAGGATTTGTTCCTGTTCATGATCAGGTACACAACGTCTAATAACACCATCTACTCCTTCTTTATATAAATGTGGGTCATCCCAAAAGTAATGTCTTAAATCAAAGAAGAACTTTTTCTTTTGTTGATATGTAAAGCTAGGTGGTATGTATTTAGCAACAATGTAATTAGCATAGTCTGCATACCAAGGAGTATTACGAGAAGCATTTATCACAGCTAATTGTTCATCAGGAAAATCATCATTAATAGGAAGTTGGTCATCAAGAACATTTTCCATTCTAGACAAATTATCAGCCACGGGATTCTCAGCTCCCTTTCTATCAATAATATGCAAGTCAAATTCTTGTAGCAAAAGAACCCACCTAATAAGCCTAGGTTTAGCATCTTTCTTTTCCATAAGGTATTTAGTAGCAGCATGATCAGTGTAAATAGTAACTTTGGAATCAACAATGTAAGATCTAAATTTATCACATGCAAACATAACTGCTAAAAATTCTTTCTCAGTAGTAGCACAATTTCTTTGGGCAATGTCTAGAGTTTTACTAGCATAATGGATACCATTTAATTTCTTATCAACTCTTTGCCCTAGAACAGCACCAACAGTATAATCACTAGCATCACACATAATTTCAAAGGGTAGGTTCCAATCAGGTGGTTGAACAATAGGTGCAGAAATTAAGGCTTTCTTAAGTACTTCAAAGGCTTCTACACAATCATCATCAAAAACAAATGGAACATCTTTTTGCAAGAGATTGGTAAGAGGTCTAGAAATTTTAGAGAAGTCTTTTATAAACCTTCTATAGAAACCAGCATGACCAAGGAAACTTCTTGTACCTTTGATATCCTTAGGGCATGGCATTTTCTCAATAGCATCAACTTTAGCTTTATCAACTTCAATACCTCTTTCAGAAATTTTATGCCCAAGGACTATACCTTCATTCACCATAAAGTGGCACTTCTCCCAATTCAAGACAAGATTAGTTTCTTCACATCTCTGCAAAACTCGATCAAGGTTGCTCAAGCAATCATCAAAAGAAGTTCCGTAAATGGAGAAATCATCCATGAAAACCTCAACAATCTTTTCACAAAAGTCAGAGAATATAGCAGTCATACATCTTTGAAAGGTAGCAGGTGCATTACATAAACCAAAAGGCATACGACGATAAGCATAAGTTCCAAAAGGACAAGTAAAGGTGATTTTCTCTTGATCTTCAGGTGACACAGGTATTTGAGAGAAACCAGAATAACCATCTAGGAAACAAAAGTGTGTATGCTTAGACAATCTTTCTAACATTTGATCAATAAAAGGCAAGGGGTAATGATCTTTCCTAGTAGCTTTATTTAATTTCCTGAAATCAATTACCATCCTATAACCAGTTACAATTCTTTGTGGGATAAGTTCATTTTCATCATTAGGAACAACGGTAATACCTCCTTTCTTAGGAACACAATGAACAGGACTAACCCATCTACTATCAGCTATGGGATAAATTATACCTGCTTCCAGAAGTTTTAATATTTCAGTTCTTATCACATCCCTCATTCTAGGATTCAGCCTTCTTTGATGATCAACAACGGGTTTAGCATTTGGCTCCATATGAATTTTATGCTGACATAAAGTGGGACTAATGCCCTTAAGATCATCGAGAGTATACCAATAGCAGCATGGTGCTTCTTCAGAGTTTTAAGTAATCTCTTTTCTTCATGCTCTGAAAGGTTAGCACTAATAATAACAAGATATATCTTCTTTTCATCAAGATAAGCATATTTAGGAGTATCAGGTAACTGCTTCAATTCAAACACAGGATCACCCTTAGGTGGAGGTGGATCTCCCAAGGTTTCAACAGGCAAATTATGTTTAAGGATGGGTGCTTGTTTAAAGAACAACTCATCTATTTCATTTCTTTCATTCATATGCATATCATTCTCATGCTCAAGCAAATATTGTTCTAAAGGATCAGTGGGAGGCACAGCAATAGAGGCAAGACCAATAATTTCATCTTTATTAGGTAATTCTTTATCATGAGGTTGTCTACGAAATTTAGAGAAATTAAACTCATGAGACATCTCACCAAAATTAACACTGACAATTTCTTTATTGCAATCAATCTTAGCATTAACAGTATTCAAGAAGGGTCTACCAAATATAATGGGACAAAAATCATCTTGTGGTGATCCAAGAACAAGAAAATCAGTAGGATATTTGATCTTACCACACAAGACTTCAACATCCCTAACGATCCCAAGTGGTGAAATAATATCTCTGTTTGCAAGCTTAATAGTAACATCAATATCTTCAATCTTAACAGGTGCAATATCATTCGTGACTTCTTGATAGAGAGTAAATGGAATGGCACTCACACTAGCACCAATATCACATAAACTATGTTAGCAATGATCTCCAATTTTAACAGAAATAACAGGCAAGCCAACTACAGGTTTGTTTTTATCTTTAGTGTCTGGCTTAGCAATTCTAGTTGCTTCATCACAGAAATATATGACATGTCCATCAATATTATCAACCAAAAGATCTTTAACCATTGCAACACTAGGTTCAACTTTAATTTGTTCAGACGGTCCAGGTGCTCTAATATTACTCTTATTAACCACAGTTGAAGCTTTAGCATGTTCCTTAATCCTAACAGGGAAAGGAGGTTTCTCAATATAAGTAGTAGGCACAACTGGATCAACATTGTAAACAATTGTTTCTTCTTTAACACTAACAGGTTCTTCATTCAATTCAATAGGTGGATGATATTTAAACCATTTCTCCTTAGGGAGATCAACATGAGCAGCAAAAGATTCACAAAAGGTAGCTACTATCTCAGAGTCAAGTCCATATTTAGTACTAAACTTAGGAAAAGCATCAGTTTCCATAAAAGATTTAACACAATCAAACTCAAGATTTATACCTGACTCATTACCTTTGTCGATTTCCCAATCTTCAGAGTTATGTTTAATTCTTTCTAGAAGATCCCATCTGGATTCAATAGTTCTCTTCATAAAGGAACCAGTAGAAGAAGTATCGAGCATGGATCGATCATTATGAGAAAGCCGAGCATAAAAGTTTTGAAGAATTATTTCTCTTGAGAGCTCATGATTGGGGCATGTGTGCAACATATACTTAAGCCTCCCCCAATCTTAAGCGACACTTTCTCCTTCACGAGGCCAAAAATTATATATATAATTCCGATCACGATGAACCAAATGCTTAGGATAAAATTTCTGGTGGAATTCCAGCTTCAACCGGTTCCAATCCTATCGTGGTTTTGACACGGCACATGCCCTTGTGATAGGACTTAGAGACGAGGCCATCGCACAAAGGTGAAAGGTTAGCGGGGTTTATCGGGAACGAGAAGACACGAGATTACCCAGGTTTGGCCCCTCACGATGGAGGTAATAGCCTACGTCCTGCTTGATTGTATTGCTTGGATCTCGATTACAAGGGTGCGAATTCGCTAACCTAGCTCTCGAGGGATTGCAATTTAGTCTTTCTACCGTAGGCGCCCGCCTTTATATATAGGTTGAGCCCTAGGTCTACACGAGAGTCTGGGTTGTAGGCTTAACCCGTATCTTACTATTATTCTACTTATTCTCCAAGATAATCTTCCTTGTCTTATCTTTCTTCTTAAGCCGGTCCGTACACCGAGCCGCCTCTTCTCACCGGGCCTCCTGTTAAGCCGTCCCACTTGGTATCTCCAAGGCCCAGCAGTGAGATACCCCGCAGAGCCCTTCAGCTCTATGGCCGGGTCATCCTTCTGCCGGGTCTATACATCGGGAAATATCCCCAACATTAGCCCTCAGTTTGACTTGAATTCATTCATGTTAAACTCCATCCTGAAAAACAAACAAAATATTAATAGGGAAAAAGGTAACCCCAAAACTGTTTCTCAAGCCGGCCTTTGGAGCATCTTTTGCTTCCAGACATAATTTTCCCGGCTTAAGCAAACCGTCGGGTCATTCTTTACCCTCAGACTTAGCGTTTTCCAATGACTTTGCTCATGACGTCATATCCAATTTCCACAAAATCCGGGATGACATCACAACGAATCTTTTAGTGGTTTCGTATCGTCTTGTCAGGGGCAAAAATCGAGGAGCCTTTTTAGCCACTGTTTACTGCGCCGCCTTGGGCTCTGTGCATGCCATTTCAGGTCTGCCACGCCTATAAATAGGCCGATGCCCTTCCCTTTCCACTACTCTCTGCTCGTCTTCTTCCTCTGTCTCTCCAACGCCGCCGCGCCTCTTCAAAGTCACTAGAGCCACCGAAGACCATGTCGTTCGGGCCTTATCCCCGTCGCCGGAGTGCATCCGGTCCTATTCGCGCGGCCGCCTCCGCCATACTCAAAGACCGCAAGACTCCTCATTGGAATCTATAAGTCCCCTTTCTTTTTTTGCCATTGCCGCTTGTTCCTCCTCCGTTCTTCGCAGTTCATCACACTGGTAGTTTATAGATCCAAGAACACCCATTGATGTTTGTAGAATCAGTCCGCCGTACTTCCTGGACTTTGTAGATCTATTATCTTGCTCCGAATAAATCCCCACTGCAACTCATCTCATACTTTGAAGAACAGACCTAGGTTTTATCCTCTTATTTTAAGCCATTTTTCAGATCTGCTGAATCCCTTAATCCATATGAAACCTGTTTGCCGACTCGCAGATCAGATCATCTCCAACCCTTGTAATTTTTTGCATTCTATAAACGCCGTCTTAATTTATGCGTGATGTCTTGACCCGGGATATGCTCTCATTCCTTCCTGTGATCCGGCGAATTTTTTATCAGCCGGCTCATATTTTGCCTTTATGTTAACCCGGTAAATCCTTGAATTGCCGGCTTATAATATTATTTTACTTCTCTTGCAGCTAAATCCATGGCTCCCAAAGTTAAGTATGTCAACTGGGCGAAATCTACCATGACAGAGCTCAGATTGTAGGCTCTAGTGGACACCGGGTTATTGCCAACTAAAGAGGCAATTGGATGGCGGGCCCCTGAAGAGGAAATCCATCCTCAACCAGATCAAAACGAGATCATCATATTTGCTGAACATCTAGAGAGAGGCTTCCGTCCCCCCAGCTCAAAGTTCTTCAGAGATGTACTTCATTTCTTCAACATCAGGCCTCAAGATCTGGCGCCCAACTCCATTTTCAATCTGTGTCAATTCCAAGTTTTCTGTGAAATTTATCTACAGCTTGAGCCATCCATTAGCTTGTTCTGGGAGTTTTTCTACTTGAACCACCAGACAGAGCACAAGGATGGACCAAGTCTAGAACTTGGTGGAGTCACCATTCAGCAGAGGAAAAATACCGCTTTCCCCTAGGCCAAGCCAGCAAGCCATCCCAAAGGATGGTATAAGACTTGGTTTTACTGCAAGGATACTTCTCTAGAAGGGCAACACCCCCTCCCGGGTTATAGAGCAAACCGGCTTGACGCCAACATAGTCTTTCCGGGCTTTGCCCCCAAAGAGGAAAGGAAAACTCTGGAGCCCTTATACTCCAAGATAAATGCCTTGACTGCCCATGGCCTTACTGGCGTTGATCTGGCCCGGACTTGGGTAGAGTGGCATGTCCAACCACTGAGCCTGAGGACCCGGCTTATGCACACTTATTCTGTCGAGCCGGAAGATTCCCCCCGATTTAGCCAGGTCAACCTCCAGGAGAAGGAAGTTCTCAAATCCGCCAAGAAGTTACTTGGTGAAACCAAGGATGACATCGAGCTCGTGGGACTTGCTCCCTTTTACATGAATAACCCGGCACCCGAGGTAAGCCGTCTTTTTGTCACCCTTTATTTTATTAATGTTGTTTTATCTTTGTCATAACCTTGTCAACCCGTCCTGGTACAGGAAAATGCTGACTGGTGGCGGGTCGAACTTCAAGACCCCACTCCTCCTTGAGAATATAGCTAGGAGAACCCAGAAGACGATGAAGACCAAGAGGTAGAACTTGACTCCCTTGGCCGTCTGTTTAACCAACTTGCAGACGCCACCTCCTCATAGGAACAGGCTGAAACCCGTCACGCCGGCGAGCCAGAGGTAACACTGATCTCTTCAGATTCTGACTCACTGATACCCGTTCGAAAGAAATTCTGGGTTGCAGTCCGAAAAGTTCCATTTTCACATCGAGATGCTCACTTAGACCCACAATTTTCTTTGAAGAAAGCGCAGCACACAGGGACTTCTAAACGGAAGACCCGAAGTAGTGAAGGAGAGCTGAGCGGCGGGTTAGACAATGAGCCGCCAGCACAGAGAGCACGGACAGAGGTGCCTCTTAGCCCAACTCCCTCTCTTCCACACGCCGGTCGTTTCAAAGAGCCCCTGCATCTGAACGACTCGGCATATCTAACATCTCCCTCTTCGGACGAATCAAGTGCCACTCAGGCGCCAGCCTTTAACATCAATCCTGGGTAAATAACCTTATTACACACGTTTTACATGAAGGACTCTTGCTCTTATCCTTTAACTGAATTACTCTGTGTTCCTTGTACCCATTAAGAAGAAGACCGCCGATGGGTCGTCTGACCCTGTCGTTCAAACAGGTCCTCAAGAAGACACAGCGGCTAACCCGGATATTTCGGATGAGCCGGCTTTCCAGAGCGATCCGCCGCCCCAAGATACTACCGCGAGCCCGGCTCATGCCTCTTCTCCTGTCCTTCAGGAGAAGGAAGATTTAACTGAAGAACAACCTATTGAGAAGGCCCAAGACGAAGTAATGGTGACCGGTGAACAGCAAAATGCCCCACCAGAAACCTCTTCTGTCTTAGCAAAGATCCCTGCTAGGGCTGAGTCGCCCGTAAAAGATAAAGGGAAGGCGGCCCTCAATATCCAATCCTTTGAAGATCAAGACATCAACTTGCTGCATCAGTCTATGATAACCCGGCTGTCTGAGAGCCGAGAAACAGAAACTGCCATGGTGACTTCCCTTAAACGGAAGTATGAGGTAACCTTCTGTCTCCTGACTTAATGTACCCATACTGTATATAGCCCCCAAGGGCTGGGTCATTATACCATGATGATCTAGGACTTGTATGTTGCAATCAACCTATAGCCCTCGAGGGCCGGCTCATCATGATATGATGTGCCGGGTCTCTGCATGTATTGATATAGGGCAAACTATGCATTAGCCCCCAAGTGCCATGTGGAATGCCCACATCCTCATGGGACTTTGTTGCATCTGAGAAAACACTGATAAGTGTAGCCAACAAGGTCCGGGTCGACCTGAATGGCGGCTCGGGACTTTATTATATAATCTGTAACTATGAGACTGCCCTGTGGGATATGTTGAATCAAGTGGAGACACAAGCATCCTTCTTCTGAAAGGAAGCAAAGAAGGAGAAAAAACTTCGTGAAAGAGCTGAAGAGTCAGCTTCAGAAGCCGATAAGTCTTTGTGCCTTGTGAGAAGCACACTGAAGAAAGCTGAGGCAGAAAGAGCCGCCCTAGTCAAGCGTGCAGAAGAGGCAGAAGCAAAACTTAAGCCAGCGGCCCAAGAACTGGCCACATTGAAAAATCATATCACCAGCATGTGCAACGCCATCTTTGGTATGGAGTAAACTCATAAGCCGCCAAACATGTCATGTTGTAAAATACCACGCCACCCGGACTAACTTGATCTGTCTTCTTGTAGGCAGGAAAACTCATAACCAAGCTGAACGGCCATTGGTGAAGCTGAAAGCCGTCTACACTCTTGCCGAGCAATTATATATAGGCGGCGCACGCTGCATCATGGCCGTCAAGAATACCAAGGCCCCGCCCCACCTGATTGCAGATATGTTAAGGGAACTATCAATAGTTCCCAAATGGTTTGAGGAGTGGAAGAAGGCGGCTTGCCGTGCTGGGGCCCTGACAATGTTTGCTCGCGCCAAAGCATATGTGCCGGAATTGGATCCGGCTCAAGTCGTCGGCGGATATCCAGAGTTTAATATGGATGATTCCCCTTTCACCAAGAAGGACTTCCAGCGATGCATAAAGGAAACCCGGGTTGTCGCCACTGCGATTGCAGAAGAGATGAATCTTTCCAAATATCAAGCCAGGTATTTTGAAGACAATGAGCAGATTGAGCCGCCTAACCCTCAATCAGTGGCCCTTACTTGTGCGCGTAAGCCATCCTTTGCCCCTGATGTTGACCCTTCCTCTGTGATAACTGCCGATGCAATGTTTGAAGCCTTGCGCTCAATCCAGTGGTCGACCGGCGAATCAACAAGTCAGGAAGAGGCAGAGGGTGACGACGATCGTGAAGAGCCTGGACATGGCGCTCCTTCAACCTCCGGCGCCAATCCTAACCCGGCAACATAGAACACCGGCTCTTTATTTATTGTAGCTGAACTTGGAAACTTGTGGTGTGGCCGCAGCTTGGTGGGCAGCTTATAATAGTTTTATGTCAGAAACTTCTGCTGGTACAAGTGCCATCGTGCACTTGCTGCTTTTTTTATTGCTTGTATAAACTTGTTACTTGAAATAACAAGTCGTTTGCTGCTCAGAATACGAGCATAGAATCAGCTGCGTTAATTACGAGCTCACACCAGTGGTGTGTTAAGAAAAAATAACCCGGCAAGCCTTGCTGCCAGATAAAGAGAAAGTGATTATAATGCAGAATGTATGAAAACAAAGATTATGCATGCATGCAAGAAGTAACAATAATGCAAAACATGAATTTTAAATTGCCGGCTTACGCAGCATGACGTAAAGACCGACCTTTTTTAGGCACGAGTCTGATTTGCTTTCATGAAGCAGGCGCTTTGGCCTTTTGGTTTATCCTCGCTTTCTGAAAGCCGGCTCTCACGTGACCAACAAACGTTTTAACTCTGGTGAATTTAGGGTCACCTTTGTGATTGATTCATCAGGCGTACGCTGGGTCACCTTTTTGGAGTAGCATCTTGCTGACAGGCAGGTTTAACCAAGTTTTGGCTTTTTGCTGAGTTAAAGGGTTTTGTAAGCTAAACTCAATGAGTTGGAATCCTCCAAGTAACCAATGATCGACCAACAACGACTCAACACACAATTTTGAGGCGAAATGACAAACTCTCTTATACAGAGCTGCCGATCTTTATTTCATTGATCAAAATATGTATATACATGACAGAAGGTATGTACAAAAGATATGACCCAGTCTATGACT
Organism: Elymus sibiricus; assembly: GCA_039707655.1. Taxonomy (NCBI): domain Eukaryota; kingdom Viridiplantae; phylum Streptophyta; class Magnoliopsida; order Poales; family Poaceae; genus Elymus; species Elymus sibiricus. Next base: position 285,782,924 of record CM077670.1, read on the forward strand.
TAGGTGTAGTATGCCCGGAGATGGGCAATGTTCCAGGGTCGGCTTCCCTCCTCTTCAGAGGTACGTGATTGATCTGCCTCATGTATATCAACTAGGTAGTATGACCCATTGTTGAGATTCTTGCTGACCACAAAGGGCCCTTCCCAAGGAGGTGAAAGCTTATGCATGCCTGTCTGGTCTTGTATCAGATAGAGCACTAAGTCACCTTCCTGAAAAGTACGGCTTCGAACTCTACGGCTATGATAGCGACGTAGGTCTTGTTGGTAAATTGCTGATTTGGACGCGGCAAGTTCGCGTTCTTCCTCCAGAGCATCAAGAGCGTCTTGGCAAGCTTACTCATTATCTGATTCCACATAAGCCGCCACTCGAGGGGAGTCATGACGAATATCGCTGGGAAGTACAACTTCTGCACCATAGACCAGGAAAAACGGCGTATAGCCTGTTGACCTGTTGGGAGTAGTCCGTATGCTCCAAAGCACTACATGTAACTCCTCTTCCCAGCAACCCGGCATGCGTTGTAAAGGCACCATGAGCTGGGGTTTGATTCCGCACAGCAATTCCTGATTAGCTCTTTCTGCCTGCCCGTTGGACTGAGGATGCGCAACCGATGCTAAATCAAGCCGGATGTGCTACTGTTGACATAACTGTTTCATGACTCCTTTGGAAAGATTGGTTCCATTGTCTGTGATGATACTGTGTGGATAGCCGAAGCGATATATCAATTTTTTCAAAAACTTGACGGCCGTAGCAGCGTCACAACGGCTGACCGGCTCTTCTTCCACCCACTTGGTGAATTTGTCCACAGCTATCAACAAGTGAGTATGTTTATTCTTAGAGCGTTTAAAGGGTCCAACCATGTCAAGCCCCCAGACTGCAAAAGGCCAAGTTATTGGAATCATCCTCAACTCTTGAGCCGGCACATGAGCTTGGCGAGCATACTTCTGGCAACCATCACATTTGCGCACAATATCTTCTGCATCGGCGTGGGCTGTGAACCAGTAAAACCTGTGCCGGAAAGCTTTCGTGACAAGTGATCTTGAGCCGGCATGGTGACCAGAATCGCAAGAATGAATCTCATTGAGAATTGCACGGCCTTCCTCAGGTGAAACAAAACGCTGAAAAACACCAGTGACACTTCCTTGGTGCAACTCACCATTGACGACAGTCATAGACTTGGATCATCTGATGATCTGTCGAGCGATGATTTCTTCTGCTGGAAGTTCTCCCCGGCTTAGATAAGCTAAGTAAGGAATTGTCCAATCAGGTATAGCATGAACAGCAACCACTAGAGCCGCATCTAGGTCAGGAATAGCCAAGTCTTCCTCCGTTGGCAACTTGACAGACGGGTTATGCAAAACGTCCAGAAAAGCATTGGGTGGCACCGGCTTGCGCTGAGAACCCAAGCGAGAGAGTGCATCTGCTGCCTCACTCTGCTGGCGATCAATGTGATCAACTTGATAACCTTTGAAGTGTCCAGCAATATTAGTGACCGTGTGCCGATAAGCCGCCATAAGGGGATCCTTGGAGTCCCATGTGCCAGAAACCTGCTGGGCCACCAAATCTGAGTCGCCCAAACACCTGACTCGGCTCAAGTTCATCTCCTTGGCTATTCGGACTCCATGAAGCAATGCCTCATATTCTGCTACATTGTTAGTACATGGGAAGATAAGTCTTAAAACATAATAGAACTTATCTCCTCGCGGGGAAGTTATCACAACTCCAGCCCTCGAGCCTTCGAGCTACCTTGAGCCGTCGAAATGTATGGACCAATATGTCGTGTCGGGTGAAAGCACATTTGCTCCCTTGGTGGTTTTGGTAATTTATGCCAACATACATGTTGTTGGACTAATACTTTTATCTAGTGAATTTCAGATAAGTTCAACAATGGCGTGGCATGGACAAGAGGACGTGGAACCCCTTCAAAATGCTAAGGACAAGGATTGGCAAAAGCTCAAGACTCTACATTTTTGGTTTAGTGATCCAAGATCACATTGAGTCCATAGGAAAGCCAATACTATTAAAAGGGGATGAGGTGTTGCTTAATGGTCTTTTTGCTCAAGTGCTTAATGACAGTATTCCTAAACCCTCAACCACTCTCTCTACCCAAATATGTCCTAAACCTACATTCCAACTCGGCCCCACCGATATTTCCTATCCGGCCCCACCGAGTTCATCCAAGACTTAGCCACTGCCAAACCCTAACAAATCGGATCCACCGAAATGGATCTCGGTCCCACCGAGATGGCCTTGCCAACTCTCTGTAATCGGTTGCATTCACTTCAGTCTCACCGAGTTATGCAAATCGGTCTCACCGAGATGGCTTGCCAAGTCTCGGTTGCCTTATTGCTTCACTTCGGTCCTACCGAGTTGATGCAATCGGTGCCACCGAGATGAGGATTGCCCAAATCCATTGCACTTCGGTCCATCCGAGTTGTCTATATCGGTCCCATCGAGATTCCTAAAGTTCATATCTTTTACACAGTTCAGTGCTACCGAGATTATCGTTTTGGTGCCACCGAGTTGGGTCAAAAGTGTGTAACGGTTGGATTTTGTGTGGAGGCTATATATACCCCTCCACCACATCCTTCTCAGTAAAGGAGAGCCATCAGAATGTGCCTACACTTCCACCATACATTTTCTAAGAGAGAACCACCTACTCATGTGTTGAGATCAAAATATTCCATTCCTACCATTTGAACCTTGATCTCTAGCCTTTCCCAAGTTGCTTTCCACTCAAATCCTTCTTCCACCATAGCCAAATCTGTGAGGAGTTGTTTGAGTGCTGGGAAGACTATCATTTGAAGCACAAGAGCAAGGAGTTCATCAACAACGCACCGTCTATTACCTTTTGGAGAGTGGTGTCTCCTAGATTGGTTAGGTGTCACTTGGGAGCCTCCAACCTGATGTGGAGTTGAACCAAGAGTTTGTAAGGGCAAGGAGATTGCCTACTTCGTGAAGATCTACCCCGAGTGAGGCTATTCCTTCGTGGACGTAAGCCATGGTAGAATAGACAAGGTTGCTTCTTCGTGGACCCTTCATGGGTGGAGCCCTCCGTGGACTCGCGCAGCCGTTACCCTTCGTGGGTTGAAGTCTCCATCAACGTGGACGTACGATAGCACCACCTATCGGAACCACGCCAAAAACCACTGTGTCTTCATTGCGTTTGATCTTCCATACTCTACCCCTTTACTTTCTGTACTCTTGCATGCTTTATCATTTCCGCTGCTCAATCTCTAGATATGCATGTGTAGAAAGTATTGGAGTGATCTTAACTTATGTCAAAATCTGCCTAAGTTCCAAGAGAAATTAGAAACTGCTAATTTTGGCTGGTTAAGGGTCTATTCACCCCCCTCTAGACCTATCTCCTCGATCCCACAATTGGTATCAGAGCTTTGGTCTCCATTGCTTTGGTTTCATCACCATTGGAGGGAGATGGATGTGTCTACGTTGGGGAGTCTTAGACGTAGAGTGCCTATCCTCAATGGGGAGTATTACAACTTTTGGAAGGATGAAATGCTTGATATCTTTGATGAATTTAACTTGAGCAAATATATTCATAATCCTTATGTGCCCCCTATTGATCCCTTGCATCCTACTCATGAAGTGGAAATTGACATGCTTCATAATCTTAGAACCGTCAATCTTATCATTAGAGGATTACCTAAGATCGTGCTTGGTTGTATGCGAAACTTTGCATGTGCTTATACTCTATGGCATGATTTAGAAAAGCGATATCCCAATTACTCCTTAAAGAGTCTCGATAAGATTCTTCATAAGGCTGTTGCTCTTCACAAGATGAGTCCTAGTGATCCTAAGTTTGATGACTGCTTGTTTGAGCTTCGTGATCTCATGCGTGCCAAAGGAGATGTTAGAACTATTAGCAATATTATCATGGAAACTATTAGAATCCATAAACTTGAACATTGTCATGATCATGAAACTAATGAATCTATTGCCCTATGTAATGATCACGTGCATGATGATGATGTTGAGCATGGCGGTTATGATGAGGATGAAGAATTTGATATTGAATTTGAGAAGACCATGAGGAATCTTAGTCTTATGGCAAATCTTCGAGATTATATGGCCGGAGGAAAAGAGTGGATTCTTGATAGCGGTTGTACCGATCACATGACCGGAGATAGAGACATGTTTCATGAGCTTACTAAAAATGATGGTCCACGCAAGTATGTGACTTTTGGAGACAACTCCAAGGGTAAGGTACTTAGCCTTGGTAAGGTGGCCATATCCAATGATAGCTCCATACAAAATGTATGCTTGTTGAATCTCTTGGTTACAATCTTCTTTCCATTTCTAGACTAGCCGATTTTGGTTTTAATGTTCTATTTACCAAAGTAGATTGCCAAGTGTTTCGCCAAGATAATCATAATATGGTCTTTACCGGCATTCGTAGAGGTGATCTATACATTGTTGATTTCACTAAGAGAGCCCAACCTCGTACATGCTTAATTGCTAAATCTTCTAAAGGTTGGTTATGGCATAGAAGACTTGGACATGTTGGTATGCGTAACCTTGATAAACTTGTTAAAGGAGATCACATTCTTGGAGTGAAAGATGTTATATTTGACAAAGATCGACTTTGTAGTGCTTGCCAAGCAGGAAAACAAGTTGGAGGAAGCCATCTCGTAAAGAACATTATGACCACAAGAAGACCACTCGAGCTACTTCATATGGATCTTTTTGGTCCCAACTCCTATAAGAGTCTTGGTGGTAACTCTTCCGGTTTGGTCATTGTTGATGATTTTTCCAGATTTACGTGGGTGTTCTTTCTTGATGACAAATCGCAGGTACAAAAGATCTTCAAGAACTTCGCAAGAAAAGCTCAAAACCAATTTGAAGTGAAGATCAAGAAGGTTCGGAGTGACAACGGAACGGAGTTCAAGAACACAAATGTGGACACCTTTCTTGATGAGGAGGGTATTTCACATGAGTTCTCGGCTACGTACACACCTCAACAAAATGGAGTTGTTGAGAGGAAGAACCGGACACTTATTGAGATGGCAAGAACAATGCTTGATGAATACAAGACGCCAAGACATTTTTGGGCGGAAGTAGTTGAAACAGCTTGTCATGCAACAAATCGACTTTACCTTCGCAAGCTTCTTGGTAAAATGGCATATGAACTGCTCACCGGTAACAAACCACAAGTTGGATACTTTCGAGTATTTGGCTCAAAATGTTACATTCTTGATAAGCATCGTCGTTCAAAATTTGCTCCTAAATCTCATGAAGGTTTCCTACTTGGTTATGGATCGAACTCTCACACTTACCGTGTCTACAACAACTTCACTCGAAAAGTTGAAGAGACGGTAGATGTGAGTTTGATGAGACTAACGGCTCGCAAGTCGAGTAATTGCCACTTGATGTAGGAGATCAAGAACCATCGGAAGCAATCAAGAATTTGCCCATTGGCAAGATTCGCCCCGTGGAAGTAAAGGAGAGTACCTCGTCTATTCAAGTGGAAGCCCCAACTTCGCATCAAGGTGAACGATAAGTTGATATGGAGGCATCCACAAGTGGAACACGTCAAGACGATGGGA